>CM057449.1:1781005000-1783451250 GCA_016271365.2 Neoceratodus forsteri
TTCTTGATGATAATCTTAAAGCTGAAGGAACTAGAGACATTAGGTTGGCTAAGGCTGTACAATGTTTTTGTCATGGATAACAGGCTAGTTTCCTGTTGGATAAAACCCACAAAATTTAATGTGGGAAGAATCTACTTTTCATGCACCTATTGACTAGTGAAAAACTTTTGAAGAGGTTCACTTACCAAAAGCTATATGTTTATGTATTGTTTATTTATTGAATAGCCACTACTGAGACCCCAATATTTCATAGCAATGTATTGCTACAATACTTCATTAAGAAAAGTGGTTCTAATATAACCAAATTATATCAATTGCAACATATAGTTCAATCACATCATTTTCTTTTTTTTTTTTTTTTTGCCTTATGGTGTCAGAGTCAAACAATGTTGAACTCTTTAAATCTGACTGCACCTTCCCAGTGAACAATTTATCTCCTGATTCAGATGGCATGTTTGGCTAGCACCCAACTTACACAGCCTTTTTCTTATCAGATCATAATTTAACCTTTTTAAAATATCACAAAACAAATCCTTTCAGTAAGTTTAATTTAAAAAGTGCCTGATGTTCACATTCTAGTGTTTGTAATGTTTACAATGATTTTACTTCTTACAATGCTTCTGCTTCTTAACATCCTAAAAGCTAAACCTAGAACAATGCTCTAAAGTAACAATAATTATAAGAACCCAGGTTGCTTGGAATACCTGATGAAATGTTGTTACAAACAAGGCATTCAGTGCATCACCCATTGGGAAAATGTCTGTGACAGGTATCCCTTCTATTGCTGGGACAGCCTTCACCTAAGAAGAAGGGGTAGTGCCATCTTAGGTAAATCTTTCAAGGCCATCTTAAACCATCATTTAAACTAAATAATAAGGGGGAGAATGGGAATGTTCCCAGTTCTCTTAAAAAGGGTGCACTTAAGCACTAGGCAGAGAAATACCGGAAACAGAATGGAAATCCTGCTGGGAAGCGACACATAAACCTACTGTATTCGAAACACTCACAGCAGACTTATCCAAAGTAAAATACTACACTGGTGGTACGGAACACTGACAGCCTTGCTCTCAGCTAATCTACTAAACTCAGATGAATGCTGGAGATATGGTAATACTCATGGAGATATTTTCCATATACTGTGGTTGTGTCCCAAGATTAGAGATTTGTGGAAACTAGCCCACAATCTACTTCAACATATACTAGATACTAGACTACCTCTAGCAGCAGACATATACCTACTGGGTTCTAAGGCCCTATAACAAACCTGTACCTCTCAAAAAAATATGGGACCTCCTGATCCTTTTTAGTATACAAGTCAAATGACTCCTAGTCTGTAAATGGAAATCCACACCAATCCTGACTCTTAAAGAACTATTAGATAACAAATATTCTAGCAAAGTATGAAAGTCTATCCCACATTTCCTCTGACTCCCTTACAAAATATGACAGGACCTGGGCACCATACCTCCAGTATACACAACCTAATCCCTCATCAGTCCCTGCACTCAAAGATTCAATGGCCAAGCACCCAAGAACAGACATAAGCTGAACACAAGAAACTTAATAAGCTTATGATGCACTTTGTCTCCTACAGAGTTTAGGGTACAAGGGTAGCCCACAGACACTCCCCACCCCCAGATATCTATACCACAACCGTAGTACAATTCCTCTATAGGCATCACAATAAAGTTTATAACAGTCACCAAGTGAGATACATAGTTTCTCTAATAACCACTTACACGCACTTGATATATTTTATACTGCTTAACAGTTTAGTATTTAGTTTGTAGTATGTAGTTTGCAGTTTGTAATGTTTTGATCAACTGACAGGTGCCATGTATGGTACATATCAGGACTACCTATGCGACTAAAGGGATATGACACACAAGTTCACTCAAACACAGAATAAAATGGCATGAAGTACAAGCCAACCATGTAGCCAGTTTCCTGACCCTGCTCACACAGGAAAAAGGGAACAAATATTTCCAAAATATTTAAAGGAAACATTTTAAACATTGGTTAGACACAGGGTGATGTGTCAGTATCCCTTTATTGTTTAATAACAATAATACCACAGTAAGACTAGGACACACATAAATGTACTAGGTAGTTTAAAGCTTCTAAAGTTTAAAGTCAGAATATGTAATAACCCTTTCAAACTCTTAGACAGATTGCCCTGTGTCATATGTCAGCTACAATGATATGAATTACACTGTCTGATGAAATGAAATATAAAGTAACTAACAAAACAGCATGCTAGCTGTCCCTGTCCAATTTTTTAGAATGTGATATTACGTGAAATGTTGGCCTCACTGTTTAATCCATACTTGGTTAACTACATGGCTATCCTATCACTTTTATCAGCATTCAAAGTATATGATGTATGTATCTAATGTACATATACATGTATGTACCTCTCTTTGTCTTCTCAAAACAAAAAAAAAATTCACTTCAAAAAGAGTGCACTTATGACTAAAGCTCAATATTGCAAAATATTATCCCTTAACGCCAGATCACTCAATAACCTTAAAAAATATGAACTAGAAGCTAAGTGTAAACTACACAATTTAGGCATAATTGCAATAACAGAATCATGGTGGAATTTGTCATAAAATTGGATCAGAGAAATACACAATTATAAGCTTTAAAGAACGAGCCGCATACTGCACAGTAGTAGTCATCTCTTCACCTGCTGTTTCTACTGTGTAACAACTGAAAACACCAGGTACTGTGCTGTTTCATGACTGGGACTGCTGCTGATATTTCCTGCTCTGCTTGAAAGACCTGGCTGTCTCCTGGTGTGCTATCCTGGTACTGAGAGGGAGGAGTGATGCCTGTAGTGTGTCAGAGCAAAGAAGGAGGGGCAGAGAGTTCAAAAGAATGCGCCGCATACTGCACAATAGTAGTCATCTCTTCACCTGCTGTTTCTACTGTGTAACAACTGAAAACACCAGGTACTGTGCTGTTTCATGACTGGGACTGCTGCTGATATTTCCTGCTCTGCTTGAAAGACCTGGCTGCCTCCCGGTGTGCTATCCCGGTACCGAGAGGGAGGAGTGATGCCTGTAGTGTGTCAGAGCAAAGGAGGAGGGGCAGAGAGTTCAAAAGAATGCGCTGCATACTGCACAGTAGTAGTCATCTCTTCACCTGCTGTTTCTACTGTGTAACAACTGAAAACGCCAGGTACTGTGCTGTTTCATGACTGGGACTGCTGCTGATATTTCCTGCTCTGCTTGAAAGACCTGGCTGTCTCCCGGTGTGCTATCCCGGTACTGAGAGGGAGGAGTGATGCCTGTAGTGTGTCAGAGCAAAGGAGGAGGGGCAGAGAGTTCAAAAGAATGCGCCACATACTGCGCGAGCGTGAGTGGCGCGACTGCCACTTGGGAGAGAAAAGCACTGTTTGTATTACTTTTAGTGTAAGGCTTAAACATATTACTCACTGTGTTTTTGGAGCATATATTCATGAATGTTGCTTGAAATGCAATAATTTGTAGCCTAGTTTTATAGTGTTAGTGGATGAGGTTTAGTATACTGTAGGTGAAACCGAAACTTTTTGATTGTATATCAGGTTAATATATTGCTACTTTAGGCATCTTTTTAAATTGTGTGAACTCTTTAGAAATAGCTCTCCTTATTACTCAGAGCTGTAGTTTTTATTATCTAAACCTGATTTATAGTACTGATAGGAGATGGCTCCTTTTGCACTTATGCTTGGAATGATATTCTTGGCCTTTTCAGATAAACAAAGTTTGAAATATCAATCAGATTCAGAGATCAGGATATGTTCTTTTTTTATTTCTATGTCAAAACTATATTTTTTTATGGAAGGAGTTGGTAGAAAAAATAAATTCCATACTTTTTGGAATTTAGGTAGGATTAAATGTAGTGTACATAATTTAGGCCAGAATATCATATTTCCTAAGACCAGTAGGGGATTGATATCCCTTCTTATTTTTGCATTAGCTAGTGGGGATATTGAATTGAACCCTGGCCCTGAATTTCAGACTAATACTATTAAAATAGCTCATGACAATGCTAGGAGTTTTGCTGGAAAACAGACTATTTTCGATCTTTGGGTATCTGAGAATGTCTATGATATTACAGGAATTACGGAGACCTGGTTATCGAAAAAGCATCCAGATTCTGAATTTCGAAAGGAAAATTACAATCTTTATAGATATGATAGGCCTTCTAGGGGAGGTGGAGTTGTACTTTACATCAGAAGTAATTTGGGCCACGTAGAGTCACTTTTTTCAGGTAATATTGAGGGTATTGAGATATTACTGGTTTATATGACTAGAATAAAAATGTGTGTTCGGGTAGTATACTCTCATCCAAAAATAAAGATGTCAGCTTTTGAGCTTTTAGCTTTAAGATTAGATCTGTTGATTGGGCAAAGGGATGTTCTCCTGATTGGGGATTTTAACACAGCATGGGGAGCAGAAAGAGGTCTTAAATTGCAATCTGAATTTTCGGCATTAGGCCTTACGCAAGCTGTAAATATTCCTACATGTAGAAGCACATACACTAGTGCAGGAAATATTTTGGATTTGATTTTTATCTCAAATGATATTCACTTATTGGACTATAAAGTGGGCTCTCCAAATTTAGGAGATCGTTGCTACCTTGAGTGTAATATCAATCAAGATTATGAAATTCCTGACATTGTAAATTATCGATATGTTAGAGATTTTAAAAATTTTAATAAATCTGCTTTTCAGATGCAGATGGGAAAAGTAAATTGGGCTCGTATAGACTTGATTCCAGAAGTAGATATGGCAGTCAGAGAATTCACAAAGATTTATCTAGAAGTATGTGATAAAAATGCTCCTTTTTAAAAAATCTAGAGAAAGACTTAAACATAACCCTTGGGTAAATGAAAAAATAAAAAAATATATAAGATGGAAAGATAGGGTATAGAGAAGGGCAAATCGATCTTTAAAAGTAGAAGATTGGGAGTTGTTTAAGAGGATTAGGAATAAAAGTAAAAGTTTTATAAGGAAAGCAAGGAAAAATTATTATAAAAATAAAGTGAATCAAACTAAAAATCCAGCTCAATACTGGAATTTAATTAAAGATATGGAGGGTAGGGAAGGGAAACATTTTAAAATAATTCTTAAGAATGAGATGGGAGAGAAGTTGTCTACAACACAAGCAGTAAATAATTTGAATCAATATTTTTGTTGTCTCTCAGATATGAAAATAGAAAAAGCTGATTGTAATCAAAATTTTGATTTCCAACAGATTAGATTTCTGGAGACACAACATAGAGAGTGCATACCACGTTTCTATTTTCGAGCAATCAAAATTGGTGAAGTTAAGAAGCAAATAAGACAGTTAAATTCACGGAAAGCAATAGGGATGGATAGAATAGAGACAACCTTTTTGAAAATTTCAGTAGAGCAAATAAGTCCAACATTGACAAAAATTTTTAATTTTAGTCTTCAGCAAAAAAGCTATCCAGACTTCTGGAAAAATTCAAAAATTGTTCCTGTCTTCAAGGGAGGAGATAGAAATAATCAATCAAATTATCGACCAATAGCTCTATTGTCTATTGTTTCGAAGGTCTTTGAATGCCTGGTTTGTGCCCAGCTATATGAATATATGGAGAAGTACAAACTTTTGACTGATTGTCAAGTGGGCTTTAGGTGGGGGAGGTCAACGGACGCTGCACTAATGGATTTCCTTGACTCTGTGGCAAGTGGTCTCGAGGCTCGGGAATCTGTCGGGGTGGTGTTCGTCGACCTCTCGAAGGCCTTCGATTTAGTTGACTTTAATATATTGATGAAAAGGTTGGCTCAGATGGGTATATCAGAACCTGTTCAGACATGGATATTATCATATCTAAGTGAACGTACACAACAGGTATACATAGATGGAATAATGTCAGCTAAAGAGGGTACCTTTAGGGGAGTTCCCCAGGGTTCAGTGCTGGGTCCCCTATTATTTTTGATCTATGTAAACTCCCTTCCATCATGTATCCAAAACAGTAAGATTTATATGTATGCCGATGATATGGCTCTTGTAGGGAAAGCAAAAAACTTGGATGATTTACAAAAAAAGTTGCAATTTGATTTTGATATTTTACAAAATTGGTTAATTCAATCAAAAATGGTCCTTAGTACTAAGAAGACTCAGGTAATGCTTTTCCACACTAAAAATAAATTGCCGCATCAGACATTAAATATTTTTCTACAAGGGGTTTAATGTTAGAACAAGTTTGGGTATATAAGTATCTGGGAGTTTATATGGATAGTTCTCTTACTTTTTCTTCTCATATTACAAATATAACCAAAAAAGTTAATTCTAGACTGGATGTGTTAAGAAGGAAAACATCTATATTGCTAAGAGAGACAAGAAATAGAGTGGCTGTACAACTACTCTTACCAACATTAGAATATGGTAGTCTAATATATCAGTTTGCCCCCAAATATTCATTAAATAGTCTAGATAAAACATATCATAGAATAGCAAGATATGTAACGAAATGCCCATATAATACCCATCACTGTAATTTACTTCAAGATCTCAGTTGGGATTCCCTTGCAATTAGTCCGGAAAAACTTGTAGGGTATAAAGCTTTTTGTGAATATGGGGGGAAGGCTAAGCATGGTTCGATCTCTCTTGGTGTTTCTATTTCTGATAGATATAACCTAAGGCATTTAAAGCATAGATGTCAAAAAGTTCCTTTAGAACTAAATGGTTACAGTAAAATGCAACGACATTTATATTTGCCGAAAATATGGAACGAAATAGATTCAGATATTAGAATAATTGACAGTGTTAATAAATTTAAGTATTCCCTGAATAGTATTTGGAGAGACAGATGTGTTTGTTTTGGTGTTCCCTAGGTTATACAATATTTTCTTTATTCCCCTCTCTCCTCTTTTTTGTGTTTCTGTTTCCTAAATGACAATATTGAAAATGAAAACTTCCCTTATATCTTATTAGACACTTAATCTTCTGATTTGTCTGGATAGTCCATACTTAAAGAATGACAAAATTTGTTGAATTTCTCTGATATTTGAGTATATATGTATGTTTTTGTAGGTAGTGGAATTGTTTGTTTAAATATGTAAGATTTGTTCCTGTAATGTAATATTGCATGATGTCTGGTTTTTGAAGCCGTATGCTTAAAACAGGACAACTTTGACAAACAGGGCCTCAGGTCCTAAAGTTATTATCCTGATAAAAAATAAAAGTTTTATTATCTAAAAAAAAATAAATTATATTACAAAGACAGAACAGGCAAGACTGGTGGTGGCGTATGTCTATACAAAAGGGATGACATCCTATCCTATGAAACAAATGATCAGTCATTAACTGAAAGTATTTTGATAACTTAGCAATCTAAAGGTCAACCAAAATTAACAATTGGAAACTGCTGTAGGCACCCCTCAGCTGATATTGAATGTACCATCAACCTTTGTTCAGGCTATCACCTATCATACTAACAAAGAGGACACCTTGATCTTGGGTGATTTAAATTTTCCAAATATCGACTGGCGCACATTTAATGGTGCAAATGAACAGGAAAAACTGTTTGCTACAGCACTGATCAACAATGGTCTTGAACAGCTCATACATTCACCCACAAGAGGGAACAATATTCTGTACCTTATTATTACTAACATAGAAAATGTAATTACTGATATAGAAGTCAATGATCCAATAAGGAATAGTGACCACTATTCAATTCAGTTTAATTTTATAATCCACTCTCAAAAACCATCATCACAAACCTTCTTTAAAGACTATGGTAAACCAAGATTTAAAGAAATAACCATGTTTCTTGACCAAGTCAACTGGACTGATGAAATTTCCAATTTACCAGTTAACAAAGCCTGGGACAAATTTAAGGAAACAATACTAAGTTTAGAAATAAGATTTGTTCCACTAAAATAGAAGTATAACAAAAAGGGAAAATCCCTGCTTAGCTAACAAAACTGATCCAAAAGCGAATTAAACTGAAGGAAAGACTGTTTAAAAAATTTAAATCTAACACATGTGGAGAGCATTTAACCAATTACAAAAAAAGTCTTATCCACAGTTAAACATATGATTAAGAAATCCTAACAGCAATTAGAATTTAAATGCAAATACTAAAGACAATCAAAAATCCTTATTTGCATACCTTAATAAAAAAAAGGAAACAAAAAGAACTGGGCTGCTGACACATGAGGGAACCACTCTTACAACCAAAACTGTTTCAACAATTACTTCTGTTCAGTTTTCTCTATTGATACAAAAAACTTTATTAATACTAAACCTCCTATAACCTATTCATTTCAAGGTACGGATGTCATTTCAGTATTAAAAACATTGAAAAAAAACTACCAGTCCAGGACCTGACAACATTCACCCCAGATTTCTCATTGAAACTGCAAAATCCCTACTAACCCCTTTGACTATACTATTTAACAAATCTCTTGAGGAAAATGTTATCCCTGAAGATTGTTTAAATGCTCTAGTTACACCAATATTTAAAAAGGGTGCTAAATCTAATGTCCAAAACTATCGACCCATCAGTCTTACATTCATTATTGGCAAACTAATGGAAAATCTTATAAAATCCCTGTTTGAAAAGGAAATCAAAACACTAGGCCTAGAGGATAACACCCATCATGGTTTCAGATCTAATTGCTCATGCACAACAAATCTAATATCATTTTATAACACTATTAGCAAAAGTCTCAACAGTATCATCCCAATAGATGTGATACTCCCGAGTTTAGACAATCCTTCGATAAGGTGTCCCATTACAAACTAACAACCAAACTCAAATAATGAGCTTTTCACCATGCCTAGTAAATTGGGTTAGTAACTGGCTTTCAAAGAGAAGGCAAGAAGTTAAAATCAATGGGACATTGTCTCAAACTATTATAGTCACTAGTGTTGTGCCACAGGAATCGGTTCTTGGGCCTACATTATTTAACATTTTTATCATTGACATGAAAATCAAATCTAAAAACATACTTTCTAAATTTGCTGATGATACTAAATTAGGTGGCCAAGTCAATAATGCTATCGATATGTCTACCCTTATAAATGATCTAAAGGATATCCAACACTGGCCACTAACAAATGGTATGATGTTTAATGTAGATAAATGCACTGTATTACAACTTGTGGTGAAAAAACCCTAATCAAGAATATCATCTTAACAACACACTTCTCAAATCATCAGTTAGCGAACGTGACTTGGGTATAATAATCAGCAACAAACTATTAGCATCAGACCACTGCTTTAAAGTAGATAGGGTAGCAAATAGTATCATAAAACAGATCAAAACAACATTCATCAATAAATCAGAACAGTGTCTGATCCCACTTTACAGATCATATATTAGACCTTAACATGACTATGAGTCTCCCTTCTGGAATCCATATCTGAAAGGGGACATTCATTCAATTGAACAAAATTCAAAGGAGTATGACTAAGATGATACCTAGATTATCAACCTTAGACTACCAAATAAGATTACGTGAAACTGGCCTCCACTCATTACACAATAGAAGATGGCAAGGTGATCTTCTATTCACCTATAAAGTGCTTAAATCATCAGAATTAATGCACCAATGTGGACTTGAATATTTAAAAAATCACACTGTTGCCAGGCTCCACAATAGGCAGCTTACGGTTAACCATATCAAAACAAACAAAAAGTTAGTGCACCTAAGTTATGGAATTCACTCCCATAAAATCTAGTGAACCAGACTAATTTTAATTCCATCAAAACAGGCATAGATAACTGGTTAAAAACATCTTTTTCCACGGGTTAATGTCCCACATTTTGTGAGGGACAATCTAGATGGGCCTAGAGCCTTCTTTTGTCCAACCTGACTCATTAAACTCAGTAAACTGGTCACACTAATATAAGACTAATATCCTAAATAATACCTGGCAGGTATCTACTGTAGGCTTTCAGGACTCTGTTTTTGACTTCTGATAATTGTAATCAGCTGACTGTACTGTTAACCCACGTGGTATGCTACTTCCTCACCAAAAGGCCTCCCAGAACAGGAGTAATTTAAAGTCTATTCCAGTTAGGAAAAGATGGATGATTTGTCAGAATATACGAGGGTAGTAAGAATATCTTACTTTTCTTACTTTTAATATTGGGAAATGTACACCCAAACCCAAGGCTGTTTGATAGCCAAAGTTCTGTCCAAAAAGAAACTGGAAGCTTAAACATTCTTTCCTTAAACATCGGTAGCCTTATTTCTAAATTTGTCTGGTTTGAAGCCTGGGTTGAGTCAGTACAACTGGATTTATCACTGACAAAATCATGACTCACTCCTGAAATACCTGATGTCACTATCACTCTTCCTGGCTTTAATCTATTTAGGGAGGATCTCTCAGGTAAGTGAGGAAGAGGTTGCTTTATCTATCACAGGTCAGACCTAAAATTCACTAAAATTGAATCAAAGCTAAAACAGGTGATTGTGAAAGCCTGGCTAACAAACTAATCATGCCCAATGGCACAAAGAACCATGTTCTAATGACTATCTTAATCCCACCAGGAAGTCATACGAACAAGTACGAACATACAACTTGCCTGCAGATACAGGCCAATTGGTCTATCTAGTCTGCTTGAGTGTGCAGCACTTCAATCTTTCATATTGCAACTGCCCCCCATCCCCTTGCCTCCCCCCACTGATTTTGCTTATGTATCCTTCAATCCCACTCCCTGCCCCCCACAGTTTGAACCCTTTCTCTAAACCTAACCCACCCCTTTTTGAAGCTTCCCAAAGTCTGCAGTGATATCACTTCCTCTAGCAGTGTGTACCACCATGCCAGCACCCTTTCAGTGAAATTGTGCCTCCTCATTTCCCTCCTGAATCTGCCTCCTTCCAGCTTCTGACTGTGTCCCCTGGTTTTCCTTCCATCTTTTAATTTGAAAATATGTCCAGTGCTTACTCTGTTCACGCCCTTCAGGTACTTGAAGGTCGCAATCAAATCCCCTCTCTCCTCCCTTTTATCCTCCATGGAATACATATTGTGCTCTCTCAGTCTCTCCTCATAAGGTTTATTTCCCAATCCCAGAATCATTTTCATTGGCTGGCGCTGTACCCCCACCAATAGCTTGATGTCATTTTTCAAGAAGGGGCACCATTACTGCATGCAGACCACCTCCACTACAGCTTTCCAAGATGGCTGCTGAATGTTATGTGACTGTGGAGTAGTCACAGGAGCAGGAGCTGCTTAATGCCTTCTTGATAATTATTACAGGTAAATCACTGCTGCCGGTACTGTTTTGTAAGCAGCCCTACCGGTCTTATGCCTCTATCTTGATCTGCCAGTCTGCCCTGTGTGCTTCTATTTCTCCCAGGTCTTGTTTGATGAGTGGAGTCTTTTGGTGGAGGAGCCATTGGATTCCTGCTGGTGGAGCAAGGAGCCATGCGGAAGGCGCTATGCTGGGGTTGGCTGTGACAAAAATTGGAGCTTTAAAGTGCAAAGTGCCGAAATGCTGAAGTGCTGAACTTGCTTAGCTTTGATTGACACACATTTTCTGCAGATAACCAAAGTTTTTTTGTTGGCACTAAAATAGCTCTGATCTCTGTTACAATAGTAAGTCGCCATTTTGAGAAATGTACAATATGTGTATTTTGGAGAGAGTATTTGCCTAGAGACCTGTAGACCTGTGCTAATGGACTAAAAGTCAGATGACCAATGGGACAATAGAGAATATTACCTTTCTTTTTTTTTATTGCCTGCTGTGAATTTTTGTGAACTTTTATTCTATTTATTTTTTTTTCTTTTGCAAAAAAGACCCCTGCAAAGGTTCCCTACAAAGACAAGTGAAGTTTTACTTGCAGAATTCCTGTAAATACTGCAAATTTGTAAAGATTCTGCATTTCTTTATTAATGTGCTCTTGAAATTTTGAACGTAGTCATATAAATAAAGTGAGCATATGTGTGTGAGTAGCTTTATATATTTTGAAAGCTAAGGCTTTAGTAGCATAGTAGTATATCGTCCTCAAATACCCAGTACCTTAGCAGTAGCAGTGTCATCTTCTCCTTTAAAAATTAAATAGAAGGAAAAGGCATTATAGTATTGTATTTTCCAAGCGATTCAGAAACCACTAGGAAGCCTGGGTGCTTTTAATTATTGTTATTTAACTGGTCTAACTATACTAAGTATATTAATCACACTGCCCATGGTTTTCCCTATCCTTCTGATTAATGTTAATTGATTCTTCGCTTGCCTCATACACCTCATTTACCTCATTCACTTTACTTTACCTAGCTTTCTCTTGATTTATTGATCTTGTTCATCTTTAATTGAGGGCTCCTGTGGCTTATCATTATGCATGAGATTTAAGAGGTATATGTGGTTAGGTGGATATTAGATAATTTATTATTGGAATGCTCAACTGTAGTTGTATAATTGATTGCCCCTCAGACACCTATAAAGCACATGCTCGGCATTTTGGTGACTGGGAGCAAAATGTTGCAATAGCTGAAAGGACCTAACGAGCTGATTGATTTGGAAGGTGCTGTGTTGCTAGAGCTGGACTCTGTTTTTGACATCTGATAACACGTGCAGTCTCAAAGTTGCAGTGTACTCACAGCTCGGTGAGTTTTTCTCGTGCAAAACATTTGATGTTCTGTAATGCCAATTGTGATCTAGTAAGAGTAGTAGCTGGAAGAGAACATTTAAGCATTTAAACACTTTTACATTTTTAAATAGTAAAGTGAACTTGAGGCATGCAGTAAAAGGCTACAGGTTCTTACTCTTATGGATTTTCAGGGTATATTTTAAAATGAGAGTTTCTTTTTACAGTTTTTTGTACAGCTTAAGCCTGAAGCCTTTTATTTGGGTTTTTTTCTTTTTCCTTCTCTTAGTTAAAATAAATTGTGCTTGATGGACTGGAATGTGCAATGCTGAACAGCAGTGATGTATAGTCTGATCCATACAGAAAGTATAGAAAATTGAAATGAGTGAATTGGGGACCCTGGTTCAGTGCTGGATGTATTTTATTGTTAAATCTTATTCTCTAGGATGAAGGTATACTAGACATTTACTATACACTCAGATTAAAGGTCTTGGCCTATGACATGCTACTTTTTTGTTCACTTAGTAGAGATGTAGTGAATTTGAATTCAGCTGATGAAGTGAACGTGAAAAGGGCACTTCGCGTTGCCAATCTGCTACGTGGAGTGGGCAATGCAAAGTGCTCACTCCGTCTTGTCATTACCACTTTGCATTAAGGCAGAATGGCAATGTGAAGTAAGGCAAAGTCATTATTTTTAATGGACTTCGTGTTCCTCATGATTCTAAGTGATCCACTTGGTGTTTCAGATTTGGCAGCCCCCCACCCCCACACATCACATGGCTTGTAGCACTGTAAGTCACATGCTCTTTAACTAGGCAGGAAGAAAGTGAGTCAACAAGCAGACACTTTTACTTTCTCCTGTGCAGACAGAGCAAGAGTAATGTGTTTTGTGACTGCTGATACTTTGAGATCAGAGCGAGGAGGAGATTTAAACTTTGAGTTAAACCCAACAGCTTTTTTAAAAGCTACATTTTTTGTCTTTTCTGAACTCTTTTTTACTTAATTTGTTCTTTCTGTAAATGTTATTTTTCTTACCTTTATAAGTAGTTAGTTGTCTGTGTGACTGTGTGTGTGTGTGTTGTGTGACAGTGTGAGGTGGTAATTGCTCAGACTGAGGGAGCTCAGTAGGAGAGATGGACCAGGGTGAGGGAATGTCTGGGGTGGGAGCAGCTCTGGGAGAGTGTGGTAGTGGCAAGCATCATACTGTGCGCATGTGTGGAGGGCATGGGCACCCATTCCTGTTGGACCGCTCGATACTTGTGAGTGTCCCCCCCCCAGAAGCAGGACTAGCACTGCCTCCTGTCCTGACTCTGAGGCAGTTGAACCACCACCACCAAGTCCATGTTCTCTGGAGCTGGATGTGCCTATTCCCCTGGGCCCAGGTGTGGATCCCATCCCTGTTCAACACTGTGACCAGCCGGGTGCCAGTTCATCTAGCCATCCCCTGCCTGTACCTGGTCCTCCCTGCCCCTCCATTGTTTGGCAGCTTTTTTACTGTGTGGGGAACAGCAGTGTTGTCAAGTGCCACCTATGTGAGGTGGAGGTGCGCTGTGGCCCCCAGCGGACTCACCTGGGGACTGAGAGCCAGTGCACCCATATGCTCAATCACCAGCAGTTGTAGTGGCAGGCTGCCACAGAACGGATCATGCCTGTGACTGCTGGCCATTCTGTGGCAGAGGGTGCAGCTGTGCATTGCGGCATCCCAAAGAAGAGGAGGACCACAGCAGCACCTGCTGCTCCACCAGCACCCCCACCACCACCACCACCACCACCAGCAGGTCAGCCTGTAGAATGTGTGGACCCCAGAGAACTGCATGTACCACAGGCTGACTTGGCAGCTCTCTGGAGTGCTGTTGAGGATAATAATGAGAGGGTGAGTGCTGTGGAGCAGTGGCTGGATCACATAGAGGAACATCAGTTGCAAATTATATCCATTCTGGAACTGCTGCTGGATTACCATGGGATCCCACATTATTTTTTTTGTCTCACACCATGTGCCCCCCGACACCTACCTTGCTGTGTTATAAAATGTATTCCTCCACCATCCCTGACCCTTGTATGTAATTATGCCCTTTTTCTGTTGTCTTCTGTATGCGTGACACTTTGTATTCTGAGCAGTGCAAGTGTACTGTACTAAACTGCATGTGTGTATTCAGTCTTCTTTCCAGTCTGTGTATGTACTGCAGACACTGTCCAACTACCTGACTTAAAAACAAACATTAATGAGTACAATGGTGGGGTGGTGAAGCACGGAGAGATACTACAAAACAGGCTTACAGTACATCCAAGTAACTATTAAAAAAAATTGATATTGTGATTCGTGACATGATTGTGAATCATGATTTGTGACTGTATTCGTGACCGTGATGATGAAGAAATGTGAATGCTTACCGCCTATGGCTGTACTTCCCTGATGAGCTGTAGCTTAAAACTCACAGACTTAAAAACACATAACAATGAGTACTATGGCGGGGTGGTGAAGCCTGGAGAGATACTACAAAACAGGCTTACAATACATCCAAGTAACTAGAAAAAAAATTAATGCTGTGATTTGTAATGTGAATGATCGTGAATCATGATTTGTGACTGTGTTTGTGACTGTGATGATGAAGAACGTGATTTGTATCACGAGTGACTCATGATGATGGTCCTGACTTAAAAACTCATATTAATGAGTACAATTTTCATGCAGAATTAAGCACCACACCTGTCCAGTACTCTGAAGGGGAAGTCAAAGAAACAACTGTGACTTAAGTTACAGATGGAGATTGGTCCCTAAAGAGATGCAAATGCACAGACAGATTAAGATTGCACTGTGCACTGAAGAGATGCAGACACAAAGGCACAACACCTAACCAGTGCTCACCATCAGAAATTCAAATCTGGAAAAGAATACCTTTGCCGGTTGGGACGGGCCGCGGGGCGGGGGGGGGTCAGTGCAATGCACTGCTACAGTAACAGTCACTAGTACCAGTACCAGTAAAGATACCACAAAGAAGTACAAAAATCACACAGCTGCAGTGGATAGCAGCTTCACATTGCTGAAATTATAATCTGGCACAATAAAAGGTGTCTGATTTGATGACATGCATCACACACACACCAAGTAATGCATAGCATATTGAAAACTTCAGTAATATAATCACATATTTTAAACAGATGAAAATTATGAACTGCGGCAGTAACAGTCACTAGTACTAGTACCAGTAAAGATACCACAAATAAGTACAAAAATCATACAGCTGCAGTGGATAGCAGCTTCACATTGCTGAAATAATTATGTGGCACAATAAAAGGTGTCTGATTTGATGACAAGCATCACACACATACTCACACACACACACTAAGTAATGCATGAAAATTGAAAACACTTCAGTAATATAACCACATATTTTAAACAAAATAAAATTATGCACTGCTGCACCACAACAATCAGCAAAAAAAATGGCAAAAAATATTGAAAATATTACTGTGTGTACAGTAACACAGTTATACAAGAAAAATATCACCAAAACAGAAAGCACTGTCTTTTTCTTCAAGTTAATCTACTTACACCACAGATAAACCACTCCCCCAAAGCACACTTCCACTGGCTCTAAGTACACAGACTGAATGTTGTACATTAACATTCAAAATCCATATACAAACAATAAACACTTGATGAAATGAGCACAGGAGGGTTTCCTATAATCGAAGAACTAAAGTTTCAGCAAAAAAAATTACTCAAAAAGACTTTTTTAACAGCTTTTTGAAGGTTTGAATTGCAGAGAGCTCTCAGAGCAGATTGTCTCCTACAGCTTCCTACACACACTACCCCAAACTGAGGCTGTGCAGAACAATCTAGGGCCCATGTGACCTGAAATCCCATTAAACACTGCAAAATTCTCCTTTGGAGCTTAAAAACAAGGCGAAGTAAGGTAAAGTACATTGTTTTCAATGTACTTCACCTTAAGAATTAGTGGAGTAGTGGTTTGGGAAAAGTATGTCTGAAGCCATTGTTTTTCAATGAGCTTAGCATTACTCTTTACTAATGAAAAGTACTCCACTTCATGTTGCGGAGCACTCTGCAAATTCACCTTCACTCTGCGAATCACTCCGTGGAGCGAATTGGGGCCACTTTGCCCATCACTACCACTTAGCCCCCAGTCATGCCCAGTTCAAATGCAGGTATCACTCTTTCCTCTTCAGTCAGACTTCCTGTTCCTGTTTCAAACCACCCTGAATTTTTCCTACTACTTTCACCCACTTCCTAAGCCACTATAAACTGATTTCCACCTATCCTGTCCTTCTAGTTTACTACCCTAGGCACTTATTGTCTCATGCTGTTTGTACTGTAGCTACCCTTGCCCAACAAACTGTCAGCCGTTATGCAACTTTTCTCACTGATTCTCCCAATTAATGTAAACTATTAAACTTTTATTTTTACCTAATTATGTCATTGTAAAACCTTGTTTTTAATGTTTATTTTTTACCTAATCATGTGATTGTAAAACTTTGTTTCGCTCTGTACGTATTACGTCTCTACCCCAAATCAAATAGTTCCCATTGTTCACCCTGCTTATTGTAATTCTCCTGGGTCATGCCTGAAAAAAGTGATGTTTTGGCTAATGGCACTTACCCGGTAAACAAAAACTAAATAAAACAAAAAAATATGTATTTTATATTTCCTTGATACAAGGCACTGTAGTCACACCTTGATTATAATAGTTTAATAGTTAATGATGAAAGTTACTGCTTTGCAGTTATAATATATTTCCTTGATACAAGGTACAAAAGTTTGATTTTTATTAAAGTACTGGAAAATAAAAGGGAGGTATTTAGTTTCTATTTTCATTTTTCCTTTTACATGCAATTTATTATATCAAATTTGTACTTCTACAAGAGGGTGCAGGCCATTCCACCAAGAAGAAAGCAGTATTGGAGTAGAAAGGCATCTTTATCAATTTTATTACCTGAAGAACTTAATTTATTTGAAGCATTGTTAGACTTTTGGCCTTTCGGATTATTTTTGCCTCTGGACTGTGGATTACTAGGTTTCTAGGCAGTTCAGCTAGGGGTTGTAATTGGTTGTACTTAAGTTAGTTTAGTGCTAGGCACTTATAGATATTTTTTGGGAATTTGATACATTGTTATATTGTTATTCTGTGTTTTTATTTTTACTAGGGCAAACATATTATTTGTGATTAGGTATATAGATGTGTAGAGCTTTTGGTCATTCTTTGCAGAATAACTGTGTGTATTCTAGTTGTAGATAAGTACTTTAAAATAGGCAGCACTTTAATACATTTCGTGCAATTTATTTAGCCAAAGCTGAGTAATTCTGTAAAGATTTATAGTAAATTGTTTTTAGCTATCAGTAAAAATAAGAACTATGAAAACACCCTTACAAAGTATCATTACTACTATCACTGATTCCCCTCTTGAACCTGAGAATTTAATTGAAAAATCAAAAAAAAAAGTAAAAGGGGAAAGAATACTAATAATAAAAATATTAATAAAGGGAAAAAGGATGAAACCCTCACAAGAAATAAAGTGAATAAAACTAAAAAACAAAATAATAAATCTCATGCTGGGAAGGGCGCCCAGTCATTAATAATTCCACATCTGGCAATGGATGAAGCCCTCACAGCAGTGAATGATACCAGACTTACTTCTACTCCATGTCAGTCTATGGGGATAGATATAGCGCAGCATGTTAAAAAAGGAAATAAGGAACAAGAAAACGCTGAGAATCAATACCACTTTAGTACAGATTCAATTAATAGATCTCCTAATTTAGTAACTGACAGTTTAAGTGAGTTTGTATCTCTGGTTTTACAAGATGCAAAATCTAAAAAAGTCACTTTTGTGGAGAACAATAGCTCTGTTTTAACACAAGATTTCCCAGTTGTTTCACTATCATAAAACAGCCTTCCAGATATTACATCTCAAAGTAAATTAATGTGTTCTGATAAAGATAAACTTTTAATTAGTGGAAGAACTTGAAGAGACAATAAGTGGAGTAAAAGATTTAGCAGAACAAACTTCTGTCATTGAACAGAATGTTGTGTATCATCTTACCTATTCCCCATTCATAGATGAGAAACTGATTTAGGTCTTAAATAAACTCCATGTTGCAAATGTAGCTATTATTGAACAATCTAAATTATCAAAAATGAGATTACTGATTTGGGGGTGAGGTTGCAGTGAATGCTATGAGATTGGAAGAACTCTTGGCTATTACCAAAGTACATACAAACATTTGAATCTACTAGCAGAAACAGACCACCAGATATATCAATGTCTGCTCAAGTGTGCAGCTAGCCCCTTAGATTGCAGCTGCCCCAAACCCCTCCCCATCTGTCATTCCCATGATGGCCTCAGCCCCCTCCACCCAGATCCTCCCTCGTGCTCTGTTCCACTCCTACTTTAAACTTCCTACTGTCTTACATGATACCACATCCTCTGGTAGAGTGTTTCATTTAGACACCACCCTCTCCATGAAGTAATGCCTCCTCATCTGCCTCCTAAATCTTCTGCCATCCAATCTAAATCTATGCCCCCATGTGTCCCTACCCTTCTTCAGTTTAAACACCCCTTCAGTGCTAGCTTTGTTTATCCCCCCAAATACTTGAACATTTCAATCATATCCCCTCATCCCTCCTCTCCTCCAGTGTGTACATATTCAGCTCATTCAGTCAGTCCTCACAGGCCTTTCCCTTCATCACCTATAACATTTTTGTTGCCCTCCATTGCACACATTCCAGTAAATTAATATCCCTCTTCAGATATGGCCACCAGTACTGCACACAGTACTGCAAGTGCAGCCTGACCAAAGATCTGTAGAGGGGCACGATCACCTCCCTATGCCTGGATGAGAAACCCCTTGTGATACTGCCCAGTATCCTGTTCAACTTAGCTGCTGCTTTCCTGCATTGGGCAGAGTTGTTCATATTCCCTGTTACCAACACCCCTTGGTCCTTCTCTTCCTCAGTGATTCCCTACCTCACCCCACCCAACCAATAGTTCCTCCATGGGTTCTTTGCCCTGAAGTGCACAACCTTGCACTTTTTTGCATTGAATCCCAGCTGCCACCTCTCTGACCATACCTCCAGTTTGGTTAGGTCCCCTTGTTGTTATTTCCATCCATCTGCTTTGCCCACCACTTCCCCCATTATGGAATCATCTGCAAACAGACTAATCCTGCTCCCAACTCTGAGTGCAATATCTGAGATAAAGAGCCCAAATAGCACTGGGCCCAGCACCAAGCCCTGTGGTACACCACTCATCACCTGTCTAAGTGTTGAGATCTTCACCCCCACTACTGCCCATTGCAGTCTCCCTTGCAGCCAGTTCCTTATCCAGTTTGTCAGTTTTGTCCCCACCCCGGCAGTAGTCAGCTTCCCCTCAGCCTCCCATGAGGCACTGAATCAAAGGCCTTGCCGAAGTCCAAGTACAGAACATCTACAACATGACCCATATCCAGCTCTCTTGTTACCCAGTTATAATATTCTATTAGATTGGTCTTACAAGACCTTCCTGAGATGAACCCATGCTGCCACTCATCCTAGAGGTCATTACCATTGAGGAACAACACCAGCCTCTCCTTCAGTATCATCTCCTTAAGTTTACCCACAGTGGAAGTGAGACTGACAGGCCAATAATTTTCTGGCTCATTCCTAGGGTCACTGTTGTGTATGGACACTGCATGGTCCACCTTCCAGTCCTGAAGCACCCATCCCATGTCCAGGGAGGTGCTGAACAGGTCTGCCAGTGGCTCAGCCAACACCTCCACCATCTCCCTTGGCACCCTGGGGTGGATGCCATCAGGAACTGGTGCCTTGTCCACCCTTAATGCCCTCAGATCCTCTAGTACTCTGCTCCCCTCAATCATTCCATCCATCATCTCCTCCCCTCCCATCCCCACCCTCCCAGTCCATGGTGGTAGTGGACCATCTTTCTCCTTAGTGAAAATGGAGCAAAAGTATTCATTTAGTGCTTCCGTGTGTTCCTCTCCCTTTTCCTCCCCTCCCCACTTTATCTTCACTATATGGTCTCTGCACTTCTTCTTTTCCCTGATATATCTTAAAAAGTCCTTCTTCACTCTCTTGATGCCCTGTGCTAACCGTAGTTCCCTGGAGGCCTTGACTACTTTCACTCACTTGGTCATCTCCTTGGACCAACTCACATAAGCCTCCCTGTCCTCTTTCTTCCTTCCTCATTCTTCTGAACTTCTGGTACACAGCTCCCTTCTTCCTCACCCCCTCCAATACTTCTCTGTTCAGCCAGCATGATTTACTGGCTTGGCACTTCTTGCTCTTAACCTGGTGCAAGCTTCTGTAGCCTCTGTTAGCCCACCTTTAATAATTTCCCACTGCTGCTGTGCATCCATCTCTGGCCTAATACACTGAAGTCTCTCTTGCAGTATTTCTCTCATCCTCCTGAAGTCTGTACTCCTAAAATCCACCACCTTTGTTACTGTGCCTCCAGACTCCCTGCCCAACTTGAGAGCGGACAGTACCAAGATACCAACTTGCAGAAACAGAAGAAGAAAATGCTGAAGGGCAGGAGGAAGAACCAGGGGCCAAGGACAGTGTCATAATTCCCCCGTCAATCAATATTAACAGTTATAAATGTTTCTAGCCAGGAGTTTACTGAGGTCAAGCTAAAGGTATTATCTCGAAGACTTTCTTTCATTCCCAGCTTTAGGTTATCAGAATTTCAAGCATATGTGGACATACAAAAGTTTGCAAGAAATTTTAATTTAAAACATTTTTTCTCAGAGAAAAATCAGAATGGTTTAACCACGGGGGGGATGCTAATGACACTACAGCTGTAGAGGGGAATGTTAATGTTACAGATATTGAAAATACACTTGACATGGAGAATACAAATGACTGCACTAAGCCTTTCAAATCATGCTCGACATTCTGTCCCCCCATTACACCCAAGGGTCAGCACCTTTTTAGAGTGCTGCTTTAATGATTTAGAAGAGTTATATCAGGAGCCTGTTGGTTTTGTATATTGCAACATTTCAAATGCAGAGAGGGAAGCACTCAGAAAGCTTGCTCAAGATACTTCTATAACAATAAAATCAGCAGACATGGGTGGGTCTGTGGCCATTCAAGACACAGATCAATATAAATCTGAGATCTATAGACAGCTGGCAGATATTAATTTGTATACCACTTTAAACTTGAGAGCGGACAGTCATGTCATGCAATTGCCTGCTGCAATCTCCTCCCATCCATCCTATATGGGGCTCCACTTCTGCAGTTCCTCCATGAGACGGAATACAATAAACTTTCCATACTCTATAACCAAGTGGCCCATTTCACCACTAACTCCTCTCCTAGGAGACATCGCTGCAAGGCTCTAAAGGAACTAAACTGGCCCACTCTCCATCACAAACTAGCCTATCCCGTTGCCTGCCTAGTTTTCAAGTTTACTAACCTAAGTCCCCCTCCCTATCTTAGAGGACTACTCTCCCCCAGAAAACAAACCAGAACCCTGTGATCAACTGCAAATCACCCTCTAGTCATCCCTAGAACGTGCTCCAACCATGGCAAACGTTCCTTCAAATTTGCTGCCCCTCACCTATGGAACTCCCTACCACCTGGCTTGACTAACTCACCCACCCTCACCCAGTTCAAAAATGGACTCAAACTATATCTTCTCAATCTTAGTCTCTGTGGCTGTAACTGCTAGCTCCCCAGACCAGTCCCCCTGGCCATTGCACTGCTCTGAACTCTCCCTCTGATTTGACATGAAACACTAATATGGACCAATTTGTATAATCTGATTACCATTACTAACTACTGCTTCCACTGTACACTGACGGAACTTATGTACATACTGTATATAATGTATGAGGTCTATACATACTGTTTATAATATGAGTCTGTATGTGAACCCTACTGCTACCCTTGTATAAATGTTACCATTGTACTATGGTGTAACAAATGTAACTAATGTAACTACTGTATGTAACTGTCCCTAAGTGTCCTTTCTGTAACTAACTCCGGGTGGCCCCTGAAAAAGGAACCATTGGTCTCAGGGTGCTTACCCGGTAAACAAAATCTAAATAAATAAATAAATAAACTATGATCCCACTACTATCATAAAGAAGAAGATAGAAGATTTTCTGTTAGACAGATTTCACAATGGTTTAATAGATACCAATGAATTGTATTACTTGTCTGTAGAAACCCCCCAGAAAACCAGCAGTTTACACTTTACCCAAGATACACAAAGATTTAGCCCGCCCCCCCCAGAGAGACCAATCATATCTGGGATTGAGTGAGTCACTGAGCCCCTATCTAGATACGTTGATAATTTTATGTGCCCCATTGTTTCCACCTTACATAGCCACCTCAGAGATACATCTCACTTACTAACCTTTTTAGAGAACATACAGGTTGAAGAAAACAAGCTATTGGTAACAATGGATGTAGATTCGTTATATACGAATATTCCACTTGAGGGGGCATTTTTGCAATAGAACATTTTTTAGTTAACAACACAGAAATTTCATAGACCAAGATTAATTTTTTACTAGACCTTACAAAAATAGTTTTAAAAAATAATGTGTTTATTTTTGAAGGCAGAAATTACATTTAGCTAAGAGGGATGGTGATGGGTGACACTTTGGCTCCCAGCATGGCAAATTTGTACATTTGTCACTGGGAAAATGAGTTTATTCTGAATGCAGACAATAACCTATTTTGGGGGGAAATTGACTACTTCTATAAAAGATTTATAGATGATCTGTTATTCATTTGGAAAGGGTATGTTAATGGATTACATGAGTTTGTGAAATTCTTAGACACTATGAACAGCAATCTGAGGTTCAAAGTTAATATGAGTTTGGAATATATTATTTTCTTGGACATTTGCATTGTGAAACAAGATGATGGTACTTTTCTTTCTGACTTGTATAGAAAACTGACAGATTGAAATAGTTTATTGCTGGTGACTAGTTGCCAACCCATGCATGTCACTAGGAACCTTACTAAGGGACAGTATATTAGAATGAGAAGTAATTGCTGCAACAGTAAACTATACCGGGAGTGGGCTAATGAGTTAACTGAGAGGCTGAAGGAAAGGGGCTACAGGGAGAGGAACCTTAACTTGGCAGCTGAGGAGACAGCAAAAATGAATAGACATGACCTGTTAAATCCAAAACATGTCAAGAAACAACAGAAAGAACAACTTACATTTGTGACTTCCTATGCCGGGGGGAGTAGAGAAGTGGTGGAAATTGTTAAAAAGAACCTGTCTATGGTTAGAGCAACCCCCCAATTTAGGACTCTGGTAAAATAACCCCTAAGGGCTCATATAGATGGGGTTCTAATATCAGAGATATGGTCGTTAATAGTTATCAATCAAGACTCTCTAGCTTTTCAAAACCTGCTTTGGGTAATAAACCCTGTGGAGGGTGCAGCATGTGTGCTATTATGGATAGATGTACCCACATTAAAAATCCGAAACCAGGCACTGATATGAAAGTGATTGGGAATATAAACTGTAACACTGAATGTGTGGTTTATTTATTAACCTGCCAATGTGGAAGGTACTATGTAGGCAGAACCAAGAGAAAATTGAGAGAATGTCTCAATGAGCATGTACAGGCTGTGAGGAACAGTAGTCCTAAATATGCAATGGCTGCACACATTAATGCACAAACAAATAAGAGAGACCATTATATGAGAGCTGTGGGGACTGAAGCTGTAAAACTTAATTACAGGGGAGGAGACATTGGTAATCTCCTGAATAAAAGGGAACAGAAATGGATTTACACCTTGGGAGCTTTAGACATACCAGGTCTTAATGGAATCTAGATTTAGTATTTGCCATATTGGTCCTTGCAAGAACAGATCCAGAAGCAAAAGGAAATCTCAAAATCACACAACAGAGACAAGCTTTTGAGATTAAACTTATTTTACATCTCAATATGGTACCAGATGGGATGAACATTGATCTGGGTCTCATGGGACATTACAGAAACTGACATCCACAGACCTCCTCTTCTTCTTCAGACTGGCATATTATAGGACTTCAGCATGTGTGGGATGTGGGTGCATGTGTGTATATATGTGTGTGAGTATGTGTTGTGAGGTACGTGATATAACTGGTGTGAGGCTTGCTGTCACATTGAGGTAGACCTCTATTTAGATACATAGAGTTACATCGTGTGTTACTACTCTTACTTCACACACATAATGAATATTAATTCCTCCTTACTTTTTATCTTCGCCCGGGAATGGGGTTGATTCTGTTGCACCATATTCAGATTACCTAGCATGTTACTGTACATACAGGAGTGTTATCACAGATTGTCACATATTTTTTTTAACTCTGTACGTATTGGAGTGTGAGATCTCATTTGCATGGGGGTCCTGGACAGATCTTTTTACATTAGGCTAATATTGTAGTGATTTGTGGAAATGTAGGTGTGTTACACCTCTGGTCGTACACACATGCTTGATATTTACTTCTAATTACCTTATCCTGGGGAGGGTGGCAGTTTTATTTCATTGTAGTTCTATCCAGAATCCTTGGAAATGTTACTACACAGATAGGAGTATGGTTAAATAGTGTCACATTTTTGCTCTGTAGGTATTAATATACATGAGCCCTTTTACTTGGGATTTCATGACAAGTTGAATTCCTTTGGGGAACAATTGCAGTGACTGATGTGAATAAAGGTTCATTAGGAGTGTGTGTGTGTGTGTGTGTGTGTATCTACTTAAAGCTAGTTATCCTCCCCACATTATGGGGATGTGGGGTGGGGTAGGGTGTATTGTTTGTGTTAGGAGGAGGAGAGAAATTAAATGTCTTTCTCTTTTTCAGATTTCTTAGACACTTCTGGCACATCAAGTTGTTAAATTCTCAGTGTATATTGACATCAGTACATAGCTGCCTACATGGTCTTAATTCCTTGGTGGTCCTCGACATGAGTTTTTTGTTTGACACTAATACTGTCAATTTATATTTAAATTATCATTTATAAAGCCCTGTCACTATACTAGAGGATTTTGAAGTTTATGGGGCATGATATCTAGCTGGAGAGTACAGCTGGAAATAGGTCCAGCTAAATTTTACACATCATACATTGTGCACTGATGTCTTTAAGACAGCTTTATTGGTAATTTCTTTTCTATAATGCATTCATTGAAACTTCTTGGCATCCTACGACAATCTTAATATGTCTTAAATCTGGGTGGGGGTTGCTTTTCAGTAATTACATCCTTATACACACTGTGACACTCATAGCTTGATTTAAGAGTCATCTGATCCAGCAGTGTTATCTCATGTCAATTAAATTTATATGCAGTGGGATTCTTTGTATGGGTTTTGCACCAAGCACCTTTGACCCTGGGACCCTCCTGGCTGAAGGTAATATGGTACTGTTAAACTTCCCAGACATCATCATCTGTATTTTTTAAATGAGTATTTTAAACTGATGGGGATTTTGTCTGTTTTTTTCTGCATGATCTAGCTGTTAAAAGTATTGTTTTTTTCTAAACAACTGCCATTAGGCTTCTGAAGAAAGACTGGTTGGTCCAAAAACTAGAGCACTTTGTTCTTGTGGTTACATCTATGTTGGTCCATTAAAAGGTATCAAATCATTTGCTTCTGGATGAGGTCTTAATGGTAAATTCAAATTAAAACCCTTTTTAATGAGAAGGAAATAAAAATGGGAAAACATCTAATATCTAAATGAAACCCTCTCTATGAGATGGAAATATACATAAACAAAAACACTGACTGTAGTGATACTAATTGAATGTACATAGTATTTTCTATTTCCTTCTTCATAATTTCAGGATCTCCTTCCCCTCCCCCATTCTGTTACTATTCTGAAAGTATTGTAATTCATTCTTTCAGTGGTTTGGCTCACTTGAATTGACATATGTATTTGTATGTGTATTTCATAGATTACCAGGTGGATGTCATGCCTGCTTCAGACATCTGTGAAAGAAGAGACTATTGGAAAACAAATATCTTTATAAGAGGTGTAGTGAAACTTAAGGGGAAGTATGTATCACTGTCACTATTATGTTTGATGTTGCAGATGGAAGGGTTAATCTGCTTTAGGATGTTACTGTTGATGTTACTCCACTGTGATTGGTGCACCAATTAATTTCTAATATATAACAAGTTTCACTTTGATCGTACATTATTCTCTGATGAAGCCTTACTGTGAAACTTAAGATCTGCTGCTCACTGCTTAAATTCCATTTGGATGGATGAATAAAAAGAAGTTTGATGGAACCATAAATATTCGACTGGCTTCTTTCTTTAACTGCAGGGGGTGAGTGCCTCGCTAAGTGTGAACTGAAGTATCATTATTTGCAGTTTGCACCCCCTCTCTGAGCACACTCTTAACGATATTTACCAGTGAACCATGCTGTTTGGTGGCTATTACCAGCTAGTGGGTCTTCCACCCATATTTCCCCCACTGCCTCCCCAATTGACAGCACCAAGTCCAGCATGTTACCTAGTCATGTTGGCTCACTGACCAGCTGTGTCAGGAGACCATTCTGTATCGCATCCAGGAGCACCTGCTCCCTGGCACTGGAGGTGGCAGGGGTGCTCTACTCTACCCCCGGCAGATTGAAATCCCCCATAATCACCACACTCTCCTTTCTACACACCCTCCTTATTTGCTCCACTAACTCCCTGTCCAATTCCACTGATTAGGTTGGTGGTCTCTAAACCACCCCCAGCCTCAGCTTTCTACCCTTGGAGTCCAGAAGCTGTATCCAGAGTGCCTCTGTCCTCTCTTCCTCCCCCTCATCCTTTGTACATCTGATCCCTTCCCTCACATAGAGAGCTACCCCAACCCCCTCTAACAACATCCTGGTCTTTCCTCTAAATTTTATACCCCGGAATTGCCAGATCTCAATCATGGTACTGGGTAGCCCAAGTCTCAATCACTGCAGTGACATCGACACTCCCCTCAGCAAGGAGCACCTGAAGCTCTGCTGTTTTATTAGCCAGGCTCCTTGCATTTAGGGAGATAACCTTCCATCCATGCCCACCTTTTCTCCCCCCTTCGGCTCCTTAGTCTGCCCCCCTTCTCTCAGTAGTCCCTTCTCCTTACCCTCAACATTATCAAGTGGGGACAGCATGTTTTGAACTCCAACATGGTGACCCTGCATGCTTGCTGTGCACTCGCCTCCCCCCACCTAGCTTAAATACCCTCTTGAAACAATATAACCTTCTAATTTGCCCTTTAGCACCCCCTTACCTTCCCAATTTAGGTGTAAACTGTCCCTTGCATGCTTGCACATTAGTCCATGTATCTCCCCATCCTCCTACCAACCCATACCCTTGTGCTTTACACCAGTCTCTTAACTAGGAGTTGAACTCTGCTAGCCATTCTTTTCTTGCCCTTCTGACCCTTGGGGCTGGAAGCACCTTAGAGAATGCCACAGACCTCCCTATTTCCCAGCATAGCTTCCCCAGTTCCTCAAACCTCTCCTGTACCAACTCCACTTTACAGCCTCCCAGGTCATTTGTGCCCACATGTTCCACCACGTGAGATTCCTGCCATCCTCCCCTAACACACTTCCTCAGAGTCTGCCCTGCCCTATCTCCTGTGAGGCCCAGTACAGATTCCACCCAAATCTGACTGTGTCTTTCACCCATCCCACCCACCTGATCCCTTTCAGGATAGAATCTCCTATCAGTATAACTCCCCCCTTCCACATTCCCCTTCTGGCTGCACCTTTCCCCTCCACTCTTCTCATGGCTCTCATTCCTTCCCTGTTCCTTAATTTCTAGAGCTATAAATCAGAATCCCCCTAGTTCTCCTTCTTTAGTGAACTGTGATTCTGTTAAGTTGATTCTGAATCCAGAAGATGCATATTCGGAGCCTGGAAAAGTAAAAAATAACACTGTAATAACTGACACTAACATTAATGCAGATTATGGGTGTACAGAATTTAATACAGAACCTCATATTATTTCCAAAAATTAAAAAAAAATAATAAAAAGAAAAAAAGAAGCTTACTATAACTTCAAATTTCAATAAGAAAAGGCCTTGTAATTTGCCTAAGAAGATTCCCAAAAATGCTAAAAAACTAAAAACAACAGTGGGAGAAAAAAAGGGAGGAGATAAAGGCAAATATAACAGGGGAACTATATCTAAGCCAATAGTGCTCGATTAAGAGCTGAAAGAGGGTTTAGAAATAGTCCAGGAAGCACCAGTTACTAATGTTTATCAAGGGACAAAGAATCTTTGGAACCCCCTTATACCTCAGTATGACAGAATATTTTTTATTGGAATGATAGGAATGAAAAAGTCATAGATTTGACCTCTAGACCTTTGGCTGATGCGCAGACAATTGTCACCCTGAAAGGAATACCTTATGATCCTGATGAAATAAGGAAGTCCTTAGGATATTGACTAATATTCTCTGTAATGAGTTCCTTAGGTTAGATATAGCAACTGATGACATTGTTGATCTGATTAGATCCTATTAAAATGCCAGTGATAGTGATGTCTTGCTGATTTTCTTCAAAAATGCTCAAATTGATCAATATGTTTTGAGAAATTCTGAGTAATTATACTACTATGATTTAAATATGGACTATCCAGCATTAACAAAGCATCTGACTGCTGGGAGATATTAACTGGTCTCATTGAACAACTGAGGATCTGGTTACTGAGCTGTCTAACTATCTTAATATTTAGGATCTAGTGTATCACAATGAGAATGTAACTAAATCAACTGAGGTGGTTCTGTCAATATTTGGATTAGCTTATGCTGATTGGAAAAACAAAAAGAAGCTTAAAAGCATGATCACTCAGCTCTTTTGTAACATTTTGGGGTTGCATTTTTATGAAAATGATATAGTTAACATTGTGAGAGTGTTTAAAGTTCAGAAGGAAGCCACATTGATGTTACATTGATAAATAATAAAATGTCAGCTAAAATCCTGGAAGCTACATACAAACTTGCTAGTGTAGGGATTTTGATAACAGATCTTATGGTTAAAACTACAGAATGTACAGAGGATATTAATCCCTAAGATGATTTAAAAATTAAGTAAACCACTGTATATAATGTTGAGTTTCCTAATAGGTTTCAGCTCTTAACTGAGGATAGTAACTGACTGACATTGAACTACTGTGGCAATGGAAATACTACAGAAACTGACAATATTGTGTGTACTTCACTGAATAATTGGCATGCTAGGGAACCTGATAAATCCATTAAGAGATATCTAAAAGATTTAAAAATCATTACTTGGAATTTTGCTGCACACATTACAAAATTATCTGATTATGTAAATTTTATTAGGCAATTTGATATTACAAATTTACAGGAGACATGGCATGGAATGGAGCAGGATGATGCTTTTCAACTTAATGGATATCAGATCCTACATAGTTATGCAATTAAACATTCTAAGAAGGGCAGATTGACAGGAGGCCTTATTATATTTTTAAGAATTTCAAATAATATTAAACTTATACAGTCTAATTTACAGAGTAACTACAGTATAGCATTAATAGCTTTGAATGAGTCATTGATTATTATGGTTAATGTTTAAAATCCCACTAAGAAATCATTTAACTATGACAAGGAATTATTTAATAAAATAACTACAGAAATTTCTTCTGTGCAAACAAAATATAATAATGCTGAAATATACACAACAGGTGATTTTAACATTAAGATATCCCCCTTTGAAATCTCATCTGGATAAAGATCTTCTGAATAGAGAAAAATAACTTAATTAGAGATGCAGCAAAGTTAAATTCTGCCCACGAAGTGGACGCAAAGTGACTACTTCATGTTACCATCCTGCTTTGCGAAGTGCCCATTTTGAACCCTCAGTTCACCACTTTGGATTGTAATTATGACTATGCATTGCTCACTCCTCCTTACTTCACTTTAAGGTGGAGGGAGCATTCACAGGCTGCCCACACACATCACATGGCTTACACAGTGTAGGTCACATGATAATGAACTGTACACAAATACCTATGGCTGTACATCCCTGACCTGTACTACCTCAAACTCTCTGACTAGAAAAGTCATATCAATGAATACAGTGGTCAAGCTGAGATACTATAAAACAGGCTTACATGCAACTTAAAACCCAAAAACTTCAAGTTTTGTAATTTGTGACTCATGACCATGAAGATGAAGAACGTGATTTGTCTCAGAGTCATGATGAGTGACTGCTGTGACATGACTAATGATGATGAACTTTATGCAAATATCTATGGCTCTGCTTCCCTGACCTGTACCACCCCAAACTCCCTGACTTGAAAACTCATATCAGTGATTACAATGGTCAAGCTGAGATACTACAAAACAGGCTTATATGCAACTTACAACTCCAAAATTTAAAGTTTTGTAATTTGTGAATTGTGGCCATGAAGATGAAGAAAAGGATTTGTATTGTGAGTGACTCATGATGATGGCCCTGACTTAATAATGCACAGTAATGAGTACAATGTTCATGCCTAGATATGCACCACACCAGTACTCTGAAGGGAAGCCAAACAAAAAACTGTGACTTAAGTTACAGATGAAGATAGGGCCCTAAAGAGATGCAAATGCACACACAGATTAAGATTGAGCTGCATACTCAAGAGATGCAGCTGCAAAGGCACAACACCTTAACCAGTGCTCACAAGTCACAAATCCAAATCTGGAAAAGAAGACATTTTGCCGGTTGGGGGTAGGCAGTGCACAGCAGTAACAGTCCACTACCAAGATACCACAAAGCAGTACAGAATAATGCAGGTGCAGTGGAATGCAGGTTCACACTGCTGCAATTACTGTGTGGCACAATAAAATGTGTCTGATATGATGGCATGCATCACAGACACTCTCACAAATACACTACAGGTAATGAGCAACGAATTGAAAACTTCAGTAATATAACCAAATCTTTTAAACAAATTGAAATTATGCACTGCTGCACCACAACAATCAGAAAAAAAATGTCAACAATTACTGAAAATATTACTCTGTGTACATTAACACTGTTATACAAGAAAACTATAACCTAAATAGAAAAACTGCCTTTCTCCCAGTTAATCTAGCTCCACCACAGATATGCCCCTCCCCAAGCATACTTCAAGGGTCTGTTAGTACACAGACTGAATGTTCTAAATTAACATTCAAAATCCACACACAAACAATAAACACTCAATGATATGAGCACAGGAGGGTTTCCTACAATCGATGTACTAAATTTTGAGAAAAAAATGGTTCAAAAAAGCTTTTTGAATAGCTTTTAGAGGGTTGAATCTCAGAACTCTAAAATCAGACTGTCTCCAGTTACCACTACACACACACTACATAGAACTGAGGCTGTGTAGAACAGTTTGAAGCCCATGTGACCTGCAACCTATGAACCACTGCAAAATTCACCTTGGAGCTCGCCAACAAGGCAAAGTTATGTGAAGTACATTCATTTCAATGTACTTCGCATTAAAATTGGTGCAGAAGTGATTGGGAGAAGGTGAAGTAACATGAAGTCATTGTTTTCAGTGGACTTCATGTTTCTTATTATGATGTGAAGTACTCCGCTTTGTGCTGTGGATTACTTTGCAGATTCTGCCTTAATTCAAGAATTGCTTCACAAAGCAGATTTTGGCCACTTCGCCCACCTCTAAACTTGATATACTGTACATTCACAAGTTTCTATAGATAAAATAAATACAGATAGAGATCACAAATTGGAGAATTTCCTCTCCGACCTAGATCTTATAATATTAAATGGTAGAACTGCTTCAGATTGTAAGGGGATGTACTCTTATATAAACTATAGCAGTACATCATTAATTGATTACATTATAATATCACCTTACGATTATCATAATTATCAAGATCTACAGATTGTGATGAGATCTGATAGTGATCATTTTCCAGTAGTTATGGTAAGAAAGCTGGATATTAAGCCTCACATTATACATGAATCAAATATAGAAATAACTAACAACAACAAAATAAGATGGAGCAAGTTTAAATCTAAAGATAGGCTAAAGTTAGCAGCTTGTTTTTAAACTATCCTTTTGATGGATGTAGGACGTGAATTAGATCCAGAAAATATGTACACTTCCATTTTAAATGTTTATAAAGTGATTATGAAAAATTATAATACTGTGCAACAACAACTTCCTTTAAGATATGAAAACTGGTGCTATAATACTTGTTTGCCCAAAAGGAAAAAAAAACCTTGCAAAAGTAACTAGAAAGGTTAGAAAATTACCCTCTAGAGATAATTTGAGGGAGTTAAATAAATTTAGAAGAGATTATAAGGAACATCATAGGAATCATAGGAAAGACCAAGGTTATTTAGACTTTCATCCATTATGCTTGCTTTTTGTGTAGCTATGGGATCTTACCCCTAGAACTGTAGTATGTATCTAAGTTATGTTTAAAGGACTCCATGGATGTGTTACCACTACCTCTAGTGGAAGTATATTCCATAATGGGACCACTGGTTAACTATTTAGGAGGTTCCATTTATTTGCTATTAGTTGCAAGGGGTGGCTTTAATGTTATAAGTTTGTGGTGTAAGTTCTTACATGTTAAATTACAGAAATGTATCTATCAGAAAGAACAATGGGATAAGATGTCTAATGCTATTGAAGAAAAGGACGACTGAGCGTTCTTGAGACTGATATCCTATGGTACATTACAAATTAAAACCCAGACTGATTCACATGTACACCCAGATTGCTGGATTAAGTACTATTTTTATATATTTAACAGAAACTCCTCATCTACTGGGATAGTTAAAAATTGTACAGTTTTGTATTCAGTACCAACAGAAATAGATGATCATTTTTCCTGGATTACTTCGCAGGGTGTTATAACTGCATTAAAAGGCTGAGAAAAGAATAAAGCACCTGGTCCCAATAATATAGTGGTTGATTTCTGTTTAGAAGATATAGAATGGTGGTCAAATTTCATTTGGTTTTTTTTTTCAATAAATCTATAATGGGTGAGTATACATCAGCAACTTGGACAGGCAGTCATATTTTACCAATCTTTAAAAAAGGTGATAGGGTCTTACCAGAAAACTATTGTCCAATCAGTCTAATTGACACGATAGTTAACATTTATGCAAAAATATTACTAAATAGGTAATTAGAATGTATAACAAAATATGCAGGGTTATCTATCTTGCAGGCTGGTTTTATTAAGGGTTGTTGTACAACAACTCAAACATTCATTTTTCATCATTTGTTGGAAAAATATTGTGTAATAAAGAAAAAAACTTTTCATTGTGTTTGTAGATTTTAAATCTGCTTTTGATTTGATAGATAGGAATACACTATGGGTTCAGATATATAACTAGGGTATTGATCTGCATTTAATAATACTAATTAGGCTTCTCTATTCCAATACTTGGACTAGAATACAATATTCTAACAATAGTCTGTTAACAAAAGAAATTCCTACTGCTGGCGGTGTCCGATAAGGTTGTGCATCAACACCTACTTTATTTAACATCTATAAAGATGAATTAATTGTTAATATGACAAGTGCTGACTTTCATTCTTCTAAATTAGTTCAAATAACAGTTCCATTATTGGCCCATGCGGATGATCTAGCTATCTTCTCACTGACTAGATTAGGACTTCAAAGTTTAGAGAAACTTAACTTTTTAATAAACTAAATCTACTGTCTAACCTGCAGAAAACTATGATAATGATATTTGGATCATGACAAACATATAAAAGACTTTCATTGGATGGTTCTGTACTGGACTTTGTCACAGAATTTACATATCTTGGAGTTACATTTTCATCAAATATGAAGTGGAATAAACATATTACTCTTACAGTAGATAAAATGAATAAAACAGCATCAAGTTTGAGATGGTTTAATGCTAGATATGGAGGACATACTGTAGCACTAATGATTAAAGCAATAAATTCTAAATTAATCCCTCAAGGACTCTTTTTTGCTGAAACTTGGGGTATTGTAGGTTCAAGAAAATTAGATGTAGTTGTAAACAGGACATACATATAAACAAACACTGAGTCTTCCTTTGAGCTTTTCAAATGCATTAGTTAGATCACAGGACAAATTTCTGTAAAAGAACTGATTCATATTCACATTCCATCTTTTTGGTTAAAATTAGAACTATCAGATTATGTATTACTGGAAAATGTGTTAATTGAAAAGAAGACTTGGTCTGAGAACAAAAAATCTAATTGGCACTTACAGACAGAAATATTATTATAATCTAATGAATTTAAAACATTGTATGGATAGGGGGATTATAGCTAATTTGGCTTCTCTCAAAGGTATAAAAAATGCATTAATCAATAGAGCTAAGAAAATGAGTAACTGTTAATTAGCAATTTGAAGGTTTCAAACTGGCTTGTTAATAATACAAAAGAAAACATAGTCTAAAGTTTTACCTAACCAATTTACATGATCCTGATTACAGAAAAATTATTACACAATATGGATTTAAGACCTTTCCAAGCAATGTTTTGATGGCTAGATTTTCGAATGACCCACACATTTTGGGTTTTTGTCATTGTGGCATGAAAGAGCTTGGAAACTTACATCACGTAATATTTAAATGCTCTTGGTATTCTGATCTAAGAACAACATTTCTTGGAGAAGTTATTGGTTCTGTGGTATTACCCACTCAATATATTTTAAAGTTATTATTAAATTCAGAGGAAGTCCATATTCTGGAGAAAACCACTGTATTTATTACAAGTTTCTCAATGTAGGAAGAAAGAACTTGTTGCCTGGTCTATACCAGCGCCCTTGAAATTTATAAAATCTATAAACATTTTACTAATGTTAGACAGCCCTATGAGGGTCAGGATTTTTAATTGTATTGATGTATTTGTCTTTATATGATATTGTGTCTAGGAGCAAGATGGCGGGCATGCTGGGCTAGCCACTTTGAACTGCTCTGCTCTGTTTTGTCTCGTTTTGTTTTGCCTTGCCCATTTTATTTTATTTGCTGTAATTTTTCGCTGCTCTTTTAATCATGCTGAGGAGTTATTTTATTGTTGTTACTACTCATTTTGTTTGCCCACCTTGCTTTTCGTCAATATACTCAGTTCGCCTATGCCTTTTCTCCTGTTTTGGTTTGCCCCATTTTTTGTCTTCCTTTACAGGCCGGGACCTTTTCCGTGTTTGGAACGTTGGAGACTTGGGATGAGCTGTGGTGTTTCGGCGCCGAGGATTCAGAGACACCTGGTGTGTTCAGAGTTTTAATGCTGAACAACATGAGCTGGGACTTAATTTAGTGAGATACTGGATTATTTGGCATCTGGGAAGAGGCATGATGCTCCGAGGGTGAAGATTTGGAGAGACTAGTGTTGTGTTTCAGAGAGATTTGAAGAGACCTGGTATCACCTAGTGAAGTGTCCTGGAGACGTTGTTTATTTCGTTTAAAGGGCTTGGATTGTGTCCTTGTGTGTGGTCTGAACTGTTTATTCGTCCTATGAGAGGACTGGCTGATTTGTGGCTTTTTAGCTGAACTTAAGTACTGTTCTGAATCAATACCTTGGATATGTGGATTTTATCCATGTGGCTGTGCTCCTTGATTATTTTTGGATTTATTCTTGGTCAGTTGGATCGTGGGGACTAGTGATTTGGCAGAGCTATCTTGAAGAGCCTGCAAGATAAGTGATTCTGAAACTTTTAGTGATGTTTCTGACTGTCTAAATGCTATTTTGAGAAACTGACTTTTCTCAGCCTATTAGTTGGGCTTGCAGTGTTCTGGGGGATCCTGGGTCAGTGTCACACACATAGGTGGGGAGTGGAGTAGGCTGGAGGGCCTGTCCTTAATCTCCCCTTCCTCTACACTTCTGAGATGGCTGGCCAGGGGGCTGGCCTCTCTTAGAGTGGAAGTAGTGGGCCACTGATCTTTAGGGCCTGCTGGTGGTCTTTCACCGATCCAAACTGGTGTGGAGTTTGAAGCCCTGTATTTTCGAAGACTGAACTACATTGTTTGTTTTTGCTATTGAAGTTGGGCGGGTTACATTATATTTGTATTTTGCTGCATACAGATAGGACGTTCATTGTTTGTAATTATATTTTGTTTTGTAATTATATTTTGTTTGAGGAAACAATTTGAGCAGTGAGAGTGCTATGTAACACATTTTATTCCACCTGTATCCAGTTCGGTGAGAGAGTCCCGGAGGGTGGTTTTTAAATGATTTCCTCTGTTTAGTATTTTATTATTATTATTATGATTTCATTATTATTAATTTTGTTTATTTTTGTGAGAGTGTTTAATTGTTTTAACTACCAGGTAGTGAGAGGACCTGGGAATAATTTAGAATTGTTTTGGTTAATTTTTGGTTGACCCCCAGGCTGTGAGAGGGCTTGTTGGATAAATCAATTAATTAGGTTTTGTGTTAGAGAGTTGGTTAAGTTTAATTTTTATTTTAGTTGGTTTTCTTTTAGTTGTAGGAAGTTTGCGGGTAGTTTTATTATATTTATTGTTTTAATTTTGAGCAGCTTGATGTGCCTGCCTGCCCCACCTGTCTTATGCTATTCAGCCTCCGCTCTCCATGCCCTCCACCTCCTTCTCTTTGCCCCCCCCCTCCATATCTATCATCGGTGTTGGGTGTTAGGGATTGCTCAAGGGAGGGGAACTGGGGTGGGAGGTGTGGACAGCGGAGTGAATGGTACTTTCCCATTGGGGTGGTTAAGCCTAGAATACACCCTGGGGTGAAATGTCTGCTTGAACATGGTAATCCCATTCTGGTTCCCATACCCAAGGGCACCTCCAGTTTTGGAAGGCAAGTGGTTGGGACAACTCGCCAACCTCGTCCAACTCGGGCGTTGTTGTGCAATGCCAGATCTGTCTGCAACAAGACTGGTCTTATTGCAGATTTTCTTGCAAGGGCAGATCTGGCTTGCATTACCGAGACCTGGTTGGATGGGAATACGGCCCCCTTTTTAGAGGCCGCTGTTCCCACCGGGTACTCAGTTATACATCACCCGAGATTGGATCGCGGGGGGTTGGCGGTCTGTTTCAAGACTGAATTGGGCCTAACTGGTGTACCAGTTGAGAAGACCAGGTCATTTGAGTGTACTATGGTAGCTGGTGTAGGGTGAAGGATTGCTCTCATTTATCGTCCACCAGGTCATGAGAAGCTTTTTCTGCAGGAAATAGCAGATTTTGCCACTGACATGGCCTTGCAGTCACCCAGATTGATGGTTCTGGGCAACTTCAATGCTTGGGTCGATGACGAATCTTTGCTTTTCGGTCAACATTTCCTCTAGGAGCTGACATCTCTGGGCTTTACACAGGTTGTTTCTGCAGCTACACACAAGGGAGGTCACTCTCTTGACCTGGTCTTCCTTCTGGGGATCGAGGCTTCCAATTTGATGGTGGAACCAGTCGATTGGTCCGATCACTACTCAGTTGGGTTCAATTTTGAGGCCCCCCTGGGTAGGTCGGCCCCTGTGGAGTTGGTCAGGTACTGCCCACTGTGGGACATTGTCCCTGAAGACCTGATGGTGGTTATTGACCTCTCGTTGTTTGACAAGTCTTGCACTGATCCTGAGCAGCTGGTAGTGGCCTATAATAGGTCCATATCAGTAGCACTCGATCAGATTGCACCAGTCTGTGTTCACCCCCTTCTGCATCATCCCATTGCCCCATGGTTTGATGGGGCTTTGAGAGGGCTGCGGAGGTTGGGGCATAGGTTGGAGCATTGTTGAAGGAAGACTACCTCTGATGCCGACCATCTTATTTTGCTAGAGCATTATAAACTCTACCAAACAGCAATTTCCCATAAGAAGGCAGAATTCCTGTCCAGGGAAATTTTGTCACACGGAATCGACCAGCTCAGCTCTTCAGAACTGTTGACAGACTGTGCAACCCAGCCTGTCAACAGATCCGTCGAGCTTTTACGCAAACTGATTGTGAGGAGTTTGCTCAATTCTTTGTGAATAAGGTTGAAGACATCAGGAGGGAGTGCCTCCAACCTCATTCCAAGGCAGTTGCAGTTGATCGGTGTCCAGTCACAGAGCCTGGAATTTCCTGGAGCACCTTTGACCTGCTGGATTTCGTAGACACTATGAGGATTGTCCATGACATGCGTCCAACATGCTGTAGTTTGGATCCTGGCCCTACTTCCCTGATTATGGGTTGTAGTGAGATCATTGACCCGGTCTTAGCTCGGATTATCCGGTGTTCTTTAGATATGGGAGTTTTTCCTAGCTCTCTGAAAGAAGGGGTGGTGACCCCCCCCTTCTGAATAAAGCTTCTTTAGACCCGGATGACCTAGCCAACTGCAGGCCAATCTCTAACCTCCCTTTTGTGGGGAAGGTTATTGAGAAAGTTGTGGCGGCCCAACTGGATAACCATTTGACCATCCATAGTTTATACAAACCTCTCCAGTCTGGTTTTTGTAAGAGGCATAGTACTGAGACTGCTCTGGTTCAGGTGCTCAATGATCTCCTGATGGCGAGAGATCAGAGACACCACTCTATTTTGGTTCTCCTTGATCTATCATCAGCTTTTGATACTGTGGATCATGGGGTCTTGCTCGAACGCCTGAGGTCCATTTGTGGACTGTCAAGTACAGTCCTCAGATGATTTTCATCTTTCCTCGAAGAGAGAACGCAGAGAGTGGTCTTGAGTTTGTATTCATCTGGGGCCTTCTCTCTGCCTTGTGGGGTACCACAGAGCTCAGTGCTTTCTCCCATGTTATTCACAGTATATATGCTACCCCTCAGAGACATTGTAAGATGGTATGAGCTGAGGTTTCACTGCTATGCTGATGATACCCACATCTACCTGACTTTTGCCCCTGACCAGGTTAGTGCTATCTCGGTACTGAACAACTGCCTCGCTGATATCCAAGACTGGATGAACTCCAGCAGTCTAAAGTTGAACCTGGGAAAGACTGAGGTTATGGTGGTGGACCCAGGTCACAGGGTAGAGGGTTTGAGGACTGGTCTCCCCTCTGGATTAATCCTGGGGGTGGACCAGATTCTCACCTCTGAACAGGTGCGTAACCTGGGAGCGGAGCTTGACACTGGTCTGACCCTCCGTTATCAGGTGTTTTCAGTTGTCAAGTTGGCATTTTTTCATCTTAGGAACATTGCCAGGATTAGGCACCTTGTTTCATCTAGCAACCTGCCGGTTTTGGTCCATGCCTTTGTGACATCTCGCCTTGATTACTGTAACTCCCTTTACCTAGGACTTCCTGGGGTTGATATCCGCCACTTGCAGCTAGTGCAGAATGTGGCAGCACGTTTGTTGACTGGGGCATCCAGAAGTTCCCATATTACCCCTGTGCTGTGCACGCTGCACTGGGTGCCAATACAGTGGTGGATCACCTTTAAAGTGGATCTTTTGACCTACAAAGCCCTACACGGTCTAGGTCCCGACTACTTGAAAGAGCTCCTGATGCCCTACACCCCTCTGAGACAGCTCCGCTTGGCTGACGAGGGGTTGCTGGAGATTCTAAGGGTAAATTTGAAGTCATCTGGTGCTCATGCATTTGGATTCACTGCACCTACCCTCTGGAATTCTCTGCCCCGTCAGCTCCGGGATAGTAGGATGGTGGGGAGCTTCAAGCAGGCACTAAAGACTTTTTTATGGGAGAAGGTGTTTCCTTCTTTGTTTTAATTTTATATTGCAGTATTGTAATATCTGTTTATAGCTGTTTTATTGTATGTATTGAATATGCTTGTGTTTTTCTTGAAGTACAGCGCTTTGAAAACTTTGAAAGGCGCTTAATCAAATAAATTTTATTATTATTATTTACTATTATGTTGTCTTGTTATGTCTATATTTTGTCTATATTGTAATGACATTTTGTCAACAATAAACTGTTCATCTATCTATCAGTACTGCTTGCAATACTCCAAGTGCGGCCTCATCGGGGACCTGTACGTGGGCAGGATGACTTCCCTTTTCCTAGAGGTAATTCCTCTTGTGATGCACCCCAACAATCTGTTGGCCTTTGCTGCTGCCTTCCTGCACTGGTCTGAGTGGTTCATTTCCCCTGTCACTAGTATACCCTGATCCTTCTCCTCCTTTGACAAGGATAACTGCACCCCCTCCAACCAGTAACTATTTCTGGGGTTCCTGGCTCCCAAGTGCATGACTTTGCACTTCTTGGCATTGAACCCAAGTTGCCATGTGTTAGACTATTCCTCCAGTTTTGCCAAATCTTCCTGGAGTACTGTACCGCCTTCCCTTCCACCAACCTCTACACAGATCTTGGTGTCATCGGTGAAAAGACTGATCTTACTCTTTATCCCTTCTGTGATGTCAACAATGAAAAAGTCAGGACAAGGGTTTGAAATCTGTCTTGGTCCTCCTGGACTTCAGGAGAGCAGGGCAGTGGGGAGAGAGTCACAGGGAAGGAAGCTGTGACCCTCCCCTTCCTAACAATTTCTGGACTGAAGATCTCAAAGCTCCAGCTGTCAGGTAACTGTTACCATCATTGCACTCCCCCTATCACTGGCATAGTCTACCCCCTCAAAGGGCTTCTACCACAAGTAGCCCTCTGCTTGCATTCCTCTCCCTAAGGATCTGCACAAAGGATGTTGGCTGAAGTCTGTCAGAAGTCAGCCAAGAGACAGCTGACAGCCAGGAATCCTACCAATCAAAACCCGGGTACACATGTATTGTTTAGGGGTTTGTGGGTAGGATTTTGGTTAAGCATTTGTGTTCTAGCTGAACTGTACATGTCAAGGTTGGTGGTTTGTGTTGTATCTTTGTTGGGTTTAGGTCTGTGTTGTGTTTGGAGTTTGTGTTGTAGCTGAACTGTGCATTTCAAGATTTGAGGAGCTTGCTGCTAGGCTGTTATCAAGGCACAAGGGTACTGTCATATCTGTATACAAAAAAAAAGGTTTAAATGTAGTGAATGTTGTTTATGACATACCTGTAGCTGTGTAATGATTGTTGTTTATAGCATATCTATTGTTTATAGCATACCTAGGGTAGTGTAATTACAGGGTTTTATACTATACATTGGCAACTTATACTGCATTCAGCTTAACCTTACTGGGTTCGGGGAAAGGAGGAGAGGAAGTGCAGGGAGAGCAAAAATAGGAAATGTGGGGAATGGTGCAGTGCAGTGGTTGTGGGGTGGCAGTCTTCAGGGAGACCTTCTGGAGACTGTGGTGCTGCACCATCTGAGTTCAACTCTCTGGATAGATAAAGAATGTCACTAGACTCAAGGCTGTACTAGTTATGAGTCAGGAGGAGGTCACTTTCCTCAATGTGAATTTTCTTAGCAGGCAAAGGGTCAGTGTTTCAAATCTGTGAAGGGACTGTTACGGTCTGGGACAGACACTTAGGCAGGAGGTATGATGCATAAAATAAATGCACAGATGCGTTTATGATTTTTTATTCAAAATCAAATAAAATCAACATTTTCAGAAATTAAAAACAAACAAGGTGTTAGTCAGCACACCAAAATAAACAAAACTCTGAAGACGACACTTCCCTAGTCACTTCTCTCTTAATTTTACCACTTTCTTAAAGCAATTCACTGTTGTGAAAACAAACACACTTTCCTCCCACAAGACCAGCAGCTCATTGGCCTACCTCTCTCTAAACTTCCTCCAGTGGTGAGTTTTTATAGCCTTATGGCATTTGACATCTTGGCCAGGTGACCAACATCAAGGGAACAATTAGGCTTTCATTCTTTTCTTTTATAGAATAAATACATTTTATTTCATGCATTTCCAAGTCCCTATAATTCTTTACCTGATAATAGACTTTAGTTTAAAATCACCCACAGGTAGAGATCAATAATAGCTCTTTTGGGCTTAATTGGGACTCATTTGGAAGCAAGCGCCTCCCTTGTTCTGATGTCACTGAAGCCTGCACCTTTAAAACCAGCCATTTTCTGGGAAGCCAGCCCTATAGCAAGAACTGCAGGGAAACCCACAGGTAATTACAGCATCATTACTGTTTCTGTTTTTCAGGCGTCTCTGTTTTGGCAAGGAGAATGGGAGATAGAGGAGGTACTTTCCTCATCTCCCTTCTTCTGCCAGCTCAGGAGATCTATATCTTTATTTCAGTAATTACCATTTTTTTCTTGTAATAACCTTAAAGCCATTTTAGCCCTCATTTTGTTTACAAATGCTGCCATGTTACTTAAACCTTGCAGGGGCTCCTTACTGGGCATTTTTAGCAGCCCCCACCACTATACAGCAATTTCCTTTTATTGCTCCAGTGGCTGAAATGTTCAGCTGTCAGAAAAATATTTGATTTGGGCCTTTCCTAAGCCCATTTCCAACCTTTTAGCTATTTTTTTTTTATTTAACAGCCCGGTTACAACATCTCTGGGCTGTTTTCATTGTACATGCATGTTTTATTCTTTATTTATAAAATGGCAAGAATGGATTCTCAGTGCTGATTGGCTAATACCACTTCCAAACTGGGCATTTATTTTTCAATAAATGCCCAGAAAGAAATTAGTACCAGCCTGAGTGCCAACTTACCACATACTCTTGTGCAGGAGTGCTCACCCTGCTTAGTCATTAGCTGAAACCACCAGCTAACTTTTAAAATCCCCACCATGTTTTTATCTTCCTTAGCGAGAGCAACTGACCACACACACACACACACACACACTCGCCTCCTTCAGTATAACCGCTTGTTCAAAAAAAAAAAAAAAAAGACGTTATACTTATCTCATGGTCAGAAAAAGTGCCCAAATCTTTTTTTCCTCACAGCTGCACTCTCCCGACCACACTATCGCAGCACTGGCTTAACCGGAAGTGAAAGAATCCATTGCTCTGAAGCTTGTTACAAGGAAACACCATTTTCAAAATTGTAGCATTATTCTGCCACAAACGCCAGAACTGCCTCAAACTACAATGCTCCCCACACTTTTTCCATCTACCAATATAAATGAAATATATCATTTACCTCGGAGTTGTTCATCAACGCATTCTCATCCACAGGTCCCGCGTTTAACAGAGGCAACGTACAACTGCAGCCCAATTAAAAAAAATAAAAATGTTAATCAAACATACACAACTTAAAAACGATGCCCACAGACTGCTTCTGCATATTTACTACTTCCTCAGGTGGATGTCGCTGTCTCGGGAAGCGAGGGTGGGGGTTGATAGCTGTGGGGAGGAGCAACAGAACCTGGAATAGCCTTAAAGAAACATGGACTATTTTTTTTAAATACTTTTGTTTCTGCTAATACTATTAATTTTTTTTTTTAATAATTTCCTCTCTTCATTCAAACTTACTAAGAAAACCATTTTATAAGTGCAATAATACCCTCAAGGGTGGGCATTATTGGGAAATACTGGACCTTCCAGGGGCTATAAGGCCCTCCGCCTGTGGCGTCGGGCCTCATCACGCCCTGGGCGGTCAGGTATTTCCCAATAATGCCCACCCTGTCGGGTATTATTTCTTACATAAGCACTAATCTTTTGCTCTGGGCACTAGTGCTAAACTGGGGGCACTCCAGGGAACTCAGGAGTGTTTTCACTATTTAAAAATAAATCACTACTCACATTTGGACATATCTCCCACTAGGGAGATTACTTTACACTACAACCAGTGTTATCTGGTTCACCAAAAGGAGGGTTTGAGAAAAGGGTAGCAAAGTAAGCAATGAGATATGTCAGATTGGCCACCCTGACATGAAAAAAAGGAAAATGACAGAAGAAAAGATAAAGAGGATAGGACAGTGTGAGAGAAAAGGGGGGTCACCTATATATACTAGTAGTGGAGTACACCTTACAGGGAACAGGGACCCTGTTACACTCCACCCCAAACAAGAAGGCAACAACTGTTGACTCAGACCCTTCTACCTGTGAAGGGTTGGAACTTCTGCCCACCCACTCCAGAAGTTCCCTCAGGGACCCTTATAAATAGAGTAATGGTATACCAGTATCTAGATACTGACAAAAGCTACCAAACCCTTCTATTCCCTGAGGTTTTGTGTCTATTCATCACACATGACAAAAACTATCATCACTTTGTTTCACAGTTCAATTTACTTTTCCCTTCAATGTCTTATTATCAGCTCCAAATCTTGACACAAAAATCAGCATTTTTATGCTGGGTACCTGCTCTGTGCTTAACTGTAAACCTATATGGCTGTAGGGCAAGGTACCATTGCATAATACCTGCATTCTTCTCCTTCATCTGGTTTAACCAGCACAACGGATTATAGTCTGTCAAGATGGTAAACTCAGTGCCCCACAGGTAATAGTGTAAGGACTCAATGGCACACTTCATGGCGAGACACTCCTTCTCGATGGGCGAGTATTTCTGTTCTCGCTCATGAAGTTTTCTGCTGATATAGATCACAGGATGCTCTCCCTTTTTGTCAGTCTGGGACAAAACAGTCCATATCCCTGTGTCTGATGCATCTGTATGCACCTCAAAGGGCACCTGGAAATTTGAACTCCTAAGAAGTGGGGCTGAACATAAAATAGCCTTTATGTTCTAGAAGGCTTTCTCACACTCAGTAGTCCATTTAACCTTATTAGAGAATGTGTTTTTCATGAGTTCTGTCCAAGGGTCGCTATGGTTAAAAAATCAGGGATAAATCTCCTGTAGTACCCAGCTAAACCCAGGAAGGAACAAACACATTTTTTGGTGGTGGGAATAGGGCTATTTGCAAAAGCCTCTACCTTACTCTTTTCTGGTTTTACTGACCCATGTCCTATTACAAACCCTAGATACTTTGTTTCAGTGTTTGCTAGGGCACATTTTGCTGTGCTAATGGTCATTCCTGCATCAGTAATGGCTTGTATGACTGCACTTAGATTTGTCAAATGGATTTGCCAGTCTGGACTAAAGAAAACAACATTGTCCAAATATGTAGCACTATACTGTGTGTGTTGTCTAAGAATGTGGTCCATGTACCTCTGAAATGTGGCAGGGGCACCATGAAAACTGAATGGCATTGTTGTAAACTGAGAAATACCAATGGGAGTGCAAAAGGCAGTCAGTTCCTGTGCATCTAATGCCAAGGGTATTTGCCAATACCCTTTCATCAAGTCTAGTGTGCTGATGTATCTGGCTGTTCCTATTTCATCAAGCAAATCATCGATTCTGGGCATTGGGTACCCATCAAAGGATGAGATGGCATTGATTTTCCTAAAATCTAAACATAGCCTTAGACCACATTCCTTTTTTCGGACCATAACCATTGGTGAAGACCAGGCACTCCATGAATACACTATCACTTCCAGATGTTCCATTTTTCATACCTCATCTAAGACCTCTGACCTCATCCTTTCAGGTAACCTATACAGTTTTTGATGTAGGGGTTTTGATTGTATGACTTTTGTTATGTACAACCCCTTTTGCTCGACCTGGTGTATTTGTGAATGTGTGCTGGTAGTGCCATAGCAACTTGTGTACATCTTTGCTCTGTTCATGGTCTAACTCAGGATTGATCTGTATATTCTGTTTCTCTTGAGAAGGATCTAATCATTCATAAGCAAAATCCAACTCAGTGTACACCTGTTCAGGGTGACTAAACAAAGTAGCGGGGGGAGCTGGTTTTTCTACCAACCTATGCAGCAAGTTGGCATGATAAACCCATTTCTGGGTCCACCTCCCTGGCACCTTGATCTCAAAATTTACCATCTCTGTTTGGCATGTTACCTTAAAGGGACCCTGCCATTTATCAACAGTTTGTTTTCTGTTCATGGCAAAAGTAACAGGACTTGCTCTCCTGGGTTAAAACATTTATCCTTCAGTCCTACATCGTACCACATTTTCTGCTCTGCCTGCTAACTGGATGCATACTGATATGCCATGGTGACAAACCTCAACAACTTTTGTCTTAAAAAAGTCATGGAGTCCAGTATGTTAGTATGGCCCACATTTTTACCTTCCTCCCAATGCTCTTTCACAACATTCAGGGGGCCACAATGATTCTTACCATGCAATAGCATGAATGGGGAAAAACTTGTTGTAGCCTGGGGTACCTCCCTATATGCAAAAATAAGGTAGGAAAGAAACCTGTCCAAATCAAGCCCTTCCTCCTGCACATACTTTTTTAACATAGTTTTCAAGGTCTTGTTGAAACGTTCTACAAGGCCATACATTTGGGGATGATAGGGGGAGGTTTGTACTGCAGATACACCCAGAAGCTTGTACAATTCCTTAGCAATGTGAAAGTAAAGTTACTTCCTCTGCCAGTTAGGATCTCCTGAGAGATACTCACCCTACTAAAAATTTTGGCCAGTTCCTCGGCATTCCGAGGAGCCTTTGCAGAATGTAAGGATATCGCCTCAGGGTATCTGGCAGTGTAGTCACAGACAACCAAAATAAACCTATTGCCTTTTGAACTGGTTGTCAGGGGCCCAACTATGTCCATTGCACTGTACTCAAAGGGAGTGATGACATATAAAATAGGTTGCAGGGGTACCTTATCTGCTTTCCCACCTTGGGCAACCAATTGGCACTGGGGACATGCTTGGCAATAAGTTGCTATGTCCTTATGAATGCTAGGCCAGAAAAATCTATAGGTTATGTGCCCAAGGGTTATATCCCTTCCCTCGTGGCCTGCTATGGGTAGGTCATGTGCTAATTGCATCAGTTTTTCCATGTATACAGTAGGAGCCATAAGTTGTTCTACACAAACTTGAGTTACTGGATTAACACAGTTATGATATAATAACCCATTTTTCAACACAAAATGAGGCAGTCCTTCTTTTACTTTTTCCTGGACCTGTGGAAAAAAAGGATGTAAGGATGCATCAGTCAACTGTTCCTTTTTTAAATCACAGCTGATCAGACCTGGTGCAACCTCAGAGCTACCAGCCTGTTTAGTTTCCAGCCATAACCTTTTTTCTCTTCTTCATTGTTTCCTGGTTTTCTTGGTTTTCCCTGGGCTGTCAAACAAGTCCTCCTCAAAGGGAAACAGCTGGGGTAATTGACCATATTTAGCTTGGGACCTGGTGGTAAAAGTCACAAGTTCATTGGTAGCATGTTGGGTACTCATTAGGGTAGAAAAACGGGGAAAGTCTTGCCTTATGATTACTGGTACAGGTAGTTTTGGTACCAGTTCCACATTCATGCAGTGTTCCTGGTTGTTAACAGTCACTTCAACCCTGGAAGTGTGGTATTGATGAACATCACCATGGACACATATTACATTGTATCAGCCTGGATATATTCATTAGTAGGCAGCAGATCTGCTCTCATCAATGTCTGTTTACTGCCTGAGTCCAACAGACCCAAAGTCTGATGCTTGTCCAATCCCCACATGGTGACATATTCAATATTGGCCAAGGCTAAATGGGCAGATTCTGATCTTTTGTTAGGACAATTCCTCACAATGTGCCTTTTTCCCAAACATCAGTGGCATATAATCTCAGAATTGGGCACCCTTCCCCCTCTGTCTCTTCTTACATAATTAACCTATCTCTGTGGTGTAAAATTGATAGATATTACCAGCTTCAAAGGTCTGGGTGTCACATTCTGTCCTCTGAGTCTTAAGAGCCTGGCCACCAGGTAGTCCTCAGCAAGCTGGATGGTTTTCACTGCAGTCTCTGGCTTGTGCTCTCTCACCCACACTTGTACATCCTGGGGTAGAATCTGTACAAACTGCTTGATCACAATAGCCTCCAGAATTTGGTCCATGGTTTTTGTTGCCGGTTGTAACCACTTATTACAATAATCTTTCAACTTAGCGAAAGTCTCTCTCAGGGCATCGATATAAGACATCTTCTGAGACCGAAAGCACTGCCGGTACATTTCAGTATTAATGTCATACCAACGCAATATTTCTTCCTTAACCTGATCACACACTATGGCGTCTGGTACGATTAACTGATTATAGACCAGCTGGGCATGCCTGGAAAGATATGGTACAAGTCTTATTACCAATTGGTCCCATAGCCATGTACTTACGAGAGCAATATGCTTGAACATAGTAAGGTATGCTTTTATGTCATCATAGTCAGTTAATTTTGTTAGCCTAATGTCTTTAGGTACTGTATGATCAGGTTTCCCTGGTATTAAGGCCTGGATTGCCTTAATAGTGTCTGTCCACTTCACCTTCTGTCATTGCCGATCCTCTTCCTGTCACTATCAATCCTCCTCCTATCGCCGCCTAGCCTCATCTTGCTGCCATCTGTCCTCCTGCTGCTGTCAATCTATCTCTTGATGTTGGATGTACAGCCACCTCAGGAGCTCACTGGTATCCTCTGGTGCTTCCATCTTCTTCGTGTCCTGCTCTTCCTCCTCTTCCAACTCCTCTTCAGTTTTTCTCACCTCTGGCTTCATGCTGAAATCTAAGGCAGGTCCAGGTTGCACACCTGTATTCTCAGCCATTGCCCTTGTCAAGTGAATGACCTTCCCCTGCCACTCTTGCATCTGCTGAGTACTAAGTCGAGTACCCACTAATGGTGCCTCCCAAGCAGTCTTGACACCACCAGATGACATCTTGGCTAGGTGACCAACATCAAGGAAACAATTAGGCTTTTATTATTTTATTTTATACAATAAATACATTTTATTCCATGCATTTCCAAGTCCCTATAATCCTTTACCTGATAACAGACTTTAGTTTAAAAACAAACACCTACAGGTAGGGATCAATAATAGCTCTTTTGGGCTTAATTGGGACTCATTTGGAAGCAAGTGCCTCCCTTGTTCTGATGTCACTGAAGCCTGCACCTTTAAAACCAGCCATTTTGTGGGCAGCCAGCCCTATAGCAAGAACTGCAGGGAAACCCACAGGTAATTACAGCATCACTACAGTTTCTGTTTTTCAGGCGTCTCTGTTTTGGCAAGGAGAATGGGAGATAGAGGGTGTGCTCCTCATATCCCTTCTTCTGCCAGCTCAGGAGACCTGTATCTTTATTTCAGTAATTACCACTTTTTTCTTGTAATAACCTTAAAGCCATTTTAGCTCTCATTTTGTTTACAAATGCTGCCATGTTACTTAAATTTTGCAGGGGCTTTTTACTAGGCTCCTTTGGCAGCACCTGCCACTATGCAGCAATTTCCTTTTATTGCTCCAATGGCTGAAATGTGCAGCTGTCAGCAAAATATTTCATTTGGGCCTTTCCTAAGCCCATTTCCAACTTTTTAGCTACTTTTTTTTATTTAACAGCCCGGTTACAACATCTCTGGGCTGTTTTCGTTGTACATACATGTTTTATTTTATTCTTTTTCTAGGCACTACTCTTTTGCTCTGGGCACTACTGTTAAACTGAGGGCACGCCAGGGAACTCAGGAGTGTTCACTATTTAAAAGTAAAGCACTACTCATGTTTGGACATATCTCCCACTAGGGAGATTACTTTACACTGCAACCAATGCTATCTGGTGCACCATAAGGGGGGTTTGAGAAAAGAGTAGTAAAGTAAGCAATGAGATATGTCAGGTTGGCCAGCCTGACATGAAAAAAAGGAAAAGGACAGAAGAAAAGATGAAGATGATAGGACAGTGTGAGAGAAAAGTGGGGGGTCACCTATATATGCTAGTAGTGGAGTAAACCTTACAGGGAACAGGAACCCTGTTACAGGAACTTAAGCATTTCTTCAAATTTATCACATCAAGAAGCAGTGCCATCCTTGAATCCATACAAGTAGCCTTTCTCAGGCAGCTGGCAATTGAACCCACTAGGTATGGGGCAGTGCTGGATCTGGCACTTACAAACAGAGATGGCATTGCTGATGTCACACTGGGTAGTCCCCTAGGTACAAGTGATCACCATACAGTGTGTTTGGCATATGGATTGGACAGAAAAAAAAAACACTACAATGAGGATCCTGGAATTCAGCAGGGCAGATTTTTAATAAATGGGAAACTGCTCAGAGAATGCCTCTGGTGGGGGGGAGGCAAAAGGAGAGTGGAGACTTGCTGAAGAAAAATTAAGGAGGATGTAGCCCAGTTAATGGCATGCTATTTGAAGGAAGTGAGCAAAGAAAGAGGAGGGAAAGGCCACTATGGTTTGCTAAGGAGGTGCAAAGGCAGTGATGGAGAAGAAAACAACATTTAGAAAGTGCAAGGAGACCCAGAAAGATGAAGATAGGGAGGTATAACTGTTAAAGCAGAGGAAGGTAGGAAGGAAGGAGGGAGAGAGGAAGAAGGCAGCTAAAGCACTAACAGAGGAGAGGATAACTAAGGAAGTCAAAAAGGGAAAATACCTTCTTCAGGTGTGTGGAGAAAAGAGGAAGGCAAGAGGAGTGATACTGAGAATCAGGAGAGCAGGAGGACTGCACAGAGGAAGATCAAAAGAAAGCAGAAATACTTGTGACAGGGTAGAATAGGACCCTGTCCCATTTGTTTTGGAGAAAGTGTTTAAATGCCAAAAGCTGCCTGGCTAGTTTTACCAGAAACTGATAAGGAAGATATTGATGTAGCTTATGATAGACTAGAACACACCGTAAATGCTGATACTGTAAAGGTGAATGTTTCCTTAACCTCAGAACAAACTGCAGACATTCTTAATGTGCTAAAGACATTTAACAGTACTTTTACCATGGTACCAGGCCAAGCAAAAGGGGTTGAGTACATAATAGTGACAACGAATGCTTGTCCTATTAGGCAAAAGTCATACAGGTTGCCAGAGAAGTTAAAAGCTGATGTGGTTAAGGAAATACAAAAAATGAAAGAGTTGTGTTTCATTGAGGAGTCAAGGAGTGCTTGATCATCTCCCATGGTAATTATAAACAAAAAAGAAGGGGATATTAGAATCTGCCTTGATTTCAGGAAACTTAGTCAAGTGTCAGCATTTAAAAGTTATCCTATGTCCAGAATAGATGATTTGGTGGGCAGACTGGGGAGTGCAAAGTCTATCAGTACCCTTGATCTCCCCAAAGGTTACTGACAAATACCTTTAGCTAAAGAATCCAGAGGTGAAACTGCATTTGCCATCCCTATAGGATTCTATCAGTTAGCCACCATGACCTTTGGTTTACATGGTTTGCCAGCTACATTCCAGTGGTACATGGATGTAATTTTATCACCTCACACTGGTTATTGTGCTGTGTACCTGGATGATGTTGTGGTGTACAGTCCAGACTGGAAAAGTCACATAGAACACCTATGAGCAGTTATCCAAGCAATCAAAAATGCAGGACTAACAATTAATCCTACTAAATGTGCACTGGGCATGCAGGAAACTAAATATTTGGGCTATGTGTTGGGAAATGGAGAAGTCAAACCAGAGATTTCTAAAATAGAAGCTGTAGCTAACAGCCCTGTACCTAAAACAAAGAAACATGTCAGGTCATTTTTAGAGCTGGCTGGTTATTACTGGAAATTTGTTCCCAACTTTGCTGAATTAGCTACTCCCCTTACTGAACTCACAAAGAAACGGTACCCAAATAATGTGAAATAGACTCCAGAGTGTGATGAAGCTTTTCAAGCCACAAAGGCTACATTGTGTTCAGCACCTGTTTTAAGAAGCCCAGACTTTGAAAAACCATTTCTGTTACAAACAGATGCATCCAAGGTAGGTCTAGGTGCAGTCCTAAGTCAAAATATAGATGGGAAAGAACATCCTATTCTGTATATAAGTAGGAAGTTGCATGGCAGAGAGAAAAGGTACTCCACTATCGAGAAGGAGTATTTAGCAGCAAAGTGGTCCATGGAGTCCCTTAAATTTTATTTGCTAGGAACTGATTTTGTTCTTGTAACTGATCACAATCCTCTCTGTTGGCTTAACCAGATGAAAGAAAAATTCCAGAATCACAAGGTGGTACCTAGCACTGTAGCCTTTTAAGTTTTCTGAGATTCACACATGTGGTAAAGAGAATATTAATGCTGATTTTCTTTCAAGATATGGATCAGAAATTGAGGATTCTGAAAGCTGAAAACAAATGACTGATGGACATGAAGGGTTAAAATATGAAAATGCTGAAACTAAATTGATAACTGATTGTGATTATCTTTCAGAGCAAGTCAACGATGTTTCTCTCCATAGTTATTTCAAGCAGCTAGGAGTAAAACAAAAACAGGGTGGACCAATGTTTAAAAATGCAATGGATTACTGTACAGCATTTGGGTTAAATCTCAGACACAGGAACAGACAGAACAATTGGTTATACCACAGAAGTATAGAATAGTCTCACAATCCTTTGCCTCTCACTGTCTCTCTGTTTTCTCTTGCTTACTGTTTTTCCTCCCTTGCATATCTAGATCTGGTAATATAAGAATATATGCAAATCAGTATATATGGAAATGAAACTGATAATGGGATTACTTTTGTTTAGAAAATATGGTGTTACTGTTGAAATGTATATATATTTATAATTTGAGATAACTAAAATGCTAGAGGTTACTTGGGTGCAAATGCCTGAAACTTTTGCAGTTGCTGTGGGGACCTCAGGAAGTTCTCAATTTTCTAGCAGCTCCTGAAATTTACAAAGAACAGGATGCTTGCAAAGGATGGGGGTTGAAAAAGACTTATAAAAACAGCTGAGCTGAGCTGCAAGGGAGATTTTATTTACAAGATATTTTATTTTGCTTCTGTATATAGTTATTCTGAACAGGTTTACTTTATTTTATGTTACTGCAACTACAAATAAACATTTTTGTGGAATTTTACAACTTCTTCTGGGTTTTCTCTATACATCCTGACCTGTGCCTCAATGATAATATTGAACAAATACTTTTTTCTCAATCTTCAAATTGGAGGGTGGCGTCAGATGGACTAGCATGCTGCAGTAAGCAACAGGGAGAGGGGAGAGTGGACACAAGTCCATTCTTAGTGGAGAGGGTCCAGGAGTAATTGAAAGCCTTACAGGAGAATAAGGCCATAGGGCTGAAAAAGATTAATTGAAGGGTCATAAAAGAACAGAGCATGGTGCTGAATTCCCCTCTGGCAGCATTTTATAGCACCTCACTGGAGATGTGGGAAGTTCCAGAGGACTAGAGGATGGCTGATGTGGTCCCTCTGCACAAACACAGTAATAGGGAGGATGCTAGCAACTACAGGCCAGTCAGTCACACCTCAGTGATGGGGAAGGTAATGGAGACACTACTCAAGGAGAGGCTTTTGGAGCACCTGGAGGCAAAATGGCTACAGGACCACAGTCAGCATGGTTTCACTTTAGGGAGGTCATGTCAAACTAATCTTATAGATTTCTTTGACTGCGTTATTGAGGAGGTGCATCAAAGGACATGGCCTAGCTGGATTTCAGTAACACATTCAACACTGTGCCATGCTGGAGGCCAGATAAGGAACTAAATAGCCTGGAGTTGGGGGAGAAAGTGACAAGCTGGGTATTGAACTGGTTAAGGGATATAAAGGAAAAGGTGGTAGTAAACAGTAGCCACTCAGGTGATAGGAGAGTGACTGGTTGGGTGCCACAGGGTTTGGTGCTGGGACTGGTCCTCTTCAGTGTCTTCATAAGTGACATTGCAAAGGAGCTTAAGGGTAAGCTGTGGCTCTTTGTGAATGATACAAAAATCTGTGCAGGGTTGGCACTCAGGAAGGGGTGGAGAGAATGCAAAGGGATCTGTGCAAACTAGATGAATGGTCTCTAGGGAATGGCTGCTGGGTTTCAAAGATAAAAAAGTGCAAGATTATGGACTTGGGGCTATAGAACCCAGGGGTTGTGTATAAGATGGCAGAGTGGAGCTTACAGTCACCAAGCAAGAAAGAAACCTAGGGGTCATCATATCTGATGACTCAGGGTAGCTGCGTAGTGTTGCAATGTAATGGGGTGCATTGGGAGAGAGATTTCTAGCAAGATTAGTAAAGGGGCAGAGAGGGAGGTCTGGTACCTACCCACCTCCATAGCATGGAGGGATGGGAAGCTTATCCTACAGACTGCTAGGGCAGTAGGAAGGGAGGGGAGCTGGGTGTTATTGACCACCTGGGGACAAATGCTCTGGCTAGAGACAGGGCAGGGAGAGTTTAGGGAACTGGGAAGAAGTCTTAGACAGGTAGCACACTCTCTAGCTTTTGTGGAGGAGCTGCCTGTCCATGAAAGAGGGAAAGAGAGGGAGCTCCATACCAATGCCTTCAACTCATGGTTGAAGGAAGTGTGCAGAGAGCAGGGGTATGGCTATACTAGGGACTGGGTGCCCACATGGGAGGACGAGAGCCTGTTCAGAGGTGATGGCCTTCATCCATATGGGAGGGGAACCACAGTTCTCAGTGGATGTTTTAAATGTTACTTTGATGAACATTTAAAATAATCATGGGGAATGGTGGAATAAATAGGAGAGGTAGAAAGTGCCCTTGCCTCAAGCTGCAACAAAGAGTATGGAGATCACAAGGGATGAGAGTCCCAGCATGGTGCAAGTTAGTCAATGAAGCAGGGGGTTAGTAAAGGAGGAATTTGATAAAAGAAGCAGTTGGAAGTGAAGAGGGAGGAAATGGGAACAAAAGGAAACATGGGGACATGATAAGCAAATTGTAAACAAAATCTGGAAGGCCATGTGTGCTGCTAATACTAAATGTCAGGGAAATAAGATCCCAGACCTGAAGGCCCTCATGGCAGAGGCTGAAATGCATAGTGTGGTCATTACTGAGTCATGGTCTACTGACAGCCATGACTGGGACATGATCATACCAGGTCATAGAATCCTAGCCACTGGCCTCATTCTGGATGCCCTTAGTGACCACCATGGAATATACTCGGTATGCAAAATCTTCAGACCTAAAGCCCCCCCTTCCAGAATCATTATGACCAGATCCTACAAATCTCTGGACCTCCCATCAATTCTAAATGATTTGGGCAATACTGACTGGTCATGCATTAGTCAATCCACCACTGTAGATGAGGCCCTGTTGACCTTTAAATCCAAGTTCACTGCCATCTGGGACTGTTACGCCCCCCTTCGAAGAAACAGGGCCGGGGTACTCACCTCCCATGGATAACACTCAAAATGCTAGCCCTCCCTAGAGCCAGAGACAAGTCCTGGAAAACCTTTAAGACATCCAGCTATCCAGCTGACCTCCAGCTCTACCGTGAGCTTTGCAATGCTTATACTAGGAAAACCCGCCAAGCAAAAGCTAACTATTTTAAAGGCGCTTTCAACTCCACCTCCCAGCACCCGACCAAATTCTGAAAAGTGGTCAAGAGGCTTCTCAGCCCCCCTTTGCAGTCCCCCAATCTGTCCCTGCAGGTAGGTGGACTCACCATCACTGACCCCCCAGCAGTGGCCAAACTGTTTAACTCTCACTTCACAGTCAGCCATACTACTCTCCTGCTCACACCACAACCTGCACTTTACCACACCCCTTCCCCCCGGTAATGGCACACCCCCAGCTCAATCTTTCTCTTTCCTGCAGGTCACCCCAGAAGAGGTATATAAGACACTGATTGCACTTAATCCAAGTAAGGGCAAATGCCCCTCTGGGTTGGACTCCAAAATGCTCCACCTATTGGCCCCTGCCATAGCCAATCCCTTGGTCTTCCTTTTTAACCTCTCCTTCTCCCGTGCTGAAGTCCCCTCTGAATGGAAACATGCCACCATGATCCCACTTCCTAAGGGTGGGGATACCTCAAACCCAAACTACCAGCCCATCTCCCTCGTACCTATCCTCACAAAACTACAGGAGTGACTGGTACTCTCTCGCCTATCTCCCTTTCTGAATTCCTCCTCCTTTTTCTCCCCCTACCAGTCCAGATTTAGGAAATCCCACTCCACCACAACCTCCCTTCTCAGGCTTACCAACTCCATCCTCACTGGAATGGATGCTGGCCACATCACAGCTGCCATCTTCATTGACCTGTCCAAGGCATTTGACACAGTCACGCACTCTCTACTCCTGGCCAAACTCGTCGGCGCTGGTCTATCCAGTTGGGCCACATCTTGGTTCCATTCATACCTTGCTGGCAGGTCCAAATCTGTCCATATCAGTGCTTCCACCTCGGCACCTGCTGTACTCTTTCTCAGGAGTACAGCAAGGTTTTGTTCTAGGTGCACTCCTGTTCTTAGTCTTTCTGAATGACCTGCCCTCTGCCTACCCACAGACCTCAATCCACATGTATGCAGATGACAGTGTGCTCTATGCATCTGGCCCCTCATCCTCAGAGGTCATGACCAGACTGTAGCAGGACTTCATCATGGTCCAGCACTGGCTTCATTCAAATCACCTCCTCCTCAATACCAAGAAAATGGTTTCTTTAACCTTGGCACTAGGCAGAGACTTTCCAGGCTCCCCTCCCCAAACACATTCCACAATCTGAAAGGGACACCATTGGAAGCCTGTACCTCCTTCAAATACCTTGGAGTCTGGCTTGACCAGCACCTCAACTTCTCCGCACACACTGAATCCATACTCAAGAAGTTGCACCCTAGGCTTGGTGTACTTTACCAGAATTGTGACGGCATCCCCTTACCTGCTCGGAGGGCCATTGTGCAGAAAGTGATCCTCCCCATTTTTGACTATGGGGACATAGTCTACAGTGCTGGCCCTAAGTCTACCCTAGCCAGATTGGACCCTGTCTTCCATTCTTTCTGTCGCTTTGCCCTGAACTGTCCCTACTCCACACACCATTGTGCCCTTTACCAATCTATGAGACTCCCCTCTCTACATAATCGCAGACAGTCCCACTGTACCAAAATCCCTGCCAAGTTTTGGTCCCAACAACTCCCCTCCTACCTCTCCACTACCTTGGCCAACCCCTGCGCCCTAGCATACTCTCTCAGAAACCAGGACTCTCGGTCCCTGGCTGTCGCATGTAGGTCCACTACTGCAGGTCAGACAGCATTCAGCTATTGCATACCAACACTGTGGAACACTCTCCCAGCAAAAATTCATCACTTCTCCTCCCCTCTGCACCTTAACTCCATGCTCCAAGCCCATTTCACCCCTACCTGCACCTGTACCTAGACAGTTCAGCTCACCGTGTAAATGACTGTGTTGCCTAAACTTAGTACTTGTACAACAACTAATCTATGACTGTAACTCCTGTCTCTCTTATTTCTCATTGTCTGCATCAGGAACAATTTGTTAGAGCTCTTCATTACGTAACTACTTGTACTATGCTGTCAAACTGATTGTCTATGCCACTGTTTTCCTGACTGCTATGCTTAGCCTCTACAACCAAATGTTAGTGAATCCCCACTATGTATTACACTTGTATCTAGTCTATCTTCAACTATTGTCCATGTACCCCTTCCCCCAGGACGCATCTGGAAATCAGCATTAGCCTGCTCAGTATGCTTTTTTCTGGTTAAACACTTAAATAAATAAATAAATAAATAAATAAGGCTATACAATGTTCGGAAAGGACAGGGTAAGAAGAAATCAAGGAGTGTTGTGCTTTATGTGAAGGAAAGCATAACACAGAAATACAGGAATTCAGGGGGCAGAATTGATTTGGGTAACTCTCAAGTCACAAAATGGAGACACTATTCTGACAGAAGTGATCTATAGTCCTCCTGCACAGGGGGAAGACTTAGCTAAGGAAATATTTGAAGCAATTGGCAAAATGGCTGAAAAAGTGGAAGTGTTGCTTGTGGGGCATATCAATCTGCCAGATGTAGATGGAGCCTCCCAACTACAGCTTCAGCTAGAAGCAGGAACATTCTGGATTACCTGAAGGGGGTATTCCTCAGGCAACTAATCAGTGAACCATGGAGTAATACTGGATCTTGTGCTTACTAACAGGAACAGTATTACTGACATCAAGATGAGAAGCCACCTGGGCACCAGTGATCATTGTACAGTGTGGTCAACATAAGAACAGCTGCAGAATCCAACAACTCCGTAGCGATGGTCCTGGACTCAGGAATGACCTGGCAGGGTGGGATAATCTGGGGTGGTGGAGGAACTGTGGGCCATTCTAAAAAAGACATAATGAAGGCATCAAGCAGGTAAGGAAAAGCAAAAGGAAGAAAAGACAACTATGGTTTTCAAAAGAGGTGGCAGAAAAGGTAAAGGCTAAAAGAGTCATTCAGAATTTATATGGAGACAAAGAGGGGAGGACAGGAAAGTGTATCAGGAAAAATAGAGAGATGCAGGGAAAGAAGTTAGGAGTGCAAAATCACATTCTAAGGAAAGAATAGCTCAGGTGGTATCAATTGGGAACAAGGTATTTTTTTAGGTACTGTATGTTAGTGAGAAAAGGAAGACAAAGGGCAACATTATATGGTTAAAGAAGGAGGGGGTACTGTATGGAGAGGGATCAAGAAAAGGCAGAAAACTTGAACAAATACTTCTGCTCAGTGTTCACAGTAGAAGGGGATGAGGAGTGAGCATGAAAATGTACCTTGAGCTTTGATGGGAGGGAAATGTACACTAGTCCTTTTTCTGTGGAGAGAGTCAGGAAAGCACTCACTAACCTGATGCTGGACAAACCTATGGGGCCACATGTGGTGCATCCAAGGGTGCTAAGGTGGCTTAGGGAGGACTAGCTGCACCTCTGGCAGCCCTATGTAACAAGTGACTGGAGTCCAGAGTAGTCCCAGAGGACTGGAGATGGGCAGATGGTCCCACTTCACAAACGTTGTAGCAAAGAAGAGGCAGACAATTATACACCTGTCAGGCTGACCTCAGTGGTGGTAAGTTAATGGAAACACTACTAAAGGAAAGGACTGTGAAATGTCTTGAACCAGTTAGTTACAGGATCAAAGGCAGCATGAATTCAAAGGGGGAAGGTCATGCCAAACAAATCTGATAGATTTCTTTGACTGGGTGACCAAGGAGTTAGATCAGGGAGGAGCAGTGGACATGGTCTACCTGGATTTCACAAGGCTTTTGACACAGTTCCAAACAGAAGACTGGTAAACAAGTTGGGTAGCTTGTAGGCAGACAATAAGGTGGTAATGTGGGTAAGAAATTAGTTAAGGGATAGGAGACAGAGGGTAATGGTAAATGGAGTTCACTCTGAGGAAGGGAGTGTGACCAGTAAGGTATCACAGTTGACAGTGTTGGGACTGGTCCTCTTTAGTGTCTTTATAAATGACATTGCAGAGGAGCTGGAATGGAAGGTCTACCTCTTTGTAGATAACACCAAGATCTGCAACAGAGTGGACACTGTGATGAACGGGTGGAAAGAATGAGCAGGGATTTGAAAAAACTGAAGGAGTGGTCACGCATATGACAGCTGGGTTTTAATGCAAAGAAAAGTGAAAAATAATGTATGTGGGCCATAGAAACCCAGTGGAAGAGTACAAAACAGGGGGAAGTGATACTGACAATGACCAAGTAGGAAAAAGACTTGGGGTAATCATGTCAGATGACCTAAAGATGGACAGGCAATGTGATAAGGCAGTCAGTAGGGCTAGTGGAATGCTAGGGTGCATAGGTAGGGGTATCACTAGCAGGAACAGGGAGGTGGTGCTGCCCCTATATAGAATGCTGGTAAGACCCCACCTTGAGTACAGTGTCCAGTTCTGGAGACCACTGGATGGATTTTTAAAAGAGTGAGAATGCAGCAAGCCCTAGTTGAGCCAAAGATATAGTGCACCAGGCTCGTGGCATTCTCCTGGATGGCAATCAGGATTTACTATTCCAAGCACCAATTGCCACAAATTAGACCAGCTTTGTGTGGTCTAGTTTGCAGGCAATCCCAGAGGCATTTTTTATTGAGCTTGCACCAGATTTTTGGTGCAAGCTGCCATAAATCATGAAAACGATCGCAACTATGCCCAAGATTGTAAAATTGGGTGCAGTTGCGACAAAGGGGTGCAGCGCACCATTAGAACCTAAGTTTCATGGAACAGGGCTTGGCACAGGCCGTGTGCTTCACTTTGAAAATATGGTCCCACATCTCAGTAAAGACATAGACAGAGTGGAGGCAGTCGTGAGGAGGGCTACCAAAATAGTGCAGGGTCTGAATCAAAAGTCCTATGAGGAGGGGCTAAAGTTGCTCAATATGTTCACCTTGGAGGGGAGGTGGGATATGAAAGAGACCTTTAAATACCTCACAGGGGTCTGTTAAGGTACATGTGGGAGGTATTTTTCAGAGAAAAAGGTGCTCTAGAACAAGGAGTTTGGAGATATTTTTCTTTATTACTAATGCCCGCGATCGGGCACACAGTGGTCCACTGGACCACCAGGGAGTTTGGGGATATTTTTCTTTATTACTAATGCCCACAATTGGGTGGATAGCAGTCCACTGGACCACCAAGGAGTTTGGACATATTTTTCTTTATTACTAATGCCCGCGATTGGGTGGATAGTGGTCCACTGGACCACCAGGGAGTTTGGACATATTTTTCTTTATTTATTACTAATGCCCACAATCAGGGCATGGGGTGCCACCAGGTACAGTCAATTCGGGTGGCCACCACAGGTGTGCTCACCGTGTTGCACCCTGCACGTGGGCAGCTCACCTGTGGGTGGCCATCCATTGTTCTTTTTTGGATCAACTTTGTGCTGGCACAGGAAGGGGTTGTGCATGCATGGCTCTGCACATCCTAGGCTGAATATAGGGCTGTGCAGGGTATGTATGGGCAGGCCCCCCCACCTGCACCTGCGTACATTACTGATGCACTCTGGCACATCAGGATTTGTGCCATGCACTTTTCCCTTTTGAATATCATGCCTGGGTGCATCAGTGGGTTGCGCATGGTGCAACACTGTTGTGCCATGTGCAACCCTTTTGAATAGCTGGGCCAGACTGTAAAAGGTATAAAGCTATAATCAATAAATATGCAAGGAAATTAAACAGTAAAATTAAAAAATTGAATAAATTGAGGAAAAATTATAAAAAGTTACTAAAATATAAAAGGGATGCTTATATGAAAAACGTATGGGAACAATGGGAGAAAACAGTAAACAAAAATGATGATAAAAAATTTTGGAAATTTGTGTTATATGGATGGGATTATATACCCAAAAAATTAGATAACCATATAGATTCTCAAACATGGGAAACCCACTATAGAAGATTATTTTATGACCAGAAAATAGAGGAAGATTCCCAGTTAATTAAATAATGGGAGACTATAGAGGATTTAATTACAGAAATAGATATAAGAAAGGCTATGGATAACACTAAAACACATAAGGCCCCTGGGCCGGATGGTGTCCCTATGGATATTATTTTAGATTATCCTGATTTATGGATAGCAGCACTTAAAGGGTTATTTAATAATGTATTGGTGACAGGGAAAGTTCCAAAATCCTGGAGGGAGAACATAATAATACCCATTTACAAAAAAGGTGGAAAGAGTGATCCGCATAATTATAGACCAATAAATTTATTGGACACATCTCTAAAATTATTCACAAAAATACTACTCTCTAGAATAATGACTTGGATAGTAGATTCTAATACCATAAATGAAGCTCAAGCTGGATTTCTATTGGAGCATTCAATGGTTGATCAGTGTTTCATATTGTCACATCTTGTCCATAAGTACATCAATATCAAAAGACAGAAATTGAATTGTGTATTTGTGGACTTAAGAGCAGGATTTGATAAAATAGATATGGGTAAGCTGTAGGCTGCTCTGGAGAAATACCAAATAGTTAAATTACTACTCAATTTCTTGAAAATTCTTTATGAAAAGAATTATACATCAGTTAGATACAATAAAGAAGGAGATTGCACATCCAAATTCTTAACAAATATTGGTTTGAGACAGGGATGAGTGCTCTCCCCAATACTTTTCAATATATTCTTAAATACAGTGTTGAAAACCCTGAATGATCCAGAGCTGCACATGCCAAGATTGGGTTCTGGATGGTGCCCTTACCATGCATACGTGATTGATGTGGTTCTGATTGCAACTAGTTATATGGGAAACAAAAGAAGCATTGACAAATTACATAAGGAATGCTATAGGGCAAGTTTGGAGATTAATTTTAGTAAAACTAAATTTATGATTTTTAATAGCTGTAAGATCAAGAATGGAAAGTTAACAACTTTAAAATGTGATAATTATATAACTGAATATGTAAAATGTTTTATTTATCTGGGGATGGAATTTGTTTATAATTTAAATTGGCAGAAGCATATTTACTCATTATCTAATAGGATTAATAGACTAGCCTCAGTCATAGAGAAGTTTTCATATAAATACGGGGGACAATCTGTATTGGGTACAATAAGGGTGCTCAATTCAAAAGTCAGAAGTCAAATTTTGTATGGGGCAGAAATATGGGGCATGGAATATTAGATTCTTTAGAGATATCAATGAATAAAATATATAAAAAACTGTTGGGGCTCCTAAAAAGTGCCACCTCAGGCCTTGCAAGACTGGAATTAGGTCAAACTACAATAAAATGCAATGTCGACTCTAGACAAGCTACATACTGGATTAAAGTGTATAATATTCCAGAAAAGAGACTTCCAAGAATCTGTCTTGAAGAAACTCTCTCATATACTGAGATTGGTTTTATATTTCCAAGTTTTCACATTGTAGAAAAAAAATCATAAAACCATTTGGTTTGCTGGAATGTTTATTGGAAATGTACACTAATCCATTTATGGATATATATATTAAGATCAAAAGGAGAGTTAAAGATCTCCATGGACACAGAGAAATGAGTGGACTGAATAGCTATACATTCAGTAATTGGCTAGATAAAAATTCTAAAAGATATTTCAGAATGGAAAAATATCTAAATAAAATAAAAAATCTGGTACATAGAAAATCATTCACATGATTCAGATTTAGATATATAGATAGCCAATATTTAAGGACAAAGCATGGCACCTCCAATACAGGAATGTGTGCTTGTTACTTGGAAGAGGATGATCCAGTCCACTTACCTCTCTTTAGTCCTAAATATAGTTATGAGAGAATGAAGTTTCTGGGGGACATTCTTAAATCCTTGAATATGGAGCCCCAATATCAATACAATTATTTAATGACATCTTCTAATATAAGACATCTTGAGGCAATAGCACAATTCTGTAATATAATTGAGAATAAAAGAAAACACACCCAGAATATAACTGCTAAAATATAAAGGGTAAATACCAAAAAGGTAGTACAGAATAAGTAAAGTGTTATATAATCAGATGTACTTTGAGTTGTGTATATTATTGAATGATATAATGCATTTATATGACCAAGATATTTATAAACATATTATAGTAATATGTGCACCTGATTAAAGAAAGTAAGATTACTGTATATCTGTTTTTAATAATAAGTGCAATATACGATGAATTGAAAATGGTATGCCTGTATTAAGCTTTTGTAAAGGCTTATTGTTAAGCCAAACAATAAACTTGAAACTTGAAACTTGACTGGTTACTGGTAACTCACCCTGACAGAGTAAATGAAGTTAATGTTTTCACAGACAGCATAAGTGACCATTTTCTGTCCAATGAAATTGGACTGTATTAAAACAGTCAAATCCCGCCCCACCCATGTTTACTCTATCAGTAACCTAAACAAGGTCAAGACAACTGAATTCACAATAATATGGTAGTAGCAAAAGCAGATTTTATTTATATATGGCTCCCTTTCTTGGAGGCCCAGGGCAGCATTACAATAAAACAACATAAGACATAAAATACACATAACACGGTAGTGATTATCATACAGAAATAAAATCACGGCAATATAAAACAAATAACATTATAACAATACTCACTAGAATGTATTCATAAATAACAACAATACTAAATGCAGTTAAAAGGTTATGAATAGATGTGCTGCACATGTTATAATGCTTGATCAAAAGCCTGCTGAAAAAGGAAAGTTTTTAGCCCCTTCTTAAAAACCTCCACCGAGGGGGCCTCCGTCAGGGACCCGGGCAAGAGGTTCCAGAACACCAGGCTCACTACTTCAAAGGTCTGGTAGCCTGAAGATTTTAGACTTGTCCTCAGGACCGGTCAGGAGGCCCTCCTTGGAGGGATGGAGTGACCAAACTGGGATGGTTCTCTAATCAAATGGAGCTACCTTGATTGTATCACTACTGCTATTCTGGAGCTTGACTTCCTTATCACGGAATTCAGTGAGGTCTATGGCCATTGTTCTGTAGTCAGAAAGCATAAAGTAAGGGGTATCATATTGCCCAACTCTCTCCTGAACTACTGGTCCTGATGAGTTAGAGGGAAAAATGGTGGGCATTGGCTAGGGAATCGGCTCCTCACAACACTTACAGAAATATAGGGAGCTGTGCAATAAATGCAAAAAGGGAACAAGAACAGATAAATCCAGATTTTGTAAAGCTGAACAAACCCAGAACTGGAACAACAGGAAAATGTTTTGGGATACTGTAAACAGTCTTTTAAGCAAAGAGTAAAAGAATGCCCCAGCCATGCTGTGTATTGATGGGAAAAAGGTCCTATACCAAACTAAATTGGCAAACAGGTTTAATGGTGCCTTTACAGACTGAAACTCCTTTATCCCCCACCTGCCCCACCACCACCACCACCACCACAATCAGGCTCCCATACTTAAACTCTGTTGACTCAGGGTCTGACATGAAATTGCCAAAAGAATCAAATCATGTCCATACAAAATCCTATTTTCGAACCATCTCCAAATCAGACACCTGTAAAATATATGAAAAAGGTACTGCGTAAAACCAGCGTGTGGGTGGTACTATAGACATGAAACTGGTATCACTGGTTCTGAATGAGCTAACCTACAGGTACCAATCACAAAAATGTTCAACATCTCCTTGCAGTACTTCCAGTTCCTTGATATATGAAAGTCAGCACTCGGCATAAATCTTTTCAAAAGCAGTAATTGAACAAACTTAGCAAACTGTAGCCCAATCTCCATCCTGTCCCCTCTGTCCAAACCACTTGAAAATATAATAAGTGACCAACTCATCACCTACCTAGCCAAATACAATGTCCAATGTACCCAGCAATATGGGTTTAGAAAACTATACAACCACAGTACTGCATTGGCTGAATACATCAACTTTATGAGGCATTAGACAGTGGATATTAAAGTGGTAGGTACAATTTACACCAACCTGATGAAGGCGCTTAACCTCATAAACCCTAAGTTCTCACCTGAAAAGCTGCTGCATCTGGGTTGGTCCTTGGACACTGTACTCTGGTTTTAGAGCTATCTAACTAAGTGAACACAGAAAGTTAAAAACAAGGGACTGACCTCTATGATAAGTCCGTCTCAGCTGGAGTGACTTAAGACTCCATTCTGGGCTTGCAATTATTTGTATTGTTCAGTAATGAACTGCATGAAGCCTGTCAGTCTGCCAAAGTTCTGTTATATGCTGATGAAACAGTAGTTTTTTTAAGGTATCCCTGCAATGACAGTCTAACTCAAGTCCTACAAAATAACTTTGAATGTCTGGAAAAATTGTTCACTAACAATAGTCGTATCCTTAACTATAAGAAAACCAAGACAATGCTCTGTTCTAGTTCTAATCAAAAGAAAATGTCTCCCCACTGGATATATATATATATATATATATATACATAAAATACAAAATCACACATGCCCCTACAATGCAAAGCATCATGGGCTGCATATGCAAATCACCACAGAATGTTATGCTGGTCCAACTTTAAGCAGAATTGCATGGTGCAGAAAGGCCTCTCACACAGTTTGCAAAGGGTGCTAACAGAAGACATAAACACGTGTTTCGTCCTACCAGGACTCATCAGTATGCCTCGTCTGTTTGACACCCCAGTGGAATGGACCAGTTACCCTTAAGGCAGTGTGCCTTGGATATATTGTGGTGAACCCATTAAAATAAAAAACTATTTAAAAGACAAGTGCTGCTGCCATCACCTCTGAGGGATTATCAGCTACAGTGTTGCTGCCATCACGCCTAAGGCATGGGGGTCTTGGTGTTGCTGCTGTCACTCCTGAAGGCTGAGGGCTGTAGTCCTGCTGCCTTCACCCCTGAGTGATGGAGACTATACTGCTACTCATGCTGCTGTCACTGCCACCCCTTAGGGATGGGGGGTCATAGTGCTGCTGCTTTCACCCCTGATGGATAGAGGCCTAGTGCTGTTGCCATCACTCCCTGAGGGGTGAAGGCTGTAATGTTGTTGCCGTTAACCCTGATGGATGAGAGCCATAGTGTTACTCTTGCCTCCACTGCTGTCATCACTCATGGGTGGGGACCATAGTGTTCTAGCTCCTACCCTCAACCCTGAGGGGTGGGGCCCATAGTGCTGCTTGTCCTGTCATCCCTGAGAGATAGGGATCATAGTTCACTGCTATCACATATGAGGGCTGTTCAACTCAAGATACGATATATGAGGTCAGCCACACACACACACACACACACACACACACACCTCTAAGATCTGCACAGTCAGATCACATGGGCAAATAGGCATTGATAATAGTGGGAAGACTGTGTATACATATAAGACAAGACACAAAACCAAAGTGAGTTGCAGGTGGAGCTTATCACAGAGCTTATTATTTTTAATAACTACTAGATTAATGCACAATACTAGACAGCAAAACTGATCAAGTACATGCTAGCTGAGAGAAAAAATGTTAACGCTCACAAAACAAAGCACCGGTAAAAACTGATTTTAGCTGTGTAGATTCCAGTGACAATACAGGGTTTTTCAATTCAGCAAAATGGATTTTGCCATTTTTTAAACACAGTAAACCAGTGTCCCTGTGTAACATGCTTTATCTTTGCACTTGTAGAATGTGGCCTCACTGCATACTCTGCAATAAGTGGTACAAGCCTGGATCAGATCAAGTTCCTATGCAACAGTGCCTGCAGATTTGTCCTAGGCATTGACAAGCCCACCTACAGTTGTGAACTTTATGCTCAAATCAACTGGTTGCCTCTTCCCAGCAGAATTATGTTTCAGACCTGCATTTTAGTGGAAAAGGCTCTTCTGGGGCTAATCCCACTATCAAGAACTGTGTTAAGTTTTGTCAAAAAACAGTACCACACCAGGCACATATGTAAGAATAACCTTATGAAACCCTTCTGCAGGACAAAACTGGGCCATTGCTCCTTCTCAGTCAGAGCAGTGGAGTGGCTGATCTCCCTGACTCATTACTTAACATGTCAAACTTAGTACAGGTTAATACCTGTCATTATGCCTTACTCTCTGAGCAAACTTTCTGTAACTGCAGATAATCTGATCTGTATTTTGCAACTGACATATGTAGAGTTGTACGAAACCGAAAAATATTGCCCAGCAAAATATTTTGCATAATTTGTGCATTATGCGAAATATTTCGCAGGGTGAAATGCAAAATTTCACCCCCAGAGTACGCAAAATTTGGCTGCAAACTGGAAAAATTTCACACCTGCTGGAGCAATTTCACCACCTGCTGGCAAAATTTAGTCACCCGTATGTGAGATTTATAGTTTCCAAAGTTCTTCCTGGTGTCCATCACACATAATATACTTACAGTAGTAAACATAACAGTAGGATTCACAAAAAAGTTTTGCAAGCAAGGAATTTTGCATCCAAAATGGGAGTCAGTCTCTGATCACTGAGTCCACTTCCCTGCACCATTTTCATAAATTATGTCCGAAAATGTGGACATAACAAAATAGGGAGTACTCCATCCAGAATAGATAACAAGCATTTGTCAATGCCGAATGTTGTCGTGCTGGCACTGGCAGTGAAAGTGGCGTAGCTAGAGACACATAGTGCTGTGATTTTGTGAATGTGTCTCAGAAGGTGATTTTGTATAGCGAGCATGCCATTGTGCACCACAGCTGCGGAAATACATTTTGGGCAGGCTGTGAAAAATGGCAGCTGGACTGTTGCTAAGATGTACACAAATGCCGGTGGTGAAAATGTGGCATGAAAATATTGCAGATTGATGAGGTTAGAAGGGTGCGTGGAAACTGCACAATGCACGCTTGCAACACAGTCATTGTATGGAGTTTCGGCACCAAATTTTCAACATAGGCATTTTAGGACCTCTGCTCATGAATAGTATCACCCTGATTTCCTGAAACTGTCCCAAAAACTGATTTCGCACAGCGACCGTGCAATTCTGTGCCGGACGTGTGAAAACACATTTCAGGCAGCTGCAGTGTTCATAAGGAGGTATGGAAAAATGCCAATGATGAAGAGCTGGAGTGAAAGTATTACAAATTCAGAAATACAAATTCAGAAAGTCATGAGCATGTATGCAAACTGTGCAATGCACGCTCATAAAACACTCATTTTATTGACTTTCATTCCCAAATTTTCAACATAGGCATTTTAAGGCATCTGCTAATGAACAGTGTCACTGTCGTTTTCATCATGCGTCTCGAACACGGACTTTCCACAGTGACCATGCTATTCTGCACTGTAACTGCGAAAACAGATTTTGTTCAGGATGTGAAAAATGACAGCTGTACTGTTCATTAGGAGGTGCAGAACAATGGCACTGTAGAAAATCTGGAGTGAGAATATTAGAAGTTTGCGAACGTACGAGCATGCGTGCAAACTGTGCAATGCACACTCATAACACAGTCATTTTTATGGAGTATTGTCACCAAATTTTCCACACAGGCATTTTAGGACCTCTGCTCATGAACAGTGCCACTGTGATTTTCGTAATGTGTCCCCAACACTGATTTCGCACAGCGAACAGGCTATTGTGTGCCGAAAGTGCGAAAACACATTTCAGCAAGGATGTGAAAAATTACAGCTGTACAATTCACAAGAAGGTGTAGTAAAATGCCAAATTTGATAATCTGGCTTGAAAATATTGCGAATGCGCTAAGTTACGAGCATGCGTTGCGCAGTTGCTATGCCCCTCGTAAAAACAGTCATTTTATGGAGTATTGTCACCAAATTTTCAACACAGGCATTTTAGGACATCTGCTTATGAACAGTATCACTATCATTTTTGTAATGTGTCCCGAACAGTGATTTCGCACTGCGACTGCGCTATTCTGCTCCGGAAGTGCGAAAACACATTTCGGCAAGGATGTAAAAAATGACAGCTGTACAGTTCACAAGAAGGTGTGGTAAAATGCCAATGTTGAGAATGTGGCATGAAAATATTGCAAATGCGCTAACTTTCGAGCGTGTATTGCACAGTTGCTATGAACGCTCATAAAACAGTCATTTTATGGAGTATTGTCACCAAATTTTCAACACAGGCATTTTAGGACCTCTGCTCATGAACAGTATCACTGTCATTTTCGTAATGTGTCCTGAACAGTGATTTCACATAGCAACCGCGCTATTCTGAGCCGGAAGTGAGAAAACACATTTCGGGCAGGATGTGAAAAATGACAGCTGTATGGTTCACAAGAAGGTGTGGTAAAATGGCAATGTTGAGAATGTGGCATGAAAACAATGTGAATACGCTAACTTATGATCGTGCATTGCGCAGTTGCTATGCACGCTTGTAAAACAGTCATTTTTTGGACTTTTCCCACCAAACTTGCAACATAGGCTTTTTGAGAGCCCCTCTTAAGAACAGTGGCACTGCCATTTCATTACTCGGTCCTGAAAGGTGATTCCACGCAGTGACTGCAAAATCACCTTTCAGGACTGGGCTCTTTCATGACAGTTACAGGAATTCATGAAGAAATTCCCAAAAACCCCATGTTGAAAATTTAGACTCAAATTCAAAATGCCCAAGATATGCATTAAAGTTGAAAAGCCCCTATTCATTTCATTATACAGCTTACCGGCATTTCTTCAGTTCACGTTGGCTTTGAAGAGTGCAGAAGTGTTCCCGGTCCACAGAAGATCGTCGGGCGGGACTCCGTGAGGTAAGTATGGGGTGAGGGGTAAGGAGGCAGGGTGCCTAGTGGGTGGGTGTGGGTGGGGCATCGAGACTATGACGGACCTTTTTTTTTTACAGGTTAAAAAACCAGAAAACATTGTGGGACAGTTTTCATTTTGCAGGGCATTTGGCATGCTGGGATGGGCTCCCAACTTGCCACTTAATTATTTTGAGGGGTGTCAGTAGCCCGACGAGGATTGGACACCCTCGTCGCACACAACATGGGGGAGGAGGAAGTAATGCCGACGTATTGGACACTTTCTGTCGCACACAGAGAAAGCGGGGGTGCGAGATCTAGGGGATTGGGCATCCCCGCATTCAACAACTGGGGGTTTACGAGATGGGGAGGGTTCCCCATCAGCACACAAAGACAGCGGGGGGAGTTAACCAACATGGGGATTGGGCACCCAAGAAGTCAGCAGACATTAGGCGGCCGTCTGCTCGTCGACCATGCACATAATGGTGGCAAGCATGGCAAGAAAAGGACCGCTGTGTATGACGAGCTTTGCTCGGATTGAAGTGGACCTTTTCTTAGATGTGCTCTCCCCATTATGTATGCATGGTGTGGTGCTGGCATGCAGGCTAATTGGGGACTGCGGGACGCACCTACTGGTGCGTGCCCTGCATTCGTCCAAAAGCGACCGCGCCTCTAAAGCTGCACTGTCCCACGATGTTGGCTGTGCAAGTTCACCAACATAAAAATGAATGCAGGAAGAGGTGCAGCAGTAATAATTCTTTGTCATGCACTACTTGCTCATATGGTGGTTTATTTATATGTTCCTGTTTTACTTTCCTAGTGTGGTTTTCCAAGTACAAATTGTCATATTGGAGGCATAGGGATGGTTTGCTTCCTGTTGTTTCATGCTGTAGAGCAGTCCATTATTACTCATGTCTTACTTCACTTAGTTCTCTAGCCCTCACTACACCCACCATACCAATGAATGTGGCAGTAGCGCAACAGGAACTTTGGGGCATGTATTCAGCAGCAGTAAAAAATAGGTGCCTTATTGGACCCAGCACATTTGCGTCTGGCACTCAGGAGAGGCCCAGGCTTGGCATCAGCAATTGCAAGTGAGATCTTCTTTCCCTTCTGCATGCCAAACTCTGCTTCCATTATCTGTTTACTCTGTTGTCTTCTTTCTGTGAAGGTTTGTGCAGCTAGCCTGCTTAGACCTATCTTTTTGCGGTCTACCGTCTGTGTCCACTTAAAGCTTATTCTACCAAACATACTACTTTTTGTGTATTGCATTAAGAGATGTTGCAAAGTTTTAATTCATCAGTGAATTTAAGGTGAATTCAACAATTTGGCCTCATGGATAGATTCATGGATTTTGCTGATCTAGTGCAAAATTCACCTTTTGCAACTTTACTTGGCAGCTACACCTGTAACCTTGCCCATGGGGTATCTCAAAGTGAATTTTGGTTAAAATGAGGGTACAGGTAAAAAATGGCACAATATCTCATTGAAGAGGCTGTCAGTATAGCTTAGAGGTTAGAGTAATGAGCTGTGAATGAGCTTTGATACATCCAGCAGACCAGACCTGGGTTTGATTCTCACAACCTCCACTTGCATACTGTGTGACTCCGAGCAAGTCACTTAACTGACCAGTGTTCACAGGATGCCCCTAAGAACAGGCACTTGTGCCTAGTGGGCCTTACCCAGCTACCAAAAGACTTAAAAAAAGAAAGAAAGAGCTTTTGCAGGTCACAGGGTACATCCCTTTAGAAAGCAAGACAGCTTCACCCTCAATTTTTCATAGTCAGGTGAGGAAACAGTAACCTGATAGCTTTCTCAGCAAAGATTTATCAAATGAAACATAGAAACATAGAAGTTGATGGCAGATAAGGACCGCAAGGCCCATCCAGTCTGCCTGTTTCTTTTTCTACCTTATAAATGTGCCATCAGCCTTCACTCTGTCAATGGCCTATCTATTCATACTCATCTGTATAGCTCACTTATGCCTATCCCATGCCTGTTTGAAGCCCTGCATTGTATTCATATCCATCACTTCCTGAGGTAGGCCATTCCATGCATCCACCACCCTTTCTGTGAAAAAAACTTCTTCACATTACCCCTTAATCGGCCTCCCTCTAATCTCATGCTGTGTCCTCTTGTCTTGCTGTTTTTCTTATACTGAAACATGTTAGACTCTTTCATCTTGTTAATGTCCTTAATGTTTCGATCATATCACCCCTCTCCCTCCTTTGCTCCAGGGTATATATATTGAGCTCCGTTAATCTGTCCTCATATGTTTTCTGATGCAGTCACTGCATCATTTTGGTTGCCCTTCTCTGGACTGCCTCAATCTGGTTAATGTCCTTGTGAAGGTGTGGCCTTCAGTATTGCATACAGTACTCCAGGTGGGGCCTAACCAGTGTCTTGTAAAGAGAGTTTATTACCTCCCTCTTCTGACTTGTGATACACCTACTAATACACCTTAACATCCCCCCATCCTTACCTACTGCTTTAGTGGTCTGCTTGGATGATTTCAGGTCATTGGTGATGATGATGCCCAAGTCTCTTTCTTCCTTTCTGACTGCCAGCAACTCCCCTCCCAAACTATAGGTGGCTTCAGGGTTTCTCTTCCCTATGTGCATGATCTTGCAATTATTTGCATTAAACCCCAGTTGCCACTCTTCCAACTATTTTGCTAGTTTATCCAGATCTCTTTTCATTCTGCCCATCCCATCTAGGTCATCTACGCTGTTGCAGATATTGTCATCTGTAAACCTCCAGTCCATCTGCAATGTCACTGATGAAGATATTGAAGAGGACTGGCCCCAGGACTGAACACTGAGGTACCCCACTTGTGAATTGCATCTCTTCTGACTGTATATCATTTACCACCACTCTCTGTTTTCTGCCCATCAACCAATTTGCCACTCAGTTGACCAGCTTTTGACCCACCCCAAGCCTAAACAGCTTATTAATCAATCTTCTATGTGGAACAGTACTGAAAGCTTTGCTGACGTCAAGGTAGGCGACATCAACTGCTCCCCCTTGGTCCACCACTCTGCTTACCCATTCAAAGAAATCTATGAGATTAGTTTAACAGGACATTCCTTTTGTAAAAGCATGCTTTCTTGGATCCTGTGCTTCTATGTATGCCAGGTGTTGCACTATCCTTTCCTTAAGGAGTGCCTCCATAATCTTGCCCACTACTGAGTTAAGACTGACTGATCTGTAGTTCCCTGCCTCCTCCCTGCTACCACTGTTGTGAAGCGGGATCACATGAGCCCTTCTCCAGTCTTTTTGGTACCTCTCCTGTGCTCAGAGACTCACTATACAGTTCTGATAATGGCTCTGCTAGTTTCACCCTTAGCTCCTTTAGTACCCTGGGATGTGTGCCATCAGGTCCCATTGCCTTCTCCACTCAACTTATCGAGCTCTTGTAGGACCCTTTCATTTGTGAAGGGACTAGTGCTCACCTCCCTCCCCCCTGTGTCCACGGTGCTGAGCTGTCAGCCCTGTCCCACCTTCTCTTCAGTAAATACTGAACAGAAGTATATATTTTGGATAGATGCTTTTACATGGTCCTCCTCTTCACATGCCCCCTTTTCCCCTTTGATGTTAGCAATACCCCCTCTGGACTTTCTCATTTCACTAATGTATCTATAGAAAGTCTTTTCACCTTCTTTTACTGTTTGTGCTAGTGTTACCTGGGTTTGGGCCTTTGCCTGCCTTACTGCCTTCCCTGCTTCCCTTACGGAAGTCTGGTATGCCTCCCTATCTTCATCCTGCTGTGTTCCCTTATATTTCCTGAAGGCCAGCCTTTTGGCTCTGACCTTTTCTGCTACTGTTTTTGAGAACCAAAGTAGTTTCCTTCTTCTTTTACACTTCCTTTTCTCTCTAACACAATGGGATGTTGCTTCAAGTATTGCATCCTTAATGCTTGCCCACTTTGCCTGTACCCCCTCACCTGCATTTTTTTTTTTGCCAGGGCTAGCTTAACTCTGTTGGCCATCTTATTAAAGTCAGCTCCTCTGAAGTCCCATATTTTTGCCTTGGAATGGGATGATTTGGTTGTAATGGCCAAATTGAACCATAGCATGTGATGGTCACTGGCCCCCAGGTGACCTTCTACCTGTGGATCTGTGATCCTTTCCCTGTTAGTCAGTACTAGATCTAGGATAGCCCTGTCTCTTGTGGGTTGTTGTACCCTTTGTTTAAGACCTTCCCCCTGCAGAATTTCTTTATTCTTTTTTCATTCTCTATCAAGTCCTTGTGTTCTCATTAGTAAATTAGTTGTATTTTCTGAACTTACTTTACTATATTTTTTTAAATTAACATCCTCTGTGTGTTACCATTTTTCCCCTATGCAATCTGTCTGTAAGTTCTGTCTCTTTCTTTAAAATAGAGTCTCACTCTCATGTGGGTTGTGAGAGGACTTGTGGCAGTGGATGAGGTGCCATATGCCTTCAGCATACCTTGTCAAGTGGTATCCAGCAGTCCCCACCATAGCAGCCAGAGATACAGTAGCAGCCTCCATCTCCCCTAGCTTACACTCCAGCTCTGCCAACTTCACCAGCTGCACAGCCTTCCCCATCCCTCACACTCTGCAGCAGCCTGAACCCCCACAACAGCCTTCTTCTCCCTCTGCTCCGACTCCAGCTCCATTATCAGAGCAGAAGTTTATTGCCACCTCCTCTGCAGCAATGTGCAGCCCCTGCACTCCTTGTGTTACCACCACCACCTCAGGCTGACCCTCCTGAGGGGTGCCACCTATTCTCTTCTGGCTCCGTACCTCCCAAACTAAGGCAGCCATATTCCTCCCTTGTTTGGGAGTACATCATTGTGGACACTAACAATGAGAGCTTGGTGATGTGCAACATCTGTGAGGGGGGTCAGACATGGTGAAAGGGGGAGCAATCTTGGTACAGGTGGCCAACACATGCACCTGACCATTAGTCACATGCAGCAGTGGGATGCCCACAAATGGGAGGTGGTAAGGGCTGTGAGTGGTGGTGTCACATCTGTGCCATCTAATGAAAGTAATGCAGGATAGAGGCACCATCCTCTGTACTGGCACCCACAATATTCCTGGCATCAGACCCTTCCCCAGCACCCACACTGCTGTAAGGAACCAGTGTAGTGACTGAAAAACTGCAGTAGGAGTTGGGGGCCTTTAACACTGAGTAGGCTCATTAGAGAACATGATGAGCCAGCTTGCTAGTATGGTAGAGCTTCTTTGGGCCAGTGAGGGTGCTGCTGGTCCATCTGGGGGTGGGCCATAAAAAAAGCATATGGGCATTGTCTGTTGCTGTTACTGTTATAGGTATGTGCATTTCTAACCCTCTTGCTTTACTCTTCATTCCCTCCCTCTCTCACTTCATCTCAGCTCTTATTCTGCTTGACAAAATAAAAAAACATATATATGTATAACTTTAAAATACAAAAAGGTTAAGTATTTTTCAGTGTTTCTCTGTCACTGTCTCACTCTGTTCTTTCTCATCTGTATTTCTCAGTTTTCTCACTCTTTAAAAAAAGACAGAAAAAAAAAGAAAAAATGGTATGCTCTAGCTATCTTTTCTAGAGCTACGTTTTCAGTTTGTGGTGCTGTTTATGTGCCATATCATTCTCCTCTCTCTTACTACAGTTTTGTTAAGGCATTGTTGTTTACTTATGCAGTGCATTTAAAAAGCATTGTATCTCCTAAGTCTTTTGTCTTGAATTTTTATTTCAGTCTAACAGCTAATGATGTGATATATCCCTTGCACGTTCATATTCTGTGACTTGTTCTGTCACAAAGGACAGTCTCCTTTTCCCTGATTTTGGTTGCATAATATGTATCCTGAACGTGAAGTTATGAAACAGTGGTAGCTACTGTTGCACTGTTGAAGTCTTCCTCTCATACTTGATTTAATTTTAGAGCACATTAGGCAAGTCTACACAATTGCTCAAGCCTAATATATAAATATCTCCCTTCTTGAATTATTTCACAAACAAGAAATTATGAAATGGTGGTAATGTCATACTGCTGTTACTCTAATACTAGAGTATACTATTGAGCTGCTGTGTGTCATTGTACCCACACACACACATTTCCTGTAACATATTTTAGGGGAAACTGTGTGAAAAGCACAACATACATAAATTCTGTACTTTCAGTTACCGGAATAAATACTTTTGGCTCCTGGATGCTCCTGCAGGATGCTGTGATGTATCTCAGTCCCCATGCCACAGCTCTTGTAATGCACTTAAGGAGAAATTGTGAGAAAAGTACAACATACATGAGCTGTGTGCACCTAGAATTTTTTTAACTAACAGGATAAATACTTCAGGCTCCTAGTTGCTGCTACACGTTGCTGCACTGTGTCTCAGTCTCCTTGCCACAGTTCTAGTAATGCACCTTAGTGGAAATTGTCTGAAAACCACAACATAAATCAGTTCCATTCTCCCAGAAATGTTCTCAATTACCAGAATAAATACTTCAGGTTGCTGGCTGCTGCCATAAGCTGTTGCACTGTGTCTCAGTCCCCACATCAAAGGCTGTCATGGAAATTAGTGACTAGAAATTCTGCATGTTTTTGCATGAAATAATAATGCCTCTTTGTGCCACTGATCCAGATGATGATTTCCAAATATTGTTTTGTGTCCTAACTAGGGATGAAGTGAAGTTTTACTTCATGGGTGAATATGTAGCAAAGTCGCCAAATTTGACTCTGCGAAGCAGTTTGCAAATTGTCTCAATTAAAGGAGAATTTGCCATTTATGACTTTGCCTTGCTTTGGGGATTTTTTAAGGGCTAAGTGCCCTTAAAAAACACAAATCAAGTAGAAGTTACAAATGGGGAATCCCCCAACACCCCCCCCCAATCACCAGCCACAACGTAAAAATAACATATTAAATCTCTGGTGTCTGGGTGGTTCCCTCCTCCTCCACCAATTGACAGCCCCATTTAAAAAATATACATAGGGTTATTAATAAAATCCCTGGTGTCTAGTGCCCCCAACCGTTGCCAGCATCAGTTTAAAAAAAATTATATATATATATATATATATATATATATATATATATATATATAGCTGTTATTATTAATAAAATCCCTGGTGTCTAGTGGACCTCCAACCCCCCAACCAGACAAGGAGTGCCCCATCAAATTCACCACCCCTCTCCCACACCACCCGGACCCCAAGAGGGTGACTAGCACAGCCATCCACTCTCCACCATGGCTGGCTAACCGATTGATCTTGCTGGAATGAATGAGCGTGTGCTTGTACAAGCACGCACTCATTCATTCCTGATCCAGCTCATTCATTGAGCTTTCTTTGGGGGGCACAGACAAGAGCAAAGGGCTGTTGTGGTCCAAGTGGGGGTCGGATGGGGGAAATGGTGTCATTGACCCCATCATGAAGAATTCCCCAACAACCCTCCCCAATCATGAGTGAAATTCCACACTTCCCGGTGGATTCGCTCTCTGCAAATTTGTGAATTGCACTCTGCGAATTGTACACAATTTGAAAATTAATTTGCATAGTGAATTTTAGGGACTTTGCTTATCTCTATTCCTAATGGCAAAAGTAAATATTTGGTTACATGTTTTTACTTTCCAGTCTTTTTTGGGGGTCTTTCTGTCCATATATTGTTCCTGTTTCTCTGTTTTCAGGTATTTATCATGAGGAAGATGAAATTCTGTTGTTCCATGGGACCAGCCCAGTTCTGTTTATTTAATGCAACAGTGTTTCCTACGAATGAAGGTAAGTATTTTGTTGTTGTTGTTTTGATTTTTTTCCATAATTCTGAAAAGTTAGCTGGAAGTCAGACTATGTTTTCTGCTCCTGCTTCTTTCATTTCAGGTTAATTTTCAGATATGTGACAAAGAATCAGGCAGCATCATCAGGCAGATGACTAGTACTCACACTGGGTACAAAGGATTTGTTTACTTTAATAAGACCACACACAGCAGTGGAGAAGCTGGATGAGGATGAAGAGAAGGACATCCTAGACTGAGTATGCAATGTTGATGAAAAATTCTCTTACCCAAGCATTTTGTACTGCATCTAATTTGTGAAATGCTAAATGGAGATAAAAGTGGAACACATAACGTTTTTCTGAGGTCTCCAAAAAATGTATCTGGCTGCTGCATGCTGCAACATGGTGTCACATTGTGTTTTAGTACGCATGACACAGTTCTTGCACTGCACTTTAGAGGAAATGGTGTAAAATGCTAAACAGAGATGCATTCAGAGCTCCTGCATTTTTCTGAGTTGGTGTCAACCACATGAATCATAGAATCATAGAAATCTGGCAGCAGAAAAGGACCTTGTGGCCCATCGAGTCTGACCCTTCTCCCACTTACTCATTTCCTTGGTCATGGGCCCTACCCTTCCCCCCTTGCCAACCTCTTACATCTGTCCAATGCCCTCTTGAATCTCTTCACCATTTCTGCCCCCACCACTTCCTCCGGTAGTTTATTCCAGGCCTATTCCACCCTCTCCATGAGGTAATGCCCCCTGACATTGCCCCTAAATCTTCCTTCCTCCAATCTTAGACTATGGCCTCTAGTTTTAACTCCCACCTTCCTCTTAAATAAGCTCCCATCCCTTACCTTATTGATCCCCTTCACATACGTAAATGTCTCTATCATATGCCCCCTCTCCCCCTTCTAGTCTCCAATGGGTACAGATACAATTCCGTCCACCTCTCCTCATATGACTTCTCCTGCATACCATGCAGCATCTTGGTTGCTCTTCTCTGCACCATCTCAATCACATCTATGTCCTTTCATAGGTGAGGTCTCCAGAACTGTACCCCATACTCCAGGTGCAGTCTTACCATGGCTTTATAAAGAGGCATCAGTACCTCCATCCTTCTGCTTGCTATGCCCCTCCCAATGTACACAAACATTCTATTTGCCTTTCCCACAGCTTTGCTGCATTTATGACATACCTTAAGGTTGCTTGATACTAAGATCCCCAGATCCCTCTCCTGCTGAGTTGGCTTAATTACCCTCCTCAGAGTAAAAGCTGCATGCTGGTTCTTACGCCCACCCCATGTGCATCACTGCACACTTTTTGTCATTAATTTCCAGCTGCCAAGTTTCTGACCATAATTCCAGAATCTTCAGGTCCTTCCTCATGGTCTCCACACCCCCAGGGGTGTCCAATCTATTGCAGATCCTTGTATCATCTGCAAAGAGGCACACCTTCCCCTCCAGCCCATCCACTCTATCACTGATATAGATATTAAAAAGGAGGGGTCCCAGTACCGACCACTGGGTCATTCCACTCATCACCCCCATCTCCCTGGAATGTACCCCATTAACCACCACCCCTGGCTTCTGTCCTTCAGCCAGTTTTCTACCCACCTTGTTATTTTCTGTCCCACCCCTATGTTTTCCATCTTATTTACCAGTGTTCTGTGGCCTTCCTGAAGTGTAGATAGTCCATGTCCACTGCCCTCCCTGATCAACCACTTTCATCATCCAATAAAATAACTCTATTATGTTCATCTGACATGACCTCCCAGTTGTGAGGCCACACTGTCTATCATCCAGTAGTCCATTGCTTGTCAAGTAGTTCACCGCTATTTCATTTAATAGCACCTCAATTGCCTTCCCCACCACTGTGGTGAGGCTGACAGAGTGATAGTTTCCCATGTCCTCCATGTGCCCCCCCCTTATGCATTGGCACCATGTCCACCTTCTTCCAGTCACTTGGCAAACCTCCTGTGTCTAGGGATAAGTTAAACAGTCTTGCCAGAGGTGCATCTCACACATGCCACAATGAAGCACGATTCAGAAAACATGATGGAGGATGGATGGAAGAGGACAGTATACCGTTGTTACAGCGATGCCGTAACAGAGAAACCCACACAGCGACACAACCTGTTCAACATCCACAGTGTCAAACAGGTTGTCGTAGTGCTGTAAGCCGCTGTCCCCCATAATCCACCCCCCGGGAGTTGACAATCAGTACATGTGGGGGTGCAGTGGAAAAGCCCCCCCACGTGCTATGGTGGTCTGCTGATGGATTTGCCAGTCGACATGGACGATGTTGGCAAATCCATGTCACTGTGGGGGGATGTTGACAACTTTGTTATCAAAGTGACTTGGTGGAACTGAGGAGGACACTCTGGCACTGCATTTTGGATGAAATAGATGTGTTGGAGTCAGTGCAAGGCAGAGTATATTTCTCCAAATGATTACTGAAAATTAAATTTACAGCATTTTAATGTGATCACAGCCATAACTGTAAAGACAGGAGGAGACTCTCTCATCTCATTTTGGGTGAGGCAGATGTGCCAGAGTCAAACCAAGTAAATGTATATTTCTTTAAATGATTGATGAAAATTAGATTTAGTTTAACGTGCCTGTGACCGCAAAGCTAGAAGGTGACTCTCTCACCACATTTCAGATGAAGTAGATGTCCTGAGGTTGAGCCAAGTAAATGTATATTTCTTTAAATGATTGATGAAAATTAGATTAGTTTAATGTGACCATGACTGTAAAGACAGAGAAAGTCTCGGTCACCTCATTTTTGATGAGGTAGACATGTAGGACTTGATCAAGTAAATGTATATTTCTTTAAATGATTACAGAAAATTAGATTTAGTTTAATCCCTTACAGAAATAATGATATGAAATGTTTTCATGCTGCTCACATAAAACTACCCAAGTGATATGAGTGCTGCAAGTATGATTTAAATGTTAAATTGGAATCTATTGCATGCATATGGCTTGCAAGCAGTAAGCAAGTGTGGAAACCATGATTTTTATGTTAAATTAGGAAGGACTGCATGCATGTGATAACTGCAAATGTAAAAGTTAAGTGACTTGCTCAGGATCACACCATATACAAGTGGGGGTTGATGAGATTCAAACCCAGATCTTCATGCCTCCAAGGCTCTTGTTAGTCGAGCAGTGGCCTTCATTAATCTCAAACTCTCCATCAATAATGTATAAAATAGTAATAAAAAAATACCCCCATTAGTTTCAATGGTAAACACCCCTTCAGTCTCCTTTACCCTTCATCATAATGTGCCTGAGTGTGGGGATGTGGAGGTCAGCTTCACGGGAGGGGGGCATAGGGCTGACTATAGTGGGGCTCCAATAGTCTGTGCATACCATACCGCTTAACTGTCCGTGAATGCAAGGGATAGTGCAAAAATGTCTGTAACATCTCTAAAAGGTAAAACTTATTTGTTTTGATTGAAAAGTGATATGCAAATCAGACAAAATTCAAATGTATAAGATTCAGCTGTACCAGTTAAGGCAGAAGGAAGCAGGAAGGGAAGTCAGAATAGCAAAGGCCCAAACTGAGGAAAAGATAACTAACTTGGTTAAGAAGGGGGATAAAACCTTTTATAGGTACATCAGCGAGCGTAGAAAGACAAAGGGAGGGATAGTGAGGCTGAATAGAATGAACGGTGGGTGGGCAAAGGGGGACAGTGAAAAGGCAGGGATACTGAACGTAATATTTTGCTCAGCTTCACAAAGAAGAGGAGGAAGTGCCTAATCCAATTACAGAAGCACTCTTGATAGGGGGTCGATCCCAGTCCTTTCACAGAAGAAAGGGTTCTGCAAGAACTCCTAAAACTGAAGGTTTACAAAGCAATGGGGCCTGATGGAATTCACCCAGAATTCTAAAAAATTAAGGGGAACTAGTGAACCACTGGCTACTCTTTTAATAAATCAAGGGAGGATGGTGTGCACCCGAGGACTGGAGGAAGGCAGATGTGATTCCCCTTACAGTGGACCAGGACAGAGGCAGGAAACTGCAGACCTGTCAGTTTGACCTCTGTGGTAGGAAAAGTGATGGAGTCACTCTGAAGGAAAGAATAGTTGAGTACCTAGAGGCCAGTGGGGCACAGGACCCAAGGCAGCATGGGTTCACAGCAGAAAGGTCATGTCAGATGAATCTAATAGATTTCTTTGACTGGGTGACCAGTAGTAGACCAGGGAGGGGCTGTGACATGGCCTACCCAGACTTTAGCAAGGCATTTGACACAGTCCCACACAAAGATTATTAGTCAAATTAACCAGCCTGGGAGTGGGTCCCAGGGTGGTAGCCTGGGTAAACATTGGCTGGACAACAGGACACAGAAGGTAATTGTAAATGGAGTCCACTCTGAAGAAAGAGGGTTTACTAGTGGGACAATCGCAGGGTTCAGTATTGGGTCCAGTCCTTTTTAATGTCTTCATAAGTGACATTGCAGAGGGACTGGAAGGAAAAGTATGCCTCTTTGCAGATGACACAAAGATCTGCAACAAGGCTGATACACAAGGAGGTGTGGAAAGGATGAGAAGGGACTTGGCAAGGTTGGAAGAATGGTCAGAGATATGGCAGCTAGGATTCAATGCAAAGAAGTGCAAAATAATGCACCTGGGAAACAAGAACCCAGGGGAAGAATACACAATGGGGGGGAGGTAGCAACAACAACAAAAAAGGAAAGGGACCTGGGGGTAATCATATCAGATGACCTTAAGGTTAGCAAGCAATGTGAGAAGGCAGTAGGGAGGGCTGGGGTATACTGGGATGCATAGGGAGAGGCATCAGCAGCAGAAAACAGGAAGTTGTTATCCTCTGTACAGACAGTTGGTGAGACCCCATTTGGAGTACTGCGTCCAGTTCTGGAGACCCCATCTCTGCAAGGACATAGACAGGATAGAGGCAGTCCAGAGGAGGGCAAATAATGTGCCTGGGAAACAAGAACCCAGGGGAAGAATACACAATGGGAGAGGAGGTAGTAACAACAACAAAAAAGGAAAGGGACCTGGGGGTAATCATATCAGATGACCTTAAGGTTAGCAAGCAATGTGAGAAGGCAGTAGGGAGGGCTGGGGGTATACTGGGATGCATAAGGAGAGGCATCAGCAGCAGAAAACAGGAAGTTGTTATCCCTCTGTACAGACAGTTGGTGAGACCACATTTGGAGTACAGTGTCCAGTTCTGGAGACCCCTTCTCTGGAACGACATAAACAGGATAGAGGCAGTCCAGAGCAACTAAAATGGTGCAGGGTCTCCAAGAGACGCCTTATGAGGGGAGACTAAAGGAGCTAATATGTATACCCTTGAGGAAATAAGGGAGAGGGGGGACATGATAGAAACTTTTAAGTACCTCAGTGGAATCAACAAAGTCCAAGAGGGTAGCATCTTTCAGAAAAAGAGATGTGCAAGAACAAGGGGACACAATTTAAAGATGGGGGGGTGGTTCAGGGGCAATGTGAGGAAGTATTATTTTACAGAGAGGGTAGTGGATGCATGGAACAGCCTTCCTGAGGAGGTTGTGGGGTCTAAAACTGTGGGAGAATTCAAGAATGCATGGGACAGACATAAGGCAATTCTTGTGGGAGGTAGGAAGAAATAGGCTGTTGATTAACTAGAATCTGCGGCCTATCCTGTAGGTAGGGAAATGGGCAGACTAGATGGGCCAAGCGGTCCTTATCTGCTGTCAAAGTCTATGTTTCTATGTTCATCTGTATATACCTCAGAGCAGTGCATCAGATTTGGGCTGAAACACACCCAGTTACTAAGTAATTTTTTTTTGGCTGAAGTTCTGCCCGCCCCAAAAAAAAAGAACTTTGTCCCAATTTTTCTCCCCAACTCCATTCCTTTCAATACCCATCCCCTATGGGACATGAAGCCACCCAAAGGTGAAGAAATGTGAAAAACACAGCAATATTTCAGTTCTTCCTCCTTCCCCAATCCCCCTGTAAAAAAATTATTTACTTTTACTTACCCTGCCATATGGCCAGAACCTGCAGCCTGGCACAGTGTGCCACCAGCCCAGTTATCAGTCCACTCCCCTTCTCTCCTTCCACCAGAAGCTAGGTGCTAGGACCTACCATCGCAGGTCCCCAGCATGGTCCACGACCAAGTCACCTCATCAACTGAACCCACCCAACCTGGGTGCTTGCTTCTTCCTTGGTTGCTGCTGTGGCTGCTGCTGCACTGCACTGATCAAGGCCTATGAAGGCCACCCACACTACTGTCACCACTGCTGCTAAGCCTAGCTTGCTGCCATGGGGGTGTGTGCTGTTTTTTTTTGCAAGGCAAGCCTAATAGAATAAGTGGGTAGTCTAGTCTTGAGATAGCTTCTAGCTCACCCTCTATCCCTTCAGCCACCAGGGGAGACAGAGACTCACGAAATGTACACCAACAAAAATATGCTGCCACAATGCTGCTATTGAAAGATCAGTGCTCACCAACTCCTCCAAGCTGTAGTGTGCAGTCTGTCTACTCTGTGGAGGGAAAACCAGTGTCACATTTGTAAGACTCATGTGCTCTTTCTTGATTGTAGCTCATCTACATCATATGTGATTGTGCTGCCGCTAAAAGGTGGAGAGGGTGGACAACACAATACAGACACAGTTGAGTCTGGAGAGTACCTACAGAGTGAGCACACACAAACCAGGTGAGCACTTACTGTGTGGAAAAGATTAAATCAAAATTTATTTCCACACCATAAGACAATATAGGCACAAATAGGGTGGGGGGCAACTGCCCCCCTCTTCCCTACCTAAGTGGCATCTCTGCTAAATGGTAGAAATGAATTCTCTGGTGTTAATGCAAAGGTTTCCACTGTGTTCTGAGGTACTATATCTCCATATTTCATGATGTGTCCTGAACATCATGTGGGTTAGTGTCTCTCATTGTCCCTCATTCTGAGTGTCCATGACCCTCATTTCAAGTGACAAAATGTGAGGTATGGTGCATGCTAACAAGACCCTACTCAGCACAAAGAGTGCTAAGTATGGCCATATTGTATATGCTCAATACAGAATGACAAAGGGAAAGTAAGTGAGATGAAACAGTGATGGAGAAACACATTTGTACCACTTAATACGCATAAGGGATTTGCATGGTCCAAAACAAAAAGGATAGGTCACAACACAGAGGCCCCTCTTTGTACATCTGGAATATGGATGATGACTTGCTGTAGCCTAGGCATTTAATGCAGTAAGCAAACAATACTTTACAAAGTAATGGTGATTTAATGACAAAAATCAAAAGCCATGAAACAACTTGCAAAATTATCAGAATTAATGAATTTATGTAATTTTTATGGGAATTTACAAAAATGTATTTTAATGACTCTAATTGCTAGCAGTAGTATGAGAAATAGAACCTGATGTGTTTTTTAGATGAGATTTGCACCAGCTTAGCTGCTGCACATATGGCAAGTGTGCAGCATGTGAACCTGATGTGATGTTTAAATGATGTTCATACCAGCTTAGCTGCTGCACTCATGTCAAGCGTGCAACACGTGAACCTGATGTAATTTTTAGAAAATGTTCACATCAGCTTACCTGCTGCACACATATCAGGATTGCAGCATGTAAACCTGATTTGCTTTTTAGACCTGGTTCGCTTAGGATCAAGTTGCGTATGCGAACTACATGCAAACATTGCACAATTAAGCATGTGGCATGCATTCTGCATGTACACAGCACACCTATATTTCTGTAAGGGATGTAACTGTGACCCTGACCATAACTGTAAAGGAAGGAGGAACCTCTGCTGCCTCATTTTGTATGAGGCAGATGTCTAGGAGTTGCCATAAGTAAATGTATATTTCTTTAAATAATTTATGAAAATTAGATTTATTTTAATGTGATCATGACCATGTGTATCATGTCAGCATGGATCTGAGCATGGAGGATGTGTTCCATTAAGGCACAGCTTCCTGTATCACCACCTGACTTCAGCACATGTTGTATATTTAACAGCATCTACCTCAGCATTGAAAGAAGTGGGATGGTCTGACACTGACAGATACTGAAGTATGACTTTTGTAGCCTACGATTTTATATGGTGGTAGTACTGGGACAGTGGATGGGTGATAATGGGTGTTTGGGGGATGATTTATGCACTGCAGCAGTGGGTGGCTCATGCAGTGTAACTGAATCAACAGTCTTAACTGAAAAATATGACTGATGATGGAGGGAGGAGGAGGAGGATGCTCTGTCACTTCATTCTGGATGAAATAGCTGTGTTGTAGTTAATGTGAGTAAATGTATATTTCTTTAAATTAGTCATGAAAATTAAATGTTTTTAATATGATCATGACCATGAAGGAAGGAGGAGATTCTGAAATGCCTATAGGGAGGGAATGCTGCTGAGGTACCATGTGGAGCTGGCTCGGTTTCCTGAAAATGCCTAGTCAACGCAGCTGTCGGGTACCTCCAAAGGTGTGAGCTTGTCAGAGCTTCTCCATCACAAAAAGAGAGAGAGAGAGAGAGACAGAGCTAGAGAAAGTCATAAAATATTCCAGAAAAAATGGAAAATAAAACTACCAAATAAGTCAAGATATACATTCAAAATAAATATTACCTATAACAAGATTATTCCCGAACTAAGGCAATAAAACAAAGGAGAAAAAAAAAAACAATTAAGAAATTGCTGTAAAGTACCTTTTTAAGCAGTTCAACAGCTTTTATGGTTGTGGGTGGAACCTACAGCATCTTGCTTTAGCTAGAAAAATGGCATACCGTGGAACACACTTTTGGACTTTTCACTGTATCCTTCCATAAGTGCAAATCACTAAGGCAGTTAAAGAAATACTCCCTTCTTTCTGTTTAGAATGTTGAACTCAGAATACCAAGCTGCTTTTCTCTGCAAGCAAATGTGTACATATTCCAAACAAATCTATTATTTATTTATTTGGAAAATGTTTCACCAGGAAAGTCAACATAAGCTGTAAACAGCTCATTTACAGAAGGGTCCGGGGGAGCACGAGTTGGGAGAACAAGCAAACACATAGCAATACAAGTACAATTTCTAAAACAAAACAGTGTAGAACAATTGTACAATAACCCAGATCAACCGGCCAGGGTAAACAAAACCACATTCAGATGTAGCATACATTGCAACAACCCAAGAGCAAGTGATCCAGCAGGGTAAAGGTTAGAGGATGGATAACACATTTGAAGTGCTAGAAGTAGTAGGCTGAGCACAAGATCTGAAGTGCTATTGTATGCCCAAGGGAGGGTAGTATAACAGGAGGTAGCATGTGAGGAAGTAATCAGAGAAAGGATTCAGTTAGGAGACAGGAGGTAAGACAGGGATAGAGGAGTAGGGGATGGTGCACAAGGGATTGGGAGGGTTTTGAAGTGGGGTTGAGAACAAGTACAGTTAGGAGAATAGAAGTAAAGTAGGGCTAAAGGATAATGAGCCAGGCTACAGAGTGTTGAAAGGGGGCTAAGAACAAGTGCAGTTAGGGGAACAGAAATTGTGAAGGGCTAAGGAAATTGAAGATGGGGAAGAGAAAAGTCTGATAGGAGGTGGCAGTGAGCTCCAAAGCTTTGGGAAGCAGTAGGAGAACGCTTCCTGTCCTATGGAGGTAGAGCAACAAGAATAGCTAGAGTGCATGCATCAGTAGATCTGAGAGGGCGGGAGGAGGGCGGTAGCACAGAGAGTAAGGAGGAGGAGGAGAAGTAAGAGGGGACAGTCCCAAACCAGAATTTAGAAGTGAACTGTGCACAGTGACAGAGACACCTACACTAAAAGGAGGGGAAAGCTAGAGAATGATACAAGGTACAGTGATGTGTGCAAGACAGAGTCAAAAGCAAGTCGATAGAAAGCAGTAAAGAGAGTATCCAACCTGGTATGGGAGAGAGGTGATATGACTGAAACATTCAAACGCCTTAAGGGCATTAACAAGGTGAAAGAGTCTAACATGTTTCAATATCAGAAAAATAGCAGGACAAGAGGACACAGCATGAGATTAGAGGGAGGCCGATTAAGGGGTAATGTGAGGAAGTTCTTTTTCAAAGAAAGGGTGGTGGATGCATGGAATGGCCTAACTCAGGAAGTGGTAGATATGAATACAGTGCAGGGCTTCAAACAGGCATGGGACAGGCATAAGAGAGTAATGCAGATGAGTATGAATAGATAGGCCATTGACAGAGCAAAGGCTGATGGCACATTTATAAGGTAGAAAAAGAAATAGGCAGACTGGATGGGCCTTTCGGTCCTTATCTGCCATCAACTTCTATGTTTCTATGTATGTTTCTAAGACTTAGGAGCAGCACTGTAGACTATGTCACAATAGTCAAAAATAGGGAGTATCATTTTCTGAACTAGAATCACTCCTAACTGGTAGTGGTAAGGAACTACAGTTCCTGTAAAGGTCGGCAAGCTTGGGGGACAGTTTTTTCAGGATGGCATCAATATGTACAGAAAAGTTTAGGTGTTGGTCAAGCCAGACACCCATGTATTTGAAAGTGGTGGTGTCCTCCAGTGTTGTCCCATCAAGGGTGTGGAAGGAAGGAAGGGCAGCCTAGAGAGTCTCTGCCTATTGCCAAAGGTTATGGAGGCTATTTTCTTGGTGTTTAGGAAGAGGTGATGCGAGCTTGACCAGTGCTTGAACATTATTTAAGACAAGCTGTAGTCTGGAAGTCACATTGGATGGAGAACCACCAGAGGTGAACAAGACCGTGTCTTTAAAATCTAAATATCCTTAAAAGTATTCAAGGTGCACAAAAACAACTAGCATGAAATTTGTTCAGGACAAAAAGACCTTTCACCTGAGGGTAGTCACTAATCTGAATTCTTTATAATTTGTAAATTATGGTTTTCCAAACAACCTCATTTTTTTTCTCTCTGAGTGAACACAGTAGGAGTCATGCCAAATAAATGTAAATATCTCAGAAAGTATACAAGTTACCAAAGTTGTTCAGGACAAAATGCCCTTCCAAATGAGGGTAGTCACTAATCTGAATTCATTAGATTTTTTTAATATAGCCATCCAAAAGGTGAAAATTGTGAAGAAAAATGAAAATTCGGTAATCAGATGGCCATAGTTTAAAAAATATAATTAATGTAGCTTAATGAATTGACTCATTGGAATTTTTTTTTGTCCTGAATAACTTTCATACTAGATTTTTATGTGTAACTCATATACTTTTAGAGAGATTTACATTTGTCTGACATACCCTGTAACTCCTATTGCACTTCGAAAAGGCCTAATTTTTGCAAACCACTACTCCACTTAAGTGAAATACTACATCACCTTGTCTGTCTCTTGTCATGCCTAATTTAACCACAGACCATGACACTGACCAGATAGGGGAAAGAAGGAAGATGGAGAAGAAAACAATGATCGCACACAGAAAACACAACTTGCACATACCCAAATAATGTTTGGCTGTAAGGCCAAGATCCTCAGGGATAACTCAAGCCCCAGTGCATTTGATCTGGGGTTCTTTTGTAGTTCTCTTCACACACAGAAGGAAGACATGGTGCACAAACAAGGCTGTCTGTGAAACTTTTAGGCATCTATGCTGCAGCACTGATTTTTCTTTTATGTCTTCTTTGGCAACTTCTATTATTAAAACACGTTAAATGTATAGTTTACTAAATCTTGACCTTGGGATGACTCTTAAATGACTCCCAAATAAATTTTAAGCCATTCACTTTATGGGAAGTCAAGCCTGTGCAAAAGGTCAAGTGTAATGTTTTCTTTTTTTTTTTTTACAAATTTCCAAATTAAAAGTGTGGAGAAATACAAAAGTATGCACAATTAACCTTACTGATTACCTAAGATTGAGCAAAATCAAATTTTTATAAATTATGTTGTTTCCAAGTGTTTTTGTATCCCCCTTTTTTTGCTAGCTGCACAATTACCCCTTGTTTGATTGGTTCCTGCATTTATCTTCCACAGAAATAGGCTAATTGATTTCCAACTAGTACCCTTGTCTTTAGAAAGCCAAAAAGAATAAAATAACAAATGTTTTTTTCTTTAGAATGGCCATGTAAATAGGGTTCAATCAACTGTGCTGAGGTTCACACTATGGCCTCTTGTTCACAAAGCTGAATGGGTTGATGATGATTAAGGGTGCTGGCTCTGGAAGCAAAGAAAGGAGGAGTAATGTGAGGTGGAGGAGCAGGTTTTAGGGTCTGTTTCAGAAGGGAGGAAGGGGGAGGAGCATTTTCTATGTTTCTATGCTTGAAGAAGCTGCCTGCGATTCTGCCATACCATTATGCTGCCACAGTGCTCTGGCATAGTTTCCAGTAATTCTGTTTATGCAGCCCTTCCTATCCATGGGCCATATAAACATACCCACTTCCCAGTGCACTACTTTTCCTTTCTGCAACTGCAGAAGTGACGGCCACCATATGCAACATGGTGATGCTGACTTAAATTGGGCATGCATGCCTATCATGCATACATAGTTATGTCAGCACTGCCATGTTGTGCACAGCCGACTGCAGGCCAAACTGCACATGTGTGAGTATTTGTGAGTATATATACAGTATCACGCATGCGCAGTACTGTAATCATTGCAGTATTACTTACGGTTGACTCTGGTGCAGAGAGAGCACCGCATATTCTTTTTAACACTCCTACTGCTCCTAACAACTCTCCACAGCCATATTGGCTCTGACAAGAGTTTGTCTAATAGGCAGTCTCCTTCTCCTCTACCACCTCATCTTGGATTAGGTAGATGTGGGATTAACAAGTGCAATTTTAAACAAGGGACTGTAAATGTTAAGGTAACAAATTTCCTTAATTAACTAAAGAACTACAATCACTATAGTAACAGGCTGAGAAAAACAATTCACTTACAAAAACAATTCTACAGAAATAAAATAACAAATCACAGACCATAGGCAAAAATACTTCAGTAGAAAGACTGAAGAAAACAAATATGGCTAGTGCTCAAACTGCTCATAGGCCTGCCTTGCTTGCTAGCTAAAACAGCTCCGCTCTCCCACACAACATTACTTCAACACACAAAACAAAACCTCTACTTTAAACTAAATAAGCCTTCACAACTACAAAAAAACCTCTGAAATCTAACTACACAAGGCACTCTACTATTTTTCAGAGTGATTCAGTTATAAATATTCTGCTTTCAAAGTACTGTATTTTTAAAGAGTATTTTTTTGATCTGACAATCAGGGAAATATTTCTGTCCTACTCTTTTTTTCTTAAGACTTCACTAAACACAAACTCTGCATAGCATACAGCTTGTTTGAGCACCATGGGACCTGCAATGCCATGGTATATTGCAAACATCACCTCTGTGCCCCCCTACACCAGTGAAATTACTAAATTTGCAATCCACAAAGTTAGCCTGCACTGCAGATTAGAAATTCAGCTGCTGGGTAAAATTCATGAGTTTGTGTGAATTCTCAAACTTATCCATGAAGCTAAGTTGGGAAACTTTGCACACCACTGATTGTGTTGTCGGAGATATTGCATTACAAATATGGATGCAACACAATTATTATGTCCATAGTCACAACCTTCTGTTATTTTGTTTCTGCTGTTTGGACAAAGGGACTAGTGCACAGAGGTATGTACACCTGCAGAGGGGTGTCTGCCTAGCCTACTGGGGTACTGAGGTCCCCCTGCATGCATGCAGTAACTTCTGCCCACCCATAGCCCTGGATGCTCATCCCCACTGTACCTGATACCGTGGTCCTGGTGCCTTGTGTATGCAACCAGGTTGGGGCAGACGCATTGGTGGGGGCATGCAAGTGCCTGATCCAGGACACAGCCTCCAAAGTGTAGAAGGCTAGTAGAGGGTTATGCAAGCTACACAGCAAAAAACCCTGCCGTAGTCAATATATGACCCCCTCTCTCATCATGGCACATCCCTGGTTGCCTAACCAGCCTCCCCTCTAACTGGCCCAGCCCCCTCAGCTTGTATAGAGGTTTGATTTCATTCCAGCAATGTCTATGCGTCTTAAAAAAACTTGGGGAGATTTTCAAAAGGATTGGACACAGGTACAAATGTATGCTGTGTCTGAGTCTGTATCCATCCACTTGCATTCAGGCAGCCCCACTGCTAGGTTTGGATGTATTTCTGCTTTGAAAATAGCATCAGACGTGTCTTGGTTGGATCATTTCAAAAACCCTGTCCCATACAGAAATATGGCAGTCCTTGGAGGACTGCCATATCCCATACTCCCCAGCTCCATTTGTAATGAGAGAACCACCTCAGTGTCCACCAAGCCAGCTAATTAGATGCCTGGTGCCAGCACCAATCCATCTCCCTTGAATGCCCCTTGCCCTGTATGAAGCTCCACACTCACAGGTAGCAGCAGGCAGGGGCGTATGGATGGCATTGATGCCGATAGGCATTGGTGTGCATTGCAGCATGGCCAGAATATGTGAGCATATCACTGGCCACTTCATGGGTTGGGCCCTAAGTTAGCTTTGGATGTACTATAAGCCAGTTACATTTTGAATGCAATTACCTTTGTGATTAGGGGCAACCCTCATTTTATATGCAGCCACCTTCTTTTTGAATGCAGCTTCACCGCTTTGGATGTAACCTTTGTGTATGTCTGTTTTGAGCCTTGTCAATCCTGCATACAGTATTTATACAGTATAATATCATATACTTTGTCATAGTTTTTGCTTGCTAATGTAATGCTTACCTGACTACAACACAATTCACAGATTTTCATTTATTTACAACACATTTATTATTTCTTCCACATTTTTTTTCTTTCAAGAAGGTTGTTCTGATACATATGAGTTCCAGATGAACACAAAGTCATTCTACTTCCTCAAGCCTTGATGCATGCCCAGGCTGTGGCTGTGCAAAGCTGTCTGGCCCAGAACATTAGTTTTGGACTATACCATCCATACTTGATCCACAATCCCCCTTCCCTGCTGCTATCCTCCTTACTCTGTCTCTCCCCTATTTCATGCCCCAACACCTGTCTCTTTGGAAGCCATTTACTACGTCACTAAAAAAATGGAATTCAAAGGTAAAGTGTGTTCCCAGACTCAGAGTTAGTGTGACAGAAAGGAACAGGTTTGTATCCTCAGCTACTAGTTGTGTACACAATCAGCAGATCTGATGGTACAGTGAAAAAGGACATCATAACCCAGGGTGGAATGTCACAGCTGATGGCACCGCATTGGAGGCTGGTTAGGCTGAGAATGATGTAAGGACTTGAGAGACAAAATGTTTGTTCAAATGCTTGGTTTGATGCATCATTATTCTATATAGTTGGCATGGCAGCAGTACTCAGTTTTATCAATTCACTTTCTCAGACAGCTAGAGTACTTTAGCATCTCTTTTTATACCGCATAATTAGGGACTTAGTACAACCTGTTCCTCATTAGGAGGAAGTCAAACAAGTTCTGGCCTATTAATTATTTTGCAGCAATTTAACAGCTTGAATTTTCAGTCTTCATTCCAGCTGCTTGTCATCTGCAATCCCCTATTGTGGGTGAATTCATAATCTTAGCATGACAAAGAAAGAAACAACTTCTTAGACTGCCCTCCTTCCTCGTGTTCCAGAAGGCTCATAAACATGACTGCATCTTTCACTAGGATGAAAAGGCTTTATCCCAGCATGTGGAGTAAGGTGGGGTGTTAATGTTCCATAGTAATCCTCTATTTGGACACAGAAGACCCTATACATCCTCCACACAGATGTTTGGGATTATGACTACAAAATGGAGAAAACAAATGTATACAGATGTCTAGCATTAGTAAATTTCAGAAACAAAGGTAGAAGTGTTCAGCGGTGTACTGTAAGTGGACCAAATGCAATTACAAGCCAGATACTGTATGTACTACAGTACTTAATTTCACATAACATGTGACTATCCAGAGAAACTGAGACTGTGATTACAAGTACTAGCTGACACATGGCACAGCAGCAATGCAATAAGCTGCTACTTGGGATATGAGGGTTTATGTGTGATACCTGGTGTCTCATGCTGTAACTTGCTGGGGGTTAGGTGCATCACACAGGGGAACAATACATGGATCCTGTGGAGGGTGCGAGTTGGGCACCAGGCACTCTAGCACTCCCTGTAAGCTGAGCATAGACTGACATTGGTGCAGGATGTGAATACTTGCTTGCAATTCTACTACCAACTGGACTAATGAGACCCACGCACTAGCATAATGTGTCAGAAAATATAGAATAATGCATGGGCAGTGTGTGTGTACCATAAGGAGTAATATATGGGCAGGCATACATAAGAAACCTATGTTTCTATCTGATTTCATGTCATAATAGTGATCACAAAACAGCGATCGCCATTATGGCATGTGTATATCACCGAGAAGCATATCAGCAATATACACTTCTCGGCGACCACACTTCCAGGAAGACTTAGTGTTTTTGCAAGGGGGGACCGTGCTGCCCCCATGCCACACCCTTGCGGAGGGCTTTGCCACCTGCACACCCTGATTTTGGATTTCCAACTGCAGGGGGGTACATGTTGAGGAGGGGGCAAAACTAGGTGCGGAAGTAAAAAAAATGGCATCCGCAAGCAGCAGTAACATTTCCTCCCCCGGTCCAGCCTGAACCCAGTGCTTACTGCACTGGATCCAGCCACCCTCACCACCACACCACAGGGCTGGCTCAGCTGCAACAAGCACCCCCACTACCTAAACCCTCTTCCCTATCCCTCCCCCTCCCCCTCCTCCTCCCTATCCCTCCCCTTCTGGTTGCCCTCCTCACTGTTCCATCGCTACCCTTGCAGGGTAGCACATAATGATAGCACTAAAACTGAATCACTGGTTTTGCAGGCACTGATTTTTAATTGCTATCATCACCAGAGACCGTTTCTAACAATGGGTTGAAATAACAACATATGGACCTCGATACAAAGGGCAAGTTGTATATGGCTGTCCATAGTTTATTTTTTATACTATATATGGTTTTAAGGAGCAAAGAGGTCTTCAGTGTGGGTTTGCCCTTGCCACTGCAGCCTTGGGCAGTCAATTTCAAGAGGACAGGAAATCATTTCCAGTTGGTAGCTGTTTATAACATTCTTATTCTCAGAAATGATGGGCATTCCCCTAAATTATTTGTATTTAACTGTACCTAAATAAAAACTATGTCATGGTTTATGCACAGAACCTTAAGCAAGGTTCTGATAGGACAAAAGCTTATAAGTAGCATTCTGTACTCAAACCCTGACACAGTAAAAACTCCAAATTACTGGTTCTGTGAAAAGAACTATAACAGAAAGCTGCCCATAAAAACAAAACAATGCAAGATACAGTTTTTGGCATCATTTTTATGTTGGCTTGCCGCACTTGCACGCAAGTCAACATCTTGGGAGAGTGCAGATTTGGAGGCACGGCTGCTGTTGAATGAATGCTGGGCACGCATCAGTAGGTGCATCCCTCATTCCCCAATCAGCCTGCATGCCAGTGCCACACCATGCAAGCTAATGTGGTGAGCACATCTAAGGAAAGATCCGCTGCAATCTGAGCAAAGCTCGTCAGACGCAGCGGACCCTTCCTGCATGCTGCCACATTAGCAGCATGGTGGGAGGACGCCCAACAGCTGACTTCAGGGGTGCCCAATCCCCCAGGCAGCTTCCTGTGGCTGCAGAAATTTGCTGACGGGGGAGCCCACTCCACGTCTGCATACAGCAGCCCCCCCCCATTTCTGATATGCCGAGGGGGGGTGCCTAATCCCCCTCGGTTCTTGCCTCCCCCCCACTTTCATTGTGTGCTGGCGGGGGATCCCACTCCCCGTTGGCATAAATCAGTCCCCCCGGATTTCTTATATGCCGAGGGGGGTGCCCAATCCCCATCTGCTCTTGCCTCCCCCCTGCTGCCATTGTGTTCCGACGGGGGTGCCCAATCCCCGTCGGCATAACTTAACCCCCTCATTGTCTGCCAACGAGGGTGCCCAATCCCCTGTCGGCTGCAGAAACACCCCCCAAAACAGTTAGGTGGCACGCTGGGAGCCCACCCCAGCATGCCAAGTTCCCCAAAAGAAAAAACTGTCCCGCAATGTTAGTTTTTTTTTCTTCCCTACAACAAAAAAAGGTCCCTCGTAGTCTCCTGCCCCCCGACCCACATCCACCCACTGCGCACCCTGCCTCCCCATGCCTCCCTCACCCCATACTTACCTCTGGAGTCTGGCGTGATGATCTTTGGTGGACCAGGAACATGTCTGCACTCTTCAAAGCCGACCGCGAACTGAGGAAATGCCAGTAAGCTGTATAATGGAATGAATAGGGTTTTTTCAACTTTGCTGCATATCTCGGGCATTTGTTGGAATTTTGGCACCAAATTTTCAACATGGGGTTTTTGGGGCCCCTCCTCATGAATTCTATCACTGTCGTGGCGTTAATTGGCCTCGAAAGGTGATTTGGCAGTCACTGCATGAAATCACCTTTCGGGACCCATTAATGAAATGACAGTGCCAGTGTTCATGAGGTGGCCTCTCAAAAAGCCTATGTTCCAAATTTGGTGAAAAAATCCAACAAATGCCTGTTTTACGAGCATGCGTTGCGCAGTTGCTACGCAGGCTCGTAACTTCGCTCATTCGCAATATTTTAATGCCAGATTTTCAGCATTGCCATTTTTGTACACCTCCTTGTGAACAGTACAGCTGTCATTTTCCACATCCTGCCCAAAATGTGTTTCCGCACTTCCGGCGCACAATAGCGCAGTCGCTGTGGGACATCAGTGTTTGAGCCAGATTATGAAAATGACAGTGACACAGTTCATGAGCAGAGGTCCTAAAATGCCTATGTTGAAAATTTGGTGATGATACTCCATAAAATGACTGTGTTAGGAGCGTGCGTTGTCAGATTGCATGCACGCTCGGACCGCCGTGCATTTGTGATATTTTCACTCTGGATTTTCACCATTGCCATTTTTCCACACCTCTTGATGAACAGTACAACTGTCGTGTGAAATCACTTCTGGGACACTTTGAGGAAATAACAGTGACACTGTACATGAGCAGAGGTGCTAAATTGCCTATGTTGAAAATTTGGTGCCGAACGCCTATACAATGGCAATGTTCCAAGCGTGTGTTGCATATTTCCCATGCACCCTTGTAACTTCGGAAGACCCCAATGCACACCGTGACACTTGTTGGTGTCTGCAGGATAAGGAGAGGTGAAATGGCATGAGCACTATGGCCAACACCCAAAGGGACACCCCAATGCCTGTCAGTCTCTACAGCGTGGGGGTGGGTTGGCATCAGTTCAATACTTCACTGCCATTCCTATTATGCATCTCTCTTACTCTTGCACTACCAATGCCAATGCCAGCAAGCCAACATTCAGCATTGGCAAATGCTTGTTTATTCAGGTACAGTTAACTATGGATAATTTATGGGAATGCATATCATTTCAGCAAATAAGAACTTTATGAACAGCTGCCAATTAGAACTGATTTCCTGTCCTCTTTAAAAGAATCAGGCAGGCAGCGCCTTGTGCTCTTGCGACTCACTGTCCCAACCAGGTCATTTAGTCAGGCTGGCTGGAATGACTGTTTTGTTGGGTTGTCTGTTTGACTTCTCTTGTGGCTCTGCTCTGTCTGCACCTCTTCTCACTGCTGCAGCATCTGGTTGCATTTAGTGCTATGTGAGTAAGAGCTGTGGCACTGAGAGAGTGAAAGCAGTGGGAGTAAGTGCAAGAGGGACTGCAGGTCAGCTGATGATCTGACATGCAGAGCAACTTTTAGAACATGCAGAACAATTTTCAGAATGTGCAGAACAACTTTTGAGAGGTACTGTACCTGATTTCCATACATAATAAGCTCTAACCATATACTATAAAGTTTTTGTACACACTCCTGAGGTGCACGATACCTAGTAAACCACTAGAGCAAAGCTTTGTGGCTTATTAGGGTATCGAACACCAAGGGTGTGCATAGACCTGAGTTACCATGCCTCCCCATGTTTTATTATAATTTCCAGTTAGAACAGTGACCTACATTCATTGAAATGTCTGGTTCCATCACAAATGTTACTGCTATTCAATTTATGGAATTAATACATACTGTAAGTAGTGAAATGACTTTTTAATTGGTAAAGGGAGTGAGTATGCATACCTCCCAGGTACAGAAATACATGTAATCTACAGCATCCTCTAACTGCCCCTGAACCTGGCCACACCACCATTTGTGAACTTGTTTGCTCTGCACAACATATTGACAAGGTGGGTCCACAAAAGAAATCTGTTTTAAGGCATTTTCATTACTGTACTGCCCAGTGACAAGCTTTGAGATGCCTGAAAGGAACCACTGGACAGCAGTTGAGACAGGATTGTTTCCTGCCAATTGATTCAGCACAAGCAGTTTTTTACCATAAATGGCTATGTGCACTGCCAAACAAAAGTACTAGAACAGGAGAGGAACAGAGAAACAGTGCTTTTTTTTGACTTTAACAAATTCATTTCAGATATGCAATACTCAGTCTCCATTACTGTAGTCTCCTGTGTTGAGCCTAAAAATCTGCATTTTATTGTCTGGTGTACTTACCCATGTAGTCAAAAGCCAAATAAATAAATATACACCTCATTATACACTGGTGGGAATAATGGAATTTGACAGCTTCAGATGTCAGGTTATAACTTATGCTCATCAATTATTATTTTGTATTTACAGGACATGTACAAAGTAAATTTGATATAAGCTTGTATGAGATGTTTGATATGCAAAGTATCAAATACCGAAGAATACTAGAAAAACTGCAGGACAGCAGAGACAGTGTTGGTGTAATGACAATATTACCGGACAACAGAAATGTGTCTAAAATACTATCAAAATCAGAATATTTATATTTTGCTTTTACATAAAACAAAGATATATATATATATATATATATATATATATATATACATATATATATATATATATATATATATATATATATATATATATATATATATATATGCATACATACACATATATTCTTTGCAAAAAAAAGTTAATGTACCAGTTATGGTAATTTAATGCCAGAAAAGTAGGGAAATGTGGCATAAGGGTTTTTAACCATAACTCCCAATAACCCCCCCAGCAGCAAAATAAAAAAAAAGCTTTAGGGTTGGCAAATCAGTGGTGGGATATTCCTTGGGGTTGTCTACCCTAATGTTCAACCCTCACTGCATCACATAGCCTCCAGTCTGAAGCACAAGATACAGGTCCAAGCCAGTGCCTCATAGTGATACACTCTTGAGAGGTAGAGGAGTATGTCCTGAGAGATGCTGCCAACACAATTGATGTTGTTTGCTCAGAGAATGGGGTGAGCATTAGGGGTGACAACCCCAAGGAAGACCCCACCACTGATTTGCCAAGACTCTGGAGACCCCAAACCCTAATTTGTTTTCTCGTTTGCTGCTTGTGGGGTGGAATGAGGAGTTAGGGTTGAAAACCCTAATGGCACATTTCCCTATTTTTGTGGCATTAAGTTACCCTAACTGATGCATTAACAAAGTTTATTGCAAATAATTTCCTTTCTTTTTGAGATAGTGGAATGATATCCTCATTCATATGGGTCTCTTTGGGACCTACATGAACAAATGCAGATGCCCTGCACCAAAGGAAGAGTCCACCACCTACAGAAGTGCATGACCCTTTCAGGCCCGGCAGTTCCATGCAGCAATGAATGTGAAGAATTTGTGGGGCTATCTGGTGGGTGACACAAGTGCTGGGCCTTGTTGTCCATGTGCTTCCATGTGGCTGGAGATACAGATGCATAGGGCAAATAATGCATCTGTCAGCCAATGCACAGGGCCTCTGCCACCCATGTGTGGAGAGGTGCAGGGTCCTATGCCAAGAGGACAGTTGTCCTCACTATATGGTACCCTGGCCCGTGAAAACATCCCTGCACCTTTTATTCCCTGGTTGGAAGTGGTGTTGCATAACAGCACCATTCCCCAACTCTCAACCAATCCAGCTGAGTCACTGAGCTCACCCCTGAACTCAGCTCAACGGCATGGCATAACATCACAAAGCATACCTGCTGGAGTGAAGAATGGCATTACACACAAAATTTGCAAACAATGATATCTTTATTTTTGTTTTGACCCCAAATTTTCAAGATAATTTTTTTATGATTTGCCTTACAAACATGACATGTTCATTTATAGTATACTGGTCAAAATGTAATTTCACAGCAGAAGTGTGAAAACACATCTCATCCAGGATTTTAAACAATGACACATTTCATGTGTATGAGGTAGTGTGGAAAAAAGGCTATGTGGAAAGTTTGGAGTTAAAATATTGAAAATTAGTGAAGTTATAAGTGAATGTTGTAGTACTGCACATTTACTCTTAACCTGGGCATTTTACCATATTTTTACTCCAAATTTTCAGCATAATCTTCTTATTACCTCTCCTCATGAACCCAGTAGGTGAAATTTTCTAATCCCAGCTGAAACATCATTCCGTGCCAGAAAAATGACATTTCATGCCACAGATGCAAGACACATTTTGTCTAGGATTTAAAAAAAGGCAGCATTCTCATTCATGAGGCAGTGTGAAAAAATAGCTATGTTGAAAATGTGGGTTCAAAATATTTAAAATTACCAGTTATGCGCGAGCATAGAAAACTTCAATGTATGTGCATAACTTTTCTATTTTTACATATTTTGACCCGAAATTTTCAACACAGCCTTTTTATGATCCCGCCTTACGAACATGAGTGGTGAAAAGTTTCAAATCCTGCCTGAAAAGTGATTTCACCAAGTGACCTCAAAATCACCTTTTGGGCCTGGTATCTATAATTCCACCAGCACTGGTCATGAGGTGGGGTCCCAAAAGGCCATGTTGAAAATTTGGGGTCAAAATATGCAAAAGTAACAAAGCTATGCATCAAAGTTCAAAACCCCATTGAAATACATTGAACCGCACTTAACGTAATTTCTCATATAGCAGTTGGTGCTTCCAGCAGCAAGACATGTCTCCCATCAGAGAGTGAATCTACACTTTGGGATATGTGCAGGTGAGTAAGGATATGTGGGAGTGGTGATGTGGTTTAGGGTGGTGGGTGCTGATTGGGAGATTGGTGTGAGAGTGTCAGATTGGCAAGGGACCATTTTCTTTTTTCAGAAAACAGATGAGGGATGGTTTTCTTCTTTGCAGGGGAAACTCATATTCTGACACTAGTGATTATTGGGTACCCTAATGTCAGGTGACTGTTCATCAACACCAAGGGTTGACAACCCGAGCCACCTGTGATGGACATGTGACCAGACTGATCTAGTAATTTCTTTTTGTTAATGTATTGTGTTAATGTAATAACGTTACTGTCATAAGTGGGCACAAAACATGGTTTCTGATGTCACATGACCAAAGAGGTTTTATGGGAAACATTGGCCAAAAGTTGCTCAGTGCAAAGTTTCCTTGGGAACATTCAGCCACAGATTCTGTAAGACAGATGGAAAAGTGCCAGTTCAAATGCCTCAGTCAGCTTAAAAGTCAAGAAGTGTGGGGATATACATCTTGGGCATTCTTCAAAACAGAATCATAAACATGGACAGAGCAGAGGTGGGTGTGGAGTGATCCAGCTGGCCTGAATGATGTAATCTATTGATCCACCCACGCATCACACACAGGCACACCCATTTGGGAGGAGGGGGAGTGGTAAACTGTCTCATTAAAATGGGGCAAAACCACCTCCCACAGTCAGAAAAGGACAAACTGAGGTGTTGTAAGAAAGCACTTCCTCTTGGACTTGGAACATCTGAAACCCCAGATCCGTGCAGCTAGTGGTCTGGTAAGAAAGACAGTTTAGGGAATAGCATCTTCTTCAGACAGTAGCAGGCAAATGAATAGGTTTCTAAGTGAGAATAGCTCATATTCTTCTATCTGCAACCTGTCTAGTGTAACTTCATTTGTTTTCATTTCTAGTAAACTGTAATCCTTTCATCTGACAGTGCATAACTCTGGTTGTAAATACTTGTAGTCTTTTAGGAAAGCATCTATTTTTATAGAATCCATGACTGTTTGTTTTATTTAAAAAGGGTAATTCTACTATTTCTGTTGGACTCTGTTTTCAGTCCATCTCTGAAGGAGTACTCTACCCACAGTTATTGTGTTTGATCTTCCTGACCTTGTGCAAAGGAAGAGGTAATAAGCAGGTTTTCCTGGGTCTTGTTGGTAAAATCCCAGAGTGGTGGCACTGAACTTGAAGTCCCTGGTGAGGGATTTCTGTCACACCAACACTTAAAAAATGGGACAGTAGGTGGTCAACCTGTACAAGAGGAAGGTGAAGACAAGTGGTACCGGGGTGGGCACCCTGGTCTGCTTAATAAATAAATAGGTAGGTAGTGGGTAGATTGATAGATAGAAAAAGAGAGAGAGAGAGAGAGAGAGAAACAGACAGACAGACCGACAGACAGACAGACAGACAGACCAACAGACCGACAGAGAGATAGATAGATAGATAGATAGATAGATAGATAGATAGATAGATAGATAGATAGATAGATAGATAGATAGATAGATGTCCACAGCCCAGGGAGGGGCTGTGGACATGGCCTTCCTAGATTTTAGCAAGGCATTTGATACAGTCCCACACAAAAGATTAATATACAAGTTAGCCAGCCTTGGATTGGGTCCCAAGGTGTTAGCCTGGATAAAAAATTGGCTAGACAACAGGATGCAAAGGGTAGCAGTAAATGGAGTCCACAGTGAAGAAAGGAGAGTTTCTAGTGGGGTACCGCAGGGTACAGTACTAGGACCCGTCCTTTTTAATGTCTTTATAAGTGACATTGCAGAGGAACTGGAAGGAAAAGTATGTCTCTTTGGTGACGACACAAAGATCTGCAACAGGGTTGATACACAAGATGGAGTGGAAAGGATGAGAAGAAACTTGGCAAGGTTGGAGGGATGGTCAGATATATGGCAGCTCAGATTCAATGCAAAGAAGTGCAAGGTATTGCACCTGGGAAACAAAAACCCAGGGGAAGAGTACACAATGGGGGGTGAGATACTGACAACATTAAAAATGGAAAGGGACCTGGGGGTAATTATATCAGATGACCTAAAAGTGGGCAAGCAATGTGATAAGGCAGTAAGGAAGGCTGGGGGGATACTGAGATGCATAGGGAGAGGCATCAATAGTACAAAACAGGAGGTTGTTATCCCTCTGTACAGACAGTTGGTGAGACCCCACCTGGAGTACTGTGTGCAGTTCTGGAGACCCCATCTCCACAAAGACACAGACAGAGTATAGGCTGTCCAGAGGAGGGCAACCAAAATGGTGCAGGGTCTGCACCAGAAGACATACGAAGAAAGACTAAAGGAGCTTAATATGTATACCCTTGGGCAAAGAAGGGAGAGAGGAGACATGATAGAATCTTTCAAGTACCTCAAGGGAATCAACAAAGTCCAAGAGGGTAGCATCTTTCAGAAAGAGATGTGCAAGAACAAGGGGGCACAATTTGAAGATAGAGGGGGGATGACTCAGAGGTAATGTGAGGAAGTATTTTTTCACAGAGAGGGTTGTGGTCGCATTGAACAGCCTCCCTGAGGAGGTCGTGGAGTCAAGAACAGTGGGGGAATTCAAGAATGCATGGGACAGACATAAGGCAGTCCTAGTGGGGTGTAAGAGGAAGTAAGCTGTTGGTTAATTAGGATCTGCAGCTTATCTGTTAGGTAGGAAAATGGGCAGATTAGATGGGCCAAGTGGTCCTTATCTGCCATCACATTCTGTGTTTCTATGTTTTTATGTAGATAGATAGATAGATAGACAGATAGATATTGTGGTTTAACATTAAACAGCCTTCTCAACCCTAACTATAGGGCCGCTACCATGTCCCCATAATATATAATATATTTCTCCGAAAGTTTATTTGATATGGTTCATGGTTAGTCCACATGTAACTAATATGCTCTGTATAACTAAGTAAATAAGGATGTTAATGTAAGCTGCGTGTTTTACATTTTATCATGGTGTAGTTTTGTGAACATCCTTGATGAAGTGATCAGCCTGGATCACAAAACATCAACAACTTATTCTGCATATCTCCTGTATAAAAAAATGTTTGATACAATATACAGATGAGTGGATGATTTCTCTATAGGTGGGAAAACATTTCTATTGGCCAATGTTCTGGAACAGATTCTTCCCAGTCCCCCCACCTTTTTTTTCTTTTTCAGGATCTGTGGTCACACTGGTTTTCCTAAGTACTAAAGGTTTCTGCTTGACCACCCTCCTAGCCAGAGGAAAGGTAGAGCTGTTGTAGCCCTAGGATCACAGGTGGGAGAGGGGCAGAGGCATCCAGGAGGAGAAATAAATGAACAAAAAATCAATCAATAAGCAAAATAGGGATTGCAGTAAATACTGAAGCCCGCAGTGTGTGAGAATGGATGATCAAGACTGTTGCATTTATGGGTTTGAAAGTATGCTTTGTTTAAATTATTTCAATTAATCCAGAAACATAGAGGCAACAGTTTCAGACTTTGAAAATGTGCCTAATTATACTGACGTGACTTGCTGAAGTCTCATCTGTATGATTAGTGGCTCTATGTTTAAAAACTGCATGATTTGAATAACTAATAGAATTGAAATTAGAAGGACAGTTTTTTCATTTTTTGATACATGTTTAACTATTTTTGACCAAGAAAATAGTACCGCAGACTGTGAAAGAGGCTAATGAAATGATCAACAAGTACACAGCTAGCAAGGTCTGAAAAGAAAAAGTGTAAGTGTAGGGAGAACTACAATACAGCCACAGGAGCCACAGCAAGTTTCAGGTGTGATTAGAACCACCATACCCCCAGATCAATTGAAAGAAATAGTAGGACAGACATTCCATCTGTGAAAGATTACTGGGTCATCTTTTCTATAATCAGTGGAAAGTAGGAGCAGTAAGTCACAATCTGAATAATAGAAATACAATGGAAAAGGTTCATTTAGGGGCTAATCAACTTGCAACTTTGAGCATTCAGAGGTTAGTACAGCTCTACTACTAATTATTGCCAGATAATTTCCACACAGTTCAAAAATATTTTAACTCTAGTATGATGTATTTCTTCATCCTCAACCTTCTGTAAAGTGGGCCTCTTCAATGCTGCTTCAAACCTGCTACCTTGCTTTGTGCACAAACTGCTACACCTAGGAGCATTTTTCTTCCAAGATTACTTCACCTGCTTAACAATGCTGCTGCTAATACTCATCAGTTTATCTAAAGCTTTTATATCTCCAATCCTCCGTGCTTGTGGTATGTTGGCTTGCCCTCCTTAAAGAAGTGAGTAAAATGGGTGGCTTGGTAGCTTCACTAGCACAGCCAGCTCACTGCACACAAGGGACAGAAAACAAACTGGAGGGAGGGTTCCCACTCCCTCCTCAAAGAAGGCCAGCATCTTGGATTCCTTTAGTCCACTTAGAGAACTTCTCAGGTTTACTAGGGAGATATAGGCAGAAGTACACAATGAGGTTTATCGGGACTGCCTAGCCATTTCTTAGTGGTGGCTAACAAGAATGTGTCCTGATACAATAAATGTATCTTATCTAGCCTCATAGATTTTTTTGTCAGGAGAGCAACAATGTGTTGAGGCAGGGAATTCCAGAGACTCCTCATTCTGTTTAAATAAATTCTTTGTTTGTTGATTTTAAAGTTTGATTGCCTTAATAGTTTAAGTGACCTGTGGCAACTTGCTCCTGACCCTAAATTCAACATTCACAGCAGACATAATGGTTTCATGTTGTAGAATTTCAAAAATTAAGAGCAGGTCACTACTTGCTCTTCTGGTTTCTAGGCACATCAAGTCCAGGTTGGCTAATATTTCCTCATAACAGATTTTCCAATCCCCATATGATTTCTGTTGTTTTTCTTTAGATTCCTTCTGTGGTTCCAGTTTCATTTAAGAGAAATGGTCAACAGACTTGAGAAGCACAGTCTGTGTGGGGTCTTGGGTGATTAAACAATTCCTGTTTCTGAAATCTTTAGATACTGGTAGTGGTTGCTCCTCTGAAGATGTTTAGCATTGATTCTTCAGTTGCTCAAACAGGAAACCTTTGCCACACGCTTTCACTTAATACACTACTTTCCTAAAATATATTTTACAAGCAAATTACAGTACATTTCAACTGCTGTAAACTAGAAATGGGTGTGTTTGTTTTTTAATGGAAAAATAAATGATATATTCTGACCATGAATGCTATATAGTATATCTATAATCTTGCATAATATTGGTGTATCATTTTAATGTTTGCTTGCACATGCAGCACACAAGAAACATTTTGAGGAGAGGAGAGTATTGCAGAGGTGTGGCAGTGTTTGGCCAATCCAGCCAATGCTTTCAGGGGCTCGTCCCTCGGCCACCAATCAACAAGGAAGCTGCCAATGATTGCAGTTCCAGAGCGAGCGCCGGACTTGAAAGAAATCTGCCACTCTAATCACGGACAGTTTTATCATTGCAGCGGCAGATCTCTCCCCCCCCCCCCCGAATCAGGCAAATTCTAGCCATGTGCATTACAGTGCAGAATAACGTGCATGGCTGGACTTAGAGCAACTTGTTTGATCAGTGTGCCTTTCCTGGTGAAATAAATGAGCCCCGCTATGCATAATCAGTGGCTCCTGCCACCCAACACACACTCCCCCCAAAGCCAACATTGGGGTGCCCAATCCCCATGTCAGTAAGACTCCCCACTATTGTGGCACACTGGGAGCCCACTCCAGTGTGCAAAAGTACATCTTATCTTTTTTCTGACACCAGATGCCCACTGCCGGTGTTAGACAAACCCCCAGCCCACCAGCCCCCTTTTTGCCAGTCAACCTTGGGGTGCCCAATCTCTGGGTCAGCATTGATCCCCCTTCCACTAGTCTGGCACACTGGGAGCCTACCCCAGTGTGCTGAAATCTGTTTTGTTTTCACCTGTAAAAAAGAAAACAGTCTCACGATGCATTTTTTTAAACTTGAAAAAAAAAGAAAATGGTCCCTCATCATTCCTGCCCCCTCCCCCAACCTGCATCCCCTCTCTGCACCCCACCTCCCTACACCCCCCTTACCTATACTTACCTCTGGTGGTCTGGCGCTGCAATCTTCTGTGGACCAGGAACATGTCTGCACTCTTCAAAAGCTGACCGCAAATTGAAGAAAATCACAATAAGCCCTATAATGACAATCAATGAAGGGTTTCAACTGAGGTTGAAATGTCAGCCATTTTTTTGAGTTTTTGCCCCAAATGTTCAACATGGGGTTCTTGGGACCCCACCTCATGACCACTGACACTATCATTTTGTTTCTCGGTCCTGAAAGGTGATTTCACAGTCACTGTGTGGAATTACCTTTCGGGACTGAGTAATGAGGTGGGGTCCCAGAAAGCCTATGTTGCAAGTCTGGTGAAAAAACTCTAAAAACTGACTGTGTTATAAGCATGCATTGCATAGTTTGTATGCATGCTCATAACTTCGCCAGTTTTTAATATTTTCACTCCAAATTTCCAACATTGCCATTTTTTTACACCTCCTTATGAACAGTACAGCTGTTATTTTTTGCATCCTGCCTGAAATGTGTTTTCACACCTGTGGCACAGAATGGTGCAGTTGCTGTCCGAAATCAACTTTTGGGACAGATTAATGAAATCACAGTACCACTGTTCATGAGGGGAGGTCCCTAAAAGGCCATGTTGAAAATCTGGTGAACAAATTCCAAAAAATGACTGTGTTACAAGCTTGCGTTATGCAGTTTCTACCCATGCTCATAACTTCACCACATTTTCATATTTTCACTCCGGATTTTTAACATTGCTATCTTTTCACACTTCCTCATGAACAGTATAGATGTCATTTTTTACATCCTGCCCCATATGTCTTTTCACAGCTGTTGCACTGAATGGCGCACTTGCTGTGCAAAATCATCTTTCAGGATTGAATAACGAAATGGTAGTGCCACTGTTCATGAGGTGGGGTCCCAAAAAGCACATGTTGAAAATTTGGAGTGAAAATACGAACAAACACCTGGGGAATTAGGGTTTCCAACCATAATGCCTCACCCTGTACAGGCTGACAGGCATCGGGGGTGTGGCTTGGGGTCATCAAACCATAATGCTCACATCATTCCACCCCCACCTCTACCCTGCAGCCACTGACAGGCATCGAGGTGTGCCTTGGGGTCTTCAGCCCTAATGTTCACCCCATTCTCCTATACTGCACCTATACTGGATTATTTTCTTATGGAATGGGGAGAGTGTAAGGGCTGAAGACCCCAATGCACTCTATGACACCTGTCAGTGTCTACAGGGTGGGGTGAGGTGGAATGGCATGAGCATTATGAATGAAGACCCAAGGGCACAACCCAGTGCCTGTCAGTCTCTTCAGGGTGGGGGTGTTGGTTGGCATTAGTTCAATACTTCACTGTCATTCCTATTATGCATCTCTCTAACTCATGCAGTACCAATGCCAATACCAGCAAGCAAACATTCAGCATTGACAAATGCTTGTTATATTTTCTCAGCTTTCATTCTTAATGTTAATATAATATGTTGGTAAAAACAATAGCACTTTAATTCTTTTAAACTACTTAATATTTTTTCATATCACTGTATGGCAGTTGTAGTAACTTGATACTATACTGTATATCAGTATAGCAACTTAGCTGAATCCAAGATTTAATTTAAAACACATTAAGTTCTTAATAATTCCAGTTCAGCATGATCCCATTTAAAATAAATTATCTTTCAAAAGTTCTAACTTTGGAATCATTAGGGCACAAATATTATGTTTTTTAAATGAAAGACTGGAGTCAGATCAACATGAATAAATCATAACAGTACTGTTTGTATGTATTGTACATGTCATTTACTTTTAAAACATTTTCATTGCTGCATTTTTGCATAACTCTGCATAATTCAATGTAAACAAGAAAAGGCACACACTGGCAAATAGGCCACAGAAAAATTAATACAGGATACATGAGTCACTGTTATTATTACCTCAAGGAGGGGGTAACCACAGTCTGATCACAATAACAAAATAACACAAACTGGAGCTATACTACTTCCAGTGCTAATACTATTTGATATAAAACCTTATAAATAATAAAATTAAATAAATTAATTAAATAAACTAGCCATCTTGTCTTTCTTTAGTGATCACATTCTACCTGCACTGTTGATCCCTCTCCTAACCCTTCAAACCAATATTCCATTAAGTCTTTTGAAATTTGCAATTTAACAGATGCAAACTGTAACTCAGAAACTGCTGATCAAACATCTGTATTTCACCAGGATGTGTCTGGTACTGGTAGGTATTATTGTAATAAAACTAACTGCACCTCCTGAGGACTCTTGGCATTTGGAGCCCCCCCTCCCCCATCACCCTGGCTTTCCTCAGCTTAGGGAGGAGGTGCTACCACTCCAGCTAAGCTACAAGTGAGCTAACACTTGTACGGAATTGAAACCACCCCCACAAAGCACCATTTCCCCTTACAAAATTCCTATGCGATTCACTTTTATACTTCACTATGCAAATCAGAATTCCCAGACAGTATCACTAATAAGAATATTTGAATATTTTAAAGATTTAAAATCCTATAACAGTGAACATTAATCTATGTGTCTTTGTTCTTAGAGAAGATGCAGGCATCTTACTTGTCCAAAAGCCTAGGTACTTGGCATGGAGGATAGTTTCAAACACTGGGGTTAACCCATCAATACATACTCATATAAATGTCACTCAGTGCCCTATGACTTGATATAGCCCCTCAATGGGGGGGAGGGATAGTGTTCTTTTAAGTGTTCTTTTGAGTTTAGTTCTTATCAGAATGTGAAGAAATGTCGTCCTCTACCATCGACCATGTAGACTGCTCCAAATGGGCCACAAATGTTCCTGCTGCCTTGGAATCCATATATAAGCATATTTTATTATTTGTAGACAACTGAAGATATGCAAGAAAACCCAGTTAATACAACATCTGTGAATCACATAGCTTTGCTGTCATACCCTTGAATGCCTTATATTTCATCCTAGTACCATACGAACAGTCTGAGAAAAAAACAATATTCTGTAATCTTCGAATGCTGACACGCCTTTTTTTGCAGATTTTACAATTTGATCCCTACTGCCCACCGATGCAGTAACCATATGGGTTATATGGGTTAGGCAGTGTCAGTGGTTCAGCAGGTAGCACACTCACCTCTGAGGCTGGGAGATCAGAAGGCTGTGGGTTCTAGCCCCACACCGGGGACTTGGATTAATATCCCAATACTGACACTCCATTGCAGCATGAGAGGGGTGTTGCACTCCTGAGGTGCCGTCTTTCAGATGAGACATTAAACCGAGGTTCCATCTGCCTGTTCAGGTGGATGTTAAAGATCCCATGGCACCTCTCTAAAAGAGTAGGGGAATTTTTTATTTAAAACAAAACATACAAAATTGTATTGCATCATACAAAATCATAATGAAAGAAATCAAAAACAGAAATAAGTATTACAGCATACATGAACTACAAACATAAAGAATCCGTATTTGTTTATAACCCCCATCCCATCCCCACTAAAAGAATAGTGGAATTTCCCCAGTGCACTGGCCAAATTTCCTCTCTTTCACTAAAATACCACCAACAGCTTAAACTGGTTCAAAGTCAGTTGGCATTCATCTGTATCCCCTTCCCATGGGTTGTGCCTGAAAATAGGCAGAATTTGTCTAGTGCACTTACCCGGTCAACAAACACTAAATAAATAAATAAATGTAGACCCTCTACTGCTAAACAGGCCTATCAAGGGATGTTCTGATAAGCTTTGATGATTGCAATTGCCTGTCCTAATCCATGGTCTTCTAGGAGCCAATGTTCCAAGCAATTAGTCATATCTCCTTTCACAGCAGCCACTGCTATTTCCAATAGTCACACATAGAACCCTGATAACATTCTTCAGCTGGCAAACCCAGTTGTACAGCAGACCTTGCTCCTTAATGGCTGAAGCTGCTGCCACCCAATGATCAACAGCAGTTACAATTACCTCCATTCTTTGCTCAAGACTCACTAATTTATTTCCATACATACAGTATACAGCTTCTTATCTATTTGGATTGTGTGAGAGCCTTGATAGCATTTTGCAATGAGCCCAATATAACCAGGGTATTGTTATGCTGTCTCTATAGTGACTGAGGAGCTGCATCTCCAAAATGGCCACTCCCCAATTCAGAGGTATGAGTCTTTGCAGTTGTCCTCCTCAAAGAGCCATGTTCTGTAAATATGGTTAGTTGAATTACATGTAGACAGTGCTCTCTGGAGGTACCAAAAAGCCAGCATTTGATTTCCCAAAAACTATTTATATTAGCAAAAAAAGTTCCATGTCACTACAGAGCATATTATACCTCAAATAAAATTTGAGCAAAAATTACACAGCAACCATATATCCAGCAAATGTGCATCCCAGCGAAAGCTCAAAGCGGTGATTACAACTGCAGCACATGCTTCATTTTAGCAATGTACATGCAATTCACACATATATTCCTAATTCAGCCATACCTAAGCCACCCCTACAGTATAAGCACCAAACCCCACCCATCACTATCCCCCCATGCCCCTGAACCCTCCTATCTCTATGATTATAGCTCTACAGTGCTCCTGGATTGTAGGGGCAGCTTATGAACCTTGTAGGTAAGTCCATTTCTTTTACTGCTGTGAACCGTTTTTCTTCCTATTCTGCCAATTACTGCATGCAATGTATTCTGCACCCTTTCTCTTGCACTCATGTGAACCAATCGACAAGCTGATACTCAATTATATGTACCTGTAGCCCTTTGTGTAATTTGCTTGGTAAACACATTTACCGTAATTGTATTAGTTCTATTATAGTTGCCCAAATGTTCTTGCTGTAATGTATGCACTATATTGAAGTGATACCAGCGAAAAATGTCCAAACCATCAGGATACTGTAAAAGGTTTTTTTTACTCCCGCTCTAGGGAAATATTACATTAAAACTTAAAAACAGAATTTGTTGACAGAAAAGGACCACTTGGCCCACCCAGTCTGCCCAGTTATTCCTTGCCTATTCTGCTCTGCAGACCCTACATAGTCCCTAGCAATTCTCCCACCACCCTGGCTATTTACCAGTATTCCCTTATGCCTATCCCATGGATGTTTTAAGGTCCCCCCCAACTGTTTGTACTTCCAACACTTCAACTGGCAGACTGTTCAGCCATCAACCACACTTTCATGTGAAGAAATACTTCCTCACATCCCTCTTAACCTCTCCCCTCAAGATTTATTTCAGTCCCTCCGGCCCTGGTGCACATCCTCATTTGAAACAGATCCCCCCCGAGGACCTTGTTCACCCCCATGAGAAACTTGTAGATCTCTATCATGTCCCCCCCCCAATCTCCCAGGGTGTACAAGCTGATATCTTGCAGTCTCTAATCATTGGGGTTCTGATGTAACCTCTGCACTATTTTAGTTGCCCTCTTCTGGACTGCCTCCTCCCTGTCAGTGTCCTTTCTGAGATGTGATCTTCAGAAATGGACACAGTACTCCAGATGGGGCCTCACCAGTGACCAGTACAGTGATAACCCCACCTTCCTCCTGCTGGTAATGTCTCTTCCTGTGCACCCAGCATCCCACTGGCCCTTCCCACTGCCTTCTCACACTGCTCCATCACTTTTAGGTCATCAGATATGATAACCCCAAGGTCTCTTTCCTGCTCAGTGACCATCAATACCTCCCATTCCATTTAATACTCAGATTCTGGGATTCTATGCCCTATGTGCATGATTTTGCACCTTTTGGCATTTAACCCTAACTGCCATGCCACTGACCACTCGTGAAGTTTGCTAAAGTCCATAATCATTCTCTACAGCACCTCATGAGTATCCACCCTATATATATATATATATTATGGTAGCACGGTAGTGCTACCATAGTTAGGGTTGAGGAGCCATTTCTATGTCAAATCCCAAAATTTTGCACCTTAATAACTTTGCAACCGTTTGACAGATTTGCCTGAAATTTGGAATACACATCAAGAACCATAGGCCTTGGCAACTGCCAAGCTTTGTACCAGTTGGATACACGGCTGTGGAGTTATTAAGCGTGATTTGCATGTGCATTTACACTTTTTCTGGAATTCTACGGTCACGCGTACAGGTTGTACGGTTTGTGCAACCGGCCCAAAATCTTCAGGAAATGTACGGCCAGGGTCCCCAATGTGCCTTTTGAAGATTTGGTGAAAAAATATTAAACGGTTCAAAAGTTATTCAAAAAACAATTTTCCATTATAAGTCAATGGGAAAAGTTAACAAAAAGTTCAACACTTTCGCAAATGCATTTTTACTTTCGCAAATGGGCCTGTTACTTTTGCAAATCGGCCATTTTGTTTTCAGTTGGTGATCAGAAAAATGCTTGGCATCTAAATTTGGGACCCTCTAGCAACCTACTTCTTTTTGTATTCACCTAGCCGGACCCTGAGGATGCTAGCCATGTCTTTATTTTGGGGTAAAACACCCCAGAAATATGTTTTTCAAATTTCTGGAAAAAGTACTTCGCAAAAGTACTTTCATGCTCATAAAAGTGTCGCAAATTTTGCAAAGCTTATAAATTCGACAGTAGTTTTCTAGTCTGTGGGAAAATGACAGCAATTCTTTGGCACTGCACTGCAAAAGAACAGTTAGGAGTTTGGGGCTGAAAATTGAAGGGAACGCAGTTGACATCTCACAGATGTGCCTTTCAGTGTTGTATTGAAAAAATATTACACAGCAGCAATGTTACGGCACTCCAAAGTTGACAGTTTTTCCCATAGGATAACATTACGGCGCCTGACGCATTACAGGAATCCTTTGGCACCCTGCTGCAAAATAACGGTTTGGTCTTTTTTCCTGAAATTTGGAGGGAAGACAGCCAATAGCCCACAGATGTGCCTTTCAGTGGTTTGGTGAAAATATATTACAGGGAGACAAAGTTATGGTACTCTGAACTTCTCTTTTTTTCCCATAGGATAACATTACGGCAGCCAAGGCTTTCAGGGCCCGTATGTCGAAACGGTGAGAGATATGGACTTTTGTCGAAAAATGCTTAGCCCCTAATGGGCATGGTGACATAAAGTGAAACAGAAAGAAAACAGTACTGTGCACACAAATGGAGCTAAGTACAAAACTAGCAGGACAGTCATAAATCATATGACTTTTAAATTTTTTTCACGTCGTACAGTTCCTGAGATATAACCTATTTAGTATTCCAAGTCCTCATTTTCTGCTCCGATACCCATTATTATGCATACATTCTTTGTACTCACTGTCTTTCTCTATTCAGCTTTTGGGGAAAACCAGCCTGTGCGCTTACATTACTGTTACCGTTGCCCTTTCCGCTTTCGGTTCGATGCCCGTTTCACTTACCATTGACGTCTACTCCACCATGTGCGTTATCCTTTGCGTTTTCATTTGCGCTTGCGTTTTTGTTATTTTTTGCCATTTGTGTCTACAGTACTGTTTCTCTTTCTGTTTCACTTTCCGTCACCATGCCCATTGACATTTCCGCTTGCAGGCACCATGTTACTATGTGACAACACATCACGTGGCAGACCGTTGCCATCTACGCACCGTATTACCTTTCTGTTCTCATTCACGCTAGGTGTATCATATGTGCGCCACTGTTAGCGCTTCTGTTTACGCGCATGTTCCTGTTACTATGCCACAAGATATCATGTATGAGCCGGGGCCCTCCGCTGCTGCATTACATTCACTATTTCTGTTATCATTCTCAAAAAGAAGGAAATTAGAGGCAAAACCCTCAGTTTAATGCATTAGTTAGGGTTGTTCCACAGCGACAAAAGTGAGGAATTCGCTGTTAGGGTTGAAAACCCTAACTCAATTCACCCCCCAGCACCACTCCACACAGACACACACACACACGTGCAAGTATGGGGAGGACCAAGTCAACACAACCAAAGACAGACATCCAGCAGCAGGTGACAGAAATAACAAACAATTGTCAAAATGTACTATGAGACATCCCCACCCTCCTGACCAGGTACTGCATGCTCAGTGGAGATCAACAGCAAAACTGAGGCCATGTACACCAAACGTACACATCACTGATTGCAGCTGCACACAACGTACCACACTTAGTAGTTGCATGGCCTTACCTACTGATGCCCGCACCAGACCACACCACATGTGGTGGGCCACCTGAGCAATAGAGTTGAGCAAAACCAAGGAGTTGTACAGGTATAAAATCTCTGATTATAACAAGGGTTTGAGAAATGCAGCTTTCTAATGGACTGTAAACATTGTAACAGCCTTATGTTTAGTTTTTATTAAGACACATGTAGAGCCTAACCATATGATGAACATGGTTTAATGTTGTTTAAAAAAACAATTTTATTATGATAGCAATAAGCCACTCCCAGGTATTATGTAAATGGTCAGTTTATCACTGTCTAGTGACATGTGGCGCTCGGCTACACCTCATTCAACATTAAACCCTACAGGGTGATTAACAGACCATTTAACATAACTGTTGGTCATGCCTTATTGCTTAATTGTCTTTATGAGTAGATACTCTCCCTCTGCTAGGCACTGCAGCAGCTTTGCAACACAGTGTCCCACCCAGTTACACCATACACTGTCTAGTTACTGGAGAATGGCTGTGAACATGAACTCATGAAGATGAACAGTGTAACTTGATCATTACAGTCATCGAAACCTTAGTGTGATTATAACTGACATAGAAACATAGAAACATAGAATTTGATGGCAGATAAGGACCACTTGGCCCACCCAGTCTGCCCATTTCCCTACCTGATGGATAAGCTGCAGATCCTAGTTAACCAGCAGCCTACTTCTTCCTACCCCAACCCCCTAGAATTGCCTTATGACAGAGTCAGTGATAGAGAATAATCCCTGCTGTTCTAGTACACTTATTCCATTGTGAGTTAAATCAATACTAAAAGACATTCTGTTTATATCTACACTATACCTACTTGATTCCTGTTGTACCATAATTAACATAGTTATCAGTTTGATAGCATCAGTGACAGAAGTGTGGCAAACCCAAACACTAGGCATACAGCCTGAGTACGAAACAACTGTTAAAAAAAGTACACTGTGTCCATAAGTGGCATAGATCACTCATTGCAACAATAGTAAATGTATCACTATTTGAATAAGTTAGTCATCACAGATGCAATGAGATTGGCTTTCTCAGGTACAACATACTCAGTAAGTACCTACAGGAAGATCTATCCTATAGACATCTCCGATATAGGTACGTCATTGTTGGCTCAGTAGTGCTATGATATTTAGAAGTTGCTTGGCCTGATCCATGCAATTGCACTGTTTCTTACAAAGAATACTTACTGCATCTTTAGTATCGAAACACACTGAAGGTCTATGTATGTACATCAGCAGTACACCTTCATCAGTAAGAATGCATCTGATACTGGCAGTCACAGATTTCACAGCGTTGAACAGGCAATGCTTTTCCATACGTTTACATCAGCCTCTCTATCTTGAGTAAACAGTTGCAGTAAATGTACTACTATGTAAATCACTTACTAAATGTAACACTACTTTTATCTTGAGCATGCTAGTGTCTTGTAGTTAATTTATGTACTTCTCTTAATTAATGTATACTCACTAGTGTTAAAACCTTTCTACAACTGTCATCATGCACCTTCAGCATTTATATTGACTAACGGCACAGTACCAGTTGTGGTGTGGTGTGGGGCATCAGTAGGTAAGGCCATGCAACTACTAAGTGTGGTATGTTGTGTTCAGCTGCAATCAAGGATTTGTACATTTGGTGTACATGGCCTCAGTTTTGCTGTTAATCTCCACTGAGCATGCAGTACCTGGTCAGGTGGGTGGGGATGTCTTGTAGTACATTTATTGTTTGTTATTTCTGTCACCTGCTGCTGGATGTCTGTCATTGTGTTGACTTGGTCCTCCCCCATACTTGCATGTGTGTGTGTGTGTGTGTGTGTGTGTGTGTGTGTGTGTGCTGGGGGGGGTGAATTCAGAGTTAGGGTTTTCATCCCTAACAGCGAATTTCCTCACTTTTGTCACTGTGGAACAACCCTAACTAATGCATTAAACGGAGTTTTTTGCCTCTAATATATATATATATATATTGGTTGTCATCTGCAAAAAGGCATCTCTTCCCACCCAGTTCTTCTACAGTGTCAATTATGAAAACATTGCAGAGAACCAGTCATAGACCCACACTGGTCATTCTCCCCTAAATAGAGTGGGTGCCATTTACCACCAATTTTTGTCACCTATCCAATTTTTATTTATTTATTTGTTTGTTTGAGAAAATCAGAAAGACCTTTGAGCCAGGGGCTCATTTACAGAGGCTCCATGTCAATAGACAAAACACAACAAGTAGAAGACAAATACAAAATCAATAATACAGGTTAATGTAAATACAGTAACTAATAACAAAATCGCAGATTGATCCATTACAGAGTTTACATGATTGAGAAAAAAATAGTCCCAATGTATAACAATTGAGGAAAATTAGTAATAACAGAGCCAGTTATCAAAATGCTGAGAGGAGAGGGGAGACAGCCAGAGCTGCTGGAGTACAACAGGTCAGTTTTCAATGAGCCAGCAGGGAAGAGAACCCTGATGTGTGTAAGGGAAGTGCTATAGAGGGCAGGAGGATTAGAGAGTTAGGGAAGGGGGTAACAGGCCGAAGTTAAGACAATGAAAGAAGGGAGGGCAGAGAAGGGAAGGGGAGAAAGGAGCTGGGGAGGGGGTATGTGGTAGGGAGGTATGGCAAGGGAGAGAAGGGTGAGAAGGATGAGAAGGGGTCAAGGAGATACTAGGGGAGAAAGAGGAGATACTGGGAGGGAAAAGTAGGGGACGGTTTTTGGGGAGAGGGGAAAAAAAGAAAAAATGAGAGGGGAAAGACAGATGGGGAAACAGGGAAGGGGAATGGGAGGGGAGGGAAGCTGAGGAGTGTGAGAAGATGATGGATGTCACAAAAGTCCGGCAGGGGCAGGGAAAGTAGGGGTAGTAGGTGAAAGGAGGAGACAGACGAAGGGACAGGAGGGGAAACAAGGGGGAGAGAGAAAAGAGCTGGATCCTTAAGCTATTGTCTGCAGAAGGGGCTGGCCTTAAACTAGGTTATGCAGTCACAGTCACTGACAGTTGCTAGGAGTGCCCGAAGTTTATTTTTAAATGGTCCTAGCTTAGTTTCCTTGTGGATATCTTCACCAATGGTGTTTAGCCAGAGAGGGGCACAGTATGCAAAGGACCACTGGCCTTGAGCAGTCTGGCAAAAAGTGATTTTAAGTGACCAGTTGTTCATGCTCCTAGTATGTCTAGAAGGGTTGGTTGAAATAAGGAGGTTTTGCACCCTAAAAGGTGTTAGGCTGAGGGTGGATTTCTTGGCTTAAAGACAGGTTTGATATTTCACTCTACTACCCAAGATAAGCCATCCAGATTGTACATACAGCAAGCAAGTGTGGGCCAACCTATCTGCACCCAGCACAAGTCTACAGGCCTTGTTTAGTGTGGTATTAACTCATTTCTGAGCCGTTGGAGTTGCTGCCTCATAAACCACTAGGCCATAGTCTATAATGGACAACACAGAACTTACAACAGCTACATTTAGGGCTTCAGTGGTTAAACAGTGCTTGTTTCGGTAAAGCAGGCCTAGCTTGGCACTGGCTGCCTTAGCAACTTGATCGATGTGTTGCGTGTAAGATAGAGCTTTGCACCATTTCTAGTGGGAAATTTAGATTACTGCAGATTTGTAGCTGGTGGGATCTGTGCTTGTTGTGTGCAGAAGCAAAAATCATAGTCTTTGTTTTTTTATGGTTTAAGAATAGTTTTGATCTGAAAAACCATTGCTCAACTTCAGAGAAATTAGCCTGCATATGATGTTCAAGTTCCACAGGGTCAGTGTGACTAGAGTAAAGCACAGCATTGTCTGCATATAATAAAATCTAGTCAATAACAGCTAGCAGAAGGTTGTTTAGAAACAAACTAAAGAGTAACGGTCCAAGTATTGAGCCTCGTGGCACCCCTGTAGTAACAGGATGGCTTCCTGAGAGAAGACTTTAGATTTTAACTCTTTGACTTCTACCAGTAAGATAGCTTTGAAACCAGGACACTGATTCTGTGGATAGGCCGATATATGCTAATTGACTGAGAAGAAGTTTGTGATTAACGGTATCAAAGGCCTTGGTGAGGTCTACATAGGTTGCTCCTACAAAGTGTCCTGAATCAACGGCATTACGTATATAACTAGTGTATTCGACCAGGGCAGTGCAGGTACTATGCTACTTACGGAAACCATGCTGTTCACGGCATTGCAGCTGGTACTTCTCAAGGTAATCCGTAAGCTGATCTGAAACTATGCATTCCAATGCTTCTGACAGGGGTGGGAGAATTGATACAGGTCTATAGTTAGAGTAGTGTTCTTTTCCTGATTTTTTGTACGGGGGTGACCACGGCTGCTTTCCATAGATAGGGGAATTTGCCAGTGATAAGAAATCGATTCAGGATTTTAGTGAGGGGAATGAGGATAGACTCTAGAGTGAGTTTAACTAGCTTGAGATCCAACAAGTCACTATTGGCTCTGGATTTGCCAAGGGCTTTTGTGATGTATTTTTTGGCCTTGGAGGGAGAGGTGACTTTTAGGTAGAAGGGGGCACGAGAGCTTGGGAGGGATGTAGGGGTCTGCGACGGGTTGACATTACACATATGTTGGAGGAAATCAGGGGGCAGAGCACCACTAAGGTCAGTAAAACCTTGTTAAAAGTGTTAGCGATGAGGCTTGGGTCCTGTGTGGGAGCACCATCTACATTTAGCAGAGTGGACAGGGCCTTGTTAGGTTTGCCCGAGAAAGTTTTCATATTGTCCCAGAAGAGATGGCTATTGCCCCAAGAATTAGTGAGCCCAGTTTTGAAGTGTTAGCTTTTGGCCTTCCTAATTGCCCACGTGCATCTGTTCAGGGCAGCTTTGTACCTCTGAAGGTCTGCCAGAGTTCCAGAGCTTTTGGCAATTACCAGTTTTTATACCCAGTTTACAATTTTGGATCCTACCCATATGCTGATCGATTTCTTTAGCAGTGTCCAATGTGGCATAGTGCTGAAGGTCATGCTGAAGTCCAAGTAGGTTATGTCCACTGGCCATCCTTGATATATTTCTTTGGTCAACTAGTCAAAGAAATCAATCCGATTCATCTGGCATGACCTCTTTTCCCATGAATCTATGCTGTCTATGGACTTGTAAAATGTAGAATTTAAGATACTCCACTAGCCTTTCCTTTAACAGGGTTTCCATTAATTGTCCCACCACTGATGTGAGACATACTGGCCTATAGATGCTAACCTCTTCCCTGCTGCTGCTGTTATGGAGTGGTACTATGTCTGCTCTCCGCCAGTCCTCTGGAACCAGTCCTGTTTCCAGTGAGTTGTTGAATAAAGCCATCAGAGGTGCAGCAAGCACCTCCCTGGGTTGTTTTAGAATCCTAGGGTTTATCCTGTCTGGTCTTGTGCCTGGTCCACTTTCAGATTTGCAAGTCCCTTCAGGACTCTTCCCTCTATAATTGGATTTGTGTCCACTTACCCCTGCATTGTTCCTGCTGCTCCTTGGTAGAACATCCCCTTCTCCCTCCACTGTAAAGATTGAGCAGAAGTAGCTGTTCAGGATGTCTGCCTTTTTCCCGGTACTCTTCTGCACAGTCTTCCTCTGCTATTCTCCTTATCCTTACTATCCCTCCACTTGCCTTCCTCTTCTTGCCTATGTACTGTACCAGAAGAAATTCTTGTCCTGTTTTGCTACCCTTTTAGCATTCTTTTCCTCTGTCTGTGCCTTTGATCCCCTCACTGCCTTACCTGCTTCTTTCTGTTTTACCTGGTACACTTCCCAATTTTCATCCCTCTGCATTTCTTTGTACTTCTTGAATGCCACTCATTTCCTTCAACTTTGTGGCCACTTCCCTAGAACACCATAACAGTCTTTTTTCTCTTGCTTTTACGTGATGGGAAATGCTGTGTGAGGGACTTTTAAACCTGTTCAGCTGATCCCTGGATGGACTCGATTGACTATATCACATCATGTGCTGCTCCTGCAACATAAAGTTAAATTCGGTACTCCTAAAATTTTTCTCAAATACCAGAATTAATCTATCAAGCTGCTACATGTTGCTATGTGGCATTACGCTGTGTCATCCCCCCATCTGTCCATCTCTTCTTGTAATGCATTTTAGTGAAAGTTGTGTGCAGAATTTAAAAAAATACTAAAATCTGGTACTCCCTCAATTTTTCTTAACTACCAGATGCTCCTGCATGCTCCTACATGGTGCTGTGCTTTACTAGTCCCCTCACAGCCCATCCCTTCCTGTAATGCTTTTTAGTGAAAACTTTGTATGAGAAGTACTATATACTGAAATTCCTTACTCACAGAATTTTTCATAACTACCAGAATGAATATATTATGCTGCTACATGATGCTACTCTGTGTCAGTCTACCTGGTCCATCCCTTCTTGTAATGCACTTTAGTCAGTGACAGTGGCTCAGTAGGTAGTATGCTCACCTCATAGAAACATGGAATCTGTTGGCAGAAAAGTACCTCTTGGCCCACCTAGTCTGCCCTAAAGTCCATACATACTGTGCTACTGTAGAGCCTAATTGATCTCCAGCATTACCCTCAGCCCTGTTACTATGGTCCCCCTTTGTCTATCCTATGCATGTTTGAAACCTGCTACCATTTCAGTAACCAACACCTCTGCTGGGAGACTGTTCCAGGCATCCACCACCCTTTCTGTGAATAAATATTTCCTCACATCCCCTGTAAGTCTCCCCCCTTCCAGCTTCATATCATGCCCCCTCAACCTTGAGCATCTCTTTCTGTGCAATATCCCACCCTCCTGTATGTTATTGATACCCTTGAGGTATTTGAATGTTTCTATCATGTCTCCCCTTTGTCTCCTTTCCTCCAGTGACTACATATTTAATTCCCTGAGTCTTTCCACATAGGGCTTCTGATGAAGGCCATGCACCATTTTGGTTGCCCTTCTCAGTACCACTTCCACCCAGTCTATGTTTTTCCTGAGGTGGGTCCTCCAGAACTGGACATGGTACTTCAGGTGTGACCTCACCATTGATCTACATAGCCGTAAAACTACTGTACCTCCCTTTTTCTGCTGGTGATACCCCTCCCTATGTACCCCAGTATCTTACTAGCCTTTCCCACTGCATTATCACACTGTTTACTACCTACAGGTCATCAGATATGATGACCCACAGACCTCTTCCCTGCTTTGTTGTTGTTGTTAACATCTCCAACCTTTAGTGATATGCTGCCCTTGGGTTTCTGTGCCCCATGTGCATAATTTTACATTTTTTGGCATTGAAGCCTAGTTGCTAAACCCTTGACCAGTCTTCCAATTTTTTTAGATCTTTCTTCATTCCTCCCCCACCCCCAATATGCCAGTCTGTTGCAGATTTTTGAGTCATCCATGAACAGGCATATCTTTACTTTCAGCCCCTCTGCAATGCCACTAATAAAAACATTGAAGGGGACAAGTCCAAGTACTGACTCCTGTTGCACCCTGCTGGTTACCTTACCTTCCTCTGAATGAACTCCATTTACCACCACCCTCTCAGTTCTGTTACTTAGCCAACTTTGTACCTATTTTACTATTTTTGGACCCAATCCCATGCTGCCTAGGTTGTTTACCAGTCTTCTATGTGAAACAGTGTTGAAGGCCTTATTGAAATCCAGGTAGGTCACATCCACTGCTCCTCCATGAGCCACCTCCCTTGTAACCCAGTCCAAAAACTCTTATCATGTTTTTTTGGCAAGACCTATCCCCTGAGAATCCATGCTGCCTCAGATCCTGCAATCCACTGGTGTTAAGGTATTCCCCAATCCTTTCTTTAAGTAGAGTTTCCATAACCTTGCCCACCACTGAAGTCAGGCTTACAGGTCGGTAGTTTCCTGCCTCCTCCCTATTCCCACTTTTGTGTAGTGGGACCATAACCACCCTTTTCCAGTTCCCTGAAACTTCCCCCATATCCAGTGATATACTGAACAGGGCCATCAGAGGCACAGACAGACCTCAGGGCCAGAAGATCTAAGGGGGTACTGGACTGTATACCATGTACAAGGTGACCACGATTGAGCACTTACAAAATGGATGACTCAATAATGGCACCTGTGTACAGGGCTACCTGGCAGGGTAGCAACTGGATATGGGGGTAGGCGACTAAAGTAACAGAATGTCACTGTGCATACATGTGCATGGGGGGACAACATCGTGCAATGGGTGGAAGGGGAGGAAGGGTATGTGGGGTGTAGTGTGGCAGTCAGCTACCGAGTTGGCAATGTGGCATGGTGGGTAGGTCTTGGGCTGGGGTTGGAAGAGTGCTGGGTTCAGTTCTGGGAGTGATTGTGTTTTTGCGTTGTCATTTTTTTTTTAAGTTTAACACCCCCTCACTGACATGCACCCCCCTGGAGTTGAGAATCCTTAAGTAGGGGATGTGGTGGGTGAAGCCCCCTGCTGGGGGGTTGTGTGGGGTGCAGTCCCCTGCTTAACATAGAAAACCAGTTGCCAGTTTTCTAGTCGCTGTGAGTGTACATCGTCATACTTCATTTTCAGTGATGTACACTCACCCTAATGGCAATCTCTATTCCACAATTGCCGTTATGACATAGAATCATACTGGACTGTTGAGGTGAGGTTTTGGATAAGCTATATTAAACTGAGATCCCTTCTTCCCATTTCTGGTCACTGCTCAGGTATAAGTAAAACAAAATTCCATGGCACTTATCAATGAAGAGTAGGGGTATTTTTATTAAAATCATAACCAAAAAAAATACAAGGAAGGAATCAGCCATACAATAATGAGTCAAACAAATCATGAAAATATACAGAAAAAGAGAACATAGAACAAGTAAAAAATAAGACCCCCCAAAAAAACCCTCCTCCCATAAAAATCGAAAAGAAACCATAAATGAAACAATCCCACAAACCAAAACTAAAGGTTACAAAAGAGATGCCGATAGTAAAGACTAAAGAAACTGACAATAAGTGTGAATATCTAACAGTAGTTGGCAACAAAATCACCAGAAACCCCAATATCGTTCCCAAATGTTCTGTTTAAAAAATCTTCCTTTCACCTTCCCTAATGCGGTCAATATTTTGCACAATTTTCTCATAGAGATCAGCAGGGGACACATACTGCTGTTGAAACAAAAAGCAACATCTGACTTGCCAAACCCAGTACAATCTGGTACTCTCCTGGACGCGATATCCGATCACTCGCCCATCTACTGCGTATGGGGGTCTACTGCCCCAAAAATTCCCAGTAGAGTGATTCAGATCAGGGACTATTCCAAGCTTATCCTAAACAACTATCTGGATGACCTACGTCGTACCGACTGGACCAGGGTACTCAGCACCAGTAACCCTACCATTGCATTGGACCACTTCCTATCTATTCTCATCCCCCCTGCAGAATAGGCATGCTCCCCTCACTAAAAGAAGAGTGAGGGGTACTGTCACCAAGTGGCTGCATGGTGGGCTACTTGCTCTCATGAAGCAGAGAGACAAGTGCTGGATCAACTACAGAATCTCTGGTGATGCATGAGTTCGCCTTGAATACCGACGACTCAGGAACTCTTGCAAATCCGCTATACGCGCCGCCAAGAGCGAGTTCTGTAAATCAGCTCTGCTCAAGTAGGCCTACAACACACGGTGTTTCTGGAAAAACATCAAAAGTATGGTGGGTGTGTCCGCCAAGCAATTGGTTGTTGACATGAACTTAGAGGGGACTAACTGCAACAACCCCCAGACCATAGCCTCGGCATTCAACTGTCAGTTCTCAGAACTACGGGCCCCCCCTCACTTCCCTTCCCTCATCACGGAACTTCTGGGCAACCCACCCCCCTCCTGGCCTCCTTTTTACCTGAATAAAATCTCTGCTAGAGAGACTCAAACTCTCCTTACCGGGCTCTCACACCACTCAAGGGTGGGTCATGATCAACTAGAGCCTAAGCTTCTGAGCCTAGGGGCGCCCTAGCTCGCCTGGCCGACTACCCACATTTTTAATTCTTCCCTCACCTCCGGAATAGTACCTGATATATGGAAGGTGGCCAAGGTTGTCCCGGTGTTTAAGCATGGGGATCCCAAGGAGATAAGTAACTACCCCCCTATTGCCCTACTCCCTGCTACCAGCAAGCTACTTGAAAAAGCAGTAGCCAGACAAATCTCCCATTACCTGCAGGAGTATGCAGTTCTCTCCCCTGCTCAGCACGGCTTCAGGAAGGGGCATAGCATGTCCACTGCTCTCACCGTGGTCACCTCCCAGGTCAGAGCCGCCACAGGCACGAGGTAAACAGCTGGGGCTATCTTTCGACCTCTCTAAGGCCTTTGATCGGGTTGACCATAATCGCCTTCTCTCCACCCTACATGGGCAAGGCTTCTCCCCCCGAGCTCTTGATTGGTTCACCAGCTATCTTGGGGGGAGACAACAATACACCTGTTTTAACCGTGCCCTTTCGGACCTTTCCCCAGTCGGATGCGGGGTACCCCAAGGGTCCGTTCTTGGTCCCATTCTTTTCTCCCTCTATGTAAATGAACTCCCCTCAGTTACTACCATCGGGTCTACTACTCTATATGTGGATGACCTGGTACTACTATCTAGTGCCAAGGACCCCGTTACCATCAACTCCCAACTCAATACTGACTTTGGGCATATCCTACACTGGCTCATGGGTCACAAGCTTACTGTAAACCTTGACAAGACACACGCCATGTTATTTGGGTCTTCGGCCAAAACCGCTTCTTGCCCCTCCCCCTCACCATAAATGGGGGGAACAGCTCCCTCCTGCCTGTCCTGAACTCCGCCAGGTACCTAGCAGTGACCCTAGATCCCCAGCTTGATTTTACTGAGCATATTCGGAACATTTGCAAAGCATCAGACAGTAAGCTCGGCTTAGCTTACAGGGCCAAGGACTGTCTTACCCCGGCTGCCCGGCTCGCTATAGCCAGGGGGATTCTCCTACCTACGCTCTGCTATGGGCTTGTTGGCTTCGTGGTGGTGCCCAATGCCTCCCTAGCAAAATGGGACACAGCTTATAATAACATCTGTCATTTTGCCCTATCTGCCCATCGCCCTACGCATCGGTGTGCCCTCTATGCCCGTCTGGAGTGGCTTCCCCCTGATAAACACAGAGCCTTCATCCTTGGGAGCTTGGTTTACAACATAGTCTGCACTGCCTGCCCCCCAGGACTTGCCCTTCCCCTCCAACACTCCACCCCGGCCTACCAGCTTAGGCCCAGCTCGACTCTTGCTTGCAAGGTCCCTAGGACCCACTCCCTCACCGGGGATTGGGCCTTCTCCGCCTATGCTCCTAGATTCTGGAACTCCCTCCCTGCTCCAGATCATGCCACCCCTTCCCACTCTGGCTTCAAAACATCCCTCTGGAAATTCCTCAAAGAGGCCTCCACCTGCCCTTGTGGCAATGAGTAGCCATCTCCAGTTGCTGCCTGACACCTCTCCCACCATGTAGGTTGTGACCTCAGCCTCTTCCCCTCCCCCGCACTTACTTTGCTTTTGTGGCCACCCTCTCTCCAGCTTATAAGCTGTTCCTGGCCCCCACCTCCCTTCCAGACAGCACTTATTGCCTCTTCCTTGTCGGAGGTCCCCTACCCTTCTAGCCGTGGTGGTCCCCCAGGTTGGGGTTTCCTACCCACTAGGTCTACGCTGTCCACTGCAATGTTCGCTCTACCCCTTGCCTGTCTCTCCTGACTGCCTCTTGGGGTGTTTGCTGTATCAGGCCCCCCCTTTTACAGCCTCCTGTACCTGCTGTTCTCCTCACCCCTTGCCACAATATGGGATTATCGTACTGACCTTGTAGTCTTTCTCATGTTTGTTAGCTCTGACTCTGTACTGTTGTCTATATGCTGTACTCTGACCCCACCTGTGTGTGGGTGAGATTGTTCCCTGTCTATGTATTGAATCCATGTATTGTATTCTCTCTGGCCCACATGTAGTTGCAGGCCTGTATGCTACCCTGAATATGTACCATGTTTATTGTTTCTGTATTGTAACCTCCCGGGTCACACCTGAAAATAGACACTTGTTGTCTAGTGTACTTACCTGGTTAACAAAAACAAATAAATAAATAACAACTGCCATTAAATTCAATGTACTAGAATTATATCTATTTATGTGTCTGGAAATAAACCAAAAAATAAAGATCTCGGGTCCCACATCTTCCACACATGTTGCCAATGTTTTCATTGCCAAATAAACCAGAATTGTTCAATATAAGGACATACAAACTATAAATGAACCATAGTTTCAGGTGTCTCAACACATGAATCTCTAAAACAATAATGATCCAACAACTGTTTGTGCTTGTGGTTCCCCCGAACATTGATTTTGCCATGCACACCAAGCCACAATATATCCCACATAGCCAAGGGGATACTTGCATCAGTTAGACAATTCCCTATATTAACCTTGTCTAGCATAATAAAAACTGGAAAGACATCTTCTGAAAAACAGGAATCCACAATAACTGCATACAAACTTCATCTAGAAAGCTCAGTTACCATCTTTTTCGTAACACTCCATGTTTTAAGCATATCAAACAACACTATCCAATCAGAAGATAAAACATATTTCCATTTATTTTTATGTATAAAACAATCTGTGATCCATTCCTGTAAGGTATCTGAAACAGAAGCCACAGCCATCGGTACCCAAGGTTTACCTACCTGGTGAAACAAAGGTTTCAAATTTGTAGAAAAGAAAACAGTAAAAAAGAAGATAACTGGATGAACCATATTTACCCCACCATGGCGATAATCAACATATAAAATATTTCTCTTAACTGGGTTTAGCCGGCTGCCCCAAAAACAGGAAAAAAGATACCTAAAAGCGGCACAAAACATTGTTTAGGTACTGGAAATATATGAGCCACATGAAGAAACAAAGGCAACAAGCAAGTTTTAATCCAAAAAAAACATTTCTTTTTCCCCATGGACCATTTATTCCATTTGCAAACCTTCTCCCTCCCAACATTCAGTAACAATTTCCAATTATATTGTGCCATATCAGGCATTCCAAAATAGAGACCGAAAATTTTGTGTGAAGAATCCACCATCCGAGTACCACTAAGATGGTTACCTCCAGTATGGGATCCCATCAAATGAAAACAGACACTCTTCTGAAAATTTAACCTCAAGCCAATACACTGTAAAAAAAATAGGGAGAACGTGACATAACAAATGTCCCACTGATGCTGTTGGTACCAAAACACATAAATCATCTTCATAACAAATAGTTTTCAAATTATACAAACCTAAACCAGATATACCAGAGAGACCAGGGGATCTCTGGAGTAGATGGATAAGTGGATCTAACGCTAAAACAAACAAAAGCGGGCTTAGAGGACAACCTTGTCTAACAACCCAACGGATGTAACATGGGGACCCAATCCAACCATTCACATAAGGTCTTACATAGGCCAAGGAATAACAGAGGCTAAGCCAATTAACAAACAGATTAGGAAAACCATAAGCCCAGAGAGCTAATCAGATAAATCCTTGGGACACACTGTCAAAAGCTTTGGTTAAATCTAGACTGGAGGCTGAATCTGCTCTGAAACCCTCAGCTGACGCTGCCGTACACACCTACAATTGCAGAGATAGAGGCCAGTTCCAGGTTCCTTGACCCACTAGGATATGCTCCCGTGACCCATGCGGGTGGCCCTGAAAAGCTCTAAGATGAACCCTGGGAATTGGATCAAGGGGATCCTCTTGGCTACAATCTATATTCTGGCCCAACTTGGGACGGACTGGCTCATTAGCAGTGCCAACTGCCCCCTCATGCCCTTGGGGGTCGGGAACCCATACGGGCATGCCACTACAAAGATGCCCTCTACCAGGAGCAATATCCTTCTCCTAGTGGTATATGAATTCTCAGGAAAGGGATCCTCTATCGATCCCTTCTCCCTACCTGGAATTAACCCTATCTACTCATACACTGGTTATACCTCCTAACTCCTCACTCTTCGGCGCTTGCTAGCAGCGCTGATGCTACTGGCAGGAGACATCCAGCCTAACCCAGGCCCTGGGACACCTAATGTATCTATTTCTTTCCCATCAGATAAGGCCTGGAATGCTGCCAAGGGCCTGAGGTTGGTTCACATGAACATCTGCAGCCTGAGACCAAAGATCCACGAAGTCCAAGCATGGCTAGCTGTCTACAAACCAGACATACTAGCAGTCTCGGAGACCTGGTTAAAGCCCCACATTCTGGACCATGAGGTAGCTGCCTCTGGATACGCCTTCTACAGAAAGGACAGACCCTCGAGAAGAGGGGTTGGGGTTCTGATATATGTAAGGGACACAATTACATCCTCCCTCGTTAGTATGCCACAAGGCCTGACCCCAGACATAGAAGCAATCCTCATACGGCTCACTCTAGGAGGAGCTAAGCACCTCACAATAGGCTGCGCTTATAGCCCCCCTACTAATGCGCTCGGTTCTCTGGATGCCCTCCTGAAGAACCCAGCAGTAGAATCTGCTTCAGAGGTCATCCTACTGGGTGACTTCAACCTAAACTGGGCCCTTGAGGTGAAATCTGCCATCAATGGTATACTAAATGACTCCCACCTCACCCAAGTCATCTCCCTACCGACCAGAATGAACCATGCAACAGGAAGGCATACCATAATCGACTGGGTCCTGGCTTCTACCCCCAACAATGTAAAAATGGCAGGGACCTTGGCCGATGCCTTGAGTGACCACTCGCCTGTATTTGCCATCTGGAAGAACTGTGCGAACAAAGTCCCGCCCAGGATTATTACCTCTAGGGACTACTCTAACTTCCTTCCTGACCAATTCATTCGGTACTTAAATGGTATCGAATGGAGCAAAATAAGACACCTTCCTAGTCTGGAGGATGCCGTTAAATTTTTCCAGACATCCCTCACCAGAATTACGGACCTTTTAGCTCCTTTGAAAACCCACAGAGTAAAGGGAAGCTGCTACAAGTGGATCTTGCCTCCTCTAAAAGCCCTGATGTCCACCCGGGACAAGGCCTGGAAAAAGTACAGGAAATCAAAGCTACCAGGGGACTTAGCCGGCTACAGGACCCTTAGAAACCAATGTAAAAAGGCCATAAAGCTAGCTAAAAAAGCCTATATCACCAACCTTCAAAAAACTAACCTAGGCAATCCTAGGCTTTTCTGGACGCACGTTAATGAGCTCCTCAAAGGGAGCATTAAAACTACACCCAGCCCAATCTTGGCTAATGGGCAACTAATCTATGAGGGATCTCTCATTGCTGAGACCCTTAACAGTTACTTCATGAACCTGGATGCATACAAGCGGGGACCCCCTGACAGGAGGAGTGGGCTGGTTGCACAACAGCCCTTGGACCTTGACCGCCCTTCGTTTCACCTGAGGCTGGTCAGGGAAAGGGAGGTTTTACCACCCTTAAATCCCTACACTCGAGAGGATCTGGGGGCCCTGACGGGATCCAAACCAGAATCCTCAAGGAGGGAGCCCCAGCTCTAGCTAAACCCCTAACCTGGCTGATCAACTGGTCCATAATGGAGGGGTCTGTACCCAAGCTTTGGAAACAGGCTCTGGTGATTTCCATAGACAAGGGAGGATCAGAAGAGCCCATTGAGAACTACAGGCCTATCTCTTGGTTGTGTGCCATAGCAAAAGTACAGGAGAAGCTAGTCTACTCCCAACTCCATGATTACCTAGAAATCCACCGGGCAATCTCTCCATCACAGCACGGGTTCAGGGCCAAGCATGGGACTGACACTGCGCTAACTAAATTCTCAACAGAAGTACTGAGCAATAATGATGGAGGGGTCAGCACAAGGGCGGTCTTCATTGACCTATCTAAAGCCTTCGACTTGGTAAACCACAACCTCCTTCTACAAAAAATGCTCTCTCTTGGCCTTGACACCCACTCACTGGGATGGTTCAAGAGTTATCTCTCTGGACGCACCCAGAGGGTTGAGTGGGAGGATAAAGTCTCCAAGCTAGCCCTACTCAAAGAAGATGTACCCCAAGGGTCAATCCTCGGCCCCTTCTCTTTACACTGTTCATAAATGATCTGCATAAACACTGCGGGAGTAGGCAGCCATCCAGTACGCTGATGATGCAGTCATTTATAGAGCTTTCTAACTTCTACAGAGCTTGCAGACAGCCCTCCAAGAAGACATCCATCAGATGGAGGACTGGCTCACTCTGAACAAAATGGTTTTAAACACCAACAAAACAAAGGTAATGCTCTTGGCCCTAGATCCCTGGGAACAGAGAGGTCACATCTCCTTCAACTCCAGTCCAGGGGGGGGTGTAAACTTGAGGTGGTCACCTCCACCAAATACCTTGGCCTTACCCTGGACCAAGGCTTCACACTAAAAAATCATGTAGATCAAATCACCAAAGCCATCCATGGGAAACTTGGCATCCTTTATAGACTAAAGGACCAGATCATCCCTGAAGCTAGGGTAGCCATTGCCACTAGTGTACTCCTCCCAAAGCTCACATACATGGCCCTGATCCTCCAGGGCGTGGCCGTGATGGAGTTAGGAAGGCTGCAGACCTTGTACAATAAAATAGTCCACTTTGCCACCATGTCTCACCCGAGGACTCACCACTGTGAGGCCCAATCCAGGCTCAGGTGGCCATCTCTGGATGCTCGCCTCTCCTACCCAACCCTCTGCCTTACATTCAAGCTAATGGGTCCCTCACCTCCCCCTAGCCTGGATGGGCTCATCAGGGTGAAACCCAACCCACGGTGCCTGCGCTCATCAGGCCAAACTCTCCTCGTGGTTCCCAAGATTAGGACTAAAGCTGGGTCTAGGTCCTTTGTGTACACAGCCCCTTCCACCTGGAACAACCTCCCCTTGGAGGTACGGGAGGTTGAGACTGTTACCAGTTTCTGGACTAAGCTTAAGGGACACCTGCTCAATAGGAGCATATGTCTTTGCTACAGTACCTGACCACGTACAGCCACCTGGGTAGCTCAATAGACCCTCCCAACCTCCATCCTGGCAGTATAACGGTCCTCCCCTTACAGACGGGGTGCACTTATGTCCCAAATTTATCCCCCTTCCAATCTGCCCACACAGCAGCTAACCCTAGGTCTTTAGCTGCTGCTCACTATTCCAGAGCACTTTTAATCTAATCAATAACTAGTGATGTTTAATGTTTAATGGTCTCATTATGTGTAAACTCTATGTCCTTACAGTCTGCATGTCTTCCACTACCTGCTGCCCATAAACATATGTATTCTTACTGTTAAAAACTATTCAATCTCCTTACTGTATTGATCTGTTACCTGTACGTTGTTGTTTCACCCGGGTCGCCCCTGAAAAAGGGACCTCTTGGGGCCCAGCGGGCCTACCCGGTCATTAAAATTCAATAAATAATAAATAAATCAAAATTAAAGAAATATCCAGAAAGAGTCCCACTTTGCCCCTGAGAGAATACTTCCCTCACCAGAGTCAAGGCGTCTCGGATGGACCTACCTGGTACAGAGCAGTATTGAGAGGGAGAAATTAAAGAAGGTGACAATTTCAGAAGTCTATTACCCAACAATTTTGCAAAAATTTTAAAATCAGTATTTAATAAAGTGATAGGGCGGCAATTACTTAGATCGGATCTATCACCCTTCTTGAAAAGAAAAAGCAGTAAACCTTCGTACACCTGTTCAGTAATACGATCCTCAGCCAAAAAAGCATTAAAGAGAGCTAATAACTTATGGGGCATAATTTCCCACAAAGATTTATAAATCTCGGAAGATAAACCATCAGAGCCGGGAGCTACCATATCTCTCAGGTGTGTTATGACCACCTTTACTTCCTCTAGTGAAAAATGGGCCACAACAGCCTGTTGCTGTACAAAAGTTAAGGTAGGCACATCTGAAACCTGCAACAACAAATGCATTTCCCGAGATTCATTCACTGGGGACTCAAAGGTGTGTTTGACAAATATTCTACACACTGTAAAAGATCTGATTTCCCCCTAACTGTGTGGCCATGCTTATCAGTCAGAGTAAACATTTGTTTTTCAGAAACTCTCCCCCTACAATCATCATACGGGTTAAACTGACTTTTTTCCTGATGTCCTAAATTTCTGCTCAAAACCAGGGACTTGTCTCATCATACTGAAGTTGAGTCAAGGTAGCTTTAACATTCCGAATGCGATCTCCACAATCAGATTGAGAAAAACAGAACGTAGAAAATGGATTGTGCAATTGAGCCCTTAAGAGCCGCGATTGTTGGTGTCAACAATCAGCCAAAAACCTAGAATGTAATCTAAAAAAGGCTATTATGCAGACCTTAGTATCCACCCGCCAATCAATCACTGAATCATAAAGAAAACCCAGAATGGTTCCTGTCAGAAAGCAAGTCTACAAAACCCTTGTGAAACTCTGGGTTTGATAATAATTTGGTGTTAACCCTCCACACCCCAGGTCCAGTAGCAGTCACAAAACCCAAATGGATCTTCAGACCTAATAAATTATTGTCCGAAGTTTCAATAGGCCAAACAGTCCCCTCAGATTTCCCAATGTTCTGTGAACAGAGCCAAAAATCTATCCTGGAAGTCAATCTGCCTTTAGAAAAAGTATACAAAGGATTCTGAGAAAACACATCCACAAGGTCCAAGTCCTTAACTATAGCCTACAATTCATGGGAATCACAATACACCTTCCCTTTAGGCTTAACATCTAGGCTAGAGTTAAAACCCCCCAGAGGACTACTGTACTGGTCAACAAATAAGGCTTAATCATCCGAAAGATTTGTACCCAAGCAGCTTTTTGTTGGGGAACATAAATGTTTATGAGCCTATAAGTCAAACCATGCCACAAAATATCTAAAAACATCACTCTCCTAGGTACCAAATCTACTAATTTTTGAAGTACAAACCCAGATGTAGAGAAACAAACCCAATACCAGAACATAAGTCCTGTCCAATAGACAAGAAGGAAGACCCGAGAACCCAATCCTTAACAGCTCTATCAACATCCATGGCAGTATAAAACCGAACATCCTGCAAAAAGTAAACATCATAAGGTAAGGATTGTAAGGCTGAAAAGGTAGTTTTCCATTTATACACTGTCCTAATACTGTTAACATTTAAACTAGCCAAGGTAAGGGAGGTTGGAACCTGGGACATAGCAATAAAGGTAGCAAACAGGAAAAAAAAAAACTAAAAAAAACACAGTCATTTCTTTTTCCGAGTTCTTGTCGACCTCTTCTTCAAGCCTGGCCCTGGGGTATCCAATACTGGAACAGGGACAGGAGGAGCTTCAGATTGTGAGGAAGAAGGGAGTGACCCCTCTGGATCATCTCCATCCATAATGTCTCCCCAGCTCTGAAAAGGTTCATAGGGGTTATCCACCTGAATCAAAAACTGCTGCTTGTTCTCCACTGGTTTATTAGATCAGAGCTGCATACAAACTGGGTGAGGTGCCCCTAAATCATTCACAGACCTCACATCCTCCACTGCTGGAAGGGGTGGTAGATCTCTCAATACTGAATCAGATGAAACTGGTGGAGGAGGGGGCACGGGGAGAGGGAGGTCTTCAGAACCTGCTGGACCTTGAGGAGCAGCTTGCCTCCCATCTAATTTAGTAGAGGGGTGGGCCTTATTCCCATCATGAGTAACAGGACCCAAACCTGGGGGGGGGGCGATTTAGTGGAAGAGGCAGATTTAGCAATATAAAAATCGTGCTCTATATAATCCGCTGTGTTATGGGCGGCCCAAGGGCAGGCAGAAAAAACATGAGTATCCTCACCACAAAGATTGCAAATGGGAGGGGCAGTACAGGATAGTACTGAGTGTCCCAAAACTCCACAAGCTGCACATTTAAGCTGATCACAGTCCGAGTTAAGATGGGACAAAGACCCACATCTATAACAAGAGTGAGGCTGTCCTGGATAGAATACAATGCCATGATCCCTCCCCAGATAGAAACAATTAGGGAGGTGCTGAATCCCATCTTCAGACATTTTCAGTTGCACATTAAATTTCCACCCTCCAGTCCAAAACCTGTTATCATCAATCAAGGCATGAGGCACCCCATTAACAGGAATGTGAGGAAATGTTTTTCCACGGAGAGTGATGGATGCATGGAACCGCCTTCCTGGAGAGGTTGTGGGGTCTAAAACAGTGGGGGAATTCAAATATGCATAGGACAGACATAAGGCAATTATAGTGGGAGGTTGCAGGAAGTAGGCTGTTGGTTAACTAGAATCTGAAGCTTATCCAGTAGGTAGGGAAATGGGCAGACTGGGTGGGCCAAGTGGTCCTTGTCTGCCATCAAAGTCTATGTTTCTATATTTCTATGTTTCACTGTAATAGGTGTGGCCACACCATTACTGTCAAATTAACAAAGTGGTATAAGTTGAAAGTATCTTACCCAAGTACTGTACTAGGGAGTCAGAGGTAGGAGTCTTTAAGGGCTGGTGTCATTGAAACCTGTAAAATAAAAGACAGAAAAAGGGGGGGTCACAAAGGATCCACAGTTCTTAGAGTAAATAGAGTGGAAAAGTTAGGCATTTAGAGAATGAGATACTTAGCTGATGGGGAATGAAGGAGTCAGCATCCTGTCAGACATGTAAAATAAAGAAAATTAGATTAATATGGAGGGAATACAGTAGTAGCAAGAGCAGAAACAGATAACTGAGAGATACAAGAGGTATAGGAAAGCAAAGAAGCAAAGGGGACATTTAGAATTAAAGGTTACAGTTGGATTGAAATAGAAAATTGACATACAGGAGAAAGGAAGTAAAATAATAAATATATGAAAGTGTAGAGAAAGTGCCGTGTGGGGAGAAAAACTCAGCTAAAACCCCTTAGTGTTCTGGTTGGCCAGGTGGACAGTAGTTTAGAATGGTAGCCCAGGTGGGCCAGTGGAACCTTTTTTGGGCTAATGGCCCAGATTTAATGAAAAAGGGAAGGGACAAATGGTTTAACAAGGAAAGGTACACTAAGTTGAAGCTTGGTTCCGGCTGCCACCTGGGAGCACAAGGATGTTAAATGACTTGCTCACAGTTACACATTATGTAAGTTGGGGGTTGTGAGATTAAAACCCAGGCCTCCAGGTTTGCAGCTCTGTGTCCTAAACCATAGTGCTATACTGCTTCTTAAAAAAAATAAAGTTAGCACTGGTGGTCCCATGGGCTAGGAATGCCTAGGAGGCCTGCTTCCTAGAACTGGTAGCCCAGGTGGGCTATAATTCCCTGCAGACAAGTTGTCAATGATGGCCTGCTCCATGACAGTGGGAGAAGGGGAGACAGAAGCTCAGTGGGAGTTGGAAAAGGCCATGGTAGGAGCACTCCCTCCACCTTTTCTGACTGGAGGGAAGTGGAGTGTCAAGAAAGTCAACACATAGTGCTATTTCAGAGTTACAATAGCAGTGTGCACTTCCTGCACACTTCATTTCAGTCTGTTCTCCTTGAGTGGTTAATCAGTGTACATGTATTGTTATGGTAGCATGCATGTAGTGTTGGTACAGTGTGTATGAATTATGTTAACACTAAACGTACCATAAGCACATTGCAATGTGCAGTGTTATTTTACACTTCCTACAGCAGTACTGTAGGGCTTTTTCAGTGTGTACGAATTATGGTAATTAGCAGACTGAAACACCACCTCAGATGCACTGCAGGGTACAGTGTGGTTTGATGCTCAGTTGCTCTCTTGACAGCAGTCTTGCAATGCTGTTTCAGTGCATCTCAGATCTGGTCAGTACTTTTTAATGCTTGTAAATTAGGGTAAAAGTAAAACAAGTACATAGCAAAACACCAGCAGATGTGTGCCATCCTGAACAATAATTCCAAATACCACGAAACTGCAACTGGCATCCCAAGTATTCCCACTACTGATGGTACTTCAGGAAATGATTTAAAAAAATTAAGACCCTGTCCTTTCCCAGGTGGTAAAGGCTAGTTCCTAGGCCTCACCCTACACACCCCTGTGATTTAAAAACCCTCACTCCTCCCCTGTTCTTCAACATGGATTAAAAAAAATGCAAACACCTGGAATTTTTAAAAGCCATCCTCCTTAGCCAACCAGTAAAGAATATCCAAAACATTCACCCCTTCATTCCGAAATAGAACAGTAATCACTTTGGCAGTAGGCCTTGTGATAGGGATAACCACAAAAGGCTTCCAAACAGGATCAGGGCGGGCTGCATAATAGGCAGCCCAAAACTTATCCAATAGAGCAGCTGAACGAAAGGAAATATCAAAGTTATGGTCCCCCGAGGTATGAATAAAAGCATACACCTCAGTCAGCTTAATGCCTAAAGAGTCGATTATTAATCTTTTCCCCACATAATTACGGCCCGGCGGAGGTCCAACCCACCTTGGTAATAAATTCTAGCTACAAAATGCTTCCTTATATGCATATCGGTATTTTTAAACAATGAGGCATAACTAGCAGGCTTTTGAATCGGAGCAGCTTGCAGACCTTGCAGTTCCATACCCCCAACTGGTTCCCAAACCATGCCCTTGCCTGAAGTAGTGGAGGACTGACCTGCAGGTAGAAGAACAGAGCGGGAACCAAAAGTCCTTGATACAGATTGAGCAACATCCAAGTCTGAGGAATCAACGAAATCAGCCTCCGGCGGCTGAAACACTGTGTCCATAACAGAAACTGCAGGAGCAGGACCCGAAGAGTTCACCCGGACACCCAGAAGCATAACAGCTGTGTGGTCCAGCCCAGAATCAGGAAACCCCCACTGTACAGGCAGAACAGAGGGTTCTGGGACCTCAAGTGACCCTGTTCCCAGCAAGGGAATATGAGGGTCAGGGACCCATTCAGCATGGTTATTAACCCAACCCGCTCTCTCCAAAGCCTGCTCAGTGGACCAGGAAGAATTCTGTATAGTGAATGGAAAAGGGTCACTATCCGACAGAGAAGTTGGCATACCTACAGGTTCCACCGGAAAATCTTCAGCAGGATCAACATTACTTTTTTTCGCCATCCCAGGGGGATTGGGTAGACTGCAATCCTGGCGTTTCCTTTTTTTTCATCCTCCGTAATCGGAACAGAGACGTCAATATCAGCCTCCGGTGAGAGTTCTACAGCCTTTGTCAGCAAACCAGGATCTTTATCAGGTAAAGAAACTTCCATAGCATCCATATTAGCAATATCTTCAGGACAATCACAAGCAGGAGCCATCGAGCGTACCATCACTACATCCTCACTCTCAGAAGTCCAGGACATACTGAGGTTGTTCCAGCCGCCTCCGGGGAGCCCCTACCGCAAAAGTAGGGGAATGTTTTATTTAAAGAAAATTAGTGCAGTACACTCAATAAACAAAATACAATGTCACCTTTACAGAAACTGTAAATAAGGTTTGCAAGAAAGACAAAATGAAATCAACCCACAAATAAAACCAATAAACAAGGGTTGGGGGGAAGGAAAAAAGTCAAAAGAAACATTTTAGTTTAAATGGAGCAAAATAAATGCTTACTAATACAGAGAGAAAAAAAGAAAAACATCTTCAGGGTACTGCAGTTTCAATCCATGCACAATTGTTCCAATATGAACTGTATACAGCAGAAGTTAACAACTTTTTTCCGCATTTTGGATTAACACAAGGCTAGAAACAATCTGTGCAACTATTTGCATTGCAGAAAACACTTTCTGTTGCAGGAGAAAGGCGCACCTGGCCTGCCATAAATAATAGTGGCAGGATGCAAAGATGAGACGTAAGGTCCCTGTGTGATATTTCTGTAACCTGGGGGGGTATATCCTGTACACCAGGATATCATATGTTACATTCCGGAGTGCCTTTTCTTTCCATTTATGTAAAAGGAGGATCCAAACAACTTGACTATATGGGCAATCAATAAAAAATGATGCATGGTTTCCAGTACCGCTGTGCAAGAGTCTCAGGGGGCATATTCGTTCCTCTACTGATTTATGTTTTATGTTATTCTTGACACCCAGTCTTCCATGACAAGCTAGCCAGGAGATATCCCAAAATTGTGTGGGGATCCTGGGGTCAGTTAACTGAGAGAAGGGTGTTTCTAATTCCAGAAGGGAGCCGTGTGTAGATACTATCTGTGGTAAGTCAGAAAAATGGGTATCTAAAACAAAGTTATAAAGCTGTCTCCTGGTTTTAGTCAATATATGTGTAGGGGAGAGTTTCCATTGCTGGATCTTCAGAAAAGAGGGGAAGAGGAAGCTGCGGACACCTAGTTTTCTGAAGTTCCTAGGGATGTCATGCGGGAGTTGTTGCCATATTTGGCATACCTTAATGGTAAAAGAATATATAATTAAATGCCAGAATAGGGCCGGATCATGGAGTAAGTGGGGTATCGTGATTTTCAGGAATACTATTGGGTTCAGCATCCTCACCCCACCATGACAATAATCCATGTATGTGTATGATCTTTTTATGGGATTTAAATGGGTGCCCCAGAAGCCTTGAAAAAAAAATGTTGTAAACTCTTGCCTCCAGAGAAAAAGGGACCGGAAACACTGATGCCACATGTAAGCAGAGGGGAAGTATTAAAGTTTTCAATAAAAACACTATTTTCTGTTTTGCAATGCTATGTCCTTTCCAAAAGGAAAGGGAGTGTCCTGCTCTATTTAATACTATATTCCAGTTATAGCTGGCATCATCTGAGGTGCCATAATGTAATCCCAGGATTTTTATTGGAGCGATTGCCAGAGGGATATCTACAATATGCGTTGGTAAGTCTATGCTGGCTGAAGCTGGCACCACTAGTGCTGTGCTTTTTGCTATATTTATTTGGGAGCCCGAAGCTGTCTCAAATGCTTTGAAAATAGGGGGAAGTACTATCTCCTGAAGATAGGGGGTAGTACAAATACACAAATCATCAACACATGCACATACTGGAAGTAGAGGTCTTCCAATGGGGGAAGAGATTCTAGGTAAAGATGGGTGCAGCAGTAGGGTTTGTAATAAAGGGTCCAGTTGTAAAATATATAAAAGAGGACTTAAGGGGCAGCCCTGTCGCACTCCTCTAAGGCCTAAAGAAAGGGGAGCATGGAGAACCATTTATATGGGGTTGTATCCAAGCAGTACTATATAAGAGTTTAAGCCAAGAGATGAATTTCTGGGGAACATGGTAGTGTGCAAGAACCTGAAACAAATAAACATGGCTGACTCGGTCAAAAGCCTTTTCTTGGTCCAATGACAGTAACAGAGCAGGTGAAGAGGGGGTACTGTTTGAAATAATGTCTCAAATGAGGGATAGGTTGGAAAGGATAGATCTGCCGGGAAGGGCACAAGTCTGCACCTCAGAAATTATCTGAGCAGCAACAGGGAGCATCCTATTGAGCAAGATGGAAGTGAATATTTTATAGTCTACGTTTAGCAGACTTAGTGGACTCCAGTTCCGTATATCGGCTCTGTTCCCTTTCTTGAATAATAAAATCATAATAGCATCAGAAAATCCTTTAGGAGTAGAATTAGTGCTTATGATGGTATTATATATTAACGCCAGAAAGGGGGCAAAAAATAACATAAACTGTATATATAATTCTGCAGTAAGGCCATCGGATCCAGGGCAAGTGCATTTCTTTTGGCGTTTTATAGCCTGCTGGGTTTCCTCTGGTGTTATAGGTTCAAGGAGATGTTTCAATGTATCTTGGGATGGAGGAGGAATAGAAATACCTCAAAGGAAAGGTATGATACTATCCACAGGAGTTGTGGTGCCAAACATCGTAGCTAGATAAGACCTGGTGATACGCTTTATGTCCAGCAAGGAATTGTGGGGGTATTGGAAGTAGGATCAAAAAGTTCCTCTATGTGGGTTGGATTTACCCTGTCAGTTCAACTTTTATAGATATCTAAGGAGGGACTGGAGCCTTGTGTCCCATGTTGAGCTTCCATTAGTAAAGAATGTGCTCGGTGATGCTGGAACTGTTCCATTTCTTCCTTAATGGACTTTATTGTGTGAGAGTAGTCCATGTGGGATGTGAAAGAAAGAGATATGGCCTGTTGTAGTTTTTGTCTGAGAGTGAGGTATCGAAGATATGAACTCAGTGTTCTCTTCCTCCCTGTATGTAGGAAGAAAATCTTGATATCACTCTTAGTGTCTTCCCACCATTGTAGAGGGGAATGATATGCTTCCAATACGGAGAGCCGGGCCCTTAGAAGGTCTGTGCAATGCAGTGAAAAGGCCGGGTCTATCAACAATGAACTATTCAATTTCCACCTAGAGTGAGGTTGACCAGGAAAGGAATTCCCTGAGGGGGAGCAAACCAGAAAGATCCCCAGATGGTCTGAAGTCTCACAGGGTGATTCTTGCCTGTGTGACTGAAATATTCCGTGAGACAAAAAGAAAATCTATCCTGGTAGCGTATGGGCCTCTATGATAGGTTTTGGCACCTGGACCATGTAAAGCATTATGTCCATCTATGAGGGCCACAGTCTGAATAATTTTGTTCAGGGCAATTGAATCTGTGAAAAGTTTTTGGGTGGAGCCGCCCTGATCTGAGAGTGTAAGACCACAGTTAAAATCGCCTCCCATATAGATTTGCAGGTTGGAATACAGGTATGGATGTATTTTGTTAAATAAGTCTGTTCTAGATGCAATGTTCTGGGGGCATATACATTAATGAGCCTGAGTTTGTGTTGTTGGTATGTACAGTCTACAAGCATGGCTCATCCTGGTATTATGTCTACCAACCTGGAAATTTGGAAATTAAAATTTGCAAACAAAATACCTAGGCCATCACACCTATCCTCTCCATATGACCAGAAGGAAAAGCCCTGATGCCAATGAGTTTTAATTTGAGAAAGCTCATGAGGAGATTTCAAATGGGTATCCTGGAGAAAATAGATGTCGTGGTGTAAGTCAGAAAGGTACTGCATTGTAGAGAGTTGTTTTCTATAGGATTTAATGCTGCATGCATTTAGGGTGAAGCAGCGGAGTCCTTGGTGGTGGTTCATCCCAGAAAGTACAGTGCCATTCTGGAGGAGCTAGTGTCAGGTAATGTTAGCATGGGTCCTACCTCTATCTGCTGAAGGGGGGAGGGATCAAGCTGGGAGTCAGAGGAGAAGTCTATATGGGAGGAAGAGGCTAGAAAAGAATCCAAGTCTCCATCTTCCCCTTCCGTGTCTCCCCATTGTCGTCTCTTGGCTAAGGCCTGAAATTTATTCCTCATGATAATTGTTCTCTTGGAGGTGAAAGCTTCTGCTTTTCATTAGCCTTTACCCCGTTTAGAAGGGGGGATTGCCACAAAGTGGCCTGAGTCCTTTGGGGGGGAGGAGGCATGGTAGCCTGGGTACTAGCAGGGACTGATTCAGAAGGGGGTACTGCTGCTATAGGGGTGCCAGGGGACTTGGGAATGGCCCCTTGTCCAGCTGTAGGTTCAGGCTCTTGCAGGAGAGGAGGTTCTTGTGCCAGGGTAGAAGTGGCAGGAGCTGGGGCCTCCCTGCGGCGTAAGGCCTGAGTCTGGGAATCCATTATAAGCGCTATCTGGTCCTGGGGAGGGCGGTCGAGCCTATTATGATCCGCCCAAGGGCACTGGTGATAGGAGTGCCCCAGCTCGTCACACAGATTGCAGTATAGAGGGTTTGAACAACCTAAACTCACATGTCCATAGGATAAGCACAAAGTACATCTGGGCTTGTCGCAAGTGCTGCTCAGGTGGGTGCGAGAACGACACTTTGACAGGTCCATGGTTGTCCAAGGTAAAAACATAAGCCACGGTCCCTGCCTATGTGAAAGCTGCCTGGTAAATGAGAGATACCTTTATCCGTGTTTTTAAGTTGTACCTTTACTTTCCATCCCCCAGTCCATACTAGGTCCTCATCCAAAATAGGTCGAGGGACCTCTAGTATATCGCAGCACTGCCTGAGCCAGTACTGGACATCCGCTATGCTCACCCCCTAGCTACAAAACAGTAAGGTAACAATTTTCACTGTTGGTTTCGTGAGGGAGATGACCATAAAGGAAGCCCAGAGTGGCAGATGTTTTACATGCTTATATTTCTCCCAGAATTTCTCCAAAGTGCACACATTTTTAAAACTTAAGTCATACACAGATTCCCCATGCACATGAATGAAGGCAAATAATTCTGTTGCCCCCATCCCTAAAGAGTCCCACAACATACTATGCTATACAGTTCTTCTGTCAGGGCTTGTAGCAATGTCCCCCATGAACTTCATATGTACAGCATTCCTTCGCTGTGCTGGCTCACCTAAGTTTGTGAACAGATCACTGAGTTTAAATAGCGTCAAGCTAGTGCCCTCACCTGCAGGCTGTGGAACAAATGGCTCAGATGTACCAGCTAAATTATGTTCTGAAGTCGAGGAGGATGAAGTAGATTCACATCTGGCTAAGTTGGGGCCCGTGACAGTATCTGTGACGTCAGGTGTTGTTCGGGAGATAGCAGGTGTGCTTGAAGCATTACTAGAGAAAGATACTGGTTCTGGAGCTGTTTTCGTCTGTAATGGTGTGTCTCCTGAAGATCAGAGTTCATTGCAAGCCTCAGAGATGATTTCCTGGGCTGAAACAGCCCTTGGGGAGGTCCAGGGTGCTCCTTCTGAATGTTGCTGCCAGCCAGCAGCATGGAGCGCTGCCATGGGTGACCAAATGCTCTCAATGTCCTCTGTGGTGCGATGACTGTCCCGTAGATGCAAAGAGAGAGGAGCTCCCGATGCAGAGTCTGTGGCATTTCTGGTGCTAGGAGTCATATCAGAAGTGGCTGCTGCAGGGTAAGTTTGCAAAAAAGGCTGTGAGGAAAACTGTGAATCAGAGTGCATTAGACCAATAAGAAAGTCCTTGTGTGCAAAATACATGCTTCGCAGATAATTTTCTGTGTCATTAGAAGTGCTCTGAGTTCCTGAAACTGGGTAACGTGGTGTCTGAGGCAAGTCTTCTTGATGATTGTCTGGCAATTCATTTAAAGTGGTACCTTCAGTATTTCTTTCTGCAGATTGCAGCCTTGTAGTTTATTCAGAGATAATGTCAGGTATTTTTGATTCCATGGGTGAAGCTGTAGTCAGGTCAGAATCCAAAATATCTCCAGCAATTCCACCAGAAACCACACTGTCATCCGCCATCTTGGTACTGCAGACAAAAGGGTCCCCTCTGCTCACAGGAAGCAAGGCCCCCTGCAGGCAAAGAGTAGGGGAATTTCCTTGGTGTCATTGCCAACATTCCTCAATCAACAAAACAGGTCCATGTAACTCACCCTCTAGGATGCACCTGGAAACAAACTATTGCAGCTTAATGTGCCCTTCCTGATTAAAAATTACAAATAAATAAAATAAATAGTGAAAATTGTGTGCAAAATGCAATATATACCGAAACTTAGTACTCCCAGAATTTTTGTCAGCTATCAAAACTAATATATCATACTGCTACATGCTTATATCTGATGCTGTGTTGTGTCATTCCCCTACCAGTTCATCACTTATTGTAATGCATTTTAGTGAAAGTTATGTGTGAAATGCACTATATAGCAAAATGTGATACTCCTTGGATTTTTCTCAACTGCCAGAAGTAATATAGCATGCTGCTACACAGTGCCGTGCTGTGTTAGCCCCCATCAGTTATCCATCCCTTCTTGTACTGCAGTTTAGTGAAAATTGTGTGTAAAGAATACTATTATCTGAAACTTGGTACTCCTGAATTTTCTTGGCTACTAGAATTAATTTATCACGCTGCTACACATGCTGTTGTTCTGTCAGTCCCCACCAGTCCATCCCTTCTTGTAATGCACTTTAGTCAGTCCCAGTGGCTTAGTAGGTAGCACACTCACCTCTATGGCTGGAGGATCAGAAGGCTGCAGGTTCTAGTGCCACACCAGGTACTTGGGGTAACGATCATAACTGACACTGAAGTGCAGTATGACGGGGGTACTGCATTGTTGACGTGCCATCCTGTGGATAAGATGTTAAACTGAGGCCACTTCTGCCCATCTGGGGTCCTGTCTGGGTGGAAGTAAAAGATCTGATGGCACCTATCAATGAAACGTAGGTGGATTTTTATTAAAGCAAAATATCAATGCACATCGGACAAGAATCATATCAAAAAGTCAAAAGAAAATAAACAGTATATAACATACCCCTACACCAATCTCAAATAAATAGCCCACCCAGTTATGTGCCAGTCATAATATACTTCCCCTGATAAATAAAAGAAATCCATATAAGAATAGTGAAAGTATATAACTACATCTAGAAGAATACAACCTATCTTCCAGTTACATGTCTTTTAGTGCAGCCAATCAACAATGTTCCAGTACTTATCTTGGGAGAATATTTCCACAAGTTTCTTCTGTATGAGGACTATGAGGCCTGCCAAAAAGTATATCTGTTTTCTTAAGCACATACCACATCACAGTTATCATAGCCACCATTTGCACAAATACACAGGACACTCAGGGTCCTTTGTTGCCAGATATTCCTTGAGCGATATCTGTCTTCCAAGACAAGCATTTCATATGACATACGAGCAAACAGTGATGTATTCCAATGCATAGCTAGTGTTGACCACAATTCTAACATACTGTATAGCCACACTGAAAAAACAAGTGCATTATGGTTTTCTCCTGTAGGACACAACGTAGTATCTCTCATTTTATCTGATTATGCTAGGCATTACCTTTAACATTAGGTCTGTCACTGGCACAGAACCAGACAACATCCCACATCTTTCTCAGGATTCTCTCATCTGTATGCTGTTCTCCAATTTCATTTTCTTCTTCACTCATTGTCACTGAAAATACTGTGGAAGTTAAAAAGCAATCGGCTATTATCCTCTTGTATAACTTCTTCCCTGGATTAGAAAGACAAGGAGTCTATCCTAATACCATTGTTTGCTTTTCATAAAACATTTCTAAACATAGGAAATTCCAGGCTTACCCTTTCCTCTGATGATTTTCAATTTAGCCTGTTTCCAGGCTGCTAATAAAACTTCACATTTATATTTAAATAAAGTTATCCCATAAATGACAGTAACCCGATGTATTGGCCGAATAATAAAACTCAAAAATGCACAGTAAAAGAAGACAAGTGGGTTTACCATGTTAAGACCCCCTTCATCAATGTTCCAATAAATATTCTCTGTTTTAACAGGTTCATGAAACTACCCCACAGTAGGTGAAAAAAATAGGCTGTACAACTTTGTTCCACCAAACAAAATCCCCAGTATTTTAACAGGTTCTGTAGTGATTTGAATGCCATTGATATGTTTTCTAGGATAATTTTTATTTTTATTTTCCCATAAGCCTACACTTTTGTCATTATTAAGTTTAGCTTCAGCCACCCTGGTACCCCATGAAGGCCCACTGTGAAATGTTTTATAGTCCAGTCTTGTTCAATACATATTAATACTGGGTCTATACAAAAGATGTAGAACACCGGACTATGTGGGCAGTCTTGCCTCACCTCTCTGACAAGTTTGCATGGCTGACCAAGCTTCAGATTTACCAAGGAAGCAACCATGGCATTTCCATACAGTTTTCTTAAAGAGCCACTGACAGCATTAGTAAAACTTAAAAAAAAAGTAAGATTTATATTCAGCTCCATCCCATATTCTTTAGTACTTCATATATTTTCAGTAAATAATTCCCCATTTTCTTTATTACTGAAAACAGTTGAATGAAAACCAGATCCCTGTTCCCTAGACTCTGTCTACTCTGGCTGCTTCTCTAAACATGACATCACTATCTCCAGTTTATAACATTATAATTATCTCAACAGCAACATATTTTGATGTCATAAACAGAATTATGATGTCAGGTACAGGCAGGCAGCCAGAGCTCAAAGAGCAGAGATACTGTATTGATGCAAATACCCCTAGAATAAGGAAAGAAGGCTAAGAATTACAGAATCAAATACAAAATATAAGTTACAGTTATGTCTGAATATTAATTTTTTTCAAAGTTGTTGCAACTGTGTCAGAAGCTCTTAAAGAAATCTATGAACTGTGTAGGCAGACAATAACATCTGAGTACCTGAAACATGAAGTCATGCTGTACCCAGTCAAAGGCATTCTCCTCATCCAGGGATAGTAAAACGCCTTCTGCTGCTCCTGTCTGCCCACTTTACAGTATTTATCTCATTAAGGTAAGATTATCCCCAGTCTTCCTCCCCACAGTAGCACAAATTTGGGTATGGATTATCAACTGTGATGCTGCCAATGGCAGATGTTTACTTAGAATCTTTGCAAGTATCTTGATATCTGAATTAAGTAAGGTCAGGCTTCACCAATTACTGAGGTCATTCTTATCACATTTTTAAAAAATAGAAAACAGAATTCCCTTAAACATTTGTTATTCCAGCTGGTCATCATTTAAAAATAATTAACGATGTCTGTCAGAGTAGCAGCTAGTTCTTCAGCATAAACCTTATACAGTTCAGGAGGTAGTCCATCTCTGCTGGGAGCTACTGCAGTACTTAAGGTTTTAATTGCTGCTCTCATCTTCTCAACAGAAATATCTTTTTGTAAGACAATCATAAAATCATAGAATTCCGCTGGCAGAAAAGGACCAACTGGCCCATCTAGTCTGCTCTAAGAAATGTCCCACCACCTCATCCTCCTATCATGTTCTTCTCTGCCCTACCCCTCCTCTTCTGTTTAGGACCATATAGCTGCCCCATGCTGTTTTGAACATGTCCACTGTATCCACCCCTACAAGCCATTCAGGTTATCTGTTCCATGAACTCACCACCCTCTCTAAGAAATACTGCCCCCCTTACATCCCCCCTAAATCTATCACCTTCTAGCTTTAAAGCATGACCTCTGGTGGTTGTGTTTTCACTCAACCTTAAGAGGCTACCCCCCTCACTTTGTTAATTCCCTTCAGATAGTTGAAGGTTTCCACCATATCCCCCCTTTCTCTTCTCATTTCCAGTGTGTATACAGTAGACCTATTTCTTCCAGTCTTTCCTCATATGACCTCCCCTGCAACCCCTGGACCCTCTTTAGCCTACCTTTGTCTTCCTGCAAGTGCAGCCTCCAGAGCTGCATGCCTTACTCCAGCTGTGGCCTGACCAGCACTTTGTAGAGTTGCATTATCACCTCCTTCTTCCTACTTGTGAAGTCCCTCCTCATGCACGCTAGCATTCTTGTTGCTTTTCCTGCCACCCTATCGCACTGATATCTAACCTTAAGGGTATCTGAAATCCAAATCCTTAGGTTCTTTTCTAGTTTCGTAACCTGCAGTGTCTCTTCACCAAGCCAATATATAGCCCTGGGGTTGCTGGGGCCTATGTGAATTATCTTATATTTTTTTTCATTGAATTGAAGCTGTCACCTTTCCGCCCACTCCTCCAGCTTGCCTTGATCTTCCCCATTTTCTCTGCAGTGTCCAGTCTGTTATACACTTTTGTGTCATCCACAAACAGACACACTTTCCCATTTAAATCCTCTGCTAAGTCCCCTAAATATACATTAAACAATATGGGTTCCAGCACTGACCCCTGTGAAACCCCACTAGTCACCCTCGTACCCTGGAATGCACCCCATTGACTACTACCCTCTGAGTCCTCCACCCCCAGTCAATCTTCCATGCAATTTGTAAGGTTGCATCCCACCCCTAAACTTCCTAATTTGCTTACCAACCTACTCTGGGGAACGGAGTGAAACCCCTTCCTGAAGTCAAAGTAGGTCACATCCTCTATCTCCCTCCCCTCCATAACACCCTCAAAAAGCTCTTTCAGGCTGGTCTGACATGACCTTTCACAAGTGAACCCATGCTGGCTGTCATCAAGAAGACTCTCTCCTATAGGTGTCATACTAGTCTTTCCTTGATGAGGGTTTCTTTCACTTTTCCCACCACGGAGGTAAGACTAACAGGGTGGTAGTTTCCTGGTTCATCCTTACTCCCACCCTTGTGAAGCAGCACCACATCCACCTGCTTCCAGTTTCCTGGGACCCTCCCCACTTCAAGGGATAGATTGAACAGTTTTGCAAGAGGTGCCACCAGTTCCTTCTTTAATTCCTTTAGTACCCTGGAATGGACTTGATCTTGCCCCATAGCTTTATCATTTTTTATTTTCCCCAGCTCTTCCAGTACTCTATAGAGATGCAGTGAATTTAAAATTCGCTAAGTGCGACGCAAAGTGGGCATTTTCGTTGCCACTCCGCTGGCGCGTATGGGCAATGCAAAGTGCTCACTTCACCTTGTCATTACCACTCGCTGGCATAATGAGAACGCCAAGTAAGGCGAAGTTATTGTTTTTAATGGACTTCACGTTCCTCATTATGATTCTAAGTGATCCACTTGGTGTTTCAGACTTGGCAGCCCCCCCCCACACATCACGTGGCTTACAGTACTGTAAGACACATGCTCTCTAGCCAGGCAGGAAGGAAGTGAGTCACACAGACAGTTTCACTTTCTCTTGTGCAGACTGAGAGAGAGGAGTGTGTGTACTAGAAAGAGGAGTATTTTTTTGATTGCAGAGAGAGAGTTAAAATTTAATACTTAAACCAACAGCTTTTTTAAAAGCTACATTTTTTTGTCTTTTCTGTACTGTTTTTTTACCTAATTTGTTCTTTCTGTAAATTTTATTTTTCTTACCTACTTAGTTGTTTGTCTGTGTGTGTGTGTGACTGTGTGTGTGTTGTGCTTGTATCATGAGATGGAGCAGGGTGAGGGAACGTCAGGGGTGGGGGCAGCTCTGGGAGAGCGTGGTAGTACGCGTCATTGTACCATGCGTATGTGTGGGGGGCATGGGTGCCCATTTATGTTGGACTGCTGTAAACTTCTGAGTGTCCAACCCCCGGAAGCAGCACCAGCACCACCTCCTGACTCTGAGGCAGTTCAACCACCACCACCACCAAGTCCAGCACAAGGTCCTTTGGAACAGGATGTGCCTGTTCCCCGATGCCCAGGTGTGGATCCCACCATCAGAACTGTTGAACAGTGTGAGCAGCCTAGTGCCAGTTCATCTGGCCCTCCCCTGCCTGTGATTGATCCTCCCTGCACCTCCGTTGTTTGGCAATTTTTTGACTGTATCGGGGGGACAGCAGTGTGGTTAAGTGTCGCCTATGTGCGGTGGAGGTGTGCTGTGGCCCCCGGGGGAGTCACCTGGGGACTGGGTGCCAGCGCACCCATATGCTTAATCACCACCAGTTGGAGTGGCAGGCTGCCACAGAATGGACCATGTCTGCACCTGCTGGCCATTCCGTGGCAGAGGGTGCAGCTGTGCATAACGGGCGCGGCATCCCTAAGAAGGGGAGGGCCACAGCAGCACCTGTTGCTCCACCACCACCCCCACCACCACCACCACCACCACCAGCAGCAGGTCAGCCTGTCGAAGGAGTGGACGCCAGAGAAGTGCATGTAACACTATCTGACTTGGCAGTTCTCTGGAGTGCTGTTGAGGAGAACAGCAAGAGGATGAGTGCTGTGGAGCAGCAGCTGGATGACATAGAGGGACATCAGCTTCAAATTATGTCCATGCTGGAATTGCTGCTGGATCTCCATAGAAACCCACATTAGTTTTGTTTCCCCACACCATGTCCCCCCCCCACCTTCCTTGCTGTGCCATAAAATGTATTCCTCCACCATCCCTGACCCTTGTATGTAATTATGCCCTTTTTTTGTTTCTTCAGTATGTGTTACACTTTGTATTCCGGGGCCCCTTCCTTCTGTTAAGTGTCTGTGTGTTTTGTGTATGTGCACGTTTTTGGTGCCTCATGTTTCTGCATCCACAAAAGGCATCTGTCTTGTGTCCAGAAAATTGAGAAGTGGGAACACAGTGAAATGAGACTGTTTCAGCACATACAAAGTCCCCCAGAATTTATGGCGCACTCAGTCATGCACACAACAGTGGCAGAGAGTCCCCAGATTTTTTCTGCAGTCCCAGAATGCATCCTCCATGTGTCCAGAAAATTGACAAGTGGTAACACAGTGAAATGAGACTGTTTCAGCACATACAAAGTCCCCCAGAATTTATGGCACACTCAGTCATGCGCACAACAGTGGCACAGAGTCCCCAGATTTTTTCAGCAGGCCCAGAACGCATCCTCCTTGTGTGCAGAGAAGTGAAAAGTGATCAACTCAACTGGATTGAAAGGTGCCCTTTGGATGTACAGTAATAGTAGCCTTGGTGAGTATATATATATATATAGATATATGGTTGTGTATTTTGTAGGTGATGATGAGGGGGGTTGAACTTGACATGGGCATGTATTCATGCTATTGTTCTGCATCACACACAGGTGACTCAGTCTCCGAACTGTTGCTGTGCACCGTCCAGTGCTCAATGAGAATTTTTTGCACTTAAATGGAACTGGATAACTCTCAAGCACGTGAAGGGTAAGTATTTCTTTTTTGGGGGGGGATCATATTTTCAGTTTTGTCTGTAATGGTTTGTTATTTTTTTATTTCTTCACAGATTTCATCAGCATTATTCTGGAGTCCGGTTCTTAATGATGGTCATGGTCATGGAATGAAACGACTTCTGTGTGTTGCATGTGTGCCCAAGCTCAGGTGGGGGAGGGGTGTGCCTGATCATGTTGATGAACTTCTTTGGATAAGGCCACTTTGACAGAACAACAAAGTATTGTGAATTTTCCTAAAAAAAGAAATGAATGACTTCTTAAAAGTTACAACTTCATTGTTATGTCAGACTTGGGTAACATCAGTCCCGGTGGTGGTGATCCGGGGTGGACAGACAGACTCATGGTGGCAGCAGACTTGGATAACATCAGTCCCAGTGGTGGTGGTGGTGGTCCATGGGGGGCAGACAGACTCATGGTGGCAGCAGACTTCGAAAACATCAGTCCCAGTGGTGGTGGTGGTCCATGGGGGGCAGACAGACTCATGGTGGCAGCAGACTTGGATAACATCAGTCCCGGTGGTGGTGGTCCATGGGGGGCAGACAGACTCATGGTGGCAGCAGACTTGGATAACGTCAGTCCCGGTGGTGGTGATCCGGCATGGGCAGACAGACTCATGGTGGCAGCAGACTTGGATAACAACAGTCCCAGTGGTGGTGGTGGTCCATGGGGGGCAGACAGACTCATGGTGGCAGCAGACTTGGATAACATCAGTCCCAGTGGTGGTGGTGGTCCATGGGGGGGCAGACAGACTCATGGTGGCAGCAGACTTGGATAACATCAGTCCCGGTGGTGGTGGTCTGGGGTTGGGGGAGCACACCACCTTTTAAATACTGCAGTTAAAACTTACCAACATTACCCACATCATCATCCTCATAAAGAAAACTGCCCTCACAGTCATCGATGTCTGAAGTCTGACCACTGGGAAATTCTTTCTCCATTGTGTCATCATCTACGACAGTGGTGGGCCGTTTCAGGCAGCCACTGCCAGTGCCACCAGGATGCTCCATTTCCACATCAGCAAGACCACCATGACTAGGCCGGGGTACGAATACCGAGGTTGCAGTCTGTGCTGGTATGTGCCTCTCATTCATTTTAATGAATGTTAGCAAACTAACATTTGCAGGAGACAAGTTTGTCCGACGATCTCTGACTATTGCACCTGCTGAGCTGAATACCCTCTCAACACTTACATTGAAGGGTGGGTATGTGAGGTATTTCAGTGCCACTGCAGTCAGCTCTGGCCATTCACTGACCTTTCCACTACAGTACAAAAGAGGATCTTTACTGATTGTCAGATGCCTGTTTTCAGACAAATATGACTCAACCATTCTCTGTGCCGCACTACTTCCAACTGTTGATGCATTAGCCTGTTCCCCATAATCACTGATGTCACAAATATCCACTTGGGACAAAGCCTCCCAAAGCGGGTTGACGCCAACCACTTTGGATGACAGACCACCAGGAACTACTGTCCCCTTACCCTTGCATGATATGCTTGCTGGTCCTCCAGCTACACCTTCAGCTGGATTATGCTGCTGAGGTTTGCAAACCTTGGCACGTGACTTCTGTGGCCCATGAACCAAGTGAACCAGTTGACCACTGATATTTTTCACCTGTTCAGGCCTTCCCTCCAGTACTGATGCAATTCCACGTTTGTATTGTGGGTCCAGCATTGTTGCCATGGCAAAGTTGTCACTACACTGAATGCTCACAATGTGATGATTCTGGTAGAATACTGTCAGCATGTGTTGCAGCAACATACTGCTACCACCGTCTCCGGCAACATCAAGGCTATGCTGTACATTCACCAATGTCTGCCTCAGCACCCGCAGCAGTGGAATTGATTGGCTAATGGAGGCAGACTCACCACTCACTGCCTGTGTGGTGTGTTCAAAAGGCCACAAATTGTTATTACAGAGTCCATGAGGCGCCACTGTTCAGTCGTCATAGACATGGAGGCCCCAGAACTGTCACGGCTAGTGTGCATAACAAGATTTTCTGTGATGGCTTTGTATTGTTCATACAACCTCTCTGCCATGTATAATGTGGAGTTCCATCGGGTGACAACTTCCAGCTTCAAGCGTGCTGAGGCAGGCTGTTTTGTATCTGCAACCGCAAGTTGGTCACGGGCCTTTCCAGATCTTGAAAAGTGAGAGCAGATCATGCTGGCAATGGTCAGCATTTCCTCTATGTCAGAGTGCTGCAGAAACTCCTGAACCACAAGATTTAAACAGTGGGCCATGCATGGAACACAAAAAAAATACACCATTCGTGATGCATTTTACCACATTTGACCCATTGTCACTTGCTATGAACCCAGCTCTCAGGGACAGAGGGTTTAGCCATCTGTCAATTTCAGTCAGTACCACTTTCAACATGTTCTCACCAGTGTGTGAACAGGTCACACTGCGCATAGCAATTGTTGCATGCTGGCAAATTCCAGGAAGATTGCTACCGTGACAATCCACCTTCCTGCACTGATTATTCATACTACCAGCATCACAAACAACCCCCGGCACCTGCGCCCAGTGTGCAGTTATACAGATATGAACTCCCCGCTGTTTTGCCACTTGTCCACTTATCCATACTTAAATGGATGAATGGAGAGGAGGAATGCTGAAGAGCATGTCTTACTGAGTCTGAGACAGTGCGGAACAACTCAGGAATAGCATGGGTAGAAAAGTATGTCCTGAATGGGACTATTCATTTTGGACAGAAATGGGCAACAAACCACCGGAACCCAGAATTCTCCACAAAGGAGAAGGGCAAAAGATCGATTGCTAGCATTTCCGCTACAGCAGTATTAAGTTCACGTGACACTGTATGATTGGGGGAGGGTACTTCAGCTTATGCGCAAAAACACTCTGTAATGTGGGCTGACTTAAACGTTTTATAGAGTGTTTGTTGGTCACAAATGGTTTTGCTCTGTGACGAATGGCATTGGCAGGGGGTGGAGTGTGGACATTTGATGAAGACGGTTGCACAGGTGATGATGACAAACCCAGAAATGATGTTATTTTTCCAGATTTGCCAACAGTGGTTGATGTACCACTTGCACTAGACATACTGCATTCACCACCACCACCACCACCACCACAAAAACTGCTACACTCACCAGCACTGGACAACATTTCAAAGTCATTATGGTCCTCCACCTCATCATCATCATGCCTGTAGTAACCCTCTGCTCTTATTGCCGCATTACTGCACACATTTAATTTCCTACTGGGCTTAACAGTCATGGAAGGAGATAACATGCTGGCTATAGTTGCCGCCAGTGATATGGGTGAACGCCCAAGTCTGGTATTAGCTGCCAGCTTGTGCTGGGTCCACAGAACCAAGTGCCTATTCTTAAGATGCGTATGCTGTCCTCCTGTCCCAAGATGGCTCCCCTTTTTACCTCTACTCACACACACATATGGCAAACCTGGCAGACTGCAACTGAATCATCATTTGCATCTTGAACAAAAAAATCCTAAACAAGGGACTGTGATGCTCTGCTTTTAACATGTCCATGGTGATATGGCTTATTTAAGTCTGTTATGTTAAGCACTGAAGTGGGGGGGCATGTGATGTTTCTGGCACTGCACACCTGGACTGCAACTGACCACCACGACTACCTATCATATTGATTACTGGGTCATCATCATCATCATCATCATCATCCACTAAAACCGGTACATCACAAGTTTTTACGGGGGGGAGGGGATTCCTGCAAACAGATTCAGAAATTTCAGACACAGTCACTTTTAATTTCTTTTTCTCCAGTTCCCAACTGGGGTCAATAAAATCATCATCATATTCATCAACGTCACTGCCACACACATCCACATCTTCTGCTTGGATGCTAACATGTGGACTGCATGTTGCAACAACAGCAACATCATCATCATCAGTATCGTCACATTCATCATCAGCATCTACACCACCATCACCTAATATTTTTTCACCACACTGTGAATCACTGTTGCATGGAAAATGAGTGACGTGAAGTACCACAGTGGATGGAATATCACATTGTATGCTATCATTGACATGATCAACAGAATCAGGTTCAGTTAATGGGATGTTACTGGGAAGTATGACATCATCTACGCTGTCACTCACTTGCACAGTTTCACACTCAATATGTTTGGATACTGTACACTGGTTGGAATTAAAACTTGATGCAACAGTGCTAATACTACCTCCACCACTACTAACACCAGTAACACTAACACCACTGGCTGGGAAAACATCATCTCCTCCAACTACCAGTGAAGCTACTGATTGGGCTGTAAAAAACATTGCAGGAGAAATACCTTTCCTCACATCAGCAATGCACTTCTCCGTCCATGTACTACTACCACACCCACAGACCCTCTTGCTGCCAACATTGCCATGGCCAGAAACAGCTTTACTTGCACGTCTCTTTGCAGGCATTTTGGGGGATCAACCACAAATATTATTACCAAATTCAGGTTTTGATGTGTTCACTTTGTGACTGGAGGGTTGCTAATCACTACTATTGGTAGCTGGATGTGAAGCAAAATAAACAACTGTGGCTTCAGCAACAGATAAGGAGACTACTGTGTTGTGACACTGTCACAGAATTCAAACAACTTCAGTAACCAGTGGTGCTGATGGGGTCACAAAAACAATCCAGTCTGGTAAAAAATATCTTTTCAACGTGGTCGGGGGCACTGAATACAGACAGTGCTGATTTTTACAGCACTACAAGCAGCAACACTAAGAACAGAGAACACTATCACAGTACAAAATCAGGCAGCTGCAGTGGATAGCAGGTTCACACTGCTGCACTTGGTTGCACTTACACTGATCTGTGTCACAAATTTTAAAAAGGTGTATTATATTTGATGCACACAACACTGCACACACAACACAGAACACTTTGTGTGCAATGCTGAACGAGGAGTGCAATGCAAATGCAAAAGTTTAGTGTACTCAGTGCCACGCAATGTAAATTTGTAATTTAAACAACCTGACCTTATGAAATGCTGCACCACATTCACACAGCAAGCAGCAAGAAAATTTGTACTATTACTGACAATTTTACTATGTGTACAGTAACACAGTCAGTTATATAACAAAAATATTGCCAAAACACAAAGAAATCACTAGTTCTCCAACTTAAATCTACCTACACACAGAAATGCCCCTCCCCCAAACAGCACACTTCACTGTCTTTCACCACACACACTCAATGTTGTAAATGTATATTCAAAATCCACATACAAACAAAAACGCTCGATGATGTGAGCACAGGAAGGTTTCCTACAATCGATGAACTACAGTTGGATCCCCCAAAAAAAGCAAAAATGCTTTTTGAACAGCTTTTAAAAGATTCCTACAGACAGCTATCAGAGCACACTGTCTCCTACTCCTTCCTACTCATACTACCTCGAACTGAGGCTGTGCAGATCAATATAGAGTCCATGTGACCTGAACTCCCATGAATCACTGCAAAATCCTTCTTCGGAGCTCAAAAACAAGGTGAAGTGAACTGCCACCAATGTACTTCATCTTAAAAATTGAAAGAGAAGTGACCATGGAGTGAGTAACCCGGGTTGCTGCTTTGCCGCACTCGAAGTTCCTTCATTATAACGCTGGCACTCAGTCACATTATGGAGCACTCCACTAATCCACCTTTTGCTCTGTGAACTTTGTTCAGCTGGAGCGGATTGAGCCTACTACCACCACTAGTACTTCTACCCTCTATGAAGGGGTTGGTGCTCAACATCCATTCCCTCGGTCCCCTTTAGCATTAATTCTGGCCACTCCCTTCTTTCTCGACCGGGAATACTGATGCAAACTATTCATTTAGCAGTATCACCATTTCCTCATCCTCCTCAACTGGTGTACCCGCCTGTCCCTTAAATCTTAGACTCCCTCGCCTACTTCTGCTCCTGACACTCACATACCGAAATCATTTTTTGTCCCCTCTTTTAGCCTCCCTTGCTATCTTCTCCTCCGTTGCTGCTTTAGCCTTTATGATCATTTTCCCTGCCTCCATAAGTTTTTCCTTATAGACCTCCCTTTCCCCTAAACCCTGTGACATTTTCTAGGCTTTGAACACCATCATTTTCTCCCTAACTGCCTCCCTAACCACTGCTGTCAACCATAGGGGTTTTCTCACTCTTTTCCTTTTGGTTACCTTCTGGACGCATTGCTCCATGGCCTTGAGAATACTTCCCTTAATTGCCCTCCAAAGCTCTTCTACATCTTTGAGATTTTGTTTCTCTTAAAGTTCTTTCCACACAATTTTCTTCATCCTCCCAAACTTTGCCCTCCGGAAGTCCAGTACCCTGGTGATGGACCTGCCTATTACTGAACCTGACCATCCAGTGGTTGCTGTCTCCCAAAATTCTCCCCAACATCTACCTTCTCCACGCTGTCCCCATTTGACAGTATTACATCCAGTGTGGCTTTTCCTTGTGTCAGTTCCCTTACTAGCTGGTGAATAAAGGCATCCTGCAGGGATTCTAAAAATTTCTTGCTTTTCTTGGATCTGGCCGATAGTATTCTCCAGTCCACATTGGGTAGGTTCAGGTCTCCTATTACCAGGGTTACCTCCTTACTAGCCTTCTCCTGTATGTACTTAGCCAGTTCTCCATCCATCTTCTCTCCCTGATGCAGCAGTCTGTAGACCACACCTACCCTTAGCTTCCTTCCCTCCTTCCTGCTTAAGATAACCAAGAGTATCTCTGCAGACTCTTCTCCTCTTTGCCCTCCACTGCTTTAATCCCATCCCTAACATACAGGGCTCTCCCCCCACCTTTCTTACCCCTTCTATCCCTCCTGAAAAGACTATGCCCCTGTAATCCCACCTCCCAACTGTGGTAACCTGTCAACCGCGTCTCAGTTATTATGATAAGGTCTGGGTGGTCCATTCCCACCACTGCCTCTAAGTCTCCCATTTTGTTCCCTAGACTCCTGATGTTAGCTAGTAATTCCTTCCATCTCATCCCCCTCCCATGATTTCTCTCTCTCTCTCTTTCTCTCATTGCCTGTTTCTGCTTGCAGTGGGAAAGTGCAATCCAGGTTAATTTCACTAGGCTGGATTTCCCCACTGCTCCTAGAGTCCCACTCTCCCCTACTTAGTTTAAATGTACATCAACCCCTCGCTTCTCATCTATGTACCCCTGTAGCTTCACTCTTAACAGTCTAGCCCATGCCTGACTTATGTGCAACCAGTCTCTTGTGTACAGGTGCTCATCTACCCACATATCCCCCCAGTCTCCCAGACATATGAAGCCTTCCTCACTGCACCACCATCTCAGCCAAAGGTTGAATTCCTTTATTCTGAGTTGCAGGGCCATAACTCAGAGAAGACCAGGGTACTGACTGCAATTCAGTGCAAGTCTTGCAAGTCTCCTCTGAAATGGGTGGGGAAGGGGGATTTACAAGAGTCCTAGAAAGTCTTTAGCAAGTGAGGGCCATTGTCCTGTACAGCCAGATATAAAGTATGTTTAATGTACATGTCATCTATAGTTTGCATAGATTCTGTCGGTGTCGTTGATATCCCATATTCATCTTTGAAACCTTTCATGACCCTATGTTCTATTGTATCTGTGCATATGTCAAAGGGGGTTATCTTGGCCTTTTCTACTCTGTGTGCCATACTTTTGTTCTTGTACCAAAGTGGAAATCCTGTGATATTGATACTGTGTAATACGGTTTTTGATCTGAAAAATTTGGGGAGAATAGTCATAGTCTGAATCTTCTGCAATGGTTAGAAGTTGTAAATAATGTCTTAAGTCCAAATACTTTAGATTGGAAACATTTTCCTTTTTCTTGCAAAACAAATAAGGAAGTATTTAAGTTCTAGTTTGAAAAGTGTCCACCAATCTACCAGAGAGTCATAATATCAACTAGTGCTAGTTTATCTTTACTAAAATTCCTAACTTTTGTTTGAAAGGTTTCCTTTTCCAATAAGGAAGTGTTGAGTCTCCACAGTACCTGTTTAACATTCTGATGGGAATCAATACCCATGACCAGTCTCACTATTTTATGATCCAATGTTTCCATTGGGGTTATTGATGTGGAGATAGTCTGTAACCAGGGAGACATAAATATAAAATCACTTTTAGTATCTAGCGGCTCTTTATAGAATGTGCTTCCATCTAATTTGTGTCTGACATAACAGCATCTATTAGTCATATAGAGGTGTTCATGTTTGCAGGATAATGAGCATCACAATACATTTTCTTTTCAGTTTGAGGCTATTGAGTCACCTATATTTGAACAATTAAAGCCCCCCCACCCCAAAAAAAAAAGAAATCTCCCCTGGAAGTATGTAAGAAGGGTTGGATGGTTTTAAAGACATCTATTCTCTCTGACTTTTTTTGGGGAGTGGTACACACTAATAAGTCTAAGGTCCTTGTCTTGATATAACATATCTAAGAGGAGGATTCTTCTCTTACTACATCAGTGAGTGTTTTCACTTTAAGTGAAAATTTAGAAAATGGAATCCCTAGTCCAGAAGAGCAACCTTTTCCAAAAGACCAATATGGTAGATGCCATGGCCATAATTTTTTGGTGGTAGATATATCCCTTAAAAAGTGCTATCTTGTATCCTGCAAAATATGTCATTTTTAAGGAGTCTTAGACAGAGAAGGATGTAATTTTATTTTCAATTTATAAATACTATTGCCATTAAATGTGGCGGTCAAGAACTTACACTTCTATACATGTCTCACAGCACTCATAAGGAAAAATAGCAAATAAAACATCACTCTGTTATTCCTCTATAACCCCCATCCTTTCCCTCCTGCCATTCTGCCTGTGTTCTTTCTCTCTTGGTTATAGGTACTGTACAAGCCGCTTATCAGAACTTGCTTCATCTGTTTCTGAAAAAGGATCTTGCTGGGAAGATGGGGCAGATAATGCATCTGAATCCTTCCTCACAGCACCTCAAAAGCATTTGCTGTTTCTATTCAGTTTGTTTTATAGAGTTAAGGCTTCAGTTTGCTCCTAAGTGATCTTTTTGTCTTGTGACCATTGCAAAAAACATGGGGATGGATTCAGAAAGGAAGACTCAACCTGTGCCATGACGCAATTTGTGGCCAGTACTGCTGCGGCCAAGGCATTGGACCACATTCTGGTATAAGTCATAAATACGATGACGCAAGCCTGAAAGATGTAAGTAGCAGTCTGTGGCCTATAAAAGCACACAAACAGCAGGCATGACACAGAATGCATGACACAGAATGATGCTGTGACTGACACATGGAAGTGGAAGGAGCAAGCCACAAACAAGCATGGAGCAACTGCCCAAGGGCAAAGGTGGTAAGAAAAAGAAGAAAAGCAGCAGGCCAAAAGGCAGAGGTGAACTCACACAGGGCAATGCGGACAAGAAAAAGAAGAAAAGCAGCAGGTCACAAAGCAGAGGTGACCCCACATAGGGCAATGGGGGCAAGAAGAGAAGGAAAAAAAACTTCATACAGCAGGAGACCAATATATTGATCCAGGAGGTAGATGCCCATGTGGCCATCATATGTGCCAGAGGTAGCAGTAAGACCACAAGAGATAAATGCAAGAAGCAGTGGAAGGAAATTGCCAGACATGTCAACACTGTTGCATGTGCAAAGAGGACCATCAGGGAGCTGCAGAAGCACTATAATGACAAGAAGCGCAGGACAAAAGAGAAGCTAGCACAGAACTGCAGGATTGCCCTGGCCACTGGTAGAGGAGAGAGTCAAGAGGTACCCCTAACAAGCCAGGAGGAGATGATAGCACCCCACCTGAGCAGCCAGACTGTACATGGAGTCAGCAGACTGGACACTGTGACAGGGTGTCCCCTGTCATGATTAGGGGCACTGATATTGTTACTACCCCCCCCCCCGCCATTTCTGACTTAGGACTATGTTAAGTAAAGTGCATAGGGAGAGTATAGAATGCATCTGTGCCTTTAATTGCTATACTGCAGTACTTAAATTCATTAAGGAAAGTACTTTGTATAAAAGGAAGGCAGCTAGTTCAGTAGTGGGAGTTAAAGGCTTACATCAACTATCCCACTGAAAGCTTGCTTCTATAGTTAATCTGACAGGGAAGCTTCCTCATTAACAGAAACGTGTATTAGCCCCAGCATGTAAACAACCTGGGATTGAAAGCATTAACAGAGAAGTGCAGAAGTAAAATTAAAGTCAAGCTAAGGGCTTGAAAGTGCAGCTGGCTTTCCAGTTTCTATTTTGCTGTATAGCATTTTAAAGCAACAGAGAGTTACAATCCAGGTTTATTTTATATCTTACTAGGGTATAACAGATATAATTAGTTAAAAAACTTACAGATAAAAACAACCTGACCTGTTTGTAGGATCCCTCCTGGGGACTGATTTCTATAGGAGGACAGTGGCCCCTAGAGGGCTATATTTATACAAAACTGTTAGCGCAGTCATTATGTAAACGAGGCGGAGCTAGGGGAAATTAAGCTTTCCACCTCTATAAACACATATATCAAGGCAAAAATGATTATGAAGTTGATGTTGTAAGGGCTTTCATTAATCAAGGCTTAGAAATATCCCCTTTCATTACGTTGCCTGCACGCATGTGCAAGAAACATAGTGCCATCATCCGAGTTTTCGGAGGTGTGTCGGCCCCTCTTCCAATGCAGTCAGTGTGTTTGCAGGCGTGGCCCCAGTTCCCCAATCACTGCTGCAGCTGTCTATGACAAGCTGAAAATGCAGTGGCATACAGTTGAAAGGGAGAGCTCCACTTGAGTGAGCAGAGCCCCCCACACACACACGCGATGCTGCACGCACGCTAACCGCGTGCTCATGCACCTTCCCCTCACTGTACGGCCGAGAGGGTGCCTAATCCCGCCGGCTCCACGCCCCAAAGCATCTCAGGTGCCACGCTGGAGCCCACCCCAGCATGGCAAAATCATTTATGGCCGACAGGGATGCCCAATCCCCATCGGCTCCACTGTCTCTACCCCCCAATGCTGTCACTGTCAGGAGTGCCCAATCCCCCATCGGCTCCACTGTCTCCCCCCCCACCCCAGTACAGGGTGCCACGCTGGGAGCCCACCCCAGCGTGGTAACAGATGCCATGGCCGATGGGGGTGCCCAATCCCCCGTCGGCTCCATGCCCCCCAGCCATCCTTCTGCCATGCTGGGAGCCCACCCCAGCATGGCAAACGTCCCGCTCGTCATTTAAAAACCTGTAAAGAAAAAAAACGGTCCCACTTGTGTCTCCCTGCCCCCACAACCCGCACTCCACCACTGGGCGCACCCGCCCCCACACCCCCTACCCCATACTTACCTCCGAGTCCGGGCGACAATCTTCCGTGGACCGGGAACATGTCTGCACTCTTCAAAGCCGACAGCGAACTGAGGAAATGCCGGTAAGCTGTGTAATGGGATAGATAGGGTTTTTCAACTTTGTTGCATATCTCAGGTATTTTTGAATTTTGCACCAATTTAACATGGGTTTTGAGACCCTCCTCATGAATTCTTGCACTGTCATGGTGTTACCTGGCCGAAGGGTGATTTGCAGCCACTGCGTGAAATCATCTTTCCAGAATGATTAACGAAATGACACTGCCAGTGTTCATAAGGTGGGCTCTCAAAAAGCCTATTTTGAAAATTTGGTGGAAAAATTCCTAAAAATGACTGTTTTATGAGCGCGTGTTGCGCAGTTCCTACACACGCTCATAAGTTCGTGAATTTTCAATATTTTCACTCCATATTTTCAACATTGCCATTTTACCACACCTTCTTATGAGCAGTACAGCTGTCATTTTTCACATCTCACCCAAAATGTGTTTCCGCCCATGTAGCGCACAATGGTGCAGTCGGTGTGCAAAATCAATGTATGGGACACATTAAGGAAAATCACAGTGACACTGTTCATGAGCAGAGGTCTTAAAATGGCTATTTTGAAAATTTGGTGAAAAAATTCCTAAAATGACTGTTTCTGGCGTGCGTTGTTGATTCCTCGCATGCTTTCGTGTTCGAAATTTCAATATTTCACTCAGATTTTCAACATTGCCATTTTACCACACCTCCTTATGAGCAGTATAGCTGTCATTTTTCACATCTCAAACGCAGCGTGTTTCCGATGTAGTACACAATGGCGCAGTCGGTATGTAAATCAATGTGTGGGACATTAAGAAAATCACAGTGACACTGTTCATGAGCAGAGATCTTAAAATGGCTATGTTGAAAATTTGGTGAAAAATTCCTAAAATGACTGTTTTAATAGCTGCACAGTAGCCTTACGCACGCTCATAAGTTCGCGAATTTTCAATATTTGCACTCCAATGACTTCCAAATTCCTAAACAGCACATAGAAGCAAGCAACATTTGGCACTGACAAATGCTTGTTTTGTATAGGCGGGGATATGAGCCTCATAGAGATGTGTTTTTAGTTAAAGGACATAATGTGGGTGTTTTCCAAGGAAGTAATGTCACTAGAACACAATATAAAAGATTGCCACTAGGGGCTTAAAGTTAGATAGGGTGTCAGTGGAGAGCTGACTGTCAGAGGTGGTGGACCTCAGGAGTACACATGTTTGTGTGAAACAGGCAAGGTGATAGCCTGGTGGCACTGCTGGGCAGAGCAGAGGCCCTTCCTGAGCATAATGCATTTGTTTTTGTTTTTTTTTCTGTTTGATTTTGATATTTTGAAAGTGAATGGCTAACCTTATTTTCCTGATTTCTGTGAAACCCGATTTCATCTTTTACTGAGATAAATAAAATGGTAAGTGCCTTGCAGGTGCTTTTTATGCACTGAGTTTGTAAGTCTGCCTGGTTTATCATCCTGAAATCCCTACCCCGCTACAGACACACACAGCATGTGGAGTGGGACAGGTAGGACATTCATGTGAATAGTAGTAGTAGGTGATGTTAGTCCCAAAATGATAGCGAATGTGTGCTGTGGTGAAGCATGTATGCATGGGTGCCATACCTCTCAACCTTGCAGCATTAATAATCACAGCACTGGCCTTCAACTATCATAGCAAAGGGCCAGAATGTGTAGCACTGTCTTATATGAAACAATAATATTTCTACAATTAGTGGGCATCATATAGTTAGTGATAAGGAATGTGTCTATCAACTCAGTTCAATGATGTAATACATGTGTGTCCAGATACAGCTCTAACAGTATGAGGAACCTCATTAAACCTGTGAGGAGCAAGGGTAAATTGAGTGTGAATACCATAGTGCCCTGTGGAAGACATAGAAGTTGGGAGGTATGAAGGGTGCATGTGGGAATGAGCCCATGAAAGCACATCTGCAGTGATGTGGCACAGAGGGTCACTTCATGCAAAGCAAGTAAAGGTTGCCATATACAACAGCCAACAGATGATTGCCATGACTGTGTGTAAAACCATACAAATAAGAGATATGACTTGCACAGATATGAATGAATGCATACAGGCATCACACACCCAGGTGTGTGTGCCGACCGGAGGGGGGGGTAATGTGCCGTGTACCAGTATAGCAGTCCCACCACACCCCTGGGCAGCATCACCAGTGGTGGTGCAGTCATGGGGCATGTGTACCCCATGACTATGCTACCTACTGGCGGATGGTCTGTGTGCCTGTACCATGGAACACACACAAACTACAAACTGGCAACCGCAGGAACACAGGGTCCCTGACAAAGAAGAGCAGGGAACAGAGTATGCAGTGGGCCATGCTTGTGAACAGTAATGGAACACACAGGAATAATGGAAGGGCAGCCCTTGAGGACATGAGCAAAGGGGGAATGCACTAAAAATAAAACCCACTTGCACCATTATGAATGCGACATGCACCATAGTGGCATGCACGTGACACACAGTGCTGTGACAGTGCATGAGCCAGCACAGGAACATATGGAGCACATGGTAAGGCACACACTGTAACCACACACAGGCGAGGTGGGGGGGGTACAGCTTTGTCTGCGCATGGACAATGACACATGTGTGTGGACAGTGACAGGTACCTGATTGTAAATGGCACAGCACACTGTGGGCCAGTGAATCCCCGAGCAGCAGTCATTTAGTGTTACAACAGTTAAAGACACAGCCAGTGGACCTGTCACACCCTGACCCAACCAACATGCCCCTGTGGAGGTGGGAGGGTGAAACACCGCAGGTAGGATGATGTTGGGCCCAGGAAACAATACGGTACATGGCTACCCCAGCAGACCTACACGTGTGGGGAACACATGACCCACACAGCACACAAGCCACACACAGGTGCAAATGGCAGACACAGATGCTGTGGGCTACAAGTGCATGCATGGCAGACCACATCCACAACATGCAATGCTGCAATGCACATGTATGCAAATACACAAACATAAGTGCAAGGTAGTGACATAGGAGTGGCAATGAGGATATGGTGGTTCAGACAGTAGACTGTGTGTACACACAGTCCGTGAGCAATAACAGGAATGTAAACATGCAAGGACAGCCTTGTGCAAGTGTCTGTGAACAGGGCTGATGTGTACACAAATGGATGCAACAGGCAGCACTCTAGACAGGTGTATAGTGAAGCAGGGACACTGCACTGGACAAATGCATAGCACTGCTACATGCTATACGCAGCATGCACACACCCACACAAGTGCCCGGTTCAGGTGGCCCACATGCCTAGTGTATGTGAGAGCCGTGTCAGTGGCAGTATGATGCCATGCACAGCAGACAGCTAATGTCCATGTTGTGAGCACACTGTATGCGGGAATCCAAGCTCTACCATGTCAACATGCAAGGAATGCAATGTACAACATAAGCCACATCAGCGGAAATGTACGTAGCCAATGTTGTAGGGGCCACACAGTGATGTGGGTATGCAGCTAGACCACAGACACGAGCGCGCGCGCGCGCACACACACACACACACACACACACACACACACACATATCATCCACTGTGAAGGGTGTTGTACTGCAAAGCACATCAAACCTATGTCCATGGGAATGTACAGGGTGGGACAACAGACAGGCATGTGCAACACAACAGCGGTCAGCAGCACATGCCACACCAAGACATGTGGCTGGCCTGCAGGTACAGACAGGTAGCAACTGGTAGGCAGTGCAACATGGCTAGCATTGGGACAGTGTCAACATCATAGCATACTGAGGCAGGGATATGCATGTTGTGGAATGGCAGTCACTGTACCATGTATATCTCCCAACAGGGCACATGGCGGAGACAGCCGAGGAGGCCAGACCAGAGACAAGCGGGCAACAAAGTGGACATAGGAGGCAGAGTGTGCAGCATTCTGTGAATGACGGTGATGATGATGATGAAGATGATGATGAAAGCAGCAGCAGCACCACCACCACTGGCAGTAATAGCAACAGCTGCAGCACAGCATGCCACACTAACCCAGTGGAGAGCTTGGGTGGCCGGTCTGCAGAGATGCAGGAGGACAGCGCAGGGTCGGGACATGGTGATGACCATGACACAGCTACAGAGCAAGTGGAGGGCCAGACACAGTCATTGGATGACATAGTCCATGACATGGACAGCATACAGAACAATGTAGCAGCTGGTCTCAGCCCATCGCTGATAGCAGACTCAGAGGCCACATTTGGGGCAGCTGCATCAGATCAGGCAGGGCAGGACTCACCAGTAATAAGATCTGATACATACTGCCAGAGTGTGAGCCAGGGCCAAGAGATAGAGACTGGGGAGCTTAGGACCATACGGCAATGCATTGAGGCACTGCACCACACATTACAGGCCATAGTCCCCAACATAACAATCATAATAGAGGCCACCAGCAGGGAAACATCTGTTGCCTTGGCAGATGTTGTTGTGGCCATGCACAGGGTGCAGTCAGCCGTGCATGCACAAGGTGAGGCCATGGACAGGGCAACCCAAGCCATAGAACAATCAACTGCATGTCAGCAGCGGCACACAGGGATGATAGTGGTAGCACTGCAGGACATTGTAACGGCCCTGCGGCACAGGACACTGGAACATCAACTCAGGCATATGAAGTAGAGCACACAGACAGATGATGCTGAAGGCACACCACAACCTGCAGCACTCACCATGCCAAGCACAAGTACCGCTGTGTTTGTGCCAACAGCTGCAGTGCCAACACATGCTCCCCTTATGGCTATTCAGCCAGCCGCGAGTGGTGCCTGCAGAACAGTAACAAAATGCCACGGAACTGTTGCAAATGGAAACAGACCAGCAGAAGTGTCACACTCAAAGGGAAAAAGGGGAAGGTGATGTGTGCAGACCCCTGGTGAGAGGGAGGGAGCACTGTGCAGACACATGGTGAGGGGACCATGACAGGGGAGGCTGACACACACTGGTGGACCAGGCAACACAGATGGCATCCAGCATGTGGCACTGCCATAGCAAGAGCAGCAAACCTCTGGGACACTGCCACAGCAGTGTGACAGGCCACAGAAGTAGAAAGACCTAACCACATGACCCAGACATGCACACAGGTGAAACACTTGAATGGACCCTATGTGCTAGCACAATACCACAGAGGTATGGGAACAGGGATAGGTGTGACTGTGCAGCCATGTTGAGTCTGCCACAGTGGGAAATGTGGTATACAGTGTAATGAGGGTGGGGTTGGATGTGTGTTACATGTGCTGTGCATGAACAGCTTAAGGAATGTCCAGTGCGATACTGTACATGGGATGTGTACGCAACACCCATGCACAATGTTAGCAGTGAAGAGTGGATAAATGATAACAATGTCAGGGCTGGTGTCATGATGCATAAATAAATCATGGAGAGTCAAATACCACTGTGTCATAGTGTGATACATCCATACAATGCTGCATGGTAGTATGTAGCACAGCGGGGTACTGAGATGGGGCCAGACAGCAGTCACGGGCATGCACACACAGGCCAGTATGGGTGTGAAATGTTGCACAGTTCAACAATAAGGCACAACAGGGTGTGGGTTATGGAGCTGCTAAGCATGTGCTGTGTAGTGTATCACAAGGTGCAGCTGAGTGATACAACCACCCAGGAGGTGTGTACACCACCCACAAACACACACCCTGGTGTGCTATATTGTGATATGACATTGGAGCCATGTACACAGTGAATGCAATGCAAGAATGTTCATAATGAATGCTATTCCTCAGGCGGGTGTTCCACAGGATGTACCCACGGTCATGTAACAAGCTCTAACCAATCAGTACAGGAGTACCTCACAACACTGTATGATTATGCAGTACTACACAACAGGGTGTGGCATATCATGAGATATTGCCTTGCCACGGGTGCATTGTGAGGCATGAGGCCACAGGCCGACTGTCACATGCATCCAAGACGTGATGATGTCCCATGACATACCACACCCTGGTCTGTATCATTACGACTATAAAATAGCCCTACAGTGTTTGTAAATTGCTGATTGTGTTGATGGGTTCTGGACCATGATGCATCTGTGAGATATCATCACAGGTCAGGGTCTACAGCAGCAATCAGCGTCCTGGATGTATTCATGTCATCTTACGATACAGGTGATGCCACACTGCCCAAGGGACAGTGGCAGGCACAGACATCAGACTGCAGAGGTCAGGGCAATTTTGGAACACTCGTAGCACAGGCAGCATACACACCCATGGCGTGGGGCGGGACATGGCAGAACATGTGGCATGCACAGCACATGTGCGATGTGTGTGGCATGGCTGCACACAGTGGATGGATGTGACAGCCACAGTGTGAAACATGCCACATCACATATGCCACTGCAATGTGGGTTTACCCATTGCCATATGCCATGTTCCAGAGGTGCTGTGGAGAGCACATGCACAGACATGCTGATAGTGTCATGGGGACATGGTAGGCCAGGCAAACAGACACAACATACTGCATGCCACACTCAAAACACACATGCTGTGTTAGCTGCAATGACCATGGCATTCATGGTGTCATGCATGGCCTGCACAGGGTGGTATGCCCTCCTTCCCCCATGTGGCTGCACAGACCCCAATGTTATACCCATACGTGGCATGCACACCACTGATGTGTAGTAGGCCATGCCCATGTGGCCCCATGCAGCACACAGCACCACAACCCTGTCATGCCCACCTGTGTCTGTAGAGCTGACCACCACATTCATATCCTGCCATGGGCATGTCCACTGTTTCCAACCCTGCCACACAATGCTGCACCCATGAGGCATTCACACATATGGCCAACACTGTACACACTGGTCACCTAGTGTTGGGATGGTAGATAAGCTAGGCACATGATATGGTGCTTTGCATACTATGTTGGATGTAATTGCTGTAGGGCAATGTCTTTGGCACAGTATAGCCCAAACAGATCAGTATGCCATCAACAGGGGTGTTACATGTCTGGGCCACTGGTATGCATGGCCGTGTCATGTACAGGGCGGATCATGCCTGCCACTGGTAGCCTGTGTTGTATGGGTGTACACACCTGCAACACACGTCTGGACATGCAGGGTGAGGTGAGGTATGACTAACTGACAGCTGTCCCGGGTAAAGTGTGGGACCAGTGCTGTGTATAGGCAGTGGCAGGACAGCACACAGCCAATGTCTCAGTGCACAAGCAACAGTATGGCTGTGCCTGACAACCATGCATGCGCTGGTGGGTCCTGCTCTGTAATAGTGTTCCAGTGCAGGCACATGATTCTTGCAACATGTACCCCATGGATGGACTGGATGCCAGTATCTTTAGCCAGCAGTGCATGGGGATACAACATTACACATGTGCAGAACATGTACACAAGGGGATATGTGAAGTGGCATCCCAGCATGACATGCCCCACACAGCACCTCCACAGGCCATGGTACACAACCACGGTGGCTGTAGTCCATGCATGGGCACTCTCACACAGGACAAGTCCATACACTACCAAGGTACAATGGGGAAACAGTGCAGTAGTAATGTTACTCCAACAGCACAATGTACAACGCAGATTGTAAACATGTAACAGTGGTTTATTCATTGGACTGGATGTGGGTACAAATGAGGGTACAGTATAGACACATGTGCATGATATGTGCATGGTACTGGAAATACCGACACATCAGCAATACCTGCTTGAATGAGACTACAAAAACAAAGCATGAACAGTACCATAGTATAAATGTCATAACACGCATACAGCACATATGCCTAATGCACAACCCTGCTGTGTACAACTGAAGACTACAACATGCATGGCACATGGCTGTGATGTAGTAATGGCCAGGGCAATACCACGTGGAGCACCATATGGAGTGTTGGAACTATACTACTGTCACAGTGGGATGTGCTGCGTAACCAACGGTGTCACCCACTATGCAGCACATGGCACAATAGTGCGCGCTGAGTGCTGCTACTGCAACCACACTACAGTGTATTAAGCTGTAGCACAGCGGCCGTCATTGCAAGCAGTGCATCATGTAGGCCCTCAACATGATGCATACATTCCGCTATGTGGCCCTGTAGAATCCGTATAGCCGCATCCTGCCGTGCATGTGATCCTGAGGCCTGCTGGCCCACACCATCCCCTGTCACCCTTTGTTGTACCTCCACTCCACAAAGCTGCACAGGCAGAGCCATGTCCACCCCACCCTCATCCCCTGCACCCATTGCAGATTCTCCACCTGCAGTCTGTCTGCCCTGCCTCACACATTCCAATGGCACCCCAATGTCCTCCTGTTGGCCTGCTAGGTCAGACACATTCTCATCCTGGTCCTGCACCACCTGTGCATCCCCCTGACAGTGTCCATGGCCTACAGCCTACACAACCACCTGCACACCTGCAACTGATTCCTGTTCCCCAGTACCATCTGTGGCCACACCCTGATGGACATTGTCCCCCACTGTGCCCTGGTCATCATCCATATGTTGGGGTGTGTCATATGTGTCCATTCAGGCTGTGGCAGTATCAGTGACAGGCACATGGTGCACTGGTGCTGTGTCCAAGTTGGTGTCCACAGCTGCCAATTCCTCTTCCTGGACATCACTGTCACCACTGGACTGCTCATCTGTAGGTGGTAGTGGGTGTGCACACCTATGCATTTGTCTTGACCGGGACATATACTCCTGTGCCTCCTCACTCTTCACATGATCCATGACCTGGAACATGATGCATGCCCGCGGCGTGTCTGGCACTATCTACATACTGCTGTTGCACCATCCACCTGTTGGGAATAGGAGCACAGGTGCAGTACCATGCCATTGAGAGGCCACAATTCCTATAGCTAATAGACCACACTGTGTACTGCAGTGACAACAGTTCCACTGTCATCCGTCACTGTCCTGTGCTGTGATGTGTTAGCCATGCTCCCACTGGAGGTACAAAGTGACAGACATACATAACCACAGTGGAATAAGGCCCCACTGTCAACAGTGCATGCTCCATTGTGCTGCTGGCACCAAGTGGCACAGCTCCCCCCCCCCCCGCACCTACCCTCCCTAGAATCCCCTCTCACCTGTTCTCATCACTTCTTAAAACAGGCCATGGTTGTACAGTCCACCACCACCTGTGGTACAGTGTTCCACCCATCCCCCCATTGCCTGGCATATTTCCCCTCACCTCCCCATAATACCACCTCACTCACATCACAGACCATGCCCTCTCATATCATTCCCTCTTATGAGGCTGTGGAACCCCTCTGTCTGTGTGTTGCCTATCCCTTTCACACATATATGGTTGTCAATGTGATCCACCATATCCCTCCCCCTCATCAAGGGTGTACATAGTTATCTCCCCCTGCCTTCCCTTGTCTAGCATGCCCTCCTGCCCCTGGCTATGCTGTGTTGTTTGGACCTGCACGCACTCCACCAATCTTAGGTCCATAATGTGTAACGTGTGGCATTAATGCACACAGTACACCAGGTGTGGCCTGACTAGTGACTCATTTCTGGGGGATAGCTCAATAACCCTGGGGGATGGTCCCCTTGCTATGGACCCTGGCAGCATGCTGGCTCATTCTGCCGTTGTCCTACAGTGCACACTGTAGTACATGCCCCCTGTTGTATGTGCACGTAGCTCATTCTCCTCCCTGGTGTTTAATTAGTGTACTCCTCCCGGGCGACTGTCCTACAACTGGTTCCTTGCACACAACTGCTGTAACATGGATTACTAGGTGGAGGACAACATCTGCCATGACACTGACCACTGATGCGCTATAGACAGGTTGTCCTGCAGCCCCTTACAGCCTTCTATGTCATCGACCACCACCATGTTGGTGTTGTCTGCACACAGACAGATCTTACATCATCTCCCATATGGGATATCAGCTATGTGACAGTCAAGGAACACCAAGCACAGCACAGATCCCTGTGCCACCCTGCCTCTCACTGCCACCCTGCCTCTCACTGCCATCAGGGTTGGACTTCCACACCCACCACCACACTTGTCCGCCTACCCTGTAACCAGTATTATGGTTGTCACCATCCGTGCACCACTCCCCCACAGATATTGGCATTCAGCACAGCCCTACAGTGGTCATGAGGTCATCTGGGATGCTGAATGCCAGATACAGGGTATACACTGCATGGGCCTTGTCCAGTCCCCAGTATCACCCAATCATACTGCACAAGAGGTTCGTTCAACATGCTTTGTCTGGTTCACACCCGTGCTGATGCCCATCCAGTAGGGCACTGTCCTTCTGATTGGTCACAGGCCTCTCTTTCAGATAAGGCCCCATGCCTCGCTCATGGTTGCCATGTGGCACCCTTGTCTGTGGTTCCCTGGACCATCCTTTGGGCCACTGTTGTGTATGTTTGCCACATGGGCCATCCCCCAATCCTGTGGTATGCATCCTATGTCCAAGGGATTATTGCACAGGTCAACCAGTGGCCCTGCCAGTATCTTAGAAAGTTTCATCTGCACCCTGGGGTGACTGCCATCTGACCCTGAATGCCTTGTAGACCCTTGGAGCCCTCAATCTGTTTCTTACCTGGTCCCTGTACTCCTTACGTCTGTCACCTCATCCCTGCCACTGTCCACCTCCCCTACAGCTCCTACGCACTTGTCCCCTGCATCTCTACTGTACAGATGTGTACATGTCATTACTCTGCGTGCTCGACCACTCACTCCACCCACCCCGTCCATCCACAGACCCACTATCTGGTCCTTGTTGTTCCCACGTTCACATATGCATCTGAAGTGTTCGCTTACCTCTGTGTACAATACCTTGTGCCAGCAACAGCTCCTTCTGGTCCATGGCTGCCCTGGCTGGTCAACAGACTTCTCTGGACATCTCTCTCTCTCTCTCTCTCTATATATATATATATATATATCTATATATACACTATATATATATAAAACAGTCACCTATCCCCCCTGCTCATTGTTAACCCCCAGAGTGCTGCCATCGTGGACCTCACAAACTCCCTGTCCCAGGGGCATCAATCTGAGTGTCCATTCCCCAACATTCTTGGACAGTGTTCTAGTATGTGCCTCTGTGTGCTCTGCAAGCCCCTTTCCCATGGCATACCCTCTCTGTCATATATCCTGGCATTCTAGTGTCCAGTCCATGTGCCTGGGCAGCACCTCCCCCATCAATGTACACTCTGCCCGCATAACAGCATACATCTTTGTAATCAGATAATCTGTATCCATTCCCATGTTGAGCATGGCACACACACCGAGGAATGCTTAGTCCCTGCCAGTGGGTCCTCTGCCACCACACTCCAACCCATCACCCCATTAGACAGTATAGGGTCCAGAGTGTTACACGTTTGAGGTGGACCATGGACCACCTGCATCGGGTGCCTGTTCTACCATTCCTGCATCGGGTCCTGCTCCCTTGCACGTGTTGGGGTGCTGCACTCCACCACATGGTGGGTCGCAGTCTCCCACCAACAGTGTCCCCCACCCAGTAGCCCATTCTGCTGTTCTCTGCTCATGCCATGTCCAAGTACACCAGCTGTGCTGGGGGTTCCTATACTACCCCATCCCTGGTGTCATGTCCCATGGGTTCTGGCATTGCAGCCATTGGGCTCATCCCATCCTCCACCCACACATACCTTGCATGCCTTCACCCCTCCCATCCATGCATAGCACACCCTTCTCCCTTTCACCCTTTCCTATGTGACTGTCCTATAACTCAGGACATTCATCTCCCAGCCCAGGTACTGGTGTGCACACACTTCCCCCTACATGGTGCAATGTCCCCCTTCCCATCTGCCATGTGCTGCTCTATGTCAGTTGCGTATGTTCCCATGCCTCACATGATCACTGGAACCACTCTCCACCCTGCTTCCATCACCTCTGTAACCCTTCCCCCCTTATATCATCCCCCCATGTCCCCTACTCTATGCCGTCCCCATTACCTATGGGGTGGGCCTGTCAGGACCCACTGTCAGGGAGCTCTGCCTACCAGCTGACCACCGGATCATCACTACTACTTGATATCCACATCTGTTCCCATGTACTTCTCTATGTTCCAGCAATAGTCTGGCTGTCTGACCGGGCACATGAGATGGGTCTGACATGACCCCCTACAGTTGGCACACTGTGTTGTGGTGGCATGGCATGTACACATGTACCATCGCACACCCCATGTACCTGTGACATGGTCCTCATGTTGCAGGACACCATAACACGGCATTGTTGCACCATGCTGGTACATTGTGCATGACCCTGCTGCCTGTCAGCATGTCCTCTGAGCCCATGGGCCCCCCCACCCACATACTTGTCCCACACCTCACGTGCACCATGGCGGGTGTGCTGCTGACCTGCTTCATCCACCACTGTGATGGCCATCCCATGTACAATGCTGCCACAGACACATGTGTTCCACCATGGCATGTGTATCTCAGCATGCCCATCGGGGTTCTGGTGGTTCTGGGGAACACACACATGGGTGTATTTGACTACACTCATTCCCACACTAGTTGTTCATTACATGCATTGCTATGTATTGGTACAGGGCCAAAGCTGTAACTACACAGACACAGGCACCTTTATCCTCACATTGTCTATGAGGGGACAATCACTGCACCCTGTCCTAATACTGTCACCAGCAGTACCAATACTTTGGCACATGCCAGGTGCCTGCAGGTACATGTAGGCCATGACTGTAGCCCCCCGGCCCACTGTTACTCCTTTGGAGCAGCAGGGACAGTCATTGTCTGACCAGCGTACAGGTCTTGCTCATCCTCTGTCCCCATCAGGGGCACATTGTGGTTCCATGCATGCATGCACTACCATAGGGCATTGGTCAGTACATGCCATTCTGTGTGCAGGGCACACATACATACTGTGGCTGGTCACCCCGAAGGCATGCGACCAGGTCTCAGCCCCCCTTTCCCCTCCACTCTGTCATACAAGGGGCATATGCCTCAACGAGCACACATTGCATGGCATGTGCCCTTGTGCTGGCCCATCCATGTGTGCTGGGTCACTACACACATATGCCAGTGCCCATCCTTGTGGCCCTGTGGCACAACAGGTGTGTATGTGTCACACATCCTGGCATCTGTGTGGCACACATCATGGCTGATGTTTGCACACATGGTGCACCTGCTATGCAACCCTGATATGGTAACCCACACATGGTGTGACCATACATGTACCCACGCTCCAAGGCTGTTGTACATTTGCTATGTGACCTACCTTGGGTTCGAGGGGCCATGTTCTTTCTTGCTTGCTGGCGTGAGCTCCTCCATCACTCCTCTGGCTGCTGTCTGTGGGCACTACTGTCACTGCCACCTGTGGAAACATGAGTGGACAGCCATTAGTGTCTGCACAGGGCCCTGTGTTTTGTTGGCAGACATGATATAGGCATGACTGTTACATGTCTGGCATACGTACCATACAGGCGTGGCCTGCCCGTCTGCATGGCCACATCAGCATCCACGGCCATCCTCTTATGTGTCAGTATGGCAGCATCCCTCCTGGCAAGCTCCTGCCATCTATACTGGAGCTGTCTGGGTGTTCTCCTGACCTCATGCTGTGTGAACAGTTTGGCACAGATCCTCCTCCAAACCTGTTCCCTTTCACCAGGGGTGTGTCTTTTGCTGGCAGGGGGCAGTAGGTACCTGGCCGATTGCTGGACCAGGCTCACCAGCTGCGCTGTCTCATCTGAGCTGAAATCTGGTCCTCTGCCACTTAAGATGTTCATATCTGCACTGGCAGACAAGATGTGGTTGTGTGTCACCATCAAATGCAATACTCTTCACTCCCTCCTGCATGGGGCCTCAAGTTGCACACTGTGGCGTCCTTCCCTGCATCACTACACAATGTTGCGATGCATGCCGCAAATGTGTGTCATTCCACCGCCTACTGCAGGCTGCATGTATATTTTTTGCAGCTTGCATTTTGCATATCAGTCTGTAGGACTCAGTAGTGCATGTACTGTACTCTTGCAAGTGTTCCTGGGCTGTGCTTGGTGTGGCAGTCACTGTGGTTGTGGTGTGTGTTGGTACTGCCCTGTGCTGCAGATGTATACCTTCGTGGTGGTACAAGCCTGCTGGGGGGGGATGTGGCACGGTTACGGTGGTGTGGCAGTGTGTTGTCTGTGTGGGATGTCTGTGATATGGCGTTGTGTGTCCTGTGGGTGGGGCTGCACATGCATGTTCTATTCTGGACACTGGCAGTACCTGTCAACGTCACGTCAGCACTGCTTACAATTCCCTCTGGCCCTGTGTATACACCCTGCACAACACCCTGTCATGGACATGTCACGACTTCAAGGGGCAGCTTGGATTCCACGGTTGTTATGTGTGGATGTGTTTACTGACACACGTTGTCCTCTCCCACACTGTCCTGTAGCACTGTGGTTCCCTGCATTGTCTGCCGGGGTGACAGACCCAACAGGGGCACTGTTTATGTATCACAGCGCACCCTGTGTGGTGCACTGCACTGGGCAGATGTTCCTGTGTGGTGGTCTGTGTTGCCGTGGCATTCACAGGTGTTGTCATTCATGTCTTGGCAGCCTTCACTGTTTGGGTGTACATCTGCCGGTGCCACCCAAGGGTCACAGCTGTCCCTTATGTGAAATGGTTCCTGATGAGTAGTTCAAAGACCTGCCAACCTGTTGTTGCATTGCCTGGCATTTGATGATGATGATGATGTCCCACATCTGAATCCTCATTGGCCTTCTCTGCATCCCTATCACCATGCACAGGATCTCCTGTTGGCAGTTGTACCCTCTGGCTTAGGGCAATATTGTGCAGGATGCAACACGCAAGGATGATTTTACAGCACATCTCTGGGTTGTATTGCAGTGCTCCTCCTGCTCTGTCCAGACACCTGAAGCATGCCTTCAGGATCCCAATGGTTCTCTCAATCACAGCTCATGTTGTGACATATGTATCATTATATGCCTCCTCCGCTGCATTCTGTGGGTTGCTCACCAGTGTCATCAGCCATGGCAGTTGGGGATATCCACTGTCACCTCTGGAATGTGCAGTAGAGTGGACAGTTAGCCATGGACAGGCACTATGTCACATCCAGTTGTCCCTATGCAATGTACCCTGCCCACCATGCTCTATCTGTGTTTGTTTCCACTCACCTATCAGCCATCTGCCCTCCAGTTCACCTCTCTGGAATGCCTGGTGCAGGCCACTCTTCCAGAATATGAAGGAATCATGGCAGGATCCAGGATACCTGGCCACCACGTCTAGTATCCAACAGTGGCTGTCGCACACCGCCTGAATGTTCAGTGAATGATACCCCTTGCATTTTACAAAGGCATCTCCTTCTTCCAGTGGTACTTTGATTGCCACATGTATGCAATCAATAGCGCCCAGGACTTTTGGGAACTGTGCTATTGCATAGAAGGCCTGCTTGGTGGCCTGCTGCTGTGCACCCTGTGGGAAGCCAATATACCTGTGATGGCGCCGCAGCAAGGCATCCACAAACTGTCTCAGGCACCGGTACACAGTGGCCTGGGATATTCCAACTGTATGACCACTGGGTCTTTGGCATGTACCAGTGCCCATACAGCACAGTGCTACGCTTACTTTCACATTGACTGGTATGGCATGGCCCCTCTTTGTTGCTGTGGCCAGATCCTCCTCCAGCTCCTGGCACAGCATTGCTATGGTGGCCTTATTCAACCGGTACCATGCTATGCACTGCTTCTCCATGTGCTCCTCATAGGATAGTCTGACATGTGTCACTCAAGGGCCAATTCGCCTGGCTGGTTGCTGTGGCTGTGGTGACACATTTCCCTGCATCTTGCTATTGCAGTTCTTTCTTCACCTGCACTGCCCCCGCCAGCCTTCTGCTGCCAGAATCATGCCCAGTAGGGCTACCCCTGCAGGCATGGTCGTCCTCTTCTACAGTCACACTCCACAGTCTGCATGCTGCTTCCTATGGTGTGTTTACATTGTACTGTGTTGCACCACCCCTTTTATAGTGGTGTGCACTTAGATCACCTTTTCATTGGTCTAGGTGGTGGGGCCTTGGATGGATGCAGGCAGACTGTGATGTGTTTTCTGAATGCGGATTTTGGATGCTTCATGCCATGCGACATGTCGCAGGTTTCACAGTGACACGATTCTGGACGCAAGGCTCAAAGCGCAACTTCTCTGAGTTTTGATGCCACTTTGCATTTTTGAATTGCACTCAGTGCATCTTTTGCTGCATCTTGCTACTTGTGTCATTCTTTTTGGATGCATTTTGCGGGCGTCCTTCTTGTGGCATTGTGAATCCAGCCCACTGTCTCAGGGATTGAAGTGGGGAGACATTACTGAAGGTCCCGTCGCCTTCTCACTTTCTGTTTGTAATGTCTGTTTTTCCAGTACTAGTTTCCATTAAATCTTTCTGTATGTTTATTGTGTCTTTTGCAGTGTCAGTTTCTACTCATGGTTGTTGTACTTACATGAGGATCGAGTGTGATGTTCCTCTATGGTTATTGAGTCTGAGGAATTCTAAGCACTTTCACGTTCTAGGTGTGTATATGCTCTGATAATTGATGTACTAGTTTGTGGGTCCAGATCATTTTCATAAACTTGAGGGGGGCAGGGGGCCACACTTTTTGACTTGAAGTAGCCAGTGGGCCAGAACTGATTTCTGGTCTGATTTCACATAAAAGACTTTTTCAGATAAATCCATTTCATCCCATGAGTTACGGGTTGACCATGGGCATGCACAGTGACCATCTTCCTCACATAGGTTGCACTTGGCCTTATTTGGGCAGGTACTGCTGACATGTCTTACCTTAGAGTATAAGCCACATTTTATCACAAGTGCTACTAAAATGTAACCTGGAGCCACACTTGTAGCAGGCATTAGGATGGCCCACATAAACACCCCTTTATCCTGACCCAGGTAAAAACAATTAGGAAACCGCGTTACCAAACAGTTATAATACCAGTGTTCTACCGCTGAAGCTGCTTCAAAGCCTGCAGTTCATTCAAATCAAGTCAATTTTCCTATGTGATATTTTTTTCATCATTTTGACATGTTAGAGGAGTTCTTGGTCTCATCATTCAGCTGAATTATAATCAGCCTGACCACCACAACAAGTTGTCCCACTCATTGGCTGGGAAAAAGCTTCACATTTTAAATTTTACCATGCCATACTAAGCTGAGGACCCCCTGCTTTCTCTCTGTTATATCGGGAAAGAATTGTGCTCTGGCCAGTAAGAAGCTCACAGGTGATCACTGGGGAATTCACCAGTTAGGAGAAGCCCACAACTCCCTGACTTGCAATTCAATATTAAAGGTTAAGCAAGCTCACCCTTGACTAATACATAAAGATTATTATCGAATTGATCTTATTTTTTTAAACGTTTACAGGGGTGCACCTGGTGTGTGTCCAAACAAAAGCAAACAGTTATAATACCAGTGCCCCCACAACGCTGCTTTAAAGCCTGCAGTTCATTCAAATCAATTCAAATTTCCTACTTGAATCACATGAACAAATTGAATTGTTTTGAATGAACTGCAGGCTTTGAAGCACATTTAGAAAGGGGAGCACAGGTGTTATAACTGTTTGCTTTCATTTGGTCACACACCAGGTACACCCCTGTAAACATGAAACAAGCATTTGTCAATGCCGAATGTTGACTGCTTTGCTCCGTTGAGCTTGCTCAGTACGCCTCCCTCACCCGCTCGTTCTGTTTCTCCCAGCACTGTAGGCTGCCCTTTTGTACTGGGCTCCTGCCTGCATTGGAGCCTGTGTCTGCCTGGAAAGAAATTAGCAGCAGTCCCAACAGAGCTCAGTTGAGCTAGGTCACTCCCCCTCTCTCACTCGCTTGATCCTAATCTGTCCCAAACAATGATTTCTGAAAGCAACTGTGGTATTCTGTGCCAGAAACATGAAAACACATTTTGGGGCAGGATGTGCAAAATGACAGCTGTACTGTTCATAAGGAGGTGTGAAAAAATGCCAGTGTTGAAAATCTGGAGTGAAAATATTACTAATTTGCGAAGTTACAAGGGTGTGTGGAAACTGCATAATGCATGCTCATAACACTGTCATTTTATGGAGTTTCATCACAAAATTTTCAACATAGGCATTTTAGCACCTCTGCTCCTACACAGTGTCACTGTGATTTTCGTAATGCATCCCAAACACTGATTTCCCACAGCGCGCCTACGCTATTCTGCGCCAGAAGTGCAAAAACACATTTCGGCCAGGATGTGAAAAATGACAGCTGCACTGTTCATAAGGAAGCATGGACCAATGGCAATGTTGAAAATCTGGAGTGAAAATATTGCAAATTGGCAAAGTTATGAGTGTGCATGGAAACTGTGCAATGCACGCTAGTAACACAGTCATTTTATGGACTTTCATCACCAAATGTTCAACATAGGCATTTTAGGACCTCTGCTAATGAACAGTGTCACTGTGATTTTCGTAATGTGTCCCACACACTGATTTCCCACAGCGACCGCACTATTCTACATTGTAACTGCAAAAACACATTTCGGCCAGGATGTGGAAAATGACAGCTGTACTGTTCATAAGGAGGTGTGGGAAAATGCCAATGTTGAAAATCTGGAGTGAAAATATTGCAAATTTGTGAAGTTACGAGCTGCGTAGCAACTGTGCAATGCACACTCATAAAACAGTCTTTTCTTGGATTTTTTACACCAAATTTGGAAAATAGCCTTTTTGAGAGCCCACCTCGTGAACACTGGCACTGTCATTTCATTAATTGGTCCCATAAGGTGATTCCATGCAGTGACCACAAAATCACCTTTCAGGGCTGAATAACGCCATGACAGTAACCAAATTCATGAGGAGGGGTCCCAAAAACTCCATGTTGAAAATTTGGTGCCAAAATTCCCAAAATGCCTGATATGCATCAAAGTTGAAAAAACTTTGTTTATGCCATTATACAGTTTACCGTCATTTCCTCAGTTCGCGGTCGGCTTTGAAGAGTGCAGATGTGTTCCTGGTCCACCAAAGATCATCACGCTGGTTGGGGTGGGGGGGGTGAGGGGACGCAGGGTGTGCAGAGGGGGGTCGCAGGCTGTGGGAGGGAGCAGGGAGATGGTGAGTGACCATTTTCTTTTTTCACAGGTACTACAAATGAAAAAAAAATATTGCAGGACTTTTTTTTTTACAGGACCCTTTGGCATGCTGGGGTGGGCTCCCAGCATGCCAACACTAGTGTTTTGTTGGGGCAGCTCTAGCCAACAGGGATTGGGCAACCCCATTGGCACAAAGGGGCACAAGAGCTGAGGGGGATTGAGAACTCCCTCAGCACAACTGCAGTGCACGTTTGGGGGGGAATTATACCGACGGGGGGTGGGCTCCCCCATCGGCAAATAATACTTTGCGGGGGGACATAATGCTGATGGGGAATGGGCTCCTCCATTGGCAACATTAACATTATGGTTACAGCCACTGAAGCTGACAGGGATCGGGGCCCCCGTCGGCAGACAAACGCTTGGGGGGGCACATGCTGCTGAGGGGGATTAGGCACCCCTTTGGCATGGGGGTATTCACTCATATTGTTTGAGAACACAGCGGCAAGCCACCGCCATGTTCACAAACAATGTCACAGTACCTAGGTTCTGCCCAGCAATGACAGGTCACTCCCTCATTGTAGTGGAATGGCTTCTGCTGCAATCACGAGGCGGCCCCTAATTGCAGCGGCTGAAACCTTACAAGGTTGTGGAACACTGGATGAACTAGTGTCAGCAGCAGCATGCCACCCCATTGGCAAAAGTGGGCCAAGAATCCAAAAGCTGTGGGGACATTGGCCACAACAGTGCCGCCCCTCTGAAACCTGCTTCTACAGCAAGCTGCCACAATATGTTTCTTACGCATGTGCACAATCAACATAAAAATGAAGGTAAATTTGATAAAAAAAAATCTTTATGTACTGGCCAAGGTTGAGCTTGCTAAACCTTTAATATTGAAAAGAAAATGCATTACTCCTGCATTATCATAATTCAATTTCACTATGATATGCCATCCCCCAGTCCATATGTTTTCCAAATCCATGACTGGATCCAGAGAGCCCAAAATGGTACACTTCTGCTTCATCAAGTGTAGGATATCAATGATGCTCACTTTTCATTCTTAAACAATAATGTTATTGTTTTATTTTATGTTTTGTAAGGGGAATGATGAAGACGGATCTCCACAAGGGGGTGTCATTGAGTTGGTGGTACTTTGCTCTAAATCATTCTAAATTTTCAGCTGACTTGAAACTTATGTCAAAGATTGAATCTCCAGGTGTGTGTATGAGTGCATACAATTCGGTGGCAAAAAAAATGTTATCTACCTCCTATCTGGGTACTCCTCCAGTCCTCCTTTAAAGTTGATCCACACTGCATAATGTTTTTTGATGGTTCATTTGTACTCTAAGAAAATCAGAGTATCTTTTCCTTCCTTCATTATTTTGCTCTTTGTCCTGTCCCCCATCCTCATTTGGTCCTGGTTCAGGTTCAGGCTCCGGGTCTGTCACTTGTTCTCCCTGACTTGACAGATTTTTCCTTAAGGAGCCTTGGTCCTTCTCATCATCTGAAATGCCATTATTTCCTGAAAGATTCCAAGTCAAGATGGAGGGTACATCTGCTTATATGTGTGCTGTTCCTTTGTCTGGGAGAGTAAAGGAGGTGCAGACATGTGAGATGTTTCAAGTCCAGTTACAGGTATAGTAGACACAACTGGGACCTGGATAGTGGTAGCAGGCTGAGTTATAACCTAACATGGGGGGGGAAGGGACCAGCAGAACTGTAGCAGTGCCATCAGCAGCACATTTAAACAGTGGAGGGACCTTTTGTTTTGCAAAATTAAAATCATAACGTACAGCCATATCAAACACAGCACTATCCTGTGTCTCTGAGCTGCTTATCTGTGTTTCTCTTTTATTATACTCCATTTCCTCAAAGTTCATATATTGTACACTGTTAGCAACATTTGTTCCAAAAATAGTTCTTTGTGGCTAACCTGAGAAATGAGGGCTGATTTTTACCAGTTCCATCCAGAACCCAAACCCATCCAGACTGTTCCATGCCTGCCTCAGTATTTAGTGTAGAAATCTGCTGTTCATTGAACTGCTGCAGGTATAGTCAAACAGGTGACCTAAAGTTATAATTCCTGGCCTGGGTCTGGCTGTCATTCATTCTTTGAATGGTACCCCTTTGATGTGAATTTATTCCGCTCAGCTGTTGCGGCACTCTTCTGTCAGCTTCATTTTCACCTAGCAGGCATTCTGTGGCTTCACTTTCAGGACATGCAGGGCTCACACTTGGAGTAATCTCTTTCAATGGTAATGGGGAATTTCCAATTCTGTTTTAGCTGACCATCTCTCTCTCTCTCTCTCTCTCTCTCTCTCTCTCTCTCTAACTGGTAGAAGCACTCATTTCATTACTCATATTCATGACACCCTGTATGTCAGAATTAGGTCCTATATCAAAAATAGGGCACGTGCTCTGTTGTGTTTGACACTGCCCATTTTAAAGGAGCTGCCAGCTCTCAGCTGTTCTTGCTGCCAGTTGTCTGTGCTTGTATCAGCACTGCTACTTGCAGCAATGGGAAGGGCTGTGGTAGGACTATGCATTACAGTCACATCTTCCAAGGCAGAACAAAGCTGAACACTCAACTCTTGCATACTATGGGAAGATTGCAGGAATCTTTCTCATAGTAGGCATTTCTCTTCTTCTTCAGCCATCAGGTTCAGGAGAGTAGCTCACTTTTTTCTCAGTTTATCATCTAGTTGGCATTTTTCCAATGCTGTCTTCTCAGTTTGAGAATCTGTCTGCTAATGCCCATCACTAGGGGCTACCTCTTGGAATATGCCTTCTGAATTTGGGCTTTCAGCTACCTCCATTGTGTCAGAATCCACCAGTGCTTGCATAGGGCTCACAGGTATGAAATCTAATTTTTTTCTTACTCTCAGCACTGTGTATTACAGTTGCTCTAAACAAACTTTTGGAAATATCCATTCCCTGAGCAAGTTCCCATTCAGCAGTAACCATACTCTTGTCAGTAATTTCCTTGTTACTGTGGTTGGGGAGGGAAGCAGTCTTCACCACCCAGTCTGCCATAGCACTCTCCTTCTTGGGCGCCTCCAGCCACCTAGCAGGAAGTCAACATGGCCCCCTGCAGGAAGAGCAGGGGAATGATTTTATTTAGAAAATATTATGGTACAAATACCTACATCCTCATACAAAAAAATTACACCACCAATCTATAAATTATACATAAGGAATTCACCATAGAAAAGAAGAGTAAACAAAAAAAAAAAGAGAAAGCAAAGAAAAGCATCAAATATTTATTGGTTAACCATGAGGATTCTGGTAGTTTATCCAGAGAGATTTTAACTTGATCTGAGAATACTGGCTTTTGACTTTCTCGTAGCAAGAACTAATATGATCTGGAATAGCCAGCACCAGTGCCTCTTGAGTCAAATATTGTTGCTGAGCTATGGTTCACACAGCTGCAGTGGCTGTCACAGATCTTTCATCAAAAGGAAGATATGGGACAACAGTTGCAGCTGTGTGAACTATAGCTCAGTTGGTAGAGTTTCTAACACAGCATGTTGGAGGTCATAAGTTCAAATCCTAGTGGTTCACATTTTTCCTTTGTCATTGTAATTCATGATCTAAATTTGCCTTGCAGTGGCCTCTTTAAACTGCACTGAGAAGGAGTTTATTGGCTTGTTCTGGTTTATTTCTAATGTTGCAAAGTTATGCAACACCAGAGGAAAGGAATGGGACTTTGAAGGAAGATCTGGGACAGCCACTGCAGCTGTGTGAACCATAACTCAGTTGGTAGAGTTACTAACACAGAATGCTAGAGGTCATAGGTTCAATTCCTAGTGGTTCACATTTTCCCTTTCTAATTGTATTTCAGGATCTAAATTTGCCTTGCAGTGGCCTCTTTAAACTGCACTGAGGAGTTGATTTGCTGTTGTTCATAGATTTTAAGAAATTAGAATAACAAAAAAATCTTCATTTTCCATTTTATCTTCTAGAGCCAAGGGATAAATAATGTTTCCTCCAAAAATTACTGTTCTGGTGCAAAATAAGTAAGGTTACAGTTTCTGAAACAGCTCGACCCTAGTGGCTTTTGTTTGGGAGGTATAAACTGCCCCCATTCTAATGTGAATATTTTGCCAATCCAGATCTAAAAGCAAAGCTCTGCCTGGGTGAATATCTATTAGTTTTGTAACCTTATACTCCTGTGTTTCAAACAAAATCCCTACCCCTGAACATGGGCCCTCCCCAACAGACCAGAAAGATTCCTCCCCAACAGACCAGAAAGGTGATTCCCCCAACCATTTTGACTTTGCATGATATATGTCGGATACAGCTTTAAGCCTTGTGTCTTGAAGAATGAATACATGGGAATCTGAGGCAGCCAAGGTGGAAAATGTAGTTAATTTTCTTTTATTATTCCTGAGGCAATTCACATTTAAATAAGTAGTGTAAAGATCCAGTATTAAACCATAAGTACTTACAAATAGCAAAAAGAGAAGAGTGGATGATTCTCTCATTATTAATACATCATAGAACTTCTTTTCTTTTTAGTCTTTCTCCTGGAGTGGGATACATCCAAGAGTGACCCATCAGCAGGGCCACTGGAAAATTGCAGAAAAGGTTATTAAAAATTGTGGAACGTTTGGCAAAATGTGTGGGAAATTGTAGGGGTTCTACTACAGACCCAGAGTGCTTTACAATAAATCTTTCAATGTTTTCTGCAGCATATATTAATAAGTATAAATTGCTAAGTGAATACACTGCCACTTGAATATGTTTAAAACGTAAAGAAAAGTTTATGTTCCTAAAAAGAATACTAAATTGATAACCTATCATAAGCGTTGTCTATCTTCCAAAATTTAAAATCTCCTCCCTCATACAGTGTTAAATAGATTCTATAAAGTGAACCACAGCAAATCAGTATTAAATAAAGCCAGAAAAAATATTTTTGTTATTTCTGACTGTTGAATAATGATGCCTAATCAACAGCTGTTTACAGTGCTCTGCTAGTTATCCACCCACTTTGGTACAAGAAACAATAAGCAGATAAAGTGGTGAATAATTTGGTTTTAGTAAAATGTTAAAGTGTTTAATAGTCATAATTTTTACTGTAGGTACTGTACACTATTTTTGAAATCACATATTTAAACATTACATCTTGGGGTTATTGGGGCTGGCAGCATAATCTAGAGGTTAGAGTTACAAACTGTAAATGAGCTGACTACATCTAGCAGACCTGGGTTTGATTCCCACAACCTCCACTTGTGCACTGTGTGATTCTGAGCAAGTCACTTAACCTCCTCAGTGCTCCTGGGTTGTACCTTATGTGGTTACCAAAAAATGAAAATAAAAATACCAATATATTTCATGCATCATACAGTAGTCAGGGTACCCTGCAACTTACTTTTGTTTTACTCTAGCTGCAATGATTTTGTTTAATTAAAGATAAATGTTCAGATACATTTTGTGTTTTTACAAGCTTGTTTTTAGACTTCAGTCAGTTTTTATTGTAGTCTTTGCATGTGAGCATCTGGGGGTAGTTGCTAAGAGTGAGATCACTGTTAGCAACTAGCTTATTCAAGTTTAAAATCGGCAGGGCCATCCTAAAATCCTCAGCTGTTTGAATCAAAACTAGTCTGAATAAAAGTATGCTCACAAGGAAAAACTTGCCCTGCCACTTACAAAAAGGCTTCATAGTCAGCACCCCATTTAAGTGAATGGGAAAATTTGCACCTTTTCTCCCATCTTTTGGTTCAGTCTGTGTGGCAACAAAAAGTTTTCTGATAGACTGCTTCAACACAAAACAAATGTTAAGTGTTTAAGTGTACTTATGCTTGGCCAGTGGATCTTGAAACCAAATAAAAGGATTCAAAAGAAATCAGTGTCACATAAAATCCTTGCACTACCTTGCACTGCATTGTTTCAGCCAAATCCAAATATGCTTGCAAAATTGCCAATAGTATTTTATTAAAAATATTAATACTTTTTACACAGTGTAATATAAAAACTCAAAAACTGCAAAAAAAATTGCAGAACATGTCAGTTTTTGTGGAGAATGGTGAACACTGCAGATTCTGCCAAACAATTGCGGGCATGATTTTCCAGTGGCCCTGCCCATCAGTACCAGAGAAGTCTTTTTGGGAGGACGTAATAAAAGAAGTTTCAGAGTCCCCTTCTTTGCCTCCTGAATCCTCCCCTGTGTCTGAAGGACTGAGAATAGGTTATGGATAGAGACCTCCTTTATTGGCCATCTTCCACTTCAAATGTATCCTATTGCTCTGTTATTTCTCTCCAACTACTGTGAAGTCTTTGTATGGATGTGGTGGTGGAGATATATATCAGTCACCACATCTAAGCGCTCCTGATCAAAAACGTGTTCTTGGGTGGCTGCCCCATCTGATAGATGAACTTGTGATGGGGTGGCGTAGCATCCTCAGCAATGTTGCCTCTCTCATTTTGATTCATCCTGTTGAGGTTATGATGTGGGGTTTAGGTGAAGTGGTCGACCTGGATGGCTGAGCAAGATCCGAGTCAGACTTATTTGTTTCCTCCTCTCTCCGATTGGCAGATATTGAAGTCTGAGGCTATGAATTCTTTCATCTGCTATTCTCCTGCTAGTCATGTTGTGGCTGTTGTACCATGGCTTCTTGGACGTAATAGCTACCATTATTGTTGGTAGCCCATGGACACTGGCTGTACACATGTCCAGAATCTTTACCTAGAGTACATTTTATTGGATATGGGTAATTCAGGCTAGAGTGTCCCAGACCCATACATAGACTGCACATCATGGCATCACATGCATTGCTAAGGTGTCTATGGGAACCACATAGGTGACAGGTTTTTGACTGGCCAAGATAGAAGCAAAACCCACTATCTCTTCTGATATAACAACTACTTGCTAAGTGTTGCATACCAGCTCAATGAACTTCAATTGGATTTTGATCTTCCATCCCCCCCCTCCGAATATGCTCTTTATCTAATATTGTAGATGGACAATCTAGAACATCCAGCATTGGTCTGACTCAGAACAAAATGTCAGAGGTATTTACTCCCTCCTTCCAAGAAAGATTAGTTAGTGTTGTAACTTAAGGCTTGATGATGGGAATGGCTAGAAATGGTGTCCACAGAAGAGATAGTTTAACCTGCTAGTATTGATTCCAAAATTTTCCCAGTAGCTGTGGAGTTTTAAAAACTACAGCAAACCGTGTGTCCCCACATATATGAATGAGGGTGTAAATATCAATTGCAAGGAACTATAGAGATTCTTTAAGCAGTTTCCTTATCACATAAAATCTGTCCAGTTGTTCTTCTAAATCACCCCTGTCTTTAAGGTGGACAACACTTTTTTCTTTTAGCAGGTTCACCCAAATTTTTAAAAAGATCAGCCATTCTATAGGGAGTTCTGTGCGCTGAACCTTCAGGATCCCTTGACCCTCCTGGCTTACTGTCAGCCTGAGCTATGCTCTCCATTTGCTCATTACTACCTTCTGAATGATTTTGTTCATCATTCTTGTCCATTTGGCTGTTCTCCACCATTCTCTTGTGGGATCTCTTATTCCTGGACTTGCTCTGTTGCAAAATCTTGCAGAGGAGGCTCACCCTGAGATGCTCTCGATCCTCCATAGGTACTCTCTTAGGTGTAGCAATTACAGAAACTGGTTCAATAGGATGTCTGGATGAACCTCTATTTATGCCTGCCTGCATCTGGAGATTAATAGTAGGGTCATTATCACAGGACACATTGTGCTCCATAATGTCAGCACAAGAAGTACCTGGTTCATCAGATAATATGGGGGAATATGATATAGAAGGTTCCTCAACAGACTGAGGGTTAGTAATTTTTTTCTATAGCACTCAATAGCTGGGTTGAACCCTGAACAGAGACGGGGTTTACAGCAGTCTATAACTGAGCTGTAATATCAGGTATAACAACAAGGGCTCCTATGATAAAAATAGGTGGAGCTGCAGGACTTACAGTGGGCCCTATTGGTCCATCATTTGGTTTGAACAGTGTAGGGGTTTCAGGCTTATCGGTACTTGTAGTGTGAAAGACTTAATTTTTAGAAACTAGTCTAGAAAAGGGCTGAGGTTCACAAATGCATGGACCTGTACTTTATGCTGTACTTACAGCTGCATTCTGTTTGCTGTGGCTCCAAGATGTCTCATAGCAAAGGAGCTAGCACTCGACCAAAAGATATACTCTTTCATACTGGAGCAGTTTACCTGCCTACCTCACCACATAATGTCTACTGCTTTTGGGGGGTCTCCTGGGAGCCACATTCCTTAAGGAGAATTTGCCCAGCCAGCTCCCTGCAATGACTTCTCAGCCAGGTCCAATCCCCAAACTGAGTTCCCATCTCTTGCCTGCTATGTTGATTCACAGATTGTTGGCTTCTCACCCGCTGATTCCCAGGTGTTTGATGCTGACAGACTCACAGGTCTCCATGGCTTCTGCAAAATTGAGGTCACTGGATGATACACAGAATCCAGGAGTATGTCACCAGAGTAGGCACCAGCTGCTGCTAAAGCTACGTCTTCATTTGATGAAAGCTGTAACAGCAAAGCCATTCATTCTGTTATGCCAGCACATACTGTAGGACCACATTTGCATTATGTACTATAGCCTCAGAGCTCGAAAACTCCCTCTTCATGCTCTGCTGTGCCATTTCTTCCTCATTTTTACAAATAGGTACAGTCATTTCTTTTCTTTGAAATTGCTCAGCTCTAAGCTGAGGAACTGTTGCATTATCATCAAAATTTGTGTCAGAAACTTCCATATGCAAAAGTTCAGTCATTAACTCCACCTGGTTACCTCCTTTTCCATCACCTCCAGGGTTGGCCATCTTGCTGACAAGCAAGACTACTACAGTTCCCCCCCCCCCCTCCAAAGAGTAGGAGAATTTTATTAGGAAAAAGTATACAAGATACATATGTCATATAAGTCACATATATTTAATTAAGACCAAGGGGAAAAAATTGGAAATCAACTGATGGAAACCACTGACACTACAACATAGAAAATGAAAGAAAGAAAGAAAGAAAGAAAGAAAGAAAGAAAGAAAGAAAGAAAGAAAGAAAGAAAGAAAGAAAGACTGACTGACTTCATGGGAAATGCCAGAGGGTATTCCTCCACCAGTCCTCAAGAACAGGAGCCAATACTCCCTATTTCTCCTTAGAGTAAATAGGAGACAGTTCCTGATTCACCTGCTTAAGAAGACCATTGACAGGAGTAAGCTTCTGTTGTAAAATAAACTCACAGCAAACCTGCCAAATCATCCAATTTTAATACTGCCATTTGTAATTGTGACCAGACCCATCACACAAATTACAGCTCACTGAGCTGTTGCAATTCAAGGCAACATGGCTTATCCCGGTGCACAAGGGACATTTGAGTTTGTCACAGGCATTATTCAAACAGGAATTAGAGCTGAAGTGGAAGCAGTATTTAGACTGTCCTGCATAAAAAATAAGGCCTATGTCATGACCCCAAGATAAGCAACTTGGCAGGTGTTGTATATAACCATTCAGTTATGGCAAATGGACTCAAACACACCAGCCCACAGTCCAGATATGTTTTGTGTCTATCACTGTTTCTGGTTGCTCAGGCACTGTACATTTAATTTTAACTAGTACAAAATGTCTGTAATGCAGATCCCTTCTATGGATAGTGTAGTAATGGTCTTGAAAGCAGGTTTTGTGTGGGGTATAGCTACAAAGGGCACCCATAATGGAAGGTACTAGACATTCTAATAACACATCCAGAATTTCTCTGACCCAGAGGCAATTTGGAAGCTAATGTCAAATGTTGAATCACCTGAAGTATGAAGTAATGCATAAATGTCAGTGGCTTGAAAGCCCATACTGTCTTTCAGAAGTTTACGATGACATACAGTCAGTTAGGAAATGTGTCCAAACCCCCTTTATACTTCAAGCGCACTGCATTTCTTCACTTAGCAGGCTTGGGGAGAGCATGGCAGAGACCAGCAAAAGTACATTTAGGAGCACTCTGGCATGTAGGATTGGTCACTGAAGTTGCAGTAGAAGTCCCAGGTGTGTAAGCATCAGGGAAAGAAGATGAAGTAGGAAGAGGGGCATCATCCCAGTCCCAGGTCATGTGGCCCTTGCTGAAGTAGAAGGCAAGAAGTTCTCAGAGGAGCCAGAAACAGCATTAACAGTCTCGGCAGCAAGATCAAGAACTAGCACAACAAAACCACAAAAGAGAAGCATTGGCTTTTGTGTGAGGACATAGAAAGATTTATTTATTTATTTATTTATTTAAGAGTCTAACCAGGAGGGCATGCTGAGCGGAGTACCGCTCAATTCCAGATGCATCCTGGGGGGAAGGGAACTGGGAGTACAGAAAATAAACAATAGAGGCATAAAATATTCACAGAACAACAACAACGTGCAGCAGTACAAGTGATGAGAGGAGAAATCCATGCGGACAGAGCAGACAATTTAGCAAACAAATAAGATGGTGGTTGATTGCTAGACTGATGTGGGCACATAGCAGCCATTAGTAGGCAGAGCAAGCCGAGTATAGAGTTGGCCTAAGTCTAAGGTGCAGTGTTGGGAGGGAAGTTCACTTTGTAGCCCTGGTGGAGGGGGAAGAATGACCAGATTAGGGGTGCGTGTCGACCATGGGCCAAAAAGGAGAGGGCAGGTGGGCAGAGAGTGCTAGGTGCAAGCACAGCTGGTGGAGAAGTGGGCATAGAGGAGGGAGTTGAGGCTCTGAGAGTTTGTGGTATGCCTAATGGCGGAAGGCAAAGTGTTCCAAATTTTGGGTAACCGGTATTTGTAGGCAGCTTGGCCTTAGAAGGAACCCATAAAGGGGATAAGTAGGAGCCTGGAATCAGTGCTCCTAAGGGCATAGACTGACGGTGATTGTGTTGAGAGGGCAGATTCGAGGTAAGGGGGAAGCGATTGAGTCCAGTATTTGGCTATGACCCTGGCTCAGTGGATCTGTCTCCGGTCCTGTAGTGTGGGTAGGGCTAGCAAGCTATAGAAGCTGCAGTGGTGAGTCTTTTGAGGACAGTCCAAGATGAACCAGCAGAAAGAATGAAAGAGTGTGTCAAGATGGCAGGTCTATGTAAATGTTACTGTACTAAGAAGCAGTGGTATCTGTAGAATTACCCCAAGATCAGTGGCTAAAATTGGTCTTAGGGACTGCCAAGGACACTCCTCTGCTTATTTTTCCCAACCTGCCTGATAGACGGCTTCCACAATAGTCAAGCCTGAGGCAGAAGTATTATTATCATATATTAGAAAATAAATTCACATTGCAGTGTTCATTGTCTTACATGTGGACCCACTAGGAACAGGTGCAATGTGCCAGGGATTTTTAACATGTTCAAACAGTTTTACTAATTATAGTAAATGTTCACATGCACTCAAACAGGACTCAGCAACCTGTAATTTTCACCATTTGGTGAACATTTTTATTACAGGACCTGTGTGCTTTCCTTCAACATCTTATTTTGAAGCACTTATAGTGAAGGAGACAGTACTTATCATTTCCAATCCATGTTAGACTGTCTATGTTTTCTTTCAAAGTTCTTTCTTTTAGAAGCTCTTCATGGCTTAATTGCCTAGTCCATTGGCATTTTCCAAAGTTGAACTTAAAATCTGCACAAACGCTACACCCGCAAGTAACATATTATTATCATAGTTGGGCTGCACAGAAAAAGAGTCATGAGGAGAACTGGAATCAGGGACAATACAGGAGAACTGACAGCCTGATCTGAATGGAGTGTAGGCACATCCAACACCCAGTTCCACTGCAAAGCTCCTACACCACACTGGCAGAGCGGAAACATCCCACAGAGGCAACCAAAGTTGTGTTGGGAGTGGATGTGGAGGACCTTCATAGTGGAGACCCCAAGGGGGGTGGCAGAGGACCCTAGAGGAGGAGAAGGAAGAAGTGAATCCTGGTGGGGGACTCCATAGTGTGAGGGATAGAGTTGGGGACACGTAAAGATGAGGTAAGGGGGATTATGTGCCTTCCCATTGCCATGGCTCACAAGGATGGAAAGAGGATCCAAAGGATATCTTAGGCAGCAGGAAGGGAGGGAGGAGGGGAGAGCTAAACATCATTGTCCATCTGGGGACAAATGACCTGGCTAAGGATGAGCCAGCAATAGCTCATGTGGTGTTTAGGCAATTGGGGAGGAGTCTTAGGCAAGTAGCATAATCTGTGATCTTCTCTGAGGTGCTACTTGTATACAACAGTGGGGAGGACACAATTCACTACACCAGGATCTTCAATGCATGGTTGAAGGAATGGTATAGAGAGGAGGGTTTCTGCTTCATTGGGGACTGGGACTTACCTAGAGGGATAAGGACCTGCATCCATCCAGGAAGGGAACCATGGTCCTCAGTGAATGGTTTAAATGCTACCTTGGCCAACATTTAAACTAGACAAGGGGAAGGAAGAAAGATGAAGGGAGACATAAGCTATCCCCCTTCCCATAGGAAGATGAGGTCAGAAAGGGGAATCCTGATGGGATGATACCCCAATAAGAATCATATAGCAAAGGAATCAGGGGAACAGAAGGCAAGAGTGATAATGAGATAGACAGTAGAGGAAACAAAGGGGGCAAATGCGAAACAAGAGGGGGGTAGCAGCACAATCTGGAGATCCATGTGTGAAAATGGTCAAAGTCCAGGCAACATGATTGCAGACCTAAAGGCCAACATGGAAGAAGCAGACTTGGATATGGTTGCAGTTAATGAGTCCTGGTGCAGTGAAAACCAGGATTGTGGCCGTACCAGGGCATACTCTGTTCAGAAAAGACAGGGTAGGTAAATGGGGGGGGGGGTGGCTCTTCATGTTAGGGACAAGATAAAAGTCACAGAAATACAGAGAGAGAAGGGAGGAACTGAGTAACGGTAGGTCACCCTGGAAACATGTTAGTAGGCCACTATTCACATAGAAGTCATCTACAGACCTCCAGTATGGGGGGAGAGGTGGAAAGGATGTAATGGAAGCCATCAAAAGGATGGCATGCAAGGGGGAGGTGTTGCTGGTGGGTAACTTCAACCTACCAGACGTGGATTGGAGCCTACCAGCTGCAGCAACAGTCAGAAGTAGAGACATCCTGGACTCCCTGCAAGGGGTGTTCCTCAGGCAACTAGTTAAGAAGTCCACTAGTGGGGGGAAGATACTGGACCTGGTACTGAGAAATGGGGACAATGTTGCTGATGTCATGGTTTGTGACAACCTGGTGTCCAGTGATCATTGTACAGTGTGTTTCAATATAAGGACTTGGCCAGAACTGAGCTGCACTAAGACAAGGGTCCTGGACTTCAGGAAGGCCAATTTCAGGAAAATGGGAGAATGCCTCTGGGATGCCCTGGAAGAGATAGAGGATCTTGGGGTATTCAAGGAACTGTGGGCAAAAATAAAGGGGGACATTTAAACAGCAATAAATGTCAGTGTCAGGCAGGTTAACGAGGTCAAGAGAAAAAAGAGACTGCAGTAGTTGTCTAGAGATGCAGCAGAAAAAGTAAAAGCAAAAAAACTACCATTTAGAAAGTACAAAAAGACAAAGAAGGAGGAGGATAGGAAAAAATACCAGGAGAAACAAAGGGAGGGAGGCAGGGAAGGCAGTTAGACATGCAAAGGCACAAACAGATGACAATACTGCCCAATCTGTAAAAGAAGGCGATAAAACTTTCTTCAGCTATTCAAGCAAGAAGACAAAGATCAAAGAGGGACTAGTAAGGTTAAAAGGGGAAAAAGGGGGTTGTGAGGAGGAGGAGGACCAAAGGAAGGCAGACATATTGAACAAATACTTTTGTTTAGTATTTACAGAAGAAGGGGTAGGTGATGGGCCAAAGATAAGTGAAAAGGGCATAAATGGGGTTTACCTATGCTGAATCAACAACACTGTTGTCGATGTTCAGCATAGCGAGATTCTAAGTGTTGACAGGCAAAATTTTGCCTGTCAGATATTGGTGTGTTTTCTATTGGGGGCTGTGCTCCCAATCCCCCCATATGGGGATCAGCGCACCCTGAGCCGTCCCTGCTACTGATTACTATCCAGTCGGAGTTGTCTTGAAGGGTGTAGAAGTCTGTGAAAGGGCAAAATTTTGCCCTTGGATCCCTCACAGTGACAATCTCGAAACCTGTCGAGATTGTCGCTGTGAGGGTTTCGCCATGGGGGTTTCACCATGTGGTCAACATATGCATAAATGGTAGAGAGGTGGACACATTCCTTTTACAGAGGATAAGGTCATCAAGGTACTAGCACAATTAAAAGTAGACAAGGCAATGGGAAATGATGGGGTGCACCCCCTGGATATTGAGGGAGCTCAAAGGTGCTGTTTGCATCTCTGACAACTCTGTTCAACTTATTAGAACCAGGGGCGGTTCTGAGGGACCGGAGGAGGGCAGATGTGGTCCCACTTCACAAAAGTGGGAACAGGGAGGAGGCAGGAAATAACTGACCTGTCAGCCTGACTTTGGTAATAGGCAAACTAATGGAAACACTACTGAAGGAAAGGGTAGTGAAATTCCTTGTAACTAGTGGATTACAGGATCCAAGGCAACATGGTTTAACAGTGGGGGGACTTGCCAGACAAACATGATTTAGTTCTTCAAGTGGATGACCAGGGTAGTGGATCAGGAAGGAGTGGTAGATGTGGCCTACCTGGATTTCAGTAAGGCCTTCAACAGTTCCACATAGAAGACTGGCGAACAAGCTGGCCTGTCTGGGAGTGGGTCAAAAAGTTATAGTCAGAGGGTGATAGTAAATGATGTCCACTCTTGAGAAGGCAAGGTGACCAGTTGGATGCCTCAAGGCTCAGTACTAGGCCTGGTCCTCTTCTATGTCTTTATTAGCAACATTGTGGAAGAAGTAGAAGGGAAAGTTTGCCTGTTTGCAGATGACACAAAACTCTGCAACAGAGTCAACACACTGGGGGGGGGGTGAGGGTTGATTTGAAAAAGTTAGAAGAATGGTCAAGGGCTTGGCAGCCAGATTTCAATGCAGAAAACTGCAAAATAATGCACTTGGGGGAATGGAAACCTAGGGGCTAGATACCAATTGAGAGGGGAAGTACTGGCAACTACCTAAAAGGAAAGTGACCCGGGGGCAATTATTTCTAATGACCTAAAGGTAGCCAAACAGTGTGCTAGGGCAGTGGGGAAGGCTAGCAGGATGCTTGGGTACATAGGGAGGGGTATCACAAGTAGGAAGAAGTAGGTTATATTACCCCAGTACAGATCACTGGTAAGACCCCACCTCAAGGACTGTGTCCAGTTCTGGAGGCCCCATCTCAGGAAGGACATTGATAAGGTGGAGATGGTGTAGAAGATGGCTACTAAAATGTGCAGGGCCTGAATCAAAAGTACTACAATGAGAAGTAGACCAAGGGGTCCATATCTGCAGACAACTTCTATGTTCCTATGTATCTAATATACAGAACTACTCACAGCGCCAGAAGTTGTAGACAAGGATTGCAAGGTCATCAAAGCAGTAGGCAAAAAAGGTACAGCTGAAACATTTAAGGGCTGCACTTGTGTCTGTTGGGAATTTCCAGGGGCTGACTGCATCAAAGTACTGAATGTTGACTTTTTACCAGTTGGCTGTCCCTGAACTGGCACAGCTGAGAATGGTACTCCCCCACAGCAGTCAGCAAAATTGCAGGGTTGGGAAGTAGGAGGGATGAAATAAGTATGTAATAAAGCTGTAACAGTACCTGGAATGGCATTTTCTGCAGTCACAGTTGCAGTCTGGACTGTAACAACTTGCACAGTGGTAGGAGCAGCTTCATCAGCAACCAGTCATCCTCGAACTCCGGAACCCAGGCTGGCAGTTGGTGCTAACAATTTCATTTCTTCAGCAACCAACAGACTAAGCAGTTAAGCTTTATTACAAAAAAGTCTTCCTTTCTTAAAACAGGGACAACAACATTATCAGCGGCAGACACCACACAAGAAGCAGCAGGCTGGTCAGGTACAGGACTGCATGTCATAGGTATACACAAGGAACCACAGCTTCCACTGCTTCCCCAGGTGGGGACAGAAGTAGGCTCCTCCACCTGGATCACCATCACACCATCCTCTCTGTCCAGCTCCACAGCCAGAAACACACAGCACCCCTACCAGGAAGTAGGAAGAGTAGGAGAGTTTTGAGAGTTTCCTGTGTCATGTCAACATTCCCCCAACATTCCCCCATCAATAAAACACGTACTTGTAATGCACCCCAAGCATGCACCTAGAAAAAAAATAGTGAAAACTGTGAGCAAAAAGCACTAAATACCAAAATTTGGTAGTCCAGAATTTTTCTCAACTACCAGAATTAATATATCAAGCTACTTTGTTCTGGCATGTAGTGCTCCAATGTGTCAGTACCCCACCAGTCTATCCCTTCTTGTAATGTACTTTAGTCAAAATTGTGTGTGAAAAGCACTATACACTGTAATTAAGTACTCTTAGAATGCTTCTCAGGTCACAGAAATAATTTGTCACATTGCAGGCTGAGGAGGTTGTTGCATGCAACGGCAGGTAATGATTGTCCCATTGACAGAGGAGGGGCAGATGAGGAGGTACAGCATTCAATGTGGTGCACACATACTGATATACATAGAATGTGACAGTAGATAAGGGCTGCTGGGCCCATCCAGTCTGTCCAAATTGTGTGTTTTTTTCTTCCCAGACCCTGCTTAATCTACACTGTAATCTCTTCTCCCCTCTGCCCTACTCCCACAATTCCATTGTGCCTATCCCAGGCATTTTGGAACCCAATTTCTGTTTTCACCCCTCTACCTCTTCTGAGAGGCTGTTCCAGCTATCCACCACCCTTTCTGTGAAAAATCACTTCCTCACATCCTTCCTGAACTTACCCCCTCCAGCTTAATATCACGACCCCTTTTTATAGAGCAGCATTTTCTCCAAAAGATACTCTCCTCCTCTACCTTATTAACCCCTGTCTGATATTTAAAGGTTTCTGTCATATCTCCTTCTCCCATTACTCCTCCAAGGTGCACATATTCAACCCCTTTAGGCTTTCCACATAGGGCTTATCTTGTAGACCCTGCACCATTTTGGTAGCCCTCCTCTGAACTGAGGATGTATTCATGATAGGGTGAAAAGAGACCTCTAAATATAAGAAAGAAATATTTTAAATTCTAGTACACTCCATGTCCTGTTGCATCTCTGACAAAAGAAGAAAAAATGAAAAAAATAGTAAAAGAAAAGGACATTTTAGAAAGAATATTGATTGTCACATTGGTGATAGGAATGCCATGAAATTGCATGAAAGTTCCCCAGACAGAGGAGGTGGAAGAGAAGTCTTACCTGCTGGAGGAGGAGTAAACAGGACAGGAGACCAGTGAGGACAAGAGAAAATTATTTAGACCCTACTCAAAATGCCACTGTGGTGACTGCATGGTGCAGTGTATCAGCTGTGTACCACCACCCTTCACCTGCTATGACAAGAGATAAATTATTTTACCTCACATGGCCACTGTGGTGGCTGCATGGTATATCTGTTGTCTATTTCCATTGCTAGTCTTGCTGTTCCTGTCACCTGTGACAGTCAATCACTTCACCACTTTGGTGGTCACACAGTGTATCCATTGTGTACTTCTGCTCCCATTCATACTGTTTCTTTAACCTGTGAAGACAAAAGAGAAATTGTTTTCATCACGTGGCCAATGTGGTGGCCACACAGTATCTCTATTGTCCACTTCCACTCCCAGTCTTACTATTCCTGTCACCTTTGAAGAAAAGAGAGAAATCATTTTTCCTCACTTGGCCACTGTGGTGTCCCCATGGTACATCTGTTGTCTACTCTTAGTCTTGTTATACATGCCACAACTAAAGGAAAACTATAAATAATGTTTCCTCCCTTGGCCACTATGTCACTGTGTACCTGTGAAAGGAAAACTTAAATTCAAAATTCAAAAGAAAAGAAATCATGTGATGATAGTACCATTAAATTAGTAATGGCCATACTGTGTACTGGCACAATGGTGTCACAGAGAGAGGTGGTGGAGGAATAGTCATCTAAAGTCTGTGCCTTGAAGGCTGTCTGACTTTATGACTGTTTTGCCAATCACCCCTGTGAATGGTCACACCCACAATGGGAGTGAGACAAGAGGAAAGAAGGAAACCTTTTTTTTTTATGTCATACAAGCAGTAAGGTGGATGCCCCTTGGGTGTGGATTCACCACCACCAGTGAGGAGTGTGAACAACAGTGACAGCCACTTATTATCACAGCAAATAAAGGTAGTCCTTGCTGGACTTGAGGTCTTGCTAACTTGATTAGCTAGACTGAGGGCCAGCTTGAGGGCAAACTGGCCAGCTGGCTGGAGGTCTGCCTGACAATTGCATTTGTGCTGGAATTAGTGTCTGGGTTTGTCAGTCAGGCCAGGGAAGGAGGAGGAGGAGGAGATAATAGCTTGCTTGGTGGAGGAAGCATGATCTTCATGGCTTGCAATGGCGTTTACACTGGACTACGAGTCCTGGTTTGTCTCTGAATGTGTGCAGTGAAGGTAGTGACCCATGTTGTTGTTGACATTTAATTATGCAATGTTCAGGATTTTCTGGTTTATCTGTAGGTATCACATAGGAAAGAGCAAAGGCAGGTAATCAGAGGGACACAGGGAACAGAGCAGCACAACTGTAGGAAAAGTAAAATGGCAGGAAAATATTACATGTAAATCATAAAGAAAAGGATTCAACTGATGCAGAGGAAAAGAGTGATGGAGTACATTGCTTTTTATGCTTCTCCACAAGGAAACAACTCTTACACACTGGGGTTGTCCCCACATGGGGATTCTTTATCCATCCATGATTCATCCACCAAGGTAGAAGGAAACTGGCCAATGACTACAACTTTATACTTATCCGATTAATTTTCACCACCATCACCTTCATGTGGTTGGAATGCCAAGATGATTGTGTTTTGTGGAATGTGTCCCACATTCATTTTAATAAATGTTTGCTTGCTAAAATTTCTAGAGGACAGATTTGTACACCTTTCCTGCACAATTTCTCCTGCCAAACTGAATAGTCTCTCCTGGTTAAACAATTGGGAAAAAAATTATATATGCTCCACCAAGACACTCAAAGTGCTAAACCTCAGGTGTTTTATTGCTACTGAGGTCAGCCCTAGCAAATCAATAAGCTTCCTACTACAGTATAGCAAGGACTCATCAATGACTGTAAGGTGCCTGGTGTCTGAAATATGCAACCACCATGTGTTGTGTTGCCGCCAATCCTGCTGACTCATCAGCCTTATGCTTCTCATTTTCCTCCATGTCTTCAAGTTCAACCTGGTACAAAACATCTGAAAATGGATTTGTTCAGATTTTATGTTTTATCTTGCGTGTTTCAACAGCCAGTTCCCCGTAGGAGGTAGTAGCAACACCCAGTCTCCAGCACATTTCAGGTTTTGCCCTAGGTCATTACTTCTCACACTTTGTTATAATGTGCCACCCCCAAGCCATGGAAAAGATTTTGAGCCTCCCTCAAATTTGGAAATAAACTTGGGCCTCCCCATGAAAAAAAAATCATATGGAAACTGTGACACTGTGCTTCATCCTGGTGGCCTTCACTATACTTTGCACAGCACAACAGCAATAAAGTGAGACTTATGAAGTTGACTGAGTACATTTTCTTTGTATTCAACTTATTATTCTCTCCCAAACTCACACTCCAAGTTATCCTTGTCACTCCACTTTTCTGACTCTTGGACCTTTATTGCTCTCTCTGTTTTCCTTCTATCTGAACAATCATCCTAGCCACCTTCATCTCTCTCCTCTCATACCCTGTTAAATAACTTCCTGTACCCTTACCCTAAGTCACACCTGAAAACAAGCACTGGCTCTGCGCGCCTTTCTCAGTCACTAATTTGCATATAAACACCTACTGTAGAAACAAGCTTGGACTCAGTGTGCCTTTCCCAGTCACCAATTTACATATAACCTACTGTAGAAACAAGTTTTGACTGAATGTGCCTTTTCCAGTAACCAATTTACATATAACATACTGTAGAAACAAGTCTTAACTCAGTGTGCCTTTTCCAACCACCAATTTACATATAAATGAATGCCTATTGTAATAACAAGCCTTGACTGAGTGTGCTTTTGCCACTCACCATTTTACATAACAATATGCACCAAGAAACAAGATTTGGTTCAATGGGCCATTCTTCATCTTGAATTTGTGTATATGTAAAGAAAGTCACCTGCCATTATCCATATTTAGCTTGCTTCATCCCTTCACACAAAACATCCAAAACTTTATACTGCACATTTTCCAACTTGACTAGACCTCCCTTGGAACAGTGTGGGACCTCCCTTGGGAGGCTGGCCTCAGCATTTGAGAACCACTGCCTTAGATGAATGTGACTTAAGCATCTGTGCCACATGTACCTGTCTTATTATAAAATTGGTCACATTTTGATCCTGGTCATGACCACCTTCAATTATTGATGCCTGACTAAACTCAACAGCATCTGCCTCAGCACACATAGTAGAGGGGCACTCTGACTGATACAGGCAGTGTCCTCACTCACTGACTGTGTTACATGTTCAAATGGCCTGAGAATCAAGAACAGGTCATGTGCCAGCACACTGGTGAAGCAGCAAGGTGTCTGTGTGTGACAACAACATCCCAAGTTCAGGAATGGACCCAGGAGTCAAAGGGCAGGTTAGGCAGAGAAGGACTGAGTGCCTGAGGAAAGTCTCTCCTTCTCTGGTGGGGGAGGGGTCAGCATCCAGCATGTTAGCAGCCCCTTGTGGAGACTGGGGGACCCACAATGACCAGTGCCAAAATGACATTGGAGGCAGGACAGATGCCAGATGTCATTGCACATCTTACCTCTGGGGCAACACTCAGCATTTCAAAAATCTGGCACTCCCCTTGTATGATGCCATGCCCAGCCACCATTCCCACTACCACCAGTGTCTGCTGGGGAGGGGTCCCGCTCCCATGCCCTGCCATGCAGGGTAAGCCAGGCAAGATACTATTGACCTTGGGAGGGTGCGCCTACCTGGTGGCCACCCCAAGGGGGTAAGCCTGGGCACTGTGGGGTGGCATGCTGGGCAGGGGCTGAGTCTAATCCCAGAATGGGAAAAAGGGAAGGCAGGGAAAAAAAACTGACAGTTCAATATTCATCACGGGTCTGTTGCCAGAGACATGGATACTCCAGCACTGTCATGATTTGAATGTAGAAGCAGATATTTGGGATGGCTTCATACTGCTAATGCAAGTGTTCAAATATGTAGTGTCATGTTTCATCTGGTGATGACTTTCAGTTTCATTCAGTACTGAGGCAATTAGTTCTGTATCTGCAGGTGCTTGAAAAGGACAAGGACGTTTCTGGAATTGGCAAAATGGGCACACATGTGATGGGTCACAGTCAACTTCTACTTAATATCAGGATATGTTAGCAACTCCTGATGATGAGATTAAGTCACTGTGCCAGGCATGACACTCTGAGAAACCTTCCCCCATCACCTATTCATTGCACTACATTTGAGACATTATTGCAAGCAATGAAGTCTGTTTTCAGTAAATGGGGAGGCAGCCACTCATTAACTTCAGTCAGGAGCAATTCCAGCATTTTCTGACCCATGTGTGATCCTGTTACCCTATTCATTACCAGCCTGGCATGCTCTTGAATATGTTGCCACCACTGCAATGGGTGTAGTTCAGTTTCTCCTCTCATCCCTAGTCAAATACTGCTCCCAGTACTTGTGTGCAATATGCTATAATGCACAGATAGGAGCCATCAGCTGTTTGGCCACTGGTCCACATATCCATATTCAATTTTATGTATGGTGATGCTGAATGCTGCAAGGCATGAATTACAATGTGTGGCACCGTCCTATATAGTTCTGGAAAGGCAAGTGTAGATGAATATCTTCTTGAAGAAAACTATCATTTGGGACAGACATGGTCCACCATCATTCTAAATCCCATATTCTCCATAAAGGAGAGTGGCAATAGATCAATTGCCAGCTTGTCATCTGTTGCTGCCTTTAGTGCACATGCAATAGCATGATTGGGTGGGTATTTGGACTGATGCTAGAACATACTATGTGAGTGTAAGCTGGGCCTTTCTGCTGTTGGCCTAAAAAACAGCTGGACCCCATGTGGTGGCATTGCTGGTGAGGTAGTATTGATTCTTGGGGATTCACATGTGTTACTGGAACAAAAGCAGTGATTTGGAGTGTTTTCTGCAATGGCATTACAGAACTTTGGTGCATCTTGGTGGCACTACTCAACCCATCACTGCTGCTATGCCCACTACTAAACTGTCCCACAGACCCCTCCTCCTCTCTGTGGTTCTCTCTCTCTCCTCATCATCTACCAGGACTGTTTCCCTGCCACTTCTGAATTCCTTGGCTAATGGTGATGATGATAATGGAGAGGGACCCCTCCCACCTGCTTCCTTCTTGTGTTGAGCTCAAATAATAGGTGCTGAAGTTTAGGGTGTGTGTTTTCCCTATTGGTGATTAGGTTGCTGCTCTTTTTTCCCCTATTGATACAAGCTTGGCACACTGACAGATAGAAACTGTTTCATCAGCTGGTTCCAGTATATAAAAATACAAAGATGGAGATTTGATTCCCCTTGATTTTACATGGTTGGAGTGACACATGGGATGGAAAAGGATATAAATGGGTGTTTTTAGGAAACTTTATAAACTTCAACATTGGGTGACTGACTAGAGCTGTGTCAAATGATGAAATTCTGAATTATTAGAATTTTAATGGAACTCCATGAAATTCTATGAAATTGTTTGGAATTTTGTTAGAATTTTGTAGAATTTTTTACATTTATTAATTTAGTCATAACTTAACTCTCTATTGCTCTAGAGATCATCAATTCAGCATACTAGCTTGTTAATAGGTGTTCTAATGGTATGCCAAATATAATGACATTAAGATGCATTGTCTCAAAAGTATAGGTGCTCAAAGTCAGTCATTTTTTGTTGTTGGAAAGTTCATGAACATTTTTATCTGCATATAACTCAGGCACCTTTGAAGACAGAAATCTGAACCTAGGAACATATATAAATATAGAAATAAACCTTATACATGCCAACGTTTATAACATTTCAATGAATGCTTTCAAAATTATACTAAAATAACTAAAATTGACATTTTGGCAAAATGTTTGGTTAACCTTTAAAGTTTGATACTTAAAACATGTTGCACACACCCATATTGCAAGTTTCTCTAAATCCTGACATTGTGGAGAAATTTGAATAATAATTTAAAAATTAGATGGAAATAATTGAAAATTACATTTTGATTAAATGTTTGGCAACCCAAAACTCATTCCCTTTCATTCTAGGACATTGGCACACATATGGAAACCAAAAGTACTAATACACCTGCCAAGTCTGCTTTCATTTGGATACATACTTTGATAACTAGGCCAAAGTAACTGAAATTTAAAATTTTGCAAAAATCTGCAGAATTTTCACATAAATTCTGCAAACTTCCATACAACTGGTATGGTAATTCCACAGGAATTCAACTGACAAAGTACTAAATCCAGGGATAAATTATCTGGGTATAGCAACCCAAATTTGGAAGGGATGGAATTATGGAATCAGTACAGTCATATATACATTTATCAGTTCATCCAATTATGGTAGCAACAAATAAAGAACTGCCCCATTCTACTTCTGAGGGTAATATGCTAGAAATGATCCAAGGGGAGACTGAGGAACAATCTCCTCTTAACAGAGGTGTTCTTGATAATGCTGAGAACTGTGCTCTTACTTTCTTTGGCCCTGATAGCAAGCAGTCTGAGCTAGAGTCAGAGTTTTTAATTGAATCAACAAATTAGATGCCAGAATCCCTGAAAAATTAATAAAAATGGATTTGTCATTTACGTCATGTTGCTCTTATGTCTGATGATATTTTTCATTACTTGTCCACAAAATCTACATTTTTCTGATTGGGTTTTTCCTTATTGTAGATCTTCTAATACAGCATCTCATATTTGGGCCCAATAAGCAGTGTTTAAAGTCAGTGATATTAATATCCTACCCCTCAGAAAGTTCCAGTTAATTCTAAGAATGAAACTCCAATGTTATGTGACAGGAAGCATGAGGGGGATATCAGAAGGGCAAGAAGGGTCTCTGAGGTCATTTCTAAATGTACAGGGGTGGAACTACAGTCTTGGGAAAGTAAATCTCTTTCTCTCTTTGATTGGAAAGTCTCTTGGAATTAGTCTGTCGGTGTGATTAAATATGACATTGCTCCTTTGTTATCACATACCCTTAAATACATTTAAAACGAAATGGTATTGAATAGATCACAACACACAGCAGGATTACGGATAGTCCACAAATTGATAGCACTTTCAGGAATCCCAAATTGGCACCATTAGTATTAGATGCCTCTCTGGATTTGGATGGCCTTCAAATCTTTTTAACTGATACAAATTCATTGGGATTTAATAAACAAGCAACATCTATAAATATCGTGCATAACTTACAGGTTACATATTTAGAAAGTAGCAATTTCAACTTAAAATGTTCTATGCAGTGTGCTCCTGATCGTGTCTCCTTTCTTGAAATTATAACAAAAAAGGATGATTGTATGTTGCGCACCAGTTTGTTTAGAAATGAGACTGGTAGGAATTCCCTGCTGATGGCCACCAATTGCCACCCACACCATATGGTGTCTAATATTACCAAAGCCCAGATGTTAAGAGCACCAGAAAATGCAGTTATGATGTGGACTTCATTATAAGTGGATCTGAAATGGTCACAAGATTTGTGAGTAGGGGATATTCTGGTCAGACAGTTGACAGAGCATTTAAGGAGGCATGTAATGTTGAAAGGTCTGAATTGTTTAAACCTAAAACTAGGGGGCTGGATAAACTAAGACTGAATTTTGTTACAACTTATTCAAGACATGCCAGTGCTAATAAGGACATCATTGACTCCACTTGGAATATCTTGGAGGGGACCCACTTTTGGCTGAGGTAATGAAAACAAAACCCTGCATGGTGTACAAAAGAGGCACAAACATAAAAGATAGATTCTTGCACAGCTATCAAGTTTGTAACACAACAGTGGTAGACTTGAAACCTCAATTACCATGTGGCATGTACCAATGTGGCAACTGCAAATATTGTACTTCTGTATTGAAATGTACAACTTGTACATATTGTAACAGCAGCAAGAGCTATAAAATCTGAGATTTCATAAACTGCAGTACTGAGAACATTGTGTACATGGCCACATGTGAGTATGACTCTTATTATATTGGAAAGACCACAAGGCCCCTGAAGGTATGGACTGGGGAACATCTAAGATCCATACAAAATTATGATGCCAGGAGTGCCCTGGCCAACCATTGTAGGGACACTAGAAACAGGGATGTGTGACACATTTTTAAATTTTGTGGTTTGGAAGTAGTAAGACTGGGTCCTAGAGCAGGATATGTGGATGACAGACTGCTTGAGAGAGAGTCCTTTTGAATTTTTACACTGAACTCCCTACATCCTCCAGGTTTGAATGATAAAACTGAATTAATGCCTAGCATTAGGAGAAAGAATTAGAACTGTAATTTATTTATTATTTATTACTTATTTAAAATTGGTGATCAGGAAGGCACGCTGAGCCGAGGCTCATTTCCAAGTACGACCCGGGTGAGAGTAACACAATGGAAAATTGAAGTAACATAGAGGATTGTCTATAGGGAGTCATTCACAACAAGGATATTCTCGATCGAGAGGTCTCCTTGGCAACATTAGACCTCGAGAATGAAGCTCGAGAGGTCATTCGTTGCCAAGGAGACCTCGAGATCAGAGAAGATACTTGTTTGTGAATGACTCCCCATAGACAATCTTTTATAGTGTATGGGGAGTCTATTCATGACAAAACAGCAAATGGATGCAGAAATAAACATTCACATTTTTTAAATCAAGCCTTACTTGGCTTCAACGTTGTGGCTCACTCCAGCGCTACTCACTTTCTCACTGACATGGCTGTTAAATCGCACATGTGCGAATGCATTCGATCTTGTTGTGCTGCACTGGTGACGTACTCAGTGCAGCATAACAAGTTCATGACATACTGAGGCAAACACAACAGTGCTGTTGTGAGCATGGATTTCCATGCTCAACAGCATTCTACCATACACTATAATGTAAGTTGTATGACATGCAACTTACAGAGATATGCAGGAGTTACATGTGGTTACTGTACTGTATGCATTACAGAAAATTTTGGTTAAGTACAGGAGTTAAAAAAGGGGGATTAGTGCCTGAGTTACATAGTAGAAACACAACCTAATGAAGGCAAGATAAACAAAACAAAACTAAAAGTTTGACCTGAGCACCTTGAGACAAATACTAGGTCCCTTGGGGGGAAGTCAGGGCAGACTAGGGCAGAGTATGTGGGGTGTGGGGTAACCAGATGTGTAAATGAGGGCCTGAATGAGTTAAAGGGGGACTGATGCACAGGGTCTCAAGGGTGATATAGGGGTTAGGAGTATTGGAGGCACTGGGGGGGAGGAGTCTTTTGAAGAATGAGAGAGGGGAGGCAAGTGAAGTCCAGAAGGGAGAGTGTTCTAGAGGTGAGGGAGGTGGCCTGACCTGCCAAGGAATAAGGATGAGAGATGAAGAAAGTGCACAATTCTCTTTGATGAAGAGAGTAGTTTGTGGATTCAGCAGGAGTGAGACATGAAGAGAGATAGGGTGGAAGGGAGCAGAACCAGTATTTTGCAGTTAGAGAGGTGCAGTGGTTAGTTCTTCTATGAAACAGTTGGGTGAGGGAGAGGGAAACATAAAGGAGACAGTGGTGGGTTTGTGGAGGGGAGGCAGTGGCAAAGTGGCAGAAGAAATTGATGAGAGTGTCTAGTTTGGAGAGGGAGGAGGTGGGGGTGCTATAAACTACACTGGCATAGTCTAGCACAGGCAGGATTGTAATTAGTACTAGTTCACGTTAAGTGGGGGGAGAAAGGCTAGCTTTGTGAGGGTAGAGGACTGCGAGTTTGGGCCAGAGTTTGGAGCAGATGGCATCAATGTGTACAGAGAAATCAAGGTGGCTGTCCAGCCAGACTCCCAGATATGTGAAAGCAGAGACCACATCCAGGGGAGAGCCATCCAGAGTGGTGATCACAGGGGGTCAAGGAGGGAGGCCAGCTTTTGCCTGGAACCAAAGAACATGGTGACTGTCTTTTTGGGATTGACTTTCAACTGATTTGATTGGAACCAGGACTGAACTCTGTCAAAGTCATTTTGAAGCTTGGGGAGGATGCTGTTGTAGGGCGGACTGGAGGAAAAAATGACGGTGTTGTCAGCGTACATGTGCATGTTAGTGGAATAATAAACTGAAGAGAGATCATTTATAGAAAGAGAGAGAAAAGGATGGAGCCAAGGATAAAGCCTTGGGGGCCCCAGGACAGGATAAGGAAAGGAGTAGAGAGTGAGTCACCTATTTGCACTGACTGTTGCCTATTTTGGAGGTAAGAGCAAAACCAGTCAACTGTGGGTGTTGCAAGGCCGAAAGAGGAAAGTTTTTGAAGAATGAGTGTGTGGGATATGGAGTCAAAGGCTTTTGTCAAGTCAATAAACACAGCAGCAGTGATTTGGCTTTGGTCCACTGTAGTAAGGATGGAGTTGGTGACCCTCAGCAGGGAGGTGACAGTGGAGTTTTGTTTTTGAAAGCCTGATTGTACAGGTGAAAGAGAGTTGTTAGAGGAGAGAAAGTCAGAGCTTTGCTAAGATGAGGGATTCTTGGACTTTGGCGAGGGAGGGGAGGAGAGAGATAGGCCGATAATTACTTGGGGATGAAGGATCTAAACCTTTTTGTAGAGGTAGAACTTTAGATGATTTCCAGGCATTGGGAACAGAGGCAGAGCTGAGTGAGAGATTTAATATAAGTGTCAAGGGGGCGACTATAGCAGGTGCGGACAGGTGGAGCATTCTAGTGTGGAGACCATCCAGACTAGACTTGGAGGGTTTGAGTGGCATGAGTGCATTATAAACTTTGAGAGGGGTGAAGGGAGGAAAGAGAAAGCTGGCAGAGGGGTGGAGAGAATCTGGAGGGCTGGGAGGGGTGGTTGGTGTAGAGGGGGTAGGGGACTCAGGTAGGGCATAGGAGATGAAGAACATCGGCAACAGCAGCTGGGTTAGAGACTGGGGAGCCATCAATTTTGAGGACCAGACAAGTTTGCTGGGAAATGGGGTCTAGGAGACAGTGGATCACCTTCCAGAAGGAAGCAGGGGGGTGCTGGTTCAGCTCAAGCTGGGATTTAAAGTAGGAGGCCTTAGATAGGTGAATGGCCTTGGTGCACTTGTTTCTAAGTTGCTTGTAGGATAGGAGGTAATTTGAGTCATTGGTTGTTTCATAAAGACTCCAGGCTTTGTCCCTGGAATGACACAGGGCAATGAGGTCAGAAGAAATCCAGAGGTGGTGGTGATGAACCCTAGCTTTCCTAAAGGGAGTGTGAAGGTCACAGGTGAGGTTAAAGCTGTGTAGGAAATGGGACAAGGCACTGTCAACATCTGTGGCTCTAAAGACTGGTAACCAGTCCATGTTTAGGAGATTATGCTGTAGTATGGTGATGCTGAGAGAGTGGAGAGGCAGGTCCAAATGAATTTGGGAGGGGAGTGTAGATCTTGCGAATACAGTTGGTGACACAGTAGTCACTGAATGCATCAGAAAGGATGCCCGAAGCTGAGATGCAGTGCAAGTGGGAGGATAGAATCCAGTCAAGGAGTGAGTGGTTTTGGGATCGGGGGTTTAGTAGGGTTGGTTCCTGATATGATTTGGGAGAGGTTGAGGGCCTCAACTGTTAGGGAGGTAGACTTAGCAGTAGAGGAGATCCAATCAATATTGAAGTTACCTAGGAGCAGGAATTCTCCTTTGGAGGTGAGAGTGGAGATTGAGGAGATGACATTGACAATGGAGTTTGGTGGTGCTCTGGGTGGGGAGCATAGTACTCTGACATAGAGTGGGGCAGAAGATGGAAGGGTTAGGTGAGCAAGGATGAGTGTGTGGGAGGAGGGTCTAGATTCTTTGTGGATTATAGTGCAGGTGATGGATTGCCTAATGTACAGGGCTACTAAACTGCCTCGCTTTCCTCTATCCTGCTGGAAGAGGTTGAAGTCAGGAATGGCGAGGGAGGAGTTAGCGATTTTGGCAAATAGCCAGGTTTTGGAGATGCCAAGTATGTCTGGGCGATATTGGGCACACCATATATTGAGGACATCAGTTTTGGGGAGTAGGATCCTGGTGTTGAGGTGAAAGATGCAGAGGCCTTTGGGTAGGGACAATGAGGCATGAGGCAGGGATGAAAACAGAGGGGTAGTGGTCAAGGTGGCAGAGGGTTTGGGCAAAGGAGGTCTGGGGTTGGGTTGTATATCATCTGCAAGAAGGAGGAGGAGGAGTAAGAGAGAGGGATAGTTGGAGGTATTTAGATCTGCCTAACCTATGGGTAGAGGGGTTTAGGCAGTGGTACAGGACCTCAAGGTTTAGAAGACAGGATGGGATCAGAGAGGGGTGAATGATGGGGTGAAGAGGGAAATGGGGGAAGTAGTGGGAAGGCCTGTAGAACAGGCCGTGGGGAGGTGGGAGGATAAGGGGGGCATTTGTTGTGGTATGGGACAGGTGAGTGGGTGAGATAAGGCTGGGTAGGGGTGGCTGAGGGGGAAGGGCACAGAAAAGAGGGATAGAGGGGGTGTAGGGAGGTGCATGAATATGAGATAGAGAGTAGTACATGAGGAGAAGAGGGGTGACATGGTCCTGAAAGAGAGGTACAGCAGATCAGGTGAGTGGGAGAAGGGGTGATGCTGAGAGGAGATACAGTGTTAAGCAGTAGGGAAATAAAGGATTTTGCTGCAGGGAAGAAAGAATATAGCCAGCCTCTGTGCGAGGTATAGTAGGGCGGAAGAGAGAGAGAGAGAGATGGAGATTGGACTGAAAACTTCGGATGATGGGAAACTGTGGAGCGACTGGACAAGACTGTGCTTTCGGGGAGGAGTCAAGAAATACAGCATGTGGATTTAAAGAGTAACGGGGGTGGGGAAGAGTGGGCAGATGAAAATGTGAGCTGAGAAAATAAATTAGAGGATACAGGTTGAAGACATCAACACAAAACTTTATGCCAGGCTAGGTGAGTGAAAAATAGCTGGGATTCTTTTGGCTTGATCAGGAGCCAATCAGGAGGAGCAGTCAGCAAAAGGAGGCCAATTGGGTCACTGCAGAGAGGAGAGCGACAAAGTTTTAATTGTGTCCCTGGTCCCGGTCATACTTGCGGGTTGTCTTACACTGTGTAGGCAAGTCGAGAAGTGGATGGAGGGAAGCTGCACCATGGGGCAGCACGTCTGGTAGGGAGATTGGGCTGTGAAGAAAGAGGGAGAGAGAAAGAAATATTAGCTAGATAAAGCAGGTGAAGGGGGCAGGGGTAGAGAGAGAAAGCTCAGCAGGGGAGTGAAGCCATTTGGGAAGGGGATTACCTTAATCGAGGGTCAGGGAACAAAAGATGGTAACCAGAGTCTGAGGAGCTGGGGGGCAGGGTGGTTCAGCTCCAAATTCAGGAGTAAGGATGGGGAGGGGAGTGAGAGAGAAAGGGTGTGGGACAGATAAGGTTACTCTCTGCAGTGCAAGGATTTTAAACAGGATTAAGTGTCGCAAACTGATAAATTTAGATTCAAAATGCAAAACATTTTTTAGCAGCACAGACAATAGTAACAGGCATTTAAAATGCAGAAAAAGTTACCTTTCACTAGTCTTAAACAGCAGAAATGAATTAACTGAAAAAAATGGCTAGAAATGTAATTATTAAATTTCAATAGCTGTGATCAGGTAATACAGTAGAAATTCAGGCAACTTGTTTACATTAAAAATAAAGCAGGGGTTACAAGACTGGCTGAAAGTTTGAGCCAAGAAAAGAAATTGGAGAATACAAGTGGAATGCATCAGCACAAAACCTTATGGCAGGCTAGATGAGTGAAAACTAGCTGGGATTCTTTTGGCTTGATCAGGAGCCAATCAGGAGGAGCAGTCAGTAAAAGGAGTCCAATTGGGTTGCTGCATAGAGGAGAGCAACTAAGTTTAAATTGTGTCCCTGGTCCCGGTCGTACCTGCGGGATGTCTTGCACCATGGAGGTGAGTTGGGAGGCAGCTGGAGGGAAGCAGCGCCATGGGGGCAGCATGCCCAGTTGGGAGGTGTGAAGTAATTGTAAGGATTTTTGAACTTCCATAAAGGTTGCTTCTAATTCCCCCCCCCCCCGTCTTCTCCTCCTCCTCCTCCTCCTCATTATAAACATGAGTTTATGAAAATCAAGTGACCATTGTTCTAGTTCTGTTTTGCCTTGCCTATCATTCTAGAACTAACATAATAGAAGCAAATTATGCTCTATAGTGAATAATTTATTGATGTTTGATTTACGAAATTTCTTGCTAATAGTAACTATAATGAACTGTTATTTATGTCCTTTTACAGGTTTTAGAATATAAGCATTTGGACCTTCTCTGGTAATGGCAGCCTTGATGCCTTGGAGATGGTATACAATTAATAATGACTGCTTGTGTTCACATTTCTTTTTACCTATTGGATATGGACTAGTAATCAACATTTTTATTACTGTGCTGCACTTTTGAAATGTTATTTATTGTTGTTCTATACACATCAAAATCACATTAATGGTCATATGTGTTATTTATTATTAAGAATACAGATGGTGACACTGGTCTTTTATGTATATATGTTATATGCTTTAGAAATGTTGAGCACAAATTCACTTATTACACTGAATAAAGTATAGACCCTGTCACTTTAACGATTCCATTCGAAAGGATGTATGATGTAAGGTTGACCCAACCCCCTGATGATGTCTTGTTAATGAAACCAGTCAGGGTTCTTACTAGTTTATTCACATGCTCTGGTGGTATTTTTAAACTGTCACCGATAAGTAGCCTTTTTTGGGAGAACCGAGGAGTGCGGAGTCTTTGCTGTTGTTTATAAAAAAGTCTGACAGAAGAGATCTCAAATGGACATGCATCAGTAAATAATGATTGCTCAAAAATAGTGACTAGCAACCACTTCTCAGTACTTCAAAACTATATTCCTCAATGACAAGAATTTAGTCTATGTACTGTTCAAACATCTGAACATTTATTGCGAATGCTACCTATTCTTTCCTGGAATATAAAGAGTTTAGCATACAAACTGGCTGATGATGAAATTAACACATTTTTAATGACCTTTGATATTGTGTGTCTTTAGAAAACATGGTGGCAGAATAGTATGCCTTCATTGATCCCTGGATAACAACTTTAACTATTCCACCCCAAACAATAAGAAACATCAGAGAAATCAGGCTGGTATAGCTGTATATCTTAAGACTTCCCTAAACTATAAGAGTACTGTTTTGGATTGTCAATTAACATTAATACTTCCTTTGTAATTGGAAAGTAGTAATAATAAAATAATTCTTCTTAATATTTATTTTCCTCCTACAACTATGGTAGGTCTGTTTACTCACTTTCTATCCGGTCACAAGTTTCGAAATTATTAGATGACTGAATAAATAAATATGAATCCTAGGTCTTCCTTGTCATGGATGACTTTAATGTCAAATCTGTGTTAATAATAAAGTGGAAAACCCCTATGATAAGTTTCTTCAGGGTTTGAATATGATTAGAGATGTTGTGAAAAAATATTTCACTGGCAAAATTGCCTTATAATTGGCAATTTCACCACGCAAAATATTTCTTGTAATTATGAAATTTTGCCCAGAAATAGGCAGAATAATATATAAATTAGTGGAAAAGGATAAATAATAAAAAAAATTCCAATCCTGACTCCCTGGTGTCTAGTGGCCCCTCCCCCTTGGCCAGTCACTGGCCCAATTCCCAAATTAAAGAATCCCTCCCCCCAAGATTGATCAATTTCCCCAACATGGAATAATAAACAAAATTCCCAATCCTGACTCACTGGTGTCTAGTGGATATCTCCACTCCCCACCTTGACATCAGATAGTGCCCCCCCGCTCCCCTCCCCCAGTACCCAAAGCGGGCCACCGGCACAGTCCTCCACTCACCTCCATGGCTGGCAGCCCAACCGAGTGCTTCAATGAATGAGCATGTGCTTGTACAAGCATGCACTAATTCATTCACAATTCAGTGGGTGGCCAGCCATGGAGAAGAGCAGAGAGCTGCACAGGTCACCTGCTCAGGGATGGAATTTGGGGGGGATCAGGGTTGTGGGACTCTGTGGGAAGAGGTGGGGGGAAGGAGGGTGCACTAGATCACCAGGGACTAGGGGTGCTTCAGGGACTGGGGATCGGGGATGGGGGCTCTACAGAGAATGTGTTTTTTTTTTAACATTAGGATACTAGCATGATTCTGCCAGGAGACACTAGCAGCCAGTTGTCCATGGAGGGCCTTAGTTGGTGAATTGGAGCATAACACAAATAAATCCCTAGTACAGTCAGAAACCAATCCATGCTGGTCTCTCAGAATGAGTAGCAGCTCTTTGAAACAAAATCCACCATTTATTAGGCAGTCAGTGCAGTGCTGGAGATATAGGCGAACTATGCTTCCAAGGGTCCTTGCCTGTTATGAACAACATGGCAAAAAATGTCTTTTAAGCCTCAAAGATGACCCTGTATATGCAAAAGGAATGCCATAGTGTGGCCAGCCATCAGCAGCAGGAAATAGGTGGTGTGTGTCAGCTAATTTTTGGAGACTGAAGAAACCTATTTAGAAAGCAATTCATATATGATGCACAAAAGTCAGTAACAGATCCAAGAAAACACCTAGGCTATGTGCCACCTTAACAACACCCAATCTCTCACCATTTATTCTTAGGAGGGCATGATGGGTGCAATTTTAGCTTGTGTTGTAACACAAGGGGCACTGCATCTCTTGTATTGTGCAGTATCTCATGCCTTCCCTTAGGGCCTGCTCATATTTTGTACTGTGTTTCTTGTGAATGCACCTAGAGACAAGACACCGGTGAGATGTGAAATTTCATCCAAAATAGCAAAATTTCACCCATGAGTAGCAATTTTTGCCATTTCGCAGGTGAAAGTTTGCATTTTGTAGGCAAAAGTCAGCATTTCACATCCGCAAAAAATTTAGAGAAATGGCCGAATTTCACAAAATATTTTGCTGAGCGAGATTCGGCAATTTCTCACAACACTAAATATGATCATCCCTAAGGTAAGTATGTTAGGAACTCAAAGGATAAGAAACTCAATCAACACGGATTAGATATTGTATACAATAATGTTAAATTTGAACTTATGTCTAGTAAATTGGTGGTTAACTGGTATTTTGTAGGGTGAATACATGTTTACGGTGCACATGGGATCTTCTGTTATTGATTCAGCCTGGGTTAATCAGGATGCCATAAAGATTTTGTATAACTTTGTGGTCCTGGATCATCCTTATCCTGCTCATTCTCTGATACTTATAACTTTTCAAACTTCGAGAATGGGTGGTGACTCCACCAAGCTTTTTAGCAATGCGGGTAATCTGGAAATAATTAATTGTAAAATAATTAGATGGCAAAATGAAGCTATCATTTTATTTTCAGAACTGTTTTATGCTGATTCCTTAATGTCCCTATGCAGCAGAATAGTTTCAGATTCAGATAATGACCAAATTATTAGAAAATGGTGAGAAATGACTAATGACATTAAGTCCTTATTCAGAACTAATAGGATAAGGAAGCATTTTAATCTACTATGATTCAACAAGACTTGTCGGATAGCTAAACGCAAATTAAATCATTATGTTATATTCTGTGAAAAACATATAATTAGGAAAAATCATAATTCTCTTAGTAAAGCAAGGATGGAATAAAGAAGATTGACTTTGAGAAGGAAAATATCCAACAAATACATGGAATAAATTAAGAAGAACAGTTACAGCTAAAGCCACCAGACCCTTTTGATCTTTGGTTAGTCATGGCTATAACCAATACTCAAGGGAACTGGAAGCATATAGAGGGAACAAAACCTTTTACAGGTACATAAGTGAAAAAAGAAAGACAAAGGGAGGGATAGTGAGACTGAAGGGGGAGGATGGGGGCCGCATGGAGGATGACAACAGTGAAGCTGACATATTGAACAGGTATTTCTGTTCAGTCTTTACTGAGGAAGAGGAGGGTAATGGGTCTGAAGGGAGTACAAGGGGTGAGAATGGTGCAGAAATGGACACAAGTCCCTTTACACGAGAAAGGGTTCTGAAGGAACTGGAAGTAATAAGAGTTGATAAAGCAGGGGCCAGATGGGGTGCACCCAGGGTCCTTAAAGAACTAGAGAGGTGGTGGCTGAACCTCTGGCTATCCTGTTTAGCCGATCACTGGAAACAGGGAGTACCCAAAGACTGGAGGATAGCAGATGTAGTCCCTTATACAAAAGTGGGAACAAAGAGGAAGCAGGAACTACAGACCAGTCAGCCTCACCTCGGTAGTGGGGAAGATCATGGACGCACTACTGAAGGAGAGATTGGTGGAACATCTGGTTGTCAATGGACTACAGGACCCAAGGCAGCATGGTTTCACCAGGGGGAGGTCATGTCAGACCAACCTCATTGAATTTTTTGACTGGGTGACTAGGGAGGTGGATCAGGGGAGGGCAGTGGACATGGCCTATCTGGACTTCAGCAAGGCCTTTGACACTGTGCCACATAGAAGACTATTACACAAACTGGGGAATATGGGTGTGGGCAGGACAGTAGTGTGGTGGGTAGGTAACTGACTGGGTGGCAGGACACAGAGGGTGGTGGTAAATGGCTCTCACCCACAGAGGGAAGAGTGACCAGTGGGTACCACAGGGATCAGTGCTGGTACCAGTCCTATTCAACATCTTCATCAGTGACATGGCGAGGACCTAGAAGGCAGAATTTCACTGTTCGCTGATGACACAAAGCTCTGTAACAGAGTAGACACACCTGAGGGTGTAGACAGAATGAGAAGCGACCTGCAGAAACTTGAAGAATGGTCAGGGGTTTGGCAGTTGAAATTCAATGCAAAGAAGTGCAAGATAATGCATATGGGGCACAAAACCCTGGCACAATATATCAGTTGGGGGTGAGGATATAGCATGCACCAAGCAGGAAAGAGATCTTGGGGTTATCATCTCTGATGACCTCAAGGTAGGAAAACAGTGTGACAAGGCAGCAGGTAAAGCAAATAGGATGCTGGGATGTATAGGCAAGGGCATCACCAGCAGGAAAAGGGAGGTCATAATCCGCTATATACAAGACACTAGTGAGGTCCCACCTGGAGTACAGTGTACAGTTCTGGAGACCATACCTACGTAAGGACATAGACAGGGTAGAGAAGGTTCAGGGAGGGCAACAAAGATGGTGCATGGATTGCATCACAAGTCCTATGAAGACAGGTTGAAGGAACTGAACATGTACTCCTGGAGGAGAGAAGGAGAGAGGGATATGATAGAGACATACAAGTATCTCACAGGGAGGAACAGGGTGCAGGAAAACACTATTTTAAGCAAAAGATGTTCCAGGACTAGAAGGCATGGGATGAAGTTGGAGGAGGATGATTTAGAGGAAACATGAGAAAGAATTTCTTCACAGAACGGGTGGTGGACAAGTGGAACACCCTGCTAGAGGAAGTGGTGGGGCTGAAACAATCACGGGATTTAAGAATGCATGGGATAGACATAAAGGAATTCTGGAGGTCAGGGGTAAGGGGCAACAGACTTCTAGGAAAACAAACTGAACTTACAAGCTCAAATGGGCAGACTGGGTGGGCCATAGGCCCTTATCTGCCGACACTGTCTATGTATCTATGTATCTATGTAACTCCACAGTTATGTGAGGAGCATTTTCAATCACTTTACTTCTCCCATGTAGCAGATATTAGAAATTAAAATATCAATGAAATTAGGATGGAGGCTCTTTCATATTTTTCATGTCTAGTAAATTGGTGGTTAACTGATATTTTGGAGGGTGAATACAGGAGGGTGAAGATAGAGGGGGGATGGCTCAGAGGTAATGTGAGGAAGTATTTCTTCACAGAGAGGGTTGTAGATGCATGGAACAGCCTTCCTGAAGATGCTGCAGAGTCAAAAAGAGTGGGGGAATTCAAGAATGCATGGGACAGACATAAAGCAATTCTAGTGGGGGGGATAGGAGGAAGTAGAATGTTGGTTAACTAGGATCTGCCGCTTATCCATTAGGTAGGGAAATGGGCAGACTGGGTGGGCCAAGCAGTCCTTATCTGCCATCAAATTATATGATTCTAATTCTATGTTTCTATGTTTCCATGTTTCATTAAGGCCTGTTTGTATATATCAGGAGGAAATTAAGAAAGCTTTATCTGCAATTGCATCTAATTAAGCTTCTGGTCCAGACCAAATTCTATCTGATGTTCACAAAGAGGTTCTTGATTGGTGGCTTCCTATTTTTACAGAAATATTTAATAATTTCTTTCAAAGGGAAAATTTCCCAGATAGCTGGAAGGAAAGCATTATTTTTCCTCTATATAAAAAGGGTCAGGCTTCTGATCCCAGCATGTACAGACTCATCAGTCTTATTGTTATATCTCAGAAGACATTTTGCAAAATAATACTGCAGAGGTTACAGTCCTGGATCCATGAAAATCAATTCTTGAATGAGGCACAGAATGATGTTAAGAGTGGCCGATCCACTACTGAACATCGCTATGCCTTCTCTCATCTTATTCATAAGTACACTTGTATTAAAAATTCTAAACTTTATTGTTGTTGTGTGGACCTTAGGTCTGCCTTTGATAGCATTAGCCACAAATTATTATGGCAGAAATTACAGGCTTACAATATAGATCCCTTCCTGCTGCATATTATAATAAGGTTACATCAAAACACCTGGTTAAGAGTACATTACAATCAGTCTGAAGGATTAACAGCTGTTGCTATAATGAATCTTCAAGTCCAACATGTATGTATTCTTGCTCCCACTCTAATCTGTACATTAATACTATAATAGAACAGTTGGACCAGCCTGAATTTCATTCTTCCAGTGTGTTAAATAGGAAGGTAAGCTGTTTAGCTTATGCCGATGATATAATACTGATTTCCACATCATTACTTGGTCTTCAAAGAAAAATTAATAATTTTAATTAATTATGAAAGGACAGCAGCTTGACTGCAACCATAGATACTGTAAAACCAAACTAGTAGTGTTTGGTAACAAAACTAAACTGACTCCAAGGTTATTCATGGATCATTCAAAGACTGAAACTCAAAATTACTCTGAGTACCTGAAAGTAAAATTTTTTGTTAATTTTTGCTCAAATAGGCACCTATTACTGGCTGAAGTGAAGTTAAAAATGGCATTTAACTCATTTAAAAGATTTAACTGTAGGTTAGGAAAAGGTACAGTTCAGGGTATACCCACAGTTATTCATGCCAGAACAAAAACTAGTACTCTATATAGCTGAAATTTGCTATAAAACCATTAGAGATAGTATTTAGAAGTGGACAAAGAGTTATTGCAGGAGGTACAAAGGATGGCAAATAAGGGGGAAGTCATACTGGTAGGGAATTTTTTACTCGACCTGATGTGAGTTTTACTTTTACTGCTGGGATTTTCCATGCTTTTAAGTGGTGATTTTAAAGGAAATCTAACATAGGACTCCAATTTGAAAGAAAAAGGGCTCCAAAAGGGGGTATAAAGAGGGCTGCAGTCAGTGGCCGAACAGCAGTATCAGGAGGCCATTACAGCAGATTGATTCTGGCAAGGGAGCTGTATGTGCTACAGACCTAGATGCTCACTTGGGGAAGGGGGGAGTTTCATTAACTTTACTGCATTTTACTGTTTGCTGTGTTATTTTCCTAAAGCTTGCTCTATTTCTAGAGTTTTGATTTGTTTCTGGCTGAGGATTCACTAAAGGGTGTTAAGAAAGAGTTTATAGATAGTTTATTGTGGAAACAGCATTTATAGATAGTTTATTGTTTTCCCTTTGTGGCAACTGAGGGCAAGAGAGCTGCATGAACTTTGGACTGAGACGCTTTCTGAGGGAGGTAATCTCATTACTTTTATTGCGTTTTGTACTGCCACTGTTTTCTTTTCCTAGAGCTTGATTTGTTTTTAAGATTTTGGATTTGTGCCTGGCTGAGGCTTCATTACAGGTTGCCTAGACAGTGTTTATATCATTTTTTTATTATTTTTCCAGAGTGGTAACTGAGGGACTGATTACTTTTACTGTTAGGATTCACCTTGCTTTAAGGTGATGGTTTTAAAGGGGGACTAATGTAGGACTCCAGTTTGAAAGAAAAATTACACCAAACGAGGGTATAAAGAGGGCTGCAGTCAGCATCTGAACAACAGCATCAGGAGGTCGGGAGAGCAGATTGATTCTGGCAAGGGAACTGTGTGTGCTATGCACAGAGATGCTCACTGAGGGGAAGTAGTTTCATTATTTTTACTGCATTTTACTGTTTGCTGTGTTATTTTCCTTCAGGTTGCTCTGTTTCTAGAGTTTTTATTTGTTTCTGGCTGAGGATTCACTAAAGGGTGTTTAGACAAAGTTTATAAATAGTTTTTTTGCTGTAACAGCATTTATAGATAGTTTATTGTTTTCCCCTATTGGCAACTGAGAACAAGAGAGCTGCTTGAGCTTTGGACCAAGATGCTGTCTATGGGAGGTAATCTCATTACTTTTACTCCGTTTTTCACTGTTACTGTTTCCTTTTCCTAGATCTTGATTTGTTTTTAAGATTTTGGATTTGTGCCTGGCTGAGGCTTCCTTACAGGATGCCTAGACAGCATTTATAGAATTATTTTGTTGTTTTTCCCTGAGTGGTAACTGAAGGGTTCATTACTTTCACTGCTGGGATTTCTCTGATTTGAGGTGGTGGTTTTCAAGGGAGTCTAATGTAGGACACCAAAAGTGGGTATAAAGAGAGCTATAGTCAGTGGCTGAACTGAAGTGTCAGGAGGCTAGAAGAACAGATTAATTCTGGTAATGGAGGTGTATTAAGGCAGTGACTAGGAGGGGGGCTGGAAGTCATTGGCCATCTGGGGACAAACACCCTAGCCAAAGAGAGGGCTAGTTTGGAGAAGGTTCAGGAGGATTTTAAGACATTGGGTAGGTGCCTGGGGGGGATAGCAAACCCTGTTAACTTCTCAGAGGTGCTACTGGTCAGGGGAAGGGGTGAGTAAATCAATGCATCAGAAGCTTCAACAAGTGGTTGAAGGACTGGGGCAGGGAAACATATTTGGCTACATTGGGGACTGGTGGTACACCTGGGATGATGCACACCTATACAAGAGAGATAATCTGTATCCTTCCATAGAGAAAGCATCTGTACTTAGTGAGTGGTTTAAGTGCTTCTTGAGCAAGCATTTAAACTCACCACTGGGGAGGCTGTCCGGGGCAGGGGGATTCAGATAGCCTACCCCCACAGCTTAGGGCAGACAACAAGCAGGACGAAGAAGTCAGGCCTGGGGCAGGCACACCAAAGTCACACTTCAGAGAAGACTGCAAACTGGACCAGAGTACAACATCATTGACAAAAACACCTGAACCACAGGTTAAATGAAAAAAAAAAGGGTCAAGCAGCACATGGAATGCAACAGGAGTGGTGAGGAAAAACAGTTGGCCAATCACAAAGATGGGACAAAAAGGGAGGCATCACATGGAAAGTCATAGACACAAACTCCCACAGTCTAGGGATCAAAGTCCCAGACCTGGTGGTGGCAATGACGTAGGCTGATCTGGACATAGTCGCAATAACCAAAACATGTTACACCAGCAAACACAGCTGGGACATAAATGTATCGGGTTATGCCTTGTTCAGGAAAGACAGAAAAGACAAAAAGGTAGGTGGAGTTGCCCTTTACATCAAAGAAAATATCAAGGCAACTATGATTCAGGACAGACATGGACAAACAGAGGAAATGTGGGTAACCTTTGAGCCAGGCAATGGAACAGGCATTTGCATGGGGGCCATCTATAGACCCCCAGCTCAGGGGAAAGAAATTGACAAGCTACTGATGGAAAACATGCATAACATGGCAGTAAAAGGGGAAGTTCTACTGATGGAAGATTTTAACATGCTAGAAGTGAACTAGTCCATATCAGCAGGGGGCTCAGCCAGGGCACAGGACTTCATGGACTCCCTTGATGGGCAAGCCTCAGACAACTGGTGCTAGAACCCACTGGGGACATGGCAATCCTGGATCTGGTACTGATCAATGGGGACAGGGTCACAGATCTTAAGGTGGAAGGCCAGCTAGGGTCCAGTGACCACAATATGGTGTGGTTTAAGGTGTACACAGTGATTCATTCTACTCATTCAAAGGCAAGGGTTTTAGATTTCAGAATGGTTGACTTTAACAAGATGGGAATGCAGCTCAAGGAAACATTGGCAAAGAGTGGGGTAGTTGGGGGCATTGAGGAGAAATGGGCACATATCAGAGAGATCATAGATGAGGTGGCAAGACTATGTGTTAGGTTGATAGACAAGAGAAAGAGAAGAAGAAAACCACTTTGGTTCTCGGGGGGGGGCATAAAATGTAAGGGCCAAGAGGTTAGCCTTCAGGAACTATAAGGAGACACAAAGAAAAGACATCAGGGAAATGTATTGAAATAGTCTGAGGGAGACAGGAAAGGCTGTGAGAAGCGCAAAAGCACAAACATGAAAAAGAATAGCTTGATTGATTAAAAAGGGGGACAAGACATTCTACAGGTATGTTAGCGAGAGAAGGAAGGCCGGTGGGAGTTGCTAATCTGAGGGGAAAAGGGGAGAGATAGTAGAGGGAGACAGGGGAAAAAGCATCAATCCAGAATAAGTACTTCTGTTTGGTCTTCACTGTGGAGGGAGAGGGGCAGGGACCCCAGCTCGACTTCAAAAGAACAGAGGGAAAGGAGGTAAATTGCAGTCTGTTCACATAAGAGAGGGTCCTACAGTAGAAGAGCTTACAAAGCTGAAGGTGGACAAAGCCATGAGACAAGATGGCATACATCCCAGGATCCTAAGGGAACTGAGGATGGAACTGTCAGCCCCTCTAGCAGACCTGTCAGTTTGTCCCTAGACACTGGAGTGATCCCAGAAGACTGGAGAAGGGTAAATGGTGTCCCTTTTTAGAAGAGTGGTAGCAAAGAAAATGCAGTGAACTACAGGCCAGTTAGTCTAACCTTTGTAGTCAGAAAGATAATGGAGACACTCCTTAAGGAAAGAATAGTGGAGCACCTGGAAGCCATAGGAATTCTGGATTCTAGGCAACTTGGTTTCACAGCAGGACAGTCCTGTCAAATCAATCTGATATATTTCTTTGACTGGGTGACAAAGGCAGTAGACCGGGGGGGCAGTAGATGTTGTCTACCTCAATTTCAGCAAAGCCTTTGATACTGTTCCACATAGGAGACTGGTCAACAAGTACGGTAGTCTGGATGGGAGCTGCACAATGGTGAGCTGGATTGGTAACTGGTTAAGGGACAGAAAACAGAGGGTAGTGGTAAATGGAACCCCATCAGAGGAAATGGAGGTGACCAGCGGAGTACATCAGAGGTCAGTTCCAGGGCCAGTCATTTTCAATGCCTTCATCAGTGACATTGCAGATGGGGCTAGAGTGGAAGGCGTGCCTGTTTGCATATGACACCATGATCTGCAACAGGGTGGATACTGCAGAGGGGGTGGTAAGGATGAGAAATGACATAGAAAAACTGGAGAGATGGTCAGAAATGTGGCAACTGAGGTTTAATGCAAAGAAATGCAAAATTATGCACATGGGGAGCAGAAACCCTGGCGTGAGCTACAGAAATGGGGGAGGGGGAGCTGATGACAATTACTAGGGAGGAAAAGGACTTGTGGTCATAATCACAGATGACTTGAAGGCCACCAGGCAGACAGCCAAGGCAGTAGGGAAGGCCAGCAGGATGTTGGGTTGTAGTGGAAGGGGTATCACAAGCCAAAGAAGGGAGGTAATAGTTGCAGTGTACAAAACTCTGACCTGGAATACTGTGTCCAGTTCTGGAGGCCTCACCTTTGTAAGGACATTGAAAAGACAGAAAAGGTACAGAGGAGGGCAATTAAGATGGGGAAGGGTTTGCATCACAAGCCTTTTGAGGAAAGAGTGAGGGACCTCAATATGTACACACTAGAGCAAAGGAGGGAGTGGGGTGATATGACAGAAATGTTCAAATTCCTCAATGGCAATAATAAAGTTAAAGGGGATAAAATCTTCCAGTTTAAAAGCAGTGCCAGGACAAGAGGGCAAGCCATGAGACTGGTGGTGGTGGGGGCCATATAAGGGGAAATCCGAGAAAATTATTTTTTACTGAGAGGGTGGTGGATGCATGGATGCCCCAGAAGGTGGTGGATGCCCGTATGGTAACAGGTTTCAAATGTGCATGGGACATGAATAAGGAAATATTAGAGATTGGATGTAAAAGCTTAAGCCAATGACGAAGTAGGGTCACTGGCCACTCATACCGGTAGCATAAATGAGCAGACTGGATGGGTCTGGCGGTCCTTATCTGCTGACAATATCTCTGTATCTACTGTATGTATCTGTGATTTGGGAGGTTCCAGCAGTTACATCTACTAGAAGTAGTGATATACTGGAATCCATGCAAAAAGCATTCATACAGCAACTGGTAAGGGAACCCACATGGGCGATGCAACACTAGACTTATTATTGAGAAATGGTTAAAGTGTGGCTGAAGTATCAATGGGGATCAATCTGGGGAGAAGTGACCACAGAGCCATTAGGTTTAGGATCAGGATGGGGAAGGAAGGGAGTCAAACAATCATGAGGGTAATGGACTTCAGGCGGGTGGATTTCAAAAGAATGAGAGAGATTTTTAGGGTTGATATGGATGCTAGGAAAAAGAAGTGGGATGTGGAAGAACAGTGGGGCTCAACTAAGGGAGGACTGGTGAAGGCTGAGGACAGTGTATTAGAAAGGTGAGCAAGAGAAAAAGAGGAAGGAGGCCACTTTCGGATGCTAGAGAGGTGGTGAGGGCAATAGGGGAGAAAAAAAGGGCTTTAAAAAACTATAAGAGAACACAGGGAAATGGCGACAAGGAGGTATATAAGGAAAAGCTAAAATTGGCAGGGCAGATAATCGGGGGGGGTGAAGGCATACAAGTATACAGAGGAGAAGATAGCAAAAGAGGCCAGAAGAGGAGAAAAAATGTCCTTCAGATACATCAGTGAGAGAAGAAAAAACAAGAAGGGTTTAATGAGATTTAAGGAGGAGTGGGTGAACTAGTAGAAGGAATCAGAAAAGCAGACTTCCTAAACAGATATTTCTGGTTTGTGTTTATGGTTGATAAGAAACGGCATGGATCAGTAATGAAGGGGATAGGCAATGAAGGTAGGGAGGTGGACAATAGCCCAATAAATGAAATCAGAGTATTGGAGGAATTGGGGAAGTTAAAGGTGGAGAAGGCAATGGATCCGGATGCCCTGAATCCCAGGGTACTTCTACAGCTGAGGGAAGAGCTGGCAGAACCTCTAACAAGGCTGTTCAACCTATCATTGAACACAGGGATGGTACCAGGGGACTGGAGGAAAGATGGATGTGGTGCCAATACATAAAAGCAGAAGTAAGGTACAGCTGAGTAATTATCACCCAGCCAGTCTTACATCAGTGGTAGGAAAGATTATGGAGGCACTCCTAAAGGAAAGGATAGTGAAATACCTTGTAGAAAATGGGCAACAAGATGACAGACAGCATGGGTTCATGGAGGGAAGGTCATGCCAGATGAACCTCTTCAAATTCTTTGACTGTGTGACAAGGGAGTGTGATCATGGGGAGGGCAGTGGATGTGGCCTATCTGGACGTCAGAAAGGCCTTTGACACAGTCCCTCATAGGAGGCTGGTGAGCAAGATGAGCAGTCTACGGGTAGGGGATAAAAATCACAAAATGGGTGAAAAACTGGCTTGTTGACAGGAGTCAAAGGGTGGTAATAAATGAAGTTCATTCAAGGGACAAAAGAGTGACAAGTTGGGTTCCCCAGGGATCAGGACTGGGGCTGATACTATTGCATATTTACATTGGGGATCTTATGCAGGTCTAAGTGTGAAGATTTATCTGTCTGCAGATGATAAAAAAGATCTGCAATAGAGTGGCTACACTGGGGGGTTGAGAGCATGAGAGAGGACTTGATGAAGCTGAAGATGTGCTTGGAGACTTGGCAGCAGAGACTTAATACCAAACAGTGTAGAATAATGTGCATAGGGCATAAGAACCCAAGGGCCACATACATAATAGTAGGAGAGGTTATTGAGGTAACAGAGCAGGACAGGGATCTGGGGATTATTATTTTGAACAATCTTAAGGTGGCAAAACAGTGCAATAAAGCAGTTGGAAAGGCAAGTAGTATGCTAGCATACATAGGGATGGGTATCACAAATAGCAGAAAGCAGGTGATAAGGCCCCTATATAAGACAATGGTCCCTCCACACCTAGAGTACGGGGTTCAGTTCTGGAGACCTCACCTAGAGAGGCATACTTATAGGGTGGAGAGAGTCCACAGTAGGGTGACTAAAGTGGTGCATGGTATGCATCAGAGGATATATGAGGAGAGGATGGAGGAACTCAACCTATATCCTCTTGAAAACAGGAGGGAAGGGGCATGATTGACACATTTAAATACCTGAGGAGAATTAACAAGGTGAGGAAAAGGAGTATCTTCAAGATGAAGGACCATCCAAGAACTAAGAGGCACAGTTTGAAGGTGGAGGCTGGTCAATTCAGAGGTAATAAGAGAGGGCACTACTTCACTGAAAAGGTAGTGGGCTTATGGAATGGGCTACCAGGGAGGGTGGTTGGGGCATTAGCAGCTGGGGGATTCAAGAGTGCATGGGATAAATACATGGGTTTAAACAAGAGAGGGAGGGATATATAACATAACATGGAAAACAGACCGGGAATCAACTAGGGGGGAGGAAACGGAAGTGGGGTGTAGGGTGGAAGTGTCTGGGCTAGCTATGGAGAGGGAACATGGGCAGACTAGATGGGCAAATGGGGTCCTTTTCTGCTGTCAGATTTCTATGATTCTATTATTCCATGAGTCTATGAGTACTGAATAAGATATTCCCATATGTATTGTTTGTTCCTCAGTCAGTTCCTGCAGAGGTTTTAAGACTGGAGTTAGGTAGGTTTTCAATCTCTGCTTATGTTACAGAATGTTGTCTGATAATTCTTCTGAATCTTTTTTCAATTACCTGAGGAGATATTCCATAGGCAGTATTTGAAAGAGGAAATTGAATATTTGAGGAATGGTTTTACCTGTCCATTGGTTAAAACTATTAAAGAAAATTTATTTCCATTGGGTTTGTGACATTTATTATATGAAATTTATTCCAGACCAAATTTTGAAGTAATTTCTCAAATATAAAAAATGGGTTAGAGACACAGCCATTTCCAGAGACTTCCTTTGGGTCTCTTCTCTTCAACATTTTAGATGGTATCAGCTGATCAAAACCACACATCATCTTGAACTATACGTAACCTGCTTATCTAATCCCTTAGATTGGAAAATGCTTACTAGGTTCAGAATGGAACTTAATGATGCAAATTATATACATTTCAAGCAGAAAAGATCTGGCATCAAAGCTCCTCATTGTAAATGTCAGATGAAGGTTTAAGATGACCTTAAGAAAAATATATTTATATGCTCCTTGTATTCAAAGAAAAAAAGTGTTTGGTTAGGTCCTATACTTCCTGACCTCAGTCTTCCCTTGTATCAGTTAATCCCAGTGTTTTAAAATACTTGAGAAGTGACAATCTTATGTAGGTTATCTGGCTTCTTGTTATCTTTGAAACTGTAAATAATGATATTTAGATATGTATATCATATAGGTGACATAGGAGACTTGTTTCATTTTTTTGCCATTAGCTGGCTTCCTTTGCCATATACAATAGATTTTTGATTTTGTAATTTTGAAACTATGGAAAGATGCTTGGATGGGGATATAAGTAACCAGACCCAAACCCATCCAAAGCACATTTACTCCTGTTACAGGAACTGGAGCAGATCCATCTGATAGAAGGCAAAAGACACAGCCTATAGTTATAGAAGGAAACCTTCCTATGATAAGGTGTACTACATGTTACGACTGGCCAATGCAAATTGAGAAAGATCTGAACGGGTATGCTCTGAATAATTATTTTTAAGCCTTAGACATAGATATTAATGAAATTATATATCTGAAGAAAGCTAAAGATGGTAGGGTATGAATGGTAGAGATCCCTCTAAGCTCTCCAAAGGTTGCAAACTATGTTTCGTATAATGCAGAACTAGCTGAACAAAGAGGTTCAATAGTGAGCTTCCCAGACAGGGATCTGTTTAATATCAAGCCTCAGAATACAGAAGGTGAAGCTCCAGTAACCCGCTCATTGTATGGAATGGCTACTATACACAAAGAAACTAACTGGAAGTTGAAGGGTGTTATTTGTAACTTGTTTAGAAATGTATTCCAGATTAAATTAGGAAATCAGGGAGTAATGAAAGTAACATGGTCAGAAGAGACATCACAAATTGACATACAAGTCAGACATAGGAGTCTTGCTCAAGAACTACTTAAGGAATGTAGAAGCCTAGATTCACTAGGCATTCACCTGGTTGACCCAGAGGAAATCTTTAGGTGTTCTACTTGGGGTAATTGTACTCAAAATGATGTGGGAGGGAAGGCCTCTGCCTGACTCCCATTTTTGGATAGTACTTTATTACAACTAGAGAAAAATAAGGGGGGAAGTGATAAAGTTCTTTCATGGAACATAGCAGGATTGAACAGGTCTGGTACAACTTCCCGATGAGGCACATCCCAATGCACATATGCCCAACTCTGTTTTCCTGATTCCCTCTTTCCCCCAATGGTTAAATTCCTGACTCTGTTTCCTGACTGTGTCTCTCAACTCTTTTCTCCTGACTCTGTCAGCTGATCACCAATCAGGACCTGATGAGAACAGTGGGCAGGCAGGCTGTCAAACCACACTGAAAGCTTCAAGTTTTCTACCTAGGACAGCCAGCAAAGGTATTTACAAGAGTCCTCGAAGCTGAAGATTTGTACACAAACAGGAGGCTGCCTTGGAGGGTAGATTGCAGGTCCGAAATAATAGACCTGCTTTTGCAGTCTTAACATGGATATAATAAATATTTGTTACTGCTTACACTGGGATCACTCAGTGGGTTTTGCATTATTTCTAATGCAACTTGACAAATTCAGCATGTGGTGATTGACTTTGTATATTGGAGGGGTAGACCAGGGGCACAGTGAGGAGTTTTGTATGGGAAAAGGGTCAGATCACTTAAATCGCATGCTGGAACTCCATGAAGTACAGATACAGTAGAAAGACCCTGTTACCACAACACAGCTGTTTTCCATTTGGCTCCAGTGTGCCATCTCCCAATGTAAACCATGACAGAATTTAATGGAGGCCCTGTTTTTCTGCTCTGAATTGTCCTCAGTGTGGTAAACTCATAGCCATCTGCTCGATGAACTGGAAATAGCTAGATGGTGAAATGGGGGTGTGAACTATTCATTTTAGTAAAGCTATTGCCCTTTAGTTTTGCTGATACAAGTACTGTACATGTTCCATGATACTCTAACTGTGCTGCTAAAAGCTGTCTGTTCCTATTGCTGAAAAATATCAGTGGACATGGGATACCTGGAACTGAAGTGTGGGGGTGCTAACTTGTTTTTTCCCCTGCTGTCGGGATTCAAGAACTGATCTCCATTTTTATTTCCTGTGATTCAATACCACATTCAAGTGCCCCACATGTAGGTTGTTGTATTCTCAGTTTGACCGTAGCATAGAAGCTGGCACTCAGATGCAATTAAATATGACTTTTTTGATTGATGAGCAGTTGTATTCACCTGTTTACAGTGGGCATCACCTCAGCAGAATGTGTTAATATGCTCCTCTCAGCAATCTAACCAATTAACAGGTTATACTCCCACCACTGTACCCCCGACTGCAGCTACAGTTGCAGGTACCAGCAGGGTGGACACTGTGGGAGGCGAATGTCATGACTCCTCAAATCAGGACAATATTGAACTACCTGATCTCCTTTCTTTTTCTACTGAATATTAATACTGCTTTCACATTATGAAATATCAGGATAAAATATGTTGGGCAATTATTTGATGGTATTGTGACACCATTGGGCAGTTGTTGTCAGTATAGTACATGTCAGGAAGTAATATGGATCCCGATTGAACAGGAGGTGGACTGATGCTGATTTTATATCCTTTATTAAGACTGCTGATATTATCAGCCTACAGGAGACGTGGCATGAAAAAGAAGGTGTAATATTAAAATTAATATGAATTAATCCACATATTAGCAACTAGGGGGAAAAAAAACACTAGGCAGACCCTCTTGTGGACTAGCAGTGTATGTTAGATTAGGTTTGTTCACTGAACATCTCCCATTATATACTGAAAAGAATTTAATTGCTGTGCTATTAGCCAATACAAACATAAAATTGATGTTACTCAATGTGTATTTCCCCCAATACAACCTAGACTTTATAAGGATGACTTGTGGAGTACTTTGAACAATGTATTACTAGATGTCCAACTAAAATATCCCAAGCTGGAAATACTGATGATGGGGGACTTATATGCTAGAATTGGCAATTATGATGACTTTCTTGATAACTTTTACTTTGATTTCCCCCAAATATCTCCCTTGCCTACTAGAAATACAATGGATAAGAAAAGTAATAATGCTGTAAATAAACTAATTGAAATACTGGAATCATTCAATTTATACCCATTGTATGGTAAACTTATCAGTGACCTTCAAGGTTGATGTAGTGATATAAAATCAATAGGGATATCCTTATTGGATATGTTTTACTGGTCTAGGAACATTGGACTTTGGAACTACCTATTTGTACCAACCAGGCCAGAAAGTGATCACCTACATGTTCTTCTAGAAGGGAAACTGGCCCAAGTGGCTGATACCAGTAATGACTGTCTAGAGGAACAACCTCTGGTGGAAATTAAATATAGTAAGAGACTGAAGTGGAATGCAGAATTAGACAGAAAGTTGTCATTACAAACTGAAGGTCTAATTGTAAAAATACTAGAAAAAAGATGGCATGACCAACAATTAAAAGACTTATGGAACTCTGTTAGTTATATTTGAAAGAATAAAACAGAAATTATATAAACAAGTTGTACTAAAAACTAATCCTAACCAACTAGTACCTGGTGTGACAGAGACTGTCTTATTCAAAAATGGCTACTAAATACATGGATTAGTGAAGTGAGACATTCAAATTATAATAGAAAATAAAACAATTTGAACTAGCAAAGAGAGGTTTATAATATACTTTTAAAGGGGAAAACAGCAATACCAATGGAATAAATGGAATGAGATATTTTAAGCTATATACTATGGAGGTAGCAAACAATTGTGGTCATTGGTTTCCAGGGGTACAAGTACAAGTACAACCAAAACAAATATCGACACATATATCAGGGAGCAGGAGTGAATTCACTACTTTGAGGAGATTTTTGGTGAATCCCCTGAAATAGGGGCCCTTTCATTTCTGGATAATGAAAGACATTTTATATCTATTACCCAACAGGATATATAAATATATATATATATAGGGGATATGACATGGCCCGACTGAAGATATCATATTTATCTTCACGAGAGGCCAGTGATATCATGATATCTCACGCGTGGCTTCGCCACTCGAGAGATATCAGCTAGATATGACTGGCCTCGAGTGAAGATAAATATGATATCTTCAGTTGGGCCATGTCATATTCTGTTTATACAATGTATGCTTTGCCCCCCCCCCCAATGCAACTCACCATGTGCCCTCTCAATGCAATGGTGATATTAAGGTGATGGCCCTAGCAATAGAACCCCACTTACAGAAAAGCTGGCAAAATAGCAGATGTCATTCATTGTTTAAAAAATTCTGGTGGATCCTGCTATTTATGGTTAGTTTTAAAATTTTATCTGGTTCATCCTGCCATGCCCTCCCAACAGAGGTCCACATGCCCCCAACATAACTGATTACATAGAGTTTTTAAATATCTGGTTGATCCTGTCAATTTAAATTACTAAAATATCTGGTTGATCCTGGTATTATTTTGGTGAAAGTTATTTTTAAATGGTTATCTGTTGATCCTGCCACTCTTAGTACTTTCACTTTCCCTACAAGTGTATGCGTGACCGGCGCGCTATGCACACTGACTATTTGTATATTGCCAAATCTTTTGTAGGAGAGTGTCCCTGGGTCAGTAAGTCGAATTAGCCGTCATTTGTTTGGTAATTACGTGTATTTTCTTGTATGAAAGCTTCGAACTGCATAGAGGTGCAGCAGTGACTGAGCCGGTGACACTAGCAGTAAAATAGGCCTTGACGTCTGTTGCCAGGCAACAGGCCTCCATCTTTACTGTTGGCTCGTTACTGCTGCACTCCTGTGCAGTTCAGCTTACAAGAAAATACAATGCATGTAACAAAGAAATGACTGGGGAATTCTGACTTATTGACCCAGGGCACCTCCCTACAAAAGATATGGCAATATACAAATCGTCAGTGTTCATAGCGCTCGTCACGCCACACTTGTAGGGAAAGTGAAAGTGCCTGAGGGCAGGATCAACCAGATAAGTTTTGATATGACGATAGGAATGTGGAGATAACATATGATGTATAGAACATGAAGATAACAATGTTATCTTCACTGGCCATCTGAGATATCATGTTTTATACTGCCATTTATCTGTCTACATATATTGTATAAATATATATATATATATATATTTATTTATATATATATATATATATATATATATATACTGTATCTATATAGATAGATATATATATATATATATATATATAGAGAGAGAGAGAGAGAGAGAGAGAGAAGAGAGAGATATCTGGCACTTAAAACTATAACGACCAACAAAGTCCCAGGGACAGATTTAATTCCTGTGGAGGCATTCTTGGCTAATTATTCTGCCTGGACTGATTTGTTGCTTATTATGTTTAATCACATCGTGAGGGATTATTTTCTCCAATCAACTTGGCAAGAAACAATTATTGTGCCCATCCATAGGAAGGGAAATTTCCATGACCCAACCATGTATGGACCAATAAGCTTGATTAATGTGTCTTTAAAACTCTTCTCTAAAATCATACTAGATAAACTATTGATTGGTTTAGAGAGGGTGGGAGGCATGAACAAGTTTCAAGTAGATTGCAGAGCAGATTATAATACTATTGATAACTGCTTTAAATTATCTCATTTAGTAGAAAAGTAGGTTTACCTACGTAAACAAAATATTTATGCATTATATGTTGATTTTAAATTGTCCTTTGACAATATAAATAGGGGTATATTGTGGAAAATTATGGCTGACAAAGGCATTGATAACAAGCTTATACATATAATTAAAAGACTGTATGAAAATGCATGGGCTAAAGTTAGATATGGTGCAAATGACCAGTTAACTACGCCAATAAAGACTTACAGAGGAGTGAGACAGGGCTACATCTTAACACTGACCCTTCTCTCTATATATATTGACTTTCTCATAAAAAAACATGAGATTATTGATGCAGACTGTCCAAAAATGTTGACCCCAAAAAAACACATTTTGGCTTTTGCTGATGATATTATATTGTTTTTCTCTAACTAGAAAAGGGCTGGAAAAAAGGATTGATTACTTAAATAAAACAACCAAAGAGCTGGATCGCCAGATAAGTAAAACAAACACATAGATATCCATCTTTGGTAAAGGTAGAGCAAAAGGTTCCTGGAAGCTGGAACCCTGTAAGCTAGACATAGTCTCATCCTAAGTTTATTTGGGTCTAACAATGACTCCAAAAGGTATTTGGAATAAGTATGTTGAAAGATTACTCATCCAGGCAAAGAAAACTGCCGTAGCATTGGGAAAGTTTATTTTTGCTTATGGATGATTATCTAATAAACCACTGATGTTAGCAATTAGGGCAAAGTACATAACTAAAATCATGTATGCAGCTGAAATATGGGATATGAAAAAACGAGATAGACTTATGATTCCTATACATAAGATATGAAGGAAAACACTGTCAGTTTCAGAGTCATTCCCTGCCTCATATATTAGAGCTGAATTGTTGCTTGATAACATGGAAGCTGTATTAGATATAAAACAAATACATTTTGGCTTAGGCTCACTAGGCAACCGTCTGAAAAAATTTCGAAAATGTGTTTATTAGAGAAACAAAACTGGATGAATATCATCTGTTATAAATCACCATGGCTTAATGCAGTGTATGCAGTGCTGGAAAGATATAAACTAAATGTTCTGAGGAAATATGTAGCAGCTTATATTACCTTAAGCTTACATTACAAAAAGTTTGTTAGTAAAAAAGTTATAGATTATTGGGTCAGTATGGACAAAGAAACAATGAAAGGTCTAGATTCTCCCCATGGTTTGCTAATAACAATGAGGATGATTTCAAACTACAGTTTTGCTTGGATATTTTGGTAGATCCTAAACTAAGAAATGCCTTACTGATCTACAAATTTGAAACCTTAGATAGCAATATCTTGCGTAAAAGATACAGCAAGGATAAAAATCTTTCAGATGATTGTGGCTGTAAGGTGGGTAGTCCTGAGAATCTTATCCATGCAGTATGCTTGTATCCATGGTATAACAGACCAAGATTATTACTCTTTAAAATGATTTTTAATATTGATGACCCAAGTCAATTATTAATTGATAATCCAACATTAGTGAAAATTTTGGTATATAACAAGGATGAAATGTCAGTAATAGCTTTAGCTGGTTTTTTTTCATACAATTTCTGGAATTAAGAAGAAGAAGGTTGTTAATAGAAAAGTGTAATTGATATTTTCATGGAATTTCAGGACTATATCAAATGAATGAGCAATATGAGTAGAATTTGTTCTAGTTTGGTCAATAATTGTTAAAGGTGCTCCTTTAACCAAAGTGGTGTCAAGTGCAATATGATGTGTAACTGTTTGACCTTATGTGCAATTCAGCTTAATGATTTTAAAATTCTTAAAGTGTATATATGTTTTTCATATTTGTAATTTCTAATGACTGTCTAGTCAAACAATAAACTTACTTACTTACCTGTCACACGATTGCTAAAGATTGCTGCCTCTTCTGTACCCTTATTTCTTTCAAATTTATTCCTTGCTTTTTCAATACTGTGTTGGTATAGCTGGATAGACTATTTGTGGCATTTTTTTATTTATTTATTGCAATCTTGGATTAACACCACTTGAGCTCAGAGCTCCTTCCACAGGTTCCACGTCATGATCACAATACAAATACAGAAGTATAATATTACAGTGGTAGTGGATACAGCAGATACAACAGAGTAGTACATGTTACAGATGAAGTTAGGATAGGGAAAGTGGGGGCTAACAAACACACTTACTGGTATAAGATGCCTGATGGAGAAACCAATCAATTGTCTGCAGGGAGATAGGGTTAGCAGAGGGTAGATAAGTACAAGAAGAGGAGAGGAGGAGCCCAAAGTGCCCAAACGAGCAAGCGATATTGCAAGTAATTAAAGTGGAATGGGGGAGGGGAGGTATGAGGACAACAGGTGAGGGGGAGAGGGAAGAGGTAAGGAAGAGAGGTGCAGACTCAGTAGAGGAGTAGGCGGCGGGATAAGTAGTGAGGGGTAGGAGGAGAGGCTCAAGGGGAGTTAGGGGTAAGGTGGGGAGGGGATGGGAAAGGGGGGTCAAGGCCAGGGGAGGGAGGGGAAAGGGCTGTGGGAAGAGCAGTGAGTAACAGTGAGGAGAAGGGGTGGCGATGCTATGGGTGACAGACACAATGGCTTCATTTAGCAGGAATTGCTTGAGGTGGACTTTGAAAGCACCCAATGTAGGCATATGCACGAGATCTTCCTGAAGGGAGTTGAACCAAAGTAGGGCACGGTCCTCAAAAAACCTTTGGCCTTGGGAAGTACGACATTTAGGTGTAATGAAGGTCTGACATCCAGAGTTACGTGTGTGCTGCAGGTTAGTGCAAGGCACCAGGAGTTGACTAATCCCAGCTGGGAGTGTTCCAAGGCTGACGTTTTTTGCCAGAAGGCAGGTTTGGAATTTAAGCCGACCATTGAGTGGGAGCCATTGTGCACTGGTATAAAGGTCACAAGTGTGAGTCAGCCTAAGTGCCTCTACAGTCAGCCAGCAGGATTTGTTTATTTGTGGCATCTCTGGACAGATTCTTAGAATTTTAGAGGTTGTATGAATTTACTGTATACAGAACTGAGATTTCCTTACTATGTGAACTTTAAGTCTATTTGGTTAGTCACATATTAAGATAGATTCCTGTGTCTCGCCATATTCACTGGTTATTATTTTATACACTACTAATATTAACAATGACCTAGAAAAAGATTCATTTATAACTTTACTGGATTTCTGCTGACCTTTTGCACATTCAAATTAATTTGATGTCTTACTTCAGTTAGTACTGGTTTTGAGAGTGGTCCTCGTGGATAATTTGCTAGATACATAGAATTTATTTATTTTTTTTTTGCTTTTGTCAAGGTTATATATGTTTTTTAAACTTTTGATATAACTGTGCAAGTTGGCATTATTTATGAATCCTGTATTTTATATGTTTTGAAATCTTTTGAAAATCTGAAGCCAAACAATAAACTTGAACTTGAACTAGGAATTCCACTTGAGCAATTTTATACTCCGTACAACTCTACGACTGACATGATGGTGTAATGGGCTCATCACTAAGAGAAACAACTGATGTACTGTGAGGACTTTGGTAAATGGATAAGTGGGCAAACACTGTATCTTCAGCAGCACAGACCTTCTTATTCTTTTTTGGGCTCCCATAAGTGATCCAAATCATCATTCCCACAACCGTTGATATCCTCCTCCTCCTGAACTCTGTCCTTATCATTATCAGCAGTTTCTCCTAGCTCTATCTCCTTGTCATCATCACGAGGCTGATACACATTTTTATATTTAGTAATTTCTGACTGCACAACAATCAGATATGCCTCCTCAGGCTTTGACTCATAGTCAACCTCCACACTTTCACTGGGTAATGAAGAACTATCATTACGGGAAGGCTCAGCACCACGATCACCCCCACCAGCAGTCACAGGGACACCAGCAATCTCCTCCTTGACCACTGTGCCTTAGCCAAAGATTTTGATACCTCTTACACTGCTCTTCTTGTTGCTACCTCCCCCTGCCCCCACCAGCACGGATGCCAGAGATGTGACAGAGAAAGCTTTGGCCACAATAATGCCTTTGCCACTGTTGCTAACTATACTTTAGTTACTATGTACAACTGGCCCCACAGCCCATCGAATACATTGCTGAAGACATAGTTTTTGTAGCTGCAACACCCTTTTGCCACACACAACAGCTGCACTTTTTTGTTGTCTCACCACCACCTCTCTCCTTAGTAAAGTGTCTCTTCCCAGTATTTTTTTATTATTATATTTGAAATATTTTGGTGAAAGAAAACCTTCAGTACACTTAACTAGCAGCAGCAGACAACACCTTCCCTGAGGGATTAGCAGTGCGATCTGAAAAATAAGAAATAGTCACTAGTAAAACCACATTTAAAAAATGTTTATTTTTATTTTTTTTTAATATGCTGGGGAATAAAATGACATGACAGGGGTAATTAATACATTAGTACAAAAAAAGTGGCAGGACCCTTTAGTTTAAAAATAAAATAACTTACACTAATGTAGAAAGAGCCTGACAAAATACTTCACTTCAACACACAAAACTGAGCTCCAGAAATAAAATGAGAAATGGCAGACTACAGATGAAAAATAATGCACAAGAAAGACTGAGGAACTAATATAACAACTCTCCTGCTCTATAAAAAAGGCTTCTGATTGTACTGGCCCAGAGGCATGGAGGGATGAGGTGTCTAACGGCTTACCTCCAGCCATGCTGTATACCCATGTTCAGGAAGGAGCATGGATTGCTGGGTACCATTGGGATGGGAGAGGACTGAGTGTCCCAGGAAGGGCAATCCTCTACTGGGGAAGAGATGGCAGTCATATTGACCTTTAATTGCCACTGCATGGATGCCAGGTGGCACTGCAAGCAATAAGCGATTCGGGGTGGGACCACAGATTTGCAGGACGTGCATGCCTGCATGCACACACCCCGATGTGCAAGTTATGGCAAGGCTTGGGAGAAAATGGAAAAAGAGGATCCAAAGGCAGGTTGAAGCATTTCACACCTCCTTGGACCAACATTACCACTTGGATGCCTGGATCCATCTGGATATACAGTATGTGCTGCCAGCCTTGCCAGTTGGACATGTCTTCTTCCCAAGATGATGTTTCAGTGGTATCAGAACTGAAAGAGTGTTTATCTGAAATCCAGAAGTGAACAGCAACCAGCTGGCTTGGACTGAACCCTTTGAAGACAGAGGTTATATTAGTGGAATCAAGTTGGCCAAGTTCTGCAGCATAGAGTAGCAATGCCTTCCTCCCCCTGGTGGGTGGCATGGCACTTAAAGCTGTGGACAGGGTGAGGAATCTGAATGTCACTGTGGGATCAAGATGACCATAGAATACCAGGTGAATGCTGTTGTCTGCAATGGTTTTTATCACCTGTGAAACATCACAGGGATCAAGCCTTATCTTGAGCTGGCTGAACTGGCAAAACTGGTGCATGGCTTGGTCACGTCAAGGTTGGATTACTACAACACTCTTTACCTGGATTTTCTGTGAGGCTGCTGTGCCACTTGCAGCTAGTCCAGAATGTGGCAGCCCATCTGGTTGTGGGAACCGCTCAGTCCAAGCATATAAAGCTGGTTCTTTGTGCTGTGCATTGGCTGCCAGTGCTATGGCACATCAGCTGCAAGGTGTGCTTATTTACATTCAAGGCCCTACACTGTTGGGCTCTGGGCTACCTGAGAGACCTCCTGGTGTCTTATTCTCCTGGTCATCCCCTCCTGAAGTCCTCAGGTGATAGGGCATTTGGGGTCACTGCTATAATTTTTATTGAATGCCCTTCCATGGGAGATAAGAGACACTCCATCATTAACTGAATAACGCTCCCTTCCCTTATAGCAGTGCATCACTACAGATAATACAAAGATCAGTACTCAATAATCAATAATCAATAATAATAATCAATAATAATAATAATAATTAATAATAGTAATCAATGGAAACAAAAGAAAACAAAACAAATCAAACAGCACAAGGCCCTCTAAAGCAATCTAAGGGACATTTGGACTTAAAACACCAGGCTTTGAAATTGAATGAAAGCTGTTTTTTATCTGCTCAGGCAAGCACAGACAGATGTTTCTTCTTTGCTGTCTTCAGAATACTACACTGGACACAGCTTCATCATGGGATACAGCTGATTTCAGTACCATGGGACCACCGATCCTACAGAGCATTGCAAATTTCACCTGTGGGATTCACTTCGGTAGTGAAGTTTCCAAGTTCACAATTTGCAAAGTTCTCTCTATTCTGCAAAGTGATACTTCACAAGGCAGTTTAACTTCACAAAATGCAACAGATTAGTGAATTGATTTGCTAAGTGAATTTTTTCAGCTTCACACACCACTAAACATTGCCCTCAGTAGAAGAATCAGAGCCACTCAAAACATTAAGGTCAAGTGCTGCTGATTATTTTTTTAAATTGACTTTTGCACTTCTATTTCACAACTTACTATGACATAGTACTTTGCTAAATAATTTTTGAACTTTGGATGGTTGTGACACCAAATAAGCATCTTTTTGTGATGCTGTTTTGCCTCTGTTTATTTAGTTAGTTATTATTTATTTCTTTTTTATTTATAAGGAAGGTGCGCTACACAAAATATTTGCCTAGTTTTAGGCAGAACCTGGAAGACCTCAACAATGGAAATTGACACGACAATGCACAAAATTACAGACAGGGGGCAGGATTCACAAACGATGCCAACAATCCTGCAGCTGGGGAAAAAAGGCCTGCAGTACTGCAGAAATGCAGTTGCGTGATATTCTTATAGAAAATTTGTGCAGAAGCGGAATTCCATAGAAATCCCCACAGATGCTGAAATTCGGCAGCTGTGGCAATTGCACAAGTGCTGAAAATCAGCAACTTCAGAGCTGCAGCTGCAGAAATGGCTTAGGAGACACAAAAACAGTGAACCAAATTAGCTAGAGCAGCAGACTTTTAACAGTCTTGCCATAGATGTAGCTGAAAGTATCCACAGAGAGAGACCATCAACCAGTCCCTCAACTGGGACCACTGCAGCGCCACTGGTGCCAGCAATACCATGCACCACAGTGGCTGTCTGTCACTACTGGTCATGTCTTTCCCTAGAGTGTTTCTGTTTCCTGCAGGATTAACACTCACTGCAGGCTGTTCAAGTCTCTACTGCCTGTGGGGCTCCTTCATGGGCTGCACTGGGTCTGGTGGTTGTTGTTTGTTGTCATTCAGTGACAATGTGTGCTACTGTTACTGCAACTGATATACACCCACTAAAATGCTATTACTTGTACCTGACTGCCACTATAATTGTATTTCAACTGTTCGGGCACTACTGCAGTTTGCTGAGGGAGTGTTACACCTCACTCCAATGTGTGTAACATTTGTTCCGCAACTGTGGAAAAAACCTGGCTGAGAATAGCCTTTGAGTGGCTGTGCCATACTTATCCATTACCTTTTTTCCTCAGCAGCTTCCGCAGCTGCACTTTTTTCCACAGTCCATAGTGTATTTTTTCTGCAGCTGCAGAGGTTTTGTGAATAGCACTCAGAGCAATTTCCCCCTTTTTCTGATGCTACAGAAGTTTTGGGGACTTAGGGAAGGTTTTGCACCTTCAGAAAGCTTTGTGAATCCTGCCCAGGGTCTATACAATTGCCTAAAACTAATAACAGAGAGCTAAACCAAAACAGAATGAAATGTGATGTGTGGTAAACATTATGCAAGGTGCAGGGCAAGGTGCAATAATAAAGAACACGTTCAGGGATAGGTTTCATATATATGAAGTTGATAATCAGCAACACACACAAGTACAATGATTCAGTGAGATTACTACTGATGTAATACAACCTATGGGTGCGTGCATGTTGAGGTCTTGAGTAGGAAGGAGCAGTATCTAATCTTGAAGGCATGGCTGGATGGACACAGATGGACCACAGCTGGGAGGGATTTCCAGAGTGCAAGGATGGAGTAGGAGAAAAGCAGTTCCTCTTAGTTTTGTTTTTTGAGGTGGCCAATGAACCAAGAACACTAGACCTTAGGTGACAGGACCCACCGTCAGGTATAAGGAGTGAGGCTAGTGACAGTGGGGTCAGTTTAGTCATGACATTATGAATAATAACTCCCATAGTGCATTGTGCAGTATTATCATTAAAAAAATCACTAACCTGCATTTCCATAGTGCATCATTTTGTTTTTACTCTGTGTATCTTCTACATAGAAATAGTTCACAAAGCTTCACACCCCAACTGTTATACAGAGCAGTAGGATTCCAATAGACTGGTTGCCTCTTGGCTGTACTCAATGTGCTTGCAGTTAAGATAGAGTGGCCAGTGGGTACATATCAGACTTTCAATGGCCACACGTTTTGCTTTTTCCTAGGTATCTTTATTTATTTATTTGACATTTTTTATATCAGGTAGTCAAACAGAGATCAGGGAAACTATTTTCAGCTGTGACCATGGGGGGTACCAAACAGCCAAGAGGAAACAGGAAACAGCAACAGAATGGAGTAACCAGGTACTATGAAAACAAAGAAGAAGCAGGAGCCATATTTATAGCTGTAGAACTAAAATAGCTTCTTAACAAAGACACATTTATTGTATTTCTAGTCCAGGGGCTTGATTTTGTTAAGGGCTCCTAGATCAATGAAAGCTGTGGCAAATGGCAGTTTGCATTGATGCCTGGTGTGCCAGGGACCCTTCACCTGATTTTAGTACAGGAGGGGTCCTGGCATCAATGTCCATGGAGTTGCTGTAATGGTGCCCATGTGCCACACAGGTGGAGCATGGGAGGGGATTATCACAAACCCAGAGATGATCATGTGAGATGGCAAGCAGGGCCAAAGACCCATCAGCTGTTTGCCCAGTTAGGTGGCATTGGCTGTACTGGACAGGCAGGGTCAGGTGAGATATGCAGGTCTGCACAGCACCAGAACTGATTGGTTTTACATCACCTTGACCCCCAACACCATCCCCTCAACATGCAGCTCCTATAGCATAGTGCAGCCTGGGTTGAGGTACAGTGCTGCACTTATTTCACCATGCCATGTTGGCCGGCTGTTTCAGTGGTGAGGCTGGCACCAGGGCAGCATGGGAGATGCATGGTGATCTCTTACCATGAGTGGGGATGCAAAGGACATCAGTGATGGATGTGTGCCCATGCCCAGCCACACCAACTCTGTCCTGAAGCTGTGGAGATTGATGACCCTGTCCCAGTTGTTACATGTGTCAGTGATAACAGCTCAACAGTCAGTCCTGGATAGACAGCAGCCAGGTACTGGAGTATAGCCCTGTAGCCACCTGTGTGGAGGATGTCCACATGTGTGGGGCAAAGCAGTGGCAGTGGCAGGGGCACACATTACTGGCTGCTTGGCCATGGTGGGGGATGTTGCATAAGTCCAACACTTCCCATAGTCACAGGGAACCCCTTACAGGTGGGAGATGGAAGTGCTGGGTGGATGTGTTAGTTGGCAGGGCAGTGAGGTCACATACCCGCATCAACAGCCTGGCCAGCAGTGGGACAGCATGAGAGTCCTTACCAATGAATAGTGGAGTGCAGCTGGTAGATGTGTGGACCCTACCAGCCACAGCATGCTCAGAGGTAGTACAGTAAATGGTACCAAATGTCTGGCTGGTCCAGCAGTGTGGGACACTGTGGATGGGCACTGCTTCCCATATAGGGGTCAGGGTAGTAGGATCCACCACAGCTCTCAACATGTAGCTGCTAATCTGCTGCAGCAATCCTATGGCTATGGCAGGCATTGTGCCTGTCTGGGGCAGGTGGGGTGGTCCACCAGTGGTTGGACAAGTAATGCATCTGTGGGCACGGGATCCCTGTCCCATTCCATAGTTAGGTGCATGGGATGTTAGACCATCTCTGGATGGTCTAAACCCTTGTGTGCCATGCACCTGTTGTGGCTTTGTGAGAGTCCCACATAGTGGGATACTGCAGCACCACTGCTATGCAAACCCCCCATTTGCCAAGATGCAGCCTTGCATCCATTGTAAGAGTGGTGCATGCCCAGCTGGTGCAAGCAGCCCCCATTTGTTGCAGGCAGTGTCTGAATATTGGGAATAGCACACAGTATGGTGCAGGATGCCCCTTTCCCCATTCCTTGTTGGTGCAAGCACAGTGCACCATTCCTAACCTTTTGAAAATCAGGCCCCAGGAGTCAGGCATACTTATACTTCAAAGTATTGAACAATTTACCTGAAAAGTAGAGAAAACAAACTCTGGTCAGTGCCAATACAGCTGCAAAATAATGAACTTGTAGAATAGCATTTGTATTATCTCATGTCATAAACCATGTTGGTGAAAGTGTTCAAATCCCCACTGTGACTGTCTGCCATTGAAATGTCATTCCACCCCACAAGGGTGAGAACACCTTTTGGCCAAGATCTGAAAAATGACAGCTGTTAACACCTGTGAGGTTTGGTGAAAAAATGGCTGTGCTGAAAATTTGGAGACCAAAAAAGCAAATGTTCAGGATGGGTACCCTTCTGAAATATTAAAGTTGGTAATGCGGGGGCCAGCAAGTGAGCTTTATCCAAAAAAAAAAAGAGAAGAAACCAGCCTTTCCAATAAATCTTCACTTTTGGTTACTGCTTTATTTCAAAAATTTCAAACATAGATCCTCATGCGCAATGTTTAACCACAAAAGCTTTTTTTATCAGAAGGGATCTATTATTTAAAACAGTAGTAATATTTTTTAAAACAAAGTTTTTTATATACACTAGTTCATTTAAACTGATTTCCTGTTCTGTACATTAATTTAAAATTAAATCCTTATACATTCCACATTAGATACATCAATTTCTTTATTCAAACATGACATTTCATGAAATTTGCTTCTTTTCTATTTCACAAATGTTTACAATAGAACATTTTTATACAGTTCATGTCCCTATATTGACATTGCTTTGGTGTCCCTTGTTGTCCAAAAGACAGTAACAAAATGTGAGGTCAATGCAAGTCATAACTTTTAATACCCATCTACCATTTGCTTTGTTTAGGATAAAAAATAAACATTATATAGAATAACGCATGTATAAAAAGCTTGATGCACACATTCAAGTTTGTTTGTTATATTTGGTTAAGTTGCCTAACTTTTTTCTAGTGTTGCATTTTAATGTTACACAAATGTGCTTGCACTTTGCATACGTTTATATAGAAACATAGAGGTTGACGGCAGATAAGGACCTCAAGGCCCATCCAGTCTGCCCATTTTTTTCTACCTTATGAATATAATGTTTCCTCATCAATGTAAACCCTAAGCAGTTTGTTCATTCTGTTTTTCAAGTTCTGTAAAAAAAATTTAAAACATTGTTTTATTCTTATTTATTTTGTGTCTTTTGTTCTCTATCACAATTTATTCTAGCATGGAGTGAGATCCTGCTCTTTCTGTACTAAATTGATAAAACATGTTTTGGTTTTGTTGTTCATTCTGGTTAAAGGCTTTGTGATATACAGGCTGATGCCGGAATGTTGCATGCAAAGTTTGCATATGCACCATGTACTGTTATGCTTCTAGCTAACTTTTTGTATTTATATCAACATAATACAGATACAGTAGGTAAAGCTTCACTGTAAATAGCCTTTGTGTTAATGCAATCCAGTTTTCTAACATTGCATATTTCACATTTAGGGTCTTAACTCAAATATTGTATAACAGCAATCAAACCTCTGTGAGAAAAACATATAAGAACTATTTGTTGCTGTGCCATTCACCTATTTCTTGCAAGTAGATCTTCACGCCTGTATTACAGTGCCTTTGCAGATGATCTCCATGTATCTATTTTGTTTGCCAGCTTGACATCTAAAAAGTCAAAATGTACACCCTTACTTTTACATTCCACATTAGTGGGGGAAAAAATATATAATTGATAACAGATTTGGTGTGCAGTTGACTCACCTAGGCTGTGTCTGTAATCTTCCATGGCAGTCTCTCAGTATGGACTGCATGATCAATTTGCAGTTCTGACTATAAATGCTAAAAGAGATGGAGGGGTTGGGTAGAATCGACCAATCTACCATTGACGTGCATGGACTCATGTGACGAGGTACAGCCCTTGGCACAGTGGATCAGAGGAGTGCTGTGTATTGCATGGCAACCACAGGATGGTGCCATCTTGATCAAGATGAGTTTTGATCAGAGGATTTACGCTACCTTCCCCTACAGTACTCATGTTCTAACAGCACAATACTGAGTTTGGCATGATCCAGGACTGGAGGGTTTTACTTGGGGAATATTTTATAGTGCAATTTTCATAATTTAAGTGAAAATAGTTTCAATGTTTATGAGCAGAATGTTTTTGCAGCCTGTCTGATTTGTAGTCAGAGCATCACGAATAAGTGTGATCAGAGAGAAAAAAATATATACACTCATGTTTAGTGTGACATTCACTTATTTTTTTGCAGTCCATTCTTTATTGTGTTTTTATGTTCTAGTACAATTGTTTTCTTTGCCCAACCTCTCTTGTTCCTTTCTATCCCCTAATAATATGTGCAATATCTAGATTGTGTACAAGAGTTATTGCTGGTAACCTCTCACTGATTTTTGAGGTTATGTACAAATATTGTTTATCTGATATAATATATGTAAATAGCATAAATGATAATGCAATCTGTCCATCCTTTCAATCAATAGTGATATGGAGGGTCTGGTGGCCTGGAAGAGAAGGCTATTAAATGGACCATTAATTCTCATCCAAAAAAAAAAGATGCCTCCATGTACGGGAACAAGTGATGATTTTTATCATGGGTGTGGGGGTTGGGTTTTGGGGATAGGCATATGGGGGAATTCAGTGTGAAAGGGATGGGGCAGGAAGTAGAATTAAGTAAGACTGGTTAATGTTTGTGACAAGGTGGAGGTAGTGAGAAGGGCAAAGGGGGGGCAGGGCCAGTGGACAGTGTGAACATGGATTTGGTAAAGTTCCCTATACATTATAAACTATTATTTAGTCAACCATTGATGGAAAAACCCTGTTTACCAGCAGACATTCCAATTCCCATCTTCATTAAGACCAAACCAATCACAAGTGGTATTAAACATGTATATCCAGAACATTTCTCTACATTCTAGGAACTTGTTCCAATCCCAGTCTTTTATGGGTGGTTCAACGTGCTCGATGCCCCACAACCTTAGTAAGACGGCATTGTGGCCTTCTTTTGCAAAATGTATAGCCTCTGGTGATGCTTCATTTTTCAGTCTAATATTACTTTTGTGCTCTGTGGTTCAGAGTTTCAGAGCCCTAGTTGTTTTCCCTACATAAAATTTTCAACAAGGGCAAATGATAACATAGACTACATGGTCTGAGTCACAACTGATGAAAGTTCTGATGGAAAATTGTTGATTGCCATTTGGATATTGCATGTCTAACTTTTTTTGATATATTATTAAAGTGATAGCGTAAGAGATAGGGATTGGAACAAGTTTCTAGAAAGTAGAGAAATGTTCTAAATGTACACATTTAATGCCTCGTGTGATAGGTTTGAACTTAACGAAGATAGGAATTGGAATGCCTGCTGGTAAATAGTTTTTTTTCCCAATAATTGTTGACTAAATAATGATTTACAATGTATAGAAATCTTTACCATATTCATTTTCACACTGTCCCCTGGCCCTGCCCCTCTTTTCCTTCCCACTACCTCCAACTTCTCACAGCCATTAACCAATCTTACTTATTTCCCCATTCCTGCCCCATCCCTTTCCCATCAAATTCCCCCATCCCCAAAACTCAACCATACCTGTCCATCATAACAATCATCACTTATTCCCCTACATAGGGACATCTCTTTATGGATGAAAGTTAACCCTCTATCTACTAAACTTCTCTTCCAGGCCACCAGACCATCCATGTCAATATAGATAGAAAGCATGGTCAGGTCACATTTTAATTTATGCTACACACATACACTGTATTAGATAAACAACTGTACATGACATCAAAAACCAGGGAGAAATTACCAGCAATAACTGTTGTATACAATCTAGATATTGCACACAATATCAGGAGATAGAAATGAATGAGAGAGATTGGGCAAGCAAAATAATTGTAGTAGAATGTTGTAGTTGACATAAAAAGACAATAAAGAACAGACTGCTTTAAATTAAATGAATGGCAGACTAAATATGAATGTATATTTTTTTTTCTCTGATCATACTTATTCTTGATTCTCTGAGAACAAATCAAACAGGCTACAAAAACATTCTGCTCATGAACATTGAAACTATTTTCACTAAAATTATGAAAACTGCACTATAGAATATTCCCCAAGTGAAACCGTCCAGTCCTGGACCACACCAAACCCAGTGGTGTGCTTTCAAAACATGAGTACTGCAGGGCCGGGTAGCGTGCATCCTCTGATAAAACTCATCTTTGATCAAGATGACACCATACTGTGGTTGCTATGCAACACACAGCATTCCTCTGATCCACTGTGCTAATGATTGAACCTTGTCACATGACTCAGTGCATGGCAATGCTGAACTGGTCGAGTCTACCCAACCCCTTCATCTCTTTTAGCATGTATAGTCATAATTGTAAAATGACCATGCAGTCCATATTGAGAGACTGCCATGGAAGGTCACAGACAGAAATTAGGTGAGTCGACAGCACACCAAACCTGTTATCAAATGTAGTTTTCCCACTAATGTAGGACGTAAAAGCAAGGGTGTACATTTTTACTTTTTAGATGTTAAGTTGGCAAATAAAATAGAGACATATAGATTTCCTGCATAGTCACTGTAATACAGGTATGAAGCTCTGCTTGCAAGAAATAGGTTAAAGGCACAGCAGCAAATAGTTTTTAATGATTATATCCAGGAGATTTGGTTGATATTATACAGTATTTGATCTAAGACACTAAATGTGAAGTATGCAAGGTTAACAAACTGAATAGCATTAGTGCTAAGGCTATTTATAGTGAACCTTTACCTACAGCTGTATTATGTTGATATAAATGCAAAACGTTAGCCAGGAGCACAACAGTACAAGGTGGATATTTTATTTATTCATTTATTAAACTCTAGGATTACAAATACCTTTAAGCAAGAACTGCTTGTTTACTAAGGTTGCACGTCAAAGTATGGAAGGTTAACATACCAACAAAGGTAAACAGTATTACAGAGTCTCAAAAAACAAAATACTGTATTTCAAGTGGAGAGACAGCAAAAGGATGGTAAGGCCAGATGAGAAACCAGTAGCAGTGGGGAGGGTGGATGGGGGTCAGGAAGGAGTGGTCAGGTTGAAGGGCCATTGTCTGGGGGGGTGGTTGGTATGAGAAATGCAAAGCAGAGGGGACAGACGTCTGAAGTGCTAAAGGATGGGATGGTGTGGGTGAGGTAGGGGAGGAATGAGGGAAGGGGTAAGGTGATAGAGAAGAAAGTGGAGGACAAGGATAATTGGCCAGAGGGAGCTTAGAGCCACACGATGTCAGGCATGAGTGTAGAGGCTGACCAATTAGGAGAAGCAGTCACATTGGCTGGTAGTAGGGAGGTGAAGTTGTAGTTGCTTTTTAAATGGGCCGAGCATAGTAGCTGAAAGGGGTTCCTTGTTGAGTGAATTAAACCACTGGGGGGCACTGTGGGCTAAAGACCTCTGGCCCATAGTGGTCCAGCATCTGTAGACCTGGAAGATTTGACTTAGCATAATTCAGGTGTGTTGAGTGCTGGAGTGGGCAGTCAGAAGCTTTTCAACCCCAGGTGTCATGAGCCCAAGGAGAACATATGCAAACTCCGCATGCAGCATTCATTCATAAATCAGCCTATATATCACAGAGCCTTCAAACAGACTGAACAACAAAACCAAAATATGTTTTACCAACTTAGTACAGAAAGAATAGGATTGTACTCCATGCTTGGAGAAATTGTGATAGAGAACAAAAGACACAAATAAAAAAGAATAAAACAATGTTTTAAACATTTTTTTGCAAAACTTAAAAACTGAATGAATAAATAAACTGCTTAAGGTTTACATCAATGAGAAGACTTTATATACAAGCACATTGGTATATCATTAAAATTAAACAATAGAAAAAAGTTAGGTAACTTAGCCAAATACAACAAAACGGATTTGAAAGTGCACATCATGCTTTTTAAACACAAGTTATTCTAGATAATGTTTTTTTTTATTATTATTATCCTAAAGACAGCAAATTGTAGAATTGTTGTTAAAAGTCATGACTCACACTTACCCCACATCTTGTTCTGTCTTTTGGACAACAGAGGACACCAAAGCAATGTTACTATAGGGACATGAACCATTCCCCACATCTTGGTCTGTCTTTTGGACAAGTTCCAACCTTGAAACCCAATGTGCTAAGTTTCTTTTGGTAACTTCATTCAGTTTTTTGCTGTCTTTACCTGATTGTAGTGTCCGGCGGCAGCATCGTTTAGGCTTCTGTATACAGCTTGGTACTTGTGAACCCATCCTGTCCCATTCATCTAGGCCTGTTGTGCTTGCTGCTCTGCCAGCCAGTTCTGTACGTTTTCTGAGTCCTTCTTACTCGTATTTAGACAAGTGGTACTTTGATCCCACCACTAAAGCCAACCATGTATGACACAGTAGCAAAGCTTACTTGGATTGACATCTTTCAAAAACTATTCAAAAGTTGTAGTCTACATAAAGTGTTCAGTTTTAATAAAACATTTGCTTTACTTCAGCTAGTAACATACTGCTGTTCAGTTCAATAACATGAATTATTCTTGGACCTTGCAACAGTTAATTTCAATAAAACAAGTTATTCTTGGAGCTTCCAGAATAATACCTTCCTTAACTCCAGAAAAATAATTCCAGTCAGCTCCATTTTTTGTCTGTTTTCAGTTTAGTGACTCCTATCCCAAACATACCCAGCTTCCTCTGCCTCTCTCCATTTAGTGGACCCAGGAGTTACTTAACTCCATCCCTGAGGGACAGTCAAAACCCTAAACAAACAGTACAGCAAGGTATTAAAGTGCCAATTCTAAAACAAGAAGGGTTGGGTCCAATCCCCTCCTTGCCCCTGTGAAAACCTCTGTTGCAGGATTGTGATGGGGTTTATTGGTTTAGAGAGTGTGATGGACACACTGCATATGTGCCTCAATCACAAGTCAGGTAAACACACACTAATTGACTGGATACTGACCTGGCATCCACACCGAGTTGTAAGTTCTGGTATACTGGTATACTCTCCGATGCACTCAGTGACCATCATAGGGTCTTCTGTGTGCAGAAAATCCACCATGCTAAGTCCCATACAGTCATCCTTAGCTTTCATTCCTTCTGTTCCCTGGATCTATCCTCCCTTCATTATGATCTAGCCAACATTGATTGGTCACCTATCACCTCTGCCTCCTCTGTCAATGCTGCCTTGAGCTGCTTTATCTCTCAGTTCCTTAACGTTTGAGACCTGCATGCACCATTTAGAAATGTGAGGGTCCATGGTAACCACTTCTCCTGGGTCTCTGCTGAGCTCATTGCACATCAGCATGCAAGGGATCAAGCCTGGGCAGCGTTCAACACTTCTGGTACCACCGGAAGACCATCACTGCTACCACATGCTCCACAACGCATGCACCAGAGCCATCCATCTCACCAAGGTACAGCACTTCCAAGCATTCTTCCATGAAAACATCAACAAACCATACAAATCCTGGAAGGTTATCCATGCCCGATTATCCTCCCCTCACTCATTCTCCTCTCCCATCCTAAAAGTAGGTGTCCACACATTAGATTACCCCTGTCCATGGCAGCAGAATTCAAGAACTGTTTTACTTCTTGTGCCTCATCCATCCTTTCCTCTGTTTCCCTCATTGCTACTGGTGATCCTACAAGTCCTGCTGGTCCTGAATACTTGCAAGAGCAAAAGCCCTGATGGCCTCAACCCTAAAACTGCTCCATCTTACAGCTTGCCCCATTGCTCTTCCCTTGACTTATCTATTGAACCTCTCCTTCTTATATGCAACCGTACCTGATGTCTGGAAGTCTGCTACCATATTCCCTCTTCCTAAAGGTGGGGACCGCTCCAATCCTGGCAACTTCTGCCCCATCTCTCTACTCCCCACACTGGCCAAGCTCCAATAGCACCTGGCTCTGAAAAAAACTCTCCTCCTTCCTTGACTCATCCTCCTTTTTCACCCCTTTCTAGTTTGGGTTCTGTAAAGACCTCTCCACCACCACCACCCCCCTCCTTTAGCTCACTGACTCCATTCTCACAGGCATGGAGCAGGGGCACATCACCTCTGCTGTCTTTGTCTACCTGGCCAAAACCTTCAACACTGTCTCCCACTCCCTTCTCCTGAGTAAGCTAACTATGGCTGGCCTCTCTGAATCTTCCACCAGCTGGTTCAGTTCCTACCTCATAGGCCAGTCCCAATCTGTCAGAATTGGTAACTCCAACTCCTCTCTCCTCCCTATCAACATAAGTGACCCCCAAGGTTCAGTACTTGGATCAATATTATTCTCCATTTTATTGAATGGCCTCCCTACCGCCTGCTCATTTTCATGTATCCACCTGTACAGTATGCAGACGACACTGTGTTATTCTCATCTGAGAATTCCTCTTCTGATGTGGCATCTGACATTCCACAGGACATTAACAATGTTCAGCGCTGGTTTAACGCAAGCCAGCTCTCAGTGAACATCAAACAAATGGTCTCTATGACAAAAACTGTCCAGACTTAATTCCACCCCTACCTTTAATACCCTCACTGGTACAACACTGGATGATATTCCCTCCTTCAAGTACCTTGGGCTATGGCTAGACAAGCATCTAGACTTTGGGGGTCCACACTGACACTATCCACAAAAAAATACTCCCTAAACTCAATGCTCTGTAAAGATAGTGCAGCTGCCTGCCACTGATGCCAGGAGAGAAGTCACCCAAAATATGATTATCTCTGTCCTCGATTTTGGGGATGCAGTTTACAGTTCTGCTCCAAAAACTACCCTCTACTGATTGGACACCCTCCTCAGTTCCTTCTGTCACTTTGTACTTGTCTGCCCTCCACTTACTCACCACTGTGATCTTTATACCTTGATCTCTTTTCCCTTCCTCAATGCCAGATGCCTATCACACTTCTTTAATTTAATTGGGATGTTCTGGCTCAGTTCTCTACCTCCATACCTATCTTCCATCTTAGCAATCCCCCGCTATACCCTCCCACATCCACATATAGAACTCTTGCACACACCCCATGGGGCACTTCATCTGGTTGTGCTGCATTCTCATTCAAGTTCCCTAGCTTCTGGAATTCCCTCCGACTAGATAGTCACTCCAGAAAAAGGATTCATCCAGTACAGACATGTTCCTCAAAACAAGGTTAAGACAAGTATTAGTAAGCAATTCTTGGGGAGACACCTCTAAACACCAATATATGGCTGACGCTGAATAAACTTAAAAATGATATTGGGTAATAAGACCCACTCACCCAACTTAAAAATAAATCGAAGTAGGTTTTATATTTCAAAATCAGATTTTAAACATGTAACATCCAGTTATACAATAATGAACGACGTTTCGGGTAAACCCTTCATCAGGAAACTGGTTTACTATGTCAATTATCAATTCATAGTTTCTATCTTCTTACTTTAAACTAGGTATCAGGTTTGACTCCCGCTTACAGCCACTGCTATATAAACAGTTCTATGTTATCCAGCTTTGTATGCTGATTGTAGTCATAAATCGTTTCAATTCCTTCCATCTTTGTTTGAATATCCTAGCAGTGTCTGGCGTCTATTTCAACGGGAGTCTCTGCAACACAGGTGCCATTGTGAACAGTGTAATCCAAGAGCAATTAAGCCCTTTTTGGCATGTTGTATTTTTTGACATGTCATTTACTGCAAAGTGTTGGTTTACATCCAGGCTTCCTCCGCTATACAGTATGTCACTTGTGTCCAAACATAATTAGCAGTTTAGCACCTTTATTCAGTAAAACTTCAATGCTCTCCCACACTGACTACTGAAACACATGAGCATGCCAGCAAAGCAGCAAAAAATATTATCCAAAAATCACAAGATACACAACAGAATGTGCCTACATTGCTATATTTTAGAACCGACAACCTAAGCTGTTCCGTGTCTTAGTGTTTCTATGCTGAAAACACTGCTCAGAATCAAGCCTTTCTAGTTTTTCTAAAAGAGTTTTTCACTCTGTACTTTGTCAACCCCAAATGACAATTTAAGTATTGATGACCCACCCATATCAAGTCTGACCTGGAAACACTTCAGGAAAGGTCAGTCACGACCATCACTATGATGTCTGCTTAACCTGCAGATCCTGGATACTTCAAAGCTTTACTCAGAATATAAATATCCCAATGTGGCACACACAATATCAGTATTACCTGCTCAGGTCCGACATCATGATATCTAGAGGGTCTTTATAATTGTTGATGAAGCAACTCTAATATGAACCCATGTCAAATGTTTTTAAAAGGTCAATGAATCTGGCTTGTTTAAAATTTCCCTGATCCATCCCTGCAAGGATAGATTTAGTGAGCTTTTTCAGTGAGGTAATTGTGGAATGACCGGACTTGAAGTCAGATTGCATGGAATGAGGAAAGAGGTAAACTGACAAAATGCTTAAAACTTCATAACCCACGATCTGCACATTTTCAAATGTTTTCTTAAGGTTTTAAAAACATGTTTTACCAAGGCAAACTATTTTAGATATGTTCTGAGGCTGCAAACACAATGCTTGTGAAACCTCTGCAGTCAGTCAAACAAGTTTCAGTTATGCAGCAATTAATCTACTCAAACACAGCTGGTACAGTGGTTAAAGATGTCACTGTGCCAGTGCTAAATACATTCTCCACATGCTGTAACAAGTGAGGTGCGTAGTAATGTCCCTTTTAAGCATATATTCAGCAAATACTTACACTCAGCAAATATGTGCTCCTAGCCTGCCATATTGGGGCAACAAATTAGTTAGCAGTTGTTCTTAATGGAATTATACATTTATGACCATCTTAATACATTCCTATTCACACCATCTCCTTGAATACTGTAGTTCCAGAGCATTCAGTTTAATGGCTTAGCCTACTGCTATTATAAAGATTTGTTTTTAGTTTTTTAATACCTCAATGTTCCTTCCTCAAGTGGCTTTTCAAGCTCATCATTCCTCTAGTCAAGATTGTGAGATAATAAACTACTTCTACAGTTGACTAGTACCACTCATATTTCCCTCCACACTCATTAAGGCTGACTGCTGCATCCATGCAGTACACCAGGCCTCCACTAACATGTAGCCTGGATTCCCCTCTGCTCAAAGATGTCTTGCTCCACTGCTAGATTATATTCCTTGCAGGTTACAGTATATAGCTGCTCCAAAGGCTTTATTTGGCTAATACCAGCCTGGAAATGTTACTGTTCCTTCTTTGCCTTCTTATTTTCTAATGTAACACTTTTTGCATTGCAATACTGTTAGTACTAATGTGATTACTGTTTAGTGTTATTTGTGTTTTTAGTTAAATGAGCACAGCTAAGGTATGAATTATTGAGATGTTGGAAAAATGTTGTTCCTATCAGACTGACCTTCATTAGCATTATTAGCTTCTTGCATTATTCCTCAGTTATTTCTATCAATTAAAAAGGTCCTATTTATTTCTAGTTTGCCAACTACTATTTACTCATAGTACTACATATGTTTAACAAGGCGTGCTGTCAGTGCAGCAAAAACTCCTACAGCAACAGTAATGTGGGTGCCACAAGCGATCGACAGTCATTCCATCAACTGGGACTTTGCAGCACCCACTGTCTTGCCACCACCAGTGGTGTTGCACTGGTTCTCCCCTACACCTTTGACCTGGAGGTGATTATATTATTTTTTGGGGGTGTGGGGGTGATGCTTTCCAGGGTTGGGGTGGGGGTGTTGAAGCCCCCTGCAAATAGCCAGAATGTGCCCCAGTGCTTTGCTGAGATCATGGTTGCTGTTAGCATTTTGTTATCAATGTAATGTTGGTCGAAAATATTGTTGTCAAACCAACATGGTGGAACCGTTAAACAATACGGATACAATATAGGCTTTGTCAGTGGGTAACAAATCAAATGTGGGGCTGCATTTATAGGGATATAACATGTGAAAGTGATATCATTCTGACAATATATATCTATGTCTACAGGCATATCTATATCTCTCCATGTAGGGCGGTGTGTGTGTGTGTGTGTGTATATATGTATATATATATATATATATATATATATATATATATATATATTTATAAAATGAGATCCAAATCCAAATCCAGTGTACTGATTGTATAAAACACATCACACGACTCTGAGTATATCAGAGTGCAACCACACACCTGCACTTGTACCCCCCATAGAAACAATTTTGCCATTTTATAAGACAGATAACCCACTCTATGGTGTACTGTTATGCTCTAATATACGCACGCCTTGGCTGGTTGATGCACACCAAGGCATGCGTATATCAGAGTGCGACCGCACACCTAAGAGATGAGTTATCTATTACATATATTGCAAAAAACTCCATTAGTGCATCAGTTAGGGTTGACATTACAGTGGCAAAAGTCTGTAAATTTGGTGTTAGGGTTCAGAACCCTAACTTTGCATCCCCCCTCCCCCCACTCCACACACAAGCAAGTAGAGGAAGGGGCAAGACAACACAGCCAATCAGAGATAGCTATCTTGAGTTCATACCCGGTGTTCCCACCGAAACATATATTTACCATAATGTGCCAGTGCACACTCCAGCAAAAAGTGTACTACCATGAAATTGTAATTTTCCAACAGCGTATCAGTGCAGTGTGCTACAGACCCCGCATTGCCATGTAAATATCACCATTACATACTGTGGAAGTGCAGGGTCCTCTGCAGTCTTTGCCCCCAACACATACATAATTTTGCTACACATCTGTATATGCCATAACCTCAATACATTTCTATATGTCTCTAGGGTGCAGTTTGCAGTACACTATATGTATTGGTGTGTCCACTATGATTCCCCAGCATGTGGGTTTACCACCAATACACCTTCAATCACAGCTTTACATTTGTTTATTGCTATTCAAGCACAGGTTACTGTAAAGACTGTTCACTCAGTCAACCATATTTGTTTGATACTGTGAGAGTGCAGGGTCCTGCAGACCCTGCACTTCAGCAGAAACATACTTTTACCATCCTGTGCAAGTGTAGGATCCTGTGTACTGTGTAGTTCAAGAGTAACTACATTTGTCTACAGAGCACTGTAGGTTTGGCAGGGTCCTATGGACCCTGCGCTGGCATGTAAATGTCACCATTACATTATGTTGGAGCACAGAATGCAGAGGACCCTGCACTCCAACATCATGTAATGGTGGTATTTGTATGGCAGCACAGATTTTTCCCCAAGACAGTGGCATGTCAGCAGAACCCATACAGTTCATGAACCATGATGATTGATGTCCCTAGTGGTATGTTCAATGAGTTGTATGCCTTTTCTCTTACCTGGTGATGGTTGTCTTTGTTTGGTTGTGTTGCCTTGCCCCCTCATCTGCTTGCATGTGTGTGTCTGTGGTGGTGGGGATGGAGGAATGTAAAGTTAGGGTTGTGAACCTGAACACCAAATTTCTAGACTTTTGTCTCTGTAATATCAACCCTAATTGATGCATTAACAGAGTTATTTAGCAATGACTTTCCCTACTTTTTGTGAAAAAATCACCAAAGCTGTACTTGTTTATTGTTTATGGGAGTGCAGGGCCCTCTGGGCTCTGTGATCCCATCTCTACGTAAGTGTGGATACATGGTAGTTAACCTGCATCTTCCCATTGGAATGCAGGGCCCGCATGATTTTCCATCTATCTGTAAGTGTAAAGACATTGTAGTTAACCTTCATCCCCTATGGGAGCACAGGGCCCAAATAGCCCTGTGCTCCCATGCTCTGTGATTTTACATATTGTATTATGGGAGCACAGGGTCCTTCAGACCCTACGCACCCATCCCTCTGTAGATGCGTGAATAAATGATGTGGTCCCATCAGTCCATAACCCTAAGTGATGCATTACGGAGTTTTTGCAATGAATTTCCTTACATTTTTGTGAAAGTATCACCATAGCCATACTTTTTTTAAAGACATTGTAGTTAACCTTCCTCTCCCTATTGAAGCGCAGGGCCCTTCAGGCCTTATACTATCATGCTATACTATCATGCTACATGATTTCCCTTATTTTATTGTGGGAGTGCAGGGTTCTTTGTACGCTACAAACCCATCCCTCCATAGATGCACGAGCAAATTATACGGTGCCATCAGTCCATACTGTTTCCTATAGATGCATGTTTATAAGTGGGACTCATTTTCATGTAGGGCAAGAAGCACAGATGTCACATTGTGAATGCAGGGCACAGTATCACTGTCATGGTATGCCCGTTTATAGTTTTTCTTAATGGAAACAAGCCCTGGCAACATGTATAACTACTTAGTTCACCTATTGGTGTACTAAGCTACCTAACACAGCAAGTACATATCTCAAACCATTTTTGAGATATAACCTCTGAAAGGTACACCAATAATCACAATGATATTCTATGGGAAATAACACAACTTCAGAACCTCATAATTAAGCAACTGATTATTATTTTTTTACCAAACCAGCAAAAGGCACATCTGTAGGGCATGTCCTTTGCACCCTGAATATGTCAACCCATAAAAGCAAATCATTTGTTTGCTATGCCATGGCAAAGAAACAGGACTTGCTGGCAAAGTAGTGTCCCAAATTTGTGACACTTTCACAAATTCTGTGAAAGCTTTCATGAAAGTGTAACAAGTCTGCGACACTACTTTGCAAAATTGTTGCAATTTGTGACACTTTCACAAAATTGTGTCACAAATTTGTGACACTTCCAACAGCCAAGTTAAATAAACATATTTCTGACCATTATTTTTAAAATCTAATGCCAGGATCATATTCCTCAGGCCCTGATTAAGTAAACACAATTGCTGGTGTTTACCAAGGGGTATTTTTTAATTATAGCATTTTTTTTTCCCCATTGCTAACTGAAAACAAGATGGCAGAAGCACAACACTACTTTACCATTTGCCAAATGTCATCCAAATCATCTGAATGGCTGCTATGTTATTAAAGCAAAACATATTCAGTTTATCATAGAAGTGAACAAGGATTTTGACAAAAAACAGTGATTTACACATTTTGAGACACTATATCTCCATGCCCTCACAGGCTACTGAAATGAAACTTACAACTGCATGAGATTTCTGCTTCATGACAGGACATTCCATATTTCATGCATCTTATCAGAACCTTATCAAAGTTATTAAAGCACAAACTATTAAGTTTAACATAAAAGTGAGGAAAGAATTTGACCACAAATGGTGATATACACATTTTGGGACTGCATTCCTCCAGACATGCACACCCAACTGCAATGAAACTTGCCACATCAAGAGACCATCTGTCTCTGAGGGCACATTCAAAATGTTATACAAATTACAAGAACATCTGTGAAGTTATTAATGTGCAAAGTGTGAAACAATCAAAGAAAGAACTTGACAAAAATGGTAATGTACACATTTTAAGACTACATAACTCCAGACTTGCACACCCAATTAAAATGTAGCTTGGCATATCAAGAGACCATTAGTCTCTTAGGGGACATGGCGAATTTCATGCAAAGTGCCAGAACAGCAGTGAAGTTATTAAAGCACAAATTGAGAAATACTCCTATTGCCGCAAATGTAAAAAGTACTTTTGAGGCATACATGTATTTTTCCCATAGGCTATAATGGGAAAACTAAAAGTTTAATAACTTTTGAACTGATTAGTATTTTTTCACCAAACCTTTAAAAGGCACATCTGCCGCCCATACCTCATGTACCCTGACAATTTTAGACCAGACCCCCAAGCCCTTTCGAAGATGTGGATGAGCAAAGAATAAATGTTTTTATTTATTTGAAGTTTGAAGTAAGCCCTCTGAGACTAGAAGTCCATTTTTCAGGGGTGACATGAAATTATTTACATACAGTGAAGGACATCGATGTACAGTACAGTAAAAAACTGTGTAGAGTATCATACAAGAACAATTTACAGATATAGACATGTTTAGATTAGTTACAGGACATAGTAAAACATATAAATAGGTACAATTCTTGTTCAAAGATTATGAATATTTACATACAGAGGGATCTGACTACACTTGTCATCCCTTCACTAATTCTGCATATACATATAACATTAAGGCTTGGGGCAGTGGGGGACTTCAACAAAAGTAGTGATATGGGTCTGTTGTTCAGACGAGGGATTTTAGTCTCTTTTTAAACAGTGCTAGAGTAGGGCAAGTCAGTGTCCTGGGGAAAGGGAGTTCCACAGGTGTGGGGCAAAGAATGAGAAAGACCTTCTGCCTATTTCATACCTTAGTTTGTACACTTCCAGCAGTGGGTTGGCTGAAGTTCTAAGAGGTCTGGAAAACTGCTAGTGTTGTATAATGTCATGGAGACTTGGTGGGGTGGGGTGGGGTGGGGATTGCAAGAGGTTGAAGGCAATGCAAAATAGGGGGTATCACAGTCTGGTCTCAAAGGAGGGCCACCCCTGGGTTGTTAGCACTATGAAATGATGAGTTCTGGGGTCTGCACCTCTTGCAAAGTGCCCGATATTGTAATGAAGTGTTTTAAGCCTGGAGTGGGTGGCTTCTTAGACAGGCTGTAATATTGGAGCACCATAGAGTAAGAAGAGGAGGGTGCTGCTAGCAATGGTTTGGTGTGCCTCTCTAGTCAGGTATGGAGAGACTCTATAGTATATAGTAGACCAAGTTTTAGGTTTAGGGTTTTGGTTAGTGCATCCACATATAGTTCAAAGGTCATGGTTTGGTCCAGGACCATACCTAAATACCTAAAAGCCTGGACCACCTCCAGGATGTCTCTGATGTGATTGGTAAGTTTAAGGAGTTGCTGTCTATCTATGCCAAGATTGTTGTGACCGAAAAGCACTGCTTTTGTTTTTTTGGCAATGAGTTTATTGGCCAGAAACCAATTTTATAGTGAACTGAAATCACCCACTTGGGCAAGATCTGGGGAGGATGTATAGAGTATAGCATCATCAACATATAGCTGCCTTGCAGCTCCACACAGTTTTGAGGTAGTTTATTGATATAAAGTGAGAAGAGAAGGGGGCCCAAGTATTGATCCTTGGGGTACCCCATCAGAAATTAATCTTTTTTTTGTGAAAACTTTATTTTCAAAATACAGCAGATCATCACAGAATTACAGGTAAAATATGGGATAAGATAGCATTCATAGCATTACATACATTTCTCTTTAAAAAATGTATATAGTCTTAGGTGTACAGTTTATCAGTAGGTACATAGTCCTAATCACTATACACACAGCTCCTTTCTTGTCAGCCCAGGCATTTCTCACATTAAAAATGTATGTATCTGTAAGTGATTGCACCAGAAGGGATGCTGTGCCTATCTTCTACCTTAGTTGAGTGTTTATGTGCAGCTCTGCAATATTGATTCTTTCAATTTGTATAATGTTTCCTTTGCCTAGCAGGTGGGAAACCAAGGAGCAGCCAAGGCCTGCTCCAAACGGCCCTAAAGTCTCTGGTACTTGTCCTCTCTCCCCAGTGCTTTCTATTGTGTGTGATCCAGTTTTATACCCTGTGGTAGAAGCCTTGCCTCAGTGGTTAATCTTGGAAGTGAGATCATACCCTCCAATTTGACACTTTGCTTTCACCCATTCAGATAGTTCTGAAACCAGTTGTCAAAGAAGTCATCCAGTTCATAGTTCCAAAGTTTAGTAAGTAACAGGTCAGAATTTACCAAATCAAATGCTTTCATTAGGTCTATGAAAATTGCTCCAGTAGCCATTCCCTGGCTCATGGCATTGATAATGTCACTGGTTACCTATACCAGGGCAGTAATGGTGCCATGGTTTTGACAGAGATCATGCTGGAAATGTGCAAGCATACTGTTATGTTTGAGATGGGCTAGGAATTGTTCATATAGGAGCCTCTCCTGGAGTTTGGCAATTGTACAGAGAAGGGATATAGGTCTGTAATTTTGTATTTTGTCCTCCCCCCTTATGTATGGGCACCACAGTTGCCATTTTCTGTTTATCAGAGACAATGCCAGCTAAGAAGGACTTACTAATAAGGTTCCTAATTTGAGTGGCAATGATTTGGGCTGCTATTTCCAGAAAGTGTGGTTCTAGAGTGTTGCCTGGTGAGTCTTCACTTTTTAGCCTCTTTAATCATTTGAAGACTTCCAGTCTGATTACTATTTCTGTGCCTTTAGATCTCTGCTGAGGTAAGAAAAGTTGGGTGATAGTAGGGGGAATGTATAAGGAGGCCTTGAATCTATCTAAGTCAGTGAAAAAGTGATTACATTCAGCAGCAATTGTTTGGGGGTTAGATAGAACTTGGTCATTGCAGTGAATATCATAGGTGGAACCAGTATCTTTTCCATGGAGAGGCTGGTTTATTTGGGACCAGAAATGTTTGGGGGAGAAGAGATTTTTTGTTTGAAGGGGCTTTAAGTAGGTCTGCTTAGCACTTCGAAGTGTACTTTTGCAGGTATTCAAAAGGATCTGTAGTAGTGCCAATCAGAGGGTAGCTCAGAGAACTTGTATTGCAGACAGGTTTATTTCTAAGTCTGGAGGCTTTACAAAGCTCACTGTTGAGCCATGGGGCAAAGAGGCCTTTTGCCTGCATCATCTAATAAGAGTGAATCTATTCACAACATTAGTTAAATTGTGTATAAAGTAGTCAAGTGCCTGGTCTATACTGGGGAGGTCATTAAATAGTCTCCAGTCGATTTTCATAAGGCTATTAAGTAATGTGAACTCATTGAAGTGGGAGAGGTCCCTAGCCTCAATACATTTGGGGTGGAGGGTAGCGAGAATTATTTTTCCATATACAAAAGACCAGAGAATGGTCACTAAGAGTATCGGGGAGAACTCCAGAGGCTCTGATTCAATTTACCCTACTTGCTATGATCCAATCTAGCAATGTATGTCTGTCAGATCCTAAATTAAGTCTAGTGGCTTCAGTGATTATTTGAATAAGGTGGGCATTATCCAGAGATGATTGAAATATTTTCTGGTTTGGGCCCATCCAATTGAGACTGACATCACCACATACAACGAGTTTCATGGGGTGCAGTTCAGAGAGTCATGAAGTAAGAAGGGCAGTGCCTGATGAGCATGGTTAGGGGTGTAGACTCAGCCTCCACATAATGTCTTAACATTGCCCAGGGTGACAGATATGAAGATGGATTCCCAGGGAAACCCCTTCATGGAGGGTATGTCCAATTCGATCGCTACTAGGTAAAAGCAGACATTTATTAATACATCCCACCCAGTTTAGATACCCAATCTCTTCTAAAGACTGAGTATCCTGGAAGTACAACCTCATGTGGGAGTACAGTGGGTTTCAGCCAGGTTTTTGAGATGGTGATTTTGTCAGGGGAGTAACAGAGTGACCAGACTTCAAGCTCTGGTAGCTTGGGACGTGGACTCTGTATATTCATATGTGCAATTTTTAGTCCTTTTGTTCTAGACCAACTTGAGTTATGGGAGAAAACACCACTGTTTTCATTGCCATAGGACCAGGGTTCTGCTCAACATCCCCAAATAGTATGAGAGTGTTAAAGAATGTTTGGAACCATGGGAAAATGACCAGGGTTGAAGGAAGGAGAGCCATATAGTAGCGTCTAATTCCTGTCATTAGTAAGTAGGAGTCATTAGCTGTCATTAGTAAGCAGTAAGTTCCTTTTCTGTGGAGACTATAAATGAGCAGAGTATTGGGGGAGTGATGTACTGAGACCCACAGGTACTCATTAGAGCCTAGTGTGTTATTTTGTCTGGACTGCCTTGTCTTGTTTTGATAGGCAGCTGCAAGAAGATTGTCACACAGCAGGAAACAAATGACTGCAGCAGCCACTAGTGCACCCTGGCAGGATAGAATTCCTAGGGACAGAACAGACTGAGCTCAAGGCTTGAGCTTTCAAGCCAGTGCAAAAGTGGCAGTCTATTACCTGTCCTTTTACCCTGGAACACACAACACTATGGGAGTGCTTAGCAATGGCCTGGCTGAGATCAACTCCTGGATGTCCTCAAGCTGGCTGTGACTGAACGCAGATAAGCCAGAGGTTCTGGTGATTGAGGCACATTGTGGGCATCATAGTAGTACCTCTAGAGTGGGTACAGAATTGTTTCTGGGATCTGCTGTGTTGATGGCTTCTCCTAGGGTGTGAGATCTTGGCATTATCTTGCATAGCACATTGACACTTGAATCTCAGGTGACATCTGTGGTCAAAAGTGTTTTTTACCATTTGAGGAATATCACCAGGATCAAGCCCCTAGTTCTGCCTGAAGACCTGACAACACTGGTATATTTCTTTGATACGTTGAGGCTCAACTACTGCAATACTTTTTATTTTGGGGTCACTGGAGGAACCCTCCACCACCTGGAGCTGGTGTAGAACACAATGGCTTAGTTACTGATGGGCCTGGCTAGGTCTAGTCATGTGACCCCAGTCCTGTGGGCTCTACACTGGCTGCCGGTTAGGTGGAGGGTCATCTTCAAGGTGGGCTTGCTGATTAACAAGATCTTATGCAGACTGGGCCCTGGATATCTGGCTGATCTCCTCACACCTGCAACATCAGTGCATTCCTTCCTGTTTTTGACCGGGACCCTCCTTGAGTTTTGATTTTCCCAGGGTCAGACTAAAAATATCTGGCAACAACGCTTTTAATGTCGCCAGGCCAACCCTGCGGAACACCTTTCCAGCTACTATCGGGGGGGTCACATCCATTGAGGCCTTTAAAAAGGGTCTAAAGGTACACCTGTTCTCCTTGGCCTTCCCTAGTGAAGTTATTTGACCTGTACTGACCACCAGTAGTTTTATGTATTCTGAATTTTAATGACTGTTTAAAAAAATCTTGTTTACATAGTGTTTTAAAGTGTTGTACTGTTCTTGCCTAACCTATTTTAATGTGAGGCACCCAGATCCTCAGGGTTGGGTGCCCTAGAAATAACATTTGCCTGGCCTTGCCTAGTAATGGGAAGTTAACGCCGGGAGAGGAAGACAGCTTGCAAACAGTAGTGATCTGAGAAATTAACTTTATGATTAAATAATCTGAAGATGAGGAGTATAGCTAGTACCAACACAATGTAGTAGTGCTACATTGTGTTTTGCTGGGTCTGGTAGAGGTGAGGGAGCAGCAAGTGAGAAATTTAGTGTTTTGGTGACCTCTAGTGGTCTAACAGAATAACCTGCAGGTGGTAAAGTCAGGTGATAAAAAAATGTCATATGAATGAAATAGCATGCTCCATAGTTGGAAAATGGTGCCAAGTTCAAAACAAGTCTACCAGCAGCCCAGCACTCTGTGTGTGGTTTCCTGTGCTTGGAATGTAGCTCCAGACCTTCATGAGTAGTGGTTTGGTCTGGGAGTGCCAGCAAAGTGAGGGGGCAGATGAACTGCGCAGGGGCTGAAAAAGAGAGGAGGAAAGACATTAGAAAGTGATAATTTTACTGGGGAATCTGTCTCTGAGGGCACACACCAAATGTCATGCAAATTACAAGAATATCTGTGGTTATTAATGTACAAAGTGTGAAACAATCAAAGAAAGAATTTAACAAAAAATGGTGATGTACACATTTTGGGACTACATATCTCCAGACTTGCACTCCCAATAAAATGAAACTAGGCATGTCAAGAGACCATTAGTCTCTGAGAGTACCTGACAAATTTCATACAGCCTGCAAGTACAGAACAAAACTTGCCAGATACAGAGCTCTATGGTACCAGACAGCACATGCAAAATTTCAGGCAAATTGGTTTTATGGTTGCAAAGTTATTAAAGTGCAACATGTTGGGGTTAACATAGAAGTGGCTGTGCAACACTAACTATACTAGCACGGTAGTGTCAGTATAATAATAGCATTTTTCACTGCAAAGAAATGGTTTAGACTTATGGGCTGAACTTTTCATGGTACAGTGGGCTTGCCCCATACTGTAGATGTGACATTTGCTGGTTTGCTGAAAAAATTTACAACTATTCTATAGTTATAAGATTTTGTAGTTTAGTGATTTCCCATAGGATATCATTGTAATGGTTGAGGTACCTTTTGGCAGTTATATCTCGAAAACACTTTGAGATACTGACTCACTCTGACTCACAGGTTAGTACACCTTTAGGTGTACTAAGCAGGTTTGCATTTCTCTAGGCCTTGTTTACAGCTGTGGGGGACACTTTTATGAATGGGGCTAAGGTGACTGTGATACTGTGCCATTATGGACTGATGAGAGTGCAGGGTCCAGAGGACCCAGTGCTTCCACACGTAAATGAAGGATCGCTACTAATATGGAATGACAACAGCCAGGCCCTGAACTCCCACAGGGAGATGAGGGTAAAGTACATTGTCTCTACACTTATGGTCACCCCATTCTCTTATTGAGTACCAATCTTAGCTTACTCTTGTAATGTGGTGAGCATTACTGTTGACAATCCAAGGCACACCCCTCACACCTGTTCCAGCATGCAAAGTAAAGGTGAGGTGTTAGGGTTGGAAACCGAGGGTGGGGGTGGAGTGTTAGAGTTGGGAACCCTAATATACCCTGAGAATTTTGGACCAAAACCCAATGCCATTTTTGCGCAGTGGCATGACAAAGAATTTGACAAAAAATGGTAATTTATACATTTTTGGAGACAACATATCTACACACCTGCACATCCAACTTGAACAAAGTTTGCACATCAACATATCATTGGTCCACTATGGCGCATGCCACATTTTATCCAAATCATCTTAAAGGTTGCTGTGTTTTTAAAGCACAAAATATTCAGTTTAACATAGACGTCAACAAAGATTTTGACAAAAAACAGTGACTTATACATTTTGGGACACTAGTGGCCAGATATTCAGACTGCACCAGGCAGTGGCACAAGTGGAGGCACTGCACAACCAAGATGCACTGGGGCCAGACAGGGGGATGTTCAAAGGTGATGTGGCATGGTGCATCACCTTTGAATATAGCACAGAATGTGCATGGTACATATACAATGTGCCGGCAGATTCCCCAGACAGGGAGGAATGGGAATGCTCCAGTGGAACTGTAGATGCGCTGGGCACATTTCCGAGATATTCAGACTTAGACATGCAGATGGGTCCATAATATGTCCAAGGTGCAAATGGGGCTGTTTGCACGTCATTATGTCCCCATTTGTATAAGCTGAGCAGGGCAGCCTGGCGAAATGTGCCTGGCACCCTGCACAGCATGTGATGTGGACTGAGATGGTCCTGGGCCAACCCCCACCACGTAGTTGTGATTGCAGTAGAAATAGATGTAAACACTCCATGGTAGTCTAGTGGTACCCCTCTCCCTTCCATAACTCAGATTGTGGGTAATAGTAAAATAAAACAATCCCTGGTAGTCTAGCGGAACCCCCTCCCTCCCGTAGCCTGATGGCTGAAAATGACAGATGTCACAAGCCCTGGTGATCTGGTGGTACCCCCAGCCTCGATTCTCTGATGGCTGTAAAAAAAAATATTTCCCTTCCTGGTAGTCTAGTGGTTCCTCCACCCCACCCGATTCTCTGATCACGGTGCTCCATATTGACATATATCTCAGGTGGTCCAGTGGCACCCCCACTCCCCCACCCTCACAAGAACCTCTGCCTACCCAGCTCCCCCCATCATTGGTGGGCAGCTGCTACCCACCTGCATATCACCTGGCTGCCTGCTGAATGACAGCTTACAGTATGAGTTGTAAGCCCATTGGTCCACACTGTGGACCAATGGGCTTGCAGGCTATACTGTACAAGACAGTCACAAATATGTGATTGAAGTCATACTGTAAGCTGTCATTCAGTGGGCAGCCAGGCAGTAGGTGGGTGGGTAGCAGCTGCCTGCTGATGATGGGGGCTGGGTGGGCAGAGGGTCTTGTGAGGGTGGGGGGGGAGGTGGGGGGTTGGGGGTCACTGGACCACCAGGGAATAATCAATATGGGGCACTGGTGATCGCTGCATTGGGTGTGGTGGGAGAACCACTAGACTACCAGGGAAGGGAACATATTTTACTTTATGTTGATCTGTGCATTGGGTGGGGTGGGGGGACCACTAGACTACCAGGGAAGGGTAAATACTTTTATATGGTGATCAGAGCATTGGGGGTGGGGGTACCACTATATCACCAGGATTTGTGACAGCTGTCATTTTTGGCAATTGGGCTATGGGAGGGAGGGAGGTGGGGTTCCTCTAGACTACCAGGGATTGTTTTATTTCACTACTACCTATGATCAGGGTTATAGGAGGGAAGTGAGTACCCTAGCACATCAGGGACCATTTGGGTGCTTATGGATGGTATTCTGGGAGGGCTGGTGGCCACCCATGACTGGCAGTTGCTGAGTTGCACCCTGCAATACAGCTGCCTACCTGTGGGTGGCCAGCATTTAAGACATTTTTTTCCATCTCAACTTTGTGCCCCAGTATGTGGCACATCTAGGGTTGTGCCAGCATATGCAACACACATCATGGGCTGAATATCAAAATGTGCCACATATGCATGAGCACTCCCCCTTCAGATGACCCGCATACATTACTAATGCACTTCGGTGCATCAGTGCTCACGCTGTGCAAGTCCCCCTTTTGAATATCACCCTGAGGCACATTACTGGGGGTTGCTCTGGTGCAACTCAGTTGTGCCAGGCACAACCCCTTTGAATATCTGGCCCCATATCTCAATGTCTTCACATGCAACTGAACAGAAAATTGCAACTTCAAGAGATTTATGCTTTATGATGGGGCATGCCAAATGTTATGCATATCACCTGAACTGTTTCAAAGTTATTAAAGCCCAAATTATTAAGTTTAACATAAAAGTGAAGAAGGAATTTGACAACAAAAGGTGATATACACATTTTTGGGACTAACAATCACACAGGAGTGTGGTGTGCATATTTTATAGAACACATACAAACAAGGGTGAGAAAGAATAAGTGCCTCAGCTAGGACTTGAACCCAGGCCACCCAGAATACGGTTCTGATTGTGCTAACCAGCTGCACCACTGAGACAACTGGAACCTGGAATGTCCCTCGGCACATTACTCTTTCTCAAATGCACAACCTAATGGCAAGATTTATTCTTTCTTACCCTTGTTTGTATGTGTTCCATAAAATATGTATACCACACTCATGTGTGATTGTTAGAAATAAATATTTGTGTTGCCATTGGGGTTGTGCAGTTGAGAAAGAGTAATGTGGCGAGGGACATCCCTGATTCCAGTTGTCTAAATGGTGCAGCTGGTTAGTGCAATCGGAACATTTTGGGACTGCAATTCTCCAGATATGCACACACAACTGCAATGAAACTTGCCACAGAAGGAGACCATCTGTCTCTGAGGGCACATTCCAAATTCCATGCAAATTACAAGAACATTTGCAATGTTATTAAAGTGCAAAGTTGAATCAAAGAAATAATTTGACAAAGACGGTGATGTACACATTTTGGGACTATATATCTCCAGACTTGCATTCCCAATTAAAATGAAACTAGGCATCTCAAGAGACCATTAGTGTCTGAGGGTACCTGGCAAATGTCATGTCAATTGCAAGTACAGCTGCAAAGTTATTAAAGCACAAAGTGCAAAAAAGTCTTATTTTCGCAAAATAAGAAGTACTTTTGCAGGGACTTATATTTTTCCCATAGTTTATAATGGGAAACCTTAAAGTTTAATAACTTTTTAATGGAAACATTTTTTCACCAAACCTTCCAAAGACACATCAGTGATCCATACTCCATGTACCCTAAACATTTCATACCAGACACCCAAACCATTTGGGCCATAGCGCCAAGGAAAGAACTTGTGAAAAAGTGAGAATTTTTCAAACTTTTTGGTACTCTGCTGTTCTGTAGCCACATATCCTACTAGAACAAAGCTTGCCAAATCCAGATATCTATGGTACCAGATGGCATATGCAAAATTGCAGGCAGATTGGTTGTACAGTTGCAAAGTTATTAAAGTGCAAATTTTGGGGTTTAACATAGAAGTGACCATGCAACCCTAACTATATACTGTATATATTCATTACAAAAACTGTTGTTAATACATCAGTTATGGTTGTTAGTAAAGTAACAAAAGTAGGGAAATATGACATTAAGGTTTCCTACCCTAACACCCCCATGAACACCCTGACAGGCATTGGGGCGTACTTTAGGATTGTCAGACTGTCCATACCCCATTTGCCTATACTGTACCCATCTCAGTTTATTTACTTATGGAATGGGTTGATTACTAGGACTGACAACCCCAAGGCACCCACCCAATGCCTGTCGGTTTCTGCAGGTTGGGGGTGCCATATTTCCCTATTTTTGTTGATTTACTAACAGTCCTAACTGATGCATTAACAAAGTGTGTTGCAATTAATGTCCTACTTTTTTGGAAAGTTTACTTGTATTCTTATTTGCCCCACCCTCCATAACTGTCATTATGTCACAGCCCTTTGGGCCCTGTGCTAGCATGGTCCATGATTTTTCTTACTGTACTGTGAGAGCACAGGGTCCTTTGAACCCTGCACACCCATCTCTCCATAGATGTGTGACCAAATTATCTACATACCCATCTTGTTACACCAGTATATGTAGTCAGAAGAGAACATTTCCAAATCCCTGCCAAAACATAATTCTGTGAAACTGCAATACCATTCCATGCCACAGATGTGAAAATACATTTTGGCCAGGATTTGAAAAATGACAGCTGTGACATACATGAGGTGGGGTAGTAGGAAGTCTATGTTGAAATTTTGGGGTCCAAGTATTTAAAATTTCTAAAGTTATGAGCGTGCATAACAAAATTTCAACAAATAGTCATAACTTTGCTATCTTAACATATTTGGACACAACATTTTCAACATAGCCTTTTGGGGACCCTACCTCATGAACAATATGATTGTCATTATGCAAATCCTGCCCAAAAGGTTAATTCACCAACCAACTGCAAAATCCTCTTACAGGCAGGAGTTGCATAACAACAGTCATATTGTTCGAGAGATAGGTTCCTCAAAAGGCTATGTTGAAAATTTGGAGTCAAAATATGCAAACATGGCAAAGTTAACCACCAAAGTTGAAAATCCATTGAAGTCATACAAAAGTATACCGGTACCATGCACCGCGCATCATAGCATGGTAGCAGTATAAATGTTATTCAATGGTACTGCATTTACACAATGCTCGGTGTACCGTGCAACCTGTAAACTTTTGCATGATTACCAATATATTGATTTCCCATACAAAACAAGATCTTCTTTTGTGAGTTGTCACACAAATCAAGATCTTACTTTGTATGATACTAATATGAACAAGGAATTTATATGTTGAATAAAACACATTTTAAGGGCATGTTTTGAGCAGTGAAGTGCAGAATGCACAATAAGCAAGCTACATGTGTTGGATTGTAACCAGAATATAATTTTGGGAGGTTTCCAAATTTGAATATTTCAGATAAACTGAAAACAAGATGGCGGCCATGTGAAAGAAGAATTTTCTTATACAAAGCAGGATTCCTCTTCCCTTTTGTACAGCTATATTTTAATGCTTACTGAACATGCTCAGAAACATATTTTTCAAATCTGTAAATTGCAATAACTTAAAAACTGCTTATTATGTTTTCTCCAGACTAGCAAAAGACACATCTGCGGGGTAGTCCCTTTCTGCCCTGAAAAATTCAGACCCCAAAAAAAACCCATCTGGGCTGCAGGCAAGTTCAAAGAAAAACCCCAGCAAAGTCAATAAGTAAAAACATGTTTTTGTTCACCTCTCCATAACTTGGAGACTGCACATCCAACCAGAACATAACTTGCTACTCCATGAGATCTACCCAACAGGACAGCGCATATCAAATTTTGTGCAAATCCATCGAACGATTGCAAAGTTATTAAAGTGCAAAATTTTGAGTTTAACATTGCCTTTCCTGCTCAACTTTAACTGTAGGGGTGCAACTGCACCGATATATATATATATATATATATATATATATATATATATATATACATACACACACTCTGTATTTATGCATCAGTTAGGGTTAAAGTGACAAAAGTAGGGAAATGCGGTACCATAACACCCTATTTCCCACCCTCCATAGATCCACAGCAGGGGGGGAGGGGCCACTTTTGGCTCATGAACCCTTATGCTCACCCCATTCCATTAAAAAATAAGGTGGCATTGTTACAGCATAAGATAATCAGGTGAGCGTTAATGATCACTGGCCCAAGATGGTCCCCCTGGCTGTGAATCTGTGCAGGGTGTGGAATGGGGTGTTAGGGCTGAAAACAATGATACCACATTTCCCTACTTTTGATGCTTTAACCCTAACAAATACATTAACATGTTTTTTGCAATTTATGTTCTTACTTTTTGAGATTACACATAACTGCAATGCCATTCTGAGTTACAGGTGCAAAAACACATTTTGGGCAGGATGTGAAAAATGACAGCTATACTGTTCATGAAGTGGTGTGAAAAAATGACTAAGTTGAACATCTGGTGGTAAAATATTGAAAAGTACCAAAGTTATGCATGTGAGTAGAATAAATTCAATAGACACACATAAATCAGGCATTTTTAGGAATTTTTTCACCAGTTTTTCAACAAGGACTTTTTGGAACCAGTTAAAGCAGAAGGAAGAGGGGAAGGCAGTCAGAATAGCAAAGGCCCAAACTGAGGCAAGATAGCCAACTCAGTTAAGAAGTAGGATAAAACCTTTTATAGGTACATTAGGGAGCAAAGAAAAACTAAAGCAGGGATACCGAGGCTGGATAAAGAGGAAGGTGGTTGGGCAGAAAGCGACAGTGAAAAAACAGAAATAATGAACGAATACATCTGCTCAGTATTCACAATGGAAAAGCAGGGGGAGATACCTAATCCAGTCAATAGAAGCACTCTGGATAGGGGGCTTGATATTAGTCCTTTCACAGAAGAAAGGGTTCTGAAAGAACTCTTAAAACTGAAGGTGGATAAAGCAATGGGGCCTGATGGGATTCACCCCAGAATTCTAAAAGAACTAAGGGAAGAACTAGTAACACCACTGACTACCCTTTTTAATAAATCATGGCAGGATGGTGTGGTACCTGATAACAGGAGGAGGGTGGATGCGACTGCCCTTCACAAAAGTGGCAGAAATACAGAGGCAGGAAACTATAGACCTGCCAGTTTGACCTCAGTGGTAGGGAAAATGATGCAATCACTTCTGAAGGAAAGAATTGTTGAGTACCTAGAGGCCAGTGGGGCACAGGACCCAAGGCAGCATGGATTCACATAGAGAAGGTCACGTTAGACAAATCTAATTGATTTCTTTAAAAGGGTGACCAAAATAATAGACTAGGGAGGGGCTGTGGACATGGCCTACCTAGACTTTAGCAAGGCATTAGACACAGTCCCACACAAATGATTAATAAACAAATTAGCCAGCTTGGGAGTGGGTTCCAGGGTGGTAGCCTGGGTAAAACACTGGCTGGACAACAGGACACAGTGGGTAATAGTAAATGGAGACCACAGTGAAGAAAGACAGGTTACTAGTGGGGTACTGCAGAGTTCAGTACCGGGGCCGGTCCTTTTTAATGTCTTTATAAGTGACATTGCAGAGGGACTAGAAGGGAAAGTATGTCTCTTTGCAGATGACACAAAGATCTGCAAAAAGGTTGATACACAAGGTGGGGTGGAAAGGGTGAAAAGGGACTTGGCAAGGTTGGAGGAATGGTCAAAAGTATGACAGCCTAGATTCAATGCAAAGAAGTGCAAAGTAATGCACCTGGGAAACAAAAACCCAGGAGAAGAGTACAAAGAGTACACAATGGGTGGGAGGTATAACAACAACAAGAATGGAAAGGGACCTGGGGGTAGTCATATCAGATGACCTAAAGGTGGGCCAGCAATGTGAGAAGGCAGTAAGGAGGACTGGGGGTATACTGGGATACTGGGATACATAGGGAGAAGCATCACCAGTAGAAAACAGGAAGTTGTTGGCCCTCTGTACAGACAGTTGGTAAGACCACATCTGGAGTACTGTGTACAGTTCTGGAGATGCCATCTCTGCAAAGACATAGACAGGGTGGAGGCTGTCCAGAGGAGGGCAACCAAAATGGTGCAGGGTCTGCATCAGAAGACATATGAAGAAAGACTAAAGGAGCTTAAGATGTATAGCCTCGAGGAAAGGGGGGGCATGATAGAAATTTTTGAATACCTCAAGGGAATCAACAAAGTTCAAGAGGGTAGCATCTTTCAAAAAAAGAGATTTGCAAGAACAAGGGGGCACAATTTGAAGATAGAGGGGGGTTGGCTCAGAGGTAATGTGAGAAAGTATTTCTTCACAGAGAGGGTTGTAGATACATAGAACGGCCTCCCTGAGGAGGTCGTAGAGTCAACATAAGGCAATTCTACTGGGGGTTAGGAGGAAGTAGGCTGTTGGTTAACTAGGATCTGCAGCTTATCCATTAGGTAGGGAAATGGGCAGACTAGGTGGGCCAAGTGATCCTTATCTTCTATCAAATTCTATTTTTTTATGTTTCTACTGGCAAAGTTATTTCATGAATCAGTCCTGAAAGGTGATTTTGCACCGCGAATACACCATTCAGAGCCACAGTTGCAAAAACACATTTCAGGCAGGATGTGAAAATGACATCTGTACTGTTCATGAGGTGGTGTGAAAAAATGGCTATGTTGAAAATTTGGTGGCATATTGAAAAGTACCAAAGTTATGCGCAAGCAAAGGAAAAATTCAATGTATGTTCGTAACTCAGGAATTTTTTGGTATTTTGTATCAAATTTGCAACATGAGCTTTTTGGGTCCCCCACCTCACGAATACTGCCATTTTCATTTCATTAATTGGTCCCAAAAGGCGATTTTATGCAGTGACCATGAAATCACCTTCCAGGCCAGATTAATGAGATGACAGTGACAGTGTTCATGAGGTGGGGTACCAAAAAGTCTATGTTGAAACTTTGGGGTAAAAATTCCAGAAAATGGCAAAGTTATGAACCTAAGTTCAAAACACCATTGACGGCCATCATGTGGCACTCACGATGATTCTTCAGTTTGTGATTCGGTTATGAAGAGTGCAAACTTGTCCCAGTCACAGAAGATGACAGCCCTCAACCTCCGGTGGTAAGTATTGGGTAAGGGTGGGTGTGGTGTAGTGGGTACTTAATGGGATGGTCAAGATGGGAGAGGGGGCAGTGGGGACAATGAGGAACATTTTCTTTTTTACAAGTAAACATTCAAATTAAAAAAGATGTTGGGGGACTGTTTTCTTTTTCCAGGTTTATATAAATACAATAATGATTTTGGGATACTGGGGGTGTGCTCCCCAGTATCCCACACTGCTGGGGAGGTTAAATGTCAACATGGGGATTGGGCCCCCCCAATGTCAGCACAGTAACCAGCTTTTAAGAAGTATGGGAGTGGTGCCCCAACTCACAGTATCAAGTGAAGGGTCAGCTCTTGACACTGCAGGACTACACCCTTGCTGGGATGGGGAATAGAAGTTGGGTGCTGACAGCAAACAGAGAGAGGGAGCTGGAGGGTTTAATTTAATGCTGGGTACTGTACCAGGACCAGGACAGGATGGGGCATGGGGGCGGGCAGTACATAGAGGGAGAAAGTGGGAGGCTTTAATTGAATGCCAGGTACTGTACCAGGTCTGGTTCGAGGACTGGAATGGGATAGCACAGGATGGAGGGTGGGGGTAGACAGCACACAGAGGGATGGAGTGGGAAGGTTTAAAAGAAAGTAAGCAGAGGCTCAGTTGGGACCAGGATGATCAGACTACTGGGAGACTAAGAGCTCAGCTGTGCCTGATGCGGTGGCGATCGAGATTTGGGAGTCAGGCTGGGAGGGGCTGCAAAGTGAAACAAAAGTTTTTATTGGTTGGGTTTAGTTTGAGAGCAGGATGTAGATATTTGAAAACATGGCAGTCAGTCTCTCACTTAGCAAGAGCTAAAGAGAGGTGCTGGGCTGTTGTTTTCTCACATGTTCTGTTGCTTGCCATGTTCTGTGTCAACCTTCTCCCCCAGAGCTGCCCATTGTGATGTCTTTTTTTGGTTTTCAAGATCTGATGGTGGGTGCATGGGGATGGCTATTTACCATGCGAACAGTAAATTGCTATTTACCGTTCAAACTGTAAAGTTTGAAGAGTAATGAATATTTACTGTTCAAACTGCCTGTCCTGCGAAAGTTAAGTTCTAACTGCCTGTCCTGCATCTATCACAAAAATGTTTATAATTAAAAAAATTCCATTTTTTTTTCACCAAAACATTCAAGGGCACCCCCTTGGCACCAACCTCATCATCCCTAAAAATTTCAGAGAAAAAGTCATTCTGTGTCAGCTGCAGATGTTGGCAAAAATTCCCATGTTATCTTCTGGATAAAAAAAAAAAACATTCATTTTTGTGTGTTTGAGCACTTTATAGCTCAATAATGATAAATGCTGCCACCATGAAACATTCCAGATCTTGAGACACTGACAAAATAACAGCACATTCCAAATTTTGGACTGTTTCATCAAAAAATGCCAAAGTTATTAAGGTACAAAAATTTAGATTTAACATTGAAGAGCTGTACAAACTCTAACTAGCTATTTATTTTTTAAACCTTGGAAAAAACAGAAGAAATTATTGATCATGTGGATAAGGAACCTTTATTGACACCCAAAATAAAAAGTAAGTGAGAAGAGGAAAGGGGTCCTAATTTCATTCTCACTTTCACTTCACAGAGTCATCAGATAATTGAAATTGTAAAGAAAAATATGAACGTATTAGATACTGAAGTGGTGCTATAGGAAATTGTGAAAAAGGGCTTAAACACTATGGCCCAGATATTCAAACTGCGCTCAAAATGAGCGCAACAGCAGGAGCAAGCACAAACCAGTTGCGCAAATGCGCAACAGGTGCGATATTCAAACATGGAGCAGAACAAATTGCGCAAGTAACCAACGTCTGAATATCGCACATACTGTGCCATAGCGCAACCAGGAAGGACAAGCTGAGCCGAAATGTTGCGGTATGGCGCAACCAGGGCAGCCCAGCTGAGCATTCCAGAGGTGCCATAGCGCAAGCAGAGCCCCAGAGCAATGGAACTGCACATCCAGGGAGGCAGGCTGGGGCCCACCGCCAGCCATGCCACACATGGGCACAGGAACACACTGCAAAACCCACACCACACCTGCAAACCCCAAGCACAGCATCACTGGGGGTGGGACGGATGATCTACTTGCCCATGGGGACAAGCCAACAAAGCATAGCAGAGCCATGACACCCCAGCACAACCACTGGCAGGCTGAGAGTGCCACACACAGGGGGTTGACAACCACAGTGCACATCAGCCCCCCATACGCACAGCACACCCTGCACTGTGACCCCAAGACACCACCTATGTGCAGTGACTGGCACTGCAGGAAACCATGCATCCCCCCCAGCACACGTCAACCCTGTGCAGCACAGAAGCCTACAAGCCAGATACACCCTGTGCACCCAGCAGTGGGTGGCAGCAGACGGCAAGACCAACCGAAAGTCACTGCCATGCTGGAGATCCCTCCCCATGCACACACACGCACACACACACACACACATATACCCAGGACCATACCAGCCCAGATGGCATGTACACCCCTGCAACTGAGCACCCATAGGCAGCTGCAAATCAGAGAGCAACACATTATTCATATAAAAATATAAAAATGTATTTCACAACAACAAACATTATCAAAACAAGTACAACTATTTAGAAGGGGGGGACGGGTACAAGGTAGGGTTGGTCAAGGGGTAGGGATGACAAACTTGGAGAGGGAAGGCAGGGTGGTAGGGATGGGAGAAGTGGGAAGGGTAGAGATGTCATGGGCCAGCTGGTCGCCCGTCCTCCTGCCGGTGTCCTGCAGGTCTCTGCCGCCTCCTCCGCACACCATGGCGGTGAATGTATTGCAGGATGTCGCTATTATGGCCCACAAGCTGTCGGATGGCCCTGACATCCCTCGCCATCCTCTGGAGAACCTCAAGGCCTAGGAAAATGGGAACACAGTCAATGGCTGTGACTGACCACAACCCTGAACACCACCCAACCTGCAAGCCATATAGCCCAATGTCCTGCACCTGTGATGGCATGCACCCACCCACAGTGAACATGCACATGGCCATCACAAACAGGCGGCACCAGCTATGCGCACCACTGCACACACACACTGCCCATGTCCATCACAGCACAAACAAGGCTGGCAAGTGACGTGGCAATGTGCTGCGATGCCAGTTACACAGCTATGTGCCCAGTGCATGCATGGACCACCAGTGATGCATACACAGACATGCTGTGAAACTGGACAGTGATGCATGTCACCTGTGTCATGCCTACAGACATAGATACATAGCCAGTGTCGGCAGATAAGGGCCTATGGCCCACACAGTCTGTCCATTTCAGCCTGTGTTACTTTGTTTACCTAGAAGTCTGTTGCCCCTTACCCTGACCTCAAGAATTCCGCTATGTCTATCCTGCAGTCTGAAATCCCGTGACTGTGTCAGCCCCCACCACTCCCTCTGGCAGGGTGTCCCACTTGTACACCACCCGTGCTGTGAAGAAAGTCTTGCTCATGTTTCCTCTGAATCATCCTCCCTTCAACTGCATCCCATGCCCTGTAGTCCTGGAACATCTTTTGCACTTCAAAATAGTGTTTCTCTGCACCCTGTTCCACCCTGTAAGATACTTGTATGTCTCAATCATATCCCCTCTCTCCCTCCTCTCCTCCAGGGAGTACAGGTTCAGTTCCTTCAACCTGTCTCCCTAGGAGTTGTGATGCAAGCCATGCACCATCCTTGTTGCCCTCCTCTGAACTGTCTCTGCCCACTCTACGTCCTTACGTAGGTATGGTCTCCAGAAATGTACACTGTACTGCAGGTGGGGCCTCACTAGTGTCTTGTATAGTGGAATTATGACCTCCCCTTTCCTGCACGTTTGTATTGTGCATGGCTACTGGCCCCCCCCAGCATGCAATAGCATCCATGAAGTCATGATACTCGCACTGCTCAAGCAGCTCCGACTGGCGCTGTTGCTGGCGCTGCTGCTGCTGGTGGGCTCCGACCCCTGCTGGCAATGGGTCCCTGGCACGGCCCTCTTCACTGTTGCCCTGCATCCTCACATCCCGGCCTGTGGGAGACATATGTTGAGACAAACATCAGTGTGACTCAAAAGCAGACTGCCCCTTGCCCAGTGACAGTGCCTGCCCACACAGCCATACCCAGTCATCTCACAGCTGCACACACTGAACAGCCAACCGTGGCTGAGCCATCACCTATGCACAGCCACCAAAACACACACACACCCCTACAGATAATACAGGTGCATATATGGCACACCCACCTGGCCTAGGCACCACGCCCTGCCTGGCACGTGACCACAGCCGATCCAGCAGATCAGGATCCCTCCAGCGGAGGTCACTGTACCGGTGCTGGCACTGCTCAGCTGACCAGCACTGTCCAGTGACCCCCACCAGGTCAGTGGCCACTTGCTGCCACACCTGGGTCCGGGCAATGGTGAGGGGCACCTCACCATAAAGTGCCCCATAGTGGGGTCCACTAGGGCCACCAAGTTGGCCACTTCAAGCTGGCTCCAGGACACCGCCCTTCTCCTAGCCATGGCACCAACTTTACAGCAGGCAATATGGTGCCCAGCTGTGCCGTAACCCGACGTGGAGATGTTGCGCAATAGACCAACACAGGCTCCAATCGCGCTGTTCGAACAGCACCGTCACTTCACATAGCGCTGTCACCAGACAGCTCAATACGGACGTACACATGGCAGGCGAACAGTGCCAGGGGGCAAAGGTCATACACAAGGTCATGGGCAATGACGCAAGGCTACGCAAAGCGCCATCTGACGTATAGGCATCCTGCGCGACCGACCAGCTGCGTACCAGTGCAACAGTGGAGTATTGTGCAATAGTGCCACAGCGCCATATAGTGCCCATTGCTGTAGCGCCACTGGCACAATGGTGGCCATGGCCTGAATTGCCGATCGCGCTCAGCACGTCAGCAGCGTGACAGATGCCTACGTAAGCTATCTGGGCATGCGCAATGCAGTCTACCACACAGGCACAGATCTGCGCCATTGGCTCAGCTGACTTTTCTGTATTGCGCAAAGCGCAGATTCGCGATATTCAGCCGACACATGCAAATCATCTGATCAGCCATTCAAGGGCACAGTGGCGTGATTTGCATGTCATTATAGTTGCTCCACTCCTAATTTGCATGTATTGCGCTATAAATGTGCAACATTGGGCTGCGTTGGCCAGATTTGGTTACTGCAGGTGAGAGGTGAGTTGCATGCTGTGTGATGTTCAGGACGATGGTCATGGGAAAATGCTGTAGACTGCACAGTGACAGGTGTCCACTTCCCCCCATACAGTTCGCCATGACCGAGCAGAGTCATTGTGAGGGTGAGGACGGTGGGCATAGGAGGAGGCCCAACTTACAGCAGAGAGATGGAGCTCTCTTCCAGGCCTACCTGGATGAGGAGCCAGTGCTGAGTGGATCGAGGGGCACCTTCAGTCTCCGTCGGCGGCTGCATGGGAGGGGTAGCATGGGCCATTAACTGCATGGAAGCCACCAGCGCCCATGCAGGAATGCAAGAAAAGATGGGGACAGACCGCAGGAGGTTGAAGGAGAAGGTGGCAGCCTTCAGGGTGGCACGTGCTGGCACTGGCGGGGGCCCGCCAGTGGTGTTGCAGCTGACCCCAACTGAGGAGACACTGGTCACAGCCATGAAGCCGAGCGCCATTGAGGGCGTACCAGGCGGAGGATTCCAGACAGGTGGAAGCCAATCACTGCACGGTATGACATGGTGGTGGTGTTTGGGGGGGGGCGGTTGTTCACATGCACTCACATGTACTCTCTTTCTGTTACAGATCCTGTTCATCTTCAGGAGACGGTGGTGGTGGGTTCAGACAGTGATGCTGACCTGCTGGACATGGAGGAGGGTCCATCCACCTCCACCACCAGCCAGCAGGCACTGCAGCAGCATGCACGCTGGGCCGCAAACTCTGGTGTCAGTGATACGGGTGTGGGGGGTGCACAGCCTGTGTCTCAGCAGTCTGGCATGCAAGCATGCCAGCACGCTGTGACCATGGCAGTAGCACGTACCTGCACCATTGATGATAGAAGGCCTGCAATGGGCAGTGATGGTTGTGTGTCCCATGACGGACACACGGCAGGCCAGCACGTGCCCCTGGGCCTGTCTGGTTCCAACTTGTGTACCAGCATGCTGGCACAGTCCCAGGCTGTGCCTGTCAGCACCCGTGGGGCAGCACCGGTGGCTGTGCAGGTGTCTGGCACTGTTGCCAGCACAGCGGTGGAACGAGTGGGCCCGGGGGCACAGCAGTTGGAGGGGCAGCAGCAGCAGTTGCCCACCAGGTCTGGGGGTACAGTGTCAAACAGTGGCACATGTCCGCCGCCCTTTGATCCACCCATTCCTGGTCCTGGTGAACAGCACCCACCCTCAAGGGGTGTTGTGCATCAGGACCGTCCACACCCTGGGGGTCAGGATGCCGTTGGGGCACAGTACCCATTGAACGAGCACACCCACTTGCTGCAGGAATCAGTACAGCTGCAGAGGCGGGTTGCAAGGTCCGTGGAATCACTGTCTGTGTCCGTGGAGCGGCACAGCAGGGAGGGTGCTCAGGACTGAGCCGAGCTGGTCCGTATGTGGACAGATGTGACCGCCGCCACTGACAGGCTGACCCAGGCAGTGGTCTCTGTCGTTGACGCATTGGGCACACAGTCAGGTGCCCCTGTACCGCACACCCCACACAGTGCACTCTCCACTCCCCATTCCCGGCGTCATGCGACACCAGGCCTGTCGATGCCGGGTTCTGCTGTGGGCATTCCGAGCACCCCTGGTGCAGGTTTGTTTGGCATGCTGCAGACCCCTGTGCAGGCACGGTCACGTTCGTGCAGTGGGACCCCTGGTGGTGCAACAGTGCCACCCCATGTGGCCCCTGCTCAGCCTGCTCATGCTGTTGAGTCACGGCGGGGCCGCCCACGCATCTGCGGTGGCCATGGGACAGTGCTACATGACTGAGCTGTCTCCCAGTGCGGGCCCTTTCTGGTGCTGCCATGTGTGCAATGTGTGTCATGGTGGGCAGTGCACTGCTGGGTGCTCTGCTCACCACGCCGACACACTGACCACCTGCACACCCTCCCAACTGCTGTCCACAGGTGCGTGTGCATGATGATGCCTGCATTGCACTGTACACCAAGGTGCAAGGGTGCCCAGGTTCTGACACACGTGCTTGTTGACATGCGGTGGTGGTGGGGTGGTCGGTGGTGCTGTGTTAGCAATGTCGGTTCTGCAGTGCTGTGCATCTGCCCACGCACGCTCTGTGCCTGGTGTGTGTGTGTGTCCATATGAGTGCTCACCCTCCTGATGGTGTGTTTGTATGCCTGGACCATTCCACTCCCTGACCGTCATGCACCCCTGTGTGTTCCCCTGTGTGCCTGTGGTTTGCGATGACAGTGTTGGTTGCACATGTCCCCTTGACTTACCTGTTTTATGCGTAGTGCTCCTCTGTGATGGTGTCCCGGTGCAGCTGGGCCTGCCGGATCAGTCGGGGGTCCTTCCATCCTAGGGGGGCTGCTCATCACCATAATCACCGGCACCACTGGCGTCCCCATCGCTATCCCCCTGTTCAACCTGTACGGCTATCCCATGGTCTTTGGCCATGTTGTGCAGGATGCAACAGACCAGGAATATCCCACAGGCCTTTTGGGGGCTGTACTGTAGGGCACCGCCGGAGGTGTCTAGGCATCAGAAGCGTGCCTTGAGCATCCCAAACACCCGCTCTATGATGTTGCGTGTTGCAGCATGTGCCTCATTATAGCATAGCTGCGCTGGGGTCATGGGGCGCTGGTACGGTGTGAGCAGCCAGGGATGGAGTGGGTATCCGCAGTCACCTGTGTGGAGATAGTGGAGATCAGTGTCATGTTCAGGTCCATATTTTCCATCTCCCTGTGTGCCACTACCATGGCACCTGTGGCATTCCCACCCTTGCCCAGAGTTTGCATTCCATACATGTGTACTCACCCACTAGATGTCCTGTGGGGATGTCCCACTCTTGAATCGATGGCACAGTGCAGACTGATACCATATGAAGGCATCATGTGCTCCACCAGGGTGTGTGGCACAGACATTGATTATGCACCCAGTGGCATCACACACCACCTGGCAGTTGACACTAGGGATTCCCTTTCTGTTCCGATATGCGTGGCCATCGGGGCCAGGTGGTGTGCGGATGGCCACATGGGTGCAGTCTATGGCCCCTAGCATGCCAGGCATACGTGCTACCCTGTGGAACTCCTGCATGTTTGCTGTACACTCTGCCACGGTGCTGGGAAATGGATGTACTCCGCAGCATGTGGCAGCAGTGCACTGAGGAATTGGGTGAGGATGTGTGGCGTGGCCGACTGTGTGATGCCTGTGGTGTCCCTGTCAGCCTCTGGAAGGTGCCCGTGGCGCAGGCACGTGCAGGCTGTCACTTTGGTCTCCACCGACAGAGCGGACTCCTCCGTGAGGGTACCTGCATCACATCACTGCACAGCTCACAGAGCCATCTCAGTATTGCCCTGTTCAGGCGGTACCGCCCATGATCTCTACATCTGTGTACAGCTCAAAGCTGATGCGGGCACGGTACCGCCTGTTGGGGGCGTACCGCCAATGGGCCCTTCCACTGCCGGGTCCCCCTGCAGCATGCATTCTCACCCCCCTCATTACAGCTTCCATGTGGAAACTGGCACTGTCCATCTCCCTGGCTTCTGACCCCCCCTGGCTGGTGTTGCTGTGTTACCCCCACTGTCCTGACTGCTACTTCCACTGCACTGGGCACCCCCCGCTGTCCTCTACAGACTATGGGACACACTTTCCTTGCCTGCCCTTTGCTGTCTGTCTGTCTCTGTCTCTCTCTCTCTCTCTCCCCCACTTGGCAGCCTGGTAGCGTTCTTGCGCCACTTTCTTGAGCCTTTTTATTTTGGCTCATTTCCGCTAGTGCGCAATTTTTGGCTGTGCCGCTATTAAGCATCGCGGCAAGTCTTTATCATCGATTGCAGTCTTTATGCATGGATCCACCCCTTCGGTTGCGCATGCCTTCATTTTCATTGCTCTGTTGCTCAGCATGTTTTCAGGGCGCAACTGCCTCCTTCTGAATATCGCAAAATGGCGCGGTTTTGACTTCATGCGATGCAAGAACCCTCACAAGATGGCTAACCTTTTGAATATCTGGGCCTATGTACAGAAGGGGAAGGAATCTCCAAGACAGATTGATGTACGGCACTCAGGAATCTAACAGAAAGCCTGCACTTGAAAATATGTCTGGAGGTAGTTTTAAATGAAGTAACTGTGCAGTTTGCAAACACATTCAGGTGGGAAATGAATTTTCTGTGAATGACTGTGCCAGATTTAACATTTGGGATTTTATAACTTGCAGTACTGAATCTGTAATTAACCTGGCAAAATGTACTTGTAAAAGCTTTTTTGTGGGTAAAACTATAAGAAAATTGAAATATCATATAGCGGAACACCTGAGACACATAAAACAAGGAACAAAGGACAGTGCTTTTGCCATGCATATTGAAAAATATGGCAGTAATCATCATTTTAAATTTTGCAGTATAGAACAGGTACAAGTCGATATACGTGGAGGAGATTTGGACAACCTTCTGTTGAGCCGAGAAACTTTCTGGCAATTTAAATTAATCGCAAATGATCCACCAGGTTTAAATGGACATTTCCAGTTGACGCCATTGTTGGTTAAGAAATTCTGAAATGCATATAGTTTCCACAATTCCCATGCTTTTGTAAAAAGAAGGGGGAAGTGAGCATCTATCTATTCATTCAAATGCAATGCTTTGAATTGTGAACATGTTGTTACAAACATTTGTGATTGTCTGTGGGGGGGGGGCACTGTGAACCATGGTATAACGTGGGTTATATAGGTAAACACATTCATGCATTAGTTTAAATCTGCAAAATATCGAAACATTGAGATTGATTTTTGTGTAGTAAAATGTTTTGATTATGCATGTGTAAAATAATTGGATGGGTGTGAATTCTCACCACATGTGGTTTGCTCTAATGAGAATGAATATTTTTTGCTGACCAAAATTAGTACACCATTTGGTTAAAATGGCAAATACATTAAAAAGTTATTTAGTAGTCAAACAATATTAATAATGTGAGGCTTCATGGAGTAGTAGCCTTTCCCGGGCATGTACATTTGTATAAATTTGTATAAATATTAATTTGCATAACTCCACTTCTAATTGTGATTTTATGAATTTATTGAAATTTCATTGTTGATGATTTTTTGTAGACATACATAAATTATTGTCCTTTATATCATAATTGCACTAAGTAATATTTATATTAGAGGAAGATGGTGAGAACGTGTGGTTGAATTAATGTAATTGGTATAATTTTATAGGTGCATTGGCATCATTATTTAAGGTGAATTCATTATATTATGGACATTAAGGTAAAGGCAGTATTTAAGTTGGACAATGGGGAGGTCGCTATCTTGACAAAGAGTGAGTAAGCTTGAAACGTTGATGGTGTAGGTGTGGATTGGTGGACTGCTACTATTAGTAATTTAATTAATAAAATATTTTTGAAAGCATCCCAGTATGGGTGCCATATTCTTTACCATGAGGAGCCAAATATGATGTGGGATATTTTATTTTATTTATTTAAAATTTGATAACAGGTAAAGGCACACTAAGCAGAGACTCGTTTCCAGGTGTGACCCACAAAATATATGTGTTCATTGCAAAAAAAACTTTGTTGATGCATCAGTTAGGGTTTTTAGTAAAGCAACACAAGTAGGGAAATATGGTGTTTGACTTTCCAACCCTAATTCCCCATCCCACCGTGCAGACACTGACTGGCATTGGGGGTGTGCCTTGGGGTCATCATTCCTAATACTCACCCCATTCCATAAGTATATAAGCAGAGATGGGTACAGTATATTAGAATGGGGTGAGTATTAGGGCTGATGACCCCAAGGCACACCCCCAACTACTGTCAGTGTCTGCAGGGTGGTGGTGGAGTGTTAGGGTTGGAAACCCTAGTAACATATTTCCCTACTTTTGTTGTTTTACTAACAACCCTAACTGATTCATTAAAGAAGTTTTTTGCAATTAATTTCCTTACTATTTCAGACAGTTCACTTGTATCCTTATTTGCCTGAGAGAGTGCAGGGCCCTTTGGTCCATGTGCTCCCACCCTCCATAACTGTCCTTATGTCACAGTGGGAGCACAGGGCCCCATACTCTGTGATTTTTTTAAGTTTACTGTGGGAGGCCAGGGTCCTTCAGACCATGCACACCCATCTCTCAGTAGATGTGTGACCAAATTATTAGCATAACCATCTTATTAACCAAGCACATGTATCTGGTAGAAAATATTTTCACGAGGAGATCACATGATGCAGAGTGCTGAGTAGACGTTCCTCTGCTAAGCTCCTGCCTCCCGAATAAAAACTTGCCATTTAAAATCGTTAAACTTTTACTAATTCCTCTGCCTGTGAGTTTATCTTGTCTCTAAACAACGTGTGCTCCTATTTTGGGTTCTTCTGTGGTAAATGGAGGCTTATATGAAGAAAGCCCTGCAGAAACATACCCCCCCCGTCACTCCTGAGAAGGCCTTGAAAAAATCCCGAGCCTCAAGTGGCCCAGACAAACCGGAACCTCCGTGTCAAGCTGGGGATCAAGAATCCCTAACACTTAACAGATTCTTGAAGGAATTTAAGCCATTCCGGGAGGAGATGAAAGACTTGGCAATCGATTTGAAATCCCTCTCCAGAAAGTTAGAGGAAATTTCCATGGCAGTATCGGACAACACTGCCCACATAATTTCGATTGAGAGAAAATTGGAAAGTCTGGACCCTGAGCTCTTACTAACAAAACAAAAGCTGTCCCGTCTTGAAGCAAAACTCGAAGATTTGGAAGGCCGTAGTTGGAGAAATAATGTGCTAATTCTTGGGCTTCCCGAAAGGGAAGAAGGCCAGAATGCAGTAGTCTTCATCCAGAAGCTGGTTGAAAGGGTCGCTGGTCCCTCCCCCTTTGGCCCAACATATATAATAGAATGGGCCCACCAATCTCTGTGGCCAAAACCCCCACCTAATACACCTCCTCGCCCCATCATTTGCCGCTTCCTAAACTACTTAGAAAGGCAGCATTTTCTACAGAAAGTCAAGGCTCTGCAAGAAGTCGGATGGGAGAAGGTGAAGCTGAGAATTGCTCAAGATATCCCTGGCTTGGTACGGTTGAAACGGAAAGCCTTCCACCTGATCGTTTCCAAGATAATAGCGGCGGGTTTAAAGTTCAGGATGGGGTACCCAGTGAAGTTACAAGTCTCAGTAAATGGCTCATGGCTCAATTTTGAAGATCCTGAAGCTGCACTACTAAGCCTTAAATCAGCCCTCCCAGATTTGTTCCGGACGACCTGAAAGGGTCTCCTGATCTTCGGGATTTACCGGGAATTCCAGAATGAACTATTGCTTGATTTCTTGTGTGGACATTGCTCTTTCTGAAGATGGATTTCACTCGAGTTTATGCTCTCTAACAGAACTGGGCTACTAGCTGAGGCCTGACTTTACTTGTAACAGGCTCTGGCCTGTTGGTGGGAATAGTGGTTCACGGAGAGTTCAGGGGGGGCTCCAGGAGTGTTTTTTGTGGGCACACCTGAGATAATATTCTTTGTTTAGTTTCCAGGGGGAGCACACAGGGCAAGGTTTTGGGTTATTCCTTCTGTTTGAACTTTATATGGTGGAGTGTCAGATCTCCGAGCGGTCCCGAGCTTTCAGGATGCCTCTGATTAGCGGGATGGATCAGGTCATGACCACAAGAGGGCACGGCTCGCCCATTTATCGCAGGTCTGGTTATTCTGTCATGAGAGGGACTGCTTTGTTTACTAAGTTACTCTGATTCTGCAGGGAGGGCTTCTCGGAATTAGGGGTCTGCATCCCCTAGGTAGTTACTCCCGCTTCTTCCCCATCTCTGGATCTCGTTTCACTTTTTATCCGGTCTCGTTTTCACAGGTACTCATCTCGACTATGGGCTCACCCCTCCATGTTAATTTTCTCTTTGGCTCTGGTTCATGAGAAGGTTCCCTAGGGGGAGCAAATATTTTTCAATTCCCTCTCAAGACTCTCGTGAAGATTTGTCATATCCACATCTGGAGCATTCAGTTCTATTTTCTCTCTCGATTATTAGTGGATACATAAACAGAGGCCTGCAAGCCCTGGAAGCCCGAGACTGCTCTTTAGATATTAAACCCTCATTAATGAGTTTACTGATTGCTCTGTACAAAGTGGTAAGAGGAGATCATTAGCAGGAGATATGTTGAGGGGGGAGGGAGGATAGTTCCCAGTGCTTTGCTAAGTGTTGCTTGTGACAGTGTGGGGGGCAGGGAGGGGAGGCTATGTGTTCTTGTTGGGGGTGGGGTATATGGAGGGTGGGGGTATGGAGGGGTTTATTTGTTGGCTTTTCGGGGAGGCTGGGGTGGTGGGAGGGCCTTACAGCAGCAACGGGGGGGTTAGATTACTCTTGCTACATACCCGGAGTACAGGGCTGAATATAGCATTCTTAGAAGTTTTTAGTAGATGGCAAAGGAGGTGACTTTTGCAATGTGGAACATCAAGGGGATCAGGAAAAAATCTAAGCAGTACCAGGTTCTTAAACACTTATTTACGCACTCAGGTTACTTTCTTCCAGGAATCGCACTTATTAGAAACAGAAGCCTTACAAGTGAGGAGGCAACAAGTGGTGATGGTCTACGAGGTGCAAGGCTCCTGAAACTGCTGTGGGGTAATGAGCATACCCTTTGTCTCAACTCATACTATCAGGGATCCCGAGGGCAGGTTTGTTCTAGTTATAGGTACTCTCTGGTCAATTCCTTTGCTAGTGGGCAGCATATATGGTCCTAATGCTGATGACCCCGCTTATTTCATGAGATTCACAAATTCAATCCTGTCTTTCCTTCCCATTAAGATCATACTGGGGGGCGACTTTAATCAAGTGGTAGATTCAAACCTTGACAGGTCAGGTGGTGCATTGGGGGGTCTCCCCAGGTCAGAGGGCCTTTAGAGAACTATTGGATCAATCTGCGGGCTCTGTGATGTCTAGCGTGTCCTACACCCTGATTTCAAGGAGTTCACATTCAGGTCTTTAGTACACGGCTCATGAGTCCCGTGATCAGCTACATACCAGTTCTCAGATTCTCTTGCCTGGGTTAAGTTCTCGACGACAGCCTGGACCTATTTCTGACCACTCTTTGGTGCTGTGTGATCTGACAATTCAGGAGGTGTCAAAGAGAGAAACAAGATGGAAGCTTAACAATCAATTGCTTAAAGATTCCAACTATTGCAATACCATAAGGGAGCATATTGAGGCCTTTTTTTGTCTAACCCTTTAAACAGTGCAAAACCAGATATTGTATGGGGGGCTTTCAAGGCTTACATGACAGGCATCCTTATTAGCCAGGAAAAGAGTTAGGGAGAGAGAATTACTGTCCTTGTTATCCCAAATTCGGGCTCTTGAATCCAATGTCTCGGTTAACTCCTCAGATAAGGACAAGAAGAGGCTTCTAGGATTGAGAGACAAATATTTAGATCTACTCTTGGAAAAGGCGGAGTTAGCTATCATACATACTAAAGCTAGCTATACTGATCAAGGTGAGAAGGCAGGGTGCATGTTGTCACTTCGTATTAAACAACAAGAGTCAATGAGATTCATCCCATCTATCAAGGCATCTGTTGATGGGTCCCTGAAAACATCTCCCACTGAGATAGTTCAAGAGTTTGCAATATATTACAAATCGCTTTACGGGGACATGGAACACCCCCCCCCCCAGTCCAGTAAGCATGGAGAACTACCTGATAGATTCACATTTACCCTCCCTTCCAGTATATTACGTAAATTCTCTGGTCTCTCCTATAACCCAGGAGGAAATTGCTGAGGTTATTAGAGCTTGCCCTTGGATAAAACTCCTGGGCCTGATGGATTTTCTTCTCTTTTTTATAAAACATTTTGAGAGCTTTTATTGCCAGCACTTAATAGCCTATTTCAGTCTATTCTATCCGGGACAGAGGTAGATCATTATCTCTTTGAAGCCTTGACAGTGCTTCTTCCCAAGCCAGACAAGGACCCTGAGCTTGTTCAGAGCTATAGGCCTATATCCCTCCTAAATCAGGATATCAAGATTCTCTCAAAGATTTTAGCTAACAGGTTATCTGTAGTGCTCCCTGAGTTATTAGGCATGAATCAGGTAGGTTTCATGAAGGGACGCTCGTCAGCAGATCATCTGCGTACATTATTCCATGTCTTCTCGGCTTCCAGAGATGCTGATTTTCCTGCAGGTTTGGTCTCTTTGGATGCCGAGAAGGCGTTTGACCGGGTAAATTGGAGTTTTCTCTTCAAGGTATTGGATACCTTTAAATTTCCTCTGGTATTTATTTCCTGGGTTGCCACATTATATAAATCTCCAATAGCAAGAATCTCAGCCAATGGGGCCTTCTCAAACTACTTCTCACTTCATTCAGGTACTAGGTAGGGTTGCCCCCTATCGCCTCTCTTGTTCAATCTATATCTGGAACCTCTCATCCAAAACATTCTCCAAAATACCTCTATACAAGGTATCAGAGTTGGGCGTCATGAGATTAATCTCACCGCGTACGCAGATGATTTGATGATACATATTTCCCATCCGGTTCTTTCAATACCACCCTTACTGAATGAAATCGCCAAGTTTAGCGCGCTATCCAACTATAAGGTGAATGCTGGCAAATCCTTATTTTTCCCATTAAACCATAAAGTATTTAAGGATGATATTTTCCCCCTAGGTTCAGGCTGGACTCCTAGAACAATTAAATATCTGGGCATAAAGCTATCCCGTAATCCTTTAGTCTGGATTAAAGATAATCTGGACTCTCTCTTACAGGTTATTATTCACGATCTTGACAGATGGTCTAAGCTTCCAATATCATTATGGGGCAGGATAAACATTGTTAAGATGAATGTATTTTCTAGAATTTATTACCCTTTATCTCTTCTCAACTCTTTTATTCCCATACGCTGGTTCAAGAAACTGCACAGTACATTTACCAGATTCATCTGGGCTGATAAATATCCCAGGTTGGCTTACCACAAAATAGCGGCCCCAAAACCTGAGGGAGGGTTGAGGATTCCTCATATGGCATTATATTACTGGGCAAGTGATCTAGCAAAATGTTTGAGATGGATATCCCCAGGCCCTGAAATGGCACAACCAGTATGGCTTAAGATTGAGTTAGATGCAATTAAAGCCAAACGCCTGGACCCCTTAAACTTATTTTACCTCAAGCGGACCCAAGTAAAGATGCCTAACTGCACCACAATAAGTATCTCTCTAAGAGTTTATACACAATTATGTTTATTCCTTCATTATTCCCCTCAGACTGATTTAGCTCAGTCTGTTTGGAATTCCCCATCTTTCACTTTCAATGGTAAGTGGATTCCCCATAGCTGGTTGCCTCAATTAGGCGAAGGTAAACTGTTGTCCTTGGTAGATGGGGAAGGGCATTGGCTGTCCCCAAGTGGATTATTGACAAATTCCTTATCCCGGCTCCATCCCACTTTAAAGTTATGCAGTTAAGTCACCTTCTCTCTGTAGCTTTGGTGAGCTCTCCCCCCTCCCAGAAGATATCAGCTTTAATTCCTGAAATCTCCCTTCTGTCTGGATCAGCAGGCATAGTATCCAAGCTATATAGGGTGTTCTATAAAAAATATGGGGACACCTTTGGACCTACAAGTTTCTGGAACTCACTTCTCCCTCATTATCAATTAGAATGGCAATCCCTATGGAGATCCTGTCATAAGTATGTTTCCCAAGATAGACTGCGTCTCATGCAATATCACATTTCATACAACATGTATTGCACCCCTATTAAATTAAAAAAATGGGGCTTCTCGAACTCTAGTATATGTACAAAGTACTTGCAAGAAGAGGGCACCCTCCTGCATATGTTCTGGTCCTGTCCCAAAGTTTCCTCTTTTTGGAATTCAATTAAGATGTCTCTTGATCCCTTACTGGGCCTGCAGGAGTATTTTACCCCAGAGGTGTGCCTTCTAGGGGACATGTCCCTGGTCAGTGTTAGAATTAGGAAATACCATATCTCTATGTTTGCGCTCTCAGTTAAGAAACTTATACTATGGCATTAAAAGGAACAATCGGCTCCTTCCTTTCAGGAATGGTTACACGAAATCATGGCTAATCTTCGAACAGAGAAGGCAATTGCAAGTCTTCACAATAGACTAGCAGAATATAATAAGACATGGGATCCCCTTCATTCCTTACTTTTGTTACCTCACTGAGGATATATCACATTCTGGTACTACCTATACCTTCGATGGAATTGTGTACTGCACGTTAGGGCGACTATGATTTGTTGCTGCTGTAAGAGGGGTGGGACGAGAGGGGTGAGACGGGCCGTTTCTCACTATTCATGTGCTATGTTACACCCTGACTTGTTGTTTCTGCCCTTTATAATGGAAATGTATTAATAAAGTTTAAATTATAAAAAATATAAAAAAGAAAATATTTTCACATCCAGGCCACAATATAATTCTTCAGAACTGCAAAGCCATTTCACACTATTGGTGTGAAAACACATTTTGGGCAGGATTTGAAAAATGATAGCTATGACATACATGAGGTCAGGTAATAAGAAGGCTGTGTTGAAAATCTGGGGCAAAATATTTAAAATTTCTGATGTTTTGAGTGGGTGTACTGAAATTGCAATGAATGGTCATAACTTTGGCACTTGTTCACATATTGACTCCACATTTTGAATTTAGTCTTCTTATGACCCTACCTCATAACCCCCATAGGTGAAAACTTTTAAATATGTGCCAATATGCCATTCCATGCCACAGGTGCAAAAACATGTTTTAGGCAGGATTTGAAAATTGACAGTTGTACTGCTCATGAGGTGGTGTGAGAAAATGGATGTTTACTCACCTGGTAAAGGTGATTGTGTTAGTTGTATCCATGACACTCCAGACATTACCTCATGGGTTCCCAGACCACTTGATAGGCTAGTGATGCACATGTGACCCAGAGAAAATTTCTCAGCATACCTTGGTCCCAGGAGTCTCCTCTCCAATTCGATTCTTCCATAGCTGAAATACAAATGCTTTAGGCTGAAAACACCTCTTCCCGTGACTCCCACCTTTATCTCACATAGTAATATGTAAATGTTATAAACACCAGAGGAAGACCAAAGAGCATTGAAACCACCACCTTAGTTTATTCCCTTCAGGTACAATTCTAATTTGGTAACCTACTGGTACTGACTAATATCATTTGTGTGTTCAGGACAAACTATAATTTTTTTTTTTTTTTACATTATGTCAAGTCCGTTAACTGTCATGTGTCTGGTTTAAAGGTCTCCACCGTGATGGCCCTGAAGGGTGGGTCATGGAGTGTCATGGATGCAACTAACACAATCACCTTTACCAGGTGAGTAAACACCCATTGTGTTATGTTGTATCCATGACACTCCAGATATTACCTCATGGGTTACTTATAATAAGCAGTTCAGAACATCCATCAGGGCGGGACAGGGCGATCTGGCTGACAGCTTGTACAACACTTTTCTGGCAAAGTCAGTCCTTTGATTGTATAGAGTCTCAAGTCTATAATGTTTTGTGAATGTCTGTTCAGAGGTCCATGTCGCTGCTCTATGTATGGCCTCCATGGACACGCTGGCTCTTTCTGCCCTGGAGACGGCCACTGCCCTAGTTGAGTGGGCTTTTATCCCTTCTGGAGGTGTAATGCCATTGGCTTTGTACGTTTCTTGTTCCACCCTCTTAAACCAGCTAGCAATGGTGGTCTTTGAGGCACCTATTCCTTATTTGTGGCCCTGAGCCATGACAAAGAGCCTTTCAGACCTGCGGATTGTTTGTGTCCATGTGATGTGCTGCAATATTGTGCTCCCTACATCCGGGGAGTGGGGAGTTCCTGCCTTGCCCTACTGCAACTGATTGTGGAATGTTGGTAGTTCTAGGGTTTATTCCATGTGGAACATGGACATAACATTTGGGCTAAAGGCCAGGACTGTCTTCATAAAGACTCCTTGAGTAGTAAAAGTGGTGTAGGATTCTTTACATGGCAGGTCTCCTAACTCACTAATTCTGTGGGCAGAGCAGATTGCCACTAGGAAACAGGTCTTTAAGCCCAATTAGTAAAGTGGGGACTGGCACCCCAGCTTGAGGGAGGGGCCTTCCCTAAATAATCAAGCACCATGGTCAAATCCCATGGGGTTACTGGTATTCGTATGTGTGGGCGAATATTCTGTGCTGCCTTGAGAAATCTGATGGCATCTGGATGAGCACCAGGCTGTGAAAGCCTGACCTTCCCCATGGCTGCTCCTATGGCTGACAACTGCACCCATAGGGAAGAAGTGGATAGCCCCTTGTCTAGCCCCTGCTGCAGGTATAGTAGTAATGCAGATATGTCCACCTGCATTGGGTCTAGGTGTGCGGACTTGCACCATCTGGTGAAAATGTTCCACTGCCTACTATACGTAGCTGTGGTGGAAGGCTTTCTGGACTGTAGGATGGTAGCAATGACTGAATCATGATAACCAACAATCAACAGTCTCTACCTCTTAGGAGCCAGGCCAACAGCTTCGGGGTATGGGGGGCTGGGTGAAGTAATGGTCCCTTGAACAGCAAGTCCTTCCAATATGGGAGGGCCCACCTGTCCAATGTCATGGATACCGCAGATGCAAACCTCGCCCTTCATGGCCAGTAAGGTGCTATCAGAATGATCTGTAGTTCAGGTACTCTGACTTTTGCCAACACCTGTGGGATCAGAGGAATTGGGGGGAAGATATATGACCATTCCTGGACCCATGTCTGAGAAAGGGTGTCTATTCCTAGGGCCTGTCTTTCCCTGTATTGGGAGAAGTATGCCTTGACCTGGGCATTCACCTGGGATGCCATCAGATCTATTCGGACTCAACCCCATCTTCTTTGTATCATGTTGAACAGATCCAGGTGAAGCTGCCACTCCCCCGGATGTACCAGCTGTCTGCTGAGGCAGTCTGCTCTGACATTCAGCTTCCCCACTAGATGCACAGTGTGAAGGTGAGTGAGGTTGGCTTGGGCCCAGTTTAGCACCCTGGCAGCCTCTCTGATCATGAGCTTGCTGCACTTTCCACCTTGTTTCACTATATATGCCACTGTGACCTGGTTGTCTGATTTTACCAAGACTGCCCAGCTGGTGATGCTGTCCCTGAACACCATCAGATCATGGAACACTGCTCTCATTTCCTGGATGCTGATGGATAGTTGTGCTTCTTCCATTGTCTATTTGCCCTGAGCTGTGGAGTAGCACATGCAGGCTTCCCAACTGAGTAAACTGGCATCAATCTCCACTGTCACCCGGTCTGACAGTTCCAGTGGGCAGCCCCTCTCAAGGTTTTGGTGGTGGGTCTACCACCCCAGGGAGTCCTTGACCCTCCTTGGCAGGTAGACAAACTTGTAGAGGTTGTCCTCCGAGGGTGAACCATGTTGGAGTACGCAGTTCTGTAGCGGGCACATATTCCACCTTGCCTAAGGAACCAGATCTAGACATGATGCCGTGCAGCTGAGGACCTGAGCCTCTTGGCCCATGGTCAGCTCTGCTATGGACTGCAGTGTCCAAACAATCAATATCACTGTGTAAATACATTTTTGTGAGGGTCTTGCCAACCTTTCGGCTGTGTCTATTTCTGCTCTGAGGTGTTCTATGAGCTGTGATGGACGTAAGGAGCTCTTCTCCTGGTTAACCACCCAACCATGTTGGGATAGGGCTGACAGAACTGAATCCCTATCCCTTTGTGATTTGATGCTGCTGCGTGCCCGTATCAGCCAGTCATCCAGATAAGGGATGATATCTACCTCCTGTTCCTGCAGCCGGGCTGCTAGAACAATAGACACCTTTGTAAACACCCTGGGTGCTGAGGTGAGTCTGAATGGTAGGGCCTGATACTAGTAGTGTTGGCCCAGTATGTGGAACCAGAGAAATTGTTGGTGGCTGGGTCTGATTGGGATATGTGTGTGTGTGTATGCATCCTTCAGATCCACAGACGTCAGATAGTTCCCCACCCGTATGTTTCTCAGCTTTGTCTGATGGGTTTCCATCTTGAACCGTGGGGTAGATATGAAGCGGTTCAGAAATTTCAGATCCAGAATTGGTCTGAGGTCTCCGTTCTTCTTTGGATCCAGGAAGAAGATGGAGTAGACTCCTGTGCCAGCCTCAGAGTCTGCTACTGGCCAAATTGTATTGTTTTGCAATAGGTCCCGGATGATCTCCAGGACATGGTGGGTGGTGGCCCTGCTTTTTGCGATTGGTGATAGTACCACTCTGCCCCTGCAAGGCTTGCTTAAAAATTCGATAGAGTAGCCCTGGGATATGATCTCCAGGATCCATCTGTCTGATGTTGTCTGTTGCCATTGTTGATGGAATAACATCAATCTCTGGCCTATGGGAGGATAGTGCGGATGTTGGATTGGTGATGGCAGTGTCGGGGGGAATAGTCAGTACTGTTTTGTCTTTTCCCTGTGAAGTGCCACGGAAGCTGTTGTTGTTATGGCTTCTACCCCGAAAGGAATTGTTTGAATAACTTTTCCTTCTGTTCTGTTGAAACTTGTTATTTCCCCTAAATCTGCTCTGGGCAGATAGCAAGTAAGTGATCCGCTATTTGTCTTTAGCGAGATCCTTTCCCTCTTCTTTCTGATTCAAGAACTCATTAAGGCCCTCACCAAACACATTGTCCCCTTTCAGAGGCAGGTTTTGTAACAGGTTCCTAGACTCATTGTCTGCCTCCCAGAGTTTGAGCCATAGGGCTCATCTTGCTCTGTTTGCTAGAGCGGCAGATCTGGCTTCTAGTTTTAGGGTATCTACTGCCATGTCCCTGAAATAGTTAACTGTGTCGAGGGTACATTCTAATAGTTCTGCTTCCCTGGACTTGGGGTCCGCTGTTTCTAACAGCTCCTCCAACCAACGGATCTGGGCCCTGGTGGAGTACACCACTGTGACAGCAGCTCTACCTGTCATTCCTGAGAACTCAAAAAGTTTCTTTAACATCTCCTCAACTCTCTTGTCAGTGGGATCCTTAAGGGAGATGGTGCCACAAGGTAACACTCTCTTATTGCTTAGTGCTGTGATCTGCGGGTCTATACTTGGAGCTGTGCACCACAACTTGACCTTGTCCTCCTGCACAAGGGATGTTCTATCTAGATTTCTTTGCTTGGACATGTGACCTGGCTCTGACACTTCCCACTCTTTTAAGAAGATATCATCAATCACGGGACAGCTAGGGAAGGTGTCCCTTGACTTCTGGTTCTGCTGTATCATAGGATCAAGTTTGGACTCCGGTTTGGGTGCCTCTATGTTGAAACCCATCGTAGATTTTATGGCCCGCATGAGGCCTGGGATTAAATCAAAGGAACAGATTTTCAAAGTTAATGAAAGTGTCTTGGGTACTACATCCATGTCCTCTTTGCCTGACTTGACATCCTCACCATCGTCTGGCACCCTGCCATCATCACCATCACTTCGTGAGGGAGTAGGAGGTTCCTCAATGTTATCCAGCTGGGGAAGGGTGTTTGGGCCCAGATTTGGAAGTGGAACAGGTGCAGGTGTTGACCTCATCTTGGTCAGTGACTCTAGCTGGTTCTTCATCAGAGCCACTGTTGCCTGCTGGGTTTGGATAAGCAGCACTTCTGGGTTCATCCAGCCAGAAGTTCCAGGCCCTTGGTCATCCAAATTGGGATTTGGAAGGGGGCCACTGCCGACCTTTCCTCTTCAAGCAGGCAAGATGGACATTGAGGACCTGGGTTATGGGGCATCAAGGCAGTACTGCATAAGATGCACTTCTTGGCCTTCACCATCTAGGAGATGAAAGAAGGGCAAAGTTAGATATATAGCACCTGGTGTGGTAAAAACACTCATGAACCAGATAGAAGTACAAAGTATTGCAAGTATCTCGCTACCACATATATGTCTATAAGTAGCTATATATATATATGTGTGTGTGTGTGTGTGTGTATCAGCTAATATAACTAAGTACCTCACAGAGGCTCGAGAGGATACCTTGGAATGCAGAGCTGACCTCCCCATCCTAACCCCTGTCAAGGAGGCCATATACAGTAAGGAAGGGAAGTGGGGGGGGCCTCATCGGCAATTCATTGCCCTGAGATCTTGAATGATCTCTGTGTTAGGCCCAATTCTAGATAGGCTATGCCTGGAATGGCCTTCGGATGCCTGGCACATGGTGCAGAGATCTGCATAAAAGAAGGTATCCAGGCTAATACATTTGATGCTGTTTAAAAACAGATCTCACTGGCTAGAGAGCCCTAGGCTAGATTGCCGTTTGCTACCTTAAAATGGTGGCCATGTTGCAACGTTTGTCCAAAATGATGTCCGAAAGATATTGGGATTGACCCATTAAGATGGCTGCCTGGCCATGTGAGGAAGGCCTGCCTAAAATGGCAGCCAGTCATTGTCTTGAACTCTCTACCAAATGACATGGCAATATGGCCATGTGGTGGAGGCTGAGATGGCGACCGAAGGAGGTAGTGGGGCATATTAGTGGAGCCATGTGGGGCTAAACGTGCGTGAGTTTTAAAAGGAGAGCAAGAGAACCCAAGCAATGTTATTTGGGACAATTAGTAGCACTCTCAATGTTCTTGCATCAGTCGCTGACTTAGGGACCACTTGCTTGAATTTCCAGAGAATTGGGGTCTGATTCTTTTTTTTTTGTGCTGTCTTATCCACAAGGAGATGACTCCTAGGCTGTACTCCAATGTTTTTCTCTTTCATTGGTAATCGGAGTAAACCCCCACTGCAGTTGCTGAGAGAGGGACTGCAAGCTGTGGAGAATTTTGTGTCCTGCACTACCCATGGATTCGGTGGTAGCGTAGGAATTCTCAGAGGGACTGCGTGGGCTCTACTTGAGGGGGGAGGCCACAGAAACAGGCCTGAGATGCTGCCTGACTGTAGCAGCACTTTAGGAGTGGGTTCCCGCTTGGAAGGGGGAACTACCAATGACTGGGTGGTGCTAGCACACGCGATTCAAACAGGATTTCCAGGCATGCCAAAATCACTCGCTACCTACTTGATGCCTTCTAACTTATTGCTCTCAACTAATACAGTCTAATTCAGCATGTTTCTCACAGAAAATGACATTCTAGCTTCTTACAGCTGTAATCTAGTTTCATATATATATATATATATATATATATATATAAACCAATGAACCAATGTACACAGAGACAACATAGTTAAAGGCTGGATTTTCTGAGTCTTTTCCTGCAAGCTCTCAACGTAAACACAGTTCAAGAAAACATAAGACATTCAAACACAGTGAACATCCTATATATTTTCTCTGCTTCTCACAGCCAACAAAGTAAATTAAATCAACAGCAACTGCTGAGATGCATATTTTAAACTAGGAAAAAAACTCTGAGCACTAAGTTGGCAATTTAGCAATCACTTAACTAACCAGTCTTTTCTAGTTTCCAATGCAAACACAAATTGATTGCAATCAATGGCTGTGGGAGTCACACCTTAACTGCAAAAAAATTCCCTTTTGACTACCTTCAGTTAATTGATATACATGGACTCCTGGAGGGCTTGTAGCCTCTTCAGATGTAAAGGTTTAACTGGAGAGGAGACTCCTGTAACCTAGGTATGCTGAGAAATTTGATCTGGGTCACATGTGCATCACTAGCCTATCAGGTGGGTTGGGAACCCATGAGGTAATGTCTGGAGTGTCATGGATACAAAATAACACAATGGCTATGTTGAAAATATGGAGTCAAAATACTAAAAATTACCGCAGTTATGCGCACGTGTAGAAATATTTCAATGAATGCACATAGCAGCCATTTTAAATAATTTTTTCACCAAATTCTCAACATGAGCTTTTTGGGACCCCACCTCATGAACACTGTTACTGTCATTTTGTTATTGAGCCCCTAAAGGTGATTTCACGCAGCGATCATGAAATCACCTTCCAGGCCTGATTAACAAAACAACTGTGACAGTGTTCATGAGGTGGGGTCACAAAAAGTCCAGGCTGAAAATCTGGTGAAATAATACCTAAAAATGGCAAAGATATCAACATATGTTCAAAATATGAATACACTATACAACACTTACCATGATTCCTCAGTTTGTGGTTTGGCTTTGAAGAGTACAGACGTGTCCCAGTCCACAGAACATGACAGCAGATGACCACCAGAGGTAAGTTTAGGGCAAGGGGTGTGGGCTTGTGAGTGCTCAGTGGGAGGGTGGGGATGGGGGAGGGATGGCAGGGCGATGAGGGACCATTTTTTTTTCAAGTTAAAGAAAGTTAAATAAAAAGTAAGACGTCAGAGGATGATTTTCTTCCTTTCAATTAAACCATAAGTAAGAATTTTGGGACACTGGGAGTAGGATCCCCTGTATCCCACCATGCTGGTAAAGGGGTTGGTGGCATTTCTAGTACCAACACAGGGATTTGGCCCCCTGATATTGGCAAATATGAAAGAGAACGTGTGGGGGGGGGACATCTGACACTGGGGGTGGGCATCCTGATGTCAGAATGTATATTGAATAAATAAATATGGCAATCGAAGGATGGGGGTGCCACTAGAAAACAGGTAAATAGGGGCACCTGTGATGAACATGTGATTGTGATGATTTCCAAGATGGCAGGGTGGACCATGCATGGCGTCTTACCAAAGGAAAACTGCAGATATTGTTTAATGTTATACAGAAGAAATGCAGAGTATGGAACAGAAAAGTGGTTATATTTTGTATTAAGGCATGTCTAAATCTGTAAGGCAGACTCAGAAATTGCAGACTCTCATTTTGCTGAAAATGACAATCAAGAAATAACTGAGAAGCTAAAATAGCTGATCACCGTCTTCCATCAAAACATTTACTAAGGTTTTTTAAATTAAGTATGCTTTATTGATTTTAAAAACACAGAACAATCCATCCACAAGAATAAGAAACAAAAATATCAGTTACAATAAGCTATATGAAAAACAGCATAAACAAACAATAACATGAACAAAACACATCACCACCCACCCCACCCATGCCCTGCGGCCCAAACCCAACCATGAGGGCAATAGTCATAGAGTATCATACACCTAAAGAGGGACTTCAGAGTGAAAAGGGCATGCCAGCACTAAGGCTTCACTGCAGCAGAGACAGTAAAACATTGTGTGTTTCCCATCTGTCATGGTACAAATGAAAGCATTTGTTTATAGTGGCAATTTTGCTTTTCTTACATTAACGTGTTTAGTTAACAGAAGGAAGAAAAAACAAGGGTTCTGAGGATAAATTAATGTGGATCATGAAATGGAGCAAAATGCTGAAAATAGTGAAGGTAATAAAAATACACAACATAGGGGAACAGACAAAACTGAGCAACACAAATCTTCACAAACAAAAGCTACAGAGGATGTTGAACATGATGAAGTTGTGTTAGGATCAGTAAATGATTTTAAATCAGAAATGATACAAATGTTGTGGGACATTACAAAATCATTGCCAGGGATAACAAACTCCCTAGAAGAAATATATACAACATTAGAAAATGAGCTATTAGAATGGATGAGTTGGAAACAAGATGATCTACTCTATAACATGTAATACTACCAGTACCTAAAAAACTACAACTAGAAACACAATTGCATTTGTTGCAGCAGAAGTTGGCAGAGCAAGAAGACAGAGAAGGGAAAGGCAACCTGAGATTGTGTAAAGTCCCAGAAGGAGTGGAAGGGACAGATGATCCAATCCCATTTTTTGAAAAAAATGTTAACAATAGTCATAAACAGAAAGTATCCAGATGAAAAAATAAGCACGGACATGAACCACAGGGCAGGAACAAGATTTTCTACAAACAGTTATCCAAGGTGAGTATATGTGAAACCTCATAACTACCAAGACCGAGAGGCAATTTTGCAAAAGACCAGATTACAGAAAGGCTTAAAATATGAGACAACACATTATAATGTGTATCCAGGTCTGTAAAGTGAAACAAAAGAAGTAAAGAAACTATTCAATCCAGTAAAACTCAAAGCGTAAGAAAAAGGCATCCATTTTTCTATGTTATTCCTGGCAAAGTTAAGATTTGCAATAAAAGGAAAACTACATATTTTTGATGACCCAGAAGAAGCAATGGAAGCCTTTAATGCCATTTATGGAGAAGATACAGGACATCAAGAAAGGAGAGAGGATCATAGCAGAACCAAACTTTACCCACCAACTGCTGCTGCCCCCTCTACTGAACATTCAAAAAAAAGAGGGGAGAGGCAAATATAGAAACAAGTAAGAAGGAAAAACATAGATGGAAACTGAATGAAGTCCACATAAGAGATGGATACATACTGATTATCACATTAAAAAACAAGTAATCGAAATCCTACGGTATGGCAAAGCTAGGAAACAAGAAAATGGAGGGTCCAATGCCTGTGCTTCAGTGTCTAGTGATGACAAAGTTAGTCACCAATATGTTGGGGGGGGGTGTCAGGTACCCTATGGTCTCCAGACTTTTAGGGAAAGGGGTGGGGTTAAGGGTGAACAGGAAAGATACATAAAACTAAAAAAGACCAAAGATAAAGAAATAATATCTTAAAAAAAATAAAACAATTGATATGGGGTCCGGGTAAAAGCCTACAAGCAAGGCCCCAATTTTTCTGTGGCAACTTGTGTCTAAATTCTGCAGCAAGTGCTCCATTGCTAGAGAACTTCTGTCGCATTAGTTTCCTAATTCTGCAGAAATTCTGCAGTGGCAGTTGGGGGCTTCGGTAGCAGTCAGCACCCCCCCCCCAGCACCCAGGTAGGGGAAAAATGTTAGTTTTTTGGCTGGGGTCTGCAAACCATAGAAGATTGTCAATTAACTCTTGAGTTCTTAGTATTAGAAAGTAAAAAGTTCACACCATCCATCTCAACCCCATCCACCCACCCAACCCAGCCTGAGAAACCCTCAGGGCCACCAAATTTGAAAGAATAATATTTTTAGCAGCTACCACACTGCACAGTGATTCTCATCTTTCTAGTTTTACCACTAGGCAAGAATGCCAGTTTTTCATTCCAGTAGTGGTTTGTGTAGCTGTGCTTAAAGCACTTCGGGGGCATGAATCTGGAATTCAGGTCCGATGGTGAAATTAGAAGGATGAGGATTGCAGCACAGTATGGGACTGCACAAAAATATTTCTACTTCAAATAAAGGGACTGAAGGAGTTCTCAGAGTGGGGTAGGGAGGGTGGTGGAGCTGAGCTGGATGGAGGAGGGAAGGGGAGGGACTTACCTGTTTTGATTTTTAATGTATTGCCCAAGCAGACAAACTAATGGTCAGGGGCTGTTCCAAAATGCTTTTGAGATTTTTGTTCTTAAATTCCACAGAATTCCAAACAGCATTCTGTGGAATGTAATATAAACTGTGTAATAGTTTTCTGGGGTTTACATGATCCATGGAATAACCACAGTTTATATGATCCCTAGAATAATGTTCCTTGGTCAGAATCAATGTAAACTGCAGAATTGTTTTACTCACAATTGATACTGACTCTTCTTTTTTTTTATTAATTATACTTTATCATCTCATCCGCCAGCCCCCCCCTTGGTATGATCTACACATGCTCAGCCTCACCACACACCCTAGGACTTACGTCACTCCAGAACACCCCTAGCCTACTCCCCTGATGGAGACTGAATGGTAGAATGGGAGTGAGAGTCTGGTCGGTGGTGCAGGGTCTGCAGCTTTAGGGCAGACATCATTGTATGGCAGTGGAACTTCCATTTTTGAATTTTATCCCTAGGAGGCATGTCATGCAATGACATTGGGGTGGAACACGGAACATCTGACATGCCTCAAAAATGTTGTAAGTCTCGGCTGTCATGCCCAAGCTACAACAAGGAGTTATCCAAACACTGGTGACTTCAACCTCCCCCGAAGTATGAGGGCAGTCTATAGGATGCTTGATCCTCCTTTCCCAGACAAGCCCTCCAACTTACCAAGCTCATTCCCAAACCTGGGTCATCAGCATCATAAGTGATACTGCTGTTCTGGTGGGCCAGCTAAAGACTGACTCTTCAGTATACACTGAGTAATAATATTCTGCAGTTCATGTAAACCGAGAAATAATATTCTGCAGTTTATGTAAATCACAGAATAATATTCCACAGTTTTATTCCATGGATTTTCTGAGGTGTACATTAAATTCCATGCAATCTCCACTGCAGCAGAATCACAAAAAATTGGGACCTTGCCTACAAGTTAGGGATACAAGTTCACATTCCCAAAGAAAGAAAATATAAGCAACAGAAGTATATTACAAATACTAAATGACTGATAATATGAAGATACTGTCCTGGAACATGAAGGACATAAGAAATCAAATTCAAATGAATAAAATAATAAAATATATCCAAAAAAAGAAAATGAATATAGCTATGTTACAAGAAACTCATTTTTCTCATAAAGAGTTTCATTGGTTCACAAGTAGATGGGGACCAGGAATCTCAGAAGAATATCTAAATAATTCCAGAGGGTTGGCAATTACTTTTAATACGTTTACAGCAGAGTGCCAGCATTACAGCACTGGGCAATCAAGGTCCCAAATGCTGGATGCACCCCTCTCCCCGAGGTCCCCCCACCCCTGGAGTATGAATCTATCAGTGGAGGGGGGTGAGGGTCACAGCCCCCACCAAGAGGGTGTGCAGTTAGCACAGCCCCCCACAAGAAATGTGATTGGCAACATTGTTGATTGTCACCCTAATTGCCCAGTGCTGGATTGAGGGCACTTTCCAATGGTGGAACCCTTTTAATAAGAAAAACACTACTCCAAAAATGCTGGGTAATAAAATGAACAGGAAAGGCAGATGGTTAATGACAGAAATAATTATACCAAATTTCAGATGCACTTTGGCTACATTATATGTGCCAAATAACAATGATCCAATTTTCTTTACAGATTTCATTTACAATTAACAACTTTTAGTCCACCATACGTCATAGATGGCGACTTTAATTTAGCAATGCACAAAAATGACAACAATACAAAATTAAATAAAGCACGTAATTCTTCCCGAAGAATAATTAAAAAATACACAATGGAATTGGGACTAATAGACCCTGGGTGAGAGAAAAAAATCAGAAACAAAAATGTATTCATATTTTCTATTACACAACAGTTATATTCAAGAACTGATTATTTTTTTTAGTTTCAGAGACAATAAAACACAATAATCGATATACTGTATATTATCCAAGTATACTTATTTCAGATCATTCTCCTTGCATATTAGCAATTGAAACAGATGAAGAAATAATCCATAGAACATGGAGAATGAACCAAACTTCATTAAAAATGCCACAAATTCTAAATAACCTAACCAAATAAATACAAGAAATCATTGAAAAGAACACAGAACAGGATTAAAACTTAATAAACATATGGGAAGCATTTAAGATATGGTTAAGGGAGAACATGGTCAGTATTGAGGCATACAGGAAAAAGAAACAAAATATAATTACAAGACAGCTAGAACAAGAAATAAATACCTTGTATGTACTCCATGGTAATACCTTAAATAACGAATTATATAATAAGCTAATTAAAACAAAAATACAACTTAATAATGACAAAAACTATAGAAAAACGAATAATGAAAACAAGGTCAGACTACTACATAATGTTTGATAAACCCTTAAAGCTATTAGCCTTGCAGACAAGAAAAGAGCAAAGACAGAATTACATTTTAGCAATTAATAATGAAAAAGGACAAAAGGTAGACAAACCACAGGACATTAACAATAATTTTGAAGAGTATTATCAACAATTATATACATCACAAATGTTTGAATCTGAAATGGAAATAAACAAATTGTTGCAGTAAATTACACTTCCTCACATATCAAAACTTATCAGTGAACAGTTGGATCAAGAAATAACAGAGCAAGAAACAGAACAAGTAATTAATTAACTACCAAATGGAAACACACCTGGCCCTGAAGGAATAGTAGTTGAACTATATAAGCAATGTAAACCTTTATTAACCCCATATTAAAAAAGCTATTTAACTCCTTTAATAAAGAACAATACATTCAAGAATCATTTAAAGAAGCAATCATACGAGTTTTTCATTAAAATAAAGGACCCCCTTAGCTGTGCATCCTATAGGCCCATCTCCCTAATTTTTTTGTTATTGTTGTTGTTACTTTTAACCCCTGTGGTTAGCCCACATCCGGCCATCATCCTGGTGCACCCTGGCTCCCATTAGGGCTCTCACCCCCAGTAATACCCTGGGGCTTGCCCCTCAAGGTGGGGTGGCAGTGAGCTCCCTTTACTCACCACCAAGTCCAGATCCAGTCTTCTGGGGGTGACACCTCTGGAGCTGAACATGTCCTGGGATGGCCATCAAGCTGCAAAACCACACATTTTCTTTTTCTTCCCCTTGGGGGTGGGGCATGCAATGACACCTGTGGAGGAAACAATCTCACTCCTGTGGGCGCTCCTCCAGGCATCTGCCCTGTCCCCTTGCCCACCTTGTCAGCATCACCATGCTGCCACCTACCTTCACCAAGGACCGGGCATTCACTGACTAATGAAACCCTTCCTCCTCGGAGAAGGAGAGCAGTTCATGGGATGTTCAATCCTTCTCATCCCCTGCCAATCCCTAGTGGCCCATGCTCATTCCCAAACTCGGTTCACTGGTGTGGTGAGAGGTATGGCGTCCAGTGCCTCAACCCTCAGCATCATGTGCTGGTGCCCATCTCCCTACTTAATGCTGATTACAAAATTTTTACAAAAATACTAGCCAAATGATTAGAAATAATACTTCCACAAATAATAGGTACTGATCACAATGGACTTATTAAAGGAAGGTTACTGACTGAAAACATAAGATGCATAATAGATATTACACCACAACAAGACACAAAAGATGCCATGTTATTTGCAAGAGATGCAGAGAAGGCTTTTGATCGGGTCATGTGTAAGTTTATCTTTGCAGTTGTAAGGGAGATGGGCTTTGGTGCATGGCTCAGTGAATGGCTACAATTAATCTATAAAACATTGAAAGCCAGAATAAAAACAAATCATAATTTTCAAAACAAAATTATATATTGCAAAGAGGAACATGACATGGATGTCCTCTAGCCACTTTAAGCTTTGTTATTTCAATAGAAGCATTGGCTATAGCTATTAGATCAAACTCCCAAATACATGGGTTTACAATAAAAAAACAGAGAATATAAATTGAGTTCATACACAGATGATGCTCTTTTACATTTAACACAACCAGAAAAATCAGTAAAGGAGTTAATCAAAATCATGAATAATTTTGGTAAAATTACTGGATACAAAATAAACTGTACTGAATCCATAATTTTAAAGTTAGACAACAAGACAGATATAAAAATTACAGATAATTAAATTTGTCAGCAAAGAAATACATTATCTAAGAGTTAATATATCCTCAAAAATAGACCAATTATTCAAAGCAAACTATGGAATAATACTCAAAGATATACAGAATGAATTCTACAGCAGGATTTTACTACCCCTATCACAAATAGGCCACATTAATATTATAAAAATGAAAATACTACCTAAACTAATTTTTCTTTTCCAGACTCTGCCTATCCCAGTTCCAAAGAACTTCTTTAAGTAACGTAAAACATTTCATATGGAAAAACATAAAACCTAGAATAGCATACTCTGCATTGATATTACACAAAAGTAAAGGTGGACTTGCTCTGCTAGATATGTATAAATATTTTATAGCAGTGCAAATTGCAAATATTTGGATAGGGATGAAAGAGAATAATCAACTTTCAAACTCAGCCACACTAGAACAAGATATACACCCGTACCCAAAATGAAGCAATCTACTTTATTCTACATTTTACCAGAAAGCCTAAAATATAGTATCACAACAAAAACTACAATTCAGGCTTGGATAAAGGCTCAGCAAATACTAAAAGAACAAATCATACACAGATTTCACCCAAATACACCTAAACTATGATGTTACGCCTTTTGTTTCAGGACTTAAGATATGGAAAGATAAAGGTGTAAATGAGATGCAAATGTTAATGCAAGATGAAGAATTAAAAACCTTTGAACAACTGCAGCAAGAGTATAATATCCCCAAAACACATATTTTGCAATACCAACAAATTAAACATTTTATTCAAACAAATAAAAAGCAAACAAATCACAACAAGGATTCCACAATTTTAAAAATATTTAGGATAAAAATGGAAAACAAATAAGTTAATTTCATTGATATACTGAGCTCTAGAAGAACAAGTCAATAAAGAACAAGCAACAATAAGAAGAAAATTGGAGCTAGATCTAGGCATAAATAAAACTGATAATATGTGGCAAACAATAATATATTTTACAATAAAACTTAATGCTAGTAGATTATGACACATACAAATGAACACAATTTACAGAACATATTATATACACCTTCAAGATTACATCAGTTCAACAAAAATACTGCAGAGGGATGTCCCAGATGTGCCCTTACATCAGGCACTCTAGTTCATATGCTACATTCTTGTCCTTTCTTGTCTACTTTTTGGCTTTGAATATTAAGAATAATGGGAAAAAACATAAAAAAAATGAAGATGACACCTCAGTTAACATTATTCTGCATATCAAATGTACATAATCAACTGTATGAAAATCAGCAAAAATTTAAACCCATGGCATCTATAATAGCAAAGAAATGCATACTCTTAAAATTGAAAGCTAGGTCCCCACCGACATGTGAAACATGGATTCATTTAATGATTGACACAATGAATCTGGGGAAAAAAAACTTTTATATAAAGAATGGTCAGAAATAAATTTTTGAAAATATATGGGCCCCCTTCTGGGACAACATACAACAAGGAATTTTATAAATAAATGTTGACTATAATAAAGAAGAATAGAGAGGAACCTGGAGCTCATGGTTATGATGTTAAGGACTGATTATATACACTGATGAAAAGCAAATCTGATGAAACATTGGTCTTAATTGATATCTGAACCCAAAAAAGAGAACTGGGAAATGTGTGTGGGGGGGCTGCCACTAGACACCAATGATAGGGGATAAGGGACAGTTATCAGTGGGTAGGGGGTGACATTAGACACCAGAAAAATGATGTCTCAGAGCTAAAGGTGCATCCAGAACCACAAGTCCAAGCTGCAGCTGCACAAGTCAAGAAAATCTCATACAGAGAATGCAGCAGATGCATTCCTCTCACTAACCTCGGCACCTGGGATTTTGGACGTCCATTAATGGTGTTTGTGGCCACTATTTAAAAAAAAATTCCTATCTGCTGTTCATGTACTACACCACATAGTGTCAGGCAATAGGTACTATTATACATACAACACAGTATTGCTGAGATTGCAATGACAGTAAATGCATGTCTTCCTCAAAGTTATATACTGTATAGTGTCGTGGCACTATATCAAGTATTGTCACAAAACAAAAATATTGTTTCAGCGTTATAGATGCGGGATATGATCTGCCATTTTTGATACATGTATTTCTAAACTTATTGTACACACCATATAGATCTCCTCCTGGACATGTTTTGCACAACTAAAACACTTGCAGAAGCATGATGATGGGCGACTCTTGCAGTTAGTTCACAGAGTAGTATGTACTTCTTCTTATGTGATGGTGATTGTTTCTGATTGGTTGTGTTGCCTAGATATGTCCCCTACTTGTACATGTATGTGTTGGGGGTGCGGGGGGGAGGTTGGGGGGGATGTGGAGTTAGGATTGTAAATTGTAACGTTGAAATTTCCACACTTTTGTCACTGTGGAAACAACCCTAACTGTTGCATTAACAAAGTTTTTTGAAACGAATTTCCTTTCTTTTTCAGATGCTATGATACTGCAGAAATGTAAGCTATTTTACCTGCACTTCCACCTACTCATGACTGTATCTGCTAATTATATGTCTTGTATGTACAAGACTACCACCAATGTTTTCCAAAATCATATTCTAGTGACATAAAGTTCCATCAAAGCATCACCATGGTATATCACAATGAGTCACTTTAAAACAAAAAAATAGTATCTTAATGTGAATACTTTGATATGCAGTGTCACCAAATCTGTCACCATATCCCATCACTGATATTAACAAGTACTTAGATTGTTCAGCAGTCTCCAAGGTATTTATCTAATACACATGCAACCTATGGCAATCATCTATGACTGTAAAACAATGTGGAAGTAAATAGAAGACACACAAAGTGCAGTATTTAAATTTGTTTTTATTAAAATGCCAATTAGGTATTCATAAAGGACAAATTAATAAACTTAGTCAGCATCACAATGTAAACTGCACTGAGATCGTCAAAAATTGTCATATATTACAACATGCATTATGCAGCTGAATAAGTTGATGTTCCTGAAGTGGGCAAAAACCAGATGTCAATAGAAAATTAAACATGGAAAACAAACAACAAATATAGTAGAAATTATTTCCAAACTAACTAACAGATTATATGGAATGTTACATCTGGAAACATTTATCATTCAACCCCTTAATCAAGGTGATCAGAAGCACATCAGGAGCATAAACTGAACTGATATGGACAACAGTGTGTGATTCACATTTGTGCATGATAAACAATACTGCAATTTTCATGTAAAATAAATAACTATTACAAAAACTAGTAACACTATCTTTTTAAAAATTATTGTAGTGGCAGAATAACTTATTTCAAAGTGTTAAGTATTAATTTACTATCAACTTATTACATTAAATTAGAAACGTTTCTTCAATTCATGTCAAAGAACAATCTTACTCATTTGTGCAAATAATATTAAACCACATAATAACAAGGTGAAGTGATAACAGCCTTATATGTCTCAAGAATAATTGAAACCATTATTAAAATTATTACTTAACAATCAGTTAACATGAAGATACACAACAAATCCCTCAGTTTTTAAATTCTTATGAACTAACAAATTATTACTACTACAGTACATATGAAACTTCAACATACCCTAACATTCAGTAAATTGAAACTGTAATGTTGCAGCTTACAGGACTTCAAGGTTTCTCAACACATCAGTGCTTAGATCTGCATGGCTATATAGACTTACAGATAAATAACAAACAGACTCTATGAAAGAATAAAATTGTACAAGTAACACACTTTACTACAGTTGCATGTGTCATGGTATCTCATTGTTGTATTACATTAACAAAGGAATAAGTATCTGTTACCAGCAGAGCTATCACTTGCACTGCAACAACAGAATTGCAATGTAATTGTCCACTCAAGGAGTACAATGACATTCAAATCATTGCAATATCCATGAATACAGTACTCCACTTAGAGCTATATATGTTAGTAATTTATGCAGACACCATAGAATCTAAAAGAACTAAATGTCTACACATACAGCTCTGCACTTTTCAAATTTTGATTATGATGTTTTTATGATTATTACACAGCTAAGACAAATTTGCTATTCACAGTGGTTATGCATATAGGTTGCACTGATTTAAGCCCACTCAAACCATGTTAGATTGCATAAATCACTGACACTTTCATCTTACCTGAGGGATGCATAAGGCTGTATGTCCATGACATAGCAATGTATTCTGGATTATGATCTGAATTCACAGAAGCTGTTCTACAGACAGCAAGAAAACATTGCGCAAGTTAGTAAATACAATGCACCATAAAAGACATAGATGACAGATGTTCAATAATTACTCTTCTGCTACGTGAAGGTTGTTGAAATCTTTCAGAAGTAAGACATAAACATCTTTTAATTATGTGGTATTCTCTGTTTAAAAGTGCTCATAGAATCATTGCATTCCACCCATTCATTGCTGTACCTCAGCCATGTAAGATAATGCCCGGAGTGTATGGATGCTCCGTGGTGGAAAATCCCAGCCTGAGTATCATATCTGCAACCATCAAATTGTACTCTACCTGTTATGAAATCTGTGATTGGTGTGTCAACTCTCAGTCCATGAGAGTCAAATCTCTTTCAAGATGAGAAGCAGATATTGAGAGCAGATCCTAGGTGGTACAGATTGAGAACACTCCCCTCCACACCGAGCACACTTCTAACCACATTGTGCATTTTTAAAGAGTTCCTTGAACTTGACACTGCACGAGTATGGAATGTACAAGGAAATCCACAACATATCTTCTGTGACTTCTCTGATTTGTGGCAAGATAGACAAGTACACTTTGTCACATAAGTGACAGTAAAGTAACATCGTACAGGAATATGTTGATCATCCCAAAGTGTTAATGATGGCCATCATAAACTCAATGATATCCTGTTGGATTTTGACTGCAAATGTACTGTTGCCATCATAACTGCCTAAAACAGAGTGTAAAGGTGTCAGACTACAGATGATATTCTGATGTGCTCCACTATCAATGATAAATTGTCTTAATGAGTTAGAAAGTGGGATGTCCTAAGCAACTTTGATAGTTTTCACAAAGTGGGGCATATGAAGAAACACCTGCATTGCTGAGTTAGCATAGCAGTCCACTCCAGTACTATTATCAAAGGATGGTACAATAGCAAGCCCTAGCTTCTTCTTGTGTGGTGCTGAGCTTGTGTCATTCAATTGTTTGGGTTTTTTACTTATCAATTGCAGAATCCAATTCAGCTCTAGTTCCTGGTTTTCTCTTCTTCCCAACAGAAACATTTACTGTAGCAGTTCTACTCATTGCATCAATGTGCAGTGGTATAAGAGGCAGCCTGGGCTTATACAGAGTACATAACCTATTGTACTCCATTCTGTATCTCTTGTCAGTATGTAGTTTCTGTGGTGAAATGTTAATGATGTACAAACCAGTAAGAGTCCAGACACATGACTGTGTGACATAGCTCATGCCATCTTTGAAGATGCCAGTGCCAGTGTCAACCATGGCTTCATCCGAGCTCAAGCCTTGTGACTTGTGTATAGAAACAGCATATGCAGCACACACTGGAAACTGTTTTTTGCTCACATACTGTATATGTCCTTAACTACCTGGAACTTCACAGTTGTGTGGTCAATTGGTAGTGACTCTTCAATATTGTCAAATCTGACAATCAGCACGTCCACAAATATTTTCTGCACATTATACTGAAAGTCAATAACATTTCCCATTGCACGACTCACCATGCCACACTCAGCAACAAGGTAGTGTCACAGCATAATGAAATGCATTTCTACACAGAGAAAGAACAGCTTCTAAACCAGCTGTATGGGACACATCTGATTTCAGTTCACTGAGTCTCTCAGTGAGTTTTGCTACAAGATTGTGATTTAAACAGACACCATCAACAGTGTCAACTGTGTGAAGAGTAATGATATCTTGGCCTTCTCTCTGCAACATGATCTGACTGAATTCAGCACATTGCTTAGGTCATGGCATGAGACACACTATATGTGTACAATCTGTGTACACTCTAATGAACACATCACATACTGCAGACATGGATGTACCCTCAGTACTAATTCAGCATGTGTTCAAAAAGACAGGATTTCTGGTGTCAGACTACTAGTGGATGCCTGGTACAACAATGCCTTATAGGCTACATCACCACTCTGTTGCATGTTCTCATACAACTCAATGTAACCAAACATCTCCCAGAGATTAATACCTCCACTATAACATATTGTCTTTTTTGTCTGTTGAAAACTCAATGGCATAAAGACATGCTCACCATTCATGGGCGCAAGTTGTAGAAGATTCCCAAACACAACAATACTCATCCCACTAAATGCATCATTGTCACTTCCCAGGATCGCCTGTAGATGAAGATGTATGCATGCAAGCATGAGATTTGAGACCATATTGATCTCATCTACTATCAACAGCTTCATCTTGTTGAACATAGAACGGAGTTCTGCAGCCACATCATGAGATAGCTTACCATAGTCTCCAGTTTTACCATGGTCTACTGGCAACATAAACAAATAGTGTAGAGTTACACCACCAATGTTGTATGCAGCCAGCACAGTTGGAGCTGAAACAGCAACTGACATTGTTTCTCCTTTGTTTCTTCTTTTTTCAGTTGTAATAAACTCAGTAAGAAAACTGTTGCCTGTATGCACAGAATCACTAACAAACATACATAATGGAACATAGTTGCCACACCTGCATTCATTATGTTGATGTTGGATTCCATGTCTGAGTGCTTCCACTACACCAAGGTAGACAAGAATCTGATGTCCATGCAGCTTCTTTTTGAGCTGATTTGAATCCGTCTTTCCATGAAAACCATGTTGCATGGCACTTTCCACCTCACCCATAAGTACAACAGGCTCATTCATAGGAAGGGGAGCTCCAAGAGCACCCTCACCCTCAGGGTCAGTGTTGTCCTGTGAACTACCTGGAGTATTTTCTTCCAGTTGTTTTTTAGCGTGTTCAAGTGCTCCTTCTCTAAATCTAGTCTCTGAATATAAGTGTCAGAGTTCTCTATCTTGAATGTGTCATATGTCATGTTGAACTGCTCCTCATAGGTATCACAGTTTCCCTTCAATGTGTTCTCATCCATCCATGGTTTTAAAAGGAACAAAAGAGTGAAGTAATAATGCCCATTGCTGTCAGTGGTCAAGAGACTAAGTTTGCAGTGATCAAACAGCCATGGTTTTCCTCTCTTCACAAGTTAGCCATCACAGCCTCTGACTTTGTAAATATCTTGTGTGCTATCAGGCACTACATCAGTCTTGTAGTCATACCATTTTGACACCTCAAACAGAGACATGTTGTCCACGTCATTGTGTCTGTTGGGGTGGTATGTGTTGATGAGATTACTCTTCAAAATATTCTTCAAAGAAGGTTGATTAGCAGCTAGTTCTTCAATTTCATCATGAGATTTTTACACCCACTTGTGTTTCTCTTTGTAGTTTACACTGAGAACTCTTACAGCATCAGACTTGTCACACAAGTGTGTGCCAATCTAATGGTCACTAGCTTCATACACTCTGCAATCTATGTGAGACAGTGTCTTTAAACCCAGTGATCACAACTGAGAGTTCAATGAACAGCTGGATGTAGCAATTTCTTCCCAAAGCTCTTGCAAAACTTGTCTGCTCATGTTTTGTAATGTATGAAGTTACATATTAAACAAGAGCAGCACAGTTGTCGGCAACAAACTGGACATCAATGTTGGCTTGCCACATCAGGAGAAGTGTAGGATTGTAGTCATTGACGAACACCTCATTCTCCTGTCTGGGTATCTTATATGCCCATTTAGTGGACTTAGTTAGCCTTGAGACGATGATGCATTGCTGAGAATAGGTCATTCATGCATCCTTGCTGACAGACACACCTCGGGAAACCAAAACGACACCTGGTATACCACTCATTCTGACTCTTTTTTTTTTTTTGTTATCATGTAATATTTTATTATATTATGCATTTTTTTTTTCCAAACAGCAGTACAGCCATACTAATAACAACAAGTGCCATATATACAAAAGTGTGTAAAGTAAAGAGCTTGGGGGACCATCAAATAGATATTAGTTGCAAAGAAACCACATTATGTAACTGCTTAACCAGCAATTGTCTGTCACAGATAAGTAAACATCTAAATGAAATAGCTTGTCATTTCTACTGACAACTAATAATCATGAACAGTGTTAAGAACATTAGTATGTACAGCCAAATAGGATTTGGTAATAATGTCACAACAGTAAGACAGCTTCATACATCGTAGAGGTATTCCTAGTTCCTAGTTAACAGGCTAAGTGATTTATACCCTATACTCCACAGGTGAGAGACCTATGGTAGAGATAAAGAAAGTACAGTATCAGAAGATTAACAACTAGGTAAGGTGAAGACTCCTTCTATGAGCAGGCCATTGTAAAGAAGGAAGGGGTGTCATAGTATGGGAAGGTTGCTTGGAGATGGTGGGAGAACCTCACAGATGTGAGAATAAAGATATGGTTCCCATTATTTGTAGTGTCTGGTGAGGTGGCCCCTCCCTGTTGCGGTGATTCTTTCAAAGATGGCTAGTCTGGCCAAGGCGGCCCTCCAGAAGAGAATACAGCGTGGGGAAGGTTGCTTCCTTTTCATCAAAATGGCTCTTTTGGCTTCCATAAATGCAGCCAGGGTCCATACTTTGAGAGGAGTAGGTAAAGGGTCCAAAGTCGAGGCGTCCCCCAAAAGAAGAGAATCTTGTGAGGGAAGGATCCTTTTGGCCACTATTCTAGAGCAGTCATCCAGGACCAAAGACCAGAATTTATGGATGACAGGGCAGGTCCAAAGAATATAGAGGAGATGGGCAGAAGATGCTTGACATCTCCAGTATCTGTCATGATGCAACACTTTAAGCTTGCACAACATGGCCAGTGTCCTATACCATCTAAGAATTTTCATCTGTATCAGCTGACTCATGGCATCCACGTAAAATACATGGGCTGCCCTGAGCCAGGAGTACCACTGTTGTGTGGATAGGGAGCATTGTAGCTCAGCCTCCCACGCCAACTGACAATTGTCAGTGGTGTCCGGCTGCAAATCTCTCAGCATTTTGTAAATAAGTCCCACCAATCCCTGACCCTGCTTGGGTTGGTGGACTGAGATCAGGCAACTCCAAGTAGTATTGATAGTGCATTTGGCCAGTAGGGGGTGGAGATCACTTCTCAGTTGAAGACACCTACCAGAAGTCTTGAGCTTTTAAGTTGAAATGGTCTTGTAATTGTTCATATGTCATCAGTGTTCTATTATCCAAGAGAAGCAAGTCTCCCACAGTACGGATTCCTTTATTGACCCAGTGCTGCCAGAAAAGGGGCTTATGATCCACCATAATGAGTCTATTTTTCCAGAGGGGGGCGTATTTAATCGGGGAGGTAAGCTGTTTGTGGACTACTTGTGAGAGTCATAGCACGACTCCAGGCTTTGCATGTTTCGGTCATGATTGTAGTAAGTTGATTACCCAGGGGTTTTACGCTGGTTAGCAATGAGAAGAGAGAGTCCCTTGGTATGAGGGCTGTTTCCAGTAGTACCCATTGGGAAGGGGAGATCGGTCTCGGGTCAAACCAGGCAGTGGCTTCTGCCATGTGAAAGGCCAACTGGTAGCCCTGCCACCAGGGGAGGCCAAACCCACCTTTGGACCAGTGGGCCCTCAGTTTTGTATGTCCCCAGTGAGCTGCTCAACCTTCCCATAAAAAGTAGGAGACAAGTTTGTCCAGAGATGTAAGGAGTTTGTGTGACAGAGGGATTGGGAGGTTGTTCAGCAAGTAGGAGATTCTTGGATGAACAAACATAAGTGCTACTTCTATTTTGCTTTTAAGAGACAGTTGCAACTTTTTCCACCACTGGACTTCAGCTGTTGTTATCAGAGGAGAAAAACTGACTTTTTCTAAATCATTCTAGGGTAAGGGTATACAGATTCCTAGGTAAAGAAAACCCTGAGGTGCCCAAGTAATATCCGTGCCATGCAGGCATTTCCTGGTGTACCTAGAGTTGAGCAGAGAAAGGATTGTTTTCTTTTGGTTAATTGATAGGCCGGAGAGGGAAGCAAATTCTTGCAATATTGGTAGCACTAAGGGGAGGGACCAATCAGGGTTAGACAGTGTAAGCAACATGTCGTCAGCATATGCATTAACCAGAAAGGATCTGCCATGAACTGGGATTCCTGTAATGTCGGGAGTCTGACAGAACTTCCTGATCCAAGGGTCCAGGGCAAGGAGAAAAAGGAGGAGGGGAGAGGGGACATCCTTTTCTGGTGCCCCTTTGTAAAGAGAAAGGACAGGAAATGTACCGATTGAAGACAATTCTAGCTGTGGGGTGGTGGTATAAGGTGGAGACCCAGGAGTGAATATAGTTTCCAAATCCATAGAGATGAAGGACATTATGTAGATAATTCCACTCAAGGGAGTTGAAGGCCTTGGAAAAGTCGATTGCTAAGACTTCCATGGGGTTGTAGTTCGTAGTGCAAGCCATTTCAAATTGAAGACTAGACGCAGGTTGTTTGTCCCTGACCTACCCTTCCAGAAACCTGACTGAGCAGGGTGAATCAGGAGAGAGAGGACCTTCATTAGCCTGGTTGCCAGCACTTTGGCTAGGATTTTGGTGTTGACTGACAATAGTGAAATGGGTCTGAAATTAGTGCAGTAAAGCACATCAGAGGATTTCTTGGGGATTAGGGTTACTAATGCATCTTGCATGGTGGGTGGAAGTGATGAAGTGTGTTGTGTCTCTTGTAGGGCACATAGCAGTGGGGTAATAATATTGGTGCTGAGGAGCTGGTAGAACTCGACAGTCATCCCATCTGGTCCCGGGGCTTTACCTTTCACCATCTGGGAGAGAGCGGTTTGAAGTTTGGTGGGCATAATTGGAGCCTCCAAGTCATTACATGCAGCTTGAGACAATTTGGGAAGAGATATCCCTTTACTAAATTCAAGCATATGATTGGAGAGCTCAGAGGGGAAGACTATGGATTTGGTCTCATATAGGGCTTGATAAAAAAAACCTCATTGTTTCATTAATCTCTTTTGGCGTAGATACCACCTTGCCTGCAGCATTTCTGAGTGCAAGTATCCTAGAATAGGCTTGCTGTTTGCATAGCTTCCCCCCTTTGTTTCCACGCTCCCATGATTTATGTTTGGAGCTATGGAGTTGCCACTCAGCTTTTTTGCTGAGTAAAGTATTTATTTGGTACTTCAAGCCTGTAATCTTGGGCAGCAGAGGGGATTTAAGGGGGCTATGAGTTGAGAGTTTAAATTGTTTCTCTAGAATGGTGACCTCAGCCTGTAGTTGCTGCTCCTGCTTCACTTTAGCTTTATTTTTAGCCACAGTATAGGAAATAATCCTCCCCCTGATAACTGCCTTAAAGGCCTCCCAAAGAGTGGAGGCGGAAATCTCCGCAGTCATATTGAGGGAGAAATAGGATCGGGTTTCAGTGGTTATGTAAGCCTGAAAATCCTTGTCTTGTAGCAGCAGGGAATTGCACCTCCATCTTGTGGAGGGGGCCCCCTGCCCTTGGGGGAGAACAGTATAGACGCTGGGGCATGATCGGATATTATAATATTCCTGATGGTGGCTTCTGTCACACCAGGGGAGGCTACATAATTTTCCAGCCAGAAGTCTGTCCTGCTATGGGTGTGGTGGGCAGCTGAATAAAAGGAATAATCCCGTCCTTGAGGATTATCTCTTCTCCAGGGGTTGCAGAGGTTCCATTCTGAGATAAGTTCACCAAGGCCCATCATGTCTTTGGGGTGGGTCTGTAGTGAGAATAGACTTTTCAAGGAAGATATCGGTAACCAAATTGTGATCTCCTCCTAGCAGGATTGGAAGATCTGAGTATCCGTACGTGAGGTCTGTGAATGCTTGGTTAATGACTGGGTATATTTCTCCAGAATCAGTGTTATGACCATATATATTAGCCAGCAGCACCCTTCCTCCCGGGTATGAAAATCGGGCCACAATCCACCTGCCTGAGAGTCTGAGTGTTTGTCTTCTACCACTAAAGGAGATGTTTTTCGCAATAGGATGGTGGCCTCCCTAGATTTACTGGACATGCAACTAGCAATAACCATCCCTACCCATAGTTTCTTTAGCCATTGCATGGTTTTGTTGGTTAAATGCATCTCCTGGAGGAGGGCTATATTGGTACCCAGGGAGTTCAGAAACTGGAGCACTTTGGTGTGTTTGGCCAGGTGGTTGAGCCCCTTAATATTCCAGGATATGCATTTCCAACTGGGGGTACCAGAGGGTTGCTAGCCATTAAATATCACAAAGAAAATAACCAGAAGAGGAGTACTCACCCGTAGGATGCTGGAAATGTCTATCTGAGAAAATGGAAAGGGTCTCCTAAGAGTTATTCAGAGAAAATAGGGGCGTCCGCCCTTGAGAAAGGAGTTGAGGGTAGCCAGAAGATGAAACAAACTTAGGAAGACTGCAGTATTAACACAGCTGAAGGAAACAATCTGACAGTTGAGCTAAAGAGAAAAAGAAACAAGGTAACAACTATATTTTTAAAAAGGTATAACACTGGACAGTACCGGTATCTACAATTTTATAACCCAAAACAGAACAAGTTCATAACTTTAATGTTGCTGATTTAATCATGTGAGGAGAGCCTATAGATGCTCTGGCCACACTACGTCAGACAACAATAGAGGGAGAGGGTCACAAAGCAACAGAGAGTGACCTGTCCCAGACCTGTTCTCCTAGGAATACCATAAAGCTGGGTCCGGAGAATCCAGGTAGTCCTAGTGGCTGCTGGGCCGGTAGGTGATATAAGTAACCATACACAACTGGAATGGGAAAAAGGAGGGAGTCTCTCTTACTCCACCCATCCATATATCAGATGAAAAAAGGAAACTTGACAACTAATGAAATATAACCATCTGGTAGGTGTAGGTGGGTCTATGTATTGCCAGCCCCCATATTTTAAGTTGGTACATGGTAAGGTACATGAACAGTGTCCTCTGTAGGCTAAAGAGAGGGATAAAAAGGGGGGGTGGAGGAGGGAGGAGTATTAATCTGGAACCTATACTAAGGCCCAATTAGTAGCCAACATAGAGGGGGAGGGGAGGAGTGCATTCCTCCTTAATTGGTATTCCATGCTAGAATGACAGATGGCACCCTGGGACAAGGGGGGGGGGCATTAGTAGCTGGCTGTCTATGTCAGGTGGGAGGGAGGGGGTATACTGGAATGTAACCAGTACTCTGTGGCATACCCAGCCTAGAGAAGCAGCCCTTCTACATCTCAATAGTTGGGAACAATTTATCAGCTACAAAGAAAATTATGCTGCAGCAAATATCTTAGCCAGAGTAATAGGGTCCAGATTGTCATCCATTTCTGCCAGAAGATCCGGGGTCATCCAGTTTCTTTTCTTCTGTTCTGCTAGGCTGTGGAGGGGCAGCCAAGACCTCAGCAAATGACTTAGTCCCTGGCTTTAAAAGGCCTGCTGCCGAGGCCCTCTCTTCTTCTGCTTCATCCATGGTAGTGGGCCAGTCCAGCAGTTCAATGTCATCTATAGGTTCACTGGTTTCTGTAGTTGTGTGATCATGCTGCTCAAGACTGGCCATGGAGAGCACTTCTGCTCTCAGGAGCTTAGCGGGAGGGGAGGCTGAGGACTTGCTGGTGATCAGACTGGTTGGGCTTCTGGATCATTGGTGCTGTCAGCTAAGGATAACAGGCTTTGTCTGTGCTTGTTTCTCTGGGTTCTCCAGATCCATGAATGACTGTTTAAATGAAGATAGCGGGTTAACAGCCGCTTGTTGCTCAGCCTCTCCAGAGTGGTGGTTTCCCTGCTCATGGGATATAGGGAACGTTTTAGCCACAGCACCAGGTCGGGGATGTTTATTCCCCCCGGCAACCACCTCTCTTGCCTTTCTGTTCCCTTGCTTTTTCTGTCACCAGGAGTCGAGAGGCATCTGGGGGATGTAGTCTGTGGGAGGAGGCTAGGCCAGTGATTATGGATTCAAGTTGTGGCTTCTCTAAGACAGTCTGCAAGAAAGGACTTCCTATCCTTAGAGATCTGCAAAGCTGTAAGTTTTTTAAATCGATACTGGAAAGAGTTTGGTTGTAGAAAAGCTTTATGTGGGCCAAAGGTCTTTCTTCTGGCCGTGACCTCTTGTGAGAAATCTCTATATATGGAAATGGTAGTGCCATGTCATGTAAGCCCCCCACCGGCAGCTTGCAATAGCTTCTCTTTTATGGAGTACTTCAGTATGTACACAATTATAGTCCTGGGAGAATTAGGGACGTCTGATCTGCTACCTACCCAGTGAGCTCTTTCTACCCCAATTGGTTCCTTCCACCTCTCTCCAAACAGCTGTGGGATCCACTCATTAAGGAAGCATTCAATATTGGGGCCTTCAGTTCCCTCCGGAACCCCCAGGATCCAAATATTATTCCTCCGGCTCCTATTCTCATGGTCCTCAGCTCTATTCCAGAGTCAAGCAAGTTTGGTCTCATGATCTCTGAGATGTTGCAGCACAGCTATATGTTGCCTTTCAAGTTCTTCTGTGCATTGCTCCAGAACATTTTGTTTGTCTTCTAGGCACCTGACATCAGCCACATTACCAGCCAGAGATGTGCCAATGCTGTCGACTCTGGTTAAGAGTGCCTCCAGCATCTGGGTTATATGCAATAAGGCATCTCCTTGTTGGGCCTGTCCAGAGGGGGGATTGGGAGTCTTGCAGCCCTGGCCCATGGTTATGGTTGGAGGGGGTTTCCATCGCGCCCACCATAGCAGCAATATATTGTATCGGCTTCTGATGATCCGCTCTTAGGTTGTCCGGGATTCCCGCAGTGATCAGCAGTCACGGCCCATAAAGTTATCTGCCAGGCACAGAAATTGCAGCAGGAGTACTGGTAGCCAAGCTGGAATTAAGGCTATATGGCCTGTGCGGCCTACCCTGTCAATGCCACTCGTGAGTGGTAACCCATTCAGTTCATATGAGGGATGTGGGACCCGCACCAACAAAAACCATCAGGGTGGTAGAGGCAAGAGGAGGGTTTCCAGTTGGTTCAGGGAGCTTTCAATCTGACATCATAGAGGATTAAGTGTGACAGAGCACCAGGCCAGGTCAGAGCGAAAGGTTTAAGCAGCCATTCTCGTTGGGTCCAAGACATGCCCCTCACTCATTCTGACTCTTGATTGGACAGCAGCAATATTTTCCACAAAGATGCTGCTGGAACTTCTTCACCAGTTTCCATAATGTAGGACTGTCATATTTCTCAGGAATCTGACAAGTGATGTAATGCTGAATGAACTGTAGAACTTCAGCAGTTTCATTTTCACCAAAAGAGGTGCGTCCTTGATACACAGCTATATATGAATGTGAGGTGCACCACTTTCCTGTTATTCCATCCTCCAAAAGTAGCGTTCACCTAATCCCAGAGGTGGATTGCCCTTGGACAAAATGAATGACAGCATCTGATGGAAATGATGGTGAAAGTCTTGTGATACTGATACTGGATCAAGTGAGCACATCTCTCCTAAAGTCATTGATGAGATGCCATCAACAACCAAATTAGCCCACTTCAAAAGGTCAATCAAATCATCCCAGCTGTACTCAGCACAGCTTAGAGTCAGAAACCATGTTGCTGCACCATACTCATGCAGCATAGTCATGACCTCTGAATGTCTGCGATACCAGTATTCCTTAGTTCCACGTAGACGCGAGACGATGGAACTCAAGGTAACCTGCAATGTCTCATCTTTCTGTTTCAGTTTTTCTAGGAACTCTGCTGCTGTGACTCTGTGCAGTGGAGATGTTAGACACAGAGCATGAGTAATAAATGCAGAAAGAATACTAAGTTCACTCTCCCATAGCAGGTGAAACAAATATTGTGTGTTCCTGTGGAATTTGCCATCCTTGTTTAACATTCTCAATATATGATACTCAGCACCTGGAACGTGCACTTCATGAGGATCTAAATGACCAGCACTGCCTGTAGGGAACAACTCTGGAAAGCAATGTACTTCCAGTGTTTCCCCCCAGATACTCAGAAGAGCATCCTCAACCTTATGCATCTGGTCCAGATCAATATTGTCACCCACTGGATCTTTACCATGAAGAGGGTGGATTGTGTACTGTTCATACATATTCTCATTATTTATAACATCAACTTTTTCTATCATATGCTTCCTGTTGTCCATCACTCCCAACTGAGCACTGATGTCACTTAGTTCATTAACATCTTGGTCAACATAGAAAGGAGTATTGCTCTTCAGATACTGTAGAAAGCCTTCACTTTCTCAACACTGACAACATCTTGCCAGATAACCTTAGACTTAGTTGGGTCACCATTAACAAGAATAACTACACTGTTTTGATTTCAGATTGCCTTCACATTCTCTTTCAGATGTAGTGGTAAATATATGTCTCTGATGAAGCCCAGCAGTACGTTGGGTGAAACGTAAGCTTTGTACTGCAATGGTTCAGTTTGTGCTACCCTAGCCACTGTTTTTTATGCCTTCCAAATAAAATATTTGTGACATTATTTTTTGAGTGTCTGGTGCATCTCTGGTCGATGGGTGCCCATATACTTCTCTTTTTTTTCCCTACGTTTTTCACTTTAGCACCATTGTTTATGTTCCTGGTGCTTCTCTTCTCTGCTATGCAGTATTTTTATGTAAATACATGATAGAGCCCTTAAGAGTCTTAATTAGTTATTTTTGAGATATGTTGTATGTTCTTGTTTCAAGTGAAGAATAGTTTGAAACAGTTTCATAGTTTGTATGAGAATTCATTCAAACATATTTAACACAGCAATCTCATTAGGTACATTATCTGCTTCCATATTATTCAAGACAGATCTTGGAGGTAGACAGTCATTTTTTACATTGCTGAAACAATACCGACACATGATAACCTTTGGGTTCAAGTCAAACTCATGCTTGACCAGCAGAAAAGCCAACAACCATGCCCACATGTCATTAAAAGATTGTAATTTATCAAGATCAACAGTAACGCACTGTGTTCTGTAAAGTAGTCTATGACACGAGACACAGACAGAGTCAAATATTTCACTCTTTGCCAACTCAAAGTGAGCAATTTCCTTACCAAACATCTTAAGAATTTCTAATTCTATAGCAGACAGTGGTAAATTGATTGGAGATACTGTCATTACACAACACATCGGTAATCATACTCTTGTATTGTGAATCTTTAATGATAGCTTTTGCACCTTGAATGTCACTTCTCTCCAATGACTCATTAAGCTGTGTATACTGTGATACTGCTCTTCTAACTTCATATATTTTATGCACAAAGTTCAGCATCATAGGGTTGTGTACTGCAACCATCTGCATATGGTGAGATGCACTGTCACATACCCCACTGTCCAAACATGCCAAAGAATGCCCCAGCAGGCCTTTGTGTGGAAGAACCTCACAAAGGTCAATGGTGTAAAATATCTTGTATCTGTCTGTTCTTTTAGTACTAACAAAGACATTCAGAAATTTGGCAATGGCATCAAATGTTGCTTGTCTGAGCCTGCATGTCTCATCACATGGCCATGATACAGATGTGATAACATCTGTGCACCTGGTGATTCTGATTCTGAGTCACCATCAGATTCATCAGCTTCCTCACTGTTAGACAAAGGTAAAACATTGTGCACTTTATCACCTTCATCTACAGCAAGAGTCATCTCTGTTTTTAGTGAATGGTATGTCTCCTCCCAGAAAAATGCTTCAGAATGATGCATGTGTAGCCATTATCCCATGAAAATTTCACAAAAGTTATCTCTGGTAAGACTTGCAACCCTTTGCAGTCTCAAGCACGCAGAGGTAACAACATTTGCAAAATGTTCAGTCTGTTGCATCATTTGCTTCCACAAATGTGTATGTACAGCAAGTATAACATTTACAAATGTGCAAACTCTTAAATGTAATTTCATCAATGCAAGCTGACTTTTGCATCTCTTGCCTTCATGTCTCATAAAAGCATTGATTATGTGATCAACTTTTGCACTGGTTGCTAAGTTTCAGAAAAATCTTAACTTGCTGAGATAGCCACTAACAAGAGAGCTACGTCTTTGTTTCTGAATTGCTTGTTTCACACCTGCAACAACAGCAGCTTTCCTGTGTTACTTCATACTCATGACACTTTTAGAAGCAATGCACGTTCTCATTGCTATTGAACAACTGTTTGAGGAAGGCTTTGTCTTATTAACCTGCAGACTTTTTCTCCTGGCTGAACAGTTAGTGTTCTCATATTGCGAAGTAACACTGTTAGTAGATTTCTTACCCTTTGTCAACATAATAGTACTACAATACCTACCTCTTCTCTTCCTGCTTTTTGCTCTACTTTTAGTTGGCATGTCTGAAGTTCAAATGTACAGGAAGCAGTAAAAGATGCACAGTATCACACACCTGAAAAAAAGGAAAAGAAATACAGTCAGTGAAGTGCAATGTTTTAGTTGTACAAATTATTAACATTTTTTAATCAAAGTGTCAGTATGTCAAGTTTTAAATTTGTTACTAAATACACAAAACTAATTAACAAGATGTAGTGTTAGACTTGCTAAAATATATCTGTTTAGCAATCTGTACATATTGGGCATGATATTCAAAAGTGCTCTTGGCAATGGTGCAAGTGGTTGCTCTGAGCAACTGAGTTGCACTGGAGTAATAAAGGGATATATTCAAAGGATATGTGCCATGGCGCATCTACTGTGAATATACCACAAAATGCCCACAGCACAAATACAGTACACCGGCACATCCCTCAGACAGGTCTGAATACCAGGAATGAGACGTGCTCCAGTATATCAGCAGTATTCAGACACCACTATGCAAATGGGGTCATTTGCATGTCATTATTGCCCCATTTGCATGAGTTGTGCAGGGCTGGCCAGTGAAATGTGTCTGGCACCCTGCATAGCATGTGGTTCCAGTACAAGGTACCGCAGAAGTACCCCTCCCCATCCCGTACCACTGATCATGTTATAAAGTAGTTTTAAAATCCCTGGTGGTCCAGTGGTTCCCCCCTCCCCACCCATAATCCAAATCACCATCATTATGTTTAATTTCCTTTCCCTGGTAGTTTAGTGGTACCCCTTCCCCATCCATAACCCTGATCACTGTTGTTATGTTTGTTTTCTTTTCCCTGGAAGTATAGTGGTACCCCCCACCCACACAGGACCACTAGCCCACCCAGCTCCCTTCAGTCATCACTGGGCAGCAAACCCACCTTCATACCTCTGTTACTGCCTGCTGAACAACAGCTTATAGTATGTGCTGCAAGCTCATTGGTCCACACTGTGGACCAGTGGACTTGCAGTGTATACTGTAATAGTCATTCACAATTCTGTGAATGAATGACTTCATTCACAAAGTTGTGAATGACTACTACAGCATGCACTGCAAGCCCATTGGTCCACAGTGTAGACCAATGAGATTGCAGCACATACTATAAGCTGTAATTTGGCGGGCAGTCATGGAGGTATGCGGGTGGGTTTACTGCCCACCGATGACCGGGGGGAGCTGTGTGGGCTGGGATTCTTGTGTGGGTGGGGGGGATGTGGACTACCAGGGAATTTAATGATACTTTATGATGGTGATCAGGGTTACAGAATGGGAAGGGGGGTACCACTGGACCACCAGGGAATATTGTGGGTGCTTCTGTATGGGGTTCTGAGGGGTGGAAGCCACCCACATCTGGCAGCTGCTGTGTTGTACATTGCATTACGGAAGCTCATCTGTGGGTGTCTTACTTTTGAGCTTGTTTTTCCATGATCAGTTTTGTGCTCAAATATGCAGCACATCTCCGGGTTGTGCTGGCATATGTGCCACACATCTCGGCTGAATATCAAGATGTGCCATATATGCATGGGCATGCCCCCTGAAGATGTGCCATATACATTATCTTTGCGCTGTGGTGCATTGGGAATAGTGCTGCACAATTCCCTCTTTTGAATATTGCCCTGGGGCACATTTCTGGGGTCACACTGGTGCAAATCCTTTGAATATCTAGCCCATTATTTTTATTCTTTCTGTACATTTACATTTAATTATCTGAAAGCAACAAGAGTTGCAGTGTAACATTTTTGAAAAAAATATAGATATGTAACTCTAACAAAATTTTCAGAAATTTGTGAAAATATCACTGTTCTCCATCTACTATGAACAATCCCAATAACTTGTTGTTGCCAAAAGTTACCATTTTTTCACTAAAATAGTAATTCAATGCAATTTTTCAATGTCGTGAAACAGTTTATGATTTTGGCAATAGTAATAACACTGAAGAAGCAGCTCATTGCATATGTAGTACAGTTTTCATAAAAGTAAATAAATAGTTTCACAAAAGTGACTAGCGCTTTTGCATTCATATATTACTTTCATGAAAATATATGCTATTGTGCGATACTGCCTATCCAAGGATATCAGTATATAATGTGTAATAATACAGTAAGTATTGTGAAAGGAGATGAATTTTCCATTTGTACCACTCAAATGTGTATATCACAAAAGTAAGTTGCCATTGTCACAGAAGTTTCTAAATTCACAAGGTTAGCATGCCTGTACTTTGAATCTGAAACATTAATTGCATTAGCGAAAGTAAGCAAGTTCATCAGTTGTTTACATTTTATATGTAAGTCTCTCAAAAGCAACTTGTAATTTCCCGATAACTACAACAGCTTCTACAGAAAAGAATGCAACAGTATTCAATTGTTACAAAAGCACACAAACCATATCATAAGTTCTCCCATTATCAGTGTACTATGATAAAACCCCATTCATTCAAATTTCTTTCCACTACATGTACATAACATTTACTGATCTATTTTCATGAAATCAGACAATACTTTCCTGATAGTTCAGCACATAAAGAAACCTGTGCATTAAAACCACACCACATGTTTCATGAAAGTAACAAATTATATTCTGAAAGTGCACTATTGTGTAGCACAACAGGCAATGTTTATCAAAGGAAACAGTACCAAGTGATATTAATTTGCAGGCCCTAGGATTAAAAAAGCTGAGTATTTCCCCAATACTTTCAGTACCTCATCCTGAGTATGTATTGTGAAACCAAAAAATGCTTTTGTTACTGTAATTTGAGTCAATAAAACCTTGTATTAATAACAAAGTATATGTGTCACGAAAAAAATAAATTGATGGCACGAAAGCACTTATTGCTTTCGCACATTCAACAACCTTTTGCCTCTATTTCTCATAATACATTTCACCAGGAAATGACTCCAATTCCCAGTTCAAGCACTAGTGATGATATAAGACACCACTAATGAAGCAGAACAATCATCGAATCATGAGATGTAGTTAAAAACATATACATTCATCATATTAGAATTTGTTTCTGTTCCAATGTAAGAAAAGTGCTTACTGATGCCCACCAAAGACAGCCATGTTTTTCCAAATCAGAAAAAATGCCAACACAACTATTCTGACCAATAACATCACATAAACTGTATAACTGACAAGTTTTTGCAACCAGTACCACAGTAACACTTGTATGAAAATTGAATAATTAAAAGTGTAATTTGGGCCACCATAAGAAGGCTAAAAAGCAACCAATTACACTTCAAGTATTTCTGAACAATCACACAGCAACCATTCCCTCTAAAAGTCTGACAGAAAACTGAAGCAACTGTAAGTACATATTGATTTTTTTTACTGTACTGTTTCAAGAGGTTTCTTTTACTTACCTAAATCACATAAATCTAAGCAATGTTTAAAGAAGTTTAAGACATATTAAGGAAAACATACTGTATATAGATACGCAAAATCAATCAATTTAAAGCAATGTAAGACAGATCTAGATAAAGTTCTTACCACCTCAAATGCCAGTTCAAAAGGGAGGGAAAACACACTTAGCATCTTTATATGTAGACAGCCTACAACCAATCAGGATGTGTGGCTTTTCTTTTTTTCTCAAAACATCCAATTAGAAAACAACATATACACTCACAAAGAAGGTTGTTTCTATGTTCAAACCAATTAGACATAACAACCTACCATCTGAAGAAACATCTAATTATACTAGCCAAACATATTTAATAGTACACACTGTTACTAGCTGCTTTGTGAACATTCTGCAGGCACAAGGAGAAACTGCCCAGTTTTCTGTTCAGAGCTGACAGCATACTGATAGACACAGACTGACCTTTTTCAGAGCTCATTCTTACTTTGTTCTCTTACAAGACACAGTATAGCAGGAAACTCCAGAATCACTGCATGGATGGTAGGCAGCAGTATAATTCACAGGGCAGGTCAATATGCTCAAAGAAGTCACTTTGGAAGTGACTTGCACCTGCCAAACTGCAGAGTGCAGTGGTTTGGTAAGGGAGGCATGAGATGGCAGCAGCTCATGCCAACCATACACTGACTGCAGAGCAACCACCCTCCACCAGACAGTCTGCTGATCCATCTTGGAGGTAATGTTTTAGGACAAAAAAGGTAGATAGATTTGGTGAGCAATGCTAAATTGGACCTAGCTTCACCAGCAGATATGTTACCTGCCTATAAAATAATTATTTTGATATTACAGAATGAAGGACCTGGCAAGCAGATCACCCCATGTATCTGCTTGACAGAGCCAGGAAAAAGGTGAACAGATATATTTCAGCATTTTTATGTGATCTTGGAATGTACATAATTTGTCATCCCAAAATTAAGTATTTTAAAAATTGGCTATACCAAAAAAGATGGTGTGCACTTTTCAGATGCTGGCAATTGACTCTTTCTTGAGAACCTTCAACATGGCATCATAGCAGTGCTCTGAAGGACAGTGTGTCTAGTAAAACAGGACACTGAGGGGAAAAAAATGCTCTTCTAAGAGCCAGATATTGTGGTCAAACAATAGAATAATGTCACGTATAAAAGCACATATATCCTAACACACAATCTTTGTGTGTTTGATCATGTTAATCGGATATGTGTGACTGAGTCTGAGGGTACATTTGCTGTGCTTGTCTGCATACATCACACTCAATCTCTTTATATGTGCATTGTACATCTAACCACATAAATGTATACATGTGAAAGTCTGTGTAGCACTATATATCAGTGTCTATATATCTCTATCTCTGCATGTACCTGTGTCTGTGACTCACAGTTTATCTATATGTCTTTATCTGAGCATTAACATCTCAGTAATGAGATGTTAGTTTTAACATTTTTGTTCTCATACTACTTCATGTCTCATGCTTTCTTTTCATCATCTGAGTATCTAGCCATAGGAATAGGAACATATGTTAGGAGTAGAGTGCAAGAAGGGGGGGAGAGGGAAATTTCAAGGTGATGTGAGGAGGCATTATTTCTCTGACAGGGTTATAAAAAATTGATTAGGCTGTCAGACTGGCTGGTGGAGATGGACACAGTGAAATACTCTGAAGAGTGTGGTATAACTATATAGTAGTAGAGAGAAATGGTAGACAATGCAGAGGTGGAATTGGAGCTAGAAGTTAGACATTGGGCATTGAGCTGGGAAAGAATGACATTATCAAGCAAACTACAAAGGCTGTATGAACTTTTTTCTGTTGGGACATCCTATCTTCATAATATGGGATGTTAAGAATCACAAAAACATGTATATTAAAATAATCATGTTTAACATGAGCAAGAATGTATTGCATTTATAGCACATATTTTTGGAAAAACAAAAGATTCAAAACCTATGCTTAAAAGTTTATTTCTAACAGGAGAAAAGAAATGGCCAATTACTGGTCAAAACATGAGGTGTCTATGTTGGTGGAAGCAGTTCACTGTATAGGAAATCCATAGAAGCATAGAAACATAGAAACATAGACTTTGATGGCAGATAAGGACTGCTTGGCACATCTAGTCTGCCCATTTCCCTACCTACAGGGTAGGCCGCAGATCCTAGTTAACCAACAGCCTATTTCTTCCTACCCCCACAAGAATTGCCTTATGTCTGTCCCATGCATTCTTGAATTCTCCCACAGTTTTAGACCCCACAGCCTCCTCAGGAAGGCTGTTCCATGCATCCACTACCCTCTCTGTGAAATAATACTTCCTCACATTGCCCCTGAACCGCCTCACCCTCCTATCTTTAAATTGTGTCCCCTTGTTCTTGCATGTCTCTTTTTCTGAAAGATGCTACCCTCTTGGACTTTGTTGATTCCACTGAGGTACTTAAAAGTTTCTATCATGTCCCCCTCTCCCTTCTTTCCTCAAGGGTATACATATTAAGCTCCTTTAGTCTCTCCTCATACGGCTTCTCTTGTAGACCCTGCACCATTTTAGTTGCCCTCCTCTGGACTGCCTCTATCCTGTCTATGTCCTTGTGGAGATGGGGTCTCCAGAACTGGATGCAGTACTCCAGATTGGGTCTCACCAACTGTCTGTACAGAGGGATAACAACTTCCTGTTTTCTGCTGATGATGCCTCTCCCTATACATCCCAGTATACCCACAGCCCTCCCTACTGCCTTCTCACATTGCTTGCTAACCTTAAGGTCATCTGATATGATTACCCCCAGGTCCCTTTCCTTTTTTGTTGTTGTTACTACCTCCCCACCCATTGTGTATTCTTCCCCTGGGTTCTTGTTTCCCAGGTGCATTATTTTGCACTTCTTGCATTGAATCCTAGCTGCCATACTTCTGATCATTCCTCCAACCTTGCCAAGTCCCTTTTCATCCTTTCCGCCTCCTTGTGTATCAACCCTGTTGCATATCTTTGTGTCATCTGCAAAAAGGCATACTTTTCCTTCCAGTCCCTCTGCAATGTCACTGATGAAGACATTAAAAAGGACTGGACCCAATAGTGAACCCTGTGGTACCCCACTAATAACTCCTCTTTCTTCAGAGTGGACTCCATTTACAATTACCTTCTGTGTTCTGTTGTGCAGCCAATGTTTTACCCAGGCTACCACCCAGGGACCCACTCCCAGACTGGTTAATTTGACTATTAATATTTTGTGTGGGACTGTGTCAAATGCCTTGTTAAAGTCTAGGTAGGCCATGTCCACAGCCCATCCCTGGTCTACTACTTTGGTCACCCAGTCAAAGAAATCTATTAGATTCATCTGACATGACCTTCCCGCTGTGAGCCCATGCTGCCTTGGGTCCTGTGCCCCACTGGCCTCTAGGTACTCAACTATTTTTTCCTTCAGAAGTGACTTCATCACTTTCCCTACCACAGAGGTCAGACTGACAGGTCTGTAGTTTCCTGCCTCTGTCTTGGTCCCACTTTTGTGAAGGGGAATCACATCCGCCTTCCTTCAGTCCTCGGTTACCACACCATCCTCCCATGATTTATTAAAAAGAGTAGCCAGTGGTTTCACTAGTTCCTCCCTTAATTCTTTTAGAATTGTGGAGTGAATTCCATCAGGACCCATTGCTTTGTCCACCTTCAGTTTTAGGAGTTCTTGCAGATCATGTTCTTCTGTGAAAGGACTGGGATCGACCACCCCCTATCAAGAGTGCTTCTGTTAATTGGATTAGGCACTTCCTCCTCCTCTTTTGTGAATACTGAGCAGAAATATTTGTTCAGTATCCCTGCTTTTTCACTGTCCCCCTCTGCCCACCCACCGTTCATTCTATTCAGCCTCACTATTCCTTCCTTTGTCTTTCTACACTCGCTGATGTACTTATAAAAGGTTTTATTCCCCTTCTTAACTGAGTTGGCTATCTTTTCCTCAGTTTGGGCCTTTGCTATTCTGACTTCCCTCCCTGCTTCCTTCTGCTTTAACTGGTATTGCTCTCTGTCCTGCTCCTTCTGTGTTTCCTTATACTTCCGGAATGCTATCTTTTTGTTCCTGACTTTCACAGCCACCTCTTTTGAGAACCATAGTGGCTTTTTCTTTCATTTTGATTTATTTGCTTCACACAAAGGCTTGTTGCCTCTGTGATGGCAGTTTTGATGATTCCCATTGTTGCTCCACACCTCCTTCTAGCCTGTTTGCTAGTGCTTTTCTGAGGCACTCTCCCATCTTGCCAGAGTCAGCCTCCAAAAGTCCAGTACCCTCACTTTTGTATGGCTTTACTCTGTAGCTGGAGTTAACGTGAATCACACTGTTTGATGGTCACTTGTTTCCAGATGGCAACCCACTTCCAGATCTGAGATCCTCTCACTGCCCCATTTGAGAGTACGAGGTCTAGATTGCACCCTCATGAGTGGGTTCCAAACTAGCTGTCTGAAGCCTGCCACCTGTAGGGCATCAAGAATGGCCCTGCTCTTGGATGTGGCTGCAGCAAATGTGCTCCAGTTAACATCTGTCATATTCAGGTCTCCCATCAACAATATCTCCCCTTTCTCTGCCATTCTAAGAATGCCTTCTATCATATCCTTGTCCATTCCCTCCCCTGACATGGGGGTCTGTACAACCCTGTGCAGACTGTGGTGCCCTTTCAGTCTCCAAGGTGACCCACAGTGCCTCCTCTCCTCCTGTTTACTCTTTTGTTCAGTTTATTTTATCCCTTCCTTACATAGAGAGCTGCTCCTCCCTCTTCACCCTGCCTGTTCTCTCCTGTAGGTTATATACCCTGGTATGTTAACATCCCAGTCATGGTTCTCTGTGTACCACGTTTCTGTGACTGCTATGATATCCAGGCATCCTCTTCCATCAAGGCCACCAGCTCAGGAGCTTGTTGCCCGAACTATGGGCATTGGTACTCATTACCCTCCATTTCCTGATGGCCTCACTCCCTTTGCCCCATCCTTGTCCTTCTTGCCTTTGTCACTTTCTCCATTTACCCCTGCCCTTCTCCCTATTGACACCTCTATGTTGGTGTTTGCGCACTTACTACCATGATTTTGGCGGCGAATAGGATTTCCCTGCTCCTTGGTGCCCTCCCTTGGCTAGTTTAAATGCTTGCCAATGAAGCATTTAAACCTATCACCTAGGATCCTGGTTCCCTCCTGGACAGATGCAGCCCATCATGCCAGTATAGGCTTGCATCACTCCAGGTGGACCCCAGTCCCCAATGAAGCCAAATCCCTTAGCTCCACACAGTTTTCAACTACTGATTGAATCCCATGCTGAACACCTAGACTCTCCTATGCCATAGATGGGCAGCACCTCTGAGAAGGTTACCGTGCGTGCTACTTGACTAAGGCTCTCCCCAATTCCACAAACTCTTCCTGCACTTCTCTAATCCCTTTCTTAGCCAGGTCATTTGTCCCTAGGTGGACAATGACATCCAGCTCCTTCCCCTGTGCAGCTGCTCCAGCAATCCTGAGGATTCGATCCCTGTCCCTCCAAGCCATGGTGCCAGGCAGGCACATTACCTCCCTCTCCCCTTCCTCCCCCAGTTCTACCTTCCTAGCAATGGAGTTCCCCACCAGGAGTTGTTTTCTTCCCCTGCAGGGTCCCCTGCCACCCTCCTGTGGGTCTCCTTTGTGAAGGTTCCAAGCATCCTCCTTGGTCTCCACTGCGGGTGTCTCCATACAGGAACCACACTTTGCCAGAATGGCATAGGAATTGTGGAAAGGTACAACTGCAGAGATGCACCTCTGTTCCACCACCCTCACCCTCCCTGAGCCCACTGTGGTCCAACCGCTCCTCTTTCTTGGCAACCTCTGAGGCAATGGCAGTGGCACTGGTGGTCCCTGGATGGAAGAGGAGGTCCCACAAATTCTGGCCAACTCAGCCTGGAGATGAGCGACCTCCTCCCTCAGCCCAGAGAGGTGCCTGCAGATGGGACAACACCGCATCCTCCAGAATGTATCCCAGAAGACTGCTTCTCCACAGCCACTGCACTGCACCACTCCAATCATGTCTTATTTCTGGCCCCTTAACTGTTTGCAATCCTTACTCTTTCCTCTGTTTTTTTTCTCTCTCTCCTTACTTTCTGCCTGCGTGCCCTTTAAGCTCCTGATTGTCCTGTTCTGAGACAAGAATATCCTATATTTCTCAGTAGACCCCTTACTTGCTCAGAGGCAAGTCAATGCAATCATTGTAATGAGGGGCACTAATCAGCCTTTAAAAGAAACATGGAAGGGAGTGTCCAGGTATCTTCGGAAGGAAAAAGGCCTTGTTGATAAAACATACAAGATGTGTAAATGCAAATGGAAGCTAGTCTGGCAGCACTTTTTTAAGTAAAAATCCAGAGGGAAAGTCCCCTGTAAAGAACAGACATGGTATGAGATAGCCTATCAGTTGTGAGAAGAGGCTGGCAAACCAAAATACAGAGATGGATACATAAGATGTAAATAAGATAAAAAAAAATCGTTCAGAACATGTGAGCACTGTAACAATACACCATCGGTAACATGCATGTAATATTAAGTTCACACATTATATAAGTGCTCATAATCTTTACCATAAAGAGAAAAATAAGATCTTTTATAATAACTTTAGCAATGTGTAAGTTCTGAAAACTGCTGCATATACCATTGTATACACAGTGTCACATCCATTAGATAATGATGATGAAAACATATACTATGTATGGTATCTGAAGTGTCATGCAGTGTTCAAACGTATCTCTATAATACTTCAACATGGCTGTGAATACTTGCTAAATGAATTATAATAAATTACAGCAGGGTGTATCTTTTGCTTAGACAGCATCACACCTCAGGTGGCAAAGCACAAGGCCACAGGCTGAGTTTCTCCAACACCCATGAAGTGATGTCATCCCCATGACACACACAACCTGCAGCGTATTATCGGTATTATACAATGCCTTGTTCTTATACAGAAAAATGTATAGAACATTGAAAACATGTGCTTCTTAGTATTGAAAAATACTTTGGTTTTATAAAAGAAGATTAAATGCCAACACAATGACAATACAACAAATGCAATACAGCCAGTTAAGTGGCTGACAGTGCAGGGAGCAGACCTGTGATGTAATAATGGCATGATATCACTGTGCCATGTACACTATAATCAAATAGAGGCCAGGATTCCTTCCTTGACAGTGGTTAATAATGACTAATAAATTGTGATTTCTACTAATATTTCACAGAGTGCTCTGAACGCTTGACTGATAGGCCACAGTCACAGGAGTACAACACCATCACACGGGAGGAGGCCTATGCTACTACTGATGATGTTGTTGTTGCAAGGTGCTCAAGTAAGTATTAGAAGGACTTGCAGTAATATACAAAAAAATGGAAATAAAGTTATATTGCCACTTACATATTAACACAAAACATGTTATCTTTATCTGTGTCTATGACATATGAACTGACCTGCAGGAGAAAGAGTGTGTGTGGGGGAGGGGGTGGTGGGTTACATAGTGGTTGTATGCATATTTGTCTGGGGAGGGCAGTGGGGGTCAGGGAGGGAGGAGAAAGGGACTTACACAGACATTTATCCAGAGACAATTTCAACAGTTAAATATTCCATATAACCTATTATCTATAAACAGTGCCTGTCAAAGTGGTGTATATAATACAAGGATGTGAAAAGACCACTCACTAATTTTTCTTCTTTCTCTCTTTTCATGCAGCTGGGCAATCAAAGATACTGCAACATGTCAGTGCCCTGATTCACTGACACAACTAGTTGGTAAACAAAACCAAAAATTAGTAGAAATAATTGCACAAAATGAAACCATGATAACATGTTTGGGAAAAATATTAAAATGAAATGACCAGCTGTGTCAGTATATCAAGGCACTGACAGAAGCTATTCTGCAATGACCACCTCTATAGCATGCATAGCATGCATCAGTACAACAGTAACTACAGTCCTACATGACTTTGGGCACTTTTCTTCCCTGGCCAGCTTCCAATTGTTACCTGGACACTACCATCCTGCCCCTCATTAAAATTGTGCCTCCACCAGCAAAGGCACCTCAAAATATGAAATTAACTCTTTTTTTTGCTATGTTTCTGTGTTAGCATAAAAATGAGTTTTTTTGTAATATTTTAAAAATGTTTACCTTTCTAAAACTTTTACAAGATTTCTTGAAATACAAAATGCGAACTTCATCAACATTATCATACTTTAATGAGGTGTTAGTAAAATTATACTTTCTGAAATATTAATAGTTGTGCTTCTTTTATTCTATACATGTGAGATCATGTGTACTAAAGAAGGATTACATATCCAAATGTATAATTTAGTGTTACTTTGTGTGTGGGTTGGGGTGGGGTGGGGAGAGATGGTCGCAAAAGAAGGATATGAGGGAGGGAGGTGGGTGGTGAAAGGCTGTGGGCACTTCACAATACATATCTGTGGGTGAATATCCACTAATTTACTATATATTCAATATGCTTTCATATACAAAATCTTGTAACAAAAGTTACATGATGGAGAAATGCTTGGCTAGCTCTACACCTGTCCTCTCTTAAAAAATATAGTCAAAGTATTTTCATCACGATGCACATTTTGCAAACAGTGTGTACAGTGAGGGGTTATAGATTGTGTTTGTGGGTGGGCGTGGAGGTGGGGAGGTGTGGTGGGGTTAGTTGAATGTTGAATGGTGCATGGTTAAACACTGGATACAAATAAGTCGTGAAGAGAGCAACTTAACCACCACAAACTCATATGAAACAATTCTAAAATGTTATTTTCATGAAATTACTAATACTTTTGCGGAACCACTTCTTAGTGTACTGAATGTCCCAACACAAAGGTGAATCAGAAAACTACATCTTTCAAAATGTCTATTCAGAATCCTCAGAATGTCATATTCAGATTAGTGTCATGCAACTACTAGTAATTTTGCAAACATATGTAGTGGTGCCTCAAAAGTACATGCAACCAAATCAGTATCCTGCATCTTTCAAAACATCCGATCAGAAACATCTTGACTGCAATACTCATAATACCAAGAAACAAATAAAAAGTTTTGAAAATGCAAAAAGTAGTACCGCAAAACCAAAAATGCGAAAGCGAATCACCATGCTGCATCTTTTGAAATGGCCAACGAGAAACACCCAGAAAACAGTACTCATAATAGTGTTGCAAAACTAAAAAACTATTTCGCGAATCACATGTAACTTTTATGAAATCAGCCATGCATTTTTCAAATTGTCCAACCAAATCACAGGAAAAGGCAGACATTTTGTGAAAGACTCCATTTTGTGGTATCCAGCACAACTGAAAAAACACAAAGCGTAAACAGTGAGTACAATCTCTTGCAATCTTCAATTTTAAGAAACCATAGAGTGTTTTTGTTATCTTATCCTTGTTGTATGTGTCACAAGCTAAAGATATAATGTATTATTTCATGAAAGTGGACTAAATTGTGTAAGAATAAGCACAATTTTCAGATATTATGTAGAAGCATTGCTTGAAAGCATTTTATTTGTGCTCCAGAAAAGTTTTGAGGAATAGTGTCACAAACAGCTTTCTTTGAATAAGCCCTATTTTTCACACAACAGCAAAATAGTAAGTGATTTGAGAAATTAACTGCTAGTGTTGCGACTCTGACTATTTTGTTTTCCCGATCACCTTCCTGTTCAGAATGGACTTCTAAACTTTCACAAAAGTGCAAAATAGTGTCATGAAATTAATATATTAAAAGTATGACACAGCTCTACACCCATGAATAAGAAAGCTGTATTTGACCATTGATAATAATAATAATATCTTTTTTTATGGCGCCTTTCAAATGCCAAGGCACCTAACAAATTTAAAATTACAAATCAAACATCCCAGAAGTATAAGTTATATAAAATCACTGATATCCTTATACAGTCATTTGCCAAATGCTTGGTGCCATAAATATGTTTTCAAAGCTTGCTTAAATCCCTCCACGGTCATGCACTCCCGTAACCAATGGGGTAGAGAATTCCAAAAGGTTGGGACCATGTGCATAAATGCTCTGGCCCCAGAAGATTTCAAGCCCATGCTAGGAATCTCTAGCAACCCCTCATCAGCTGAGCGGAGTGATCGTCCAGGGCAGTAAGTAATCAGGAGCTCATTCAGGTAGTCCGGGCCAAGTCCATATAGGGCTTTAAAAGTCAGAAGACTGATTTTAAAGGTGATCTGCCACTGTACAGGCAGGCAATGGAGTCCACGCAGCACCAGCAAAATATGACAGGACTGAGATGATCCTGTCAAAAGCCGGTCCGTCATGTTCTGCACTAGCTACAGGCGATGGATTTCCACATCTGGGTAAAGGGAGTTGCAATAATCTAAGCACGAGAACACAAAGGCATGGACCAGAGTAGGAAAATCACTTGATGTAACATTGTGCTTGAGCCTGGAGATATTCCTCAGGTGGTAAAAAGAGAATTTGATGATGGCCAATATCTGTGAGTGCAGGGTCAGCCCTTCATCAAATATTACCCCCAGGTTTCACACCCATTCAGAGATTGGGAGTCATAAGCTCCCAAGAAACAGTCTGGGGCTGAACCAGTCCCCAACCCCCTATACGGCAACCTGGATCCTCAACCAGCACCTCAGTCTTTTTGGAGTTCAACTTCAAACAACTGGAATCCATCCACTCCTGGATTTCTGTTAGGCAGCTATTAAAGATTAAGAGAGCTCCATCCTGGGCAGGTGCAAAAGAATAGTAGAGCTGGGTATCATCAGCATAACAGTGAAACTTCAGCCCATACCTTCCTACAATGCCTCCGAGGAGGCAGCATATACACTGAGAACAACATGGGGACAACACTGAGCCCTGAGGTACCCCATGTGACAGAGAAACTGGATCCGAGGAGTAAACCCCGGACACCACTCTCTGAGTTCTTCCTGTGAGAAACGATGTAAACCCCCAGAGGACTGTACCTGCCAGTTCACAGGTGAATTTCAGGTGACCAAGCAGAACCCCATGGTCCACAGTGTTAAACGCTGATGAGAGATCCAGAAAAACCAAGATGGAATGTCTCTTCCGATCTCTAGCCATCAGGAGATCATTGAGCACCCGAACCAGCACTGTCTCAGTATTATGTCTCTTTTGAAATCCAGACTGAAGGGGTTCATAGATATCATGGATGGTCAAATGGTCCTCCACCTGTACAGCCACTACTTTCTCAATCAGCTTCCCTAAAAAAATGAAGGTTAGAGGTTGGTCTGTAGTTTGCATGGCTCTCTGGGTCCAAAGAAGCTTTATTCAAGATTGGTGTTACCACCGCCTCTTTCAGGGAGCTAGGAAACTCACCTGTTTCCAAGGAGCACCAGACTATCTGTGCTAGGCTGGACAAATGGAATCAATACAACCCAAAATCAGGGAAGTTGGTCCTGGGTCCAAACTACAGCACATGGGGTGCGCACTCTGGACAATTCACATGACATCCATGAACTCCAGTCTGTCGAAGGTTCTCCAGGAAAGCTGAGAAGCAGTGGCCTCATACTGATCCAAAGCAATGCTCATAGAGTATGCTGGTTGGAATACCACCCTGATGTCAGCCATCTTAGTCACAAAGAATTGAACAAGTTCATCACACTCTATTTGCGAAAAGGCTTTTCGGACTTGTAGACAGGCTGGGTTGCACAGCCTGTCCAGTGTTTGAAACACCTGAGCTGGTCAAGTCTGAGCAGCCATAATCTCCCCAGACAGGAACTCTGCCTTTTTATGGGTGAATGCAGATTGATAGACTTGTAATGGTCCATCAATCTAAGGTGGTCAGCATCGAGGGTGGATTTCCACCAGCAACACTCTAACCTTTGTCCTAGTCACCACATCTCCCTCAAAGTCCCATCAAACCATGAGGATCAAGGGTGAAGGGAGAGAGGACGAACTCAGATGGGAGCAATGACATCCAGAGCCACCAAAATGGCTGAATTATAAGCCATCATGAGGGCTTCTGGGTCACTGTATGCCACTGGGAGGGACGATAGGTCAAGCACCGCACCAGGCCTTGAGAGCTTACATCTCATAAAGGGTGGTACCTGACCATCTCCACAGGGGTAGGCTTATGAAAGGGGGTGCTGAAACTGAACAGCATGGTGTAGTGATTAGACCATCCAACTGGTTCCACCCCCAAGTCAGAGGCTTTGAACCCCAGGAGGAAGACTAAGTCAAGAGAGTGACTGTGTTTTTGAGAAGCAGTGGTAACTATCTGTGTGAGGCCCAGAGATATCATCAATTGGAGGAAGTGCTGTCCAAATTGCATGAATTCATCATTGATCCAGGTGTTGAAGTCACCCAGGACCATCAGCCTGGGTGACTTGAATGCCATGTCGATGATGAAGTCTGTGACTTCCTGAAGGAATTGCCTCTCATCTCTAGGTGGATGGTAGATGAGGGCAATCCGACAACCTACACCTGCTACTATGGTACACTCAAATGACTCAGTCTCCTCAACTGGTACACTCGTGAGGTTAAGTTCTCATCTCTAGGTGGATGGTAGATGAGGGCAATCCGACATTCTTTTGGCTTTTGACTTAACCACCAGGTACCTATCTGCAAGCGACTGGGTGCAACTGACAAGCTACAACAAGGATAAATGGGCATATCATCCTCTATTACTAACAATCTCCTTGCTCTGGGTCCCTAGACGCCTGCACTGGTCCAAGCCACATAAGCCTCAGAAGTGTAATTCAATTGACTACAAAGTACAGCAGCTGTCTCTTAAACTCCTACTCTTCCTCCTCTTGATATCAGGAAGTGTCCACTCAAATCCTTGGCCCTGTCTCCTACAGTACAACAAAGCCTGCCAAAATGGAGGGCTCAAATTGCTACCTTAAACATCTGCAGTCTCCTCCAAAGCTGGCCTTCCTTCAAATCTTTGCCAGCCAACACAACCCGGATATCCTTGCCATCCTTCGAAACTTGGCTGACACCTAATACTCGGATCATGCCATCTCTATACAAGGCTACAAGATATTCAGGCTGGATAGGACCTCAAAAAGGGTGGTGGATGTGCAATCTACATAAAGGACTACCTCACCTGTCTCCCTGGTTCTTATCCCACCACAGAAACCTCAGTGCAGCTCCTCCCTATCAAGATACTACTTGGTGCCCAAACAAAGTCCTCACGATTGCTGCTGTCTATATCCCACCAAAGATCCTGATTCCGCCTACAGGCTGTCCTCGAGTTCATAAGTACACAACCTTCTGACATCGAACTCCTTCTCCTTGGGACTTTAATATAAATTGGCTTGCTCCTGATTTAGGGTCAAACAAAGATGCCATCCTTGCAGCAAATTTAACACAAGTGGTAAACTCCCCTACCAGGAAAAACTACAAATCAGGGACCAGCACCCTCACTGACTGGATCCTTACCAGCCACCCTACCTGTATAACCAATGTAAGTGTTCTCCCTGACTCGCTCAGTGATCACGCTCCAATAATATGTACCTGGACAAATAAGTTTCGTAAGCCGCCTCCAAAACCATCTATAGCAGAGTTCCTACCTATGGCAACCTTACTCATCTCAAGACCTGTCTTAGGCAGATAGACTGGTCCTTGATTTACAAACTCAAGATGTTGACCTAGCCCTTGATTACTTTATTACTACTTTCAACACTGCCTGTGACACCTATGCACCAGTAAAAAGCGCAAAATCAAAGCACTGACAAATCCCTGGCTCACGGCAAAGCTATTGGCACAACTCAAAAGTAGGGATCACCTCTGGGCACTGCAAGAGCTACTGGCACTCTGTCGGACATTCAAAAGTATAAACAGGCTCGCAACCACTGTACTAAACAGATCCGGTTGATGAAGAGCTCCTACTTCAAGAATGCCCTCCAACTCCTGGGGTGAAGGGAATCCTTCTGGGACAACATAAAGAATATCATGGGTCAGCAGTCCAAATCCTCTCCTACAATAATGAATGTGGATGGAACCACTACATTAGACCCAGAGATCATTGCAAACACCCTAAATGATACCTTCACGGACCTTAGTGGTGTCCTCTCATCTGATTTCTTTACTGATGCTGACCCTCCAATTTCTACTTCTACTACTGCCTTCCAACCAAACCACCTTCCATTTCAAACTAGTAAAGGCACATGAAGTCTATAAATATGTAAAGAAGGCCATTTCTAAGTCCCGAGCAAGCAGCGACACTACTGACCTTAAACTTCTGTCCCTCACTCAGGAGGAAGTACTGCCCCCTCACAAAATAATCTCTCTCCTTCTGCTGCAGCCAATTCCCTAGGAAATGGAAGGCTGCAGTTGTCACCCGTGCACAAAAGTGGTGATAAGTCACTGCCTGGTAACTATCGCCAATATCAATACTACCACCTCTCTAAGGCCCTTGACGCTTGGTGGCGGACCAACTTTCAGACTACCTGGAAAGCACAACATTCTATGCACTCAGCAGCATGGATTTAGGAAAGGGCACAGCACATCGACTGCCCTACTTGAATTCTCAGGAGCAATCCACAATGCCATGGACAAAGGAAACCTAACTGGAGCAGTCTACATTGACTTAACCAAGGCATTTGATACAGTTCACCATGGCTCACTTATCAAACAACTTCTATCCCTAGGGCTCTCTTGAGGGTCCTGGTGACTGGGTAAAAATTACCTTGCTCAGCTCTCAATCTGTAAAAGTAGCTGGAGTTCTCTCAGACTCAAAACCGGTTCGCTCAGGAGTCTCCCAGGATCCATCCTGGGCCCCTCCTTTCAGCCTTTCCTAAACTCCTCCCCAAATCCTGCCCTGAACAATTAATCCTCTATGCCGATGATGCCGTGATTCTTGCCACTAAAAGATCCGAACCTCTTACGCCTCAACCTTCAGCATGCTTTTTCCAAAGTTGAGATGTGGTTCCTTGAACATAAGCTGGTTTTAAACCACAAAAAATGAAATCCATGCTCTTCTCTAACCCAAAAACGAAAGCGGAAAGTCCCACTCACCATTAATACATACCTGGGAAATACCTCTTGAACAAGTGCCAATTTTCAAATATCTTGGAATCAACTTTGATCAAGGCCTAACCTTTGCAACTCACATTGATAGTACAGCAAAAACTATTAAGCAGCGAATTGGGATTCTGTATCGGAACCGACAGCTTCTTACCCATTCTGCACTGAGAATTGCCATCCAATCTTCTATCATCTCAGTCGTTGACTATGGCTTAGTTATATATGGATCTGCCACTAATACAGCACTTAGTCACATTACAACATCCCTAAATAAGGCCTGTCGGCTGCTCACTGGTGCACATCGGCATACCCACACATGTGAACTCTATGCTGACTCAGGTTGGTTGCAACTCTCAAACTGGATAAAGTACCTTACCTGCCTGAAGGCGAAAAAATCCACTCTGGGCCTCACTCCACCCTGTATCCAAGACCTGTTATGCCCGAGCGCTAGCACCCGTTTTACCAGAAGATCAGAACACCAGCCTTTCCAAGTCCCCGATGCGGACTTCTCAGGGACAAAGATCATTTGCCTATCGTGCCCCAGCTGGCTAAATGCCCTCAGCACTCATATTACTGCCTCCACCTCTCTAGGTATTTTCAAATCAAGGCTTTTCTCTCACCTTGCCACCTCCAGCTCCTGTGACTGCCCTGATTAAACCTCCTATTTTCTCACTACCCACACTGTTCCGTCATCTGACAAAGACATGTTTGGGAAAACTTTTCTCCTGCTATTGTCTGCTCCCCACACCTTTCACTTAACCTTTCTGTTCTGGACTTTTTCCCTATTTGTTTCTCCTAATCTGGCATGACCTCTTTCTTGTAATAATAATAATAATGTGATTATTGATATCTCATGTCCTTTTGCACAAGTGATTTAATATGTATTTGTATATGTTTTCTTGCTCTTGACACAACACAAATTGTTGTGTTATCTATGTAACCTTTTGTACTGTACCTAACTGACGTGGAACCTTTGTAAAAGAGCCTCTGGCTCAAAGGTAGTAATTCCTAGAACAATAAATTAAGTTCGGTCTTGAAGCAGAACACAACCACCCCCACCCCCCATGATCCAATCTCGGGCAGTGTATCACCGAATACCCTGCTGGAGTTAAAGCCTCAAAATGAAACACATTTTTCTACAATAGTTTTACATAATAGTAATTGGTAATGTTTTGCATGACTCCATTGAAGTAAACTGTCTAGAAATGACAATATTAATACAGTGCTAAAAATATGCACTTTCCTCTACATTTGTGACAACAGTCAATGTAGTACAGCAATCTGTCTTACTTAGAGTAAGTATAAACTTAAAACTGTGCTGTCCATTGCTTTTGTTCGTTTAGTAAATACAATATGTCTTAATCACTCGATTTAAGGTGTCTAAACATTGGGAACACATTGGGATATAGCTGCTGGTGTAGGTCCCTGAGCAGCATGGAGACCCAAACATTTTCTTCAGGGCAACCAGCAAACAACTCAAATAGATGTGGGAAGAGGTGGTTAAGTTACTTGATGCCAAACAGGTCCAGAAGACGGACATTGAATGTTGAGAATAATGGAAGCTGCTGCGACAACAGTTTCATAAACTGAACATGAAGGGAACAGTGCCAAAATGAGGCAAAGGGTGGCAGAGTCTTGCCCTCACCTTGTGGGAGGTGGCCAGGAAGCCAGCCCTAGGAAAGCATACACAGGTAGTAAGCAAAAAAAAATACAGCACAAAACATTATATCCTATATTACCAATGTTAAGCAAAAGTATTACAACTAAATGTATAGGTAACACAAGTTACCCAGTTAAACAATGACATGATGAGGTGCCGGAATTGATTTATTTAAGCAAAAAGACATGCCAGGATGTGTGTTATGGTTGCATAAAGAGCCATCTTGGGTCTGTTGAGGCACAAGGTGTATCCGGCTGCTCAAACCACCCAAAAAGAGCTGTTAACCCAGCATAACACACCACTTGGAGTGCCTTATTGTGATAATGAAATGGATAATTGTTTTCTACATGTTATGTGTTTTCTAGACATATTACTTTCCGCTGACCTGTTGTGCTGCAACAGCAATCCCAACTGAAAACAGGTCTCATCATATCAGAATTCAGCATGCTTTCAACCTGTTTCATTATCCATGTATAAAATGTGGATGTGTATTGTGAAAAGGTTTTCTAGGTTTACCATTGTGATAGATGTTTCTAGCAAACAACTAATAACCAATGTTTTTTGTTGTAATAATTTACTAATATTATAATAAATGAATAATGCATGACAGAGTTTGTCTCACAGTGGAAAACAACACACCTGAATGGGTTTGATAGCACAACACAGGAAAGTGCATGCAGTGCCCTAGCTGTGGTGTAATATTCTATCACGACACATAACCTTTCATTACTCATATTATGCAATGTTTTTTTATTATATACATAATTTCAAGAATTTCATGTACAAGAATTGTTTGTTAGTGTGTGCCACTTTTTTCTTTCTTAAGAGCAGATGGTAACAATCTAGATAATCAGAAAACAGGTACACAGTGTTAAGAATAGATATGTAACATTATGCTGTGTTAGTACCACAGATCCAGCCCCCATAGTAATCAATCATGGCCCAAGACTCTACTTTTGACATTGCTTAATATTATGTAAAATATAGCATTTACAGTCATGTAAGAAAGCTGTTTCATTATAATCATAAGTTTATGCACACCTTGTTTGTTTCATACAAATAGTATTGATTCACCCTGTAGCTTTAATTAACTGGTCAACTGTACTTTATGAGTAGTACAAATATGATGATCAAAATTCAAACATCATAAAGTCTGATCACATACATTGACACATATCTAAAACAGTACTACACGATTCATGTTTGGAAATAGAGAAATGCAAAGTTACTTCACTACATGTGCAGCTTAGGTACAGGAGGTGCAGTAGGAACAGGTCCCAGTCATAACAACAAAATAAACACAATAACTTTGTCTTGTAACAGACATTAACAACCAACATCTTTTCATAGTACAATATTACATGTATGACAAAAGGCCACCAGACTTCTCACCTTCATGAACTGGTGCAATGCCCAATTAACTAGCAAATCTTTACATCAGATAATATAAGCAGACCATACATATTAATGCTGTGTGTTGAGTGCCACACTGAGGCATGAGGCACAGGTGTTCTAACCAAATGTTAATCTAGAAAATGATAATGTACTGAAATAGTACAGCAATACCTATATTGTCATAGTCACTATACAATGTAAACCTAATATATCCTGCAAAAATATTTAGCCACCACATATTTGACCTTTAAGCTGTAAATTTCCTTTCCACATTAGACTCAGCTGGCTCAGCAGATGAGGAAGAAGACCAGGGGTACACTGTACCATCTCAGTTTGGCACTACAAAGAAAAGACAAAGAATATCTGGTAAGTAAATTGACATGTATCAACAATTGACAAAATATCATATCCAACATAGACTAAGAACCAGATAACATCTCCACATCTAAATCATGCAAAGTGCCACTCTTAGAACATAGCTATGGTACCTACGAGGTAAGAGTTATTTTAATTTGTCTACTCTCCAACCTGGATCTACCCCTGCTCATGCACTGACACCTCATCCACTCACTATCAAGGTCCCAAGATGGTAGCCTGGGTTAAAAATTGGCTGGAGAACAGGACACAGAGGGTAATAGTAAATGGAGTCCACTCTGAAGAAAGGGGGGTTACTAGTGGGGTTCTGCAGGGTTCAGTACGTGGACTGGTCCTCTTCAATGTCTTTATAAGTGACATTGCAGAGGGACTGGAAGGAAAAGTTTGTCTCTTTTCAGATGACACAAAGATCTGTAACAGAGTTGATACACAAGATGTGGTGGAAAGGATGAAAAGGGACTTGGCAAGGTTGGAGGAATGGCCAAATGTATGACAGCTTAGATTCAATGCTAAGAAGTGCAAGGTAATGCACCTGGGAAACAAAAACCCAGAGGAAGAGTACACAATGGGGTGGGAGATACCAACAACAACAAAAATGGAAAGGGACCTGGCGGTAGTCATATCAGATGGCCTAAAGGTGGGCAAGCAATGTGAGATGGCATTAAGGAGGACTGAGGGGATACTGGGAAGCATAGATAGAGGCATCACCAGTAGAAAACTGGAAGTTGTTATCCCTCTGTACAGACAGCTGGTGAGACCCCATCTGGAGTATTGCATGCAGTTCTGGAGACCCAGTCTTCGCAAAGACATAAACAGGATGGAGACAGTCCACAGGAGGGCAACTAAAATGGTGCAGGGTCTGCACCAGAAGACATATGAAGAGAGACTTAAGGAGCTTAATATGTATAGCCTCAAGGAAAGGAGGGAGAGGGGGGACATGATAGAAACATTCAAGTACCTCAAGGGAATCAACAAAGTCCAAGAGGGTAGCATCTTTCAGAAAAGAGGTGTGCAGAACAAGGGGGCACAATTTGAAGATGGGGGTGGCTCAGAGGTAATGTAAGGAAGTATTTTTTCAGAGAGGGGCTTGTGGATGCATGGAATGGCCATCCGGAGGAGGTTGTGGATTCAAAAACAGTGGTGGAATTCAAGCATGCATGTTACAGTCATAAGACAATTCTAGGGGTTGGGGGTAGGAAGAAGTAGGCTGTTGGTTAACTAGGATCTGCAGTTTATCCATTAGGTAGGGAAATGAGCAGACTGGGTGGTCCAAGCAGTCCTTATCTGCCATCAAATTCTATGTTTCTATGTTTCTATCCTTCATCCCTAAATTCTGGTTTAACCTACTCCCATCTTACATCTCATCCCTCCTGTCACCAGCCACTGACTCAAGGTACTCTCTACGCACTAGGGACTCTCGATCCTTCGCACTCCCCATGCCTTCTTCCAGCATGGGTAAAGCTATCTTTACCTACCACCTCCCCTCCCTGTGGAACACTCAGTCCCCTCTCCTACAAAACTCCCTCTAACACTCCGCTACCAAATCCCTTCTCTGCCTCCTTCCATCTCTGAATGCTCACACAAGGTTACTTAGCTCATGAAGTTGTGGTCTGCTTAGTTACTCTTACCTCCTGTCTTACTATAAGCATTACACTAAGTATAAAGCATGCTTAAGGAAGTTTTCTGTATTGTATTTGTAAATCATGTAAATGATGTATTTCCATATGTATATTATGAATGCTGTGTATGATATATTTCTTCTTCATCACTCAATTGTGTTGTGCTTTTTTTGTTCCCTTGCTCCCTTCCCCTGGGTCACACCTGGAGATAAGCCTTGGCTCAAAGTGTCTTTCCCAGTCACAAATGTTTAAATATATAAAGAAATAAAATAACTTGGACATGTACAGTTACTCTCTACTTACTACCTCAGAATACACCACCAAGTTTGTTGAAGACAGATGGAGATGTGGGTGGGGGTATGTAGTGTGGGTGGGGGGGGTGTGATGCAGAGGGGGTTGGGAAAAGATGGTAAGAGAACACCATACTAGGATGGTACTACAGAACCTGTGAGAAAGAAAGCACAAGTCCCATAAGTATCACAGAGCTGTAACAACACACTGTATTACTTCTCTTGTGTCACAGTTCAGCCATAACCACAAGCAAGACCAACTGCTGTTGCCAGCCCAGATGGTGGAAGGGGGATGGGAAAGACTGCTGGTGTAGATGAGGGTTGTGGTGGGGCACAGCACAAACAAAACTACGCACAATGACATATTATGGCAATGTAATCTTTCAATAAAATCACATAGTTCTCTTCCTGATATTGAAGTGCCACTCTTATGCGTACAAGGTAAGTTGTGCTGTGTCAGCAGTTGTACAATCAAGTCACTGTTGTTGAAATTAGGTAGAGGTAACCAGTCCTCAAATTACACTGAGGGAATTGCTATTGATTATGTATATCTATTGTAGGTTTCATACAACTGATTCATTCACACATTGATTACATGAGAGTTTCCAGTATTTAAAAACACGAGTATGTCTGTTATCTATAAGATGTAAAACAAATGTTAATAACTACAGAAGCAGACTGTCTCTGATGTCAACATTGACAATCAGCTGCCCTGCTGTGTGGGGCCTGTGGATTTGGGGGAGGGGAGAGAGAGGACTAAGAAAACTACAATGAAAACAAACTTAAAGATCCTTGTGTGGTGACATATAAATTACTGTTCTCAGAGTATTCATGATAATGTTTGGATATTCAGAGACCCTATCCACATGAGTTAGTACATAATACCTAGTGCTGATGACATGGATAAGGGTATACATGCACGCATATTGGTTCATCTCAAGTATCATTGTTGCTTCCACACACCATGCTTGATCTTGTTCGAAACTCACACATGGTCACAAGGAAACCATTAAATGTAGGTTATATTCTTCAGTTACTAAGAGAAGGCATACTTATTTATGACTTGAGAATGTTGAACTTCTCTTTTTAATAAGAAGTGTGGATGTTAACTTTTCCAATAACCAATTTATTTCCATGCACCGATGGTAAAAAATGTGTTTTGTGCCCCACTATATACCATATGTTTTTTTTGTGTGTCCTTTACATGCTGATCCAGAAAATGATGGTGGAGCTGACAAGCCAGGAACAGCAGGCATCTCCTCCGCAGGTGCATTCAGCTCTGTGAATACCCCCATCGACCCATCAAAGCTACAAAGAAAAGCACCAACAACCAGCAACGGGTTGAGGGTTGGGCTCCACAACTTTATATACCTGCTCCTGCATCTTAGACTGGTCAGCTTGTTGCTGTAGCTCGTGTTATAAATATAAAACATAACACTGTGTCCCAATAACAATTTCATAACACTGTGTAACTGTTCACAGTTGTATCCTCTGTAGGCAAGACTAGCTGTTTAGTCTGTGAAGTCATAAAATGTAACTACCAACAGACTGGTAACCATTGTCAATGAGTAGTCATACACAAAGTTATTTTTCAATTACATATTTCACTTGTTAACAGTACAACTCTCAAATTGCACTCTACATAATTTGATAAAAAAGAAACACTCAACATACCAATATCCTTGTTGTGCATAACTGGTCATACACAATCCTCTATCTCTACACATGTGAGTAGTCTGAGACAGGTCCATCATGTGAGACATACATGATTGTCTGGTTAAGGTCTTACCACTTAAGTGTGATGCTAAATATATGCTAATACTGTATAAGTATTCATTCTGTATCTCTTATACACCTAACCCTTACATGCTACTGCAAGCCTTGTGTTACCATTTTTAGACAAAAACAGTATGTGATTACATTTTCCATCAGCAATGTGTACCATCACTTTATGTCCTCCAGCTGCAGACTTGTCCTGGCAGATAATATCTGGCATGCAATAAAAATCATGTCCGTTATGTAATTCAACCTTCATAGATTGTGTTCTATGTTTTAAAATATATGTACCAAAAAAGTAGCCTATGTTATAAATGCATTGTTTATCTCCCCAACAATACACCTCCATATAAAAAAGGTTGATACTTGTAGCATATACAGCTAGCTTCTGCCATAACATCACAACATATTACTAATATTTTTCTTTTAAGAAAAACAAAAGCAGGGCAGTCAAGCAAGTCAAATGGTCATAAAGCATAAGTAGAAAGTTCAGTTTGTAAACTCACAGTGATTGCTAATTTTCTAATTGATGACTTGTATTGTAAAAGGTTCCTCACAGAGTTTTATTGTCAACTACAGAAACAAAGTCTCTTTCTAATAGTAAAACATGCTCTCACAGAATGTGTGTGAAATTGTACAGTAATACCAGTTTCTTAAAATATACATTAGTTTCACAGGTATACATGTCTACTGGACTCTTCATCCAATATACCACTGGTTTGGTACAGTACAGAAACTATGTATTTATGTCCGAACCTCATATGCATACCACAGCTTTTTTTTGTAGCAAGTAGCATGAAGCATGCATATGCTAAGTATATGTTGGCCTAAAGGTGTACATAACCAGAGCATGTCAGAAAACATCCTACGCATAGCCTGACTTCATCTTACTCCACTAAGCTAATCATTGTCTTTGCTGTATTTAAACTATTTTTTCCTTGTTGTGCATATCAATGGTAGCCATGTACAGAATAAAATATATTAAACTATACACGACAACAGTTTCTTTTGATACAGTGAGTGAGATGATAGGATATCAAACAAAGCAAAAGTGTCAGCAGATCCATGGCATCATCTCAACCCCAAAATATGAAGACATACAAAGTTGTGTCTTGTTCTACATTCATTATTCCTAAGCAATAGTGGACAACAAGGTGTAGGTCATGCTGTGATAACCTCTGCCCTAACTGCTTGTTCACCAATCCACACACTGAGTGCATGATGTGTTCCAAACGTTATCCCAGCACAACCCACTCCCTGGCATGCATTACTGCACATGTACAATAGCTCAATCTTATACAGAAGTTGAAAAACCTTTAAGAATTTGTGTTAGTAGATTATTTAAGAGTGGGAATATATCTTTGCTTTGTAAGACAAGATAAAAACACTGCAACAAATGAACACCACAGTGAAGATGTGTTTACATAATGCCATTGCTCCCAAAATATGAAAAGAACAAAAAAATCATACAACATTAGTAACTGCAATTGTATAATGAATGGTACGTGTGTTATTTAGAGATGCAGCGAATTTAAAATCTGCTGGCAAAGTGCACGCGAAGTGGGCACTTCGCATTGCCACTCCGCTACATGGAGTAGGCAATGCAAAGTGCTCACTCTGCCTTGTCATTACCACTTCACGTTGGGCTGAATGACAATGCGAAGTAAGGCAAAGTCATTGATTTCAATGGACTTCGCGTTCCTCATTATGATTCTAAGTGATCCACTTGGTGTTTCAGAATTGGCAGCACCCCCTCACATAACATGGCTTACAGTACTGTAAGTCACATGCTTTGTAGCCAGGCAGGAAGGAAGTGAGTCACACAGACAGTTTCACTTTCTCCTGTGCAGACTGAGAGAGAGGAGTGCATACTAGAGAGAGGAGTGTTTTGATTGCAGAGGAGGAGAGCTAAAATTTGATACTTAACCCGACAGCTTTTTTAAAAGCTACATTTTTTTGTCTTTTCTGTACTGTTTTTTACTTAATTTGTTCTTTCTGTAAATTTTATTTTTCTTACCTCTATACTTAATTAGCTGTTTGTCTGTGTGTGTGTGACTGTATGTGTGTTGTGCTTGTGTCGTGTGACAGAGTAGTGATTGCTCAGACTGAGGGAGCACAGTAGGAGAGATGGAGCAGGGTTAGGGAATATCTGGGGTGGGGGCAGCTCTGGGAGAGCGTGGTAGTACGCATCATATCATGCTCATGCGTGGGGGGCATGGGCACCCATTTGTGTTGGACCACTCTAAACTTCTGAGTGTCCAACTCCTGGAAGCAGGACCAGCACTGCCTCCTGACTCTGAGGCAGTTCAACCACCACCACCACCATAAAGTCCAGCGCAAGGTCCTTTGAAGCAGGATGTGCCTGTTCCCCAAGGCCCAGGTGTGGATCCCATCAGTGTTGAGAAGTGTGAGCAGCCTACTGCCAGTTCATCTGGCCTTCCCCTGCCTGTGCCTGGTCTTCCCCCCACCTCCGTTGTTTGGCAGTTTTTGACTGTGTTGGGGGGACAGCAGTGTGGTGAAGTGTCACCTATGTGCAGTGGTGGTCCGCCGTGGCCCCTGGGGGAGTCACCTGGGGACTTGGGGCCAGCACACCCATATGCTTAATCACCACCAGTTGGAGTGGCAGGCTGCCACAGAACGGACCATGTCTGTACCTGCTCGCCATTCCATGGCAGAGGGTGCAGCTGTGCATAGAGGCATCCCTAAGAAGAGGAGGGCAATGGCAGCACCTGTTGCTCCACCAACACCTCCGCCACCACCACTACCACCAGCAGGTCATCCTGTCGAATGGGTGGACACCAGAGAAGTGCATGTAACACTGTCTGACTTGGCAGTTCTCTGGAGTGCTGTTGAGGGGAACAGCGAGAGGATGAGTGCTGTGGAGCAGCGGCTGGATGACATAGAGAGACATCAGCTTCAAATTATGTCCATGCTGGAACTGCTGCTGGATCACCATGGGATCCCACATTAGTTTTGCTTCCTCACACCATGTTCCTCCCCCCACACCTTCCTTGCTGTGTCATAAAATGTATTCCTCCACCATCCCTGACACTTGTATGTAATTATGCCCTTTTTTGTTGTCTTCAGTATGCGTTACACTTTGTATTCTGAGGCCCCTTCTTTCTGTTAAATGTCTGTGTGTTTTGTGTGTGTGTGCTGTTTTGGTTCCTCATTTTTCTGCATCCGCAAAAGGCATCTGTCTTGTGTCCAGAAAATTGACAAGTGGTAACACAGTGAAATTAGAGTGTTTCAGCACATACAAAGTCCCCCAGAAATAATGGCACACTCGATCATGTGCACAAAAGTGGCACAGAGTCCCAGATTTTTTCTGCAGGCCCGGAATGCATCCTCCATGTGTCCAGAAAATTGACAAGTGGTAGCAGAGTGAAATGAGACTGCTTCAGCACATACAAAGTCCCCCAGAATTAATGGCACACTCAGTCATGCATGCAGTGGTGGCACAGAGTCTCCAGATTTTTTCTGCAGGCCCACAGTGTGTCCTCCTTGTGTGCAGAAAATTGACAAGTGGTAACAGAGTGAAATGATACTGTTTCAGCATATACAAAGTCCCCCAGAATTAATGGCGCACTCAATCATGTGCACAGTGGTGGCACAGAGTCCCCAGATTTTTTCTCCAGGCCCAGAATGCATCTTCCATTTGTCCAGAAAATTGACAAGTGGTAACAAAGTGAAATGAGAATGTTTTAGCATATACAAAGTCTACCAGAATTAATGGTGCACTCAGTCATGCGCACAAAAGTGGCACAGAGTCCCCAGAGTTTTTCTGCAGGCCCACAATGCATCCTCCTTGAGTGCAGAAAAGTGAAAAGTGATCATCTCAACTGGATTGGAAGGTGCCCTTTGGATGTACAGTAATAGCAGCCTTGGTGAGTAGATATATATATAGATATATGGTTGTGTATTTTGTAGGTGATGATGGGGGGGTTGAACTTGACATGGACATGTACTCATGCTATTGTTCTGCATCACACAGGTGACTCCATCTCTGAACTGTGGTTGTGCACCTTTCAGTGCTCAATGAAAATTTTTTGCACTTAAATGGAAACGGATGACTCTCAAGCACTTGAAAGTAAGTATTTTTTTTTTTTGGGGGGGTGGAATCATATTTTCAGTTTTGTCTGTAATGGTTTCTTATTCTTTTATTTCTTCACAGATTTCTTCAGCATCCTTCTGGAGTCCTGTTGTTAATGGTCATCATTGTCATCGAATGAAATGACTTCTGCGTGTTGCATGTGTGCCCAAGCTTGGGTCAGGGAAGGGGTGTGCCTGATCATGTTGACAAACTTTTTTGGATAAGACCACTTTGACAGAACAACAAACTATCACGAATTTTCCTAAAAACAGAAATGAATGACTTCTTAAAAGTTACAACTTCATTGTTATGTGTACCTCCCCTGTTCTCAAATCTCAATCCCTATTGTCAAGTTACATTTCAGAGACACATCTTGTCAACTATTAAAACAACCTGTTGTGTGCAATATTTGCAGCAGTCTTTACAAAGCAGTGAAATGGATGAAATAAAATTTTCATGCTTACCAGAATGGATCTCACATGGACATTACATCGCTTCCTCTCTGCACGGTATAGCTACAGCATCTTTCCCAATGAGTAATAGCAATGGAGCCTGTTTTTGTTCTCCTGTAAATGAAACAAAAGAAGTGTACTGTATGTGTTTTGCCACTGCATCTCTGAAAAGCTACAAAAAATAAAACAGACAACTTAAGGAAGTGAGGCAGCATAACAAACATGAGTGCACATACTCACTTTATGGTTTAAATATTAAGAAGCTGGTAGTGGTGGTACACTGGTGGACTGGTGGTCCATGGGGGGCAGACAGACTCATGGTGGCAGCAGACTTGGATAACATCAGTCCCGGTGGTGGTGGTGGTCCATTGGGGGCAGACAGACTCATGGTGGCAGCAGACTTGGATAACATCAGTCCCAGTGGTGGTGATGGTGGTCTATGTGGGGGCAGACAGACTCATGGTGGCAGCAGACTTGGATAACATCAGTCCCGGTGGTGGTGGTCCAAGGTGGGCGGACAGACTCATGATGGCAGCAGACTTGGATAACATCAGTCCCGGTGGTGGTGATGGTCCATGGGGGGCAGACAGACTCATGGTGGCAGCAGACTTGGATAACATCAGTCCCGGTGGTGGTGGTGGTCCATGGGGGGCAGACAGACTCATGGTGGCAGCAGATTTGGATCCCATCAGTCCTGGTGGTGGTGGTCCGGGGTGAGGGGGCACACCACCCTTTAAATGCTGCAGTTAAAACCTGCCAACATTAACCACATCATCATCCTCATAAAGAAAACTGCCCTCACAGTCATCGATGTCTGAAGTCTGACCACTGGGAAATCTTTCTCCATTGTGTCATCATCTACATCAGTGGTGGGCCATTTCAGGCAGCCACTGCCAGTGCCACCAGGATGCTCCATTTCCACATCAGTAAGACCACCATGATTAGGCCAGGGTACGATTACTGAGGTTGCAGTCTGTGCTGGTATGTGCCTCTCATTCATTTTAATGAATGTTAGGAAACTAACATTTGCAGGAGACAGGTTTGTCCGACATTCTCTGACTATTGCACCTGCTGAGCTGAATACCCTCTCAACACTTACACTGGAGGGTGGGCATGTGAGGTACTTCAGTGCCACTGCAGTCAGCTCTGGCCATTCACTGACCTTTCCACTCCAGTACAAAAGAGGATCTTCACTTATTGTCAGATGCCTGTTTTCAGACAAATATGACTCAACCATTCTCTGTGTCACACTAAGTCCAATTGTTAATGCATCAGCCTGTTCCCCGGAATCATTGATTTCACAAATACCCACTTGGGACAAAGCATCCCAAAGCAGGCTGACACCAACCACTTTGGATGACAGACCACCAGGAACTACAGTCCCCTTACCCTTGCATGATATGCTTGCTGGTCCTCCAACTATACCTTCAGCTGGATTATGCTGCTGAGGTTTGCAAACCTTGGCACGTGACTTCTGTGCCCCATGAACCAAGTGAACCAGTTGACCACTGATATTTTTTAACTGTTCAGGCCCTCCCTCCAGTACTGATGCAATTCTATATTTGTATCGTGGGTCCAGCATTGTTGCCATGGCAAAGTTGCCACTATGCTGAATGCTCACAATGTGACAATTGTGGTCGAATACTGTCAGCATGTGTTGCAGCAACATACTGCTACCACCATCTCTGGCAACATCAAGGCTATGCTGTACATTCACATATGTCTGCCTCAGCACCCGCAGCAGTGGAACTGATTGGCTAATCGTGGCAGACTCGCTTCTCTGTGCCTGTGTGGCATGTTCAAAAGGCCGCAAAATTGTTATTACTGAGTCTATGAGGCACCACTGTTTAGTCATCATACACATGGAGGCTCGAGAACTGTCACGGCTAGTGTGCATAACAAAGATATTCTGTGATGGCTTTGTATTGTTCATACAACCTCTCTGCCATGTATAACGTGGAGTTCCATCGGGTGACAACTTATAGCTTCAAGCGGTGCTGAGGCAGGCTGTTTTGTATTTGCAACTGCCGCAGTTGGTCACGGGCCTTTCCAGATCTTGAAAAGTGAGAGCAGATACGTCATGCAATGGTCAGCATTTCCTTTATCTCAGGGTGTTGAACAAGCTCCTGAATCACAAGATTTAGACAGTGGGCCATGCATGGAAGACAAAAAAAACATCATTCGTGATGCACTTCACCACATTTGACCCACTGCCACTTGCTATGAACCCAGCTCTCTGGGACAGAGGGTTTAGCCGTCTGTCAATTTCAGTCAGTACCATGTCCAACATGTTCTCACCAGTGTGTATGAACAGGTCACACTGTGCATAGCAATTGTTGCATGCTGGCGAATTCCCAGAAGATTGCTACCACTACAATCCACCTTCCTGCACTGATTATTCACACTACCAACGTCACAAACAACCCCCGGCACCTGCACCCAGTGTGCAGTTATACACAGATATGAACTCCCCATTGTTTTGCCACTTGTCCACATATCCATACTTAAATGGATGAACGGAGAGGAGGAATGTTGAAGGGCATGTCTTACTGAGTCTGAGACAGCGTGGAACAACTCGGGAACAGCACGGGTAGAAAAGTATATCCTGGATGGGACTTTTCATTTTGGACAGGCACGGGCAGCAAACTGCTGGAAACCAGAATTCTCCACAAAGGAGAAGGGCAAAAGATTGATTGCCAGCATTTCCGCTACAGCAGCATTAAGTTCACATGACACTGTATGATTTGGGGGCTACTTCAGCTTATGAGCAAAAATACTATGTAACGTGGGCTGATTTAAACGTTTTACCTGGGGTGTGTTGTTGGTTACAAATGGTTGTGCTCTGTGATGAATGGCATTGGCAGGGGGTGGAGTGTGGACATTTGATGAAGACGGTTGCACAGACAATAATGACAAACCCAGAAATGATGTTATTTTTCCAGATTTGCCAACCTTGGTTGATGTACCACTTGCACTAGACATACTGCATTCTCCACCACCACCACAAAAACTGCTACTCTCACTAGCACTGGACAACATTTCAAAGTCATTATGGTCCTCCACCTCTTCATGCCTGTAGTAATCCTCTGCTCTTATTACCGCACTACTGCAAACCTTTAATTTCCTACTGGGCTTAACAGTCATGGAAGGGATAACATGCTGGCTACGGTTGCCACCGGTGATAAGGGTAAACGCCCAAGTCTAGTATTAGCTGCCAGTTTGTGCTGGGTCCACAGAGCCAAGTGCCTTTTTTTAAGATGTGTATGCTGTCCTTCTGTCCCAAGATGACTCCCCTTTTTACCTCGACTCACATGCACATGGCAAACCTGGCAAATTACAACTCAATCATCATTTGCATCTTGAACAAAAAAATCCCAAACAAGGGACTGTGATGCTTTGCTTTTAACATGTCCATGATGATGTGGCTTATTTAAGTCTGTTGTTTTATGCACTGAAGTGGGGGGGGGCACATGATGTTTCTGGCACTGCACACCTGGACTGCAACTGACCACCACGACTACCTATCATATTGAGTACTGGGTCGTCATCATCATTATCATCCACTAAAACTGGTAAATCACAAGTTTTTACAAGGGGGGATTTCTGCAAACAGATTCAGACACAGTCACTTTTAATTTCTTTTTCTCCAGTTCCCAACTGGGGTCAATAAAATCATCATCATATCCATCAACGTCACTGCCACACACATCCACATCTTCTGCTTGGATGCTAACATGTGGACTGCATGTTGCAACAACAGCAACATCATCATCATCAGTATCATCACATTCATCATCAGCATCTACACCACCATCACCTAATATTTTTTCACCATACTGTGAAGCACTGTTGCATGGAAAATGAGTGACGTTAAGTGCCACGGTGGATGGAATATCACATTGTATGTTATCAATGACATGATCATCAGAATCAGATTCAGTTAATGGGATGTTACTGGGAAGTATGACATCATCTATGCTGTCACTCACTTGCACTGCTTCACACTCAATATGTTTGGATATGGTACACTGGTCGGAATTAGAGCTTGATGCAACAATGCTAATACTACTTGCACCATCACTAACACCAGTAACACTAACACCACTGGCTGGCAAAACATCAGCTCCTCCAACTATCAGTGAAGCTACTGATTGGGCTGTAAAAAACATTACGGGAGAAATACCTTTCCTCACATCAGCAATGCACTTCTCCGTCTGTGTACTACTACCATGCCTACAGACCCTCTTACTGCCAACAATGCCATGGCCAGAAACAGCTTTACTTGCACGACTCTTTGCAGACATTTTGGGGGATCAACCACAAATATTATTACCAAATTCAAATTTTCATACGTTCACTTTCTGACTGGAGGGTCGCTACTCGCTAGCTTGAAGTGAAGCAAAATAAACAACTGTGGCTTCAGCAACAGATAAGAAACTACTGTATTGTGACACTGTCATGGAATTCAAACAACTTCAGTAACCAGTGGTGCTGATAGGGTCACAAAAACAATCCAGTCTGGTAAAAAATACCTTTTCAACAGACAGTGCTGATTTTTACAGCACTACAAGCAGCAAAACTAAGAACAGAGAACACGATTGCAGTACAAAATCAGGCAGCTGCAGTGGATAGCAGGTTCACACTGCTGCGCTTAGTTGCACTTATACTGATCTGTGTCACAAATTTTAAAAGGTGTATTATATTTGATGCATGCAACACTGCAAACACAATACAGAACACTTTGTGTACAATGCTGAACGAGGAATGTGATGCAAATGCAAAAGTTCAGTGTACTCAGTGCCATGTAATGTAAATTTGTAATTTAAACAACCTGACCTTATGAAATGCTGCACCACATTCACACAGCAAGCAGCAAGAAAATTTGTACTATTACTGACAATTTTACTATGTGTACAGTAACACAGTTATATAACAAAAATATTGCCAAAACACAAAGAAATCACTAGTTCTCCAACTTAAATCTACCTACGCACAGATACGCCCATCCACCACACAGCACACTTCACTGTCTTTCACCACATACACTCAGTGTTGTAAATTTACGTTCAAAATCCACACACAAACAAAAACGCTCGATGATGTGAGCACAGGAGGGTTTCTTACAATCGATGAACTACAGTTGGATCCCCCCAAAAAAGCAAAAATGCTTTTTGAACAGCTTTTAAAAGATTCCTACGGACAGCTATCAGAGCACTCTGTCTCCTACTCCTTCCTACTCATACTACCTTGAACTGAGGCTGTGCAGATTAATATAGAGCCCATGTAACCTGAACTCCCATGAATCACTGCAAAATCTGCCTTTGGAGCTCAAAAACAAGGCGAAGTGAGGCAAACTGAACTGCAACCAATGTACTTTGCCTAAAAATTGAAAAAGAAGTGACCAGTGGAGGTGGAGTAACACGAAGTAGCTGTTTCCAATGCACTTCACATTCCACATTGTAACACGAAGTACTCCGCTTCATGTTGCAGAGCACTCTGCGAATCTGCCTTTGCTCTGGGAATCACTTCCCAGAGCGGATTGAGCCCACTTCGCCCACCACTAGTGTTATTCTGGTAAAAAAAAATGAGGTCCTATGTCACCAAATACCCTACATAAATAGTCCAAATCAAATATGCCATATAGTCACTCAAAAAAACTTCTACACACCACCAATACATACAGACTTCTACCAATGTACTTAACTGATATGTGTGTGAGTGGTGCTGAATGCCAAAATGAATATCTCAGAGCTGTGTAGAAGGTCTGCGGCACAAGCAAATAAAATGTTGGGTTGCATAGCCAGGGGTATCACCTCAGTAAGCAGGGAGGTGCTCCTTATGCTGTATAATTGTCTGCTTAGACCACAACTTGAATACTGTATGCAGTTTCGGGGTCTTTACTTAAAAAGGGAATTTTGCTCCTCTGGAGACAGTCCACAGGATGGTGACCAAGATGATACAGGGTCAGGGGGAGAAGATCTATTGGGAGAGACTCAAGGAGCTCAACCTGTACTCCATAAAAGTGAGGAGGAACAGAGGTGATAAAACTGAGGTCTTCTAATATATTAAGTCAATAAATAGGGTAATCTGGGACAGGGTGTTTCAGCTGAGGAAGATGTAGACCACTGGGGGACACACAATAAGGCTGGTTGGCAGAAGACTAAGGGAGGAGACAATGAGGTGCAACCTTGGAATGCTCTGCCAGCAGAGCTGGTGGCTGTTAAAACTGTAGACAAATTCAAGAGAGGCTGGAATAGGTGAAGGGGAATGTTACATCTCAGAACCCCGCTGCATGATTGGGGTGGTGGACCCCGAGTGGAATATGGGGAAGGGGGGCACTAATGGTGCCCTGACCAGGCATTGAACCCCAAGCAGATGCAATAGACCATAGGGCCTATTCTGCTGGGTTCTTAGTAAGGTGGTATGTTAGCATGTCTTCTCATATTGTTTTTTTTTTTGTTTCAGAAACATGACCAATGACTGCCACAGCCAAAGCATTTCTCACCTTGTCTTGGAAGGTCATGCTCCTGTCTGCAGAAATTAAGTATCAAAACAAATTGGCCAAAGACAGATTGGAATTAGAAAAATAAAAGTTTAAATTGGAAAAGGAAAAACTTAAGGTAGAGAAAAAGAAAGTAAATCCACAGAAACAACTTAGTAAACTTGAAACAGACAAACTTGATTTCCACAGACAGGAACTGGCCCTATGGAGACAGGTTAAACAACAGTAGCCAGCTAGATCTCCTAAATCATCAGGAGAAGAGTTGCAGGAGCACATGAGAAGGAGTATGTAAGCACCACCATCATTATGGCTCCAGACGGCGCTTTTCCCTTCATGTCACAGCAACTTTCAGGGCAACAAGGGACTTAACCACACTGATCACCCTGAAGAAAATCTCGCCAACGGCTTTACCCCAGTGTTTTATGTAAATAATGTATATAATACTTTAATTTATTTTTTTGTTTTGGTAAACCAATATTATTAATGATCACTAAAATATGAAAAACAAAGTTTTTTTCCCTCCGTAAATTGTCAACATACTTTTAAAACGCTGTTTTTCTTTAAGAAAACAATTTCATTTTTTGAGGCTACTTATTTTTATAAGGACATTTTTTTGTTTTTTGAGGCTGTTTATTTTTATAATAAAAAAATGTATATTCTTTTCAGACAACCAGATGTGTAAAAAGCAGGTATTTTATTTTTGTGTGTGTGTGTGTGTGTGTTCTTGGCAAAGTCTGTCAAAAATTCTCAACATACTTTTATAACACTATCTATTTTTATAAGACAAAATTTGTATTTTTTGAGGATGCTTATTTTTATAAGAAATATTTTATTTTTGGAGTCAACCAGATTTGAAAAAAAAAAACATGTATTTTCTTTACTTTTTTGTTTGTTCTTGGCAAAGTCTGCCAATTATAATGTCGTATTATTTATGTGAAAGTACTTGACATCATTTATTTTTGTATGTATCAAAATTTGCATGATTTATTAAAAATAAATCAAAACATTGCACAACACAACTACTGTCTCAGCTGTCTTTCATCTACGGTACAACAAATGCTCAAAAATGTCAGAAACTAAGTAATATTTTTCTGTAGCAAGTACCCCATGCTATCCAATGCAACTTCAGTGACAGAGTCATTCTCCTATACAGCACCACCTCAGCTTGTTTACATATGGAATGGGGGTGAGACTTAGGCTCAATTACCCCAAAACACTCCCCGACGCCTGCTGCTGTGCGGAGGGTGTGGGGCGAATGGAGTGATGGGGGTTGTTAACCATAACACCAAATTTCCAAACTTTTATGAGTGCACTATCAAGCCTAACTGCTTCATTAACAAAGTTTTTTTGTAATACAGTTCCCTTCTTTTTGACAAAATGTAATGTAAGTGGTAAATGGCATGTGTTTTTGGGAGCATGGGCCTTCCAAACCCTGCACTCCCTTTGCATTGCACATTTATTTTGCACAATGGTGGTGTGAGGAGCATGGGGCAGGTATGGGGGTCATAGTGGTTGTTAGCTGCAACACCGATTTGTCAAACTTTTGTCGGTGTACTATCAACCCTAACTGATTCATTAATAACGTTTTTTCCAACACATTTCCCTTCTTTTTGATAAAGTGTAATGCAAGTTTTAACTGGTGTGTGTGTGTGTGTGGGAGCACGGACCCTCTGGGCCCTGCGCTCTCTTCACATTGCCCATTTTTTTACACAATGCTGGTGTGAGGAGTGTGGGAGGTGAGGATGGGATGGTAAGGGTTTTCATGAATCTGTAGTTAGTGTTTCGACAGTACTGCAACTTTTGTGACAGTAGTGGTACTGTTGCAACACTACTACTACATTTTGAGAAGTAAAGGTACTGCTGCAACACCACTAGAATGTCCCTAACCCACTTCCCAGATATGGGTGCTGAAAGATAGTGAGACACTGATGTGTCAGTAGTGTGTTCCTTAGTTAACAATGTTTTTTTTTTTTTGCAATACAGTTTCCTTCTTTTTGATGAAGTGTAATGTAAGTGGTAACTGGCATGTGTTTGTGGGACCAAGGGCCCTCAAGGGCCTGCACTCCCCTCACATTGCCCATTTTTTTTGCACAATGGTGATGTGAAGGGGGGGTGGGGATGGGATGGTAGGGGTTGGTAACCCTAACACCGAATTTTCAAACTTTTGCTGGTGTACTGTCAACCCTAACTGATGCATTAATGAAGTGTTTTGCAATACATTTCCCTTCTTTTTGATGAATTGTAATGTAATTGGTAACTGGTATGTGTTTGTGGGAGCTTTGGCCACCGGGCACTGAGCTCCCTTCGCATTGCCCATTTTTTTGCTCGATGGTATGCGTTTGTAGGAGCACAGCCCCTCCAGGCCCGAGGTCCAACTTACACTGAAATACTTCACGGTGGGCCGTGGCTTTGACCCGACAAAGATGGCAGCATTGCTCTTTTACTCTGCCCCAGTCTTACAATAAATTGCATATAATCCACTGAAATGCTGGACTGAAATGCCTTTCTAGCAACTGGAACACCCCTCCCCACCTCTGTCACCATCAGCTGAATGTTTTTGATGAGGGAAACCACGCTCTCTTAACATTAACCGCATCACGATATTTCGGAGCCGCTTTGCTGGGATAGGTCATGCAGGCCCGAATGCGGGGGTACAAGTTCACCTATGACTTTTCCTACCAGTGTGCTAGCACCTGACTTCAAATCTAATGGGCCGTGATCTCCGGATAATTTTGGGTATGGGGAGAGGGTTTAAAAACGCTGTGCCGAAACTATTCCCCCTTTGAATATTGTGTCAGAAAGAGCAATGAATGCCTTGGGGGACAAAGCGCCAGGATCCCATGCACAAGCCACTCAGCCGCCTCACGAACAGGCCCAGCTAGGAGAGGCCCTCTCAAACATTACAAAGATACTGGAGGCTCTCCTAACCAGACTGGATACTATTGGAGAATCCTTAGCGGGGAATGCAGCTGATGTACATAGACTAGAGGACCAGCAAAACGTTTTGGAGCAGAGAACTGAGGAATTGGAAAGGCAGCATATTACTGTGCTGCAAAGGCTCAGAGATCATGAAACTAAGTTATCCAGACTGTGGTACAGAGCTGAAGGTCAAGAGAACTGGAATAAGAGGAACAATATTAGAATCTTAGGGATCCCGGAAGAGACTGAAGGTCTGAATATGGAACAATTCTTAAATAAATGGCTACCACAATAGTTGGGGGAAAGATGGAGAGAGTCTGTTGGTGTGGAAAGAGCTCACTGGGTGTTTGGCAGACCAGACAGTGTCAATGGCCCTAGAACAATCATTGCATATTTGTTAAGATACTCGGTAAAGGAGAAACTGCTTTGAATTACAAGGGACATGGGGGAGATTACACGGAAGGGCAATACCATTTCATTTTACCGAGATTTCACTCAGGCGGTAGCTGCTAAATGAAGAGCGTATAGCCCCTTAAAGAAAATATTAACAGCCAACTCCTTCCAATACCACTTCAAAAGGTGTACTGTAGTGTACCTCTCAAAGGATGGGAAAACCTTCCTTGCTGAGTCACTCAGAGAAGCCAAAGCCTGGATCAATAATCAGTGGTCAGGACTCTTGCTGCAGACTGCATCTCCCAGATGCCTCTGGGCCCCAAGAGATCAAGTAGGGAAGGGAACAGACAAAGGAGGGAAGCACTTTCAAAGGGAAGACAATTTCAGTCAGAATGGTCCGGGTACAAAGGAGTCCCCCTTACTTTTCCTAGCACCATCTCCACAATCTAAAAATGGGAGACACTGTCAGGCAGATTCCTTACCGATTTTAACTTGGCTTTCAGGTGGTGGGATTGAAATGACTGGGCAGCAAGACCAGTCTAAACACTCAACTCCAAGCCGGCAATGCCAGCACTCCAGAAGCCCCAATCAAGTGGTTGCTGGCAACTCATTAGCCTCTCTCCCCGGCTAAACTCCCGAGAGCAGAAGCAACTTCACTAGTGAAAGCTGAAGCTACAGTCTCCCCAAACAAGGATCTTGAGGAACCCATGGATGACACTGTCTCACTGGACTGGGCCACCACTGCGGAAGAAAGTGAAGAAGAATTAGCTCTGGCAGCTGGACTACTAAAGCCAGGGTGTAAATCTTTCACAGAGGTGCTGACTGCTTCCCCTAGACCTGCCAGAGCTGAAAAGACTTGCATGGAGCAATTTGCTACTTCTGGGAAAGAAGAATGACTTAATATATACTTGAACTTTGGTTTGAACTGATGTTGCAGTTTTCCATGGTCTCATTTTTGTCGTTATTACTCCAAAATGCTGTCTTGATAGCTGCCTCTCCCACTCATTCTCTCCTGGCCGGTGTTTTTCCCTGAATGAACATGGGTGGCATGTGAAGTTGGTTACTTTCGCTGTTGCACCCTCCCATACTCCCCACCCCATTTTTTCTCTTGTGTGTTTTCTCTCCCCAGTTTGCTGGATAAAGACATGCATGACGCTTGTATAAAGGGAAGTAGTGCTTACCCCCCACCTGCTTTTTGAATACACCCTGGCCTCAGTATACCCCACCACGTGCTTTTGTTCTCACTGGTGGTCTCGACCAAAAATGTTTGATAGGGAATTTGGTGTCACTTAGGATGACTGATAATCCAGCAGCACATCTGTCACCACTCCGTCCCTATACCTTGTCCCTGTTTCCCTCAGCCGATCATTAAGTTATGAGTTAAATGGCTGACAGAGGTTTACCCTCCCCTCTCCCTCTCTCCTCTAAGCTGTTCTTATGTATAAGAATGTTTCTTTTCCTCCTTCTCCCATCCACCCCTCCCCTTTTCACATACCTCTCCCTTTCCAGTTGCTACACGCTCTATTTTTGCCCTTTCGGCTGGTTGTCGTTAGGCACTCCTGGACCCTCCGGACCTAGCTCTTAAATGAATCCACAAGGCCAGGTTGGGACAGATCACCCATGTTAGGTGTGACACTCCCCTTGCTTATTTGGTGCTTGAAGCAGTGTGGCGTGTAGTGCTTTGACATCTCTATACACACATACACCTCAGCATCATTAACTTTAAATTGTCTAGTGTGCTTATATTTAGAGCAATAGCTCTTTTGTTGGATTTTGTATTACTGTTAATCTTTAACAACGTAGTATATAATTATTTTTTCTCCTATTTGACCAGGCTCCTATTAGTTGGTGACAACAGCTGCTGCTACCTTCTCACTCCTCTTACTACATTCTCTTCCTCTCCTGGTACACCAGGTTTGGTGCCCTTACGTATGAGCTAACAACCAGGTGAATTCTTTCTGTTGTCTGCTGAATGATTTTCTATTTTCTCTGGGGTGAGTACTCCTTTTCTCTCTCTAACTAGCCACCTGGTAAATGATAATAGCTGCTGTATCCTCTACAAATCATGGTTGGAGGTGCGTCTCCTGGAATGTCAAAGGACTTAAACACCCAGCTAAACGTACTAAAGTTTTACAATTCCTGAACTCTATGAGTACTGATATAGCCCTTCTCCAGGAGATGCATCTTACCAACCGCACTGTGTAATGGCTTAAAAAACTATGGGTAGGATCAGTTGTTGCTAGTTGTGCCACCACTAAATCTAGATGGGTTGCTATCTTGCTATGTAAGTCTGTGCCCTGGGTGATAGAGGATACGCGTTTGGATTCCCAAGGGCGATGGATAGCAATCAGACTCTCTTACCTGGGAGGCAGGGTACTAGTGACCAATGTGTATGGCCATAACAGAGACTCCGGGGAAGTATACCCTTACTTAAGCCAAGCCTTCACAGACTTAACGGATGGCCTATCTGATGTTCTGATTTTACTAGGAGGGGACCATAACCTAGTCCTAGATATTTTTCTTGATAAATCCTTCCCCACCCCACAAACCCATTCCAATGTGCTAGCAGGCCCCACCAATTTGATTGCAGAATGGCGCCTATGTGACCCCTGGAGAAGGAGTAATCCGCAAGGGCGCGACTACTCTTTTTACTCGGCGGTGTACCATACCCATAGCAGGCTTGATTTCTGGCTCACCAATTATGTAGCTGTGCCAGGGATCATGGATGCTTTGATAGGCAGCATTATGATCTCTGACCATGCTCTGGTATCAATTCTGTTCTCTCCACCGGGCCAGGGAGCTCATACCACAAAATGGAGATATAACCCATCACTGTTACAGGACAGAACGTTTCAAACCTACCTAAAAGAAGAATCCCACTCCATTTCTCTCTCAACACCTCCAAAGAGATTTGGGCCTCTATGGTATGGGAAGCATTCAAAGCTGTTATTAGGGGAGGATTATCTCCTTCACAGCAGCCAAAAACAAGGCCCAGGCAGAAACTATATGCTCTCTGCAAGCTGAACTTGCAACTCTGGAGAGACAATTCAAAGCCTCAGCACAAATCCCACTTAATTCCCCCTTTCTAGCCACCATTACAGGCCTAAAATTTCGAATGAACACTCTGTTAAACAAAAAAGTGGAATAGCAGTTAATCTGTGCCAAACACAAATCATGGGAAGGAGGGGACAAGGGAGGCAAATTGTTAGCCTATTATCTCCGTAAGCAACAAGCCTCATCCATGATACTTGCCCTGAAGAATAAACAGGGTAAAATAGTTTCAGCACCTAAGGCTATTAATGAGGTGATGCAGAGTTTCTACCAAGAACTTTACCAAACCCAGGCCAAACTCTCAGCTACAGAACTCTCCATACGCTTATCTGAGATGTGTAAAGGGGTCTCTGTCCCCAAACTCTCGCAAGAGCATTGTGATGCTTTAGATGCCTCTATAACGTTTGAGAAACTCCAGTCCGCTCTGTCTCAAATGGCAAAAGGGAAGGCTCTGGGACCAGATGGAATGAGAGCAGAACTTTACTGACTCCTTAAAGCCGAAATTACCATCCCCCTTTTACAGGCCCTGCAAGAAGCCCAAAACACAACTGCTCTTCCCCCCACCATGCGGGAAGCCCTAATAACCTTAATTCCCAAGAAGTCCTCAGATGCAATGAACTGTGCCAATTTTCAGCCCATTTCACTGCTTTCAGTAGATACCAAGTTATTAGCCAAAGTCCTGGCAAACAGACTAGCCCAGGTCCTCCCTACCCTGATACATCTTTCGCAATCTGGCTTTTCGAAGGGTAAGTCGGGAGCAGATAATCTGCAACAAGTCCTCAATTTAAAATGGCTAGCACATCACTCCACAACTCCGATGCAGCCTTGGCAATCAACTTTGCCAAGGCATTCGAGTTTTTAGAATGGAGCTACCTTCACAATGTTCTAAAGCTGTATGGGTTTGGGTCTCACTTTTGCTCCTGGATCTCCACATTATACCACCTTCCAACAGCCAGAATTGTTACTAATCGAGATATTGCCCTTCCCTTTCCACTGCAGGGGGACACTATGCAAGGCAGACCCTTTCCCCTCTTCTTTTCATTACAGCTTTGGACCCCCTGATTAGGAAACTCTTGGGCACCCCAGGCATTACCATGATCCCTGTTAAGGAATAATCCTTTCTGGTTAATGCCTATGCAGAAGACATGTTACTCACACTGTCTAACCCAGAGCTTTCCATACCCATGGTACTGCCAGTGCTATAAGAGTTCACCTCACTCTCCAGCCTGCTAATTAACCAAAAGAAAACAATTCTCTCCCCGCTGAATACAAAGTGTGGTAGAAACTGCCTAGTAGGTACTGACATCACCTGGGCCCAAAAGGATTCTTCTACTTTCAGCCTGGAAAGACCTGAAAAAGACCAATATCTCCCCACTTTTAACAGCTCTTACAGCTGAAGTCCAGAGATGGAGAGAGGTGTGGCTATCTCTGATAGGTAAAATAGAAGCCATCCGCATGTTTATTTTCTTCAGAGTCTCATACCTCTTAAATAACCTCTCAATTCCCCTGTCCCTGAAACCATTTTCTGCATTGGATAAACTTATCTACTCCTTTTTATGGGAGGACAAAGCTGTATGCTGGGGGTGTACAAAGCTGCGGGCCCATTGGATCAACGGTGGACTGGGGCTCCAATGGTTCACAGGGTACCATTTAGCCTTTCGTATGGCCCAAGCCACTACCTGGTTCATCCCTCATTCTGCCCCCCCCCCAAAATGGGTACCTCTAGAAGCTGCCTTTATACCAGATAATTCACTTTTCTCTCTGCTTACCAACAAGAACCCCCGGAGACCAGCTTACTCCAATTATGACTAAAACTTGCAGAACCTGGAGCCGGGCAATGGCCCTTACTGGGGTCCCAAGTACGGGCTATCTCCCTTCAATCTCCTATGCCCCTCAATGGAACAACAAACTCATTATAGTGGACTGCAGACCCCTGAACTGGCCCCATTGGGCATCCAAGAGCATTTATTTTGTGGAAGATCTCCTTCTCCCAGATAGTAAAGTACTGATGTCCTTTGAGCAACTGCGGGGCACCTTTGATCTGAAAGCACAGGATTTCTGGAGATATCTCCAGATACAGAGTGCACTTGTTCCCCTCTTAGCCGCCTCAACTGACATGGGTGGATGGAATTGCTTGACCACCCTTCGCAAGCCTAGGAAACGCCAGGGCCTGGTGGGAACCTTCTATAAAATACTCAGGAATTCACAGCCAGACACTACCTCTGCAAGCCGAATAGCATAAGAAGTGGAACTCCAACACCCTCTCTCACTGCAGCAGTGGTTGGACTGCCTCAAGGCAGCTCATACAGCATATGAAGATGCCAGGAGCCAAATGATGCAGCTGACAATTCTTCTCAGGTGGTACAAGACACCCGCAATGGTCTCTAAACTTAAAATACTGAAACATGATACATGCTGGAGATATCAGTCCTCTCCTGCTTATTTGCTCCACATCCTGTGGACATGCCCAGTCCTTCAGGGATTCTGGACACAGATATTGGATGACTGCTCAAAGATGACTGGCAAACTGCTTTCTCATTGCCATGACTCCCTTTTGTTGGGAGACGTCTCCATTCTGGATCCCCTGCCTGCCCCAATAAAAGCATGGACTCTTGCAGTAGTAATGGAGGCAAAGAGGGCCATCCTGATGAAGTGGAGACAGCCCTCTGCCCCTGTGGTTGCTCTCTGGTGGGCAGCCATGGCTCGGCTAGCCATCTTCGAGAGGCTCACTGCGGGTAGGGAAAGGCCACCTCCCTAAATATCACAAGAAATGGGATGCGTATCTGCATTCACACATCTGTGCAGTCCTACCCCCCCTCCTCAAAATCACCCAATGCTATGATCTGAAGTATATTCTCTCCCCCCCCCGCACTCCTGTCCAAAAGATGGGAAAAGGAGTCCTCTTCTCACCCTGTCACTACCATCCTCATATTCTACCTGTCTTCTCTTTTCGCCTATACTCTCTGCTGCCTACCTGCTCTTAGGAACCTGTGTTGGGTTGTTTGCCATAACATGTATGTGGGTTCTGATGCTAACTAATAACAATGTTATCAAGAATGACAGCAAGCGACTATGTCTTAGCTCGGTAGTTGGGAACAAGTTGGAATGTACACATTATACTTGGACTGTCACAAACTAGCACAACTGGAATATAAGTCTTCAAGTAATGTAAAGGATGTAGAATGTCTTACATATACTTTTCTCTTGCAATTGAAGTGTTATGTTACCCTATTATTATTATGTGGTGCTCAATACTGCTGTATTAGTGTAAGGATACATGTGCATGCCTGGTCCACTGTCGCCATTATTATGGCTGTTTGTAACTGGAAAAACTCAATAAAATCTTATACGATAAAATAAAAATACTTCACGGTGCCAGTTTTTAACCTAATGATATGCATATGTGGGAGTGCAGGCCCTCTGGGCTCCGTGCTCCCATTTACAGTCACATCTCTGGTTTTAGGCCTTGCAACACTACACATTTCTGCAACAAAAGTGCTAGCCATTTGTTTGATATGAATTGCAGAAGAAACTGCCTCATCTGGCACTTTAATGATTTTGAAATTCCACTACTTTCACAAATTTCCCATACGTTAACTTACAATACTTTTGTGAAACTAGAGTACTGTCACAACAGTGCTGTCATTTTAGTGTAAAAAAAAAGGTAGTGTTGCAGCACTGATGGTATTTTTGCGAAACAGGAGATAGTGTTGCAACAGTACTGTAACTTTCACAACAATGGTGGTACTGTTGCAACACTACTGCTACATTCTTTGAAGTAAATGTACTGTTGCAACACTACTAACACTTCCCTAACCCACTTCCCAGTTACATGTGCTGAAAGATTGTGAGACACCGAGCCATCAGTAGTGTGTTCCATAGTTAACAAAGTTTTTTTGCAATAAATTTACCTTCTTTTTGATGAAGTGCAATGTAAGTGATGGCTTGTATGTGTTTGTGGGACTGTAGTCCCTCCAGGCTCTGAGCTTACCTCACATTGCCCTTTTTTTTATGCAATGGTGGTGTGAAGAGGGTGGGGGTTGGGGATGGGATGGTAGGGGTTGGTAACCCTAAAACTGAATTTTTAAACTTTTGTTGGTATACTATCACTCCTAACTGATGCATTAATGAAGTGTGTTGCAGTAAATTTCCCTTCTTTTTGAAGATGTGTAATGTAACTGGTAACTGGAATGTGTTTGTTTTTGCTCACTGGTATGCATATGTGGGAGCATGGGGCCTCCGGGCTCTGCACCCCCACTTACACTTGAAAACTTCACCGTGCCTGTTTTTAACCTAATGATATGCATATGTGGGAGTGCGGGCCCTCCAGGCCCTGTGCTCCCACTTACAGTCATAGCTCTGGTTCCAGGCCTTGCAACACTACACTTTTCAGCAAAAAAGTGCTAGCCGTATGCTTGATATGAAATTCAAAAAAAACCTGCCTCATCTGGCACTTTAATGTTAAGAAATTCCACTACTTTCACAAATTTGCCATACAGTAACACAATACTTTTATGAAACTAAAGTGAACTGTCACAGCACTGCTGTCACTTTAGCCTAATAAAAGGCAGTGTCGCAGCACTGATGGTATTTTCGTGAAACAAGATAGTATCGTGAGAGTACTGTTACTTTCATGACAATAGTAATACTGTTGCAACACTACTGCTACATTCTGTGAAGTAACAGTACTGTTGCAACATCACTAGCACTTACCTAACCCACTTCCCTGATATGGGCACCGAAAGATTGTGCAGACACCAATATATTAGTAGTGTGTTCCAAAGTTGCCTTTTGCAAATTTACTGAAAAAAATTCACAATGCTACCAATGTAGTGCAATGTAACAGATATGTGGTTATGGGAGCCCAGACCCTCCGGGCCCTATGCTCCCCTAATACTTAAAATATTTACGTAGTGTTATGCAAATGTTAGAGCTCAGGCCCACTGGGCCCTGTGCTCCCACTTAAACATACGTATGGGGGCATAACGCAAGCCTATAAACATGACAATGAACCCATGGAAGACAAATTTGCCAATATCTCAGTAACTGTACAACCTATGAAAAAAATTCCACTGCAGGTGTAATCAGTGACTTTTTAAGTGAAAAGTCTGTATCTCACATCGTTTTCGAGATATGGGCAACGGAATGTGATGCGGACACAGCCATGTTAGACTATGGGAAATTTCTCAACTTTGCAATGCTGCAGCTAAGGAGGCATTTAATGGTTTGAGGCCAAACTAACAAAAGACACATCAGTGGAACCAAAGCTTACCACCCTGCAAATTTCAGCCCACAAGCCCCAACCATTTTGGTACAGTGGAGTGACAAAGAATGTCTCTGTTTTTGAATCTATCTATCCATTCAATTGTTTAACCAGGTGAGACACACTAAGCTGAAAGGTTGTTTACAAGTGCAACCTGGGAGAACATGGAAGTTAAGTGACTTGCTCAGGGTCACACAGTATGCAAGTGGGGGCAGTGGGATTCAAACCCAGGTCTCCAGATTTGCAGCTCAGAGTCTTTAACCACTGTGCTATACTGCTCCCCTATAATAGTGTTGTGAAATTGTGAAAGAACAGGCACAAAACTGTCATGATTTGCAAAAGTGTTGAATCCAATCTGTTACAATTTTGCAACACTAATGGGAGCCAGTCTCAGAAAAGACATTTCTGGGGGAGTTTACCCCAAAATAAAGGTTGTGCTATGTAGCACAGGGCCCAGCTAAATAAACACAACTGTCAGTGTTTTCCTAGGCCAAGCCAAATTTGAACTATAACCATTTTTGCCCATCACTAACTGCAAACAAGATGGCAGCAGCTCGAAAGCTTTTTGGCATAGCTCAACAAATTATTTTGTTTCCCCAAAAGCTTCTAAAAGCTTTCGAGCTGACTTATATTTTTCCCAAAGGCTCTAATGGGAATCTTTTAACTTTCATAACTTTTGAACGGATTAATGTTTTTTCATCAAATCTTCGAAAGGCACTTCCCTGATGCAGTCCAAATATACTCTGACCATTTCAGACCAGTTGGAGAAACCGTTCAGGCTGTAGAGGTGTGTGAAGAATTCAAAAATGTTGAGGATTTTATACACTTTTCAATGCTATGCAGCTCCGCAAGTGAAAATCTGACCAGAACAGCCAGACAAGACCAGAAATAATCAGAAAACATATACAGAGTGATTGGAAGAGATATGTAATATTATGCTGGGCTAATACCACCAATCCACCCCAAATAGTAATCAATCACAGCCCAAGACTCTTCTTTTGACGTTGCTTAATATTATGTTACATGTGATGTGATTTACAGTCATGTAAGAAAGCAGCTTCATTATAATCCTAAGTTTATGCACACTTTATTTGTTTAATACAAATAGTATTGATTCGCCCTGTAGCTTTAATTAATGGGGCGATTGTACTTTATGAGTAGTACAAATATGATCACCAAAATTCAAACATCATAAAGTATGGTCATATACATTGACACATATTTAAAACAGTACTACATGATTCATGTTTGGAAATAGAGAAATGCGGAAGTCACGTCACTACAGGTGCAGCTTAGGTACAGGAGGAGTGGTAGAAACAGGCCCCAGTCATAACATATAGAATAATGTATGGGGTGGTGTGTGTAACGAGAAGTGTACACACACCTGAGGGATAAGATGCTACATAAACCCCGAGAGCGAAGCTCGAGGGGTTTGTGCAAGCATCTTACCCCAAGGGTGTGTGTAAACTTCGAGTTTACACACAACACCAAATATTTTATTTTTTATAATTAGTGGTGATTTGCACTGTTTGCGCAGCTTTGCGTGACTTAGTGCAGCTTTGCGTGATTGCGCAGCATTGCGCGGCATTGCACAGTTCGCCATTATACACACTCATGTATAACAGGAAATTACGCCACGGTTTCCCTATGGGAAAAAGGGGAAGCCATTAATTATAACAAAATAAACACAGTAACTTTGTCTTGTAACAGACATTAACAACCAACATCTTTTCATAGTACAATATTACATGTATGACAAAAGGGCCACCAGACTTCTCATCCTTCATGAACAGGTGACACACTCAATTAACTAGAAAATCTTTACATCAGGTAATATAAGCAGCCCATACTTATTGATGCTCTGTGTGTAGAGCACCACACTGAGGCAGATGAGGCACAGGTGTTCTAACCAAATGTTAAACTAGGAACTGATAATATACTAAAATATCACAGCAATAACTATATTGTCAAAAACAGTCACTATACAATGTAAGCCTAATACATCTTGCAAAAGTATTTAGCCACCACATATTTGACCTTTAACTACAAATTTCCTTTTCACATTAGATTCAGCTAGCTCCACAGAAGAGGAAGAAGGCCAGGGGCACACTGTACCACCTCAGTCTGGACCCACAAAGAAAAGACAAAGAACATCTGGTAAGTATATTGACATGTATCAATAATTGACAAAATATCATATCCAGTGTAGACTAAGAGAACTAGATAACATCTCCACATCTACATCATAAAAGGGTCATTCTTAGAGCATAGCTATGGTACCTACCAGGAAAGGATTATTTTAATTTGGACATGCACAGTTACCCCGTAGTTGCCACCTCAGATTACATCACCAAGTTTGTTGATGACAGATGGAGATGTGGGTGGGGGGGTGTGGTGCGAGTGTGGGGGGGGGGTTGGGAAAAGAGGGAGGGAAAACACCACACTAGAACGGTACTAAAGAAACTGTGAGAAAGAAAACACAAGTCCCATAAGTATCACAGAGCTGTAACAAAACACTTTATTACTTCTCTTGTGTCACAGTTCAGCAATAACCACAAGCAAGATCAACTGCTGTTGCCAGTCCAGATGGGGGAGGGGGGATGGGAAAGAATGCTGGTGTAGATGGGGGTTGGGTGGCAATGGCACAAATGAAACTATGCACACAGATATATTACGACAATATAATCTTCCACTAAAATCTCATAGTTTTTATCCTAATATTGATGTACCACTCATCTGTGTACAAGGTAAGTTGCGCTGACCCAGCAGTTGTATAATCAAGTCACTGTTGTTGAAATTAGGTAGAGGTAATCAGTCCTCAAATGACACAAAGGGAATTGCCATTGATTATGTATATCTATTGTAGGTTTCAGACAACTGATTCATTCACACATCAATTACATGACAGTGTCCAATATTTAAAAACATGTCTGTGTCTGTTATCCATAAGATGTCAAACACATGTTTATAACTACAGTAGCAGTATGTCTCTGATGTCAGCTGTCCTGCTGTGTGGAGCTTGTGGATTGGGTTGGGGGGGGGGGGAAGGAGGAATAAGAAAACTGTACAATGATAACAAAATTCAACATCCTTGTATGGTGACATATAAATTATTGTTCTCAAAGAGTATTCATGATAATGCTTGCATATTCAGAGTGCCTATCCGCACGAGTTAGTATTTAATACCTAGTGCTGACGACATGGATAAGAGTATGCGTGCATGCATATTGGTTCATCTCAAGTATCATTGTTGCTCCCACACACCATGCCCGATGTTGTTCAAAACCCATGCATGGTCACAAGGAAACCTGTAAATGTAGGCTATATTCTTCAGTTACTAAGAAAGAGAATACTTATTTATGAATTGAGAATATTGAACTTCTCTCTCTAATAAGAAGTGTGGACTTAATCTGTGATTTCAATAGTTATTGATGTTAACTTTTCCAATAACCAATTTATTTCCAAGCACATACTGTAAAAAATGTGCTTTTTGTCCCAAGACTTGTTGCTTATCACTACATACAATATGCTGTTTTTGTTTTTTGTGTGTCCTTTACATGCAGCTCCAGAAAATAATGATGGTGGAGCTGGCAAGCCAAGAACATCAGGCACTGTCTCCTCAGGCACATCCAGCTCTGTGAGTGTCCCCCTACCCTTCAAAGCCACAAAGAAAAGCACCAACAAATGGCAACAGGTTGAGGTTTGGGCTCCACAACTGGATGTACCTGATCCTACGTCTCAGACTGATCAGCTGTCTGCTGTAGATCATAAATGTTATAAATATAGAACATAACATTGTGAGCCAATAATAATTTCATAACCCTGTGTCACTCTTCACAATTGTATCCCCTATAGGCAAGACAAACTGTTTAGTCTGTGATGTCATAAGCTGTAACTACCAACAGAGTGGTAACCATTGTCTATGAGTAGTCATACACAAGTAAAGATATTATTTAATCACATATTTCACTTGTTAACAGTACACCACTCAAATGGCACTCTGTACATCATTTGCTAAAAAAGCTCAACAAATCAATATCCTTGTTGTGCATAACCGTTCATACACAATCCTCTATCTCCACACAGGTGAGTACTTTGAGACGCATCTTTCACGTGAGACAATCTCGACTGTCTTGTTATGGTCTTACCACTAAAGTGTGATACTAAATATATGCAAATACTGTATAAGTATTCATTCTGTATCTCTTATACACTTAACCGTTACATGCCACTGTAAGGCTTGTGTTACCGTTTTTAGACAAAAACAGTATGTGATTACATTTTCCATCAGCAATGTGTACCATCACCCTATGTACTCCAACTGCAGACTTGTTCTGGCAGATAACATCTGGGAAGCAACATGAATCATGTCCTAACTTATATAATTTAACCTACATAGATCTTGTTCTATGTTTTAAAATATATGTACCAGAAAAGTAGCCACTGTTGTTAACACATAGTTTATCCCCCCAACAGTACTCCTCCATATAACAATGTTGATACTTGCAGCATGTGCAACTAGCTACTGCCATAACATCACACCATACTACTAATTTATTTTTTGTAGAAAAACAACAGCAGGGCAGTCAAGCAGGCTAAACAGTCTTAAAGAGTAAGTAAAAAGTTCAATTTGTAAACTTACAGTGATTGCTAATTTACTAAGTGATGACTTGTATTGTGAAAGGTTCCTCACAGAGTTTAATGTCAACTACAGAAACACAAACTCTTTCTATTAGTTAAATGTGCTGTCACAGAATGTGTGTGAAATTGTACAGTAATAAGAATTTCTTAAAATATACATTTACTTCACAGGTATACACGTCTACTGGACTTTTCGTCCAACATACCACTGGTTTGCTACAGTACAGATACCATGTATTTAGCTCTGAACATCATATGCATACCACAGCTTTTTTTGTAGCTAGTAGCATGAAGTATGCCTATGCTAAGTATTTGTTGGCCTAAATGTACTAGCGTGTACATAACCAGAGTATATTAAAAAATGGCCTACGCATAGCTTGACTTCATCTTACTTCTCCAAGCTCATCATTGTCTTTGCTGCATCTAAACTATGTTTTCCTTGTTGTGCATATCATTGCTTGCCATGTACAGAATAAAATGTATTCAACTATACACAGCACTTTCTTTTGATACAGTGAGTGAGATGATAGGATATCAAACAAAATAAAAATATCAACAGATCCATGCCATCATCTCAACCCAAAATATGAAGACATACAAAGTTGTGTCTGGTTGTACATGTTATTTCTAAGCAATAGTGGACAACAAGGTGTAAGTCGTGGGCACTCCTGCAGTGAAGAGGCTCCTAGGACACACTGGGAAGTGGCTTCCTCTGGCCACTGTCCCCCTCCATGACTCCTGACCACAGGAACTTCCTGTCCTGAGCGGGTGTTCCTGCAGTGAAGAGGCTCCCTGCCCACACCAGGATGTGGCTTCATCTGGCCACCATCCCCCTCCATGACTCCCAGATGCAGGAACTTCCAGCCCTGAGTGGACATTCCTGCAGTGAAGAGGCTCCCTGCCCACACTAGGACTCAGCTTCCTCTTGCTGCCATCCCCCTCCATAATTTCCGGCTGCAGGAACTTCCAGGTAAACCAATGGTCTGCTCCTGGCTTTGGCCTGAATACTGGCACATGACTCCATTTCCAATTGGTCAGCACCCAGAGGTACCAAGCTTCTCATTTGCTGCTGCTTGTATTTGCAGCCTTTTGATTAGCTGAGCTTGGGTACTGGACAATCCAACCTTACTTGAAGCTGCAGTGCGGGTCCTCGCTCTCTGGACTGGAAAACTAGCTGCTTTCCCCTGATATTTCTGTTCCCTGTTATTTTTTTGTCTATATTTTGTCCCGCCTAACCTCCCCAACCCTGGCCTCTATTAAATCCACTAAAACCCTTCCCCTCTTTACACTCATTCACTCATTGGTTGTTCTGCTCAAACAAACAATTCCACCTATTGGATATTAGGATTAGACTCCCCCATGTCCCCTGGTCAAAAAGACTAAGAGTTTCTTAACCCTGTCTTCCTCAAAAGCTGCCCACACTGCTCTCCTATAGTGGAACTGCTTCTACAGTTCCTTAACTTGCAATGACATTAACTCCCTCTTCCTCGCACAGCCTGGTTTTATATCTGTACTATTCCTATGCTGCTCTGCTTAGTTTCCCACACCCCATCAACCTATAACCCATCAAAATGAGGCCAATGAGTTGCTTCCTCGCTCTCCTATATATAGCCATCTTTATATCTTGCAACTCCCTCATCTCCTCCTGTAACTGGGAACAACACTGGTGACCACGACTTGCATCTGCACAGCCTCCCCCCCAGGTACTGCTCCAAATGGTGTCAGCGTGGCTCAGTTGGTAGCACATCCGCCTCTGGACCAGAAGATCGTGGGTTCTCGTCCCACACCGGTATTGGACTTGCACCTAAAAATCACTGGCATCCGAGTGCAGTATTGGGGGGTGCTGTACTGCTGGGGTGTGCAGTCCTTCGGATGAGCGTTAAGCAGTCCTTCTGCCCATCCTGGTGTTGTCCTGGTGGGTGTCCAGGTGAAGTAAAGAACCCAGGGCACTCTTCGTGAAGAGCAGGGAGGATTCCCAGTGTCCTGGCCAACATTCCCCTTCCCATAAACTGGTTCATGCAATTATCCAGGCTGTGTGTGGGTGATGATGTGCGATATGGCCGCCACCACACATTCAGTCACTTCACTACCAGTCTAGCATTGCTTGTAAAGCACTTTGGGATACTGTGTATGAAAAGCGCTATATAAATCCTGATTCTTCTTCTTCTTCTTCAAACATCCTCACAATGCCTCCTTACCCTACCATACCTACCCAAACAACATATTGTTAGACTAGGGCACTGGCTGCAAGTCATTCTATATATGTTCTCCCCCAAAGCAAGAAAGCGGTTTCACCACAAGCTTGCATCCCCTGGTCATATGCTGCTCCACCTAATTGCTCATCTGTTACTAGCTGGAGATGTGGAACACAACTTGGGACCCTCCCCTCACATCAATCCCTCTCCAATTCCCCAGACCACTTATCACTGCAACTATAAGGGACTCTACACAGTGCACCTAAACTGCCAGAGTCTGCATCCAACAATGGCCGAACCTGAGGCATGGTTCTGCACCCTAAAACCGACAATAATTGTAATCACAGAATCCTGGCTAAAACCCTCTGTCCTACCTCATGAAATATCCCTACATTGGTACACTACATTTAGGTGGGACAGGGTTGGTAAGAGAGGTGGAGGCATACCTATGTATGTCAGGTCTGACTTAGCCACCTCAGAAATCATCCTAAAGACCCCTCCCATGCCATGGGTGAAATTGCTCTTTGTTTCTATAACCATTGGATCAGGCAAAAAATTTGTAGTCAGCTGTATCTATGTGCCACCAAAAATCACTTCAGCTGCCTTCCCTGAACTTGTGTCTTCCATCTCAGACCTCCCCCACCAAGAGTTGATAATGTGCGGTGACTTCAACATAGACTGGAAGGCTCACAATTTAAGTAATGTCCATTCTTCCCTAGCTGACAACAACTTAACTCAGCACATTGCTGAACCCACCCGGAGGAACCCTAGAACAGGAAATCACTCTATCTTTGATTGGATTCTCTCCAACTACCCACACAGAATAATAGACACAAATAATAGACACAGGAATCCTGACGGATAGCATAAGTGACCACTCACTCATTTTCTGTGTGTGGAGAAATAAAACTCTCAACCCTCATCCTAAAATTGTAGAATCATGGAACCTAACTACCTTTGATCGCATCTCCTTTCTCAATTCTGTATTCAATATTAACTGGTGCCCTCTTTTCTCACCCTGCCTACCATTGACCAGCCCTTGGACTATCTAATGGACTCTGTTTCCACAATTATCAATCATCATGCCCCTCTCACCAGGCATAGGTCCAAAGGCAAATCAGTCCCTGGTTGACTAAACATATCAAGAAACACATAGTTGAACAAGAAATGGCCTGGAAAACGTTAAAGAAAACTGGCCTCCCCTCTGACTGGCACTCATACAGGGAGCTTTGTGACACATGCAAATCTACTACAACTAGTGCCAAGAGGAGGCATTATTGCACCTTACAAACTGATAAACTCAGCAGCCCCAAAGAATTCTGGTCAGAGATAAATTCCCTCCTAAAAGGAAAAACCTCCTCCATTCCTGACTCACTTCAAGGATAAAACATTCTCCTGTTCCTCCTCTATAGCTGAAGGTCTTAGCAACTTTTTTACCAACCTCAGCACCTGCGCTTCTCAATTTATCACAGTGCAACAATGCCACCCATCACCTTCCACCAACCCCCCTAAGACCTCTACAGGAATTTTTCATATAAGACTAGTCTCATGCAAAGAGGTTCTCAAACTAATGTGCAACCTCGAGGAACATGGTTCACCTGGCCATGACTCCCTCAAACTCCAATGCTTGAAATGGGGAGCCCTTACACAGGCCCTCCTGGTCAGGGATCTGATCAACAGGTCCGTCCTTGAGAGAAAAGTTCCTATCAAATGGAAATCAGCCTTGGTCATCCCAGTTCACAAGGGGAGTTTGACCTCACCAGTAGAAAATGACAGACCCATCTCTATACTCTGTTACCTAGCAAAAGTACAAGAATGAATTCTTTACAACCAGTAACAGGAATTTATTGAACCACACAAACTACTCTCCCCTAACCAACATGGAGTCCATAAAAATCATAGTACTGTCTCTGCCCTCATCAAGGTAACCTCTGACATTCAACTCACCTTTGACATGGACCTCACTAAAACCTTTGATTTGGTCAAACATGATCTGCTACTACAGAATCTAACATCTATGGGACTTGATCTCCATTCCAAAACCTGGATTCAAGACTATCTTACAAGTCATTTTCAAAGTGTCAAGTCGTCCAATTTCCACTAGACCTTCAGACCCATCTCCCTTGGAGTTCCACAGATCTCTATATTGGGACCATTACTTTTCTCACTATTTATAAATGTGCTGCTGAAAGTCTGTGGTGGAGTATCAATTCAGCTTTATGCAGATGATGCCATCCTATACAGGTCTTCTGCTGATTTCTCTTTGCTCAGTCAGCACTTGAACTCTGATTTCCATAAACTGAAGATGTGGTTCCTGTCAAATAAAATGCTCTTGAATACAAAACAAAAACAAGTCTATGCTCTTTCTCTCACATTCCCACTGAATTAACGGGTCATCCCAATTTACCATTTCCACCAGAAACAGTGAACCACTTGAACTGGTACACTCCTTTAAATATCTTGACATCCTGCTCAGCCCAAGATTCTCCTTTGAGGCGCATGTAAACAAAACTATCTCAACTCTCCACCAGAAGCTGGGCCTACTGTACCAGCTCTGCCCCTTTCTGTCTGAAGCATCATGCCTGAAAATTGCCACAGCCTCCCTCCTACCCTGTCTTCTTTATGGTATACCTCCATTCTTGTCACTCAAGACCTCCCTGATGAATCAATTAAAGCAATTCTATCACAGGATAGGTTGCTTTGCATTAGAAGCTCCCCCTCAGCAACATCACTGTGCTGTACTCATATCTCTGGGGTGACTACAGCTTGAACATAAATTCCATTATACCTCCCTCTGCCTTACCTATAAGGTCACACACCTTTACACTCCTCCGAGTCTATTGGATATTGTGGTGAGAAAAGCAGCCTGCTGGACCCTATGCTCCTCCTCTCTCTCCCGCTATTTACTGTGCCATCTACATGCTTTGTAACAAGTAGGAGATGTTTTGACTATGCTGCTTCCTGGGCCTGAAATTCCTGTCATCCATACATCCTCTTTTGCACTTCCCTCTCCATTTTTCAAAAGTGTCCTGCTCAACCACCTCTGTGGCCTATGAACATGTGCCTGCTTTATCTAAGAAACTCTGTCCTTTACAGACAATTTGCAGTTCCTCCTGGTGAGCTTGTTACCTCATTCCATGGTATAGACTAGTTATGAGTGGCACTTACACATTCCAGTTGACTGCCTAATCTGATGTATGCATGTCTCCGCTCTACTGAGCATATTCTGCTGTGTCTAACCTGCTGTATATGATGCTGATTACTATGTATATTATGCTGATCATCATCCTTGCCTGTATCAGCCTCGCTCTCCTCCTTCCACTATCCCCAAATCCTTGAAATTTATGTATAGATATACAGTGTATAGCATTGTATATAATGTATAGCATTGTTTTAGCAATGTATTGTGCTCTTTGAGCTTATCTTTGTATCTCTCAAAGATAATGTATAGCATTATATATAATGTATGGCACTGTTTTAGCATTGTACTGTGCTCTTTGAGCTTATCTTTGTATCTCTTTCTTTTGATATCTATGCTGTATTTGAATTTACTGGTCACTATTGGTATTGATGTATCCCGTTTTAATCTGTATTGCTTTATTCAAGTGCATATGTATTTTTTGTTCTTGGCTGTGTTTATTCATTTGTATTTCCCTTCCCTTGTTTCCTCCCCTGGGTTTCCCCTGAAAAAGGGACTGCATGGTCTCAGTGGGCTTACCTGGTTATCAAAATTCAAATAAATTCAAATAAATAAATAAATAAAAGCACATTATGTCTGGGCTGTGTGAGAAATGCACACTGCCACACCTGCAGGAGCAGTAGAAAACTAGGCTATGAGGAAGGCCAAAACACAAACAGAACTCCAGACATCACTGAAAAAAGTGACAAGTGAAGCAGTGCAATAGTGGTCACTGCTAACCAAAGTCATGAGATGGAGGCTAGAGAGAAAGCAGATGAGCCAGATCCTATGACTAGAGTAGCTGCACAAGCACACCGGGTACAAATGTTGGAGCTCAACCTCATCCTGATAAAGGCATGGGCAGAAATTGAGAGGCAAAAGGCAGTAGCAGATCTGCAGAGGAGAAAGTTGGAAGCTGAGGAGCAAAAAAGGCAGCACCAGCAGGATATCCAGCTGAGAGAGCATGAGTGAGAAAAGGACCAAGATGAGTGAGAGATGCAATGCCAGCAAGAGTGATAGGAGAGAATGATACAGCACCATCACAAGGTCCAGCTGAGAGAAGAGCAAGAGAAAGATCTTAAACATGAGAGACAGATGTCAATTCTGCACCAGAGGACAACAGCACAAACTATGAGTAATGGCACAAGGGATTTAACCAAAGGAGGCAACATTAGTTCTAAAATGTCTCCCAGATATCAGGAGGGGGATAATCTTGATTTGTTTTTAAGACCTTTCGAGAAAATCTCTGGGCTAATTGAACTAGGTAGGACTTCTTGGGTGACTCACCTATTGCCACTGCGTACAGGCGTGTCATTAGAAGCTTTTGCCACAATGGACAATGAGGACTGCATGGGCTATAATGAAGTGAAAAAGTGCCTTGCAAAAGTGTCTTGAGTTAACTTCCGAGGCCTATAGGCAAAAGTTTAGAGGGTTAAGAAAGGCAATGACGAATAGCTATGCTGAATTGTGTGCGCAGTTAAGTGATTTGTTAGAATGTTGGGAAAGGGGTGCACACACTTGCTCTGCAGAGGAAATAAATGATTTGTTTCTTCTCTAACAGTTCTTAAAAACTGTATCTGAGGAACTGAGAACATGATTGCTGCATAGAACTCTAAGGTCCACAAGGGAGGCAGCCGAGAGGGGAGATCAGTTCATATCAATCAATCAATCAATCAATCAAGTCTTTATTTAACCAGGCGTTCATCGTTGAACAGAAGCTCATTTGCAAGATGGACCTGGGTGGAGCATGAACAATTGTATATACAGGTCAACACAGGTATTTACAAGGCAATACAGATAATACTCTTTACAGAGAGGAAGAAAAAGAAGTTCATATGTACATAGAATTATACAGATATTGTACAGATTACACGGTATTTACATACATAGAAGTGTCTATAGGAAGATAAAGCAGGTTATCTAAGGTTGCAGGAGGAAGTAACGGAAGAAAAAATAAAAATAAAAATATACACCAGGTAGAGGTGAAGGTGGGGGAAGGAGAGGAAGTAGGGGGAGAAAGGCTAGGAGGGCACGGTGCACAGAAAGGAGTTGGTAAAGCTGGATGTAGAGAATAGAGAAGGTGGATGGAGAAAAGGAGTATGTGTGAGCCCCGGGACTGAATGCTATAAAGTACTGGGCATGGTAGGATGTCACAACCCAGGGTAGTGAGCTCCTATCCGAGGTTGGAAAAGGAAGAATAAGGGGATGGATGGGCCTAGTGTTGATAAGACAGGGGGATAAGAGAGAGAACAATTAGGCTGGTGAGGAGCAAGCTGGGGGGGTCAGTACTTAAAATTGGGTCAGGCATGGCTATATACCAGTACTGGGTCTGAGTGGGTGAAGCAGTTACATACTTCTCTGATTGTACGGAAATAAAGCATCTTGAAAGCATTTATACTGATTAGAGTGCTTAATTTGAGGGTTTTTGTAGATCGCTCCATAAGGTAGGTAGCACGAGCTTATGGCTGCCCTGTCAAGGGATTTGCTTTGGGTACTTCATGTAATAGCTGAGTAACTTCTTAACGTATTTCCCAATTATACTCAGGGGAAGACAGCAGGAGATATAGTAAGGCAGCTTATGAGAGATGGCTCTATAGGTCCAGAGAGCGGCGTTTCTGTGGCGCCTGAACTTTAGTGATGTCCATCCCACTGCCGCATATAGGGTGCAGTGATGTGTGTCGAAGGGGAGTCCCGTTATAAACCTCAGTGCTCGATGGTAGAGTGTGTCCAGTTTAGCCATGTAAGAGTTGGGGCATTGGCTGTAGAGGAAGTCAGCGTAATCAACCAATGATAGGAAAATGGATTGGACCAGTTGTTTCTTGGCATCTCTGGTGAGAAATTGGCTGATTCTAAAAAACAGTCCAAGCCTTTGCCGAAGTCGTTTTAGCAAGTCCTCGATATGTTCAATGAAGGAGAGTCTTTGGTCTATCCAAACTCCCAGATACTTGAATTTTGTAACAAATTCTAGTTTTTCACCTAGAACTGTGGTAATTTGGGGAACTGTCCCACTGGACACAGGGTTAGCTGTACGGATAAAAGGAGAGAGGACCATCGCTTTAGTTTTTTTGGCATTAAGGAGTAGCTTTTTTTGGAGGAGTTGGCTTTGCAAAAGGTTGAATTCTGACTGTAGGTCATTGCAGGCAGCTTCAGGTGTTGGGCAACTCACGTAGAGAACTGTATCATCTGCAAACAGATGGATGTTGGCTTCTTTGATACAGTAGTCGATGTTATTAATGTAGATTGCAAAAAGTAAGGGCCCTAATATAGAACCTTGAGGTACCCCTCTTTGCAGAGTTTTTAAGGGGGACAGGCCTCCTTCGGCTTTAACTTGTTGAAGGCGCACTGTAAGATAGTCAGTGAACCAACGCAGAGAGGAGGAGGGGTCCACACCTATGGTTTGAAGGGTGAAGAGGAGCAGACTATGGTCGACGGTGTCGAAAGCCTTGCTTAGATCAAGGAAAACAGCACAAATAAAGTTTTTGCTCTCAAGATTACACTGCCAGTCGTTAGTAACTTTGGCGAGGGCTGAGATAGTGCTATGTTTAGCTCTGAATCTGGACTGCATAGGATTTAGCAGTTCCCTAGACTCAAGGTGAGTCCTCAGCTGTCATTTACAATTTTCTCTAGGAGCTTGGACAGGACCGAAGGATGGAAATTGGCCTGTAGTTATTGAGATCGCCACGGTCACCTGATTTGAACAGTGGTATGACATGTGCTATCTTCCATATAGGTGGTAAGGTGCCCTGAGACAGGGATAAGTTAAAAAGGTGGGTGACAGGTATCGCTAGTACGTGGTAGGCAATTTTTAGGAAGTAAGGGTCAAGGGAGTCGGCCCCAGCACTTTTTCTAGTATCCAACTGAAGCAAGAGGTCCTCTGCCTCTTTCAGTGGGGCAGGTTTAAGCGAGAAAGGTGGCAAAGCTATCGGAGTGTCAGGCAGTTGGCTGGCAGTCTGGGAGCAAAGCATGTTTGCAGGGGAGTTATCAAATGCCATGCCTGCAGTAGCAAAGTGGTTATTGAATGCGTCAAGTATATCCATCTTTTCGGTTATAGTCAAGTTGCCAGAGGTAATCTTGGTCGGGAGTGAATTTCCTGGGGAGTGGCCTAGCAGATCACTGATTGTGTTCCAGAGCTTGATTGGGCTCTTTGTGGCAGAGTCGAGTTCGGATTTGAAGAAGGTGGTCTTCGATTCTCTGATTGTTTTGGTACATAAATTTCGTAGTCTCCTGAACTGGTTCCAGTCCTCTGCAGTGTTCAGTCTGCGTGCTTTTTTCCAGAGCTTATCTCTTTCTAGAAGCAAGGACTTGATCTGAGGGGTGAACCATTTACAGGTTTTGGTCCTAGTTCGAACTTTAATAAGGGGAGCATACTTATTAAGGGCCCTTGATAGAATGTTGTGGAAGATATTGTAAGCTGACGTAATCGTTTTGGCCAGGTAGAAATCATATCTAGTCAACTATCCTCTAAGTGCAAATGAAATTGGGGAGGGACATCAGGTGAGATTTGTCCTTTAGGGTATCCTGGGAGGTGCAACCTAAAGGAAGACAACCTGTGCTTGAACAAATAGGGAAGTGAAGTAATTTCAGAGGTAAAGACTAAGGGGAACATTCTGTAGGTGTCATATCTGTCAGAAACTGTGGCAATTGTCTTAGGATTGCCATAAAAATGTGAAAAATGGGGTTAGTACAGCAGGAGGGTAGCTCTGGAAGCCCACATCAGATAGTGGCTATTAGAGCTGAGCAAAAGTTGGGAATTCCACTTTCATGGAACTTTCATGAAATTTCACAAAATTCTCTGGACTTCTGCCTTTGGCAAGATTGGAATCTTCCAAATGTGTTTGGTAGATTTTCACCATGTTTGGCAGGATTTTTTGTCTGAACTGCAGAATAATACACATAAACTGTGGAGTGACAGTACTGGGGAATTTTACTCTGCAGGGTAATGGATTATTCTGCCAGTTCAGCGATCAGTTCTGCAGAATTTCTTTCTGCAGTTTAATACATTAATCCAAAATTCAATGAACAGCAGAAAGAAGTTCCACATAACTGAGCCCCACACCCCCCCAACTGATCAATGGCCTGATGTAAAATTGAATTCCCTGGTGGAAGTGGCCCCCCTCCCCCACATGACCGCCGATCACCAGCCAGCGCAAAAATAAAAAAAGCTTCCCTGGTGGCTAGCAATCCCTTTCCCACCAGGTCACCCATTCGATATATAAATACATTGTCTGGGGTGTCCAGTGGTCCCTCTCCCCACCCTATCACCCACCCAATATAGAAACACATTTTCCATGCAGTCCAGTTGTTCCTCCCCCTACCTGATCACCCGCCTGATATATAAATAAATTGCCCTGGTGTCCAGTGTAACCCCCCATCCCAATCCCCCATAAAGTACAATTAAACCTTTCCCTGGTGGTCTAGTGGACCCCAACCCCCCAATCTGGCAGGTAGTAGTTCACCACCCCATTCCCCCATTCCTAACAATGCCTGAGATCAGCATAGCCATCCTCTCTTTACCACAGCTGGCCACCGACTGAGCTGTCAATGAATAAGCATGTACTTGTACAAGCACATTGCTCATTCATTGCCATTTATTCTGGCTAAAGAATAATATATTTATTCCACAGTTTAGTGACTCACTGAACTGCAGAATGAATGTATGAATTGCAGATTACTGTATTAAACTGCAGACAAAACGTCAGTAGAACTGATCACTGACAGTGATCACTTCTGTGGAAGTTTTTTCAAAAGTTATATAATAATCCACAATTCATACATTTATTCCACCATTCTAAGTCGTAATTTCTGCAAAAGTTGCTAATTTGATTTCTGAAGTTTCGCAGCAGTGAAAATCTGATTTGCAGAAGTTCCACCACTGGAAGTTTTTTTCCACACAGCTCTAGTGGCTATACACAGAGTGAGATGCCCTCTAATTCCACTATACCTATGCATCCTATGTTTGTAAATGGAATGGTAACCTTGGGATAGAGGAACACTGGGGCCTCCATTTCTATTGTGATGTAGGATTTGATTCAAAAGGTACAGATCCTGCCTGACCAGTTTTGTTAGGGTTAAAGCAGTAACAGGTTATGCAGTCTTAGTGCCAATGGCCCAGATTTTATGAATCTGGGAGGATGACCAGGGCAGACAGAAGGTATGTTATTCCAGACCTGCCCATGAATGTAAACATGGGTAATGAATTGACAGCATGGCCAATATTGTGTGTGTCACTACTTGCAGCAAGGCAAGGGAACTGAGTGCTGAACATACAAACATACAAAGAAGCCAGCAGAAGAAGGCCATTTGGTTTATCAAGTCTGCTCATATTGTAGGGTCGACAGCCTGAGCTACTGTCCCTGTCCTCCCTCCCTCCCCACTCCTGCCATCCTCCCTACCTATAATCCTTACCTTCCCCCTATGCCTATCCCAGCCTCTCTTATAGCTGCCCACTGTCTTAAATGAGATCACTTCTTCCGGCAGTGCATTGCAAGTGCCCACCACCATCTATGTGAAGAAGTGCTTCCTGACCTCCCTCCTAAACCTCCTACCCTCCAGCTTAAGATTGTGACCCCTCATGTTATGGTTGCCACTGAGCTTAAAGAGACTCTCTTTATCAACCTTATTTATCCCTCTCAAGTACTTGAAGGTCCCAATCATGTCACCTCACTCTCTCTTGTCTTCCAGGGAGTACATGTTCAGTGCCCTCAACCTCTCTTCATATGCCTTACCCTGCTGGCCTGCTGGCCTCTCTGTAACCCTCCTCTGGACCTTCTCCAGTAGGTTAATGTCCTTTTTGAGGTGTGGGCATCAGTACTGAACTCAATACTCTAGATGCAGCCTTACCAGTGACATGAAGACACAGAGGGGGAAGTGCACAAGGAAGCAAACCCTACTTCAGTAGCAGAAGAAGTTGTATCTGAAGAACAAGCTGGGAGAAGCAGTTCTGAGCCACAGCCACAGACTGAGCAGACAGAGGAGTGCAGTTGTCCCAGAGCACCATGTGCTTTGGGGGGAGGTCAGGTGTGCAGAGCTAGGGAGAACTCAGCAAGCTCTCCCATCTCTGCAAACATTTTGAGTTCTTAAGGGAGTACTGGAGGAAGGGGTATTCCAGCAAATAGTGGTCTCCCTAGGGAGCAGAGAAAGCAGTGTCTGCTCTTATCGCACAACATACAATTTCTGGATACTTAGACGTTAGCCATGCAAAAAGGTGGCAGACTAACAACCTTTGCTGGTTCAATATTTTTAAAGATGTGGCAAACTACATCTGGACTTGTTTGCAGTGCGAGAGGGTGGGGAAGATTGGAAACAAGGCTAAGGAAGCATTGATTCCCCTGCAAATTATTAGAGAGCCATTTTTGTGAGTTGCCATGTATATTGTAGGGCCAGTCAACACCCCTGTTGCACACGTAAGTGGTCCATTTTGGTGTTAGTAGGTTATGCCAGAAGTACCCAGAGGCAATGCCCTTCTCCTTCGTCAATACTGAGAAGGTGGCCAATGAACTATGGGGATATTTAGTTGGGTGGGATTTTCCCAGGAGGTTCTGTCAGACCAGGGCACCATCTTCAAGTCTAATCTGATGGTTAGTGTTTGGAAGAAGGCAGCACAGGGCCTTGCCATACCAACCCCAGACTAATAGTCTGGTTGAGTGATTCAATAGGTCCATGTTAAGGGCACTCAACAACCAGCATGTGACCAAGAGGGATAAGTAATTACTGCATCTCTTATTTGTGTATAGGGAAATCCCCTAGGAGTTCACAGGGTCCTCACCCTTTGAGCTCCTGTTTGGCTATAGAATAAGGGGCCCCTTGATTTGGTAAGAGATGAATGGGAGGGTGAACTTTCTCCCCAAGGGGACTTTGTTGTGAAGTATGTTCTGAATCTCTGGTTACAACTCAAGGAGCTCATTGAGTTTGCCCTGGAGCACCTAGCCACTGCATAACAGAGGTAGAAGACATGGTATGACCTTAACCTTGGGACCAGAGCCCTGGAGTATGAGGCTGGGCAACAGGTGATGATGCACATCCCTATCCCACAGAATGAATTACAGGTGGTTTGGGAGGGCCTTACTTGATGGTCAGGAGGGTGAATGATGTCAATTACATGGTAGAGCTACCTGACAGGAAGAGCAAACTGAGAGTCTAGCAAGTAAGCATGCCCTACCATGACCAGGATGAGATGGTCCTGGCAGTGTGCAGCTATCCAGAGAGGAGACCAAAGCAAAACTGCTGATAGATCTACTGGGAGAAGTTAAAGAAGCAGCGCAACAAAAATGGGCCCCAGCTATTTTTTCTTTCTAATCAATGTCAGATGTCTTCCAGTTTATTTTAGTGGTAACATTTTCAGTTTCTGTTATCATTTAAAAATGTTATTAAAGTTTTAAAGTAATTCTTTCTCAAGAAAAAAAGATGGCTGCCTTATTTTTGTAGAGAAATAATATTCAGGACATGAGGAGAGAAGGAATCCAGACAAAAATGCAAATGTACAGTACACAGCATAGAAAGCATCTGGAAAATCCAGATCAACAGTTCTGCCAATATTCTTCATAACAATAGCAGAAAATTAGCTTTTTGGAATGACTTTTTTTGTTGCATTGCTGCAGGGCCTTGTCTTCAGTGGACGGTGTCACCCTCTGACAGTGGCTGACACCAGCCCAAGCTGCTGAAATGTGTGTGGTGCTGCATACATTTGGTGAAATGTGGAAGTGGGGGTATACCACACTGGCAGAGCACCATGTGGATATGGGGTCCCAAGTCCCACTAAGACAGCCATCCTACAGTCTCAGAAGGAGTAAGACATGTCATTGAAGGGAAGAGCAAGGAGATGCTGGCTTTTCAGGAGTCCAGTAGTCCCTGGGTTTCTACAGTGGTACTGATCCCCAAAAATGATGGGACCATGAGGTTCTCTATTGACTACCACAAGCTCAACAGCTGCATGAAGTCAGATGCAACCCCATGCCTAGGACAGATGAGGTCCTAGAGAGGTGAGTGAAAGCCCTTTAACTGGTCACCACAGACCTGACAGAGGGCTATTGGTTGGTATCCCTGACCCCAAAGCCAGAAAGAGAGAGGTCAGCCTTCTTCATCCCGTATGGATTATAACAATTTCAGAGTAATGCCAATTGGGATGAAGAATGTGCTAGCCACCATTCAACAGCTCATGAACCACATCCTCAATGGGGTTGGAGAATTCTATTTGACATACAAGGATGACATTTCTATCTATAGCCAGACATGGGAGGATCACATCTGGCATATGACTGAGGTTTTCCGCTGACTGCAGGCTACTGGGCTGACTCTCAAGGCTAAGATGTGCCACACAGGAATGGCAGAAGTATTATACCTTAGGCACAGAGTGGGGAGTGGGTACATCCAGCCTCAGACAGTGAAAATTGTGGTTATGCAGGTATGTTCCATTCTCACAACCAAAATAAATGTACAAGCCTTCCTATACCCCTCATGTACAGGGGATGACATGGCCAGGGTTAAAAGAGAACTTGATTCCATGGCCAGACTGGTGTTACATTATGACTATGTGTATATATATATATATGTAGAAGCCTGCCAGGATGAAGTGCAGTGTCACAGGCTTACTACATGACAAAAGTGATGAACTGCAAGAAGCCCAGGGATTGTGGGTTCCCTCCCAGTAAAATCTTTGTTATTCAGGGGCTGGTAGGCAGGTATAATCCAAAAGTCAAAGAACAATGGCCAGCCAGGTCTATCAGTTTTTCAACAACTTTTTCTTTTATTTTCTTTTTCCTTTTATTCTTTACAATAGAAACAATATGACCCTAATAGGATCTATTCTAAAGAATGAAAGAAAAAAAGAAAATAGAAGAAAAAGTTGTTGAAAAACTGAAAGGCATGGCTGGCCATTGTTCTTTGACAAAAGGGATGAACTCCCATTGAAACTGCAGCGTTTGCTGCAGTAACTCTGCTGCAGAATTCTGCAGTGGTGTGCTTCATCCTGGTGGTCTTCACTGTGTGTGTGTATATATATATATACACATATATATGTACATACACACACAGCATTATATATACAGCGGCATCCCCCAGGATGAAACCCACTTTTAAAGCACTCTACAGTATGCTGATGCAGGATGCAGACCTACTCAATAAAGCAATGTAATTTCAATGACAATTAGTCCCTTTTATCATGCAGGAAACTGTGGCATTCACTTCTGGCAGTGTCACATTTTCCTGAATGACGATAAGGGAGACTGATTATGATGAAACCAGTACTATCAATAGTCTGCTGCAGAAATCTCTGCAAAATACTGCAGAATTGGTTTCATCCGGGGACACCACTGTGTGTGTGTGTGTGTATATATATATATATATATATATATATATATATATATATATATATATATTTGATGTTCCTGATCATTCACCATAGTGTCTTAACAAAAGAATGTTCAACTTTCCATAAGGCACAAAATATTCAGTTGTTCTGGTCTGTTCTGGGATGCTTTTTGTTTATTGTCCTTTTGGACAGTGTTGATATTATCATCTTTTTTAGATTTTATTTTTTGTTTGTTTTTAAATGAATGTACATCTGTTTTAAGCAGCATAAGATTCAGACTGATACCTAGGTCTCTAAATCCATCTGCATATTTTGCTAAAGATGCTGTTATTTTAGGATCATTAAGAGATACGCAAACCCAACTATTGGCCCTCTGATTACTGTGCGAATAGACAGATTTTATATCTGTTCAGGAAAAATATCCCTTCTGTACTCTTGTAAACATTATAAATCATGGTCCTCAATGAAAAAAGCATTCTCATATCTTGCTTTTGGTATTCCTTTTAGGTGGATTGTAAGTACAATAATAAGCTTTTTCTTCTTATTAAAAGTTTGTTTACATCTTTAAAAATACTCATTCATTTCTGTCAGTTTTATTATTTAACAGATCTGACTTTTGTCCTTTAACTCCACAGTCTTGGCATTCTTTTATGTTACCACATCTGTCTGCAAACTCTTTTTCTTGTAATTTGAAATTGCTCTTTTTGAATTAGGGTGATGGGCTTCTATATTCTTTACAATCTTGCTGTTTTTATTTGTCTGTTTTTTAGAAATAGGCCCCTCTTCCCCCTTACAGTCCATACCAGGCTTGTGTTGGCCACATTTCTTCCTCTACTAGATTATGGTGATCTTATATACGCCTCTTCGGCAACTTATAGTCTAAGTAAGCTGGACGTTCTCTATCATCATGCCCTAAGGTTCATCACCAGTTCCCGTTATAGAACCCACCACTGTGACCTGTATGCAGCTGTTGGCTGGTCCTCACTTGTCACCAGACGCTTGCTCCATTCTGGCATCTGGACTTTCAAGTTACTTCTTCTTAAATTGGCGGATTGCCTGACGTCTTTTTTTCACCTATCTAGCAGTTCATATTCGCTTAGGAAATCAGACTTTACCCTGGTTGACATACCACAAACTCATACTATGTTTGGTCAGTATGCAGTTTCTTTCTTCCTTCCCACATCATTGAACCAACTCCAATCTGTACTGAAACTTACCAGCACACTCTCAATTAATCTCCATAAAGCTTTAGCCTCATCCAAAATAAAAGATATTTGTAGCTGCCATTAATCCCCCCCTTTTTCTCCCTTATGTTATTCAATTGGGTACTGTCTGCCTGTGCTTTGCCCAACCGGGTGCATAATTGATAAAAATAATTTGTCATAGTGTAGATACCCAGTTCTTGCTTACTCTGCCATTTTCCTCCTGATCTCCTAATTACATAATTTCGCCCTTCTTCTCCCTTACTCCTAACTCCCCCTACTTTTCTTTAACCCTTAACTATATCTGTCCTCGAACATTTGTCTGTACTCCATATCTGTCCTCTGATGTTCTTTTCACCATCCGCGCTCTCTTACCTTCTCTCTGGTTGCACCTAACTGTATTAGCTGACAACCAAACCAGGTTACAGTCTGAATTTTGCCTTATAAGTTGTACCCATTCATGAGGTGACAGAGATGAACTTTGTTCACACTTATTGCCTTTATTGTAATAATAATACCTTGTATGCAGTGTTTCGTATGTCAGTGTAAATGTTCCAGGACCTCCTTGTGAATGAGCTTGCTCAATGGAGTTTTCCTGCAATAAACTTGAACTTGTTTGTTTTCTTTTAATACTACTCCTTGTTGTATCTCTTTCTGTTTATTTCTGTCATTACCATCCCACCTAGGAGACCACAAATTATTACAGATACAGTCTTCACATCATTGATTTTTGCATTCTACTTACATGTCCTTGTAGGTTCTTTATTATTATTTGTTTGTTTTTGATCAGATTTTCTATCTCCCTGGCCTCGTTTTTATGGTTGCATTGGTCAGAGCCCTGAAGTTGTTTTGCTATTACAGTAGAACAAGGGAGCTCTTCTGATTCATAATGGATTAGATAAACTTAGAGGTTTTGTGGCATTACTCCACTTTCATTTAGCTTAGCAGTTCTTCAAAGCACTATTTTGTGTCCTAAGTTTCATAGCTCATAAATACACCAGCTCAGTCAGCCTTTCTCAGCTATACAGGGAGATAAGCAGACAACCCTGTGACTAGGAGTGAGTAAGTCAAATGTCACTGAATGGAATGTTTTATGTAGTAAATCATCTGATGTTACAACTCACGCTGAAGATAAATTAATGGACCCCCTAAACACAGTTCATTTAAGTTAGTTTTTTTTTTGTTTTTTTTTTTAGAGTGAAGGTTTGAAATGGACAGTTCATGTGCACTTTTTCATCCTAAAACTTACTATGCTGTTGAAATTCTGTTGCCAAAGCATTGAAAAAGGAGTTTGTGCTGGTTATGTGCCTTCTTCCAGAAAACTTTAATTAGCTAAGCTAGCTGTTTTACAGGGAGTGTTTTTTTTTTACCTTTGTATTTTAATAATCTTTACAATGACTGTGCTCACCATTCATCATGTTTGAGGTAGAGTAGTATAAAGATGTTGAGGACATACATTTAATTTTTTTTGTTGGTGTACAACTTTATCAATCTGAGCCCACAGTATCTAGTGTTAATCAGTGTGAGGGGACAGAAGCTGCATATGATTCTGACATAGAAACTGACAGTTCTGATTCAGATGACACAAATCAGAGACTTACCCTGGATTGGTTAGTATTTTTAATTATTAAATCATTGCTTTATCTATAATCTAGGGGTCATTGTCTGTTTTATTTAGCAACACAAATGTATTCCAGTCCTTCATATCATCTGTGATACCCCCCCCCCATTATATTGTATAGCAGCTCATTGACCTACTGTATGCTGCGTCACAAATTGTATATCCACATTTTTTAATATGTCTTTGAACACATCAGTTCTGAACTATATCAAGTCATACTGTTTATTGCATGTGTGTGTGGGGGGGGGGCTCTGCAGAGGTGCCCATGTGCACCAGTTGTTATCATAATTTGATAATGCTTAACATTAGTTTATTAGGGGCTGTGTTTGGATATGTTTTTATCTTGTGTTGCAGTACAAGAATGTTTGTGCATTTTTTTCTCATTGTATATGTTATCTATTCTGATGTATGTGTGTATGTGTGTCCCACAAGGGTGGTCCTGACTGTCTGTTCCTGTACTGTCACCTGTGTGACCACATGTGGATGTTCATGGACAGGGGTCAAAACTGGCACTGGCCCCACTAGTCAAATACTGTTAGATATTGCTTTGGGATAGACAAAAATCTTTGTAAGAATATAAAAAGAGCATTGAAAGTCTTACTTTTACCACTTGGAAAAACAAGACCATGATCCTGAGCATGCACATGACATTGCCATGCTTATGATCATGGTCCTGTTTTTCAAAGTGGCAAAAGTAAGACTTGCAATGCTCTTAGTTATTCTTACAAATTCTCAGAAAAGCATGCATTACTTACACTTGTTCAGGAAATTCGTACTTGCACAATGGTTGTTCATATTGGGAAGAGGCATCAAGCAGCAGAAGATCTGCCAAGAACTAAGATAATGTGCTCAAAGAAGTGCAAAATTATGCACCTAAGACACAGGAACCCTGAGAAAAGATACAGGATGGTGAGGGGAGTTGCAGACAGTCACAAAGGAGGAAAGAGACCTGGGGGTTATTGTTTCAGATGACCTGAAAATGTAAAAGTACAGTGCTAATGCAGCTGGATGGGCTAGAGGCATGCTGGGGTGCATAGGCACAGGTATCACCAGAAGAAGGAGGGAGGTAGTGATGCCATTATGTAAAACAATGGTCAGGCCTCACATGAAGTACTGTGTGCAGTTTTGGAGGCTGCACCTTTGTAAGGATATTAAAAGGCTGGAGACAGTCAAGAGAAGGGTGACTAAGATGGTACAGAGCTTGCAACACAAGACTTATGAGGAGAGATTAAGGGACCTCAGTATGTACTCACTGGAAGAGAGGAGGAAAAGAGGGGGCATTATAGAAAAGTTCAAGTACCTAAAGAGTATAAAGAAGTTGCAGGAGGAGACATTTTCCATTACAGGAGGAGCGCAGGAATGAGGAGGCATAACATAAAAACTGGAAGGGGGGAAGTTAAGAGGGAATGTGAAGAAGTTCTTCTTCACAGAGAGGGCGGTGGATGCATGGAATGGTCTGCCTCAGGAGATGGTGGGAGTGAGCACTGTGGATGGATTTAAGCATGCTTGAGACAGGTACAGGGCAACCACAGAGGTACAGCTGAGGGTGGGTCGAAAGCAACAATCCATTAAAAGGGCTTACGGGCAGACTAGATGGGCCATGCAGTCCTTATCTGCTGATAATTTCTATGTTTCTATGGACTGAGTTAAAATATATATTTTTACAATTTAGGTAACAGATCTTATTGTTACTCATACTGGGGCCCATGAATAGTTTATTTTGCCATACAGGCACACTGGTCACACATGTTCAGTATAACTGCTGAAAGCTGACAGTGTCCCTTTAATGTGTACACTGCTCATACACTGCACTGATAAAAGTTTCCAGACAGCTGCAAAGTACAGTACAGTAAGCTGAAACTGAACAGCAGCTAGAAACATACTATTAGGAAACATATTAAATCAATGCAGTGAGCAGTGCACACATTAAGCAACTCACTGAAAAATGCGAAACCAATCAGATGGAGGGACAGTTTAATGTGACTTGCACTGTATGTTATACTGGAATGTATATGCATATATGTGTGTCTGCATTAGTCGGTGTGTGTATATCACAACAGTTAGAAAGTGCAGTTAGGTGGCTCAGTGTTTAGTGCAAAGATTGCTAGTCTACAGTCCCCTGCTATCTAGATCAGTTTCAACCTTATGCTTGTTATTGCTGATTTAAATGAGGTGTCTAGTGGCAGCCCCCCACCCTCTGATGTCCCTTAGAACCTGAAAAGACCTTGGTCACTCATTGTCTTTTTTAAATCTTTAAAAAAAGGTCTGTCACTGATTAAGCCATGCACCTCCAACCCGATCTCCCACTGAGCACCAATCACCCCACATTCCTCAGCCTCAGTCAGTCCCCCTGATCACACCAGAAGCCTGCCGAACACACAAGCAGCTACCTCCAGTATCAGGGACACAGCGAGAGCTGCTAGAGGTAAAGACTACATCCCATCAGCTACATTGTTTGTGTGGGATGTTTTTTGGGACTTTAATTACTGTTCCCACACAGCGAGTGATAGTTTCTGCACGTCTTATTTTCCAACTAGGGCTACAGGTGTTATTCAGTGTGTACAGTGTGTGCTTTAAGAGTGGGAGGATCTAGCTGCCTAGCGATTGCAGCGCTGCAAAGCACAGCTCTCGGGGGATGTTTACAGCAGTGAAGCAGAGTTTTAATCCAGTCTTACCTGTGCTGTTCCAGTGTGGCTGAAAGTCCATATAGCCAACTTGGCCCCTCTCTCGCGCATGCGCACTAGAGTGCTGTACTCGGGACATAGCCCAACAGCTCACGCATGTGCAGTCTGAAGCTGAACCATAGACTGTACTCCCGCTGCATACTAACAACTCCTTTGTCCTCCCCTACTTATAGGCCTCAGCCAGTACCCCCGATCGCACCAGAAGCCTGCCGAACACACAAGCAGCTCCCTCCAGGAGCAGAGACCCAGTGAGAGCTGCTAGAGGTAAAGACTACCTCCCACCAGCTACATTGTTTGTGTGGAGTGTTAGCCCATCAACACTGCACACCCACCCACCCAAGGCCGACCCTCCGTTTATTGTCCCATTTCTATGACATCACTTCCTGGTGATCTTTTTACTAAGTCCTCATTTTCCCATTTGCAGGTTATAGCTGACAGCCACCAGAGGGCTTAGTCCTCCTGACTCCTTTACTTCCCACTACCACTCCCCCTGTGCTAGAGACCTTCTTTCCTACCCCTCAAATCTGTTGCCCACCTCACTCCTTACACAGTCACTGCCTGGCTTTAACCCCCCCCCATAGCCTGATCTTCCCTTTGGCAACCACGTCCTCCATCTCTCCCATTCCTAACCCGCCACTCTGCCAACCCCCTATGCCAGCCCAGCCCCCGTGGACATCCGGACCTACACGAAACCACTGCCCAAAGATATCCACCCTTTGGGGGTTTTGAACCTGGTACCCAACGCACCAAAGTCCAAAACCCTACCACTGCACCAAAGTAGCAGCCACTAAAGTTCAGCCCTAACCCTTATTTGTCTACCACAACCACCACCAGTAGGCAACATGCTCTCTCCTCTGCCACCTCTGCACATTAGCATCTCAGTCCTCTTAGTGCTCTTCTCCCTCCAAGTGAACCACACTGGCAGTCCACCGAGGTTAGCAACTGCTGACCACACCAGCTTTTCCAACCCCCCCACCCTCATCACAGACCCTAGGCCCCAGTACCCACCTGCTACCCACCCTCCTTGCTCCTCAACCCCCAGGCTATCCATGGACCACCTTCTCACCACCTTTCCTACCCTCCACACCCTACCTATCTCCTGCACACTAACTACTCGACCCCACTCTCAACGCCGAGCCAGAGTCTCAAACCACTACCCCGCTCTATAAGATTTATCACACTATTATTACTACTCTCTGGTAATGTTCACCCCAACCCAGGCCTCCCCCCCACACCAGCGGATCAAGGACATCACCCACAGGACTCTGCATCGCCACTCTGAACATATGCAGCCTGCCAAAAAAATCCACAGTGCTCCAATGCTGGACCACCCTACACCAACCAGACATCATCACGCTTGTTGAGACCTGACTCTCCAACACTTCTCTTGATTCTACGGTATCACTCCCAGGGTTCACCCTATGCCATGAAGACCAGGTGGGAAAACGTAGAGGTGGCTGTATGATATATGTCAGGGATAACGTTATTGCCTCAAGCTCCCACTCCCCAAGCTCAAAAACGGTGCCTAAGCTCTCACCATAAAAATCACCGCTGACCCCTCAAGGGGCCCCCTATACCTCACAGCCTCCTATGTTCCCCCTAAGAACCAAAAGCCAGCCATCACATCCCTTATAGATTATCTCTCTACCCTCCCTCACAAAGCTGATCCGACACTAATAGGGAACCTAAATGTCAACTGGCTGGGTCCCTCCACTGCACCTACCAAGGACTCCTTCACCACCCTTGACATGGTCCAATTAGTCACCAAACCTACTAGGTTTCACCCCTCTACTTTTACCAGCACCCTCCTGGATGTCATTTTCTCTAATTGCCCCCACAAAATCCAGGAGATAAAAGTTATCCCTGACTCCCTAAGTGACCATGCGCCCATCCTATTCCTATGGACCTCCACCACCCCCAAACCCATAGCCCAAACCACCCTCTGTAGGTGACCCCACCCAGGGGGGTTAACAAAAGTCCAACAATTTCTTGCCCAAATAGACTGATCCCCCATTAAAATAGACCCCAGCATTGATACTGCACTCAATCTGTTCACACAGGCCTTCACTAAAGCCTGTGATCTCTTTGCCCCACTCACCAAACACCACACCAAGATACAGAATGCTCCTTGGATCACCCCCCCACTCCAAAAACTGAGGGATAGGGACAACCTCTTGCACAAAGCCTCAGACTCTGGCAATATGGCTGACAAACAATCTTATAATGCCACACGCAATAGCTGTACGCGGGCCATCAGCAAGGCCAAAGCAGACTACTATCAATCCACTCTCCCTGCCTTCTGGGGGTCCACTTGGACCTTCTGGAATAATATCAAAGAACTCAATGGGAAATTGTGCTCCCCTCCCCCCTCTCTGCTCTACATTAATGGCACCATTTCCACTGACCCACTTGCCACAGCTAACTGTCTAAACACCACCTTCACAGATCTTAGCTCTGTTCTCCCCCAGTTGCTTCTCTGACCCTGTGCCCGAATACCAATCCCTAACTCTGCAGTGCCCTCATTTTCTCCTGCATAAAATATCATCTCATGAAGCCCGTCCATACCTGCAAAATTCACTAAAAGGCAAAAACCCTAGTAATGATCCCCTAGATGCTAGGCTACTCCAATTAGTCCTTGATTAGGTCCTTGTCCCTCACATGGACCTACTCAACAGATCCCTATGCATGGGGCAATTCCCCAGTGTCTGGAAGACTGCCGTTGTTACTCCCTTTCATAAAAGTGGTGACAAATCCTCCCCCAGCAACTATCAACCCATCTCCATTCTCCCCCCCAGCCAAAGCTTTAGAGAAAGTGGTTGCCATGTAACTCACAGAATACCTAGCCAAATATGACATCCGGTGCCCGGAGCAGCATGGCTTCTGCTCAGGCCACACCACAACCACAGCCCTACTAGAATTCACCAACTTCCTACACTCCTTCCTAGATTCAGGTAACATTGCTGGAGCTGTGTACATAGACCTTTTCAAGGCCTTTGACATGGTCTGCCGTCCACTACTTCTTAACTCCCTCCACCAACTTGGTTTCTGCTCAGGACCCCTAGCATGGTGTGCTAGCTACCTCTCCACCCAGTCCCAATGTGTCAAAATAAACGCGACCCTATCAGACACACTACCAGTTCACTCCGGGGTACCCCAAGGCTCCATCCTGGGTCCACTAATCTTCTCCCTCTACCTGAACACTTTGCCAAAGGCCTGCTCTGAAAAAATCCTACTGTATGCGGATGATGCAGTGCTTTATGCCCCACACCATAACTTGTCCCCCTCGAGGATTCCCTCCAAAACACCTTCACCCAGGCTGAATCTTGGTTCTTGGATCATAGTCTGGTTGTAAACCTAAAAAAGACAAAAACACTGATTTTTTCCCACCACCAAAATAAAGCAAAAAATGCACCACTCCTCATCCTCCCCAGGACCCAGCACCTCTTTGAACAGGCACCCACCTACAAATATCTTGGGCTTACCCTCGACTCTGCCCTTACCTTCCATGACCACATAACTACATCGAAGACCATGGTAAACACCCGGATTGGGCTCCTATACCGGCACAAAGATTGCCTCCCTCCTGATGCCCTTAGGCTTGCTATTACCTCCTCCATACTGTCCCTAGTGGATTATGGGCTCTCTGTACATGGGGCAGCTGATAACTCCACTCTCCAGAAAGTTCAAATCTCTCTCAGTAAGGCATGCAGGCTCCCAATGGGTGCCCCAAGGCTCACCCACACCTGCTCCCTCTATTCGGCTGCCAATTTCCTCAACTTCAATGAAAGACTCCACTATCAGACCTGCCTCCTAACCAAGAAAATTCTGCTCAGTCTCTCTCCTCCTGGGGTCTCCGCCTCCTTCCATGTTGACACCCCCACCATCTCCACCCACTTCATGGACAAAGCTATCCTGTCAGTTCCCAGGGTCAAAACATCCCTGGCCCAGAGATCCTTCTGATACAGGGCCCCGATTGGTTTAATGCACTCGCAACCACTATCACCAACACCCCCAAAATTGCCCCTTTCAAAGTGGCTCTCCGCAAGCATCTCCTTAATACCTGTTCCTGTAACTGCAACTAGCTGCTCCCCCAGCTCTTTAGGGCCCGAACTCTGACAAGGTCCACTTTGGATTGTTGCTACTTACAACTATGACTAATCAATCGCTGGCTCTTGAATAAGATGAATTAAATTGCATCACAAGCTTTCTCATTGCAACAATGCTGCTTGTTCATGTGCTTATATAATTATCCATACCAAAACTTATATGTATTTTTATCTGTAAATAATGTTTGTAATGTAAACAATGTCTGTAATACTCACATGACAGATAATCACCTGTAACTGTACTTTTTTGTCTTTTCTGTCCTCTATGTGACAAGGTACCTTTGTAAACGAGTCCTTGGCTCAAAGGTTGTTAAACTGATACTTCCAGTAAATAAATAAACAAATAAACATTCCTCAGACTCCCCCTCACACCCTCACTCACCTGAACAGATCCCAGTGTGAAGATTCACTGTCTCATGGAAGACATATCTTGCTGCTGTAACCAGTGGCTACTACAGTATGTGAGAAAAAATGTAAGTGCAGTTGAAACCCATTGAAATACACTGAACTGCACTTACATTATTTCTCAAATAGCAGTCCCCAGTTCCAGCTGCAAGATGTGTCTACAATAAGAGAAATAATTTTCACACTGGGACCTGTTCAGGTGAGTCCGGTTGTGTGGTGGAGTCTGGGGGTAAGGGGTGGCATGTGCTCAGTGAGAGTTTGAGCTGGGGGTGGGAGTTGCATCACCACCCAGCCTGCCTTATTAGTCCCAATCTAGTGTGAGGCCCCATACCCAAACTGAATTCTAGAGCCCCCCCCTTTTCATGGTGCAAGGGGGGGCTCCAAACTGAACTCTGAAGTCCCCTTTGCCACCATGATATCCTTGTGTCTATCCCACTCCATCTTAAATTCTGTGACTGTTTTAGCCCCTACCACCCCCTCTGGTAGGCTATTCAAGGCATCCACTACCCTCTCTATGAAAAAATATGTTTCACATTTCCTCTGAGCATTCCCCCATCTAACTTCATTTTGTGCCCCCTTGACTTGGAGCATCTCTTACTTTGGAAAATGATTCCTTCCTGTACTCTGTTTATACCGGTGATGTATCTCTATGTCTAAATCATGTCCGGCCCCCTCATTTCCTCCATGGAATACATATTTCCTAGGTTTTATCCCACAAGCCCTGCACTATTTTACTTATCCTCCACTGCACCACCTCCACTCTGTCTATGTTCTTTTTCAGATGAGGCCTCCAGAACTGGACCTAGTATTCCAGGAGTGTTCACATGAGTGTCTTATACAGTGGCAAAATGGCCGCCCTCTTTCTACTTGTGATACCCCTCCCTATGCATCCAAGCATCTGACTAGTCTTTCCAGCCACCTTATTGCACTGCCTACTTGCTCTCAGGTCCTGAGTTGATAAATCACAGGGCCCCTTCCTGTTTTGTGACTGTCAGTATCTCCTAACCTAGTTTATAATGTAGTTTGAGCCTGGGTTTTTCTGCCCTATGTGGATGATCCTGCACTTCTTTGCATTGAATCCAAGCTGCCATTTTTCAGACCATTTCTCCAGTTTTCTAAGGTCTTTCCTCATTCTTTCAACATCCCCTGGAGTATCCATCCTATTGCAGATCTTTGTATCATCTGTGAAGAGGAAATCTTCCCTTCCAGTTCTTCTGCAATGTCCCCAATAAAGATATTGAAGAAGACTGGCCCCAACAACGACCCCTGTGGCACCCTACTCATCACCTATCCCTCCCCAGAGTACTCCCAGTTTACAACAACCCTCTGGCTCCTGCCATTTAGCCAGTTCTCCAGCTACAAAACTATTTTAGGATCCACCCCTAGGTGGCGCAGTTTGTTAATCAGCCTCATATGGAGGACAATGTTGAAGGCATTTCTGAAGTCCAGATAGGCTACATCCACCACACCTCCCTGGTCCACTACCTTATTGACCCAGTCATGCCATATATTAGCACAATGAGTTAGTCTGAAACACAGTGCTTATCCTAAATACAATAAAAGTTAGGGTAGATGTATAAGTAAATAAATGCCACATGCGACAGTGTTTGCGTGTTAGTGTGTGTGTGGCAATGCTCTTTGTGTGTAGACTGTGCACTGTTATGTTATACTGGACTACATATGCATATATGTCTATATGTATTAGTCAGTGCAGTTACTGTAGGTGGCTCAGTGGTTAGTGCAAAAACTGTTAGTCTGCATTCAACTGCTATATAGATTAGTTTCACCCTTATGCATGTCATTGCTGATTTAAATGAGTTGTCTAGTGGCAACCCCCCACTTTCCATTGTCCCTCAGAACTTGAAAAGGAGAAAACGGTCCCTCGATGTCTTTTTTAATCTGTAAAACTGTGTGTAGACAGTCCACTGCTATGTTACACTGGAATATACATGCATATATGTGTGTATTATTCAGTGTATGTGTTTCACAACAATTAGAATGTGTGGTTAGGTGGCTCAGTGGTTAGTAAAATTACAAGTTGACACATTTCTCACTGCCCACAATACCAGTAATTTTGCAGCCATATTGGCTCTTGCTAGAGTTCATTACTGTAGCTGCTATCATAGCTTTTATAGCCTCTTTTTGTGTGTAAATGTATCAGGTATAACTTTATCCCCTTTAAAAACCTAATGCTGTTCCCATGGCAGAACTGTTTGCAGACTGTTCTACTTTCCAGCCTAGAACCATCAGATCTCTTATTTGGTGTAAAAGGCCTTTAATTTTCCTAGTCTCACTTATAATTTCAGCTAGACAAGGGAGAATTAAATTCCAAGCTACAAATGATTCCACTGTTGATGGTAGCATCCCTTGATCTTGTCCTTTTTCATTATTTTGTTTTCTAGCACTTTAATTCTTAGTGTCTGATATTTTGCAGCAAATGAGGAATATCTGGGAGGGGGATTACAAAAGGAATGTCTAGACTAAACCTTATATTGTTAAAGATGTTGTGAATACTTAATTCATTGGCGAAGGTGGTGCAATCTGCCTGATTCACATTTTCAAAATATTTGCAAATTCTGAAGCAGAACTTGTCAACATCATTAATGGATTTTTTTTCCTTTTAGCTCAATCAATCAATCAATCAATCAATCTATCAAATCTTTATTTAACCAGGTGAAACACCGTTGAGAAAAACTCATTTTCGAGGTGGACCTGGACAATAAAATACTCAGTACAAGGACATAAATACTTAACATTTCTCTACATATTCATATATGTAACAAGTTTATATAAAGTGCAAAACAGTATATACATGAACAAGTTCATGTACCGTATATACTATTTTGCAACTTAAAAAACAATCTACCCCCACCCACTGTGCTGTGAACATGAAATAAATCAAAATAACCCTCCCCAGCTGGTACCCTCACTCTACATCGACAAACATCACCCTTGTTGCTGTTAGTTAAATAATGGGGAATCCCTTCCCTCACCCACATGCCAAATAAATTCCCCCCACCTCCCACCACTGAAGTCCCAAGGTGTTTCAGTTTTATTCCCGTCCCCAACCCAACCCCACTCTGGTCCCCCCATGAGCACCCACAAGATAGAGAATCAAGAATGTGAATGAAGAAAACAGTCCCCCACAGCAGAGTGTCTGCTGTGTTTGGTGTCAAATCATACCAACCCCATCTCATAAAGTGGTGTGAAAGAATGAATGCTGACATCTTTGCTCCTAGTAAATCCTGAGAATTTTCAAACAATCAGGTTTTACTAGGAGCAAAGACATCAATGTTCATTCATTAAAGCCATTATTAAGAGACAGGAGTCAGCACTCAACAAAGCAGTTTCTCTGCACTGGGGGACTGTTTTCTTTCTTGGCAGCCTATATTTTGTGGGTGCTTGTGGGGGGAGGAGAGTGGTGGGTACCAGAGGGGGTTGGGTATGGGACTGGGAATAAAACTGAAACATTTGGGAACTTGGGTGGGGAGTAGAGGACTGTATTCTGCACAATGGTGGAAGGGATTCCCTATTCTTTTACTGATACAGCAGCAAAGGAGATGTTTGCTGGGAGGGGGAGGGAGGAGGATACCAGTGTGGGGGGAGGGGTGAGTGGGGGTAATTGGCAACAATACTACTACTAGATTTGCCATGGCATTCATTGGTGAATTGTTCATCTGCCAGCTGAAATTTGGCCAATCTACATGCCATATAACAATGCAAATTGCAGTCCACAGCTCTGGAACTTTTCTGAAATTTATGGATTTTTTCATGAAATGAATATAGGGACTTTGCACATCTCTGTTTATATTAGTGGGAGAAAATAGTCTCAAAATCCTGTAAGAATGAACTAATATTCAGTACCTGGCAGTATAGCATGGTTGTTTGAGGCTTTGAGCTACAAATCTGGGTCATGGGTTTGAATCCCACAGCCCCCACTACCATACTGTGTGACTCTGAACAAGTCATTTAACTTCCTTGTGCTCCCAGGTCGCATCTGCAAACAAGCTTCAGCTTAGTGTGTCTCTCCTGGTTAAAAAAACAATAACATAACATTTTCAGTAGGATTTGGAAGGGAATCCATATAATTTTTTATATGCTGTTCTTGTACCATCATCGCTGGCTCTTTATATCTGGAGCCCTGACTTGTACTTGGACTCTTTCTTTATGAAGTGCTCTTTCTCCTGCTGTATTGGCTCTTTGCTGCCTTTTGTCACCACTCTACCTTCTCTAACCCGCATCCTTATTCCTTCTTCTTCCTCATCAGCTCACCCTTTTTGTATTCCTCACTGCTTGACACTATATTACTTCTGTCCCTGCTAATCTAACTCTATCTACAGTACCTCCTAATCTCCCATGCATTATCGTCCTTCTCTCCTCCCACTTTTGTAATCATACAGACCTTCCTTTCCATCTGCCTCCCTCTTTAACTACCCCTGCATCCCCCTCACTCCCTAAATCTCAAATCTGTCTGGAGGTCAGTATCAACCTCTTTCCCCCATCACCCCCTTTCACAATCGTCCTGCTGACCGAGACATAATTATCTAAATACCCCGATCACCCTGGTGCTTCTGCTGTCTGGAGATGTTGAACTGAACCCATCTACCCCCTATCATGCCACTTTCAAAAGGATCTTTGTATTTTCCACTTACGAAGCTGGACCAGCTTAGATTGTGGAAACTGTAATATCTACTTGACATCTTGGTCATCACCAAATCTTTGATTGTGACTCTGGTCTGTGATGTGGCTCACCTGCTATTTACCACCAAAAAATGTTGGACAAGATTTATATATTGGACTTTGAGGTTACTCAGGAAAAGCAGGATTGGGGGGATGAAGCCCACCTAATTAATGCATACAACATTATAAAAAATTCAAGAAATATGAAATTTAGAAATGTTTCCATTTTATTTTGCATTAAGTATTGCTTTAGCCTGATTTAGCAACTGTTGTGTTGTACAATCTTGTATTTCACTTTTGAGATGGATAAACCAAAGTCACTCCCTATGATGCTAATCTTTCTATTACTGGTTACTCAGTCTACAGATAGGACCAGGGAGAAAAGGGAGGAGGTGTGAGGGCCTACATTTATTCCTGACTCACCTGTGATGTCATGTAAGGATCAGCAAATGCCAATTATACAATAGGCACAAAAAAATAGACAGAATCTTGCATTTTGATTGGCTGGCTGGCACCTTTTCAGCATTGTAAATCCTCCAGTGTACCCGCTGGAAAAAGTGCCAGTCAGCCGCAGCATGAACTTCCTCCAAAATCACTCTGACAACCCAAAAACACCACGAACATCAGAGGGCAAGATCAGCTCAACCTGCAGCTAACATGACCCCTGAAAACATGGCAAAAAAAAGCCACTCACATCAATGGTAAACATACAACTGCACACCCCTGCACAACTTGAAACAATTCATTATACAAAACAACATTTCCCATCTCTTCCCCCGCAACTACTTGTTCCAAATTAACCTCTTCGTTCTTCACTGCTATTCACTTCCATTCAAAACGCTCGCACATTTATGTTTCTGCTGCGCCACTGAACCACTGAGGCATCACCAGACAGAGGTGAATTAGGACACACACAACACCGAGAGAGGGAACAAATAAAATGAGTAGAGGGATCCTAACAAACACAGACAACTCTCTGAGGGCCTGCCAGGAATGACAGGTAAGAAAAAAATATTTTGAGTGGCTCACAATACTACCGGAAGCACCAGCGACACAACCAGTGTGGGAAACACTGATGTGAGTAACACAACAGTTACACCTTTATAAAATGACTAGCACAGGAGAAAAATGAGCACTAGTTTCTTTTTTTCCCCCTGTGTATACACTCAAGCAAAAGACACACACAACCCCCATTCACAAAAATACCATTTTTTCCCCCCTCACATCTTGACAGAAGGATTAAAAAAAGTTGAGAAAGAGGACTGCACTGGGGGAGAAAGTCACTCTTCCTAGCAACAGAGAACTTTTCCTTTTAGCAGAGCAATAAAATGGGAAAAAATTATTAAAACAAAAACAAACTATTTCTATATTTTTTTTCTTACCCTCCAAAATAACAACCCATTGTATAATAGCAATATACCCCTCCAGAGAGTGGGTATACTGGTGGATTTACCACTTCTGGTGTGATTAAGTTTCTTGGCTGTGCCTCATGACTGAACCACATCAGCCATGATAAATCCACCAGTATACCCACACCCTGGATGGGTATATTGCTTAAATTTACATTCAGTGAACATGCCAAAATCCAGCAATTTTGAGCACCAGCAAAGTAGGTCTGAAGTAACTCAGTTTCCCTTTAACAGTTCACAACTCTGACATCATGATACGGCACTTTTTACTTGGAGCACACACTGATCATGTCTAAGTTATTAACATGCCACATGACCTACAGCAGCCAACTAGCAACACTATAGTTCAAGAATGCTGCATGCTGCCTTTTTAGTGCCATTCCCAGCTCTCTCTTTCTTTCTGTCAAAGTGCAAGGCCATGTGTCAGCAGAAGCTACTGAGGGTGCTCCTTTTACATGAAAAAGAGTGATCTATTATCAGGAAACTAGAGAAATGTGTTTATTTATTTGTTTATTTATTTAATTTTGGCAAACGGGTAAGTCCACTGAGACCAGAGGTCCCTTTTTCAGGGGTGACCCGGAGTTAATTACAGGTAACATAAAGCATTACATCTATACATTATACATATTACAAGCACGTGAGACAGGTTTTACAGCTGGATAAATCCAAATATTAGTCAGTTGCAACACATAACTTACAATCAACAGTAACAGGGAGTCAGAGACATTCTATACATTGTAGTTTAAGAGACACATTGCGATTTAAGTACAAACAGGTTCCTGTCCTAAGGATAGAGACCTTATCATTTGTAACAAACTGCATTTAAACATAGCCTCTGGCAGGCAGACTAGTGAAATTATGCAGAAGAGAAGAGGAGAGAGTATGCAGTGTGAGCCTGCGCTGGCAGATGTAGGCCCTCTCTACTGCAGGTGCAGTGCAGACTGTATTCAGTAGTCTTGAAAAAGATGCAAGGGTTTTTTTATTTTAAAGATGTATTTGACACATCAGTTTAGTTTATTAAGAAAAGTAAATACATAAACTCAAACAGGTTATGGAATTATCTGATTGCAATACAAAAATGACATCAATAGAAAGGATAAACATTACAGAAAAGGTATTAAATAGCATTAGCACAGTTAAAATAAACCTTAAAACAAGGGATCAAACCAGTGATGCTCTTGTATTTATTTAGTTAGTTATTATTTATGTATTTATTTTAATTAGGACTTTACTTTCTGCCCAACAGGTTCCATTCTAGACCAGTTCCACTCAGCCCCATCACCTAGCTTCTCTGGGATCTACCATTTTGTCCTGCTGTCCTCTGCCAGAGGACCAGAGAGCCTGGTCACCCATGTGGGCCCTGCGGGGAACCAGGTTATCTTTCTGACGGTTGTTGTTTTTTTCCTGGGCCTGCAACATGTGCAGTGACACTTTCTATGAGCTCTGCCCTCATGCAGATGCCCCCTGGCATCAAGCAGGCAGGACAACATCCCTGGCATCCAGCTGCACTGCCATGCAGAACCTCTAGGTGGCAGCCACCTAGCAGGAAACATAGACACCCCTTTCCCGGAGGGAGGAGAGATGTCTAAGGCATGCTCAGTCCTCCTCCCCCCCACCTGGCCCCCAGATGACCCAGGTCTTTTTCTGAACCTGGGTTGACAGCATGGCAGGAATTAAGGTCAGCAGTACCTTAGCCCTCCACACCGCTGGGCTGGATGGAATTCTTGCATTTTATCTATATTTTAACATTACCAGAACCTTATGTGAAAAAGATGATATTGCATAATTAAAAACCTTTTCTGGGAGTAGTTTGACAGTCCAGTTTTTTTTGTCTATATCATATACACCCCTTCCCTCCACAAGGGGTATATATTTAGATCTTTCCCAAATCAAACAAGGGCAAAGAGTAGATGAATAACTGTCAGCTGTTTACTTTAACTGCATAAACAATGTGGGATGCCTTGAGACAGCCTTTTGTATCCTAAAAGATGTTTTTTTTTACTATGCTAACCAAAATCTAAAGCAGTAGAGGGCTGTTCTGTGTTTTGCATTCCGGATGTTACCAAATACATTTCTTGTTGCCAAACTTTTAGTTTCCTATCTGCAGCTTACGTTCCCCTACAACATGTAATTTTGAAAAGTCTTGTTGTGTACTGTCAACTTGCAACCTGATTTTGGCTTCGGCAACATATACCTACAAATTACTTGTATATACATTGGATATTATGTCTGGGAGAATTTTTTTTTTAAGATAATAATTCAATTCGGCAAACAACAGGAAACCTTCCTTTTCTGAAGCCTCAAGCTGGCACTATTTCAGTAACCTGTTGTCCTCAATCTCTGTTATTTTCCCCTACTAATTTATTACACATGAAATAACTACATACTCAATCGGCATGGTACCTGTTTCAACCCAGATCAAGACTCTTGGTGTCTCTATGTGTAACCCCTAGGTGGCGCTATCCCAGGGGCTACTACACCTGTCTGCTTGGCTAGTTGCAGGTTAAGCGGCCAGAGGACATGGTTGTTAGTAACAAGGCTAACATGGGTACAGCCCTCTGGAACACTGTAATCCCCCTCTTTTCTCTTTAGTGGCCAAGACAATATCCAACAAACACTTTCACAGTAGCCCCTATTCAGCATACAAATCCCCACACTGTTTGCACTTTACAACCAGCGCTGGTCTCCACTGGAGACACCCTGTAAAACAAGGTTAGGCACAGCAAATAACAAATGTACAGTGCTTTTGGTACAAACTGGAACCACAGTCAGATTAAATGCAAAAAGAGTTTGATCTGATTTATTCGGGGGAAGTAAACAAGGAAGGGGCGTAATCACGTTGATTGATTCTAAAACTGATCTAGTCAGGCAATTATGCATGCACTTTTAGTCTCTGCACAGTCACACGCTTTGGGTACCCATTTGGAATTAAGGTGGGCTAGCCTGGAACGTCGCCCAGGGTAGGCCAGCGGTGCAGCTGGTTGGGGCCCTTTGATGAAAAGAAAAGGCATGCACAACCACACACAATTTGTAATCCAGAGCCAGGAGGCTCAGTTTGTAATGATTAGACAAACAAATTAAATCAGATGATGCACTTTGATTGAGCTGTTGTTACAGGGAGCTACCCTGGTGTTTATTCATGCTACCCAGTACTGGACACAGGATGGACAAAATGGAGACTGCAGGATAGAAGCTTAGAAACCTAGAAACATAGACTTTGATCGCAGATAAGAACCACTTGGCCCACCCAGTCTGCCCATTTCCCTACCTACTGGATAAGCAGCAGATTCTAGTTAACCAACAGCCTACTTCCTGCCACCCCCCACTACAATTGCCTTGTGTCTGTCCCATGCATGTTTGAATTCCCCCACTGTTTTAGCCCCAACAACCTCCCCAGAAAGGCAGTTCCACACATCCACCACTCTCTCCGTGAAAAAAGATTTCCTCAAATTACCCCTGAGCCGTCCCCCCTCTATCTTTAAATTGTGTCCACTGGTTCTTACACATCTCTTTTTCTGAAAGATGCTACCCTCCTGGACTTTGTTGATTCCCTTGAGGTACTTGAATGTTTCTATCATGTTCCCCCTGCCCCTCCTTTCATCAAGGGTATACATATTAAGCTCTCTCAGTCTCTCTGCATATGATTTTGGATGCAGACCCTGCACCATTTTAGTTGCCCTCCTCTGGACTGCTTCCATCCTGTCTATGTCCTTGCATAGATGAGGTCTCCAAAACTGCACACAGTACTCCAGATGGGGTCTCACCAACTGTCTGGACAGAGGGATAACCACTTCCCTTTTTCTACTTGTGATGCCCCTTCCTATGCATCTCAGTATCCCCCTGGCTCTCCTTACTGACTTCTCACATTGCTTACCAACCTTTAAATCATCTGATATGACTACCCCCAAGTCCTGTTCCATTTTTGTTGTTGTTAGTACCTCCCCTGCTATTGTGTACTCTTCTCCTGGGTTTTTGTTTCCCAGGTGCATTACTTTGCACTTCTTTGTATTAAATCTAAGTTGCCATATGTCTGACCATTCCTCCAACCTTGCCAAGTCCCTTCTCATCCTTTCTAACCCCCCTTGTGTATCAACTCTGTTACAGATCTTTGTATCATCTGCAAAGAGGCATACCTTTCCTTCCAGACCCTCTGCAATGTCACCTAAAGGATGACTTGCTGGTTTGCCTGGAGAAGCAGGGCACACATGATTCACCGTGGTGTCATTCTTGTTCGTAATGTTGAGCAGGAGGCTGATCCCCAGGCAGATCTCTCCTCGATGGTCTTCTCTGTGATGTGAGTAGCTGGCTAGGCCAAAGTGTGGAGGCCCAGACCAATTGGAGATGAATGTGGATTCAGTCCAGTAGGTGCTGGATGCAGCTTCCAGCAAGCAAGACACAATTAAACAGCGGGGAACCAAATCAAGACCCACTAGCAGGTTACAGGACATTTATAGTAAAGCAATCACCATACCAACAAGCAGATAGCAGTCCGGTCACAATATCAGTGTCTCTGAGCAAAACTGGGAGTTCTGTGGTGAATGGATCTCCTGACAGACCGATTGTGTGCAGCAAATCTTCAGTCTTCTTCAGGTTCAAGTCTAGTCACAGTTCAGTGGCTTTGTCACACTCTAATTTGGCTACAGTCTGATTACTAAGCTTTTCAAAGGATTCCATCTCAAGGGACAGCAGGCAGACAATCCAAACTCAGCCTCTCCACCAGTCTCCTGCGCAAGCTATTCAGAAGCAGCTGCTTGAATCCCTCAAGCTGTTTTCTCTTTCAACTTCTCACACCAAATGACTCACTGCAGCAGGCAGCTTGGGACTTTCCCTTTGGTCCAAAAGGTTTGATTCATTGATTCATCTGTCTGCCAAAGCAAGGGCTCCCCCTCCAGGTGCATTTAGGTGCCAAAGTCTCAAAACTACAATTCCTACAGAAATTCACTCCCACAAGACCACTGGGGACAGATTCCATTTTAGGGTCCCCAAAGGTACTGATTGCACATTCTGGTAGTCCAGGACCAAGATGGTGTTGATAAACGGAACTGTCCATGCTGCAAAGAATATAGGTTAGACAAACTACAATATCACTACTATTCTAATGGATAATCAGCAAAGAAGTACAGCTTCTAACAGAGCTCCCTCTGCACAACTGGTGATGGCAGAATGGAGCAATTATCTGGCAGCCTGGGTGGGACTCTAGCATAGAAACACTCAGCCCCCTCCCAGATTAAATAAGCACCATGTTATAGACAGCTCTAAAAGAGACAGAGCACAAAGGCATTAAGGCACTCTCATACAAACACTTTTAAAATTTATTTATTTATTTATTTATTTAGCTTTTGTTGACCGGGTAAGTGCACTAGACAAATCCTGCCTATTTTCAGGCACGACCCGGGGGAGGGGGATACAGATGAATGCCAACTGACCTTGAACCAGATTAAGCTGTTGGTGGTATTTTTAGTGAATGAGGGAAATTTGGCCAGGACACCGGGGAAATTCCCCTACTCTTTTCGATAAGTGCCATGGGATCTTTAACATCCACCTGAACTACCACCAATCCAGGCAGATGGGACCTCGGTTTAACGTCTCATCCAAAAGACGGCACCTCAGAAGTGCAGCACCCCTCTCATGCTGCACTACAGTGTCAGTACTGGGATATTAACCCAAGTGCCAGATGTGGGAACTGAACCCAAAATGCTCAGACACAGGATACCAGCCTGGCAGTGGGCATTTAGGTACACCCAAGGAAGACTTTTGGGAACCCCCATTTGTAGGGGGTTACATATGGGAAGGCCGAACAATATTTTATGAAAAGCATTTTGAACAGTTTCTAATTCTCTAACTTTTTGGGATACCCCCAGAACTCACAGCTATATAGCAGCTGATTGTTTAACTTAGCCTGAAAAGCTTTTTGCATGGCAACAAGCAAACACAAATATTTGCAAATCCCATAATCCCATTTGATGAGAATATTGCTTTTTTTTCTCATTTTCAACTAGATGGTCTTTCCATGTTATCTTTCTATCAAAATGACTTCCCAAATAAAAGAAACCTGCCACTTCCTCAATTTTAATAATTTCCCGTGAACATGTTTTAGATTATCTTTTTTTTTTTGCTACTGAAAAGTATTATTTTCAATTTAGAGACATTAAGTAGAATATTTAAATTTGTTAACTGATCTATGACTGCCTGTACTGCTCTTTGTAGCCATAGATATGTTCTAGACAGTATTACCATAACTTTTGTATATAGCAGGAGTTGTACCTGTGTAACCTTTATTGATGGAGGAAAGGAGTCCCCTCACCCTAAAGTATTAACTATTGTTTCTATGTCTGTTAGATAAAGGCATCCTTGATATACTCTCTTTGTAATCTTAATTTGCTCTGTTAGTGCCCCTTCCCTACTGACCTTTATTCTAGCATTTGTATTATTATGCATCATATATTAAATTTCTAGGAGATAAGGATCTACACCCAGATTTTCTAAAATGGACCACAACAAATCCCTGTTCAAATTTTCAAATGCTGCATTGATATCAAGAAATGCAGCATACAGTTTAGTTTTGTTAAATATCATGTATTTTAATAATAAACTGGCAAGAACAAATCTAGCAATTTTATTGGTAAAGATACATTTAGCGGACTGTGCATTAAATCTCTTTAAACACAAGGTCAGCTGCATAATCTCATTTTCCTCCCCAAAAAAACTTACTTTCCAAACAATATCACTGAGCCTCCCTCCAAAGAGAAACTTAAAAAGCACACTAGCCTCCGTATTGAAAATACAAGACTTTACTTCCACAAAATTTCAAAATGCACAAAGTTGGTGATTTGATACCTGTTATTGGGCCGACATTGATAGAATATCATTAAGCTTTCAAACTTACAAAGATCTTCTTCAGAAGGAAATGGCAGGTTTCTTAAAAGAGCTCCTTTTCAGTGCCCAGAACTATATTAGAAGGAAAGCAATATCTTACACATGAATGTGACAGATTAGGGGAGTAATCAGGTAAGAAAAAAGAACCAAACAGAAATAAGAAAGCATCCTTGAAACTCTTGTTTTGTTTAGATCAAATGTAACATAATGGAATATTATGTAATTATAGAAGGTCTACAAAACATTTAATGTTAAATATCTTACTGTAGATAAGTAGGGGGACTGTACGAGTGTATGTATAATAAGCGCTGAAAACAACAGTTCTGCATGTATGAATCTAAAGTCCATGAAATCACCACCCAACAGTTACATTCCAACCTATAATGCACATAGTTAAATAAATTAGATAGAACCATTTTATATATAAGCATATTAGAAATATGGAAAACAAATATCTGTCCCAGGTGTTATACCTGAAACAAGTAAGCACTTTAAATGGTGTAATGGGACATGAAACTAATGTCCACATTTGTACCATCATCCACCATATTTAGAAGAAAAATAAGTTTGACCTCAAACATTCATCTCTGTTGTGTATTTTCAAAATGTTCTTTGAGAAACAGAACAGAGAGATCAGAGCTGGAGAGATTGGACTGAGATCAATTTTGCCCAACTGTTTTCAGTTTTCTTCATTTTAGTATCATGTCTGTGTGAGTTCATTCAGGTTCAGAGAGTTTGTCTGGTTTCCTACAAAGAGGGTTGCTCAAATAAAGGGGCAAACCACATTGTCCCAAGGCCCAGACTTGTGGTGGGGGAAGCCAGGAGGCAGAGAAGGGGGAGAAAGGGAAAGGGGGAGGGATAGAAGAAGGGCATGAGGTCACAAAAGGGGAGGGCCCGATGAGGTTACAATTGGGAGGAAATGGGGGTGGAGTGGGAGCAGTGAGGTGGCGAGCCAGGAATGGCCAGGGGAACTGTAGGGGCAGGGCTAAATTGGACAGTCATAAGGGACTGAACAGCCAGGGGGAGCTCACAAATTTTCTCCATGAGATTTTACTCTGGAAGCACATCAGTTTTGCCAAATTTTATGTTGAGCCACTGGGCAATTTTTAGTGAGGTATTTCTGAGTTGAAAAAAATAGACTTTATATATAAGTAATAAGTATACTTAAGTAATAAGGAATTTAGAATTGAGTGTAGATCAGAAGCAGCTACAACCCAGATGGAGCAAGTGAGTACTGCAACATGCTGAACAGAGATAAGGAATCTGATATGGCAATGTGAGATGGGGCTCTAGGAGGCCGACGAGAAGCGACATGCAGGCAGATTGTGCTTTAAATGGGTTTACTCTCATTGAAGGAAGTGGTGTTTTTGTTTTTTTTCCTTCATTGCCTGTGTTGTTTTTTGATTGGTATAGATTGCTATGCAGAATGGGTAGCTTAGTTATCAGATACTAAGCAAAGGAACTGCATCTTTAGTCAGCTCTTGGTCTGGGTTTCTGCTTTCCAGAATTAGAGCGTGTGGCCAAGGGAGCTGAGGATGAAACATTTTTGGCTGGCGGTGGCACAAGGGGTGCCTTGGCACCTTTGCTGCATGAATGGGATGCCCAAAGTGAGGAGACAATCAGGCAGAAACCTGCACCCACCCAGGAAAGCTGCGGGATGGTATTTAAAAAAAAAAGGAGTGAAATCGAAGGAGGAGGTTAAAGCAAAGAAGGAGAGTGGTCTGTTTTTGTTGGCTAGGTAATGCGTTTTTGTCTCCTGGGTGGTTCGAGTGAGGCCTAAGGGCCATGAGGGAGCAGAAAGGAGTCCAAGGCTGACTGCATGGTGGCATGTGACATCATCACCATGTGGTCTGCAGAGGAAGGACAGGATTGCATGGAAGGAACAGGGAGGGCAGAACCAAAAAGGATTTCTTGCAAAAGGATTTATTTGGATGAAGTGGGTCCCCCTCCCTGTTACAGGGGGGAAGTGTCTCCCAGTTTCACCAGCTGTGCATGGCATTTTTTGGCACCTGGATGGAGCTAGTGAGGCCCAATGGCCAGTAGAGAGCAGAAAGGAGTTTGAGGCCAACAGCATAGTGGCGTGTGACATCATTGCCATGCAGTCGGCAGAATAAGGCTGGGATAGCAAGAAAGGGAGAGGAGGGATGGACCCACAAAGGTATTTTTATCAATTGGGTACAATTGGATGAAGTGGTTCGCCCTCTCTGTTATGGTTTGGGAGCCAGGTGGATGTAGGGAGCTTGGGAAGTCTGAGGTATTGGGGGACAGCTAGGGGGCCTGGAAGACCAGCCCAGGGCAATAGGTGACTGATTAAAAAGAGGCTTCCAGGTGGAGCAAGCCATTCCTTCTGAGACTTTCACTGAGCTAGTAGTTAGAAACAGCTCCCCGGGCAGTTAGGGGAAAGTAAGAGGGCAGGTATATTCCATCAGACACTAGCTGCTCCCACTGGATAAAGTGCTTCAGATTCAGGCCCATGGAATGGGAATTGTGGGGATGCACTGGCAACAGGCAATGGTTGGTGCTAGCTCACCCAGCATTTGGGGGAATTTAAAAGGGGAATTTTCCCCAGGGACAGGGATCGCCTGCCCAATGGGACCATTGGAGGTGCCATGAGGTGGTGGCTGACTCTTCTGGGGGGGCAGAAGGACATTTGGGTGGTTTTCTGGGGCAGATTCAGGGGTCTGTAGTGCCCCGGGGAGGGACTCCTCATTGGTGAAAGGTGGCAGGAGGGATGTGCAACTAGATGCCACACAGGTGCGAGGTCTCTAAAGGATCAGGAAGGACGATCGGGGGGGGGTGAAGTTTACCTAGGTATGGGAACTCCAGAATAGCAAGGGGGAAATTTTGGAGACAGGTTGGCAATGCAGGCCTGAACTTGTGGCATGAGCCGCGAGGTAGCGGGACACTCAGTGGGCAAGGCCTGAGGTGGAGGCCTGCACGCAAGGTTTAAAAAAAAAAAACTACCAGAGAAAGAAAGGGCCTGGATCTCTGAACCAGGGGACCAAGGACCTGGGGGTGAATACCAGCAACCACCAGTTATATATGGGTTGATGCTGAGCTAGTCAATTAACATCACCTAGCTTACGGGAAAGAGTGCCAGGGTATCAACTCTCAGGATGTAAGAGCATGTACAGGCTGGCATCTGGTGCTAAGTCGGCTTCCAGCTGTACCCAAGGTGGAAGAGGTAAAGGGTTGGGAGTGAACCATTTGGTGGCCGAGGTTGCAGTGCAGGCCAGGTGATAACCTTGAAACCAAGGGGATCCTAAACCTCCTTTAGACCAGTGCACTCTCAATTTGTGTTTGCTCCATCTAGGAGCTTTCCCATCCCAAAGGAAGTGAGAGACCTGACTTTCTAGGGAGGCAAAGAGTATGGGGAGAGACGTATTGGTAAATTCTTGAAAAGGTACATGACTCAGGCCATAGAAGCATATGGACTGCAGCAATCTTTCTAGGTAGGGATAGCTGGAGTTTCTGCCACCTCTCTATCTCTGCAGACAGCTGAGTCAGGAGTAGGGAAATTTAACTGGCTCTAAATCTGACCATTTCAAGGGAATAGTTATTCCAAGGTAGGAAAAGCCCTGTGCTGCCCGTGAGAGCTCTGTTCCTTGCATGTAATTCTTGGAGCAGGTGGTATTCAAAGGGGCCAGAGTTGTTTTCTTCTGGTTAGCCCATAGGTCAGAGAGAGTCGAGAAGGTGTGTAAGAGGAATAGGACATGTGACAGTGCCTGTCTTGGCTGGGAAAGGGTCAGCAAGAGATCATCAGCACAGGCAGCCACCCAATAGGATTTGCCAGCAATGTTAATGCCACAGATCTCCTTTGAGGCAGTGATAGCTCATATAAGAGGGTTTAGGGCCACTAAGAAAAGAAGATTGGATAGGGGGCAGCCCTGCCGAGTTCCTCTATGTAGAAACAAGGGTGCTGATATGGTGGAGTTGGTTAAGATTGCCATTGAGGAGCTATAGAGTGTAGAGACCCACTAACAAAAAGTAGGGCCAAAACCATATAACCCCAGGATTCAATGTATGTAGTGCCATTCAACTGAATCAAAAGCTTTAGTGAAATCTATGGCCAGTGCAGCCATAGGGAGGGGAGAGCGAGAGGCTATCCATTTTAAATTGCGTAACAGTTATCATTGTTCAACCCAGATTTACCCTTCATAAAGCCAACTTGGGCAGGGTGCATAATAGAGGGTCAATTTTATTCAGTTTCAACATGTTTGTTTGTCCGAGAAAGCAGCCATAGAGAAAACAAACAGCTTATATAGCTCTGAATGTGCAACATTTGATGAAAGGGTATGTTTTTAATGAGTTTGATAGATTCAAAAAAGGTAAAGGTGAGTAGTATGTGAGAAAAGTGTATTTTATTGAGATGTTTCATTTAATTCAGTACAATTTTTGCTGTATACCATTTCAGATGTATGCACAAAAACCTGATGTCCCAAGGACATCAGGAATCGACTGTACTGAAATATATTAACATTTATAATTTTTATTCATGATAAAGCATTTGCTTATATGCACACCAAATTTCATCTGTATGCACATTTTTTCTATCATACAGGTGCTCCACAAACATTAATACTATCAATCACACTTCAGGTGCAAACTTGCTGCCAGAGGTTAAATACATTTTACTCAGTTTCAACATGTCTGTTTGTCAGAGCATGCAGCCACGGAGAAACAAAGGTAAAGGTGAAGAGAGTGTGAGAAAGTGTGGTTTACTGAGAGGTTTCATTGAATTCAATACCATTTTGGTTGTATGCCATTTTCGATGTATGCACAAAAATGGGATGTCACAAACATGTGCGTACAACAGGACTTGATTGTAATTAAATATATTATTATTTATAATTTTTATTTATTTGCCAAGAGCATATTAAATGTGAAACTGAATTCATTAATTTGGGATTGTTTCTTGATTCCCTTTCTCCATGCTATCTTCAGAAGCCACTACCACTGCTAGTGACAGTGAAATGGATGTGCTGTGAGGAACTGGGCAGCAAATGCCCAGTTCTGGGGATGGCATTTCTGGGGACTAATAAAGCATGGTTTCTTTGTACCATTGTGCATTTAGCCATGGTCTTCTCAGTCCCATGACCATGATTCCCTCCTATTCTCTGTTACACCACGATGACCTGCTCCTTCTCCACCACCACTTACAGAAGTTAAACTTGGTAGAACTGTCATAGAAGAACATTCATCTACTCCTTTCCTCCCCCGCATACCTTTCTCCTCCTATTGTTCTCTTCATGTTTTTTGAATGCATTAACAAAACACACACAACCGATGATAACAGAAGACAGTCACAAACAGACATTAAAAGTAAAGACTCACAGTAGTCATCAGTGATTCTTACATGCCCAAGTGAAACACACACCCAGCTCACGGACAGGCTGCAGTGCTATATAACTTATCTGGTAACAGGGAAAAAACAGTACCACAGGGTCACCCCCCCAATACACTCACATTGACAGACTTCACAAAACAAACTAACAAACACAACTAAGCCACAACATGCAGGTGTTTGTGAGTCAAACAAAAAATGTCTCACAATTCCTTTCAAAAACACCCACTAAACAAAGAAAACCTTTATGAATCCTTTTCTGTATATCACGAAATCTATCTTACTAAATCAAACCTTTTTTTTGGTTTAGACACTCGTGCCTCAGCAAATTTCCATTTTTATAACAAAATGAAGATTTTTCAACAGCACATCAGAATGAGTCACTCACACAGCTTAAACTCTCAAAGATAAACATTTATTTATTTATTTGTTTCCTGTTAACCAAGTAGAGATGTGCGAAGTCCACAAGAATCTCTCCACAGAAAATTTTGTGAATTTTCGCAAAGTGCAGTTCACAAACTTAGTGCGATTTGTAGCCTGCAAATTTTGCCATTGAGTGCAAACTTTTGCACGTGAATTTCATGCTTCGCAGCACAAATGTGCAAATTTAGCCTCAAAATAACTTCCTCTCATTCCATTCTTAGCCATTAGTTCATACTGTGCCCATAAAACTGTACAAAAGTGTCATGCCTCATGCTGTTTCATTGTGTTTGGGTACAAAAACATGGGGGCATTGTGCTTTATTTCTGTGAAGCTCTCACTGCATCAAACTGTAAGCATTATCTGGCTTTCTCTCTGCATTACATCCCACCACTGCACATTGCTTTTTCTTCCTGCACAGTTCAATCACAGATCACCTGATGGCCCCCCAGATTCTTTGGTGATGACTAGCATACATTTATTTTATATTGCACAGTATTTCCTATAAAACAGTTCAGTCGTTCATTTCCCATGCACTGATTAAAACACACACACACAGAAGGAGAACAAACTTTCAATAGCTCGCTGTTTGCAGCAGCTATGCACTGCTTGCTCTGGCATTAGGCTTCAAGATGTGCATAATAAAAAAATGTCTGCTAAAGTAATAAAACAATTACTTTTCAGTACTGAAAAAATATAGATGACCTATATTGGAGCTGTAATAAAGTGCACATGCACAAGCAGGCATAGTTATGCAATGCTACTCCTCGTGGTTCCCTTGTTAGCCCTCATTTTTATGCAGTGCAGCTCTTTGTGGTTCCCTTGTTCATGCTCAGTTCAAGCCAAAATGCTGTGCCCATAAAATAACACAGAAACACTAATACTGTATGAAAAGTCATTGGGCTGGATATTCAAACTGCGCTATTCTGTGGCGCAAGCCCTTGCATTGCACAAAATAGTTACGCAGGGGTGTGGCCGGGGAGATATTCAATGGAGTTGCGCTATTGAACAACTCCTTTGAATATCACCCCCGGGCCACAGCCACTGTGCATGGCGCAGTGGAACTTGCGCCACCGCAAGTGGTCAGAGCGGAGCATGCAAGATGCGGTGGCGCAAGTACCATTGCGCCATGCACAAACTTCCGATATTCAAAAGGTGACATGCAAATGGGGCCATAATTCATGCAAGGTGCAGGGGGCCATTTGCATCTATTTATGGCCCCATTTGCATGCCATTAGCATGCAGGTGCGCCGATTCCCAAGAACCGACACCCTGCAGCCCGATCGCGGGCATAAGTTAAAAAATCCCCCACCCCCAACTGGCCTGATGGTGGGCAAATGTAAACATCCCCACCCCCGACTGGCCCGATTGCGGAAAATGTAAACATCCCCCTACTGGCCCGATCGCGGGCATAAGTGGCATAAAATCCACCCCCACCAGCCCGATCACGGGCAGAAAACAGTTCACCCCAAGAACATATCCTGGTGGTCCAGTGGACCTCAAGCCCAATCATGGGCAGAAATGCATCAACCCCAAGGACCACGTGCCCTGGTGATCTGTGGCCCCACCCACCCACCCCACCCACCCACGGCCCCACCACCTCGCTCCCCGTCCAGCCAGTGGGTGGCAGCATCCACCGCCTGCCACCCCGCTGCTCGCCAACTGACTGCCCGGTAGGGCTGCATGCCCATTGGTTCAGATCAAGAGCCAATGTGTGTGCAGCCCGTACCATACAAGGCAGTCCAGATATGTGAATGAATAGCATACTGTATGTAGGGGATTTGTTGTGGTCTGACTGAAGATATCATATTTATCTTCATGAGATGCCAATGATATGATTCAGTATCTCACACACGGCTTTGTCATTCATAATATATCTTAATATCACTGGCCTCGAATGAAGATATATATATATATAAATAATATATATATATATATAAAACTGTGTTAATGCATCATTTAGGGTTAAAACAAAAGTCAGAAAATGAGACCTTTAGGGTTGTCTCCCCCCCATGTACCCCCATCCTCCCGAGATTGACAGATGCCGGGGTTCGTCATTGGGGTTGTGAGGGCTAAATGTCACCCCATTCCATTTGTAATCATATGCACAAGCCACAGTAAAGAAGAATGGGGTGACATTTAGGTCTCACAACCTCAATGACACACCCCGGCATCTGTCAATCTTGGAAGGATGGGTGGGTCAACAAGGGGGAGGGCAGCCCTAAAGGTCTCATTTCATTACTTTTTGTGTTTTAACCCTAAATGATGCATCAACACAATTGTTTGCATAGAATTTCCCTACTTTTTGAGAAAGCATAGAAAAGTAGAAAGTCACACAAGTTGGTGGGAGTGCGGGGCCCCTAACATAACAGCACAAGTACTGAATATCATATCTATTGCTGGGAGCACGTATTAATGGGAGCATGGGGCCGAATCCACCTTGAAACAAAACAAAGTTTCATTCATCGGAGTGGCATAATTCTGCACCTGTTTACATGTCAGACAGCTAACCACTGAAAATTACCTCCAATGCAGTAAGGCTAGCTACCCTATAAATTTCAAGCCACTACCACAATGCAAAACACTATATGCAAAATGTAAAGTGTGTCACACAATAGCCCCACAGCAAATTAATTTTCCAACACCTAAATACCATAATTTACATGTATTGCATATCACCTCACACCCTCCACATTTCAAGGTAAAAGACCAAACCGTATCCGAGATTTAACATTTTAAAGTTTGAGATTTTCATTTGTCAGAGTGGCATAATTCCACACCTGTTTACATTTTATGCAGCTAACAACTGAAAAGTACGTCCATGGCAGTAAGCCTAGCTATGCTATAAATTTAAAACCACTACCACAGTGCAAAACACTATCCACAAAAGATAAACTGCACCACACAATATCTCTGCAACAAATATATTTTCTAACACCTAAACACCATAATTCACATCTAGAGGACATCCTGTCAACACCGATATTTAATTTTAAATGTTGTTAAAATTGGTCTATCTGGTCCCTCCAAAGCTGGCCATCTAGTCCCTCCCTTGCAAACATAGATCGCAGTCAAAGAATCTCATGATCAAATAATTTTCAGGCTCAGAATCAAAGAATTTGCAACCTCGCGATCAAAGAATAAAACATGTTAAAACTCAATTTTTACACATAAATATATAAAACCACAGCCATGACTCAATAGAAAGAAGCCCCCTGAGCAAAACCCATCCTAGTTTGTCTTTCTAAGTCACCCCTGGGCTGAGGAATTTCATTTTTTAATCTGGCCATCTAGTTGAGCCCTCACGATCAAAGATCGCGGTCAAAGAATCTCGCGATCAGAAAATTTCCAGGTTCTCGATCAAAGGTCGTTAGCGAGCCATGATCAAAGATTTTAAAACTTGAAAACTCTATTTTTTGACAGAATTACAAGAAACCACAGCCATGGCTCAATAGAGAAAAGTTCCCTGAGCAAAACCCATTTAAGCTCTACTTCAGGAGTCACCCCTGAGCTGAGATTTTTTTTTTCCGACAGCAAAATGAAAACAAGATGGCGGCCATAGCGATCAAAGAATTCCTCGTGATCAAAGATTCTTTGATTGTGAGACTGCAAATTCTTTGATTGTGAGGAGGGACCAGATGGCCAAAATCCCATTCTTCTTTCACAAAATAACCATATAAATGTTCCCATAGACTTATAATGGGAACTTAAAACTTCAATAACTTTTGAATGGATTAATATTTTTTCACCAAACAAAAAGCAGCATGTTCCTTGATCCAAGCTCTTTCAATGTGCCAAGCAGCAGAGTGGCATGCTACACAATAACTGTGCAGCTCCACTGACAAATTCAAAAAAACTGCCCACATAACTGACAAAAAGTGCATTTTTTAGCATTTTGGTGCACAAAAAACATATGTCCGATTGAAATGAAATTTGGAAAATCAAGAGATCTATCATGCCCTACCATGCATACCAAATTTTATGCAAATCTATTGAACAGGTCCAAAGTTATTAACACACAAAATTTCAAGTTTAACATAGAAGTGGCCTCATAACCCTAAATATAGGGGTGCGGCTGTGCCCCTATAATATATATGGGATACATGATGGGCAGGAGTGAAATATGGAAAATATTCTCACTCCTGCAGAGTGAGGCATGGATATCCCACAAGTACCGAAGGCATGAGTGAGATAGCCATGCCTCACGATGCAGGAGTGAGAATATTTTCTGTATTCCACTCCTGCCCATCATGTGTTCGATGTATACAATAGGCAACAACTATTTCTGTATGATTTAGCTATTTAAATATTGTGTCTGAGGTCTGTTTTGTTGTTGTTACTTTTAAAGTTGGTGTTATTACTCAGTGATTTGCCTGCTGTGTGTTAGTCTGCTCAACTGTGTGATAGGGATTAGTGATGCTTTGGAATCCTCTGTTGTGATTGGTTGATATGGTGTGTAGTGGTGTCTTGGTTGTGCTGGTAGTGGATTCAGAGTTTATTTTTTCATTGGTGCTATTAGGTGAATGTTGGGGAATGAGTGATTTCATTGGTTTGCTGGTATTTGTGGGTGGGATGTGTGTGGTATGTTCACTTCCAGAGTGCTTCCATGACCATTGGTGAAATGGGACTGTTTATTGTTTTGGTGCAGTGTGAATAACATTTATTTATTTATGAGATTTTATTTTATATTGTGTTGGTAGTGCGTTAGTGCAACAGTAATTTAGTTTTTTAGCCCTCTCTACATCGCAACTTCTGAGAAGGGATATCAACATTAAGATATTGATGGAGATGTGGCACAAATATTCCAGGCTTACAGAGAAAAACAGGTACATGTGGGAAAGAGGAGCTTCACTGGTTATTCAGAGTCTGTGTCACTGGTGAGCTGCTTTGAACACTTTCTGGGAGGAGACTTGTAGTGTCAATGTGTGCAAAAGAAGGTACAATATTTATTATTTGTTTCTTTCTGATGGGTCTAGCAGTGGCTCCTTATCCTACTTGAACTGAAAACAGCTCAAGAAAATGTCTTGTTCCAGGTTCATTGTTTTCAGTGGATGATGTAATTTTAGTTTTTTTCATCCATGGTGCTTCTCAATGTTTAGGAATTAATTTTGAAAAGCTCATTGTACAGAAATACTGGTTTTAGTAAAGTTTTTGTAATTTGTTTTCAGTGCTAAGTACTGCTCCAAGTGTACTGCTTTCAGCTTCTGGCTTTTTAGAAACTGCAAGTAAAAGTTTCACACTATGCAGGTTGTGTGTAATTAGGTAGATTGATGATTTCATTTTCAGTTTTAAAACAAGTTCCAGCCTGTAATGCTTAACTGATGCTGCAGTGAGAATATCGGGTGATGACATAGCTATTATAGATGTAAATGGATTTATTTTCACTTCAGCTATGTCATCACCCTATATTCTCACTGGGGTGAGAATACATGCTTTTATTCTCAATGAATACACAACACCCCTATTGTATAAATATATATATATATATATATATATATATATATATATAGTGTGTAAACTCAGGTACTGGAGGAGAGATTTCCCTGAGTAAGATAGTCAGGGTACAGCTGCAGCTGATTCGGCTGATTGGCTGCAGCTGCAAAGCAGGAGAGCTTTAAAAACAGGAAGGAAAAGCCAGCAGGTAGTTGCTGCAGGGGTAGAGGGCTGACAAGCTGCCTGGATGTGTTCCAGATCAAGAGTCACTTAAGCAACCCTCAGGAGATTGGTCTCCTGAATTAAGCCAAAAAGAAAAATGTATTTTCATTGTGAGTTTTCTGTTTTACTGTTTGTGTTCTTCCAGGTCTAGCCTTCTGGAAAAGGGGATTTCTAGTTAGGGCTGGAGATTGTTTAGACAGCGCTCCCACCTGGAGCTAGGCCTCTTTATTTCTGTTTTGTTTCATTTTCCCCGGTGGGGCTTAAAAAGAAAAGTGCAGAAGCCCAAACTTCTGTGTTACCAGCCATATTAAATAAATAAATAAATACCTGGTTGGTTTGATGTTAACAAACTGGTCTTCCTGAGACTCCTTAACCACCACAAAGCTGAATCTAAATCCCGTGGAGAGGACATGCCATGTCACACGTGGTATTAGAAGTGGGATACAGGTCAGTGTAGAATTTGGCTGGAATCTGAACCACCCCGGAGTAAAGAAGACCAGGCATGGAGGACATGGTGAAAGCCTTGACCCAGGCTATGGCAGCCCAGCAGGAAGCTACCCGGGCTCAACAAGAGATGAACCAGTTGCTGCTCATACAGACAGCCCAGGACCATGCTGTCCTCCAGGAAATGGTAAAGTGTCTCATCGAGACCATGTCAGGAGAAGGTCACCCAGCAGGGCCTACCCCAGAGGGTTACCGGACTATACGGGCTTCCCACTGTCTGCAGAAAATGACAATGGCTGACGACACTGAAGCATATTTGCTCACCTTTGAAAGGACAGCTACTCTTGAGTTATGGCCTCAGGATCAGTAGGCCAGCATTTTGGCTCTGTTTTTGTGCGGCAAGGCCCAGAAGGCATATTATGATCTGGATGAGGGGGTCGCCACCCACTATCCAAGACTGAAGGAAGAGATCTTGGCCCGTGCTGGTGTGACTCCAGCTCTTCAAGCCCAGAGGTACAACAGCTGGAGATTCTGGGAATCAGTGAAGCCTGGGTCACAGATGCATGACCTCCTCCACTTGGCCAAGAAGTGGTTGCGACCCGAGCTCCATAGTGCTGCCAAAATTGTGGAGCTCCTGGTAATGGACCTGTTCCTAAAAGGACTACCGCCCAGCCTACGACAGTGGGTTGGACAGGCCGACCTTGCTTCCTGTGATGAACTGGTCACCTTGGTGGAGTGGCATTATGCCATGAAGGAACTTTCCCCAGATGTTGGGGTCTGCTACCCCTGGGACTTGGGGTGGACTCCAAAGTGGAGATATAGACCCCCCAAGAGGTTGGACCAGACAGGACCAGGGAGAAGGATCACTGAAGAGTGGTCCGAGGCTACAAAGGGACTTTCGGGTTCAAAAATAGAGGGGGATATGGCCACCCCTAGAAGCCCAAAGGGTCCAGGAACACTCCGAGAATGCTACCACTGTTATGGGTGTGGGGAGCGAGGACATGTAATTGTCAACTGCCCGAATGGGGTTGAACCAATGCAGTGCAACTGGGGTGGGTCCCCACAGAGTGATTTCCATTTGATTAATGTGGTAGGGATGGTCACCACTTCACACTGATTTACCCGGGTTGTTAAGGTGAAGAGACAGGCCATTATGGCCCTTGTCAACTCGGGGAGTGAGGTCACCCTCATAGTTCACAGTTTGGTGCAACCCTCCCAAATTAATTTCCAGAAAAGTAACGGGATCACCTGTGTCCATGGCACAGTGTTTTATTACCCCACGATGCTAGTTACCGTGGAAGCCCAGGGGGAGGAGAGGCAGATCATGGTAGGGGTCCTCCCTCGATTGGCACATCCTGTCCTGGTGGGTCGAGATTCCCCTGGGTTTGAGACATTACTCCATGGGGGGAACCCGGAAGGCCAGGGCCCCAGTAACTAAGGCTATGTTGCTAGGAATCCCCGAGGGGTCAGAGGATTCACCCGATTATTTCCCTTATGGGCATTGGGACCCTGAGTTGTATGGGGAGGCAGGAAAGTCCCGGAAATCATGAAAGGAATGCAGGGATTGTAAGAAATTAGAGACCAAGATACTGGCTATCAATGGCAGGTCCGTGCTGGTGGGAGGTAGAACCCGCTCCCAGAAGGATGACAGGGTGAGCAGTCTGGTGTCCGAGGGGAGAGTTGTAGGGAGAAAGAGGAGGACCCAGAAGTGGAGACAGAGTCATATCCCCCTGAATTGAGTACCCTCAGGATAGCCTTCAGGAACTTTGGCTGGGACCAAATAGACAAGCCTCTGTTTCAGAATATCCGGTCAGAGGTTGTGGAGATTAACGGGGTGCTGGTAGACGGCAAAGCCAAGGGACCCGGACCATATTTCATGTTAAATAATGACCTCCTATACAGAGTGATACCGGATGAAGAACATAATGTGGAACAGTTGCCGGTCCCCCGCCAGCACAGGAAGGTGGTACCGGATTTGGCACACACTCACCTTCTCGGAGGACACCTTGGGGTCAAAAAGATGATGCGCCACGTACTCCAAAGATTCTACTGGCCTGGAATTTACACTGAGGTAAGGAGATACTGTGCTTCATGCCCAGAATGCCAGTTGGCATCCCTGCGGCCGAAGTTAAGAGCCCCATTGGTGCCCTTGCTAATCATCAATGAACCCTTCACGAGGATTGCAATAGACCTGGTAGGCCCCCTAGACAGGTCAGCCCGGGGCCACCAACACATCCTAGTCAACATAGACTATGCTTCAAGATATCCAGAAGTGATCCTGCTCCGTAACACAGCCTCAAAGATGATTGCCCGAGAACTCATTCAAGTCTTCATGAGGGTCGGATTCCCAAAGGAGATACTGACAGACCAGGGTACTCCCTTTGTCTCACGTTTAATGAAGGAGCTTTGCAGACTCCTCCAGATCCGAGCCCTGAGGACTTCAGTGTACCACCCCCAGACAGATGGTCTGGTTGAATGATTTAATCAGACTTTGAAGGGGATGTTACGGAATGTCGTGAGCCGAGACGGAAAGGACTGGGACTTACTCCTTTCCTACTTAATGCTCACTATCTAAGAGGTCCCACAGGCATCCACTGGATTCTCCCCCTTTGAGCTGTTATATGCCTGCCGGCCCAGGGGTATCCTCGATATACTAAAGGAGGACTGGGAAGAGCAACCACCACAAGGAGCCAGTTTGATTGGGTATATCTCCCAAATTCAGGAAAGGTTGGCACGGGTCACTCCTATTGTCCGGAAACACTTAGAAAAGGCCCAAGTGACCCAATGGACTTATTATGACCATCAGGTGAGGATCCGGAAGTTCCAGCCAGGGGATCGGGTGATGGTCCTGGTTCCCACAGTGGAAAGCAAACTGCTCGCCAGGTGGCAGGGTCCGTATGAGGCTGTAGAAGCTGTTGCTGATGTGAACTATATAGTAAGACAACCCGATCGCAGGTAGAAGTTCCACATATACCATATTAACCTCCTGAAGGAGTGGCAAGACTGGGAGGCCTGTTGTGTCTCATTGGCTGTAACCCCGGAAGAAGGTAAAACAGAGGGGCAATTCCGTATCTCACCTGAGCTATCTCCTACACAGTACAAAGAAGCAGTGGAAATGGTTCAGCAAACCGGGGATGTGTTCTCCGAATGACCTGGTTGGACGGTCGCAGCCTACCATGACACTGTGACAGCTCCAGCTGTAAGGATAAGGGAAAGACCCTACCATATCCCAGAGGCCAAGAGGAAAGAAATGTGAGTCGAAGTCGAGAGAATGTTGAAGCTTGATGTCATAGAAGAGTCTCATAGTGAATGGTCGAGCCCCATCGTCCTCATGCCAAAACCGGATAACACTTGGAGGTTTTGTAATGATTTCAGAAAACTAAACGAGGTATCGCAGTTTGATGCATACCCCCTACCTATGGTCGATGAACTGATTGACCAGTTGGGGAAGGCCAGATACCTCTCCACCTTGGACCTTACGAAAGGATACTGGCAGATTCTATTCACAAGAGCAGCCCAGGAGAAGACCGCCTTCATCACTCCGGGGGGGCTTATACCACTACAAAGTCCTCCCATTCAGTTTGCATGGAGCACCTGCGACCTTTCAACCCATGATGGACCGACTGTTGCACCCACACTCTCACTATGCTGCCGCCTACATGGATGATGTGGTCATCCATAGTACAGATTGGGAAACTCACCTTCAGAAGGTTGAGGCCATACTAGATACGTTATGAGAAAGTGGGCTGACAGTGAACCCCGCCAAATGTAAGATCGGCTTGTCAGAAGCAAAATACTTGGGCTATGTGGTAGGACGGGGATTGGTGAAACCCCAGGTGAAGAAGGTAGAGGCAATCCAAAAGTGGCCCCAACCAAACAAGAAGAAGCAAGTGAGGGCTTTCCTAGGGTTGGTCGGTTATTACTGGAGGTTCATCCCTCACTTTGCCACTCGGGCCACTCCATAAATGGAGTTAACCAGGGTGAGAGCACTGGACATCGTGTGGTGGTCGGAGGCAGCGGATGGGGCTTTCACCGACCTCAAGGAGGTTCTCTGCTCTGATCTGGTTCTGGTGTCCCCAGATTTCGATAAAGAATTCATTCTGCAAACGGATGTCTTGGATGTTGGATTGGGGGCAGTACTCTCACAGATGGTAGCAGGTGAAGAGCACCCCATCCTGTACCTAAGTAGGAAGTTGTTACTCCGGGAACAGCGGTACACCGTAGAGGAAAAGGAGTGCCTTGCAGTGAAGTGGGTGACGGAAACCCTCAGATATTACTTACTAGGTCACAAGTTCACTCTGGTGGCAGACCATGCTCCACTCAAGTGGATGCAAACAAACAAGGAAAAAAATGCCAGAGTGACGAGATGGTTCCTTGCACTACAACCATACCACTTCATGGTCCACCACAGAGTGGGGACACTGAATGGAAATGTGGATGGTCTTTCTCGAAGACCCTACCTCTCGGCACAGGTCGCCCAACCCTATAGTGTTGAGCTGGGGAGGGAGATGTGTGATAAACTCAGGTACTGGATGTGAGGGTGTTTCCCTGAGTATGATAGTCAGGGTACAGCTGCAGCTGATTCTGCTGATTGGCTGCAGCTACACAGACATGAGAGCTTTAAAAACAGGAAGGAAAAGCCAGCAGGCAGTTGCTGCAGGGGGTAGAGGGCTGACAAGCAGCTTAGATGTGCTGCAGATCCGGAGTCCCTTAAGCAACCTTCAGGAGATTGGTCTCCTGAAATAAGTCAAAAAGAAAAAAATTATTTTCATTGTGAGTTTTCTGTTTTACTGTCTGTGTTCTTCCAGAAGGTCTAGCCTTCTGGAAAAGGGAATTTCTAGTTAGGGCTGGGGATTGTTTAGACAGCGCTCCCACCTGGAGCTAGGCCTCTTTATTTCTGTTTTTGTTTCATTTTCCCCGGTGGGGCTTAAAAAGAAAAGTGCAGAAGCCCAAACTTCTGTGTTACCAGCCATATTAAAGAAATAAATAAATACCTGGTTGGTTTAATGCTAACAAATTGGTCTTCCTGAGACTCCTTAACCACCACAAAGCTAAACCTGAATCCCATGGCGAGGTCGTGCCTTGTCACAGTATATACATATATATATATATATATATATATATATATAGATAGATATAGCTTCAGTCAGGCCACATCATGTTCGGTTTATATATACAGATGTTTTGGGATAATTTGATTACAGATGATAATATGTGGTTGTTACTTTCATGTGTTCGAACAAATTTGTGCTGATTGTATACCTGTTTCAGAGCTTGTATCTACTAGTGATAGTTAAAAGTTGCAGTCCCACTTGAACCACAGAGTTCTAAAGTGGAACACAAATTCATTGTGAAAACAATGCAAGATCTTTTGCAAGGACATAAAGTACATCATACACTTCTAAAATGGTACTACCCACCACAGTGTAAAGCACAAACACTAACTGCATTTACCAAAAGGCCAGTATAGATGGAACAAAAGTTCATGTTTATTGAAGGGAAAACTCCGTTGAGCAAGCTCATTCACAAGGAGGTCCTGAGACAGACATGCAGTCAAATAATTTAAGAGAGTTACATGATATTACATAATGTACATAAAGAGCTTCCTGGGTACACAAAATTCATGATGGGAGGTAACTGATTATAATACAATACAATACATACATTAGGATTTCACCAGTGAAAATTAATGTTCCTGGAGAAAGTAACAGTAATTACATAACTGTAACTAATATGTTAACAGAATTCCAACTGATACACTGAGAATAGTTCGAGGCAGAGCTAATGACATGGAGAGATGGAACCTGAGATACCGTAGGGTCGATAAATTGGTGCCCCAAGGACAATATTCAGTTTAATAACAGTTACAGGTATCTTTTAGTTTGACCATGGCTACCCTTTTAAAAAGGTTAACAGGGACAATACTGGGTAATTTCAATGAGGATTGTAACCGATTCCAAATAGTTGGCAGCGAACATGATATAGCGCGTTTGCCAAAGGAAGTACGGGTCCTAGGTACATCAAGGAGGAGAAATCTGACTTCCTAAGGGAGTAAACACTGTGCAATATGTGTACTAAGGAGGTTAGGTATTGCAGCAGTTTGTTCAGGAGAAGTTTTAAAAGTCCAAATGCCGGTGTGGACTGACCGTCTAATGGTGACCAAGGGCCAGCCAACTATGGCATATAGATCACAGTGATGAGTTAGGGGAAGGGAGTTAGTAATAAATCGAAGGGAGCGGTGGTAGAGAACATCTAGCTTATGAAGACTGGTAGGAGCTGAAGAGTTGTAGATTATATCGCCGTAATCAAGCAGGGGGAGGAATGTAGCCTGAACCAATCTGGTTCTAATCTCCGCAGGAAAGAAGGACCTATTGTGGAAGAAAAAGCCTAACCTGGCTTTTAGTCTTTTGGCCAAGTCATCAAGATGATCATTGAAGGAAAGCTTGCTGTCGAGCCAGAAACCGAGATATTTGAACTTTGAAACTATTTCCAAATGCTCACCTAGGGAAGTATTTATAAAGTCATTAGGTAAAACAAGAGAAGTAGAGTGGGAGGTGCATGGGCGGAGGATCATGGCTTTCGTTTTCTTGGCATTAAGGAGCAACTTTGCATTGATTAGGTTATTTTCTAGTTGTGCAAAGTCGACTTGAAGGATGTCCCTAACTCTTTCCAGTGAGGGCCCAGATGTGTACAGGACTGTGTCATCTGCAAAAAAATTGTAAATGGGACTTGGTGATCTGATGGTCAAGGTTGTTTATATATAAGGAAAAGAGGACAGGGCCTAAGATAGATCCCTGTAGGACTCCCCTAGCAGTAGGTAAGGAGGACAAAAACAAATCTCCTGATTTAACTTTCTGAGTACTACCCATCAGGTAACTATTGAACCATTGGGTTATGGATGGAGTAAAGCCTAGGTTAGTAAGGCTGTGAACTAATAAATTGTGGTCAACTGTATCAAAAGCTTTACTAAAATCTAAGAATACTACTCCAGTAGTTTTCTTAGAGTCCATTGCAGAGACCCAATCATTAGTAACCTTGGCCAGAGCTGTTGTGGTGCTATGATTTGGGTGAAAGCTCGATTGGAGAGGGTTTAAGAGAGACTGAATTTCAATATGGTTTTTCAGTTGGGCATAGATCAGTCTTTCGAAAAAACAAAATGTGAGCCAGTATTAGAAATACAGCTTCTTCAGAAATCACAGACTTACACATTCAAGGCAGTTCTCCTTTAAGTGGTGTACTATAAACTGGACTAGCTATCCTTTGTTGTCAATTACCCCTGACAAAGACCCCTTGTGGCTGAAGTACTGTGATGCTCTGTGACAGTTTGTATTTTTGTTCTCAATAAAATTTGATGTGTTTCTCATTTACCCATCAGGATGCTTGTCAAGTCCTAATTACATACTATGACATAAATCTGCTCGTGCTGTGGTGCCTGCAAAAAAACAGACACCTGATCTTGCTTCTGAATAAATTCCTTCCAAATCAGGTGATTATGTCACCTTCCAGCCAGTGGGATAGCCTTTTTTCTCATATCTCCTAAGGGATTCCTAACCAACATTCTAGTTTCTAGTGCTATTTGATTATGTCTACAGAAGAATGCAACACACCCACAAGAACATTGTTCATTTTAAAATTACATTTAAATATATTAATATTTATTTTCATAACTACCTCCCAGTAGACAAGGTCCTCCAAGCTGGAGTGAGTCCAGGAAATCATTGATGCAGTCTGATTTGAATTCAGAAAGTGATTTATCTGCAAACATGTAAGAAAGACACTGTTTAACAGGCCAAAGTATCACTACAAAAAGTCGATGCTAACAACTAATACCCTGGGATATGTATTGAGAAATGCAAGCCCTCCCCCCCTCTAGTTCTCCACTCTCCTCTCCCACCATGAATACTATTGTTATTCCTTTTGCTGAATGATGGCGCAACCTTGCCCTGTTTACTTAAATTTTATATACCTTGTTTGCTCAATTGCTGATGTACCTGGTACTGTTTACCTAATATTTTCTCTGTTAGCTTGATCCACACTGTTATGTTCCCTGTATGATTCACATTGCTCCCTCAGGTTTACCTATGCTGAATCGACAACACTGTTGTCGAGGTTCGGCATAGTGAGATCCCCGATGTCTGACAGGCAAAATTTTGCCTGTCAGACATCGGTGTGTTTTCCATCAGGGGGCTGTGCCCCCTGCACCCCCTCTAAGGATTCCTATTTCCGAGTCAGAATTATCTGAAGGAGGGGGCGAAAGTTGGCGAAAGGGCAAAATTTTGCCTGCAGGTCCCCACAATGACAATCTCGAAACCTTTCGAGATTGTAGCTGTGGGGCATTTTGCCATGTGGGTTTCACCGTGTGCTCGGCATATCGCTCTCTCAATGTATTTTTACATTGTTTGTGCCAGTTTCTGGCCCGTGCCATGACTGAAAAAAGTCTCCAGATCAGTGCACCAACCCAGTTACCACATTAGTAAATAAATAAATAAATTTATGTTCACAACTCTGTAGCTTCGTTCAAAATCAGGAGGGAGAAAATCTCCACTATACTTAAAAGGGACAGAAAATGTGTGGTAACTTAAATCAGTTAATAATATACCTGTTTATAGCAATGAAATTCAGATCTTGAAATGATTCATTTTTAAGTGTACATGAATAAACACTGATATGAAAATCTGTGCTTTTAATTGTTTTTGCTTTATGAACAATATTCTGCACGGTTCTTTTCACAAAACCGGTACAGTAATTTAGAGTTTTCACTTTGTCACTGTTTATGTACAAAATGCTAATTATGAGCTGTTGACCTGTCAGAACCTAGCTCAGAGTTCTGTGCAAAAACCATGACATTGCTAAAACTCAAGATCACATGAAGAGAACTGTAACAGCATGCTGTACATAAATACAAAACAAAGCAAAATACAGTTTTTCTTGTCACTCTTTTCAGGTACAGTTCAATATGACTAATTTAGGGAAATACATATAATTTCTGAAAATACGAACTTTATAAACTGCTGCCAGTTATAAATGATTTCCTGACCTCTTTCAGCAATGCCATAAGACCAATGTCATTCAAAATATCTGTAGTGCAACAAAGGAATTGCAGAAACCATAAAAAGGGTTCCATCTGCAAGTCACTGATTGTACATGTAACCCCCTCCTCTCAAAGGGGCTCACCTGACAGCTGCTGCTGCCCTCCAGAACTTCCTGTGACTGCTTACAAACTGTTGCAGCACAGTTGTTGCTCAACTGCGAATATGGCATGGGGAAAGAGCCATACTGCAATATACTCCTTTTTGGCTCCTGTGCCCTTTTGCTTCATGGCTGTGACCGCATCTGTTCAGTCCCACTTCCATGATTCTGGCAGAGGGAACTGGGAGCCAACCACCACATTTGCTCTTTGGTGCTGTTTACATCCTCCCATGAGAACGCCATCACTGAAGAGCGGATGCGTATGCTTCAGGGGCTCCACTGCAGTGCTCCTTGCTTACGTAGACCTGGCTAGCATGCTGACTCACAGACCCACTATCTCCCAATGAAATGGACAGACTGAATGGCAGCCCTGGAGGGCTGCTGCACTCTCAGTGGGGCCAGTGTACCATAAGGGGAAGAAAATATAAATAAAATCAAAGCCTTTGGAGCAGAAGGCTCCATCAGATATGGCCATGGCCATTTTGCTGTTCTCCAACCCCCACCAGATATCCAATCAGAAGGCTAGAATGCCCTAGTAATCACAGCAAGGGATTGTGCAATGATAATGCAAAAATGACCCTCACACATGGAATAGCAGGTTTATGGAGCCAGTCCGAGGGTAGGATGGGCAAATGGACTGATTATTAGCCCTGTCTGTCCAATTGGACACTGAATTGGAGAACAAAGTTTCTGGGCTTTCGAGGAAGTCACGACCATCTGAGAGGGACACTGAGATGTTCAGACCTGTTGCTGGTGAGACAAAGCAAGAGGCCTATCCAGGCCAGCAATCCTGAAAACCCTCATCAGGGTTCATTCAGTAAACTTACTGTGGGCCTTATCCTGGGCTTACATTGTTCATAGACTGTACCAAATGCACTCCTGTTGGAAGAAATTGCTGAGAGTGTGAGCCCTTGCACCACTATTGCATACTGAAGCTGCTGAGTGGTACCGAGTGGAGACAGAGATCTGCAACCTACACAGGTTACTCCAGAGTCAAGTACAAGGGTCTGCTAGCCCTTATTTAATGGGGTGGATTGGGGAACAGGGAGCAATGGGGTGCATGTTCTGAGTTTGTGCATGCTCTTAATATGGATGGGAGTCAGACTGTGGGGGTCACTCCTGGGGTCTGGCTCTTGGGAAGTCAGAAGTTTCTGTGTAGTGCTCCTATATTCAATAATTGAGCCAGAAGGGCTATATCTTGTGAGGCGTGAGCCAGAAGGGCTGTGCCACTGTGGAATATCAAAGTGAATCTGAAGTGTTTCACCCCCAGGTGACTGGGGCTTGTTCTTGATTGCTGCCTGACCGGCTGATGCATGCTGCTCCCCTCCTCGACTGATCTGCTGCATCCGTGGGTCATGTGAGTGGTGGCATTGCTGTCTGGGGCCTTTGTACTTTTCTGGGTTTTGATTACTATTTCTACTTTTGGATTACAGCTGTGTTTCAGACATTTTCCTGTTAGATTTCAAGTTTTTTAAATTGTGTTAGCACACTATGGCCAGTTGCGTTGTTAAATTTCCAACTTTCTAATTTTCATCCAGTGAACCACCAAAAGAACCCAGGCAATGTAGCTACAAGGCCTGCACTGGGATTCTAGTGTAATTCCTGGATGACCAGGAAAAATTGATTATTGTGACATACTGAAACTATAGTTTTACTACTGGTACAGCTGAAGGGTTACTGCATCCTGTGCATTATAATTCTCCTTGTTGTTCCCCTTGATTGGGTGGGTGTTTTGTTGATGGTGTGGAATCTGAGATGGTGGTAGTGATCCATAATACAGCGGTTCCCAGGGGGGCATTACTATAGGATGGGGGAGTTAAAGGTGACTTGTAACTGTCTAACCCCTCCTTTAATCCAACTTTTGGGCCCATGGTAAAAAATAAAAGCACTGTTAATTTCATTAATTTTACTCCTGTATGTGCACCCAGTTTGTATAATGTGACGGAAGTGTTTATTGGTGAAGATAATAACTGTCTTACCTGTCCCGGGGTGGTCCCAGTCCAATGTAGGGAGGTGGTTATGCACTACATACCAGGGGGTGATACTGCACACAACAGCTGGCCCACTTATTCTCTCTAGGTGGAAGCACCATCATAGAGGATAATGTATGGTCCTCTATCATTAACCGGTCAGTTAACAGTCGAGAGGTTGCCAGGGCGACCGTGTAAACCTCGAGAGCGAAGCTCGAGAGGTTTACGTCGCCATGGCAACCTCAAGACGGTTAAAATTGACCGGTTGATGGTAGAGGGACCATACATTATTTTTTATAGTGTATGGTCTCACCTTAAAAGGCTGCTTACTTTTTCTTTAGTAGTCACCGCTGCGGCCGTTCTTTCAGTCCTTCCCTAACCGCAGCTGTTCATGCTTTGGTTCCCCGTCGAAAAAATACGCGCACATGCTCAGACCAATCGCTGTTGTTAACCTATTGATGTGACGTAGCATCGATAGGTTAACAACATATCTACGTCACATCGATAGGTTAACAACCTTAGGAAATGATGATTTCCTAAGGTTAACAGCGTTCTAACATACATTATATATTTATTATTTGTTCTGGGACAAACCTCCCTTCCACATGAGAAAGAAGAGACCTAACTCCTCAACCAGGTGGGCCCTGTATAGACACCAGGCAGGGGTGTGAACCTGGAAATGGCATCCTGGGATTACACATTGGAAGTACCACTCAGATCACCTTTTCTCAGGGCCCCCCCAATATGTCTGAGAAATTAAATAATGCTTTTCAAGAGGTAGAGAACTGATATGTGTTGGAGGGTCTGGACCCCAGAGACCCTCTTGGCAAAAAATGTGTCTGAGGAGTGGGACAAGGTGTTCACCTTGGGAGAGTGAGAGGATGCTCTGAAAGACAGAAGAAAAATGAAAATTCAGACAGTGACTTGAGAACCAAGTACCCAGTTCAGAAACCTAATTGTGGAACTTGAGAAGGACTTAGGGGCTGTTACCCTGCCTGACACAGTAACACCTGAGGAGTCTCAACAGAGTTGGGTGATGATAAAACAAAGGGAGTCCTGTCATGCCAAAATTTATTTCAACTCACCCAAAATCTGCAACGGCTTTCAAGACCAAAATAGAACAGTTGTTTGCTAGTGAAGAGAAGACCATCAAGGATGTGCTGATCTTGTTGCCTTCCCTGGCAACCTCTGAAAAATATGGCCCAGCTTGCCCGACTGGTTCTGACTATTACTGATGCCTAAGAATAGTTCTGGCATCCTTCCTGTCCCTGCTTGATATAATGATTATGAAATCTGGTTTGATTATGCTATCCAAATGCTACATGAAGGGCAATGCACAGAGGTAAAAAAGTGCAAGAGGCTGGCCAAGAGTATGAAGGGGTGGGCATTAGATGCCACCTGGTCCTTGTGTGTCATAGAACCAGAGACCAATGCAGATGAATACCTCACCACCCTAGACAGTGTGTTTAGAAGTAAGGAATCTTGTGATGACTTGTACTGGAAGTTTAAAGCCACTAAATAATGTCAAGGGGAGTCTTTCACCACCTATCTAAACTGATTTCAGAGGGGCCTAGAAAATGTGTACTGCAAAGGTGAGACAGAGTCCAAGGACCTGAATAAGGAGTGACTAGAACAAGTGCTGAAGGCCACCGACTTTCAGAGTTGCTGCTGTAAAAGTTGCACTTGAATGAAACTGGCTGACCCAGCATCCCAGAAAATCCTTCAGGGGAGGTTAGAGAGGCTTCCTCCACCAGTGCCCAATTGTTGGACATGTTGGGCTCCTGTGAGGCCACTGAAATAAAGACTGATTCAAGAAATACAGCATGTAATAGTACAACAGGATAAGACTAGCCCAACTCTATGAGGATTGAACTCTTAGTTCCAGTATGCCTGTCATAAGTATCGTGGGGTCAACTGTTTCAAGCAATGGGGTGGAAGCATCAAATGCTGTCTTTTGCTGTAGGAAGTCTATGCTGAACTGGTTGAATTAAAGAAAATGATGGCAGAATTAATGAACCACCTGGTGCTACAGTTACCTAGGACTCTGCTGAGGAGGAATGGTCTAAATAGCACTCTCCCTCTAGAACTTCTCAACAGAAAATGCATAAAGACCTTTTTATTGTTACCGCTGCAGCAGGGATGGACATCAAAAGTCAGTGTCAGTCAGAAAGCAACTTTCAAAGGGTCATTGACTGACTACTCCATGAGAAATTAGCCAAGAACTTTGTCAGGTATTTGAACTTCAGTGGACTCCCAGTAGAGGACCACTCTGACACCCTGGGAACTAGTCTTTTACCAGCAACCATTGCAAAAGATACAGGTTGTGTCAAAACCAATTTCTCAGATACCAAAGCTAAAGTGCCTAGGAACTGGGATGAGATTGTGGGTTGGGCTGCATATGTGGAGGCTCATGTGGATGGATGGCCCACCCAAGTACTCCTAGATAATGGCTTCCAGTTTACTGTAGTATTCAAAGACTATTATGCTAAATATCTGTCTCACAAAAAGTTGGATTCTTTGGAAGGCTTTGATGTGTTGAGTCTCAGTGATGTTTCATACCCCCATCTGGACTTGATTCATATTTGAATTTCCTTCCTGGTGAACACTGCTGGAACTCCTACTGCCATGGAGATGTGTGCCTTGGTGTGCTTAAGAATGAATATGTATGAAAAGATTCCATTCATTGTAGGAACCAAAACCAATCTGTTTCACCGTCTGGGTCAGTTGTGCAAAAAGTTTGAAGCACGACAATGAAAAGCATCCTTGCCCCTCCATGGACTTGTCAGACAAGCTTATACTTTCAAAGCCCTTGTCTTACTAGATGATGAATCTCTGGGAACTGTTTGACACCAAGACTGATCTTGGAGTGGTGTTACCCCCCTCCCCAAAGCAGAGTGTGCCGTCAAGGGAATTGTGTTCCTAGAGGGATTGTGCCACAATCAGCTGTTAATTTTTGGTAGCCCAGCGGAAGCTCATTTTCCAGAGGGGCTTACAGTCATCCCTAGCAAACTGCCAGCTGAAACTCATGCATATGTCAAAAAAGTAACTGTTCATGTGACAAATGAAGGATTGGATAGGACAGGACAGCAAAGGATAGGATAGGATAGGATAGGATAGGATAGGATAGGATAAGATAGGAACTTTATTTATATTGCATTTTTCCAGAGCTCAAAGCACTTTACAAATCAAGTGAATTTCAATTACAGATGATACATCACAGTGGCAATATGTCTAACATTATACAGTAAACATGTTTATATGCCAGACAATTAACGGGGCTTATCAGTCTCCTGAGAAGGCTTGTCAAAACAGCTAGGTCTTTAACTGAGATTTAAAACTTTCCACTGAGGGGACAGAGTGGATAGTGTTTGGGGCAACATTCCAAAGTACTGGTGCAGCTACAGAAAATGTTCAGTCCCCAGTAGATTTGAATCTTGATACTGGGACTAATAAAAGACCTTGGTTATCTGAGTGGAATATTCTGATATACTGATAATCCTCTGGACAGGTTGCCAGTAATTCATGAATGTAGATGGGGCGCAGTCTATTTATGGTCTTATACACCAGCAAAATAACTTTAAATTCAGAACACTATCTAATTGGGAGCCAGTGCTACTCCCATAAAATGGCATTAATATAATTGAATTTGGATACACCAGTCAGCAGTTTAGCATGAGCAGAAACTTGATTGGAGAGGCTCACAAAGGTCAAATTGTTACATTCTGTCAGGTAAATTGCCACCACTTTCTCAATAATTTTCTCTATAAAAGTAAGGTTAGAGACAGGCCTGTAGTTTATGAGATTGTCTGGGTCTACTGTAAACTTTGGTTCTTGAGGAAGGGCTTTACTATGGCCTCTTTAAGAAAGTCATGGAAAACTCCCTCACGCAAGTAGGAATTCTCAATCTCTACCAAACACTGGCACTAGCATTTGCCAGCTCAACTGAACCAAGTAAAGGGGGGAGGGTCTAAACTGCAAGTGGATCCGTGCATTGTGGACAGCACCTGGCAGATTTCTACATAGTCAGCTGGTCAAAAATCCTTCAGCAGCATCTGAGATTAAGTTACCTCAGCACCTTGAGCACAGCCTTGGTGACTGACTCCAGAACAGGAGATATTTTGACTTATCTCCACAGTCTTGGCTGCAACATAATTAGAGAACTGTTTGTATCTCTCCACTGAAGTTGGCTCTGATCGAGATACTCTGGATTCAGAATCTTATCCACCAGCCTGAAAAGAGTTCTGGGTCTGTTTTTCCCAGCTGCAATGAGGGAGGAATAAACTTGTTTCTTCACACTGTTCATTGTCTTCTGATATCTCTGATAATGAGAGATCAGGACAAGTATGTCAGAGAGCAGGACAGATCTCCTTCAATGTTTCCACCCTTGGAATGTGCCAGTGTTAAGGCACCAAGTCATTAGGGAGCCAATCAGCAATGTTGCTGACCACCGTTTCTGTGGGGGGCTCTGCCTCATCCCTCCAACTATAGATTCCAACTCTGAGGGGGATGGACCTTGGGGAGGAAGTGGTGAATTCTGATTTTTGCTCCCTAATGACTCGGTGCCCTAATGCCGGCACCCTGAGGCACTGCAGTGTCCTCCAACACCTCTCAGGCCTCTTTCCACACCTTTTAAGTCTCCTCAGTGCATCGTCATCCCAAGGAAAGCTGTGATTTCCAGGATATGGGAGGAGTCAGACTGACACCTGGGAACAGGCTGCAACAAGGATGGTAGAATTATATGCCTGAACTGCTGCACTGCAGCTCATGGAGGAAGTGGCTGAAATCCCTGAAATGTCTACATGAGCCCTAAAAGTTTCAGGTTCAATACTCCACCAGCTACACAAGTGGATCTTCTCAGTAGAGCGGGGATATTAATTCTCTTACTTATCAACTCAAATCGTAGAGCAAAGTGATCAGCCAAAACAACTGGTTTCGCAGTTATTTTAGATATTCCCAATCCATCAATAAAAATAAATCAAGAGTGTGGCCTGCTACATGGGTAAGGGCCCTTACATTTTGGTGGGAATCCAATGATTCCATTAAGTTAAGGAAATCTCCTGCAAATATGGATGAGGAGGAGTCTACCCAGGCATTGAAGTTTCCCAGAATAGTAAGTTCAGAGACACCGGTTCAGAGAAGTTCCCAAGAAAATCACTCTTTCCATCAGGTGGGGTATAAACCAACATAAATTTTCAATCTAGGTCTCTCACACAATTGAAGGCCACAGCTTCAAATGAGTCGTATGACTCCAAGGGTAGTTGACACATTGCATACCTGGTACTGAGATGACGACCAATCTGCCCTATCCACATCAGTGTGAGGTCAATGAATCATGATGTAACCTGAGGGAATGAGATTGAATATGATAGGGCAGCATTATCATCCAACCAGGTATCCATGATAAAAAAACAGGTCAGCCTTCTATAAATCAAACAAATCATGCAAAATCATAGTTTTACTGACTACTGACCTGACATTTAACAGCATTGCCCTTGCAGGGATGGGTTAGCTGTCTTGCATATAACAGACTGACCAGTGCCTATCGGAAGGGGCTGGACCCTAGCTAGGGTCTACTGTTCTGATCCCAGTCATGTAGTCACAAAAGAGAGAGAACCCAGCTCCAAGACAATTCAGTTCTTCACTGCTCAAGTTTAGAGACCCCTCTATTCCCAATGAGTGATGTAACAGAATTAAAAAGTCACTGGCACATCAAACAGAAATGTTCTCCCTGTATTAACGGGACATGGGGTGTGCCAAGGGTGTACAGCACTGCATTTGAGTCTCTGATGAGAGACCCTTTTTGGAAAGGTTGAGATGGCTGGCCCTGCTGACATAGATAATGTTCAGAAGTACTTGCAGGAGATGACGGCTGAAGGCGTCATTCAGAAATCTAGGGGCCCTAATGTGTCACAAGTTGTAGTAGTCAGAAAGAAGAGTGGGGCTGCTAGAATGTGTGTGGACTACCGGGGTCTAAACAAAAGAACTGAACTGGACCAATGCATGATGCCATGAGTCCAAGATGCCCTAGATTTCCTGAATGGAAGTCAATTGTTTATTGTGATGAATCTGAGATCTTGCTATAATCAAATCTCAATGGCAGAGCAAGATCCAGAAAAGACTATGTTCTTCTGCCCCCTCGGATTCTATGAGTTTCTGTGGATGACATGAAGGATCTCAGGTGTGGCAGCCATGTTCCAACAGCTGATGGAGAGAGCAGTGGGTGACATGAACCCATTAGAATGTTTGTGTACTTGTATGACTTTATTGTAGAGGTGGCAAAATTAGCAAATTCTGAATCTGTGGAATATTCACAAAGTTTCGTGAATTGTCATGCAATTTTGTAAAATTGTTTGGAATTTTCCAGACTTCTTAAAAGTAGCCTTAACTCAGTCCATGTTAAAGCTAGACATCTGTATATTGGCACTCATATTGTCAGAAGTGGTCCTAAAAGCTTGCAAAGTTTCATGGCATTTGGATGAAGGGTGGGGAAATTATAGGGCTCAAAGTCTAGCAATTTAATACTCATGAATATTTCTGAAAATATTTCTATGCTTAGAACTTAGCCACATTTGGAGCTAGATAACTGAAAACTTAGATGCATACTTTCTTGGAAGATTCACAGAAACTGAAAAATAGAGATTGTAAGGTTTAGCTATGACCTGCCTCCTAACACGACTTCCAGGGACATGCTTTCAAAGCTGGGTCATCAGCATGGCAGCATGACGTTCTGATGCTGGACCATGGTGGTTACCTTAAAGCCTAATATTTAGTGTCAATGAACTTAACAATATTGCTGATATTCTGTTCTCTAGCTCTAAACTTATAGGGGCTTAACATTCAGCAGTTTATATAACTGTAAAAATGTAATTTTTACATTTCTGACTGTTCAGAGGTTTATTTAGATTTAGATTTAGATTTATTGATTCAGAAAATACCTTTGAGCCCAAGCTCATTTACAAAGGTTCCACGTCAGTGACAAGACAAGATACAACGTAATTATTGTAAGAAGGAAAACATAAGGTAAGACAATACAACAATTTAACATAAGAACAAAAGACATTGTGGATTACAGGTTAGAATGGTAGGATACAATAGCACAGTTATAAGCCATAGACTAGTGCAGCCCCATGGTGCCCTGTCATTGAGGAGTGGGGGATGAGGATGTCCCTAGGGGTCAGAGGAAGTTGTAAAGCAGTGGAGTTTAGCATAGGCCATGGGTGGCCTTGCCTTGGTAGAGAGCAGCCAGGAAGGCATGGTATAAGGAAGAGCACACGCTGTGTCAATCAAAAATTGACAGTGAATTGTGAGGCTGGGGATCAGTTGCAGGAGCATTTAGAGGTGACTTATACCTAAGTCACCATTAAAGCTAGAGATTTGGAACTTGGCACACATGTGTATGGGCATAGTTAATGTCACCATACCACATTTGGTGCAACTTTCACAGACACTTTTAGCTGACATAGTTGTTAACCATAATTTTAAAATATCTGAAAGTTTGGAGGCTTATAACTCAGTCATTTTTAAAGAAAGAGATCTGAGACTTGGTAAACTTCTGTGTGGGCACAGGACCAGCCAAAGTACCACATTTAGTGAATGTGGACAAACACCTTTTACATTATATGGAAATAACCAAAATTACAATTTTGGCAAAATTTCAGAAAAATATTCAAGGTAATTCCACACAATTTCATATAAACAAAATCACTATTTCACCTGAATTTTGTTGGCAGAAGAAAAAATTTGCCCATCTCTACATTATTGTATTTTAGAGAACCCTCAAAGAGCATGAAGCCTGACTGTTCAAAATACTCAACAAATTGGAAGAATATGGCCTCAAGCTGTCCATCATCAAGTGCCAGTTCTTCAGGATCTTGCTCAAGTATGTGGATTACAGCATGTCCCAAGATGGCATCCGTACCAGTCCCAACTATTTCCAGACCACTACCACCATGCCAAAGCCCACTTGGCTGAGAGAACTGCAAAGTTTCTTGGGATTCTTTGGTTATTACTGCAGGTTCATTAAAGACTACACCAAGATCATCAAGTCTCTGCAGGACCTAACCCAAGGGTATCCTCCTGCTAACCAGAAAAACAAGCAGGTGCCACAGTTCATTTATGCAAACGTTTACTACAGAGTGCATGAACTGTTTCACCTTAGATGGACCAGAGTTTCTGATGAAGCGTTTAAAGTTATAATCAGATAGTTGACCAAAACCTCAGTGTTATCTTATGCAGATCCTAGAAAGCCACACATGTTGCACACAGATGCAAGTCTCAGTGGGTTGGGAGCATTGTTATATCAAGAATATCCACAAAGACTTTGGCCAATAGCTTATGTTATTCATAGTTTGTCACCATTGGAGAGAAATGATCTGGTCCACAAGCTGGAGCTTTTAGCACTCAGATGGGCAACTGTCAATCAGTTCCACAAGTGTCTATAAGGGGCCCACCTCACAGTCTGCACTGATAACAACCCACTCACCTCTGTGCAAACAGTAGCAACATTGGATGGTGCAGACTATCGCTGGTTGTCAGACCTCTCAACATAGGATTACTGTGTGGAGTATCATCCTGGAGAAAGCAACACTGATGCTGACGTGCTACCCAGGAGACCCCAGCCAGGGATGGCAGGGCTAGAATGGATCAGAATCCCAGAGACTGCCATCTAAACTTTGTGCAAAATATGTGACCCAGAAGAAGTCACAACTCCAGTAAACCACTTCACCTGGCATCAGACTGCATAATAATGGCCTATTTAAATGTTGTGTCCCTCAGTTAGTCTACTTTGCCACAAATGAGTCCACAATACTGGAGAAAAGAGCAAATGGAGAACCCTGCAATCCGAGACATTATTACTACTCTCCAACAAGGGGACACTCAGAATTTTTCAAAGTGAGTCATCCTGATACCTCCCTGCTACTGAGAAGGTGGAGCAAATTGAAAGTACCCGAAGGCATAATATACAGAGAGCCAAATAGTAAGCATGGGCCAAGTCTAAAACAGTTGTTACTGCCCATCAAATTCATAAAACTGTCTCTTAAAGTCCTGTAAGATGCATTGGGACATTTGGGTGTTGACAGACTATTGGACTAAGTTAGAAGGATGTTCTATTGGGCTCAGAGTATAGAGGTGGAGAACTATTGCAAACAGTGCATGAGATGCATCCTGCAGAAAACGCTGCCTGCCAGAGCAGCCCTTTTGGTGAATGTTACCACAAGTGCTCCCATGTACATGACTTGCATTGACTTTCTGAGCTTGGAACCAGATAAAGAGAACATTGCCAACATCCTGGTGGTGACAGCCCACTACTCCAGGTATGCCCAATCATTTCCCACAAAAGACCAAATGGCCAAAACCATAGCCAGGATTCTGATTTTAAAGTACTTTGTTCATTATGGACTGCCAACAAGAATTAATTCTGACCAGGGTCAGGATTTAAGTCTGATAATCAAGGAGTTGTTGTCTCTCTAGGGATTAAGAAGTCACCGACCACTCCCTACCACTGTCAAGGTGATCTACAACCAGAAAGATTCAACAGAACTTGTTAAATATGTTCGGCATGTTGGACCTGCAGAAAAAATTTAATTGTAGTCAACATGTGAGCATGCTTGTTCATGCATGAAATTGCACCCGCAATGATACCATGTGGCAATCCCCATATCTGTTCATATTTGGAAGGGTGGCGAGGCTCCCAGTTGGCCTTGCATTTGGAGTGTTATCTAATGGAGACAGTTTAGTGAGTTACACCAAATATGTTCAAAGACTAAAATTGCAATTGCACAGTGCCAGCAGGCTGGCTGCAGAATAGTCTACCAAGAGAAACCTGGCAAATAAACCCAGATATGACAAACATGTGAGAGCTCATGAGTTCTTCCCTGGAGGCAGAGTTTTAGTTCAGAACTTGGGGTTACCTAGAAAGCATAACATTGCTGATGGGGAAGGGGGACAACATCCCCTATGGGGTTACAGAAAAAATTGTTGACATGCCAGTGTACAGGGTTTGCCCAGAGGGGGATCATTGGAAAAATAAAACTTTGCTTCACACAATAATTTTATCCCCATAGTACAGTTAGATGTGCCAGATCTTGACAATGGCTCAGTATTCCAACAGAGAATGGAAATCAGGGGTTCCTGTATACACTAAAGCAAAACTGTTTATGAAGCTTGGTGGATGCCACATACTCCACTTTTAAGTTAAACCCAGATGCAGAGCTTTTTCAACACCTATTAGACCAGCTACCCATGAACTAGAGCATGTGGAATATCAAGTAGAATCTGACCAGGAGCAAGATATTGTATTTGAACCAGCTCATTCTGAGGAACCTCATTCAGCACCCAGAGACGAGGAACATGCTTCCTTAGTTGCCCACGAACCAGAAAAAGTCACATTGCGATATTCAGAGAGGCCTATAAGATCCATTTTGAAGCTCAGTTATGACACTCCTGGTGTCCCCACTGACCTGCTCCTGTATGTAATGCATCATGGAATCTATATCATACCCTGTTTCATTTCCTGTGAAATTATTGTCAGTTCTGAACCTGTGGACATTGTTATATTGCTATGGACCCTGTGGCTAGTCTAGCTAGGAAGCATTTGTCTAGGAAGTAATGGTTAGTTGTTGGTGTGGCCTGTTGTGAGTCTTTCAGAGAAGCATGGAATGGAACTTGTGGAATTGCTGAGATGACAATTTATGACTTGGGGAGAGTGCAACCCCCTCCGTGGGAAGGAGCTTACCTGACTGCTGCTACTACCCTCCTAAGGTTCCTGGAGATTTTGCCAAACCGTTGCAGCATGGCTCGTGCTAAGCCACATGTTTGACGTGGTGAGAGAGCCAAATGGCAAGGAACTCCTCCGCATCTCCTGTGCCCTTTTGATTTGTAGCTGTGGCAGCATTTGTTCAGTCCCAGTCCCCAAATTCTGGCAGAAGGGACTGGGAGCCAACCACCACATTTGCTCTTTGGCACTTTATGTACCCTGTTATGAGAATGCCACCACTGAAGGGTGGGAGCATATGCTGCAGGGGCTCCACTGCAGTCCTCCCTGCTCATGCAGACCTTGCCACCATGCCGAATCATGGGCCCACTACCTGCCACTGAGCTGGATAGGCTGGATAGTAGCCCCAGAGGGTTGCTACACCCTAAGCATGCCATAAAGGGGAAGAAAATATATGAAAGATTTCTCTCTCTTAAATGAAATATTTTGGAGCACAAATCTTCATTAGATATGATTGTGTCCATTTTGATGACCCCAGCCTCACTAACTATCCAATTAGAGTGACAGAAAGCCCTAGCAACTACAGTAAGGGATTGTGGGGGGACAATGCAACAAGGACTCTCCCAAATAGACTGACAGGTTTAAGGAGCCAGTTGGAGAGAAGGACAGGGCAGAAGGACTGATGGACAGCCCTGCCTGTCCAATGAGACACTGAATTGAAGAAAGACATTCCCTGGCTCTCTAGGTGCTTGTGGGAGTTTGAGAGGGACACTGAGGTGTTCAGACCTTCTTCTGATGAGATCAAGTGAAAGGCCTAGCCAGGCCAACTATCCTATGTGTAGAGGTGGGCAAAGTTGGCAAACTTCGCTCTGCGGAATAATCCACAAATTTCATGGAATTTCATGAATTCCAAATGGCGAAGTTCCACCATGAAGTGTGGAATTTTGCCCAAGAATCACAGAACTACCCCAGCAAATGGTGGAAATTTGCCAAAGTTCCATACTTCGTGGGCAAAATTCTGCCATTCGTGGGTGAAATTCTGCACTTCGTGGTTGAATTTTGCTGTTCTGAAGCTTCTAAAAGTGGGGCAAACTTTTCACAGAGCTCCACAGAGGTGAATTTCAGCTGCTTCATGGCAAATTCGCCAACAAATTTAAACTTCGGCCCACCTCTACATGCAAGCCATCACTAGGGTTAATTCAGTAAACTCACTGTGGGCCTTATCCCGGGCTTAAACTTTTTTTTTCTTTTTTTTTTCTATTATTTCTTTTTCATTTTTTCCCCCCATTTTCTTTGCCCCTCACCCTTACATCCTTGGCACCAGCATGCATGTGTGGAGGCACATGCATGCCATGCACTGCAGGATCCCCTACTCTACCAGTCGCACATGCTCACTTGTGCCACCACTGGACCTCCACCCAGTGACAGCAAGGCCATGGAAGGGTGACCCCCTTCCCATTCCTGGGCTTAGACTTTTCAGAGACTGTGCAAGACAAGCCCCTGTGGGAAAACATTGTTAAGAGCGTGATCCTGTGGGCTACTGCTGCATACCAAAGCTGCTGAGCAGTACCGAGTGAAGGCAGAGACCTGCATGCTAGCCAGACTGCTCTGTAGACACATAAGGATCTGCTAGCCCATATCTAGTGGGGTGGATCAAGGAACAGGGAGCCAAAGGGTGCATGCACTGAGTACGTGGGTACTCTTGATCTGGTGGGGATTCACACCTTCAGGGTTGCGCCTAGAATTTGGGCTCATTGGGAACTTGGAAGTAACTGCATAGTGCTCCTACATCCTGAGAGATGAGCCAGAAGACCATACTTTACAGGGCCCAAGACCGGGGGAGGACATAGACACAATTACTGTTAGAAGATACAAAACATGACAGCTAAAGGGGATGTTCTGATAATGGGAGACTTCAACATGCCAGATACAGACTGGTCAATAACAGCATGAAAATCTGCCAGAACTAGACACATGGTAGATTCCCTGCAGGGGGAGGGACTCAAACAACTGGTACAACAACTCACAAGAGACAGGGCTATCCTAGATCTAGTACTGACTAACAGGGAAATGATCACAGATCTCCAGGTGGAAGGTCACCTGGGGGCCAGTGACCATCACATGGTATGGTTCAATTTGGCCACTACAACTAAATCATCCCATTCCAAGGCAAAAATATGGGACTTCAGAGGAGCTGACTTTGATAAGACGGACAACAGAGTTAAGCGAGCCCTGGCAAAAAGAAATACAGGGGAGGGAGTACAGGCAAAATAGGTGAGCATTAAGGATGCAATACTTGAAGCAACATCCCACTGTGTTAGAGAGAAAAGGAAATGCAAAAGAAGGAAACCACTTTGGTTCTCAAAAACTGTAGCAGAACAGGTCAGAGCCAAAAGGCTAGCCTTCAGGAAATATAAGGGAACAAAGTGGGATGAAGATAGGGAGGCATACCGAACTTCCTTAAGGGAAGCAGGGAATTCAGTAAGGCAGGCAAAGGCTCAAACCAAGGAAACACTAGCACAAACAATAAAAGAAGTTGACAAGACTTTCTGTAGATACATTTGTGAAAGGAGAAAGTCCAGAGGGGGCATTGCTAAGATAAAATGAGATAAGGGGGCATGTGAGGAGGAGGAGGAGGACCATGTAAAAGCATCTATCTTAAATAGATACTTCTGCTCAGTATTTACTGAAGAGAAGGTAGGGCAGAGCCCACAGCTCAGCACCATGGACACGGGGGAGGGAGGGAGGTGAGCACTAGTCCCTTCACAAAAGAAAGGGTCCTACAAGAGCTCGATAAGCTCAGGGAGGACAAGGCAATGGGACCTGATGGCATACATCCCAGGGTAATAAAGGAGCTAAGGGTGGAACTAGCAGAGCCATTATCAGAACTGTTTAGTGAGTCTCTGAGAACAGGAGAGGTCCCAGAAGACAGGAGAGGGGCTCGTGTGATCCCGCTCCACAAGAGTGGTAGCAGGAAGGAGGCAGGGTACTAAAGACCAGTCAGTTTTACCTCAGTAGTGGACGAGATTATGCAGTTAAACTTTTTTATTAATTTTTCATAAGATATACAGACAAACCTCTTACAGTACAGTACAATGTGAGGATTTTTTTTTTAAAGAAATTGAGGCAGCATATAATAAGAACATTGCTACAATAATACAAGGAGCTTTTGGTTTAAAATATAGTAAACAATACAGGTCATGTAATTAGCATATACTTGACATTTGTAGTGAACTTAAAGCGAATAGTATGATTAGATACGGTTTATATTAAAATGTTACATAATTATATATGATGCTGCAAAAGGGAAAAAAGTACATTCGTAAAAGGATTGTGGAGTAATAAAGAATGATTGAGAACAGAGTATAGGAAAGAAAAGATATATAAGAAAGTTAAGAAGAGAGAGAGGGAAACTATAAAAAAAGGGGAAAAAAGCGAGACTACAATGATGCATCAGTAAAAGGGGAAAATCCATATATATTAAGTCCATACATTGGTGTTGGAAGATTTAGTTGATTCCAAAAAATTAAAAAAGTCCTGCCAACAATTGTTATATAACATGAGTTGGTCAGACAAGATATATGTCATACGGTCCAGAGAGGCATATTGCAATAGTTGGTTAATGATACCGGAAAGGGTAGGGATTATGTTGGATCTCCAATGCATGAGGATTGTGCGTTTAACTTGAAGGAAGAGTATATTTAACCAACTGATCTGGGAATATGAAATTTTATAAGAACAGTGATTAAAAATACCAAGAATTCAATGTTTAGGGTCTAGTGTAAAAGGTTGACCTACCACTTTCATTGCAAATCTGTGCATACAGTGCCAAATCTTTTGTATGAGGGGACAGTGCCATAAGATATGCAATAAATCCCCATTGGGGGAACTGCAGCGCCAGCAATTGTTATTGTTCAATAAACCCATTTTGTAATACAACAGGAGTTCTGTACCACAAATGAAGGATCTTGGTTTGAATGAGGAACTTCGTTTATCATTAAAGATTTGTGACAGGAGAGCCAACATCTGGACCATTGTGCATTGGTGATATTATATTGTAGCAAAGTACTCCATCTGTTTTTAGCATTGACAGAGTAGTCAGGAAGGATATCACAAATATCTTTGTAAACAGTGCTATTTAAATTGGATGTTGTTTTTATCCATTTAGAGATGTGCTTATCATACAGAGAATTGATAGAGAAGGGTGTGAGGTAAGAGTTGCATGCGGTACGAAGCTGTAGATATTTCCAAAAATCCTGATGGGGAAGATTCCATATGCCTCGTAGGTCGGTGTAAGATTTTAACTTTTTTTTTTTTTTTGCAATTTAAAATTTTATTGATTTAAAGCGCCAGTATCAACACTTACAGTAATACAGAGAGAAAGCATATGGATAGGAAAATACAAACTTATTGCAGATAAAACCTGCATAACAGCCAGATAAAATAATTAAGTAAATACATACCAGGGAGGCGCCACCCACAATAAAAAAGGAAAAAACAAACCCCGCCTCTATCTCTCAATATAAAACTATAAAACAACCCCATCCCAATACCCTAAACCCCCCCAACCCCTCTCAAGGTTACAATCACTACTAAATTGAAAAACACTCACACAGAAAGAAAGAAAAGGAAGAAGAGAAGTCAAGAATAGGCAGAAAAGACAAAGAAAGAGGAAAGCACAAATACATTGCTGTACCACAGTGCATTCCATTCGTATTTCCAAAATTACTTAGTAATAAGTCAAGACGCCCCCACTTAGTCATATATGCATTTGGTTTGCCTTGCATGTAGGCTATATGTTTCTCTAATTGCAACGCTAGCATACATTCTCGGTGCCATTCCAACATAGAAGGAGATCCCATAGATGACCAATGCCTGAGAATTATTAACTTCATAACCGCAGTAATAAGTGAAACATGGGCTCTCCAAGCTTTTGGGGCCATGTCCGGAAAGATTAACAATAAACAAGTTTCCAGTGTGTTCATACTGAAGGAGCCAAGGATAGGACGAACAAGTCTGCTGATGTCCTCCCAAAGCGAACGAATCTTCGGGCACTCCCACAGCATATGCGATAAGGAGCCCTCCCCAAAACCACAGCGCCAGCATGCTGGGGAGCACCGTGCCTTCCATCGGAATAAATATGAGGGAGTCAGACAGAGATGATGCATAATATTAAATTGGACCATCCTAAGCCTATCTTGCTTGACATATTTATAAACAGAGTTCCATAGATTCTTCCAGAACTCTGGAGAATCCCCAATACCCAGCTCTCTAGCCCAATAGTAACATACCCCAGAAGGAATTTTCTTGTCCCATTCTAAAATTTTTCCATAAATTTTGGAGACCGCATGGGATTGGGTTGCTACCTTCCAAAGTTTGTCCATACTAGAGGGATAATCATGCGAGGCCGAGGACAGAAAAGGCCCTTGACAGACAGCCTTCTTAAGCTGCAACCATTTAAAGAAACAATTGTCCGCCACCCCAAAGGTCTGTTTCATATAGGCAAACGACCTAGGTACCTTCTGATCTAAAAAATCTGCTGCTGTGATATGACTAATCTGGGGCCAGAAAGAGGGAGATATTGGGAGACCCCCAATCTTAAAATGCATATTTTCAAAAATAGGCTGAGTGTCTGAGATCCACCACTCAAAGCCTAGGTGCTGTTGTAATTGGAGAAAAGCCTTCAAGGACCATCCCATGGGATTGTTCTTGAAGGCCCTCAGGAAATTCATAGGGGAAAGGTATAATAATGACTGCAGCGTACATGCGATGCCCTTAGCCAGGTCCGCTCAATATCATACCAGAGAGGTCCGTGGGCTGCACCTTCCTAATCCACCAGGCAAGTTTACTAACATGCTGAGCCAAATAATAGGCAAAGACCGAGGGGGCAGCCAAACCACCCCTGTTTCTAGGGGCAGTCAAATTATTAAACGACCTACGAATACGCTTCCCTTGTCCTATAAAGGAGACAAACAACTTCTGCAGCTTAGCAAACCATCTTTTCGGGAGAAAAACCCCCAACATTCCCAACGGATACAGAAACCTGGGCAGGACATTCATTTTTAAAAGATTTGTCTTACCCCAGAGGGTCAGAGCAATGGGCCGCCACCTATTCAGATCCTCTGCTACCACTTGTGTAAGGGTGCCCAGATTCTCCTTAATCATCAAAGCCAAACTATTATTAATCTTAATGCCCAAGTATAATAAGGAACCAGATTCCCAACCTAAGCCTAAGGGTTGCAAAATCATCTCTTATCACCCTCTGATTTAAAGGGAAAATCTTAGTTTTAGAGTGATTCAACTTATAACCGACATCTTGAGAAATAACCATTCCTCCAGTATCGATGGGAGGAAACACTTGGCTGCACCACATGCAAAAGGACATCATCAGCATAGGCTGAACAAACATAGGCTCTACTACCCACTTTGATCCCTTCGATCAGTGGATTTCCCTGTAACCTACGTAGAAATGGCTCAATATAAATGTTAAATAAAAGCGGGGATAACGGGCATCCCTGTCTGGTGCCCCTTTCTAGTCTAATAGCTTGTGAGAGGACTCAGTTACATTTCACCCTGGCAGATGGAAACGAATATAGTATTTTGACCAATTTTATAACACCTCCAGCAAACCAAAGGCCGACATAGCAAGGAACAGGTAGGACCAGGAGACTCTGTCGAAAGCCTTTTCGGCGTCCAATGACAAGAGTACAGCAGGAACATCTGAGTCCCTAACCTCTGCCATAAGGTGCAACAATTTTCTCAGATGGTCCTAAGGCACCCTACCCCTCATAAAGCCCACCTGCTCCCTGCATATCAATTTATCCATCACTTTCGACAACCTGCCAGCTAGAATTTTAGCCAGTATTTTAACATCAGTATTTAACAGGGATATCGGACGATAGCTATTAAGATCAAGTGGGTCTTTGCCAGGCTTCAAAATTAGTGTGACTGTTGCCTCAAGAAAATTGGGATCCGAGACCCCGTGCCTGTGCCAGTACTCAAAAACTTCCAACAAAATAGGAGTTACCTGACAGAGAAAGCCCTAAAAAAATTATTGGGATACCCATCAGGCCCCGGAGATTTGTCCGGAGGCATCTGCTGGATAGCTTGACGGACCTCCACAAGAGTAATGGGAGCCGCTAGATAGTTGGCCTCATCCGTTGAAATTTTTGGGAGACCCACAGAGGCTAAAAAGTTACAAATTTCCAAATCTGATGACTCAACCCCCGGAGTCCCGTGAATAAATTTTTTGAAAAAAAGCTCTAAAGGCCTCAGCCATCTCCGTTGGGTCTGAACATACTTGCTCACCCTGAGAGAGGCAAATTCCCGCAATATGATGTGCTAAATCCAATTGCTTTAATCGAGTGGCTAACAGCTTTCCTGCCCTTTCCCCTGACTCTAAGTATTGAAGTTTTGTATGGCGTAATGCAAGCTCCGCCTTTTGTTGAACCAACCCTGCAAATTGGGCCTGTAACTTATGCAGCCTGATCCTCTCAGAGTCGGGTGAATGTTGTGATATATTCAACTCCATTTTCTTAATCTGCATTAATAAGGAGTCTATCTCTTTTTTCTGGGTATGATTTCTCCTTGCAGAAATCTTAATTAACTCCCCCCCCTTATGGTACATTTTAAAGCAGCCCAAACCAGATCTTTTCAGGTCACTGAGTGCTGATTAACCAGCAAAAAAGTATCAATATGCTCACTAATTGTCTGCAATACAGACTGAGCTTTTAATAGTTGAGTGTTAAGCCTCCAGTGAGGGGAATGTCGAGCAGAAGTCAGGGAAGAGCAAGATATACTTACGGGGGCATGATCAGAAATCACCCTGACAGAAATATCTGCCTGGATTACCTCGGGGTCTAGTAGGGCACTAATTAAAATATAATCTATCCTTGAATGGGACTTATGTACCGGGGAGTAAAAAGAATACTGACGTACGTTTGGATTCAAAATACGCCAGACATCCAAAAGGGCAGCACACTCCATAAGACCCTTTAACGTTCTCTGGGCAGGGGATAATCCCTTATGTCTATTGAATGTCCTGTCCAGGTCATTTTGGAGCACAAGGTTCCAGTCCCCCCCAATAATTATCGGTTGGTGTGAGCCAGCCAGTATCCTAGATAATACCTCCGTATAAAAAAGGGGGGTATCCTCATTAGGACCATAGACTGAGCCCAGCAAAATCATTTGCGAGGCTACCTGAGCCAGAACAAATATAAAGCAGCCTTCAGGGTCCCAGTGCTCTTCTAGTAGTTTAAAAGGAACACTCTTAGCTACTAGTATAACCACCCCAGCCCTTTTAGTTGATGCACCACAAATACTTGAGCTACCCAGGTCCTCCTAAAATACTGCACATCACATCTGTTCAGGTGCGTTTCCTGAAGGAAAGCAATGTGCGCCCCCAAGTGATGCAAATGCCTTAAAATTACTTGTCTTTTAGTCCTATCCTTGGCTCCTTTTACATTCCAGCTGATAAGTTTCAGAGTCTGAGTCATGTGAGAGTAAAATATAAGGTTCACTGAGACCTATCATAACACCTAGACTGATTACCATCAGCGAGGAGGCCCCATCTTGACATAGGAACATCTCTAAGCCCGATGCATAGGGGACTCCCAGTGATTTGTAACCTTGAGCATAACCAAGCCCACCCCCAAAAAAAAACCAGGCCACCCAGCACCCACCTCCCTCCCCAACCCAACACAAGTATATACACACCACTTCCTCCCACTAAAGCACTTCCCCAGTTCCAATGAACTGCCCTCCAACCTAACACTAGCCACATGATAAACATTCTATCAACCCTGAACCCCCAGCCACTGCCCCGGAGCCCCCCTCCACTATAATTAGTCAACATGAACTCAATCGACCCAACTGCAAGCAGTAGGCCTTAGAAAAATACATAGAACCAATGGAGGACCCTACTGCGAATAAAAGCACTCCACCAGTAGCACAAGTCCAATCGTTGACTGAACCAAACGATCACATGCTAGCCCTTGTCGAAGCACTGCAATCTCAGACCAGTTCGAGCTTCCCGGAAGTAACAGTCCAGATCATCCAGTCCAAACTTGCTAAGGTACGGGGCACCCCAACCAGACCACAGGCCCCGTCTCCAACAAGAATCCATCTTCATAAAGCCTGACCACCCTGTAGAAAAAAGGGAGAGATAAAAAAAAAAACCAAGGAGAATACTGTCCATCTTCCAGCTGGGTAAGAGAAGTATTCCATTCTCCTCTAGTCTCCCTTTATAACCTCCAAATAAATCCACTTCTTCACAAGGAAAACTGGGCTCTTCCTGAAATATCCCATCAGTCCATAAGAACAGCAGGCTGAAAAACTCCACATCCCTCTGACTGAACCACCATGACCATCACACATACATGCCTGTGCAATGTCACTTGAACAGGTCAGGGAGCAAACGTTGCAACTCCTGCTGAGCCTCAGAGCTAGTATCGAATGAGAGCCACTGTCCATCCAGCTTGACCATCAAAATAGCGGGGTATCTCACCCAGAAAGGTTTAGCAGCTGCCACCAGTTTAGCTACTATGGGATGTAGTTCTCGCCATTTCATCCTAACTGAATGAGGAAGATCCTGTATCACACGAATGCGTTTGCCCTCCCAGAGCAGGTCTTTTATGCCTTTGACTTTGTTCAGAATGTGCTGCTTATCCAGATAATTGAGAAACTTTATAATAAATGGCCTGGGAAGCTGATCTGACGTAGGAGGGGCTGCAGGGCCCTATGCGCCCTCTCGATTATGTAATTCCCTCCACCTGGGGGAGAACCTGCGATCTTAATGTAGAGCCTTTGAATAAAAGTTATTGGAGCACTACCCTCTTCTTTTTCAGGGATACCAACTATCACAATATTATTGCACCTGCTGCGCCCCTCCAAATCCTCCAGTTTATCCTCCAATTTCTTGAATCTCCTTTTTACCAGCACTAATTCAGTTTCCTGAGAGGCCAGCTTATTTTCAAGTGAAACCACCTTAGACTCCATATCCCCGACCCTAACCGATAGTGCATCCACTGATTTTTGGATTGTTTGGACGTCTTCAGCTACTGAGGCAATCGTTAACTGCAGCGGCTGTATAAGCTCCAGAAACTGCACTTCTGGTAGCGGGACGTCACCAGTCGGCAGGCTCGAAAAGGCTAGCAGCCTGCTGTTTTGCCCTCTTCGCAGCCTTCTGTTTCTCCGGCGTCTGAGGGGGCGAGGGCTTAGGCCTCGCCTTCTTCATAAACCCATCCATGCTGAACCCCACCGCTAACTCGCTCTGCCGCTTCCTCAATGTCTCCGCAGCTCTAAAAATAGGGAATTGTGCAGTAGGGAAACGATTGAGCCCCGAAATACAGCACTATTTACCCGGCGAACGGGAGAGCTCCTCGGGCGCGCTGTCTACACTCGGGCTGACATCACGTGACTCCAGATTTTAACTTTAATGACTTGGGTTCAAGTATATCCTGCAAAAAGAGAATACCCTTATTTTTCCAGGTACGACAAAGAATGGGGTGATTATCAAGAGATATATGGTGGTTACCCCAGATGGGGGTGTAAGCTAAGGGTTTGGGGTTAGATTTAATATGCTTGTGAATGATTTTTTCCAATAGAATATAGAAGCAGCTATGGTAGGGTGAGACTTTAAAGAAGAGGAAAGGGTGTTAAAAAGGAAAGAAGTCACCACATTACCAGGACATAAGGATGTTTCCATATTGACCCATAAAGGAGACTGGATGTTGGGTTTGTTAAACCACTTAATTGTTTGAGATGTACGGAAAGCCCATAAGTAGGCTTGGAACCAAGGAAGGCCAAAGCCACCTTTTGACCAATGGGATCTAAATTTATTATGACTAAATCTAGGTATTTGCCTTCCCAAATGAAGCTGCCGATAATTTTGTCTATTTTGGTAAGAAAACTAGAGGAAAGTATCAAAGGGATATTGGAAAATAGGTATAATATTTTAGGAGTTATTGACATTTTAATGGCGGAAATTTTACCATTAAAAGAAAGTTTAAGTAGCTTCCATCTATCAAGTGTTGTTTGGATACTGGTTAACAGAGGGGAAAGATTAGCATCCCATAATTTATTCAATATCGGGGTGATCCGAATGCCAAGATAAGATATACCTTGGGGGGCCCAAAGAAAGCCTAATGAGTTGTTCATGAGGGGACTACAAAGGGTATTCAGTGGTAGCGTTTCAGATTTGTTAAGGTTTAGAGCTAGTCCTGAGTGGGAGGTGAAGTTATTCAGTAGTTTAACTAAAGGTTGCCCAGAACTTTCGAGGTTCTCAAGTAAAATAAGGAGATCATCTGCATATGAGAGTGAAGTATAATGAGAGTTACCAATAGTAATGCCTTAAATTGTACCGGATTGACGTAGGGAAGCAGAAAGAGGTTCCATGGCAAGTATAAACAATGAAGGCAATAAGGGCATCCTTGTCTGGTGCCTCTTGCTAAGTAAAAAGGAGGGGACAAAATAGAGTTCGTGAGAACTCGAAGCTGAAGGGAGGTATACAATAATTGAATCCAAGCACAAAAATTATTTGTAAAGCCAAATGAGATAGCACCAGATACAGATATTCCCAATTGAGAGAGTCAAATGCTTTCTCAAAGTCAATGGCTATTGCAGCTGCAGGGGTTTTAAGAGTTTTTGCTTTGTGAATTAAATTGAGTAATGAGCGAAGATGATCGGAACTGTTTCTATTTTTGATAAATCCTGATTGAGAAGTATGGATGAGTTTAGTCATTAAAGATTCTAAGTGGAGAGTTAATAATTTGGCAAAGATTTTTCCATCGGTATTAAGAAGTGAGATCTGTCTATAGTTTGAAGGAAGTAAAGGGTCTTTGTCTTTTTTTGGTAAGACTGTTATGATGGCTTCGGTCATTGTGCATGGGAGTTTCTTTATTAAGGTTGCTTCTTGGAATACATTGACTAATACAGGACAAAGAGTGTCAGATAGGGTTTTATAAAAATCAATAGGGAACCCATCACTGCCAGGTGCTTTACCGTTTTTTAATGATGATAAAGCAGTTTGGATTTCCTGTAAAGTGATTGGTTTATCAAGCACAGCTTTGTCCTGAGGGGATAGGTGGGGTAGATTCAATTTTTCCAGAAAATGTTGTATTAGGTTGGGATTTGTAGTATTAGGTTGCGAGTATAGTTGATGGTAAAAGGATTGCATAATATGATTGATTGAAAGGTTGTCTGTGTGTGTCTGACCTGATGGATCTTTTAGACCTGCTATATGTCTTTGCATCTGTTGAGTTTTTAGCTGGTAGGAGAGCAACTTTTTGCATTTATCCCCTTGTTTCCCAATAACCATGTTTAATCCTAAAAAGGGCAAGTTCAGCTTTCCTGGATATCAACTCGTTAATTTTAATTCTTAATTGTAGAATTTCCAGATGAAGCTGTGCATTATGATTGGGTTTATTTAATTTATAGTATTGGGTTTCTTTTTCTTTAAGGGATTTTTCTAAATTAGCTAATTGTTGTTCTCTTAATTTCTTTCTATGCGCTGCATAACTAATAATTTTACCTCTAATAGTGGCTTTTAATGCTTCCCAGACAGTACCTTAAGACATATCTGGAGTATCGTTAATAGAAAGAAAATCTTGAATCTGGGTTTTAATCCAAGGAGTGAATTCAGGGTCTCTGAGTAAAAGTGGGTCTAAACGCCAAGATGGGGATTTAGAAGAAGGTGGACCCCAGAGTAAATGCAAACTGATAGGGGAATGATCAGATATAACAATAGGGAGAATCGATGTATCAATAATTTTTTCAGTAATGAGGGGAGAAGAGAACCAATAATCAATCCTACTATATGTTTTATGTAAAGAGGAATAAAAGGTGTAATCTCGTTGTCTGGGATGATGTAGTCTCCAAATGTCAGAGACCTAAATCCTTCATAAGCATTGATAGAGCATTAATACTACAGGGGTGGGCATCATGTGATGAGTTACTTCTGTCTAAATATGCTTGTAGTGCTAAGTTAAAGTCACCACCAATAAGAATAGGTGAATTATTTTTATTATTAATCATAATTTGTTGGGATAGATTATGGAAGAAAATGGGTGAATCAAAGTTGGGTGCATATACATTCACAAACATAAGCGGAACTGCTGTGGTGTTTAATAGGGTTATAATCCACCTACCATCCGGGTCTCTAATGATTTTATGGGGCCAATTAAGAGATTTATGTATTAAGATAGCAACCCCATGTTTTTGGATGGAGAAGATGGCGATATACTTGACCGACCCAGTCCCTTTTAAGTCTGTCGACATCCTCTGATAAAAGTTTAGTTTCTTGTAAGAAAGCAATATGTGTTTTATGCTTTTTAAGATAGGTAAGTACTTGCTTACGTTTACAAGACGAGTTGAGTCCCTTGACATTCCATGAATGTAAGATTAGATCACTCATGGTACTAGGATATAAGGTAATTAGTTACAAATAGGAATGAGGTACTCAATACCATTAATTTGGAGGATGTCACAGATTCAAAAGGTAAATATATATAATAAACAAATGTATGCAGGGCCCTTAACTTGTATGGGTTCGAGATGATTGAGTATTTGTATTCATTTTGTCTCACAGAGGGAGAGTATAGAGATAGGAATATCAAGTAATTAAACATTAGAACCAACAAACGTTAGTATAAACTCAGTAACAAGAATATTAATTTGAAACTTTTATGAAATGCAGAGCAATAAGAGTCGGTAAATATACCAGGACTCTCACTCTACACTACTAGGCGTGTAGAGTAATTAGTGAATCTCAAAATACAGTTTACCCTATAATCTTAAGATACTAAACTTTATATAACAGTATATTAAAGAAATATAATTGAGATTTGTGCTGAGGTAATTAAAGCATTACCCTGGAAAAAAACAAAACATCATTCTACCAAATAAAAAAGGATAATTATGTAATAGTGTTAAATTCGAAATATAATGAATTAGCTTGGACCTAGCAATAAGTCCAATATTAAATTAAGTATACCAACATGATGGCAGATAATGCTGAAACAGTGTGAGCCAGTTAAAAAGGATGCACGATGTGTATTAATCCACATAAGCTAGGTTAGGGAATGCAGTATGTACTATAGGTTCATAGTGCATCAGTGTATTGTGGAATCATTTTTATAAGTTCCAATGATTTGGAAGAAAATGGGATGAAGAATAATGTGAAAAGGCGGAAAAACTCAATGTATAGAAATACAATTGGAAGCATACTTTGGTGCAAAATCTGTGAGATATAATGGGAATGCACCTGATGCACTACATACCAGAAGTGATGCAAAATAAATATTAAATAAGTAAATGATTTTAGAGTATTTGTCTAATCATCCTCCACATTCCAAATGATAGGATTTATGTGGAAAAATGCTATAATAGTAGGGGTTAAGGGCACACTGATATGAAATACAGAACTCTGTATATGTATGTATGTGCCTGACCACATGGTGGTGCCAAAGCTTATGAAAAATTAGAGTGTAAATAGCAATTATATATACTAATGTCTGGCACCACACAAGGATTAATTAGAAGAGATCTTACAAACATTGTAATATTTATTCTTTCTCTCATTTATTTTTTTCATTGAATACATTGAGAGTAACTCCCGCATGGATTAAATACCTCCAGTGTCAATTGGCTCACCTCCCACAGACAGATACAGGCTTCTCAGCAGCGATAGCGATTTACTGCATTACAAGTGCTCCAAACCTGTTGGGTCGATAGGGCGCTAAACTGCAGTAAATGTACGAAGGAATCGAGTGGTGGGTGAAGAGAGTGATTCTGGTGAGAAACTGCTATATCACATCTAATTATGGGCCATAGTATTTATTACAAATTTTTTTTTTTAGTGGGAAAAGCCTCAGGTAGCCTTGCTCTTCGATGTTCTTCAACTTTTCTTTTTGGGTGGTTCAGATGATTTAAAGGGAGAGCTGGACACAAGATCAGCCCAGGAAGAATCAGGAGAGTCATTACCCGTTGAGAGCTTCTTCTGGTCTTGAGTAAAGGGGTCGGATACAGTCTGTCTCAGATCCTCCGTAGATGAGTGCAGATCTTCTTGGAGCAGATCTTCTTGGAGTGGGGAGAATTTGTTAGACAAGGTAAGAGGAGTAGAAAAACTGATGTGACATTCCACATGGGAAGCTGGAGAGGTGGAAATATTATTTAAACAGCAGGTATTATTATTTAAAGAAGAATCAGATGCTTTTTTTCTTGTATACGTGCGGAGCTTCTGGCAGGAGCTACAGTGGCAGATATGATGGCTGCAGGTTTCTCAGGGACCTGAAGGACAGTTTCAGCAGGAAGGGCAAGACATTGTAATTGCGAAGTGCTTGTGCTGGAGCAGGAATGAGCTGCATTAGCATAGCAAGGCAATGTAAGTGCGGGCTGTGTCCAATTCAGAAATTCAGAGAGAGATTCTGGGGTACTGAAATCTGGTAGAATCATTCAAAAAAAGACGCATTGTTGCAGGGTAACGCAGTGCAAACTTAATTCCACGCTGATGAAGGATTGTTTTAATGGGGTTGTAAGCTTTTCATTTGTTAGATAATTCTTTAGAATAGTCTCTGAAAATTAGGATTCTGTTTTCTTGCCAAGTAAGTGCACCTAATTGCCTCGCTTTTTGAAGAATCAGTTCAGTATGTGCGTGGTTTAGAAATCTGGCAATGATGGGCCTGGGTTTCTGGTCTGGTCCAGGCCTCGGATTTAAGGTGTGGTGAGATCTCTCGATGATTAGGTCTTGGCCGGCTGGTAATTTAAGCAAAGAAGGAAGTACATGAGTTAGAAGAGCACTGGTGTCTCCTAGTTCAACACCTTCAGGAAATCCGAGAAATCTAAGGTTGTTACGTCTGTTTCTATTTTCAATATCATCTATTGTGTCCTGAAGGTTCCTAATAACTCTGTCCTGCTCCCTGATGGTAGCCTGTAATGTGTTAATGGATCTTCATTTTGAGATGCTTTAACATCAGTAGAGCTGATTTTTTGATCAAGTGCCTGCATATTATTGATATTTTGTTGAGATGCAATTTTTAATACATTGATTTCACTTATTAGTTGCTGAAAAATTGCCTCCACTCTATTAAGAGAACTGTTATGTGGAGATTGGTCTGCCATTATTGTAGGCCTTAATAGAGAAATTGAAAAGCTGTAGATAACTCGTTCAGTAATTATGAGGCAATAAAAATACTGTACCAGAGCTGTTCTGCGATGTACATATAGAAAGATCTCAGATGTTGGTGAAGATAGGAAGTCTGGAATCTATAGGATGGATGATGATATTTGGTGAATCCAGGGAGATGAAGAATCAAGCAGCCATCTTCAGCACAGCACCCTCTGGCTGTCCCCGTGGATGAGATTATGGATGCACTCCTTAAGGAAAGGATAGTGCAACACCTGGAATCCACAGAAGCACAGGATCCATGACAGCATGGGTTTACAAAAGGAAGGTCCTGTCAAACTACTCCCATAGATTTCTTTGACTGGGTGACCAGAGCGGTGGACCAAGAGGGAGCAGTTGATGTTGCCTACCTTGACTTCAGCAAAGCTTTCGATACTGTTCCACATACAAGATCGATTAATAAGCTGGGTAGGCTCGGGTTGGGTAAGAAGTTGGTCAACTGGGTGGCAAACTGGTTGACGGGCAGAAAACAGAGAGTGGTGGTAAATGGTATACAGTCAGAAGAGATGCAAGTCACAAGTGAGGTACCTCAGGGATCAGTCCTGAGGCCAGACCTCTTCAATATCTTCATCAGTGACATTGCAGATGGACTGGAGGGTAAGGTTTGTCTGTTTGTAGATGATACCAAGATCTGTAACAGAGAAGATGATCCACATGGGGTGGACAGAATGAGAAGAGATCTAGATAAACTAGCAAAATGGTCGGAACAGTGGCAATGAGTTTAATTCAAAGAAGTGCAAGATCATGCACATAGGGAAGAGAAACCCTGAAGCCACCTATAGGCTGGGAGGAGAGTTGATGGCAGTCACAAGGAAAGAAAGAGACTTGGGCATCATCATCACCGATGACCTGAAATCATCCACGCAGACCACTAAAGCAGCAGGTATGGCCAGGGGGATGTTAACGTGTATTAGTAGGAGTATCACAGGTCAGAAGAGGGAGGTAATAATCCCTCTTTACAAGACACTGGTTAAACCCCATCTGGAGTACTGTGTGCGGTACTGGAGGCCACACCTTCACAAGGACATTAACCAAATTTAGGCAGTCCAGAGAAGGGCAAACAAAATGGTGCAGGGACTTGTCAAAGGGCAATCTACTGTTGTAGGATTGCTTTGTAACCGACAGATATTGAAGCTGTTAGCCAGAACCCCCCCTTCTCATCCTTGTATTGTCCTTGTCTTTATAGTTTTGTTTTGTGTTTATGCATAGACTGGCCACCTATGCAAATAAGTGTTATTTGTTGTCTGTTTTTATGTCTTTCTGGCTGACTAAAACAACTTTTGCCAAACTACAAAGCAAGATTGTGATTTAAATATGTATGGCCCCTTTAAGATGGCCATAATGAGTCAGGTCACCTCAAAACCCCTTTTACTGCTCAGAACAAGAGTTTTCCACAATGTTTCATTGTTTTCTCCCTCAAAAAGGCTTTTGCCATATGTTTTTGTACCCCAGGAGTTTGCGATGAGTATAGCGCTCCTTCACACGGGGTTTGTTATAAGCTGTAACGAATGTGCGCATCTTGTGCCGTTTGAATGTCACAACGTTAGAGATGCCGCTTAACTCTGAAACTCATTACAGAGACATTTACATTATCTCCTCCTATAAAAAGGTATTTGACTGTTTATCTCAGTGAGATTCTTGTAGTTTTGATCCCTGTTCAGTGTTAGTAACTGAGAGCTAAAACAGCCAATATAAAATGTTGTCTTTTGTGGACCCTTTTCAATATCAGCACCAAAGAACTGACTTTCTAAACCCATCTTCACTCTGTAAATATTTCTTGTAGTGCTATTAACCCTTTAAAAATTAGGCTACAACAGCCTCCATAGTTCTTTCTAACTAGTATTGTGAAAGAAAGCCACGAAAGGATTGGAATACTTGCAGCAGCTTGTGAATGTCTGTGCTGTGTTCCTTCTTTCTAGGGGCCGGCCGGCCATACTGCTAGTATTCTTATACTTGGAAGGGAGGGGCTTACTGTGCAAACATGATGAAAAGACTTCTAAACAGAATACTAATAATCCCATTATTAATATATGCAACTAGAATATGTTATAATGCTTTACCTGATGATTATAATGTATAAATAATTGTTTTATTTAAAATTTGGTTCAAAACAGATGATTGATAGATTTTTCATCCAATGGGTGATTAGTAGAGAGTATATATACCCAGCAGTTTAAATGGAAAGTCAGTAGCAGTCAGGATGGTGAAGTGAATGCATCTGAAACTAGTGCCCTAGTTAAAGACATAAAGACTGCTATTAGTGGTTTGTGCCTTTATGTTTGGTATGCCTTGTCATTTAATTTGTCGGACTAAGTTCTCCTTGCATTATTTTTATTTTTTGGCGTTTTGTCTGGAAGTACTCCTAATAAATTTTTAAACGTCACTGAAGATTACAGCCTGCATTGAAGTTCTTCTGTGTACCACCTAGTTCCTGCCACAATGGTGTCAGAAGTGGGTTCCTGGTTATAATTAACCAGTGAGTCTGTCCAAGACTCTTGTGGACTCTGTATGCAGAAGGAACAGATGGATCCTGGCATTTTTCCTAAGACTGTTACTCGCTCAGTGTCTGAAGCCTTTCATATACCCTTGTTTCCTGGCATGGAGCTGGTTGTATGAAAGAAGGAAGGGAAACCGACTTCTCAGGTAGAAGAAGAACCTGGGGTACAGGCGAGTGGAGGTGGAAAAGGAGAGGAGATCCCCCCCCAGAGACACATGAACTGGTAAGGTGGTTATGTATGCACCAGATGGAAATGGCAAAACAAAGGGAACTAGATAAGAAAGAGTATGAGGCCAGATGGGCTGATACCCTGAGGGCAATACAAGCTCTGAGTGTCAATAGACCACCAAATCAACCGGCGGGTGGACTTAAAGATATTAAACTAGTAAAATTAACAGATTCTGATGATATAGAAGCTTACATTATGACTTTTGAAAGAGTTGCTACAGCATGTGCATGGCCCAGAGATCAGTGGGTGATTAAGCAGCCTTACTTAACTGGAAAAGCTCAGCTTGCATACAGTCATGTGGCGGTGCTTTACACAAATAATTATGAGCCAGTAAAAGCTGCTATCTTGAAGCGTTATGATATAAATACTGAGACTTATGCGCGGTTTTCGAACCTATAAATATCTGAATGCAGACAACCCTCAGGACGCATACGTACGTTTAAAGGACTTATGTCTTAAGTGGCTCCAGCCAACTACTAGGACACTTGACCAGATCCTGGAGACCATTGTGTTGGAACAATTCATCAAAATCCTCCCACAAGACGTGCAATTGTGGGTAAAAGAACATTGACCAGAGACCTCTGATGCTGCATTCCGTCTTGCAGAAGACTTTATTGCTGCTAGATCTTCACAGCCAAAAGGGACTTTACCACATAGCCATCCTCCCACTATACCCAGACAGACTGTATCTCCTTCTTCTTCTTCTCTGTTGAACCAACCAATAGTGACAAAGGCATACCCCAGGGTGCAAAGTGGATATAAGCCAGACATCATATGTCATGAATGTGGTGGTAAGGGACACGTAGCACAATTTTGTCATAAAAGAAAATCTGAATCCACACACCTAGCTTTAGCCAACTGGGGGCACTATATGTTGCCAGTTCAAATTGGGCACAGTACTGTATATGGCCTTCTTGATTCAGGGAGCAGACAGACTTTCATACAAAGCACCTTATTAGATACAACTTCCAAAGATACACTTCAAACAACTAGAGTAACATGTATACATTGGGACACACATTATTACCCCCTCTATAACTTAGACATAACAGTACAGGGACATACACATAACATCCAGGTGGGTGCTATCCCTAACCTACCAGTTTCTGTATTAATTGGGCATGATTATCCTGTCTTCCAGACTTTAATATCTAACAACCTAGGTGCCATGGTAACCAGATCTCAGACGAGAAAAGGCCTGGAACAGATATTTCCTTTCTCTTCTGATATTTATGGGGACACTAAGAAAAGCAAGAAGTCAAAGGCACAGAAACTGAAAGATAAGAACCAGTGGAATCAAGAACATACTCAGAAGCCTGATATGAACACTGAGTCCATGGTATCAACAAAGGACTTTAAGATTACACAACAACAAGATCCTAGTCTACGGGACTATTTTTTACAAATGAATGATGGTGAAGAAGACAAATATAAAATGCATAATGGTTTATTGTATCGTAGATGTGTCAACCCAAAAACTGGGGAAGTAATAGACCAGTTAGTAGTACCCAGCAAATACAGACAACAATTATTGGAATTAGCCCATGATATACCCTTAGCTGGACATTTAGGTAGAGATCGCACATTAAATCGATTATTGTATTGTTTTTATTGGCCTGGTATTCATGAGCAGGTGGCAAATTTCTGTAAAAGTTGCACAGAGTGCCAAAAGGTGGCCAGGTTAAATAAAAGTGATAAAGTACCCCTGTTACCATTACCACTAATAACAACCCCTTTTGAGTGAATAGCCATGGACATAATTGGTCAACTTCCAAAAAGTTCAATAGGTAATCAATACATATTAGTAGTGTGTGATTATACTACTAAATACCCAGAGGCTATTCCTTTATGCACTATCACTGCTTCAAGAATAGCAGAGGAATTAGGCAAAATTTTTAGTAGAACAGGCGTACCAAAAGAGATTCTAACTGACAAGGGCAGTAACTTTTGCTCCCTCCTACTAAAAAGATTATATAACATCTTAGGTATCTCTGCTATTCACACTACCCCATATCACCCACAAACAGATGGTCTAGTGGAACGTTTTAACCAGACACTTAAGAAAATGTTGCAAAAATTTTGTCAGGAGGAAGGTCGTAAATGGGATGTGGTCCTCCCCTACTTAATGTTTGCATATAGGGAAGTGCCACATGCCTCTACAGGTTTTTCTCCTTTCGAGTTACTCTACGGTCATAACCCTCGAGGTCCACTAGACCTGATAAAAGAACAGTGGGAAGATGGGCAAATCTCACAGGGCCAAGATCCTAGTGACTATATATCTCACCTTAGAAGGAAGTTATTTAGATATATAGAACTAGCACACCAGGTTAATAGCAAACAACAAGGAATACAAAAACTATATTATGACAAAGGTACGAAACTTACAGAATTCCAAGAAGGTGAAAAAGTTTTACTACTACTTCCATCATCAGATAACAAGTTATATATGAAGTGGCAAGGCCCGTATACAGTGATTAAACGAACAGGCCCTGTTACCTATCAGATCAAATTGCCAGATAAAACAAAAAGATTTAATATATTTCATGTGAATTTACTAAAGAAGTGGGTAGAAAGGAAAGATCTCCCTGTGTGTTTTATCCATCCTGAAACCCATATCAGTGAATTAGACACAGTGTACCATGCCTAGAAGTGAAGGGTGGCATCAATGATCTTAAAACAAACCCTGAACTGTCTAGGCAGCAAAAAGCAGAATTGTATACTATGCTACAATCCTTTACTAATTATTTTACGGGAATACCTGGTAGGGTGGCAAATGTTCATCACAATACAAAAACAACTCAGAAAGAACCTATAAGAGTAAGGCCTTACAGAATCCCAGAGATGCTAAGACCTGAATTAGAAAAGGAACTGACAAAAATGCAGCAATTAGGTACTATTGAGCCTTCTCACAGTGATTGAAATTTCCCCATGGTCATAGTAAGCAAAAAGGAAGGTGGGGTTCGGATCTGTCTAGATTTTAGAAAACTAAATGATATATCCAAATTTGATAGTTATCCGATGCCCCGCGTTGATGACATTCTTGATCATTTAGGAAAAGCACAATATATTACTACCCTTGACCTCACCAAAGGATACTGGCAAATTCCTTTAAGTCCAAAGGACAAGGAGAAAACAGCTTTTAGTACCCCACTTGGACTATACCAATTTACTGTTATGCCATTTGGACTCCATGGGGCCCCAGCAACTTTTCAACGGCTCATGGACAAACTCCTTTTACCACATTCTGCATATAGCGCTGCTTATATGGATGATGTGGTGATTTTTAGCAACACATGGTCAGACCATCTACTTCACCTAGCGACCATATTGAATGTCATTACCTCTGCAGGCTTAACAGTTAACCCAAACAAGTGTTCACTAGCTATGAAAGAAACTGAGTATTTAGGCTTTCAAGTAGGTAGAGGCCTGGTACAACCCATAAAATCTAAAGTCAAGGCTGTAGCAAATAGCCCAAGGCCAGTGACTAAAAAGGATGTAAGGTCTTTCTTAGGACTTTCCAATTATTATAGGCATTTCAACCCAAATTTTTCTATGATTGCTAACCCTCTTACCGAATTAACAAAAAAAGTCTGCCTGAAAAGGTGACATGGACACCAGATTGTGAAGAAGCTTTCACAACAATCAAAGCAATATTATGTTCATTCCCAGTTCTGCGTTCACCTGACTTTACAGTGCCTTTCATATTACAAACAGATGCATCAAATTCGGGTATAGGAACTGTATTATCTCAAATTATAAATGGGGAAGAACATCCTATCATCTATATTAGTAGAAAGCTACATGAAAGAGAAGTTAAATATTCCACCATTGAAAAAGAATGTTTGGCAGTGCGCTGGGCCATAGAGACAATAAAATTTTACTTATGGGGAACTGAGTTTGAGCTATGGACAGACCATAACCCGTTGTGTTGGCTTAATGTTATGAAGGACCATAATCCCCGAATAATGAGATGGTACCTAGCATTACAACCATATTGTTTCAAAATAAAACATAGGAAAGGCAATGAACATAAAAATGCTGATTTCATGTCAAGGTATGGCTATGACCATACTACTAAGGACCTCGGGGTAAAGTAGATATAAAATAATGTTAGTTATATGAATTAGCATTTTTTGGTTATATATCAGCAAAAACATTCGTTGCTATATGAATTAAAAAAAAAAAAAAATTGGAACCCCGAGGTGGAGCCTGAGGAGTGGGTGGGCTTCGGCTCCGACTCTTATAATAAGAGATCTGTTCTAACAAATATAAACAAACAACACTGACAATCAGTATCTTTTGTTATTTTGAGGTGGGAGGAGACTGTCAAAGGGTAATCTACTGTTGTAGGATTGCTTTGTAACCGACAGATGTTGAAGCTGTTAGCCAGAACCCCCCCCCTTCTCATCCTTGTATTGCCCTTGTCTTTATAGTTTTGTTTTGTGTTTATGCATAGACTGGCCACCTATGCAAATAAGTGTTATTTGTTGTCTGATTTTATGTCTTTCTGGCTGACTAAAACAACGTTTGCCAAACTACAAAGCAAGATTGTGATTTAAATATGTATGGCCCCTTTAAGACGGCCATAATGAGTCAGGTCACCTCAAAACCCCTTTTACTGCTCAGAACAAAAGTTTCCCACAATGTTTCATTGTTTTCTCCCTCAAAAAGGCTTTTGCCATACGTTTTTGTACCCCAGGAGTTTGCGATGAGTATAGCGCTCCTTCGCGACGGTTTGTTATGAGCTGCATGAATGTGCGCACCTTCGTGCAGCTCGCAAACGCCGCGAACATTAGGAGATGCCGTTTTAACTCTGAAACTCATTACAGAGACATTTACATCGTGTCCTCCTATAACAAGGTATTTGACTGTTTATCTCAGTGAGATTCTTGTAGTTTTGATCCCTGTTCAGTGTTAGTAACTGAGAGCTAAAACAGCCAATATAAAATGTTGTCTTTTGTGGACCCTTTTCAATATCAGCACCAAAGAACTGACTTTCTAAACCCCTCTTCACTCTGTAAATATTTCTTGTAGTGCTATTAGCCCCTCTAAAAATTAGGCTACAACAGCCTCCATAGTTCTTTATAACTAGTAATGTGAAAGAAAGCCAAGAAAGGATTGTAATACTTGCAGCAGCTTGTGAATGACTGTGCTGTGTTCCTTCTTTCTAGGGACCAGCCGGCCATACTGCTAGTATTCTTATACTTGGAAGGGAGGGGCTTACTGTGCAAACATGATGAAAAGACTTCTAAACAGAATACTAATAATCCCATTATTCATATATGCAACTAGAATATGTTATAATGCTTTACCTGATGATTATAATGTATAAATAATTGTTTTATTTAAAATTTGGTTCAAAACAGATGATTGATAGATTTTTCATCCAATGGGTGATTAGTAGAGAGTATATATACCCAGCAGTTTAAATGGAAAGTCAGTAGCAGTCAGGATGGTGAAGTGAATGCATCTGGAACTAGTGCCCTAGTTAAAGACATAAAGACTGCTATTAGTGGTTTGTGCCTTTATGTTTGGTATGCCTTGTCATTTAATTTGTTGGACTAAATTTGCCTTGCTTTATTTTTATTTTTTGGCATTTTGTCTGGAAGTACTCCTAATAAATTTTTATACATCACTGAAGATTACAGCCTGCATTGAACTTCTTCTGTGAACCACCTAGTTCCTTCCACAGGACTGCATCAAAAAACATATGAGGACAGATTAACGGAGCACAATATGTATACCCTAAAGCAAAGGAGGGAGAAAGGTGATATGATAGAAACATTCAAACACCTTAAGGGCATTAACAAGGTGAAAGAGTCTAACATGTTTCAATATAAGAAAAATAGTAGGACAAGAGGACACAGCATGAGATTAGAGGGAGGCCGATTAAGGGGTAATGTGAAGAAGTTCTTTTTCACAGAAAGGGTGGTGGATGCATGGAACGGCCTACCTCAGGAAGTGGTGGATATGAATACAGTGCAAGGCTTCAAACAGGCATGGGATAGGCATAAGGGAGCAATAAAGAGCAAAGGCCGATGGCACATTTATATGGTAGAAAAATAAATGGGCAGACTGGATGGGCCTTGCGGTCCTTATCTGCCATCAACTGCTATGTTTCTATGTGTCTATGTGTGAACCAGAAGGGCTGTACTGCTGTAGAAAACCTGGGAGTCTGAAGTGTTTCACCCACAGGCAACTGGGGCTTGTTCCTGATTGCAGCCTGACTGTTTGCTGCATGCTGCACCCCACTGTGACTGAACTGCTGTATCCATTGGTCATATGAGTGATGAAATTGCTAGCTAGGGCCTTTGTACTTTTCCAGTTTTTAATTAACATTATTGCTTTTGGAATACCTTTGTGTTTTAAGCATTTTCCTGTTGGATTTCAAGTTCTTTAAATTCTGCCAGCACACTATGGCCTGTTGGGTGGTCAAATTACATGCTTACTCATTTTCATCAAGTGTACCACCTCAAGAACCTATACAATGTAGCTACCAAACCTGCCCTGGAACACTAGAGTAATGCCTAGGTACCAGAGTCATTGTTTATTATGTCATACCTGAAAGTGCAATTTTACTACTGATACAGCTGAAGAGTTACCACACCCTGTATAGTATAATTCTTCTCCTTGTGCCCCTTGATTGAGTTGGTGTTTCATAGATTGTGTGGAATCTGAGAGGTTCATAGTTACCCACAGTACAGTGGCTCTCAGGGGGTATTGCTATGGAGTGGGAGTGTTAAAAGTTATTTGCAATTCTCTAAGTGCTCCTTTTCTTCCATCTTCCAAGCCTGTGTTTTTAACTAAAAGCACAGTTAATTTGTTAAAGTTTACTCCCGTGTATGGAGTTAAGGTTGTGGTCCTGTCTAGTGTAGGGAGGTAGGTAGGTACCACAACCCAGGGAGTGGTACTGCACACAACATCTGTCCCACTTATTCTCTCTGGGAGTAGGCATCACACTATTTATTATCTGTTCTAGGATGATCCCCCCACCACAGGAGAAAGAAAGAACCCCACCCACTCAACCAGGTGGACCCTGTACAGTCACCAGCCAGGTATGTGAACCCAGACAAGGCATCCCAGGTATCACATATGCCAAACATCTCCTGCCAGATTAATTTGTAGGAACCCAAAAAATGAGATCAGCAGGCCCAATCCCTCATCTTTTACATACCAGCATTGAACTGTCTTTGCCTTGTTCATGTACAGACTGTGCTGACAAATAATAGCATCTAATGTCTGGCAGAGCCAATACTCTGTGGTCTCTAGGTACAGTAGGTTTATTACTGTCTTTGTAATGTTTGATCACTTACTGTTCCACATAAACTGTTATTTTATTTATTTTTTTACCAGGAGAGACACACTAAACTGAAGCTTGTTTACAGGTGTGGCCTGGGATCACAAGGAAGTTAAGTGACTTGCTCAGAGTCACACAATATGTAAGTGGAGGCTGTGGGATTCAAATCCAGGTCTCCAGGTTTGCAGCTCAGAGCCTTAAACCATTGCACTATACTGCATCCTTGTTAAAACCTCATCCAGCTGTCTACAAAACATTTCTGAGATCCTCAAAGCAAGAGACTGAAAAAAAATCTTAAGTATCATAAGTCAGATTCAAGACAATAGCTTACACCAAGGAGTCTCTTTGTTTTAGAGAATGCTGGCTATTACTGCTGTGGTAATCCTGTAACACCATAGATAACATCTATTTTGTTCTTAAAATGTCATTGTATCACTGCTAACTACATCCTGAGTGTGTCTATTCCATATGGACACATCTTTCTGGTTAATCTAAGCCCCCCTTCTATTGGATATGTACAATTCTCCGTTTAGTTGTTAATCATGCATTCTAGTAGTTTTGTTAGCAACTTTCCTGTCTATTTCTACACATTCCCAGAGATCCATTTTGTGAAAAGCAGAGCATACCAAACATAAATCTCCCCTGAGCCATCTGTACTCCAGTGAATACAAATCCAACTCCCTCAACCTCTGCCGATATGGTAGGGACTGAAAGTCATAGATCCTTTTAGTTGCTCTCCTATGCACTCTGTCAAGGTTCCTAATATCTGTTTTGTGGTGTGGGTTCCAGAACTGCACATTGTATTCCACGAGCAGCCTCACCAGCACACTGTACAAGGGCAGAAGCACAGTTCTGTGCATTCTCCTGGTATTGTGCAGGATGCAATGTAGCATTCTGTTGGCATTACTAACTGCCACAGTAGTCTGTTGTCTAAATGTAAGATCATTTGTAACCAGAATACCTAGATACTTCTCACTTTCCACACTGCACAAGTTGTACCTTGAAAGCATATTGTTGTGACCAAGGTACATAACACTGCATTTTCCTATATTAAACTTAATTTTGTGTAACACAGCCCAGAAACTTAATATATCCACCTCTTTTTGTAGGTTCTGTGCATCTACTTCAGTTCTTACGATAGCCCCACCTTACAGTCATCCGCAAATTTTGACATCCATGCATTAATTGATGCATTTAGGGAGGACACAAAAATATTAAAGAGCACTGGGCCCAGCACTGAGCCCTGAGGGACTCCACTTGTCACTTCTCCCCAGTTGGATAAATACCATCTAATGCTTACCCTCTGCTTCCTGTGGTTAAGCCAAGCCTCAATCCATTTGATGATTTGAGGAACAACATCCAGATCTTCAAGCCTAACAATCAGCCCCTCATGGGGCACCAAATCAAAGACCTTGGAGGAGTCAAGATACACCACATCCTCAGGTAAACTGTCCTCCAGGGCCCTACTCACTATTCCAAAAAAGCTCAACAGATTAGTCTGGCAAGACCTCCCTGTGGAAAACCATACTGGGTAATATCTGAATGTCCCATAGCCTGGATATGATTTTCTAAGTTCCTTAATGAGTCCTTCCATTAATTTTCAAAGGACACATGTCAATCTAATGGGCCTATAATTACCTACATCTGATTTCACCCTGTTCTTGTGAATGGGCATGACAATGGCCAAACTCCAGTCCTCTTGAATTTCCCCATTCCTCAGGGACAGACGGAACAAAAACCCCACTGGTCCAGCCAGTCCATTGGCCAGTTCTTTTATTATACGTGGGTGGAGCTCGTCAGGCCCTGGAGATTTGTTGGGTTTTATGCCTAATAATTTGGCCAGTATTATAGTGGTGTCACGTTTTGTAGCATATGTTACTGTCTGCCTTACACTTGTTTGGCTTGTGTTGTTGGTTTTGATTTGGAACACACTAAGAAAATATTTTTGAAATGTGTTTGCCATCTTTTTTTTCATCAGTGATCATTTCCCCATCTTCCTTTGTTGGTCCTGTTTTGGTGTCCCCATTTCTTTGATTGTTTATGTAGTTAAAGAAAGTTTCTTTTGTTACCTACTGTTAAGTTAGCTACTCTTTTCTCCTCATTTGCCTTGACACATTTAATAGCTATTTTTAATTGTTTAGCTACAATTTTAAATTTCTGTCACCTATTATTTGAGGGATTTTGTCGGGGATGTTAAAATGGGGCAGGACATTCATTTTTATGGAACTGATGTTTTTCCACTAGTGAAAGAGAAGGGATGGTTCTCAGTGCCCCTGGTCTACCTGCACTGTTTCAAGCAATGGTTCGTAAGTAAGGGTAAATAGTCTGGAGATCTCCAGGGTCACCTTGTTTCCCAAATATTGCATGTGTTTATTTTTTGCCCAACCAAAAGAAAATGCCAGACTACACTGAGTTGAACGCCTGCTACTAATGAGTAATAATTCTGACTTAGCATAAATGATCATGTATTCTAACTCTTGGACTGAATTCTTCAGATATGAGAGAGAAAGAATTTGAAAATGTGAAATCTTCTACATAAAGGGAAATATTTTGATCAACTCCCCCTGCTGTGACTTCCTATATCCATGAGTTTTGCTGTGCTACTATTGCCAGGGATGCTAGATTAATGGCAAATAATGGTGGACACAATGAGCATCCTTGCTGTATTCCCTTGCTCAAGGAAACCAATCTAACCATTTTCCACTAACATCTTTCAGCTACTCCTTATTCTCCCTAAAGTCTGTTTGTATTGGTACACATTTAATTTTATTTTCATTTTCACTGTAAGTCTCCATCTCTGTCTCCTTCCCCAACATTTGTCACCTTTCAGCCTTATTACTAGGCCCTGTTAATTGGTTCCCACCTGGGGACTTCTGTAGCTCTTTCACTCCTGTTAAGCTTTATCTTTCCCATCATCACCTTTTTGTTTCACAGATTCTCTCTTAATCTTGCCATTTATCAATTCTTCTCCCTGAGCGTCCAATTTTTTCTTTCCCCCCACACACACATATATATATATATATATATATATATATATATATATATCCCTCATTTTACCTCCCTCACGCTGACTTTGTTATTTTCTCTTTTAGATATTTCCTGAAGAAGACCTAAGGTCAAAACATAGATTTGTAACTCTATTTTCTATTTTCAGCATGCATTTAATATAACCTTTTTGTTTTGCTTTCAGACCACATGCTGACACAGTGCCTTGTTTTTGTTTTTTACATTTGAATTGCCTTAAGTATTTATTTATTTATTTAGTTTTTGTTGACCGGGTAGGTGCACTAGCCATAAAATGACTATTTTCAGGCACGACCCAGGAGAGTACAACAAAAGGAGAACAGTTGAACAACAGCAACATGGGTACAATAATACAAATAGAGGAACAGTACAGCAGTGCTACAAAAATACAATGCGTAGAAACAACAAAAAATAATGGCAAACATTATACAGATAATGGCAGTAAGATATATAATAAGTGCAGAAACCATGCACCCGACCTGTGGAGTGAAAGGGTTCATAAGATAGTAAAGTTATATAGAGAGAAATGTGAGGAATGTTCAAACATAACAAGAAAGACTGACAGAAAGAAGGTCAGGGGTGGTAACTGGCAAAACAACAGTGGATTGTCAGCAACAAGGTTCGAGAAGGAAGAGAGCGAGTAGTCAAGAAGTTATTTACAAAGAGAAGGAAAAATATGGGGAGGGGAAGAGGAGACAGTCTTGGAGCTGGATTAGAGCAGGGGTCACATTACTGGTAAGTCTCAGGAGCTTCAGGTTGGGTCAAAGCATGTACAAGCATCACCTAAGGATAGATAACGATGATATTCACTTTTAAATCCAAAGTGAGACTGAAACAGCTGGAGGTTGAGTGGAAGAGCATTCCATAGCCTGGGAGCAGAGAACTGGAAGGCCCCTGTGCCTTTAGTCATCTAACATCTTGGAACATAGAGCAAGGATTTGTCAGCTGATCGCAGGCCATGGGAGGATGGTTGAGGGACCTGCAACGCTGCCAGCTGGGATGTTTTTTTTTCCTGGATAATCGAATCCATTAGTGATCCAAGGTAGTATTGTCTACTGGCAGAGGTTGAGAGCCAATTCAGATCCTTATAAAGAAGGCAGTGATGTTTGAGTCGAGGTGACGAAGAGGCAAATCGGCATATATTGTTATAAGTTATGTCCCATTTTAGTAGGGAGGTTTTATGGGCAGAGGTAAGAATAGAGGCACTATAAGTAAGGGTTGGGAGCAGAATACCTTGGGCAATTGCTAATTTGGCAGTGGGTATAAGCATGTAGCTCGTTTTGTAAGCTACTCCTAGTTTTGAGTTTATAGCTTTGCACGAGGACTGAATGTGAAGATCAAAATCCAGGGACTGGTCCAGGAGGATCCCAAGGTACTTGAAGGAAGTAACATTTTCAAGTGGAAATCCTCCTGGGTGAAGAACCTCCAGCAAACTACAACAGGTCTTAATCTTTGGTGCAGAACCTAGGAGCATGGTTTTCATTTTCTTTTCATTTAGTACAAGCTTACGGTCTAGTAGCCAGTCTAAGACCTTATTGAAGTCTGAAGTAAGTGATGTGTTTATGCAGGCAATACTAGAAGAACTAGTGTAGATGATCAGGTCATCAGCATAGAGAATAGCTGAGCAGGATTCCAGGACCTCAGCTGCATTGTTGATAAAAATTGAGAACAGAAGGGGCCCAAGGATAGAGCCCTGGGGGACCCCAAGGTTGATAGTAGATGTGTTGGACAGGGATGAGTTAAATTTGACAGCTTGCAACCTGTTTTACAGGTAGCTACAGAACCAGTCCACAACAGGGGTAGAGAAATGGAATTTATGGAGAGTGGAGAGAAGCAGGGGATGGTTTACAAGGTCGAAAGCCTTAGTGAGGTCAATGAAGATGGCACCTGTGAGTTTTCCAGAGTCCATGTTGGACAGAATATCAGAAGTTAGTTGAAGAAGAGCCGTGGTGGTGCTATGACCTTTTCTGAAACCATGCTGCTTGTCTGAGAGGAGATTGTAGCATGTAAGGTAGTCAGTGGTCTGTGATGCAACTATTTTCTCTAGGATCTTGTTAAGGACAGAGAAAATTGCTATAGGTCTGTAGCTGGCCATGTCCTTTGGGTCACCTTTTTTAAAGACAGGCGTTACTCTTGCAGATTTCCATAGGTCTGGCACAGTGCTATGGATAAGGGATAAAGTGTAGATTCTGGCAATCGGAGAGGCAATGAGTAGAGCAGCCGGCTTAAGAAGACAAGATTCCAGTGAGTCAGAACCAGAGCTGGTATTGGCAGATATGGATCTCAGTAATTTCAGAACTTCCGCTCTTGATATAGCCTTGAAATAGAATGGTGGCATGGAGGAGCATCATACGATAGGGCAGTATGATTGTCTGATGGTAGTGTGGTAGGTAGATTGGAGTGTGATCCACTAGGTTGTAAAGCCAAGGTATAGTATGAAAGATCAGAGAAAAGATTGTTAAAACTGTTTGAGATGGTCCTAGTGTCATTACAATGTGCCCCATTTATGATCATTTCATCAGGAGTGACCGACTGCGAGGTACTGAGAAATGTTTTGACATGGGCCCAGAATTTCCTAGGGTCGCAGGCTGAGTTTTGTAGAAGGTCCTTGCAGTATTTGCTTTTAGCAACTCTTTCTCTGGAGCTTTCAGCAGGGCATTTATATTCTGAATAAATTTGGAGCCACACTGAAAATCAAATCTGTGTTTTAAAAACTGCCATTAATGCTGTCATACACCTTTTCTGTGTCCATAGATATCACCAGCTTGGGGAAGTGGGAGCCTCCCACAGAAGATATATGTTTCAAAAACAACTAATGTTGTTGAAGAAACCTATGCCTAATAAATCTGATCTGGGTGTACAATGTTATGGATGTGGTGCTGAAGTCATCTGCAAAAAGTCCTGTGAACACCTCTTGGCCTACACAAAGTAATGGGATGGATTGATTGGACCCACTCTCCATTGCTTCTTTACCAGGTTTAAGTAGGACTGGTATTGTGGGATCTGTCCACCCAGTAAAACTTCATTAAATACCAGAGTAAGTAGTGGCATAAAAGTATGTGCAAGCCTGTAGCATCATTCTGATGGAAACCCATTAATCTCTGGGGACTTCATGTACAAACTTCTAGAGAAGGTGGTGGCCACCTAGGTCATGGAATACCTACATCTAAGTTAGCTCCTATCCCCTGCTCAGCATGGTTTCTGAGAAGGGCATAATACAACAACCATGCTTATTCAGTTTTCTAATGACATGTTATCGGCAAAGGATGAGGGCATGTTGACAGGGGCTGTCTTCATAGACCTCGCAAAGGCATTCAATCTTGTAGATCACCCACTGCTGCTATCCAAACTGTCCTCAACTGGCTTCTCCAAGGATGCCGCCTCTTGGTTTAAGAGCTACATCTCCAAAAGAAAGCACTTCATTGAGATAGAAACTGTAATCTCTGATCTCGCCCTCACCCGTGTCGGAGTACCCTAGGGATTAATCCTTGGCCCCCTCCTTTTCACTCTTTTTATTAATAATCTGCCCACACTGCCCTGTTCCTCCTCTAGGATCCTCTATACATATGACATGGTAATTTACTCCAGTGCTAAAGACCTGCACTCCATAAATGCTAGTCTTCAATCAGATTGTGACTGCCTACAGGCATGGCTGCAACTAAACAAGCTTCTACTAAACTCTAAGAAAACTGTGGCCATGCTTTTTGGCTCCTCATCAAGAATCAAATCCTGTACTTCTGCCCTTTCAATCCTAGGTCCAGATAGCTCTCCCCTGGTGATGGTCAACTCATTTAGGTATGTCAGGGTTACACTCAACCCATTTCTTGATTTTAATATTCATATTTCAGATACTTGTAATGTGGTAAACAACAAACTGGGACTGGCATATAAAATTAGGTCCTCCCTCAATTCTGCTGCCAGGTTTGCTGTAACTCAAGGAATCCTCCATCCTTGTCTTAAATATGGCTCTATAGCCCATCTTGATGTGAGCAAAGAGCTTTCCTAAAATGGAATACATGGTCCAATAGCATATGCCAATTTGCACTCTCTGTACCCAGACTAACGCATCGCTGCCAATTATATTCGTGACTAGTCTGTCTCTCCCTGTCCTTTCATTGGCTGTATACTGCTGGTTGTCTGATTGATGACATACTCAGAACAGAAGCTCCTGAGTCCCTTTCTACCATGTTAAACCATCCCTCTCAGGCCTACCCCCTGAGATCTATAGAACAATCTCCTCTTGAAATTCCTTGATGCTCCACAATAAAGAGGGAACTTGCCTTAGAAATATCTGCTCCCAAAACTTGGAACTCTCTCCCTCTAAATGTCAAACTCTCCAAATCCCATCATGCTTTTAACAAGTTCTTGGCAGAGCCAATATGGCTGTGGAGAGCTTTTAGGAGTGGCAAGAGCAGTGAACAGAAAATTCTGTGCTCTTGCTGCACAGGAGTCAGCCATAATACTACAGTGATTACAGTACTGTGCATGCGTGATACTTGCACATGGGCAGTTTGCCCCGGAGTCAGCCTTGTGCAACATGGTGTTGCTGACATAACTATGTGTATCAACTCAGTCCCCTCGGGCTACTAGAATCCCATTAGTACTAGTCTTAGACAGGTAGGAAAGGGCTGCTGGTGGGGAGGTCATTAGGGGCTTTCTACATAATGACATCATTGTTTACTCATCTAGCCTGAAAGAAGGATGATTATGCCATTTAGGACTCTCAGAGCAGCATAACCATTTTAGAATCAGCTGCTCTTGGTGAGCTAAGAATGTTCAATAGTAAGTTTAAGTGTGGCAGTTAGACTGGCAGGAGGTCTGCCATTGGGGCTTTGTCAAAGGGAGCCTTGGTATTTCTCACCCTAGTCTGGTAAAATCTTCAGTTTGCCTGCAGGACTCTTTAGTTTCACTCCAGGGGAAGTGAGAAAGAATGCAGTTCTTGTGGATCCAAGAGGCAATCCCCTGAAGTTCACAACTGCCTTAAGGAAGAACAATGAGCAGAATCAGACAGCTATCAGAGAGAGAGAGAAAGAAAGGTGCCTTTTGTTCTTTCCATGACGGAGGAAGGAGCAACTAATCTGTAAGTACAGAATTTGAGACTGTTCTCTGAGGGAGTTGTCTGATGTGTGTGCCCGAGATAAGGCTAGATCACACCAGTCAGCATCCCTTTCACCACAACTGCGCTGAATTTAAAGTTAAAGCTGAGAGTCTTTAGCAATTCACTGAGGATTGGAGACTCATTTTGTGTAACACTGGAGGAATGGCAGAGGCTGTTTAGGGCAAAGGATGAGGAACGCCATCTGGAGTTGCAGGCAGGATTAAGTGGTTCATGGATGGGCACCAGTGTTTCCTGGACAATGACCATGCACCACGAGGATTTTAAAGTGTGTGGCACATCCCATAGATATACACTTTGGACGAGAGCTAGAGATGTTTTTTTTGTTGAAAACAGTACTACCTAGCCAAGTGTCCTGAAAAAGAGAGTGTTCCTGTATTGCAATGACAAACTTTGGGGGACCACCCTTGCTTTAACTAACATCTGTAAAGAAAGCCATACTGCAAAATCCCAGTTACTGCTTTGGACATTCCTCTTACTGCTTCTAGTGTGAATGTTATTGGGGCTCCTCAGCAATTAAGTCTAACATATGCCTAGCATCCTGTCCCCTGGACCTGGCTGTAAATAAAATGGTCCATTTTAGTATGTACCCCTACCCCCCATCCTCTAGATAATGAGCCTGGTATACACTCCAACACTAGGGGTGGTACCATGAGTGTAGTTCTGCCAAAATAAAACTGTATGCCATGTAGTTGTCAGTAGCTTGTTTAAGGGGAGTGCCATCTAACCAAAGGTGGTGTGGGGTTTACATACATATGCACGATACTCGTGCATGCACAGTTTAAGTCTCCGCCACCATGTTGCACACGGTGGCCATCATGTCCGCACTTGAGGAAAGGAAATGTAGTGCACCAGGAAGTGGGTATGTTTATGCAGCCCACAGAGGGGCAGGGCTTCATAAACTGAATCATTGGAAACTATGCTGGAGCACTGGGGCAGAACATCAGACAGCGGTGAGGTTATGTGCTTCCACAGTGCTCTTATACAAATTTGATGATGGCATAACATCTGTGGAGCTTGGCCCACACAACCATTAAAAACAGACTCAGAAGGAGACTATTAAAAAACTAGAGATCTGGTCTGGTATTTGCGCATCATCACAGTCACTTTCTCATTCTTTTCTAATCAGTAATGTCTGGTAAATGTGCCTTAATCATATTGATCTCAGTGCTGGTAGACTATTTCTGGTTTTCCCTTGATTGTATTAGGAGAAGGTAGTAGTCTTTTTTTTTTGTACACTTTATTTATTTGCCTACCCACCTGGGCATCCTTCCAAGGTGTGCACTCAACCACCAGCCACTACTCCCAAGCCTGAACCCTCAGTGTTGGAAGAACTCCCCCAAACACCCAGACTGATCTAACCCCCTGGATCACCCTCCAGAGGCAGGCCTGTCCACCTATGATGACATATCTGAAATTAGGGAGATCAGATCTGGAGTGAATCAGGTTGGCCCTGGAGCTCTCCAACTAATGGGCCAGCTGGCAGGATGTGGACTGCATCACTGGCACCCCCTTCATCTCCTCAGGTGAGAAGGAGTATTTCTCTTCTGGTCCGCTTGGGAGTGCGGCATGCAATGACGTTTTGCACAGGTCCACCTGCTGATGTCTGCCGCATTCCCACCTGTTCTTCTGGCTGACATGCCTATATTAACCTCGGTCTCCACTGGGGGTCATTAGGAAGGCCGAGCAGCCCTGAATCCTTCCCCTGAGAGGGGAGAGCAGTCCTCCGGATGCTCAGTCCTCTCACTCCCCTGCCAACCCACGCTGGCCTGGGCTCGTTCCCGAACCGGGTCACTGGTGTGGCGCGAGGTGTGGTGTCCAGCGTCTCAACCGTCAGTGCCACAGGACCGGCCTGGTAGTAGTAGTCATGAAGTGGTTGCTGCCAGTGGTGGCCTGCCCTGAAAAAAGTGGTCCCCATGCTCATCTGCACATTTTAGAAATTACCCCTTGAGTTAAAGGGGACAGAAATTGATTACTTATGTGCAGCTGTTTGAAATGTCTCTATTATTATAAATTATATTCATATCTCTAAAGGATCCCTATTTTAACTATGCCTGAATAAAAGCTGAAGCTGTCAGTTGTGCTTTGTTTTGGTTTCAGGTTTCTAGAGCAGTTATTAATACCACAGCAGATTAGGTACATATGGACACATGTTGATACATGTACATATTAGGATAACAGTATGTCAATTACAAGGGTGTCTGTGTTAGGTATAGGTTTTAAATGTACACATGTACTAGTCACTTGCTACAGAATTGCAGACATATCGGCCCAGATATTCAAACTGCACCCAAAAAGTACGCAACAGCAGGAGTCAGCGCAAGTCCACTGTACCCATGCGCAAGAAGCGTGATATTCAAAAACTGCAGGCCAAGATGCGCCTACGGCTGACAACTGAATATCACACCACCTGTGCCATAGCGCAACTAGGGATGGGAAACTGAGCATATCTGATGTGCCATAGCGCAACAAGGGATGTTCAGCTGAGCAATCCAGATGCGCCATAGCACAACCAGGGATACCCCCTGCAGCAGGGCAGCAATGCAACAGCACAACCAGGGATGCAGAGGCCCAGCACCCATGCCACAGATGGGCAGAGGAACACACAGCAGGACAGACATCATCCCCCACACCCCATGCACTGCACAACCGGGGGAGAACTGGAATAACCACTGGTCCATGGATACCAGCAACTAACCCACAGCCAGGCCAAGGTGCCCCAGCACACCCCCTGCAAGCTGTGACCAGCACACAAGGAGGGCCGACCACCCCATACCACACCATCCCACCAATGCAGAGCACACCCTGCGCCATGATCCCCATACACCCTGCCCAGGAGTAGCGCCCAACAGTGCAGGACACCCATGCATGCCACAACCCCCACTGTGAAAATGCAACCCTGTGCACCATGGGGCCATGCAAGGCAGCCCCACCATGAGCACCCTGCAGTGGGCAGCAGCAGACAGCAATGCAACAGATGCATACACAGTGCCATCCTGCACATCCCCCCGAGGTACAGCTGAGAGTCCGACCACGCACACGAGGTACCCCACATGCGATAGGGCATACCCCGGACCCCACCTCCAGTGGTACAGCACCCTGCACACCCTTCCAAAGACACATCCCATCCCAGCACTGGCCACAACAGCCAGCACAGACACGCACAGTGTAGCATGGAAGCATGCACCACACAGGATGCAACACAGTGCATGGACAAACACCAACCCATACCCAAGGGCACACCAACACAGGGACACAGTAGCAGGTCAACCAAGCCACTGGCGTGTGGCCACGGCTGACGTGTACACATGGCCAGTACCCCTACATTGCACAGGTGTGCCAGCCACCCTGTGCAGGCACCATGAAGCTGTATGCCACCAGCTTGCTGCTGGAGCACAAGTGACAGACACTGGAGCACATCCCCTGCAACAGACACAAGTGACAGCATGGAGGGGGGACAACAACAGCGGAGGCCACAGTGCCACTGGAGGCAGACATGCACCCTACGGGTGATGGCAGGCAACCTGGCATTGTGCCGGGTACAGTTGTTATCCAGCATGGACAGCCACCACTGACAAGCCAGCAGACCGTGCATATCACAGACATGCAAGGGTGTCAGCTGCACAGGCCATGGATGTTCTGACAGGGGTGCCGTGCACACAGTGCAGGCCCCATGGACCACTGCACACAGGCATCCAGTGCACAGAGTAAAACACACAAACCACAGACCGTGACTGATCCCCCTGCCCACACCATAGGTGGTTCACTTCTGCACACACACACATGCCCATGCGTGCACCACCCTGACGCCATGCACACCACTGCAGCTGAGCACCTGTAGCTCACTGCAAATCAGAGACCACCACAGTTGTCATAACAAAATGCATATATTGAAAAGATGTCAAGAAAAACTATTTACAATTATTTACAAGAGGTGGGGAAGGGCCACATAACAGGTAAGGGGCAGGGTTGAACATATGGGAGAGGGAAGAAGGGGTGTGAGGGTGGGTCAAAGGGGGGAAGGTGGTAGTCTGGGCACGGGGACATCAGTGGCCACCCTGGTCCTCCTCTTCCTGGTGCAGATGTGAGCTCCTCCATCTCCTCCTGACCCCGTGGTGGCACATGCACTGGAGGAGCTGCAATGTCTCCCTCACCACCTGCAGCAGCTCTTGAATACCCTGCTGTATTTGCAGGAGTCACTGGCCACCTAGGACGAGGGAGCAGAGTCAATTGGTGTGACTGTCCATCCCCCTGCAGCCCACCCATTGTGCATGGAATACAGCCATGTGGCATGCCCCTGTGATGGCGTGTGACCACCCACAGTACTATGTCCACAAGACCTGCCCACCCAGGCAGCCACAGCCATGTGGACCACTGCACACACCCACTGCCCATGTCCTGCACAGCACCACCATGGCCGTACAGTGACTTGGCTATGTGGTGTGAAGGCAGTGCCATAGCCATGTGCCCAGAGCACGCATGGACCACCATTGATGCACTCCCAGACATGCAGTGTCACTGGACAGTGCTGACTGTAACAAGTTGCGTGCATGGCAGTGGTGTCAATGGATGGTGACCATGCCCCACTGCCCACCCAGTTATACAGCATGCAATAGTAATCATGGATGTAAGGCACTCACCATCATCAGGCTGGTCCACGCGCCGCAGACCACCATCACCCATCCTGTCCCTCTGCTTCTCCATGCACCGTTCTTCTGGCCCTAAGGTTCAAACATGGAGAGAGGAAAATCAGTACAATCTGGTAGCAAAGTTCCCCAACCCCATGTGTGTGCAATCCCACACAGCCATACCCATCCACCCCACACCCCAATACCACCACCACAGCCAACACCGGATGCCCCCCCATGTGCCGGACTCAAGCAACCTTGTTACCCGTATGGACAATAAAAGTATATGGATGTTGCACCTATCTGACAGTGGCACCATGCCCTTCCTGGCACATGCCCGCAGGTGGGCAAGCAAGTCCGGGTCCATGCACCTCAGGTCCCCATAATGGTGGTGGCACTGCTCTGCCGTCCGCCCCATACCGGTGGCCTCCTCCAGGGCATTGGCCACCTCCTGCCAGACCACACTTCTGGCCCTGTCCAGGTGTGCCTCTCCAAAAAAAGCCCCAGCATGGGGTTCAACTATCGCCACCAGGTTGGCTAGCTCTACCTGGCTCCAAACCACAACATGCCTCCGCACCATCTCTGCTGCCTGGTTCAAGCAAAATGGCACTCTGCAGCACGGTCCTGCCACGTGCAGATGCTGTGCGGTACAGCGCTGCCATTCTCTAGCGCGCTGTCACTGAACAGCATGATAGTGGTGCACCCATGCCTGATGTATTGCACCTAGAGGGCAAAGATCGGGCACAGGGTCAAGGTCTCTGGTGCATGGACAGCCATAGCGAGATTGGAACCTAATGTGTGTAGCGTGATTGGGTGCCTGTGTGCCACCTCCTGTAGTGGCTTACAGCACTCTTGCCCCAGTGCGCCTATGATGCCCCAGTGCCACAGTGCCATATAGGTGAACAGCACTGTAGCACCACTGGCACAATGGTGGCCATGCTCTGCATTGCCTCCCGTGCACAGCACATCAGCAGCACAGCAGGTGCCTGCATCATCAACCCGGGCATGCGCAGTTAGGTGTGTACTGCGCATGTCACAGAACTGCGCCCTTTGCTCAGCACGTTCAACACAATTGCGCAAAGCGCAACAGCGTGATATTCAGCTGGCATATGCAAATCATCTAATCAGCCATTCAATGGTGCAGTCACTGCATCTGCATCCACTTAAAGATGCACCTCACCTCATTTGCATGGGTTGTGCTATAAAAATGTGACATTGGGCTGCACTGGCCATAGTCGGTTACTGCGGTCTATTGCAGTGAGTTGCATGCTGTTTGGGAGTGTGGACTGTGATGTTTGGGACATGCATGGGACTGCACAGTCACAGGTAACACCTGTCATTCTCACAGGATGAATCATGACCGGTCGTGTGGTGGAGGAAGAGGAACAGAGTCGTGGGAGGTAGAGGAGGCCAAACTTTACAAAGGCTGAGACAGATGCCCTGTTTGAGGCCTACCTAGACCAGGAGCTGCTTCTCAGCAGATGCCAGGGAACACTACAGGCCTGTGCTGCTGCATGGGAGGAGGTGGCGCATGCTGTCAACCTGCATGGCAGCCACCAGCGCTCTATGCAGGAGTGCAAAAAGAAGATGGACACAGACAGGCAGAAGATTAAAGAGAAGGTGGCTGCCATCAGGGCACCTGGTGTAGGACAGCTGGAGGTGCAACGCCTGACTCCACAGGAAGAGCGGGTTGCTGGCAGCATGCAGCATTGCACCATTGAGGGTGTTCCAGGTGGTGAATTCCAGATGGGTGGTAGCCTATCACTGCATGGTAGGTCATGGTCTGTCTATTGGGAGGGGACAGAGTAGGTCACATTCAGTAATGCTACTTTTTTTCCCTTACAGCTCCTGAGCATCTGCATGGGTCAGCGATGGTGGGCTTCCCCACTGAGGCCAGTAACATGGAGATGGAGGAGGGCCTGTCCACCTCCACAGAAATACGGTGATCAGGGTGACAGTGGGCCCGCCTGGACATCTGGACTAATGTTGGTGGGGCAGGTGCGGAGGAGGACCTGCCCATGTCCCACTGTGCCAGTGTCCATGGATGCCAGCATGCTGAGACTCAGGCTGGTGCCAGATCTGTCACCGATGATGATGGAGCTAATGTCATGGGCAGTGACATGTGTGTGCCACAGCATGGCCACACATCAGGTGACATGGCGGCCATGGCTGTAGGTGGTGCCGCCGTGGAGGCCTGAGTGTCATTACCGTCCCAGTCTGTGCCTGTCTACACCAGTGGGGCAGCACTGGTGTGCATCCAGGACAGTGGGACTGTTGTGGCCACTGTGGCAGCACCATTGAGCCCTGGACAGCGGCAGCCAGAGGGACAGCATCAGCAGTCAGCCAATGGCCATGGGGCTACAGTGTCAGGGGGTGGCGTCAGTGCACCACCTGTGGACATGCCCTGGCCTGGTCCTGGTGTGCAGTGCCCACCCTCAAGGGGTAATGAGCATTAGGGCCGTGAACACCCTGAGGGACAGCATGCCGATCAGCCAGATGACCTCTTAGATGAGCACACCCGCATACTGCAAGCATCAGCCAATCAGCAGATGTGGCTTGTGACAGCGGTGGATGCACTGAGTGCGGCTCTGCACCAGGCAGAGGAGTGGCACAGCAGAGACACTGCTCTGCTCCTGGCAAGGATGGGCTGGCTGCGGGAGGATGTGACCGCTGCCATTGACAGGCAGACACAGGCATTCACAGCTGTCATTGCCACAATGGGCACACAGTTGTTTGCCCATGTGTCGCAGACACCATGCAGTGCAATGTCCACTCCCCATTCCCGGCAGCGTGTGACACCATCCTTGTCGACACAGGGTTCAGCTGTGGGCATCCCAGGCATGCCTGGCGCAGACATGTTCGGTGTGCTCAGACCCCTGCATGACACAGTCGCTTTCATGCAGTGGAACCCTTGGGGGACCGTCGGTGCCACCCCATGAGGCCAGTGCTCAGCATGTCACTGCTGGTGAGTCTTGGTGGGGCCACCCATGCATCCGTGGCAGCTGTGACACTGTAGCATGTGACTGACCTGTCTCCCAGCATGGCTACTGTCTGATGCTGCCCTGTGTGCATTGTGTCATTAAGCAGACAATGCATGGGTGGGGTACCCGACCCTGCACGCACACACACGTTCCATCTGCACACCCTCCCAGCTGCTGTCCACTGTTGCGTGTGCATGATGATGCCTGCGTTGCACTGTATGCCACTGTGCAATGGTGCCCAGCGTCTGACACATGCACAATGACAGGCAGTGGGCGTGGTGGTCTGTGGACATGTGTGTGGCTAGGGGTGGTGGTCTGGGTCAGCGTGCCTCCTACCCTTTGTGCATGTCTTGTGAGGTGTTTGTGTGTGTGTGTGTGTGTGTGTGTGTGTGTGTGTGTATGACCACATGCCATGTTAGACTTCACCCATCCCTGGCGGTGTATGCGGTTCCATGCTTGGCCACTTCCCTTGATGGCATGCACCCCCGGTGTGTGTCCATGCATGTTTGTGGGTTGTGCCTTTGCCACTGGTGGTTGCACATGGCCCCATGACTTACCTGGGTTGACTGAAGTGCTCCTCTGTGATGGTGTCCCAGTGCAGCTGTGCCAGCCGGAGCAGTCAGGGGTCCCATCACCCGGGGGGGCTGCCCATCACCATCATCACCGGCGTCCTTATTGTACCCATCACTGTCCCCCTCTTCAACCTGTACGGCTATCCCACAGTCATTGGCATTGTTTTGCAGGATGCAACAGGCCAGGAATAGCCCACAGGTCTTTGAGGCGCTGTACGGTAGGGCACCGCCGGAGGTGTCCAGGCAACAGAAATGTGCCTTCAGCATCCCGAACACCCACTCGATGACATTGCATGCGGTGGCATGTGCCTTATTGTAGCATTGCTGCGATGGTGTCACGGGCCACCGGTATGGTGTGAGCAGCCAGGGATGGAGTGGGTATCCACTGTCACCTGTGTGTAGATGGTGGAGGTTAGTTTGTGATCAGCATCGCCCTGCCTTGGGCCATGTAGGCCACTACCCATGTCACCTCTGACCATGCCCCTCCCAAGCTCTGTGTTTGTCCATGTGGTTTGCATACTCATCCACTACATGGCCAGTGGGGATGTCCCCACTCTCAAATCTGTGGCACAGTGCCAACTGGTGTCAGATGAAGGCATCATGTGCTCCCCCAGGGTGCGTGGCACAGACATTGATTATGCGCACCCTGGCATCACACACCACCTGGCAGTTGATGCTTGCATAGCCCTTCCGATTGATATATGTGGCCCCCTCGGGGCTAGGTGGTGTGCAGATGGCCACATGGGTGCAGTCTATTGCCCCTAGCATGCCAGGCATACATGCTACCCTGTGGAACTCCTGTATGTTTGCTGTGCACTCCTCTGGTGTGCTGGGGAAATGGATGTACTCCACAGCATGTGGCAGCAGTGCACTGAGGAATTGGGTGAGGTGGCGTGACGCAGCCGACTGGGTTATGCCTGTGATATCCCCTGTTGGTCTCTGGAAGGTAACCGTGGCAAGCAAGCACATGCAAGCTGTCACTTTAGTCTCCACTGACAGAGCATGGCTCGGTCGTGTGGGTTCCTGTATCACATCACTGCACAGCTCACAGAGCCACCTCAGAATTGCCTGATTCAGGTGGTACCAGCCCATGATCTCAGTATCACTGTACAGCTCGAAGCTGGTGCGGGCTCAGTACTGCCTGTTGGGGGCATACCACCGATGGGCCCTTCCATAGCCATGCCCCCCTGCTGCCTGCCTTCTCACCCCTCTCATTACTGCCTCCATCTGGATGGTGGCACTGGCCATGTCCCTGGCTTGTGTTCCCCCGGCAGCTGTTTCTGTGTTACTCCTGCTGTCCTGGCTGCTGCTTCCCCTGCTCCGGGAACACATTCTTGTGGTGGCCTCAGTGCTGTATGCCACTTCCCCCTTCTGGACTGGCCTTGGCTGTGGCTCCCCACACCTTCCCTGTGCCTTTGTGTTCAGGGTGATCTTTCCCTGTCCTGACCTGTGTGTCCCTCCTGCCCTCTTTGTCTGGCTAGAGTTCAGCCTCATGTGCCTTCCCTGTATTGTTCTTGCACCTCTCCCTTGTTCCTTTTTATTTTGGCTCATTTCCTCTATCGCACAACTACCGCTTGCTCCCCTATTGCGCATGGCGCATGTTGTTGAATATCGCACTACGCCATTTATGCATGGTTCCTCCCCCTTCAGTTGCGCATGCATTCATTATCATCGCGCTCTTGCTCAGTATGATTTGGGGGGCGCATCTGCCTCCCGCTGAATATCGCAGAATGGTGCATTTTCGGACTTGCACTGGAGCAACCCTATTACGCATGGCGCAACCCTTTTGAATATCTGGGCCATTATGTTTAAGATAGTATAAGTCTGACAATTCATGAGTAATATGGACTTATTGTACACAGAGTTTAAGAAAAATGTATCTGAACAGTACACTGTGTAAAATGTGATTGACACCACAGTAGAGCAGGTTGTCTTCTAACCTATTTTTTACTTAAAACATATATATTTTCATATTTATAAGACTTTTAACTATATTTACTATGTATTGCTTAAGCTTATTTTTCCTTGTGTTTTTAATCATTGTCATTTACTAATGCTAGCACATACGCTCACAGAGGTTTTTAAAATGAATCTTCACTTGGTTTATAGCTTATGTCAGGGAGTGAATTTTCAAGTCACTGAAGTTTGACTTTGGGAGTGATTTCTTTTGATGGAACTAATCCTGTCTTGGCTTAGTAATTTGCAAAGCTGAAGCTGTTTAGACGTATAATAGGAATTATGATTAAACAAATGTTAATATCACTAAAAGTATACAACTTACAGATAATAAACCTGTATGAAAGTTGTTCAGGACAACAAGGCCTTTCAAGTGAGCCTATTCATTAAGCTACAAGAATTATATTTTTTAAACTATGGCCATCTGATTACCTCAGTTTTCATTTTTCATAGGAGCTATGTCAAAAAAATATAAATATCTCTAAAAATATACAAGTTATGCATAAACCATCAGTATGAAAGTTGTTCAGGGCAAAATGGCCTTTTAAATGAGCTTATTCATTAAGCTGCACTAATTACCTCAATCTTTTTTTTCATAGGAGTTAGACCGCACAAATGTAAATATCTCTGAAAGTGTACGCGTTACACATAAACCATCAGTAAGAAATTTGCTCAGACAAAAACACCTTTCCAATGAGCCTATTCATTAAGCTGCATTAATTATATTTTTTAAACTATGTACATCTGATTACCTGAATTTTCACTTTTTGTCACAATTTTCACCTTTTGGATGGCTATATTTAAAAAAATCTAATGAATTCAGATTAGTGACTACCCTCATTTGAAAGGTCATTTTTTTGTCCTGAACAACTTTCATGTTGGTTGTATATTGATAGCTTATATACTTTCCAATATATTTATGTTTGTTTGCTATGACTGATACTGTGTTCACTCAGAGAGAACAAAAATGGGGTTGTTTGAAAGACCATATTTTACAAAATATCAAGAATTCATATTAGTAACTACCCTCATGTGAAAGGTCTTTTTGCCCTAATCAGCTTTCATGCTGGCTGTTTTTGTGCACCTTGAATAGTTTTAAAGATATTTAGATTTATTTGGAAGGTGTGCACATTTGCTATCAGAGAAGAGCAGCTTGGAATTCTGTGTCCATCATTATAATTAAACAGAAAGAAGGGAGTATTTCTTTAACTGCCATAGAGATTTGCAGAATGGAAGGATACATTGAAAACTCCTAAAAGATGTGTTCCAAGAAAACACCTTTTTTCAAGTGAAAGCAGGATGGCTGTAGGCTCCACCCACAGCCATAAAAATGGCCTTCGCTCCTTCCTTAGGAACTCTGACATTTGCTCCTGCTTTACCACTCTTGAGCTTCCCTACTAGTTGCTATACCTGCTCCACTTAATGGCACTTACTCTCGCATCTGCACTTGTGTTACCTGCCTGAGTACTGCCTCCTCAATATTATATCAATCTGTTATTTGAACCACTAAATATACTGTCTTGTGGACCTACTTCTGCATAAATCATTTGTGACATGGTTACTGTACTCCTGCCTGTATAGCTGCATGCAACTTGGATGTTGCCTGAGAATTGCTAACATTCTTATCTAGCGCACTTATGTTTGTATTCGTATGTTCTTCTTGCCATTGTAAACTGTATTTTAACCATTTGTAAACACTGCTTTGTTGTTCAAATGTTGCCTAAATCCTGTTGTGATATGCCCAGTGTATTCCTGTCTGTACATCGTTCCATTGTTTGTAACTCTCCTGGGTCGTGCCTGAAAATAGACAACATTCTTGACTGGTGCACTTACCCAGTAAACAAAAACTAAATATGTAAATTACAGTCAATAGAAATACAAGTGTACAACCCTACACCAGTTTACATATAGGGACAGGTTAATAACAACAATGAAATTGAGACTGAGGATAATGAACAGTATTATGGAATGAACACAGAATGAAGAATAGTTATGCAGGATGAATGAGCACATAGTGCACATATGTAAAACAGAGAATGGATTTGCCCTTATAACAGTATTTATAAGAGACAGTAAGACACTAATGTCCATGTAAGTTCCTCTGCTTCTCAGCCTTCACATTTAGTTACTAACAGTTTAGTAAGGGATCGTTCAGTTTCTTACACCCGATTAACCTCCCCATGCAGCGTAATCTGATGTTCTGCATACCAATCAAAAATTGCTCTATTTAGCTGGCAAAAGGTGTGGTGGTTGTGGCACTGGCTGCCTCATTGCCTGCCACACTGGCGACCAGAGTTTGTGAATAGACACATGTCACTCTGGGGTTAGCTGAGGGATAAAAGGGTTGTCTGAATATCAAGGACAGTTCTCCTGTGGGGAAACACCTCCCACGGGTCAGCTTTATGCACCTGTGCACTCTCTAGATGAATCACCTGACTGCACATTATGTGACCAAATGACTTACTGTATTTGCCCTCCCAAAAAGCAGTGGAGAGAGAGAGAGAGAGAGAAGAAGAGAGACCTGCGCTCCTCCTCACAAATCCCCAACCATGTGCTCCTCTTATCATGGACTCTGCTTAAAGATACTTTACAGTAGTAGGCTTCCATTTTCAGAGCCAGATGTTTGAGCCACACAGACAGGAGCACTACACGAGTTAGTGCATGACTGCCTCAAGGTAACATTCTGAAAGTGTGCTACAGTTCAAGTGCACTAACTGTCTGAATATGGGACCATGCCAACACAACTGATAATGATTATGCACTGCACTGACACAGCTCATGGCTGAATATGGCCCAGAAGTGAGCCCACTGCTGAGAGTGCTGTCCAAGTGGGATAGTGCCAGTGCTCCTGTGGACCATATTCAGCTCTAACATGCTAATGAACCTACTGGGCATGCAAGGCACTAAGGGACAAATTACATTCCCATTGTGGGCTAATTAGCAGGCCTGAATAGCCCCCATAATGTCAATCCAGTCACATGTAACATACTGTACATCCTGGTGATCTAATGGCCCCCACTTCATGGTGACCCATTCTACTTCAGTTACAAGAAATCCAGTGGTCCTCCCAACTGAACTTCCATCCCCCTCTTCCAATATGCCTGCTCCAACCCTCTACCCCTTCACCCCACCTCACACTGCACACCGATCAGTACCATTCATGAAGAAGGGAATCAACATAGCCCTCCACTCATCTCCCTGGCTGGCTGGCATCTGCTGGTTGGTAAGTATTCATGAGCACTGTAAAAGTAGCCATTTGGTCTTCTAGGTCTTCTAGAGTTCTTCAAGCCCTCTCTTGATGACTTTAAAATAAGCCTCCCAGTAGTAAGGAAGACCATACTGTTAATGCCCTTCAGTGTAACAGACACCCAAACTGGAACTAGTAGAGAAGTCCCTGCAGATAATTCTCATGGACAATGAATTATTTGGCTTCTAAAGTGAGAAGACTTTTCTAACCCTATTCAACAGTACCTGAAGCTCCAGCACTTTTTTCCCTCTTCTTTTGGGATATAAACTTTATAAGTTGATCAAGAGATAAATTAATGCCATTGCATAAATCCTTGGTTAGGCCCCAAATAGAGTACACTGTCAAGATATAGGCTTTTCATGTTAGAACACACAGTGGAGCCAGCCATGATGCAATGCAATAACTTGCAGTAAATGACATGTCACAAAATACTGCATAACAAAAGAGCATGATTGCAATTGAATTGCATTGTTCCCTGCAGTATCCTGCAGCATTTTGTGATATACTACAGCATTCCTACATTGCATCCAGGCCGGTGCTGCTGTGTGCTAGAAAGAGTGTTTAAGACAGCAAATAAATAATAGATGGTATGATTGATTTAAAATATTAGGATAAGCCATCTGACTTGTTGTGATCTGGTGAACTGCTGTAGACAATCACATTAAATGTGTCTAAGGGGAGATAAGGGAAGACAAGAGAACAATCTTTTCACTGGTGAAAGGCATAACTATATCTGATTGGATTACACTAATCCATAATATATATCAGAAAATGAGAGAACTAGAGGACATACTGTACGTGTGAAATTAAAGGAGGAATTTTTAGAAGAAATATTTAGAAATATTAATTGATAGAAAGTGGTGAACATGTTTAATGGTCAGCCAATGCAGTATTACCTGAAGCCATCTATGTCTTCAAACTATGACTAGGTACATACAGAGAAAAAAAAATGAATAGTGGTAAATGGTTCTGCCCATTAAGTTGGTGTGGGTAAGAAACTTGATAAATACTACTGTAGGTCTCCAAGCTGCATAGGATTGCATGGTTGTGTGTTTGCATATCACTTCTATATAGAGCCTTGGGTTGAATACCAGATCAGCGCAATGGGACAAATATCTGATCTTGCAAGCTTTGATTTGTAAAGGTTGCAATACTGTTGAAAACATCCTACAAGGTAAATTAGGCCATATGCATCAACAACTAAATAAAACTGATCAAATTAGTTTGATATCAGTATTGAGGCACACATGCAATCCCCTCCTCCTCCAGTTGATTCGGACACTTATAAAAAGGTATATTAAAAACATTGTGATATTGTGTTATCATACAGAGCAGCACAAAAAGGTACACCACAGTGTCCAAGGTTATTGCATAACAAAAGGGATTAATAGCCATCACAGTTACCTTGTTTTCTGCAGTAATAGGTGCAGAATGCTTCAGTCTTCTTTTGCATCCTGGCAGGTACCACTGTAATTGCAATAAAATAAGCGACTAAAGTGCTTATTGGAACATATACTACAGCTGTGTTTATGATCTCTCAGCAAGGTTCAGTTTAATATTTTAAAATACCAGGAGCACAACTGAAGTGGTAACATCAAAATTCAGGCACTCAGTTTGGTTGTATTTAGAATGCCATTTCCATCTCTGTAAATCTATTATTGTTCAGACTGCCTTCTTCATCAGCTTTCCTTCTAGAGGTGCTTGAAATCCTCCTAGTCCATTCAATTTGGCGTCTGTTGGTTTATCAGAAATCTGATTCTGAGTTACATTCAGTTAAGAAATCAGATTTGAGTTTGAGACTGGATTCCAGTTCCATGCCCCACTAATGTTACAAACTCTCTCCATCTGGCTAAGGGCTGCTCTCTCCCACCCTGCTAGTGTTAATTTGATAGTATTCTATTGAATGGGGTATCACTGGATACCATTACTTTTCTCATATGCTGGATTCATTCAGATACCAGCTACAGTATCTGATGTGACTGTCTGGGATCTGAGGGAGCTCAGTCATACATCTGTCCTCAGATTCCACTATCTGACATTATTTCCCATTAGAAGGATTGTATATCAGATCTTTAGTTGAATAGATGGACTATCCATCAGATCCCATTCGGATTGTCAAAAGCACTATCAAACTATCACTAGGCCCCCTCACACAATTAAATACACCCCCTTCCCCAGCCCTCTTGTAGCACACACTCTCCATCCTCCCTTCCCCTCACCCAGTTAACTTACTATTTTGCTGAATTTGATAATTTGTACTTGATTAAAGACAACAGTCCTCTGAAATAGTAGTTCTCCTCCAATGTCCACTGTCCACCAGTCATGTCCAGTGTCGTCTTATGCAACTTGATGCCCTTAATTCAAAACAGGCTTAACGCCAGGCTTAGAAGTTAAAATGGTACAGAGCAGTGGACAAATCCCCCAAGAAGCTCCAGCTAATTCCAGACAGGTTCTTTAATAAGAAGGAAAAATACAACATAAACATTGGTCTCTCAGAATGACTCCCCCCTACATTTCAGCTTTTTCAATGGGCAAAGTAATTGTGGCACATGATCCATCTTTGTAGACCATTAAACATGTGCATAATTACATATTCATTTTGTTGTCCAGCTGTAGAAAAACAGTGCTTAGTAAAAGGTTAAAAGCAGTGTTATTTTGAACAGGGTAAAATGCACTGAGAAAAAATAGAAAATGTGCAAACAGTACGGTTAAACATAACTGAAGTAAGTGAAAAATTAATTTATTAAATCAGTAATATGTGACAGGTCACAATGAAAATATCAACAAAAGGTAAAAAATATTAAAGGGACACATGATGACTAGGTGTGTAATACAGAATATGTCTGAATGAGTGGTAAGTGAGCTGGGGGAATATCATGAGTGGTGGAGTGCAGTGGAAGCACGAGTGACGATTCCCTGAGCTCACTTGCCATGAGTTCAGAAATATTCTGAATCATACACCTAGCCATCATGTATGCCTTTTATATAATAGGACTTTGTTTTGTGCTGTTTTTTTTGTTTGATGATGTCACTACAGTGTGATATTTGGAGTTATCACACTGCAGTTAGAATACACGTTTTTTATCTAATGAGTTTTCTGCTCACTCCTATTGTATGAAAGGCAAATAGCTGATAACAAAATGGGTATGACAGCTAGTACACTAACTTCAGTTATTTTGTTTGTAAGTGGATATACAAATTCTACACATAAAGACCCAGATCTACAGATATTGCAGTCCCTGCAAATGTAAAAAACAATAGATTTATAGGGAGCTAATTCATAGGAATGAGTGTGGTATCTCCAAAATGTCTATAAGTGAGGCTGCCTCCCAAATTCTTGGCATGCTTGTGGATCAAAGGGGCATCTCCCACCATGTCTATCAACCTAGGATCAGAGTAGTAGAGACGCACATGCTTATGAAAAATGATTGCAATTCAGGGTACAACACATTTGAATTATAAACCAGGGTCCGATTCTAGGAAGGATATGCATGGTGCAAAGTGACTTGCACCAACAGGAATGGTGCAAGTAGCACTTTGTAGCATGAGTTCCAACATTTGGGATTCAGGAAAGCAGTCTGCAACATGTCACAGGGTGCTTGCACCAAAGTGGACATACACCACCAGTTGCGTCATAAACCCCCTGCGATGTGGTGCAAGGGGGTTTACGGCAACAATTATGCCCTATTCTGGAAGGATGGCTGCCACATCCCCTTATTTGGGATTCTTTAACAACCCCCGGAGGACATCCATCAAAGTACACTTACATCAGCTAACAGCTGCTGTCATTCACTGAGTGTGTACTTTTTATAGTATGGCTCATAGCAGAGCTCAGTTGGCAGCTGGCCATGGTGGTGAGGGGTGGGCTGTGGCAGTCACTGGCTGGGTACAGGTCAGGGAGGAGCAGGGTGGTCTGGAATTGATGGGTGGGGGATGGGGGACCACTAGACTTTCTGGTATTATGGAGACTACAGGATTTTTTTTTTTACTTTACATCTGCCATACTACTCCTGCAGGGTGTGGGATTCAGGTTCTGGATCGGAGTTGGGGGGAGGACTGATAACCCTGCAGGGCATTTCATGCTCTATCATTGGGGTTCAGGGCATTGGGGGTCAAAAAACAATGCGGGACATTTCTCTAACATTTGGGATTGGGGCAGGGGGCTATGCTTCACTATCTTGGGGGTTCGGGGCTCGGTGGGGGCACTTTCACCCTTTTACTGGGCAATGCAACAGGCTTGTTGCTATCTCTTCAGTTGTGCCTTCTCTGTTTGGTGCAAGTCTTCTGTTGGCATAAGCCGCTGGACTTAACTGCTGGGACCCTGGCCGATAGAGAATCGGGCACAGGGTTCTTGGCACAACTGCACCCCTCTGATGTCACAACATGCAACATGCATAGGTGTGCTTGTAGAATTGTGCCCCTACAGTTTACTAACTATTGTACCTGTGTTATTATTTATGTAGCGTGTTGTGATTGTGTATTAGTTTATATTGAAATATAAACCTACAGTTTAAAAACTGTTTGACCTATGTTATTATATATGCAGTCTGGTGTGAGTGTGGGTATTAGCTTACATTGGTCATACAATTCACATTTTAAAAACTTGTATGCATGGAAATGTGAGGTCATAACTAGCTGTGACAGAGCAGAGTCCTGGCACATTTTGCCAATGTGCTTAACTCTTACCCTCAGTCAACACAGGAGTATGCATATTGAATTTGTGCACCCATTTCCAAGTGGTGGAGATCATACTCAGATCCTTTAGAAAAGGAAACTTTAGCTATGTAAACTGTGGAATAATATTGTGCAGATTATGTAATCTGTGGGATATTATTCTGTGGTTTGAGGTAAATTAATTTGTGGTTTACATAACTGAGGAATGTAATTCTACAGTTAACATTCTGCTTACAGAATTTGGAAATCACATTTTTGATGGAATTTGACAGAATTAGGAGGAATTCCCCCAATTCTGTGGAATTCTGTCGAGAGCGGAATTTGAAAATATTGCACAACTCCAGCCCTATCTGTTGTTGTTGTTTTACTTACCTATGCTCCTTATTGCTAGATCTCTTGATTCATAATACCTATGAATTGATATCCATTGGAATCTTAAATCACTTTCTCTTTACAGAATGTATGAAAATTAGAATGCTTGTTTACATTTTATGGACAGGAATCTCTGACTCAGCTTCTAATTTTACATGATGCTTGTCAGGACTCTTCCTGTAGGAGAGCATTTCTTGTTCAGTTGCTCCTTTTTCAACTGGAACCCTTCCAATGAACCAATGGATTTTAACATTTGGCCTTACACAAGAAAAAGGGCCACTGGCTTCATTGTGGTGCTCAGAGATCTGTGACTCGTACCACTGACAGAAGATCCAACTCTCAGCTCATTGAGACAAGAATCACTACTGCTTAGTCTGTTCTTACATGTACTTATTTCGTATCACAAAGTAAACAGCATTCTGAGCATTAAAGAAATGTAAAGAAGGGAGGACCCATGACAGCCCACCATTTTGTGCCCATGCTGCAAGGCATTTTGTCAAGGTGGGTCTTATGTGTCCACATTTAAATGAATAGCAATGACATGAACCTTTATGTAAAGTGCCACAAAATCATCCAAGTGTGCAGTATCAAAATAAACATTTATAAACAGCTTGGGAAACAAAATTGTCTAATTCCCTGTACCCTATTGACATCAAATAGCTACATTATTTTAACAGCGACTTATAAAATGGGTATGTAAAATATTACGTTGTAGTTGGACAAAAGGTTTTGGAACCTAATGCATTAAGAGATGACAATCACTAGGTAAGGAACCCTTTCAGCAACCAGAATGTAGTTAATCCATATACTGTATCATTACCTTCCAGATGTTCTTTCAAAAAACATCTGATACACATGCTACTAATGTATAGATAGGCAAACAGCCTGCAGTGCCATCAGTTTTAAAAAGAAAAAGAGAAAGAAATGTATTTAAACCACTGAGAACCATGACAGTTAAGAGAGCATGTCACAATGTGATGAAAAACACCATTTTCTGGTGTTTACTGACCTTTTTTTCATGGAAACACAGATTCAAAATTGTAGGCCACCAATTGTCACTGTTCTAGTATTTCCTTTCCCATTTTTGCCTCACCCACCCCAGCTGAGTGAGTGCCCACCAGTCCTGCAATCTGTACTGCGATTAGAAATCTTAAAAATACCTGACTATCCACAATTTGCCTTCACTCCCCTCTCCACTGCCTGCCACTCACCTGCCCCACTAAAGAATGTAATCAGTATGGCTTAATATACTCCCTGCCCCACTGCCACCATTGCACACATCCTTCGTGAATGGCCTGACAATAATTTGTATGTTCATGAAGGTGTTTAAGCCATCCAGCTCGTACATTCATGTGGCTGGTCTTGGCAAGAAATCCAGATGTTCAAGAAGGACGTTAATGGTTTAGATAAGCCATATATCAGTATGTTTGCAAAATAAGTTGTCAGTATGGCCTGGGATTATAACTTGTGTCTCTGCTCAGCACTTGAATTTCACTTGCTATCACAGGCAGCAGCAAGTGGGAGGCCAGGCGAGAGGGGAGTCAAGAGTTTTTCTTGTATTAGATGCTTCACAAATTACAAAATAAGTACAAAATTATGAAAATAAAGCACAATGAAAGTGACATAAAGAATTATAAATGAGTGATATTAGAAAATGGAGTTTTAACAGCTTTGATTATCATGCTCTGAGAAGTCAAACAGCACTGTCTCATCACAGAGTAAAGAAATAAACCATTTTGACACAATGTGGGAAGTTGATTGCTTTCTGTTGCTATGTTGACCTCCCTCAGGAAACAGTACATCCAATGGTTCTCTGCACAGTATTATTTTGAAAACAAAGGACTTGGCGCTCTATCCACTAACTGTCTATATAAATGATGCTTCACCAAAACTAGTAAAGTGTAAATGAAATAGGAGCACCCACCATAGACACTGTTAGATATTAATCAAGGTGCGAAGCACATAAATAATGCAGCACAAAACACAAGATAGTACATTCAGACTTGTATTCTTGTGGTATAAATTGAGTGCAGAAAGTGTATCCATACAAAAGGCAAGACATCCTAACAAATAGTATCAAACAGAGGGAAACAGGTAGTCCCAGCACCTACAGCATCTCCTGTGTTGGTGAAAAAAACTAATGTTTCGCTCCATCTGGGTGGGGCTTCTTCAAAGGTTAGTCACATGTGTATAGCTCCACCTTTATAAAGGATCACCAATTAAAGTGCTTCTGCTCAACCAATAAAAACAAAGATTAAAAACTGCACCATGTGGTACCCAACAATAGATCTTAATTTAAAGCCCCATTCACTATTTAATATAAATATTTAAATAAACTCACTTTTCTTTTCATTTCTCAGCTCTACAATTTCATAACAGCCAGAGCAGTAAATATTGTATTTAATTAGACCTAAAACAATAATTACTTTAAATCAGATGCAATTCTCATATTACTTTTTTTTTACAAATAACTTATTATACCACTGTGTAGAATATTCCTTTAAATGCCAGACAGCAATGCTTGTTTGTTTAATGTCCATTATATCTCAGTCTTTTCCTTATTATAACATGTCCTTCTTTGCAGCTTTGTCATCTGACTTTATGTTCCATCTTAAAGGGTTGTATTAAGTAGAAATTTAAAGTAATTCTTTGCTTTTTTTCCCTTTTCATCCTTCATTTGAAGTCCAGTGCTTGTGTTCTGCATTTGGGAATTGTTTACTTCAGATGGATGGCTGGAGCCAAAACTGAAATATGAACATATAGAGAAACCATTTAGTTCATTCATGTGCTATATAAAACATTTTTAACAGCAAGAAAAATCAAAGGCACAAAGAAAACATTTGATATTCATACTCTTATATTGGATGTTCCAAGTTTATACAAAAACAGTTTGGGTTGTAAACATCATGAAGATCATAAAGCAGACAGAAAGGCTAATATGCACATAGGGGCACATTTTATTCTAGTCAAACAGTGTCACTTCAGGCTCAATCAATATAATAAGTGAACAGTAGGGAAGGGGGGACCAACAGAGAAAAAGATGAAGGAGCACAGAATATAAACAACAAAATTATTGGTTCTGTTTCTCAAAACAATCATATGTGGACAATATGGTTAGTTGTATAAAAATGATCTATTTCCACCAAATCATTAAGTCCTGCTGGATAGCATGCCCAAGCCCTGAATATCCATATTGTTTCATTTTGGCTAACCTGTTATTCCCGGTCTCCTCCCCTCAAATTTTTTCTAACTTTCTGGATCCCCCAAAGTTATATTATGCTCACTTTTATTTTTACCTAAAATATGCCATCCAATAGCATATTTTTCATTATTGTCCCTACACAACCTAACATGTTCGCCTATCCTTATTGTTGTACCAACTATGCTTTGTATTGCTTGTCAACAGTGAAGACCTAGTAATTTTCTATACATCCTCTATTGCCGTGGAAACTACTGTACAGCAGTTTATACTCATGCCCTTTATATTTAGTGCTCCAAGCACAATAAGCACAATAAAAATACAGTGAATGTTTCCTGTTATACAGTATATTCTTACTGTAGCCTCTGACAGCACATTTCTGAATCTGCTGACATTTCCTTTCTGTGTACACCTTAGGATCAGCACAATTGTGTTTAACCCTTATTAATTGACCCTTGGGTACAGCTCTGATCATATGTTGGGAAGGAAAGTAATTTGCCTGCAGATGTGTGCTTCTATCTGTTTCCTTAGTTAACAGGTCAGACAAAATATTCATCTGTTCATCTCTGTATAGGGTTACATCTAAAAGTGGATTGAGCTCATTCTGAATAATGCAGCACCAATTAGGCAACAGGTCAATCAATCAATCAAAATCTTTATTTATCCAGGCGGACATCATTGAGCAATGCTCATTTGCAAGATGGACCTGGTTGGATCAGTGACAATTACATAAACATAGTGCAATGCAAGGAACAAGACACAACATACATAGTATTGATTTATACAATATACATAGTTGAATTATCATGTAAATTCTGATAATTCTATACCAATTTGTTCATATTTACAATTTTTTACATAACTCTAAGGTCATAAACAGAATATTGAGATATGGCATGGAGCAGGTGTTGTTAAAGCCTTGCATACACAGTTGAGTAGATGGCTTTGAAGGGGCACAGGGTAGTGGTAAAAGAAGGATCTGGGTCAGAGGTGGGTGATGAGCTTCTGCTTTAACAGAGGGGGAGCTATGTGAAGGGGAGATGGGAGGCAGGAAGGGGGTGAGGGGGGATGGAACAGTAGAGCGGATAGCGATGGGGTGAAAAGATGGGGGGGGAAAGGATGTACTAGAGGGAAAGGCCATGGGAGAGGTATGGAGGTATTGCAGACCATGTAGGATTTGGAAGGAAGGAGAAGAGATGGATAAAGCAGAGAGGGCATAATTCACTTTTGTGCTATTGAAAACATTTGCAATGTTCCTTGAAAAGCTTTGAGTAAAGGGTTTTGAAGGATGCAATGGATACGGGTATAGTCAGTTTTAGGACTTTCTGCATGTCTGATGTTCAATTACAGCAATTACTGACAAGTCAAAAAACAAGTAGCCAGCTAAGTGACTTACAAAAGAACTGGATGAGAAAATGAAAATGCACGATGTTAGACTAACAGCAGCAAAAGAAAACATTTAAAGTGTGATGCTAATGACTAAAAGAATCTTACAGTATTTGACTGGAGCAACAAGAAAGAATCTAATAATAAGAATAGGGTATGGGAAAAGTCCATTAATCCATCTTCTACTTCAGAATCCAGATTAGAATTAGAAACTCTGAGGGATCAGTATGCTGAATTATTAAGGGAAAGGGCAGGATATGCTATTTTAAAAACTAAATCTACATATACCAACCAGGGAGAAGAGGACAGAAAATTGATGGCAGTTTGACTATGAAAACAGGAAACATCTAGGCTGATTGCCTCTGCATGATCACTAGAGGATGGCTCAGTGAAGACTAGTCCTAGAGATATTGCCCTTGAATTTTTTTACTGTTATAGAATGTTATATGGCCCCATTCTCTACGTGGCATCCGAAGAGGAGATTAATCAGTACTGAGAATCAATTCCTCTACCAACTCTTTCTGAAGCCCAAAGAGAATATCTTTGTCAACCCATAACCCTGTTGGAAGTCTTGTTAGCTATTTAATCCCTACACTTGGACAAAGCCCAGGGACTGATGGTTTCACAACCAATTTTTATAAACTTTTGCACAAGATTTGGACCCCTTTTTGGTTCAGGTATTTATGGATATACTGGAGAAGGGGTTTTCAGACCCCTGTTTAGCTGAAGCCCTCAATGTTTTATTACTTAAACCTGGTAGAGACCTTGAATGGGTGTCAAATTACTGATCAATTTCTTTAGTGAACCAAGACCTCAAAATTCTACGTAAGGCCTTAACTGCCCAAATTAATGAGCTGTGGGCTCCACTTATAGGCCCAGTGCAGGTGGACTTTATGGCCACTAGATCAGCTGCTGACCATCTCCAGAAATTGGCACATATACTCTCAATGTCTCGGGATCTAGGGAGACCAGCTGTGCTGGTCTCCCTGGATGCTGAGAAAGCTTTCAACCGAGTTTTGTGGCCCTTCTTATTTGCAGTCTTAATATTATATGGAGTCCCTTCTAAATTTATAAAATGGGTTCAAGTATTGTACTCCTGCCCTACATCTAAAATATATTGTAATAGAGTATTTCCCTTTCATTTACTTTATTTTGTGGGACTCGGCAGGGTTGCCAGTTATCTCCCCTACTCCGTCATTGGAAAGATTCTCAACCCATTTCTCATGCAGAGTGGTTTAATGAACTTATGTATAATCTTTGTTTGGAGACAATTATTGCAAGCCTTTGGAATAACTTTTGTGAGCTCAAATGGGCTAAGTTGCATGTTCTCTATACTCTTTTGCTTGCTCTGACTCCTTAGCTTTTTGTTATTATGGCTTATGGGGTTTTTTTTTATTGGTAATGGTTCCAGGTTAGGGATTCCTAAAGGCTTTTATATATTTATTGGGATATTTAGTACTCTATATCTGCTTTACTATGAAATATTCCTTTGTTAGGTGTTTTCTTCCTCACCCTTTTTTGTGTTACTGGATAGCAGCAGCAGGGGTTTAGTTGGTTGGTCTGCACTCGGGGGGGTACATATATTAGTATTGTTTAAATTGTCAGTTTATTCTTCTAATTGCTGTATTTGGATTTGTTTTGTTGTTGTTGTTGACCTGTTTTATTTTGAATTCAATAAAACTTGTTCAATTAAGAAAAATACCACATTGAAATATTTACAATGGCCATTATTCTTAAAGCCAGAGTTGTGAGGTAGCCAAAAGGTTTACATACAGGCTACCTTGGTCTAATCAGGTGAATTCTATGGAACTCAAAGCACCTACAGGATGAAATAAGAGCTGATCTAAATAAAAAGGAACAAGAACTCCTTATGCTCTTAGATTCACCTGAATTTGGACACTACATAACATGTCTAGATGAATCAATTAAGAAATTAAATATCAAGACAACAGGAAATAAACAAAAAAAGTTAATCTGGGATGACTAAGATTATCTGTTTTAGTCTTGCTTCAAAGTACCACTCTACCACCACCACCACCTCCTACTCTGGTTTACTAACTCCATTCTGTCTAGCATGGATCAGGGATTGATCACCTCCACCATTTTTGTCAAGTTTGCAACAGCATTCAAGACTGTTGCCCACCCCCTCCTCCTGGACAAGCTCAAGGCAGTGGTACTCTCTCTCAACTCAGTCAATTGGTTCCACTCATACCTTTACGGCAAGTGTCAAGTTGTCTGGATTGGAGAATCCATATCCCCCCACTCCCTAGAAGCTCAGGCATCCCCCAGGAGTTTGTCTTTTGTAAAATATTCTTCTCTATCTTCCTGAATTACCTTCTTACTGCCTGTTCCTCTGTGTCCATCCATATATATGTGGATGACATGGTACACTTTGCCTCCAGATTTGCCTCTGACCACATGGTCAGGCTCCTTCTGGACTTTATTAATATAAAGCACAGGTTTCATCTGTTTCTCACTGCAAATAAAACAGTCTCTGTAAACTTTGTCACTAGGCAGAGGCTCCCCAGGGTCACCCCCTCCCCTACTCACACACCCTTGATGGTGCAGTAATTGAGGATGACCCTTCATTCAAGAACCGTTGGGTCTAGCTGGATCAGCACCTAAATTTCTAAGCAAATATGGATTTCATCCACAAGAAGCTGCACCACAAATGTGGTGTATTTTACAGGAATAAAAGGTTTATCCTGCTTCCTACATGTTAGCAGATCATCTCAAAGATGATACTCACCATGTTTGATTATACTGACACAGTATAATATGCTACTCCCAAATCCACCCTGGCCAGACTGGATGCTCTATTTCACTCCTTTTTCAGTTTTGTCCTGGACTGTCCCCTACCACACCCACCAATGTTCCATGGACTCATCCCTCTCCTTCCCCTCCACTGAGGTCTGACATCTTGCATATTGTGCTTCCTTAATCTCTAAATACTGACTTGGCTTTGTCCTTTCAAACTGTAGTAGCATCGAATTGTGAAACTTAGTTAGGGATTTTGTTTTATTTGTTAGTGTGTTTGCTGCTACCCAGAGAGGGTTGTCTCATCTGATACAGTAGTTGAAAATCTACCAGACGGCACTTAAGTACTGTAATAGGAACTGACCTCTTTCTGTAGGTATAACAAAAAGAATTTTAGAGGATTTTTTCCCTAAAATTTGAGAAGGATAAATAGGTAATCTCACAAAATTGCTTAACAAATTTGGCACTACTACTGTACCATGCTTCCCTCATCTCTCCATCCCCCCAGACACTTCCTACCCCCTTTGCAACTATGGCTATTGCTCTCTTGCACTCTCTTAAAAGAAATGAACTGTTTGTCAAATTGCCTTTTCTTTCCGATTCCCCCAATTATGTGGTTCTTTTGCAGTGGGTTAAGGCTCTGAGCTGCAGATCTGGAGACCTGGGTTTGAATCCCACAGCCGCCTAGGTGCATACTGTGTGATCCTGAGCAAGTCACTTAACTTTCTTGTGCTCCCAGGTTGCATCTGGAAATAAGCTTTGGCTTACTGTGCTACTCCTTGTCAAACAATGTTCCCTTTCCCTTTTTCCCTTACCATCTGCTGTGCATCTTCCCTCCACTTACTGTCTTCCTTCCCCTGTGACATCACTACTTATCCTGTAGTTGTCCCGATTCTGGTCACTGTGCTGCTTTCCACCACCTTCCTACCACTTCACCCCTCACTTACAGCAGTGCAGTCCCCCCTTTACCCTCCCCAATTAACAATCCTTGCTACCACCCTGAACAGAGTATTGTCTTTGAACATTTCAAATGTTGTATCCCCCTCACTTTATTGTATTTTAATTGCAAGTGCAGTTATCATCCAACACTTTATTGAATTGGTATGTATTTTACTTCTCGCATTCCATGTGTTCGCTTAATTATTATTTTTATGCTTATTTCACTATTATTGTATTACTGATCATAATTTTCCTTATTCTCCTCCCTTCCTCCAGGAGACACCTGGATAGTTGCTGTTACCAACTCAGTATGTCTCTCCTGGTGAAACCTTTGAAATAAATAAATAAACAAACAAACAAATAACTAAATAGGTACATACACACAGGCATACATACATACATACATATGCACATAAATTTGAACAACAGTGTAATTGACTGGGCAAGGTAACCAAAGCTAGTTCTAAAAAAAGAGCACAAACCCAAAGTGTTAAAGAAGGTTCAATTGATCTGGACAGCCAGTTCACAATTTGTTTAGATGAAGATTCACTCCATCCTCACTGAAGCACATAAGGAGTCCCAGAAGCATTCAAATAAAAGGAGGACAAGGATGGTCAGATGGGAACACACAAAGGGGACACAAATACAACGGAGGGGGCAAGCAATTGAGGTTCAATTAGAGAAACCAATATTAATAATCACTGACTCACCACTAGAGCCAGAAGAGAAAGAATCAGAGGCAAAGAGAAATTCAACAGATCAGTAATGTGATACATCTTTCATATATCACTTTAACTGAAATTGAAAGAAGAGTGCTAAATAAAGGATTCAATTTCTTCCCATCTCAAGAATCAATAAATCTGAAAGCTATCCAGACTTCACTAAGTTTGAATGTATTTTAAATCGTAGGTGTTTTTCCACACTAAACATATTTTCGGACACCCAATGGAAGAGACATCTGTCCCACAGAGTAAATAGTCACAGGAACCAAAACAGATAAGAACTACATGCAAGCTCTTCCATTTTTGTACCACCAATGAACTCAATTTTGATGACTTTCTTTAAGGATTGTGAATATAATTTAGAACAATACAGTGCAAAGGATAATATCCAACAATGTGACAATTTATCAGTGATGGAAAGAAAGACACTTAGAGATTTGTCATCTACTATGCCCATGCAATTAAACCAGTTAACATGGGTGGCAACATCATAGTGATGGACACTGAAGTCAATATCAAAGATTCAGGAGGAAACTGTTGGACACAGAAGTTTACAAAACTGCCTTAGGAGTTTACCCTGGAATTAAAGAAGAAGATAGACAAGCTGATTGAGGAGGCACACAAAAGGCTCTAGATTGATGATAAAACCAACAGCTTTCTCACAGTGGATCATCTACTCAGATCAGTGAGATCTGTTTAAATGTAGGGCCACAAATTGATTGTGGAGCCCCCATCGAGACTCATCATTACTGGACATCCCACTGAGATCAGTGATATATGTTCAACCAAAGGTCCACAAACTGCTTGTGGCGTCTCCAGGGAGAGTCATCATTTCTGGACAGGGCTGTATGACCAGCTCATTGACTGCCATATCAAGCCTATAGTCATAAAACTCAGGTCATACCTTCAAGCTACATTAAATGTTTTGAATGTTATGAGGATATCCACATTGAGGAACCCAGCTTTCTGGATATAATGAATGTGGACTCTGTCTACACCATTGCTCATGACTATGGCTTGTTGGTACATAATCATTTCTTGGAAAAAAGAGCCAGTTTGAGGGATCCTACAACCACATGGCTGGTAGACATGGTCAAGTGTGTCCTTGAAAACTATTCATTTGGACTTGGATCAGATGGGGAAAATGTCAGCATCATCCTCACTGGGCACATAGACAGATGTTACAATGGCCTGCCCCACATAATATGTCATCTTGGCCACCACCCATCTCCCATAGGTATCTAACAGGGTGTTTTCAATAGTCCAATTAAAGGCCTGGTTGGCCAGTGCCATAACTTCTTTAGATTTACTGGATATATAACTGTGTGCCATATGTCCTACCCAACCTTTGCAGAGCATGTTGGCAGATTTTCCAGTGAGGTGCATCTCTTGGATGAGTGCTATGTCAGTCCTGAGGGACTTGAGATATTGAAGGACATTTGTTCTGGATTCTTAAGCCCATCACAATCCGTAACAGCAGCCTCACTGTGGAGCCCACCCCCTGTGCTGCCATAATGGAGTAAATAGGCAAAATCAGTAAGGAAGAACCATGAGATTATCAATTAATAGCACAAGATGTGGTTCCCAGACTGGGGACCTCTGGTCTGTGCACAATACAACAAGCTTATAAAAATAATACTGTAAGAGAGTGAGCCCAGGCTTCCCATGGGGGGATCCTAGGGCACTTTACCAACTTTAGTGAAAACAGGAACAGAGAATCAGTTGTACTGTAAAAAAGTTCCATAAAAATGATTGAACATCTACCAACAGCTAAATGAAGAGGACTGCAGAGGTCAGAGACCGTAGCTAGACCATGTAGCAGTATGCCAGACAGTAGTGCACCTTCAGCTATAATAGGAAACAGGGGACAAAGTCCTCCATACCCTACCAACAGAGGTACTGAAAAGGATAGTGACAGAAAACCACTATGTTTTCTGCCTCATCCCCAAAATCAGTGGTCTGAGGTATATGGTAAGGTCCCATTCAACAGCCATAACCAAGTCAGGTGTTCCCCCACAGGAGGCCAGATCAGTGACCAGGTATCTGCCCAATAGAAGAAAGAGTAAGCATGGCCAGACCTTTAGCTGAGGAGTACATCCCCATGGGAGGAGGGGATCCACACCTCAAGAGAGAGTACAGGACTCTCCCAATATCCATGTTGTGGATATGCAAAACTAATGCAGAAGCTCTCATGGAGATATGAGTTGGTTTTCAGACACCCTCCATCCTAGCCTATAAGGAGGTGCAACCAAATCCTTATATACATTGGGTGACCCTGGGGTAGAGACAATTGGGGCTGTGATGGGTGCAAAACAACATTCAGAGCCTGGGATGTCATGCCAAGGCCCTCTGTCCTTCCCTGGTGAATTACTAGTATCCCGTTTTGTGACAGGTTTGCTGTCGAGGGGACTGGACTAATGTTCCATTAGGGAAGTAACCTTGTAGAAGGGGCACTGGAGGAGAGCATCATGAAAATCCACCCAGCTTTGTGGTGTTGAGGAAAAAAGCAAGGAAACCTGAGGATAGGGATGAGTGTGTGTGTGTGGGGGGGGGCAGCAGAAGAAAAGCATCATAACATTTGTAAATGCAGAGTAGAGTCCCTCTCCCCCACCCCCATTTACCCTCAACAAATAACATGGTGAGTAAGTATGGAAAACAGGTCCACAGCTGAAAAGTAAAAAATAGTGTAGATTGTTTAATGAAAAATGAGTCTCACTTATGCAGTCATGTTCATGTCAGTGTTTCCTCAGTGCAGGTCACACTGGTCAGCACAAGAGGGGAAAGCTGAGGTACCAAGTCCAGCATTCAGTGTTATAAGAATCTCAAAGTTGTTCCCAATAATTGAGGCTCATGGAGGGGGGAATTGGCAGTAATGTCAGTAGCACTGTGCTGGAGCAGTCCTTGTGACTTACCATATGGTGCCTCTTTGTCACCTGAATCAGCAAAAGCTTCACAAGTAGGTTGGCTGGTGGAAGGGAGGGGTAGAGTGGTCCAGTAGTGTGCAGTACTCAGGGCTGCATGTACATAGTCTTTTGAGGTTCCCTTCTATGGCCTGTTGTTCCCAACAGCTGCAGCTTCTGGTGCCAGATTTCCTTCTGCTTTGAGACTGGGTCTCCTTCACTCTTTGCTCCCTGTGCAGTGCCTTATTGTCCTGCAGTAAAAATGAGTTCAGCTGCTCCCATGACCCCAGTGTTGCAGTCTACTGCTTCCTCTGCTGTCCAGGTTCTGTCCTCTCTGCCATGTCCTGGTCACCCCAGAGTCTTCTGGGGGTTAATGTCAATGTTCAGGGATGGCCACCAGTGCTGGATGAGGATCTGAATTTCTTGTGGGTGTCAACATTTATCCATCTCTGCATTTCAGTCAATGGTAAAGTTAGTAAGGCTCTTGCATCTGCAAGAAATCCCTGCTTCTTGCAGCTAACTCTGAGGGGTGCATATTCCTTTCTTTTTTGTGCCACTTCTACAAAGTATTCCTAGTGTAAGGACACTTTAGCCCCCATCTACTAAGGTGCATTTTCTTCTGAGCCAGTTTTAGCAACATATCTTTTGCAGAGAATCTGTGAGCAGATAGGCTATAATTGGCAGACATCTAGAGTTATGCTGTTGTGAACAGCCCACTGGTGTGGAGCTCCTGCTCTACCTTGAGAGGGCTGTACCAGGCTGGAACTACAAGAAGAGGGAGCATCTTGGAGAGAAATCATTCCATACATGGACCTTCAGCACACTCTAGAATGTCAAGGATTCAAATGTTGTTCTGGCATCCCCAATTCTCCTGATCCTCAGTGTGGTCCCATAAGCACACAATCCACCGCTCATGTTTTTTGAGTCACCACATGATGAGTTGGGGGGCATTGTCCATGTATACAATTTGTTGCTCTGTCACGTTCATCCATTTGGTCAGGGGGCAGACATCTTCTGTAGTATAGTGACTGATGTTTTGAGGACTGCCATATCAGCCACTAGCATTTCAAGGAAAGTGGCAATATACTTCAACGATGGCTTGTTCCCATTGGGGGACTGACAGCCATGATTTCTGCCATTGCTGTTGAGGAGAGAAACTGTGTAGGCCATGCTTGTGCCTGAAATGGCACCGGAGATTACAGCCAAGCAACAAAGACTCACGGTTGGAATATGGACAGGGGAGATGCCTGACAATGACAGACAGCCATTTCAGTAGCAAATCACTTACTTGGAGAGGCTGGTGAGGATAAAAATACAATTATTTCTGAGAGCTAGGGCAGAGCAAAAGGTTCAAGTGGCCAACTTTGTCAGCTCCCAAGCCATGCTAATTCATATATGTTTAATTTATATTCACTATAATCCAAGATGAACTATACCTTTAAAATAAATACATTCACACACTTTGAACCCTTACTTTACAAGTACCAGAATCAGACCATGGGTGCCTGATCATATCCTTTTTATGGACAAAATGGTGATTTTGAGAACTGAACTTTTTTATAATATGTAGCATTAACAAGGTATTTATGTTCTTCATCCCAATAAGGTATTTGCTGATTCTAGAGTTGGGTGTCAAAGGCAAGACTGTATATCAGTGTCAAGTGACTTTCATAAGTGTTTGATCAGTTATAATACAGAATTGTAAATAAAGCAATCATATGTTTAACTACAACACAGTGTTAAGCTCACTGAGTAATCTCAGGTACATGTTGCAAAATACTCCATGACGGAAGGGCTTAGTTGCTATTGAATTACATTGTTCCCTGTAGCATACTGCAACATTTTACATTATACTGCAAATTAATGCATTACAACCTGGCTGGTGCCGATGAATGAACTCAAGGAACTTTTCATAACAGTAGTGCATTTTCCATGGTGTACTTGCCAATATTCCCCCTCCAACTGTTCAAGTAATTATTTTAGTACCAGTTTCTCAATGCTTGTAAACACTTTGGGATGTAAGTAACTTATCCACTCTTTGCTTCAGACCACCCAGTTGTAAGATCGGATGGATGCAGTATCACTGTAAACAAGATGTTGCATTTCCTTAGGTATCCTTGGCACAAAAATTGTCAAGCAACATATCTGGTGGACAAAAATGACATTATTAAATGAATAAACATGTAGAAGACACCTTAAGTTTTGTTTCTATTTGACCACTTAAAATGCGGTTTTCAGTGGCCATGGGTACCTTTTCAGGTAGCTGTTGTCCACTTGGCTTTTGGATCTTTGTGCTGTTTTCCAAAGACATATGTTGCAGATCCTGGCAATGTGCAAGAGTGAGCAACAGCATGCAGACATGCCAGAATTCTGTTCTAATAACCTCTTATGTAGCCTGAGAGCTAAATAGCCATGCTGATGTTTATATAATGTTGTTATGCAGCACCATCTGTTTGAGAAAAAAAGGTCATCAGTGGAGTTAGTGTTTTATTTACTCAAGTGGACAGTAAACCAAGCTGTAGTTTTGCCAAAACATTAAGATAAGGAAGACAGCTGATGCAAAGCCAGTGATACAACAATTCTAAAAGTAATCACTATTTAAAGATGTGAAGATACATTTTAGCTTCATCTTTAATTGTGAGCTTTTTAGTAGTATCTGGTATTCTTACTGAGGTGGTCTTTAAGGTCGAGTCAAAAAAATGTATGCCGGTTCTTTTGTGTATAAAAGATGTTTCCCTTTTTAGAAAAAAAAAAACCATCTGGATGCACTCACTTATTATTTGTCTACATTTCTGGTTAAACCTGTATTTACTTTATAGGTAATGTATAAATATTCATTAAAAAATACTATTTTTTTCAGGCATTAGTAAGGGTTGAAACACAAATCACACAAGAAAGGAAAAGCAACAGTAGGTTAAAAAGTCACTTTAATTTTCATGATTGCTTGGAGTAGTTTTCATCAGTGGTTCAATGACTGCTTGGTGTTACCATAACCTAGGCACTGTCTTTCAAGGCATGGAAATTTTTTCACACAGCAATGCTTGGTAAAGAGCATACCAAAGTTCTTCTTATTTCTTTATTACTGTATGTTTCGGCCAAATTGTCATCACAACATTTTAAATGGAAATGCAATTTACAACTTGTACAGTTAGTATAAATAAACACAATTGACATATTCAGCACAGTAATTACTCAGTATCATTACACAGTGTACAATTAATATCAAAACCAGAGAACAAAAACAACTCCTTCTCCCCCTTTAGAGACCATTATTGATATAGTACCTATTTATTACTATTTTTCCTTCTCAATAGTTTTCTTTTCAGAACCATTAATGATCCTTCTGTTTGACCAGTAATGAAGAGAATTTAGTCCATACATGATTACGGGTTCTCATCTGTCATGAGCTCCATTGAATTTCCTTAATTTGATTCAAAATAGTTATCTTGTAACAATACTTCTTAAGTTTGAGTGGCTGTTACAGTAGCAGACCTAGTGGATAAGATACTGAGCTGCCCCTGATAAGCAATGGCACTGACACTGGTCATAAAGGGTACCCCATATCTTATGTTTATTGATTGTTAAAGGCATCATCTGGAATCTCATTTGAGTCAATCCTTTTAGATGTTCACTTCTTTGAATAGCCCCAATATACAGTATCTTTCTTGTAACTGGCACCTCCACCTGTGCTTGCACCCCATAACATCTTCATTCCCGACGCTGCTTCTGACCTTATAGGTGTCCTTTTCTGCCCTCTCATCTTGCACTTACCTGTCCAATGCAACTTCTAATGCATTTTCCCTGTGTCTATCCTGACAAGGTCCCTCGGCTGCCTCACCCTGACCCTCTACACCTATGCCTTCCCCTACCCTCAGCCCTCTCCCCTTCTTGCCCTCTTCCTCCTATTGTTTCTTGAGTTACTCATCACTCAGTCTGCTTTTGTCAAGCAAAGTTACTGTCTAAATCCATGTACCTGTAACTGTTTTATGTTTTAGTGTCTGTTACCCTGTAACCAGCATGATGTGGAACCTTTGTAAAAGAGCCTTGGCTCAAAGGTACTTTGTAATCCTTAGACACAAATAAATAAATAAAATAAATAAATAAAATGCACAGTCTTTAGCCTACCATATATTAGACATCTTATCAGATGGAATTCTTGCTATAGCCTTCTGTAATCAGATGTCTATAATGTATGTTTAGATGTGGATAAGAATACATTTGCATGGCTCTGTACCAGGGGTCAACCTTAACTTTTCTTTGTACTAGCCAACAGGATAAGTTGATTCAAAACTGCACTAGCCTGCAGATGGTTGCACTAGCCCACAATTATAATAGTACATTTTAATCACTTATGCAGGCAAAAAATGCAAGCCAAGAAACTCTTATTATTGCACATTTATCCTGCTCCAACATTGCTTCTGGCTCCAGAAATAAAAAAGAATGCAATGCCATCACACACAGTGTGCCCCATTCATTGTTTTGTACCATGACTTCCTCTCTTCCTATTTCTGCATGCCCTGAACCAGAGGATAACACAGCAGCAAATGTTTAGTCAAGTAGACCTAGCTCTGCTCACACAATACCTGGCATCATAATGCACCTCACCACACCCTCACCACCACCCACAGGGCAATGAACAGAGTCAGGCACTGAAAGACACTCTCAGCCCCCACCTTGTGATCAACTGGAGCCCGACATTTCTGGACGTTTTTGTACACTGTCAAGTGAGCTAAGAGCACATCTAGGATTTCTTTGGGGAGGGGGCTACACAAATCTAAGGGGCTTAGGAAACTAAACTTTATGACATTTTTATTTTTAAAAGTATTGATTTTAACATGTTATGCCTCAACAGTAACAGATTTTTTTTAAAACATTCTCCTTTCATCAGGCCAGGGTAAACAGTACACAGGCATGATTTTAGGATGAAAGGTTATGCTGGGTAGGATAGGGTGGGAATATATGGATGGTGTTGGCTGGCATGGTCCATTTAGAAGAACTGAGGACCCCTACACTTACCAGTAGTGGCAGCTATGGGTCTATGGATAGTCATTTCAGAATATGGTCGGCAGTGGTGCCCAGGGAAAGTACAGAGTTGAGAGATTTGGAGGGGAGAAGGAGCAGCTATGGTGAGGCTGGGATAAAATCCCCACCTACAGAGCAGACTCTGTATACCTCTTAGCATTTTTTCACTGAAATATTGGATACAGACACTCAAAATGTAAGGAAATGAGGGGCACTGGTTTTAATAATGTGGGACAAATTTTCAGACAGAAAACTAGAAGCTAGTGACTTGACAGCTTCTACCCTTAATCACACCCTGGACACTAGCTGAAGGTTCTGACAGTGGAGTGGATAATTACTCACATTAAGCCTTTTTTGGGACCACCTTCTTGAATTGCAACTCTTAATGAGGTGTAAATCACACCAGGCCATCAGCAACATTGAGAAGGATTAGCACAAGGACTAGAGCTGGCAAAAGTAGGGGCATTTTCAACTTCATTAGCAGCCATGGAAAACCTGCACTAGTCAAGATGGACAAGTAGAGGGTTAACTGCACTAGCCCTGGACAATTTGCACTAGGTTTTGGGATAGTAAACTAATGTTAAGATCGAACTCTGCTCTGTAACATGCAATTTGACATATTAAACCAATAGTCATTTTGGACACTTAATTTCCCCTCATTGCAATACAATTTTGCATAACTTTTATTGGGCATTGCAATAATTTTTTTTTATATATATTATTTTTTTGCCCTCCTCATGCTCACAGGCCCCCATTCCTTCAGGCTGTGCACATCTCCCGATAGCCCCTCCTGTCCTAACCCGGCCCTCCTCTTACTCCTTGTATCGCAGCCGATCCCCGGGATATCCCGGCCTATCCATTCGCCGGGCGGGCCCCCATCCTCCGAGGGGAAAGGCACCGGGGGGGAGGGATGACCCCAGCACACTCTTCTTAGGTTCCAGGGATGCTGCCGTGGAGAAGGGGGCCCCAGGAAGGTACTGGAGGCAACCGGGGACAAAGAGCCATCATCCGGCAGCCAGTGAGCGGTATTTCCATTTTCTGGTGTTCCCCTTCATTTGATCACTCTGTTGTGCCCCTGGTCTCCACTGGGGGCCGCTGAAGAGTGATCATGCATCCCTAACCCTCCCCAAGGGAGGAGAGCAGTCCTATGGATGCTCAATCCTACCCCTTCCCCTGCCAACCCCCGGCGCCTGAGTCCGTTCCAGAACCCGGGTCGCCGGCATGGTTTGAGGTGTGGTGTCCAGCGCCTCAGCCCTCTGAGCCACTGGGCCAGCCTGCAATAATTTTAATGCAGTCTGACCCTGCTTTTAATAAGGAGGACTGAAGACATCACTGGATGGGGTGGTAGCTATTTAAAATAAATCATATACACCCTAATAAGGAGGGCACTAATGTGTTAGGGAAGAAGTCTGTAGATGTCATCATGACTCAGTTAAACTAGGTAAGAGATGACGTAGTGCAGACAAGGCTAGGCATAAATGCACAAGCAAATGGGGCCAAATGGGCCTCCTCAACGCAAACAAGGAGGGGCCAAAAAAGGCAAATGTAAACATAATAAAAGGAGTGACACTGAGATTGGAAATGGAAGAGAGTGAGACTGGGGTAAACTGGAAGAGACTATCATCACAAGAGTAGGATCTAGGGAAGCATTAGTGCAAGGACCTGGTAAAGGGATACATGGAACCCTTGGAGATGGGGCAGAGGATAAGTAGCAAGCAAGCAAACTAGGGGTTTAGGGAGCAAAGTTGAGAAGAAGTTTAGAAAGAAAAGGTCAGCATTACTTCTCAAGAGCGGTGCGCTTGTGTAAATGCCAAAAGTGTTGGGAATAAAGGTGCTGGTGACTGAAGTTCAGATGGGCCTAGTGACCATGACAGAAATCTGAGCAATGCAGCACCATGATCAGGAACTCATATTTCCTGGCTATATCCTCTACAGGAAGGACAGAGCAGAAAGTAGAGGGGTGGGGTAGCCCCATATCCAATGGAAGGCATCATAGCCACAGAGAACAGGAACCTGAAGGTGAGCACTGGCATTGACACCCTTTTAATGCCACTGTTGACAGGTAGAAGAGGGTTATCATGGTTGAAATGGTTTACAAGCCACCAAATCAGAAGCAGACAGAAAATCAGATACTGGGGAAGAGATCATGAGGGATGCAGCCCAGGGTGAAGTGGTACTAGTGGGGGATTTCAACATGCCAGATTGGAGTATCCCAACAACATCAAGCCCTAGGAGGTAGGTATTCTAGGAACTGATGAGGGAGGGAGTAATCCTAGAACAGGTCCTTACAAACAGGGAGGTTATTGTAAAGGAACTGCTGGGAAACAATAGTCATCAGCAAGTATGTAAAGGGCTCGCAGTATAGCGAAGAGGTTAGAGTAACAAGCTGATAATAAACTTGGTACATCCAGCAGGCCTGCATTTAATTCCCACAGTCTCTGTTTGCACACTGTATGACTCTGAGCAAGTACTTTACCTCTCCAGTGTTCGTGAGTCACTGATGAAAAATAGGCACATATGCCTAGTGGGCCTTACCTAGTTATCAAAGAATAAAAAAAAGTATGGTTGATTACAATTCTGAAAGCAAATCACACCAATTCTATGACCAGGGTGTTGGACTTTAGCAGTGCTGATTTCAGCAGGATGAAGGAAGTGCTTGGCAATAGGTTAGAGGTTGTGAAGATGACCATAGGGATCAACTGAAAATGGACTATCATCAGTGAGAGATTAGAAGGGTCACTATCCTCTGTGCAAGGAAGGTAGAGAAGAACAACAGGAGAAGAAATACAGTATGATGGATGTAGGAAAGGCAGTGAAAAAGAAGAGGGTGTCCCTCACATGTTTCAAAGACCACCAAACAGATGAAAACAGGGAGGTGTACTTAAACAATTGAAAGAGGCAAACAGGATAGTGAGGAAGGTGAAAGGGAAGCCGAGATGAAAATAGCTGAAGGAATAAGGGGGTACAGCACATTCTTCTGCTACATCAGGAAGAATATACTGAATAAGTACTCAAATTCTGTCTTCATTGTAGAGGTAAATAGGCTGCTCATACAGCATGGGATCAGGCCCAGGTAGGAGATATTTGGGGTGTAGGCATAGGAGCTAAAGAACAGAAGAGGGTAATTAAGGGAATAGTGTCACTTAAGGTGGATACATCTACAGGAGTCATTGGTCTGCACTCAAGGATATTAATAGATATGAGGCAAGTGCTCTTGTCCCCACTGACAGACCTCTTCAATTGCTCTCTGGAGACAGAAGTGGTACCACTTGATTGGAGGGCAGCTGATGTGGTGTCCAGCCCTTCAGATAAGTCTATTTTGGATGTATTTTACGTCCATGAATTAGCTCAAAACATCCAAAAATGAGCCCTCTGGAATCATTGATGGCTAGTAATGTTTCCCTTGCTTAATACTAACATCTTGTTTTCATTGTGTGGACGTCACATTTTTAAGTTTTTTCAAAATTCTGGCATTTTTTCTGCCTGCTTGGGCTCTGCTCTGCCTCCTTCCACGTCTGCAGCTGGTATATTTAAATCATACAAACAACAAAGTCTAAGCCTACAGTGATGCAGAGTGTCCTGGTGTAAATAAATATCACAACTGCAAGATTCCCCTGGGCCCCGATGGAGAATGCCAGCCCTGATTGACTGGCAACCATGCTCTGATCCAACTAGGGAGTGTTTCATGCCTATGGGGTGGGGTGTGGATGCACAGTGGCAGCCAATGGCTGGGGATATTGTGGTGGAGGGGCGGGCCTGATCTGCCTGGATGGTTAGGTGTTGCTGTCGTGCTTGGCGGGAAGTCGGACGTTAGCTCGGCGGCATGGTGGAGTACACTGTATGGTCCGGGCCAAGACAGTAGTAAAGTGGGTGAGTCTGAGTCATTATCGAGGAGGTCATGAGAGGAGTCAGTCACTGAGTGAATCCATTGGCATAATGGTGTGTGTGTTGTGGGGAGGGGGACTCAGGGAGCTCTGAAATGGGCTGGCGATGTGTCGGTCAGGTTGTGGGTCAGCACCAGCAGCAGCAACATGGCGGATTATGGATGTAGCTCCAGTCCAGCCAGAGGCAGCAGCCAAAAACAGGCACAGCATATGGAATGGGATGGTCAGAGGACTGGAACATCTAGAGTTGCAGCAGCAGCAGGTCAGTCTCTCAGATACCGACTTACTTCTGACTTGTGTATGTTATAATTTTGGCAAGGCAAGAAGCAAGGCTGGGTCATGGTTGATGTCTGGCTAATAATGATAATCACAAAATAATCTGTCCTGCACAGTGTAACAGAAAAATCTTTGGCAGTAGGGGTACCATCTCTGGGCTGGCTGGTTGGGCAAGCCACTCCAACCATTGAGGGGGGGCAGTAATGTACTCATGTTCATTGCTGATGAGCAGCCTGAGCACCTGTAACTTTGGTGGGACATTCACCCTTTAAGTAAAACTGCATGCCACATGCTGAATTGTTCTGTAGGGAGCCTATGGCCTAAATTGCAATTCAGGTATGAGACAGTGATGACAGCTTGGGGTTGGTTTGGGGGTGCCTGCATCTCTCTGCCAAGCCAGTGCTAGGGCTGATTTGGTTGTAGTTTGCTGTTTGTTTGTTTTTTTGTTTACAACATGGACGAATCTGAGGAGGGCCCACTGGAGGTGCATTGCCCAGGGCCCACAAAAACCTAGCGCCAGCCCTGGATGGAGCCTAAGGACTACTGGAGCCTGCTGCTTGGTTGTGTCAGTCGGAAGGCTCCAGCCTAGTGGAGTGGAGTGGACTCTGTGGAAGTGACTGCATGGCATGGCATTGAGTCCATGAATAGGATTGTGTGTGCTGCCTGCTACATAATGCCTGTTGAGGAGCGGAGGGCCGGAGGAGGCATCCATGAAGGGCATTAATAAGGTAGGGGGACCTTATTCACAGGAAAAGTAGGAGCTAGAACTGGGAGTCATAGTCTAAGGTTAGAAGGGGGAAGGTTTAGGGACAATGTGAGGGGGTGTTACTTCACTGAGAGGGTTGTGGTGCCCTGGAACAATCTGCCAGTGGAGGAGGTGGTGGGGGCCAAAACAGCGGAAGGATTCAAGAGGTCATGGGACAGACACAAGGGTTTGAACAGGGGGTGAAGGGGGATCTATGGATGAGGAAGACAAGTTGGGAGGGGGGGTAAGGGGCAGAGTCGATGGGTCAAAAGGGTCCTTTTCTGCCATCACATTTCTATGATTCTACGATACCTCTGAGGAAAAGAATCTAACAGTCATTGTAAATGACACCATTAAACAATCAAGCCAGTGTAACAAGATCTACAGTAAGGTAAACAAGATACTGCGGTGTATTGGGAGGGGTTTTGACAGCATGAAGAAAGAGGTATTACTGCCCCTTTATAGATCACTGGTGAGTTCACACCCAGAGTACTGTGCCCACTTCTGAAGTCCTCACCAAAGGAAAGACAAGGACAGGCTGGAAATGATGCAGTGAAGAGTATCCAAAATGATTCAGGGCCAGCAGGGCAGATCCTTCAAGGATTGGCTTAGGGCATTTATTTATTTATTTTGCATTTGTTTACCAGGTATCTGCATTGATACAATGGACCGTTTTCAGGTACAACCCGGGCCATGCAGATGGCACAATGATAAGGTGAAGGTACATAATACATAACAGTAACGTTAATAGTACAAGTATGACAGTTTGAGGGTGCAGTACAGTAGATAAGGTGCAGATACATAATACATACGGTAGTGCCATTGGAACAAGTATGACAGTCTGGGAGACAACAGTTCAGTAGATACAATGGTTTGCATAGAAAAATGCAGTATAGTGTAAAAACAACATTATATAGTTAAGCATTATATGCAAAACAATGCAGGATAGTGTAAAAACAATACATAGCTTGGACATTGTATGCATGGAAGTGCGTAGGACACAGTGCATTTGTGTAGCAACACTTAATAACATTGGGAGATCAGAGGTGACAGTGTGATCACATTGAAGTGAGCTGGGTTTGTGGAATAATCTCAGTGATTCCTTAAAAGTCTAGGTGAAAGCCTAGGTATGGCACATGGAGGGGTCACCTTGGGGAGCAGGCACAGGTGGCACTAGCCATTAGGGCTGACTTGTAGTGAGATTTAATTGAGAGGTGGGAGTCCAGTGAGTGAAGGGTGGGGGCAGGCTGTTCCACAGTTTTGGGGTGACTGCAGAAAAGGCTTTGCTGCCCAGGCAGGTGGTGATCCTGTGGGGGGGAGGGAGTCCAACAGAAGGCTGGAGGAGTTTCTGACTGTTAGAGGGAAGATTTTTGGTTTGAACAGGGGGAATAGGGGCAATTTGTCCCCACCTCTAAGGGCCTTGTCAATGGCGCAACCAAAGCCGTAGTCTCTCTAGGCCTATTAAACATGTACTCACTCAAGGCAAGTTGCAGGAGGGGGTGATATGATAGAGACCTTTAAGATCCTGAAAGGTATGAACAAAGTGAACTGTGAGGACCTTTTCAAGATTCAAGAGGAGTAGTGAATCTAGAACATAAGGATACGAGTGAAAGCTGGTGTGGGGGTTTAGAAGGGGCATAATAAAGTTTTATTTTGCAGAAAGAGTAATTGAGCTAAGGAATAGTCTGAATGCAGAGGTGGTGGGTGCCAAAAGCATTAATCTGTCAAAACATCTCAGAGTATGATAGGGAGTTCTGGGTAGACTGGACAGACCATTGGTCTTTTTCTTCCATAACAGTTTATGTTCATGTGTCAGGAAGTACATTTTTACTGAGACAGGTGGAACAGATTGCCCAACAAAGAGGTCTGTGCAAAATCAGTGTTAGAGTTCAAGCACAGGAGAGATAGATGCATAAGTTTAGAGTTCAATAGCGGTCAAAGGGGGAAAGTGCAGGGAGAAGATGAGTGACCATTACAGGATATGGTATCACAGAATAGGCAGAGATAAGGGCAGACTGGATAGACAGTAGCAGGAGAGGTAGCAACATAAACATAAACTGGGGCCACTGACGTAGGAACAAATTTACAGGTAGAAGAGGTCCAGCATCAAGGTTACCCGAACAAAAGACCTATGATGATAGGTACAGATTAAAACATATTTATTTAGATAAAAATAAGTTTTAATCTGTGCGTATCATCATTGGTGCTTTGGTCGGCAAACCGAGATGCCCAACTTCTTCTACCTGCAATCTGGATAGATCAATTAATCTTCCTTTGTTGTCAATTTCCAAGCTTCTGCTTTAAGTCTAAACTTTCTGGGAATGGCATTCCTGTTTCAGACCTCAATATCTCTCCTGTGATATTTTGTGGAAGACCCTATTTGCCTATAAATATATTTTGCACTGGTTTCAGGCTTTTTGGGGCTACAGTGTGCAAAGACTTGCAGACCTCTTGCTATGAGAAAAGGACTCCCATATTCTTTGTGACCTAACAACATGTTGAAGTTTCAACACAGTCGACTCTGTGTCTGGGAAGAACTCTGCTCACTGCTCGCTATCTCTATAGGCAGTTGCACTGCACTATTTGAAATGCTCTTACTGACCCCCCATCCACTACTGCACAGGCACAGTTGCACTGCACTGCACTGCACTATGTGAAATTCTCTTACAGACCCCCCCCCCATCCGCTACTGCACATGCATGGTTAGTTGTGCTTTTTTAAATATATTTATTGTTCCTCCCACCCTACCCTGCTTCTCAGCACCCACCACCCCACCCCCACAAAAGTGGCACTGGGGCCCAATCCCCAGTGCCAGAATCCTCCTAATGTCTAGATCTACTGCCCCCCCCATCCACTACAGCTCATGTGTGATTATTTTTGCCTTTTTCTTTTGTAAATATATTTCTTTTTTCTTCCCCCCACCTGACCATCCCTCTCAATACCCACCACCCCACTGCCCCCAGAAAAGTAACAATGGCACTGGGAGGTGCCCAATCCACCTGTGCAGGAATCCTCATAGTGTACTGATCTGCTGACCCCCCTAGTCAACTACAGTGCATGCATGATTATTATTTTCTTTTTAATATATATTGTTCTGTCCCTCAACTCGATCCTCCATCTCAGTACCCATCACCCCACCCAGAAACATAACAGTGGCAGTGGGGGGTGCCCAATCCTCCAGTGCAGGAACCTTCATTTCTTTTTGTTTTTTAAACCTGTAAAAAAAAAGTCCATCAATGACTTTTGCAGCCATTGTACTCCTACCCACCTGACCCTCCAGCTCAGCACCCACCACCCTGCAAACTCGCAAGCCCTTACCTACCCATTTAGAGTCCAATGCTATAATCCTTTCTGGACCACAGACATGTCTTCATTCTTCAAGGTGGACCACAAAGTGAGAAAATCAGGCATGCGGTTCAGTGTATTTCAATGTGGTTTTGAACTTAGTAGCATAACTTGGCCATTTTTTAATATGTTTGCCCCAAACTAACAGCATACCTTTTTTGGGACACCACCTTATGAACAATCCAAGTAATGTTAGGTTAATCTGTCCTGAAAGATGATTTTGCAGACCCTGCACAAAATCACCTTTCAGGTAGAAGTTGTAAACTTTCTCTGGCCTTATTCATGAGGTGGGATCATAAAAAGGCTATGTTGAAAATTTGGTGTACAAATATTAAGATACAACAAAGCGATGAGCCTACACAGAGTTTTACAAATGCAGGCTCATAACTTTGGTAATTTTCAATATTTCTATCCCAAATTTATAACATAGCCATATCTTTACAGCACCATATGAATGTGGCAGCTTTCAAATCCTGGCCAAAATCATCCTATAGCTAATATTTACCAGCTATTGCTACACTTAAAATACTCATCAGACCCAATAATCTCTTCCTTTTGGAGTAAAGAAACTAAAGATTCACCACAGAATTGCACCAGTCTATGGAGTAATATCTATAAATACATTCCATTAGATGATTTAAGACTAATTCAATTCAAATTTTACACAATGAATATATGACTCTGCAAAAGCTATTTAGATTTGGGATATCAGACTCACATGTATTAAATGTGGCATATCAAAGGGATCAATTAGTCAGATCCTCTGGTTTTGTCCTAGGCTCAACAGATTTGGAACTTGGTTAAAAAAGCCTTAGAAGAAAAGTTATCACTAAATGATGTTTTCAGTTTTGAAACATGTATTTTGGAGAACTTTGAGAATGTCAATTGTAAGGATAATCAAGCAAATGTGTCTGTAATAGCTATCTCAAAAAAGCAATTAATTATCAAATGTTGGATTGATAAAGATGATTTAAGTCTAAAAGAATGGACTATGAATATCTTATTTAATTTACAAATTACCAGAATAATTCATGTTTTATAATAATGCCAACACATTTTATAACAAATGCGGGAAAAATCTATAATTTCATAATATAACTCATCCTTAACTTTGGTAATACACTATTGTGTAATATAAATTGATGTTCACACTCTGAGGTGAATATGAGACTTAGCCTATATATGGGGAGGATAGCTTAATTTGCTTCATTACCTTGTAGATCCACACATATAATATACACTATACAATATATACCTGATAAGACACAGAGAGTGTATAATGGGAGGATAAAAAGATGGAGAGGGGTAGTTTTGGCACAGTTAATTCCTTTCAAATACTTTCAATGTAAATGATAATGTCTTATTATGTGTTTATTTTTTTCTTTCTTTGTTTTTATATAATTGTAATTATAATATAATTAGTAAAATAAAAGAAAGTTAAAAAAAATTCTTGATCAAAATATTTTTTTCACATCCTGAAAGGTGATTTTGTGGTCCCTGTGCAAAATCATCTTTCAAGCAGGAGTTGAAATTTTTCTCTGCCTTGTTCATGAGATGGTGTCATAAGAAGGCTATGTTGAATATTTGGTGTAAAATCAACAAAGGTATTAGCCTACATTGAAGTTTGCAAACACAGGCTCATAACTTTGATAATTTTCAATATTTGTGTCATAGATTTACAACAAAGTTATATCTTTACAGCACATCATGAGTGTGATAGCTGTCATTTTTCAACTCTGGTTCAAAATGTGTTTTTGTGTCCCAAAAGTTGATTGCAAAGTCCCTGTGTGACATCACCTTTCTGTCAGGAGTTGAACATTTACTTTACCCTTCTTCTTGAGGCAGGGTCATAACAAGGCTATATTGAAGATTTGGTGTACAAATACTTTACAAAACGACAAATTTATGAGTCTACTATAATGCAGGCTCATAACTTTGGTAATTTTCAATATTTGTAACCCAAATTCTTCCCATGCAGCCCTATCGACTCTGGCCAGAGTTTGTTAACTTTGCTGTTCCTAAGATCTCTGTTGCAAAAATGGCCCACAATTTTACTTTACCTTTCAAAAGTGATCTTCTTTACCAGAAACAAATTTCTCTCAACCTTTGTTCAGAATACCTTGCATTGCCTATTAAATGCTTTTCTTAGTGAATTCCAGATAATGTTTAAATTGTCCAAGATAGATAGAATTTGCACCAAGATAACCGTATTCTCTGGTTTCTTCTAGTCCCTTTTCCCTATTGCTCATTTATTTTTTTCAAATTTATGTCTCCCAACACCATCACCTTTGTTATACTACTGTCTATTTCTAGATGCAGTTCCACAAGTTTTGCTATATGGCATTCTGACCTGTTTATAGGCCTGCTGGGGCCAATGAATGCAGGATCACATCCTCAACATAGAGGAGCAGCAGTAGTACCTCCAGAAAATCTTCATAGGAACCTACGCAGATTCTCCAGGCTTTTAATTAGACTATTAATATGAAGCTCAATTATTGTCTAACCATACAGCATTTTCAGCAATGCATGTAGTCATAGGTCAATACTGGGCTGTCAGTATAGCCTAGAGGTTACAGTGATGAGCTATGAATGAGCTTGGTATATCCAGCAGACCTGGGTTTGATTCCCACAACCTTTACTTGTATGCTGTGTGACTCTGAGCAAGTCACTTAACCTCCCCAGTGCTCCCAGGTCACCCCTGAAAACAGGCACTTGTGCCTAGTGGGCCTTACCCAGTTACCAATGACTAAAATAAATACTATTACTTTCTAGAATCTGCCAGACATCCTGCACTCATGGGTAATCATAGTGTTGTCAACAGAATTGGTGATATCTTTATCTCTAATATTTAATGACTCACCGATGTCTGGAATGGTCCCAGTGGATTGGAGGTCCACCAGCATAATACCACTCCACAATGGGGGTCAGGGAGGAGCTCGTCTCCTACAGTACTGGACTCTCAGTCTTACCTCCATTGACAGTAAGCTGACAAAGTCCATCGTTAAAGAAATATCGGTGGACTATGTAGAGGATAATAGACTGCAAGACAGCAAGCAGTATGTATTTGTGCCAGGGAGGTCATGCCAGACCAACCAGATACTGTTTTGCTGGGTCAAATAGGTGATGAACAAAGGACAGGCAGTAGATTTAATCTACTTCAACTTGAGAAAGGCCTTCAGTTTAGTATCATACAAAAGGCTGCTGAAAAAGGTGGATGACTTTGGAGTGGACAAGAGTTTAATCAGGTGGGTATGAAATTGACATGGGGAGGCAACAGAGGGAAGCAGTTGTCAGTTTTCACTCATGTCATGGTCACAGGGAGATGAGTGGAAACTAACAGGAGGGAGGTTCAGGAGGGACATGAGGAAGTACTATCTTACAGAAAAATTGGTGGAGCCATGGATCAGTCTACCAGCTGAAGTAGTGGTGTGAGATAGAGATGCAGCAAAGTTTATCTTCGCTAACATAGCAGAGGTGAAGTGGCCCACTCCACCTCGACATATGACTATGCGAGGTGCCCATCTAAAGGCAGTACTTCACCAGTTCGCCACATAATGACTTCACATTATGATGAATCCATGTTACTTCACTTTTTTTCTTTTAAGGGTGGAGTGTGTGAGCATTGTAACTACTCACAGATCACATGGCTCATAGTCTGCAGGTCATATGCTTCAGGCAGGAAGTTAATCATGCAAGACAGTGAAAGACTTTCACTTTTGCCTTACCTAGTGTGGGAGAAAGAGCTGTGTTTGAGAGGAGACAGAAAGATAGCAAAAAATATAAACCCCACTTTGAGAGGAGACAAAGAGATAGCAAAAAATATAAACCCCACATCTGAACTGGAGCACCATCTGGGCTAGTGGTGCCCTCCCTGAAGCAGGAGGTAGTGGTGCCATGGAATCAACACCTCCGGTAGTACCTGCCAGCGCCCCTCCACCAGTGCCACCACCTGCCATGGACCCTGCACCAGTGGCACAGCAGGAAGTGAGAGAGGAGCTGCAGCAGCAGGTTTCCCAACCCCCTTCCCCAATTGAGCAGCAGCCGGCAACAACATCTGGGCCCCCCCTTGCCTGTGCCCGGTCCTCCCATGCAGCTCATTAGTGTGGGAGTTCTTCACTACACTGCCTACAGACACCAGTATAGTGAAGTGCAATCTGTGTGGTGAGATAGTGCACCATGTCCCCAAGGGAAGTCAACTGAGCACAGGTGGTCAGCGCACCCACCTATACAACCATCACCATGCAGATTGGCTGGCCAAGCTTGCTGAACAGGGCAGGAATGCACCTGCTGGCCCTGCTGGGTAACAGGTGGAAGCACGGCCTCCTCCTGCATGTGGTGTCAAGCGGGGGTGGGCCATGGAGCAAGTGGCTGCTCCACAACCTGCAGGTAATGATGGCAACCCTGCATGAATACCTGCCACACATGCTGATTTGGGCCTGATGTGTAGTGAGTTGGACCATGTGAACCACCAGATTGACAACGTGGAGCAGTGTTTGGAGTGCATGGAGGTGCACCAACTCCAAATAATGGGCATGCTTCAACTGCTGCACTCACACCATAACAATGATCATTAGCTTTTGCTTGTCCTTGCACCTACCACCCTCTCCCTGAGCAAATAGTTCCTGATGTTGCCCCTGATCTGCCCCTGTCTATCTTCAAATTTTGCCCTCTTGTTAGTGCACATCTCTTTTTCTGAAAGATGCTACCTTCTTGTATATTGTTGGTTCCCTTTCAGTTCTTGATAGTTTCTATCATGCACCCTCCACCTTTCCTTGTGATTATACATGTTACCCTTTAGATTCCACTATTTTTGGGAAACCGGTTAACTTGTTTTCATGGGTTGAACTTGGGGCAACACTCATGCCATCAGCAACTTCACTAGCACCAGTGGGGACAACAGCATCTCCAACCATGATTGAAGCTACAGATTGCACTGTGAAAAACATAGAGAAATCCCTTTACTGGCATCAACTATGCACTTCTGCAGCATACTACCATGCCCACACCCACTCTTGCCATCGGCAGCAGTGCCATGGCCAAAAGCATCTATGCATACATGTCTCTTTACAGGCATTTTTCGGCATTACACAGAAAGTTAACAACAACTGAGATTTCTGAAATTTGGGGTGGATGGGAAGCAAAAAAACAACAACTGTGGCTTACAGATGCAGATTGGACACTAAACAGATGTAAACGCACAGACACAAATTGCACACTATGAAGTGATGCAGCCGCACAGGCACAAAAACACCTTAACCAGTGGTCACACATATCCAAATCTGGAAAAATAAATTATACCTTCTGCAGTAGCAGTCCACTAGCTAGACAGAAGGAAGCAGTAAAAAGTACTGCAGATAGATAACCGATTCAGAGTGCAGCGATTACTAAGTGGGACAATAAAATGTATCTGACTTGATGGCACACACACAGACACACACACACACACACACACACACACACACTCACACACTACAGGAAATGCACAGAAACTTTAACAATGCAATACACTATATAAACAAATATTTTAAACTGAATAAAAATATGCACTGCAACACAACAAACAGAAAATAATTATCAAAATTTACAAGTATTACTATGTGTACATAAACACACAAATACTAACACACACTGCTAGTACAAAACACTTAGAAAGACTGCCTTTCTCATGTGAATCTCACTCCACTACAGATACACCCCTCCCCCGAAGCACACTTCAACAGTGTCTGTCAGTACACAGGCTGAATGTTCTAAATTAACATTCAAAATGCACACAAAAACAATCAACAATCGATTATCTAAGCACAGGATGGTTTCCTACAGTCGATGTACTAAATTTGGAACAAAATAATTGGATCAATAGTGATTTTTTAAAACTTTTTCGATGGTTCGATTCTCAGAGCTCGGAGAGCAAATTGTCTCCAGCTTTCCACTACATACACTATGCAGAACTGAGGATGTGCAAGACAATATAGAGCCCATGTGAGCTGCCATCTTATGAAACAATGCAAAATTCACCTCAAATAGTGATAAACAGGTGAAGTAAAGCGAAGCCCATTAAATCAACGTCACTTCATGTTAAAATTAAGGGGAAGGCTGTAATACAAGATGCAGTAGCGCGAAGTCCATTAGAAACAATACACTTCACGTTCAAATTTATAGGCAAAGTAATTTGCTTTGCATTGCAGAGCACTACACAGATTGAGGGATAATACATGAAGTGCTCTGAGTAGTGAAGTGGGAGCACTTCGCCTGCCTCTAGTGTGAGAACTGTTGATGGTTGGGACAGAATGAAGGGGCACTAGGTGAAGAAAATGAAATCGACTGCAGCATAGTCAAAAACCATGGATGAAAACTGGAGAAAGGAATGGTAGCGCTCAGGGAAAAACACAGAGTGCTACCATACCGAAAAAATGAAAAAAACAGCTACACAAACCACACCCCTCACAACCCTTTATGGGGCCTTTGACCCCCAAACCACCTCATGTATAAATAATCGCCTCTTGAGGGGAAGCAACTCAGGGACAGGGAGGAACCTTGGGGGGGAGGAAACTTCGGGACAGGGAAGAACCTCGGGTGGGGCAGGCAACTAGGGAAGGGAACATTGTTTAACCAGGAGTAGCACACTACTCCGAAGCTTGTTTCCAGATGTGACCTGGAAGCACAAGAAAGTTAAATGACTTGCTCAGGATCACACAGTATACACCTTGGTGGCTGTGGGATTCAAACCCAGGTCTCCCGATTTGCAGCTCAGAGCCTTATCCCACTGCGCTATACTGCCTCCTCCCAACTAGGGAAGGAGAGGAAATTTGGGGGGGTTGTGTCTCTGTTAGGAGAGCCAGGGGCTAAATTGCAGGGTGGGGGGGTGGAGAGCTTAAAAAAAAACAGTCAGCAGGGGAAAGAAAATGAGTCATGGGACGGAGAATCGAACCCTGGTCATCTGCACCTTCCACTGCCGTGGTTACTCATTGACCTAGACCCTGCACCACAGGAGCAGCTCAGCAAACTGCCCCGCAGCTCTCCCATTCTTCTCTCCTTCCTGAGTAATGGGATAGCTACAGGGATAGCATTAAATGACTTGTGCTATGCTATCCCTGTAGCTATACCATCCCACGCTCTTCTTCCAGCATAGATTTTCCTGTGCTGTAATCCCAGCGACATATTGACCAGATAGGAATGAAGGGTATAGTGTTTGCTTGGGATGGCAAAATCAAGGAGTTGAAGGGGGAGAAAGGGGATGGCTAAATAGGGAACTTGGGAAGACTGGATGGACCATTGGTCTTTTCCTGTCATCACTGTATATGTTTCTATGTGTCTAGTGAATGCAGCCAAGTCAGGGAGCAGGGAGGTTTCGAGCAGGGTGCCACAGGGATCAGTCCTGGGACCTGTCTGATTCAGTATGTTTGCCACAGAGGCATAGGTCAGGAAACAAGCAAACCAGCAGAAGTTATAAAAATAGCAAGTAGCATTTTATTAATATTATTATTATCAATAATGATAAAATTAAAAAAAACAAAAAAATAACAAAGATGTACAGGATAGCTGTTCACAAAGGTATCATAGTAATGTGTCAGCAGATAAGGACCATCTTGGACCATTCAGTCTGCTCATCTCCCCCCTTCACTACTTGTCACCGGTGCACCAGGAGCCTATCTTCTGTTCTCTAACTAACTACATATATCTATCCCAAACTCTCCTGAATCCTTCCACCATTTCGACACCTACCACCTCTTCAGGTACAGTAATCTGTTCCAGGGTTCAACCACCCTTTCAGTGAAATAGCACCCCCTTACATTACCTTTAAATCTTCCTCTTTCCAATCTTAAAGTATGATCTCTTGTTTTAACTCTGACTTTCCTTTTAAATAGACTTCCTTCTCTCACTTTATTTATCCCCCTTCATGTACTTGAAAGTCTCTATCATGTCTCCTCTCTCTCTCTGTCTTCTAAACGCCAGTGGATACATATTTAATTCTCTCAATCTCGTCTCATATAGTTTCCCTTGTATACCATGCACCATCTTTGTTGCCCTTCTCTGAACCTTTTCAATTATGTCTGTGTCATTTTTTAAATGAAGCCTCCAGAATCGTACCTGATACTCCAGGTGTGGTCTAACCATAGTCTTATATAATGGCATCAGCACCTCCCTCTTCCTACTAGTTATGCCCCTTCCTATGTACGGCATCATTTTATTAACTTTGCCAACAGCCTTACTACATTGGTCACTTACCCTAAGTTTGTTTGATATTATAATCCCCAGATCCCTTTCCTGTTCTGTTTGCTTAATCTGTCCCCCCCCCCACTGAGTACTTGGCCAGATGACTTTTATGTCCTATATGCATCACTGCATACTTCTTTGTATTGAACTTCAGCTGCCGTGTTTCTGACCATTTCTCTAATGTGCTCAAATCCCTCCTCATGGCCTCAACCCCTCCTTCAATGTCAGCCATATTCCATAACTTTCCATCAACTACAGATACAGTTTCCCTTCAATTCCCTCTGATATATCACTAATATGTATGTTAAAAAGGATTGATCCTAGTACAGACCCTTAAGGAACCCTGCTTATAACCTTTCTTACCCCAGAATGAACATCATTTACCACCAGCCTCTGACTTCTATCCTTCAGCCAGTTTTCCACCCATCTAGTTATTTTCTGTCCCATCCCAAGGCTCTCTGTCTTATTTATCAGCCTGCAGTGAGAGACAGAGTCAAAGACCTTACTGAAGTCCAGGTAGGCAACCTCAACTGCCCCTCCTTGATCAATCACCTTTGTTACCCCATCAAAAAATTCTATCGGATTTATTTGGCAAAATTTCCCACTGGTGAATCCATGTTGCTTTTCATCTATTAGTTTGTTGTCCGTTAAGTATTTACCACTCTTTCCTTTATTAGCACCTCTATCACCTTGTCCACCACTGATGTGAGGCTGACAGGTCTGAAATTCCCTGCCTCCTTCTTGCAGCCTCCTTTGTGTAGTGGTACTACATCTACCGTCCTCCAGTCACTTGGAACACACCCTGTATCTGAGGACAAGTTAAATAGCTTCACTGAATGTGTTGCAAACTCATCTCTCAACTCCCTAAGAACCCTTGGATGCAAACCATCCAGCCCCATTGCTTGGTCTAGCTTTAATTTTCCAAGTTTTTCCTTAACTCTTTCCTCATGTAATGGGCTTTGATCCACTCCACATTCATCCCCTCCTTTCTTCTTTAACTTTCGTCCCTTTCCATCCCCTTCCACTGTGAATACAGAGCAAAGATAACTATTTAAAACCTCAGCTTTCTCAAAGTCCCCCTCAACTTTAGTTCCCCTCTCCCCTCAAACTCACAATCCCCTGTCTTGTCCTTCTCTCCCCCCCATATCTAAAAAAAGGTTTTCTCTCCTCATTTGACATGTTTAGCAATTCTCTCTTCTGTTTCTGCTTTTGCTCTCCTAATCGACTTCCCTGCCTGTCTCAGTTTCTCCTTATAATTAACTCTATCACACTCTGGCCCAGATATTCAGACTGCACCAGGCTGTGGCGCAAGCCTGGGTGCAGCGCAACAGGGCTGCGAAGGGGAGTTCACAGGGTGATATTCAACGGAGCTGCGTCATGGCACAGCATTGTTGGATATCGCACCCTGGCCACCCGCAGTGCACATGGCACAGTGGCACTGTGCCAGCGCAAGTGGCCAGAGTGGAGTAGGGGGATGCGCTAGTGCAAGTTCCATTGCGCTATGCGCAACAACCGCGATATTCAAAAGTGCACATGCAAATGGGGCCATAATGTATGTAAGGCACAAATGAGGCCATTTGCATGTCATTATGGCCCCATTTGCATGCAGGTGCACCAATCCCTGGCAACTTGCACCTGGCGCCCTGCAAGGCAGCAGCCATCGGGGACCGATGCCCCCGCACAGCATGGCAATGTGCCCCACTGCCTGATTGCGGGCATATGTTGATTGAAATAAACGTTCAATATCCGTGGTGGTCCAGTGGACCGCTCGCAGCCCGATCACGGGCTTAAGTATAAAAAAAGCACATCCTATTTCCCTGGTGATCCAGTGGAATGCTCACAGCCCATTCGTGGGCTTAAGTATAAATAAAAGCACATCCTATATTCCTTGATTCTCCAGTGGACCGCTCACAGCCCGATCGTGGGCTTAAGTATAAAAAAAGCACATACTATATCCCTGGTGGTCCAGCGGTACCCTCCCCACCTGCCCACTGAGCCCCACCGCCCCACTCCCCCTGGTCAGCGGCAGGCAGCAGCACCCCAACTGCCTGATGCCCCACCGCCCGCCGACTGACATCATAGGTAGGGCTGTATGCCCATTGGTCTACAGCATGAGCCAATGGGCGTGCAGCCCATACCATACTCACATTCCAGATATGTCACATATCTGAATGTGTAGTATGGTTAGACTGCACACCCATTGGCTCATGCTGTGGACCAATGGGTGTACAGCCCTACCTATGGTGTCAGTCTGGGGGGCGCAGGGCAGCGGCGGTGGTGCTGCTGCTCACCGCTGACCGGGAGGGGGAGCAGGGCAGTGGGCTCAGTGGTGAGTGGGGGACCGCTGGACCACCAGGGATATAGGACATGCTTTTCATACTTAAGCCCGTGATCGGGCTGCAGCAGTCCACTGGACCACCAGGATATAGGACATGCTTTTTATACTTACACCATGATCGGGCTGCGAGTGGACCACTGGACCACCAGGAGATTGATGTGCTTTTTTATACTTAAGCCCGTGATCGGCTGAGAGCAGTCCACTGGACCACCAGGGATATAGGACGTGCTTTTTGTATACTTAAGTCCATGATTGGGCTGCGAGCGGTACACTGGACCACCATGGAGATTGGACATGCTTTTTTTCATACTTAAGCCTGCGATCGGGCTGCGAGCAGTCCACTGGACCACCAGGGATATAGGACATGCTTTTATTTATACTTAAGCCCGCGATCAGGCTGCAAGCGGTCCACTGGGCCACCAGGGATTTAGGACGTTATTTATTTAAACATATGCCCGCAATCGAGCATGGGAGGGCACCGCCACGGAGGTGAAGCCGGAGCCCGGGTGGCCACCTACAGGTGGTAGCTGCTGTGTTGCTCCCTGCACATGGCAGCTCACCTGTGGTGGCTGTCGCTGTTCCTTTTTTTGCTGACCTGTGCGTCATCAGGTAGGGCTGCACATGCATGGACTCAGCACAACCCGGCTGAATATCGGGACGTGGAGTATGCATGAGCACGCCTTACCCGTGCGCCGCAGATACATTACCGGCGATGTTTGGCACATCGGATTTGTGCCGGGCACAACCCATTTGAATATCGCGCTGGGGTGCATCAGTGGGTTGTGCATGGTGCAACACTGTTGCGCCATGTGCAACCCTTCTGAATATCTGACCCTCTGAGTTTTCTTATATCATCTGAAAGCTATCCTTCTATATTTTATTGCCCTTAAAACCTCCCTATTAAACCAAAGAGGATGCCTTCTTTTCTTATTTTTCTTACCCTCCTTATGCATAGTTCAGTTGCTTTTACTACCACCTCCTTAATACATTTCCACAATTCCTCTACATTCTCTATCTGGTCACCACATTTCATTTACTCCCATAAATCTCCCTCATTCTATTAAAATTCACCCTCCTGATGTCCAGAAACTTTCTACTGGTCTTATTTGTTATCTTCCCTATTTGTATCTTGAGACTTACTGTGTTGTGATCAGTTGTACCCAGACAGTCTCCCACAATAACCTCTTCAACACTATCCCTGTTTGTACCATGTCCAAAATATTTCCTCCCTTGTGGACTCCTTAACCAGGGCCCTGTGTTTACTGTGGCAAATTGGATCTGTATTCTGCAGGAGGAAATCATGCTTTCTGAGGTCAGACTGTGAGCAAATCTGAGGCAATTCTGTGGCAGTTCTGTGACGGGCTTTACATTCTCTGGCAACTCAAATGAGCCCCAAAATAAAACCTAGTTACCCAGGAAGAATGCCCAGAAAAAGGCAACCTTTGGCAGTTTGGCAGATGCACAGGCAAGGCAATGCAAATTGAATCTGGCACCAAGATTTGGATTGGATGTAGAGTATTGGGGAATTGAAGTTATTTTTATGTTTTGTTTTTTACTGCAGTCTGTTTGTTGTCTTATTGTTCCCTACTCCCTGCCCAGTGCTGGTTTACTACAGCTATGCTCCTGAGAATTTCTTCCCCTGCCTGCACAGTGGTTTGAAGACCACTATTGCCTGGTTGCAAAATGGTGCTGCTCCAATGACTCCCTCCCACTTACTAGCTTGAAGCCTGATGGTGACAGTTTGTACGATATTGCTGCTCTAGTTAATTCCTCCTGCTCAAGCAGTTCAACAACATTGATGTTATTTGTGTCAATACCACTAGACTTCCATATCTTCTTCTCTCCCACTCTGTAAGGATTTACTGTGAGGCTAGAGAGTAATTGGACAATTTTACATTAGACAAAGGTCCAGAAAGCTTTCCATTTCTGTCTGAAATAATTAATACTTTTACATTCCACAATTCTTCAATCGGCAAATAGAACCACTATTCTTTCTAATGAAATATACTTCCTTCTGTTCCCTGAGTGTTTGTAGAAGGCCATAGTGGTCATAAGCTTCAGGGCTGAGTACTTGTGGATTGGATAGGGTGTCCCCACTCACTACTGCAATTCTGGGGGCATGGATGTATAACAGAGCTACCAACAACTCACACTAATGCAATTTTAAGCTTGCTCACAATCATTTTAGCCATTTACTTGGGGTTTTCAGTGGTGATGGCCATTTTTACTGCATCACAAAATGTTGTTTCTGTGGCTGGACCATCTTTCTGCAGTAGTTGCTGCAACTGCAGAATCACAGAAAACATGGGGACCTGTTCATAAGCAGCTGATTTAGAAACAGTGCTTCAAGTATCTCCTTACTCCTGGCTGGTGTTGCCTTTGGGATTTCCCATTCTATGTCTGGCATATTAAGGTCCCCCAGTAGTACAAAGTCCCCTTTGTTTGACACCCTTTGAATCACCTGCATCATTTCCCTTACTCCTTCCTCTGATTTGGATGCCTATATATCACTCCTATTCTTACTATGGCTCCAGGTTTTTTTCTAATGTGACATACAGGAATTCTGTCTCACTGTACTCATCCTGTCTTTCAATTGCTTTAATGGTCTTCTTGACATATAATGCCACCCTTCCCCCATTTCTACCCACCCTGTCTCTTCTGAACAGCCTGTATCCTGGAACACTAACTTACCAGGAGTAATGCTTAGGCCACCAGGTCTGTGTTATAGCCACAGTACTGAGGCATTCATCCACCATCATTGTCTCTAGGTCCACCATTTTATTTCCCATAATTCTGGCATTCACATACAGCCCTCTCCAACATGAAAATCTGATTTTCTTACTATAGCCTATTAACTTACCTACAATATTACAAAGGGGATTACTAGCTAGGTTATTTCTTGCTGCTCCCCCCCCCCCCCACTAATCAGTTTAAATCTAACTCTTCCCTTACAAACTAATATAATTTTTCACTTAGGACCATTGTGCCAGCCCGGCTTAAGTGTAATCCATTTGGAGCATATACTTCTGTGTTATCTAATGTTCTACCCCATCCCCCACCAATCCAAACCCTTGTTCACTACATTACTACCTTAAACATGCATTAAACTCATCAGTTCTAATTTGTTCTATCCATGCTGGCCTTTGGTACTGGAAGTACTTCTGAAAAAGAGACAGATTTATTATCCAGCTTCCAGACTCTTGCCAATTCCATGAATCTGGCTTGCATTTCCTCAATACTGCTATCCACCAGGTCATTTGTGCCCAGATGCAACACAATGTGTATGATCCCTTTATGTAGCCTGGATAGGGAGTATACAAGCCACAAGGCTTTTAGCAACATCATTCCAGGCATGCACTCAATCCTAATATTTCTGTTCCCTTCACCCAACTTCCCCCATTGAATTCCTTTAATTATGTAATCACCCAGTATAAGGATTCCACCCTCTTCATGTTCCTTGCAGCCCCCTAAATCCCCAGCTGGTTGAACTTTGCCTAGTTCTCCTCCTTTTGATCCCTCAATAATATCCTCTTCCTTTAAACTTCCTCCATTCACTCTTGATTTCTTTTTACTATCCCCTTTCTCTGAGAATCTCATTTCCATATTTCTTCTATACCCTCCTTGTATACCTGCATCCTCAGCTATTATCCCTTCCCCACCTTTGCTCTGTTAAATATCTGAGTTTTCATGCTCACCCACCCTTCTTATCCAACGCAGTATCTACATCTAGATTAAGTGTTCCATTTGTGCTCCCACTACTCTCTCCCAGCTCCTCCTCCCACTTTCCTACCCTGTTCTGCTCTGTTTTGTACCCCTTACCATCCTTTTCATTTGAGACCATTAAATTTAACAATGGTGAATACATACTTCTCAAGATAACCCCTCCCTCGTTGACTAGCTCTCCACTATTATTTTTCTTGCTCATGCTTTTGTTAATATTCTCAACCCCTTCCAACTTCTTACTCTCATTCCCATTAATTACTTCCTCATGTGTAGACCTATTTTCCTCTCCTTCTCCTCTCTTTTCAAACCTATGCCCATTTATGTTTTTACTAATACCCCTATCTTGCCCTTCCCCCTGCTGTGACATATTCCTTACTGCTTCTCCTTGCTTGACATTACTCTTCTACCCTTTTCTTCCTACTGTGTTCCATCCACCATCCTCACAACCCATTCTTCCATTCCCATCCATTGTACACCTGTTAATTGCCTTCTTGTTTCAATTTTGCTGGGCTAAATTTTACTTTGCAACATCTCTAACTGGGACATGTCTGCACTTTTCAAAGTTGAACTGCAAACTGAGGAATAAAGGTAAGTGCCGTATAATGTATTTCAATGGTGTCTTGAACTTATGCTCATAACTTTGGCATTTTTAGGTATTTTAACATAACGTTTTCAACATGGCCTTTTTTGGGACCCCACCACATGAACACTGCAACCTTCATTTCATTAATCAGGCCTGGAATGTGATTTTGCGGTTGCTGTGTGAAATCACCTTTCAGCCTGATTAATGAAATAACAGTGCCACTGTTCATGAAGCGGAGCTCCAAAAAGGCTATGTTGAAAATTTGGTGAAACAATTCCTAAAAATGGCCAAGTTATGAGCATTCACTGAAACTGTTCCACACACATGCAGAATTTTGGTAATTTGCAATATTTTGAGCCCACATTTTCAACATAGCTATTTTTTCACAAAACCTCATGAACAGTACAGCTGTCATTTTTCACATCCTGTCAGAAACATGTTTTCGCACCTGTGGTGCAGAATGGCATTTTGGCACAGATCTGAACATTTTCATCTATGGGGTTTATAAGGTGGGGTCATAAGAATATTATGTTGAAAATTTGTGGTCAAAATTTGAAAAAATGCCAAAATTATTACCATTCATTGCAAATTTGCTACACCTGCTAGTACATTTGGAAATTTTAAATATTTTGACATCAGATTTTCAACATAGCCTTCTTATAACTGAAATAGGATGTGGGATAACAGATGGAGACAACAGTCGGCTGTAAAGTTCAATGCACAATTGGCAAGGTGCAAAGTTTATGTGTTCCAACACCAACAGAAAGGAAATGAAGTAAAAGGCTCAAACTGTGAGCAAAATAAAGGCTATATAATGCAAATAACATTCTGAACCATTGTGGCAAACTTAAAACATTCAGTTTCCACTTGTGTGATATGGTCTTATTGACCCTTCTCACTCCCTGGTCAATAAACACTGACCCTATCTCCTGAATAGCTGAACAGGTTATATCTTTATAACTGCCCACACAGTCATGTGTCCACAGCATCATCATGTTCATATAATTTTGTTTTTTAGAGCTCCATGTAATTTATAAAATATAGGGGGCTCATATTAATATACACTACATCAGGTCTGTGCAAATAGAACATATTTTTGTTAGGAAGAGATTTAATTTCAAACAGAAAACATGTCATTCAGTTCGAAGGTGAAGTGTTGCAGTATAAAGGTAGACACTAGGTGCTGCTCCGGCCCCCTATAATGGGGACAGACAGAATCAACATCGCAATAGGGAACAGTTAAAAACTCCTGAAGGAGTTTTTCCCATTGAAACGCAGCCTGTAAGTTTCCCCTTTTTAAAGTACATTCATATTTTAAAATACTAGAGCAGCTTCTGTTGCATTTTAAAAAGTATTCTTTAGGAGAAAAATATTTATTTAGCCCCTTCCTGATGGCGTTTGCTTCAGATAATAACTTGAGTGTTACTCTCATACTCAAATTGGGCTATAACTTGAGATAACCTCTCCCATTTCATTTCAGCAGGGGAATAGCATTATTTTATTTAAACAACCCGCCGCTTAGTCAGCAGCAGCACAAGCGGGCTGCTTGAGTCAAACAGTAACTAGGCACAAAACAGAGCACACACTCTGCCTACAAGTATCTGCAAAGCTCCACTTCTTTTAGGAGTAAGTTTAACTTATTTTAAATTATTTCTTTACTTCTTCAACTTTTTATAATAGTTGTAGACCAGCAAAAAGGGCTCCCTAGGTGTGGTCTGTAAGGGAACTGATATAACAAGAGGTCCCAGCTTTATTATTACTGCACTGGGATAATGCCATACCATGCCAAGCCTCCAATAAAATGTCCTGAGCAGGGCTGAGAGGTTTCTGACGCATAGGGAAAATACCCTTAATTTGTGTTTTAGTGCCAACCCTAGGAGTTATACTGACAGCTGTCAGCTCAGGGAACGAACAGATTTTTGTAAGCGCTTGTCAAGTGAAAAAGGAATGCTTGCAGATGGTTGGGGCATTTTCTTTTATATCCAGAGCTCTGACCAACCTGACAGGCAAGTCCATGTACAGGGACACTGAAGGGCTGCTCAAAAAGGATTTGCAGTGCTTGTTCAGCATGGACCTGCACGGCGAGCCTGAACTCTGCACAAACATTACACAGCAGAGAACCAGGGACATGCTGCAATATGAAACAAAGTGACAAAGAATACTGGACTTGCTGAGAATGGCTTAATTTCTTACTATTGCATGTAATTATTATACATGTCAGCAAAGTCAGAAAAATAGCGAGGGCGAGTACCAACGCCTAGGCTTCCCAATTATAGGCACAAGCTGTAATTCAAGGCAGAAGCAAGTGCTGCAATGCGTTAAAGCATTTTAGGCAACCAGACAGGGAAGGCACACAGGAAAATAAAGTGGGGAAAACGTAGAGTGCAGACTCGCGCTGCACATTTTCCAGTTTTTAACTGTACAAAAGGGTTGTGCACCAGTCTATAGCAAGTGGGCATAATTCCCTTGCTAAACTCAGCACTGGATGTTCTTGTACAGGAGTTTTATTTAGAAAACAAATTGTATCCTATGTGGAGCACATATTTACTGGTTGCTATGCACTTTTACCTGTGTGCTTGACAAGCACCTGTTTGAGGTTTGTTTGGTGTTAAAGCCCAAAATATCAAAAGCTCAAGATACTTAAAGGAATTCTTTCTCAAGACCCATTTCTAATAATATAGCACTAAATTTAGCTACTTCAAAGCTTTTAGCTATGAGTTAAATACCAGTCTAGCTTTTTTAAATTACTACACTTGTCTAATACTGAGAGGTGGCTTCTAAAACCAAACATTCAAATATGAAACAGTGCCAGGTGATTATACAGCACCGAACCCTTTTGTCTATCACCACATTCTGACTGCACCTAGCCTTATTTTTGGACCACAGGAAAAATGCAGACAGAAAAGCTTTAAGAAGGGGGGGCATCCAGTGGTGGCCAACCATCTGAACTAAGAGCATAAAGGACAGTATAAAGACAAAGGACAGAACTGTTGCAACAGTAATACGATAAGGTCTAACTCAAGGAACAGGCTTACTTTAACCAGTAGAAATCTATTAACTTATTTTCAAAGGTTTTATAACATAGACTGTATCATTCTATTTTTTTCCTATAAGGGCTCTGTGCTTAACCTCTGGATATCTAATTGTTTTAATTAATAAAGCACTTTATGCACTTTAATCCCTCTACACTCAAGCATTTCATAGCTGCCCATTTGATGACTAACTCTATATACATTAGCCAGAACTTCTCTCTGGGGGGGGACAAAAAAGAAGAATTCATCCTCCTACTCAGAGGACCACCCTCTGACAGGCTCACCCTCTCACACACCTCCCCACCAAAGAGGGAAACCATCCTATGGTTGTCCGATACTGTCATACCTACCCACTAAGGGTGTAGTAGCAGGAAGTATCCCCTTGTCTTTCCCAAGAAGGGGATGGAGCTATAGCCCACCCTCTTCATAAGCTCCATCTCTGAGTCCCTAAACATTCAGAATTAATTTACTGTAGACATACCTTTTCACAAAACTATTACTAGAACCCAGAGACACTTCAAACAATTAAACCTCATATTTTCATTTCCCAAAACCCTGCTGTAATCTCACTTTACCACAGGGTTTATCTCAATATTATATGTACACCTTTCAATATGAGGAGTTGTACTATAACCTTTCTGCATGTAACAAGAACACAGTTTAGCATAGACTACCACCAAATACCGTATGACCTATGTGGGCGAGTCCCCCTTTCCTCATTGAAATGCAGCCTTTAGCAGCTACTAAGTTTCCCTTTTTTAAAGCAAATTCATATTTTAAAATAATAGAGCAGCGTCTGCTGCATTATAACCACTATTCTATGGGAGAAAAACATTTATTTAGCCCCTTCCTGACGGCTTGTGTTTCAGCTAAGAACTTGAGTGTTACTCTCACACTCTAATGGGGCTGTAACTCAGGAGAACCTCTCCCATTTCATTTCAGCAGGGGCATAACATTATTTTATTTAAACAACCTGCCACTTAGTCAGCAGGAGTATAAGCGCACTGCTTTAGTCAAGCAGTAACTAGGCACACAACAGAGCACACACCCTGTCTGCAGGTATCTGCAAAGCTCCACTACTTTTGGGAGTATGTTTAACTTATTTTAAATTATTTCTTTACTTCCTTAACTTTTTATAATAGTTATAGACCGACAAAAGGGCTCCCTAGGTGTGGTCTGTAAGGAAACTGATAAAACAAGAGGTCCCGGTTTTATTATTACTGCACTGGGATAATGCTATAAAGTGCCAATCCTCCCAATAAAATATCCTAAGCAGGGCTGAGAGGTTTCCAATGCATAGAGACAACACCCTTAATTTGTGTTTTAGCACCAACCCTAGGTGTTATGCTAACAGCCATCAGCTCAGGGAACAAACAGGTTTTTGTAAGCACTTGCCAAGTGAAAAAGGAATGCTTACAGATGGTTGGGGCATTTTCTTTTATTTCCAGAGCTCTGACCAACCTGACAAGCAAGTCCATGTACAGGGACACTGAAGGGCTGTTCAAAATAGATTTGCAGCACTTGTGCAGCACAGACCTGCACGGTGAGCATGAACTCTGCACAAACACTACACAGCAGAGAACCAGGTACATGCTGCAATATAAAACAAAGTGGCAAGGAACACTGGACTTGCCGAGAATGGGGTAATTTCTTACTATTGTATGTCATTATTATACATGTCAACAAAGTCAGAAAAACAGTGAGGGCAAGTACCAATGCCTAGGCTTCCCATTTAAAGGCACAAGCTGTAATTCAAGGCAGAAGCAAGTGCCACAATGCTCTAATGCATTTTAGGCAACCAGATAGGGAAGAAACACAGGAAAATAAAGTGGGGAAACGTAGAGTGCAGACTCGTGCTACACATTTTCCAGTTTTTAATAGTACAAAACTCAACACCGGACGTTCTTGTAGAGGAATTTTATTTAGAAAACAAATTGTATCCTTTTTTTTTAATTCAAAGTTTCTTGATTTTTCTTTCCATACAGAGAACAGATACAATTTTGTTATAAACAAGTAAATAGAGATACTGTATCACAATAAGACTGTCCTCCCCATCCCTCTTCTCCCTCCCTCCCTTCCCTTCCATTTTCCCATCATCCTTCCTAGCCCTCCCAGCACAGCACATCCAAGGGGATTGGTTTGTCTGCATTAAAAGGTACCAGTGCATATTGGTTACAAAGAGTATAACGTATATAAGGGGTCCCAGATTTACTTGAACTTTTCTAATCTATTAGTCAGGCTTGCTATAGCCTTCTCTGTTCTAAGATTGGCTAAGAGTTAATCCATTCACCATAAGAAATCGCATCCTTATCTATCCAATGCCTCAGTATCAGTTTTTTGATAGACATGGAGATGAGAGCCATGTAATATTTGTGATTAAGAACTGTAATTCCCAAGAAATCACCTAGCAGGCAGATTTCAGGAGTGAACAGTTCTGCTAGGCCTAAGAAAGGGTCAGTTCTTTGTTGAATATTGGCCCATGGGGGGGCACTTTAGGACAGGACCAAAAAATATGGTATAGTGTGCCATCCTCTTGGAGGTAGTGAATACATAAGGGTGAGGGTATTAAGCCAAGTCTGGCTAGTTTTTGAGGAGAATAATACAAATTATGAAGTATGTGTACCTGAATAAGCCTCAGTTTGTATTGGGTTATGAACCTATGGCAATTATGCCATAGGACCGGCCAGTCTATAATGAGATCTGAAAAGAAAGTAGACCAGTAGATCATGGGGCCAAAGCAGTCCAGGTGGATCCAATCAAATAGAAGTCCATACATCTTGGAGACAGCCTGTGGAAGGCCCGCTAGGTGGCTCAATTCTCTTTGGAAGGAGGGGCAAACTGATGGGGAGGGATCTGTTCCCAGTACCTTTAAAAGAAAGTGTCTCAGTTGGAAAACCTTAAAAACATGAATATTTGGGATATTCAACTTGTGCATGATTTCAACAGTGGAAAGCCATGAATCACCTTCTTTACCCAGGTTGGTGAGTAGACCATCCCCTAAGTAAGGTAACCAATGAGGTGAAAGAACTTTGCTATCGATCTTAAAATTAGGATTACCCATATGAGTTGTATTGGGTCTATGGTGTGTTTATAGTAAGAAAGAGGCAAAGTTGGGAGTGGACCTTTATTGATATGACAATTGGGGTATTTTTTAACTTGGAAGGGAGAACACTTTTTCTAATGTGTAAGAGTGCCCCAGGAGACAAGCCACAAGAGTGAATCTGGGCTAGTTCAATTTTAATCCAATTTGGGGAGTAAGGGGAAGTATCCGGTGAGAGCCATCTAAGATATTTATTGGTGTGACTGGCCCAAAAATAAAGGCCAATATGAAGGAGACGCAGTCCTCCTCTGGATTTGGGAGCAGCTAATTTGTGGAAAGCTAATCTAGGTGTTTTATTGGACCATATGAATTTAGTGAAAAGGCCATGTACTTTTTTAAACCAGGACAAAGGGTGCCAAATATTGAGTAAACTAAGGGGATAAAAGATGCGGGAAGACACTCATTTTGAGTATGTCAATCCCGCCCCTGATAGAAATCAGGAGGGTGGACCAATGATGTAAGTCTTGACTACTTGTGTGCACAAGGGAGTCCAAATTGAGTTTTAGACATTTTACTGGATTTCTTGTGAGTTTGATACCAAGATACCTTAGGGAATCCTGCTTCCAGGAAAGTCCTAATGCTAATATGGCTGGTTTAAATATCTTATGGCTAAGGGGGAAAACAATTGTCTTACTAACATTCAGTTTATAGTTTGAGACTTGACTATATCTTTTTATAATTTCTAGCATTGGGGGGATGGATGTGACAGGATGGGAAAGTTGAAGAACAAGGTCATCTGCATATGCTGAGACCTTTACTTCCTGCGATTGTATAGTAATTCCCTGAATCATCTGTCAGTCCGTTAATCTGCAGATCAGTAGCTCAAGATAGAGATGGAAAAGCAGTGGGGACAGGGGGCAACATTGCCTCATGCCTGAGTACAGTGTAAAAAGATCTGAGGTCACTCCCATTGCCAGTTACCTGGGCGGCAGGGGACCGGTACAGGGCACAGATCCAATTTTGAAAATCAGATGGAAAAGCAAAAGCCTCGAGAGCCCAGAAAAGATAGTGGCAGTTCACCCTGTCAAATGCCTTCTTAGCATCCAGAGAGACCAAGACTTCAGGAAAAGGAGCATCTCTGAATACTGAAAAAACATGAGACAGGGTGCAGAGGTGATCTGACAAGGATCTGTCTTTCATAAAACCCACCTGTTCTGGTCCAATGAGATCTGGGAGTATAAGAGTGAGACAACTGGCAAGTAATTTAGTTAGAATTTTTACAAGTATGTCTTGGTTAAGGAGAGAAATGGGTCAATAATTCATGACCAGTTCGGGGGCCTTACCAGGTCTGGGTAAAAGGACAATCAGTGCTTCAAAAAGGGTAGAGTCAATTTCTGCTCCAGACAGTATATGTTGGTATAAGGGGAGAAGCAAAGGGATAAGTTGTTTGTTAAACTTTTGATAAAAATTAGCCAAGTATCCAGCCATCCCTGGGGTCTTATTCTTGAGGAGATTGTTAGTTATTTCAGCCAGTTCCTTTTCGGTGATTGGAGATAATAGTGCTTCCTATTGTTCCTCGGAGAGGCAGGGCAATTTAGACTCTTCAAGATAATTATCTAATGTCTGTTTGGCGGGGGGAGGGTCAGGCATTGTGTCGTATAATGATTTATAATACTCAGTAAACTCCGATATAATGTCCCTTGGGGAGGTTTTCAGGGGGAAACATCAATCTGAGAGCATATTGAGGCTATGAAGCAGGAAGACTCTTGTTGCTTTACTCTAAGAACTAATAGGTGTCCTGCCTTTTCACCCTGATCTGTATAAGAAGCTTTTGCTCTCAACATGGCATACTCTGCTTTTTATCTCAATAGTTCTAGGTAGGCAGCTCTCAGTTTGGTTAGTTTCTGATGGAGAGAATCAGGGGACTGTGGGGTCAAATTCAGCTCTATATTTCTAATTTGAGACAGTAGTTGTAACAACTGTTGTTCCCTGGTTTTCTTTCTTCTGGAGGCTAAACCGATCAAAATACCACTTAGGTAGGCCTTAAAAGGCACACCATTCCATGTCAGGTCTTTCAGAGGATCCATGGTTAGCCTCAATAAATTGTTCTATATGCTCCAGAATAACTTGGACTGTTCCTGGGTCTTTCAGCAACTGATCATTAGGATTCCATCAGGAGCCCCCCTTTAGGTAGATACAACAGGGAAAGATGGCTTATGACCAATGAATGGTCCAAGGGAGGGCCAGGATGAATTGAGGCATCCAGAACCCCGGGGATGAGCGAGTGGGAAAAAATAAGTAGTCTATGTGTGAAGAAGACCTGTGGACTGAGGAGGTATAAGTATGTTCCTTATTGGTTGGGTGGAGAACCCACCATATGTCACACAAACCTGCCTGGTCCATCAGTTCTCAGAGTGCCTGTTGGGCTGGGGAGAGCCATATTCGGAGGTCACCAGTCCAGTCTAGAGTTGGGTCAAAGACCAGATTAAGATCGCCCCCAAGGATCATTGGGATCAATATAAAGGGGGTTAAAGTTTGGATAAGTTGCATGAAAAACCCTGGACTATCCTGATTGGGGCCATAGATACTACCTAGCAATATTTCCTTAGTAAAAATCATGCCCAAAATCAATATAAATCTGCCCATGGGGTGTCTTATAATCTAGATGGGGGAAAGGGGACTCTTCTGTTTATTAGGATCACAGTTCCAAAACTGTTGGTGGTACCCTCAGATAAAAAAAAACCTGTCCCACTTGCTGTATCCACAACTGGAGCACTTCAGAGTCCAACAAATGGGATTGTTGAATAAAATTGATTTCCGCTGATAGGATAGTCAACTGTTTCAATACCTTGCATTGTTTAAGCTTGTGCTTTACCCCTATTACATTCCATGTAGCTATGTGCATGTCCTAGCCATTCTCCATAGCAGTATAATTCCCGGGGATGTCTAGGGTACTAATAAATAAGAAAAATGTTGGTACTCTTTTGCATAGCCTTGTTGTGCTTTTCCACACCTTTATTCCCCTAAACTCCCCTCCCTTCCCTACACACAAACCCCCCATTCATTAATAAAGTCCAAAAAATTGCCCTCTAATGTAGAAACAACCCAACCCTCCCACCTCCCCATACTGCTTCGACAGCGTTCTAAAGCTCTTGCCTTTTCCCCCCTCCAGTTACGCCCACCCACCACCCAACAATGATTCCAAACTTGTGTGACATTAAAAGATAACTTGTCATACAGGGTAAAACTAGTATCCTGTATTAATGATTCAGGTAGTCCACAACCTTTTAGTAACATCCATAAAGTCTGTAATGAAAACCCCCAACATGAGGTTTCTAAGGTCCCGTTATGTCTATTAATCAGCTTGACAATGTCATGGAAGTCAATAGTTACATAGAAACATAGAAACATAGACTTTGAGGGCAGACAAAGACCACTTGGCCCATGTAGTCTGCCCATTTCCCTACCTAAAGGATAGGCCGCAGATCCTAGTTAACCAACAGCCTATTTCTTTCTACCCCCCACAAGAATTGCCTTTCATCTGTCCCATGCATTCTTGAATTCTCCCACAGTTTTAGACCCCACAACCTCCTCAGGAAGGCTGTTCCATGCATCCACTACCCTCTCTGTGAAATAATACTTCCTCATATTGCCCCTGAACTGCCCCCCCATCTATCTTTAAATTGTGACCCCTTGTTCTTGCACGTCTCTTTTTCTGAAAGATACTACCCTCTTGGACTTTGCTGATTCCATGGAGGTACTTAAAAGTTTCTATCATGTCCCCCCTCTCCCTTCTTTCCTCAAGGGTATACATATTAAGCTCCTTTAGTCTCTCCTCATACGGCTTCTCTTGCAGACCCTGCACCATTTTAGTTGCCCTCCTCTGGACTGCCTCTATCCTGTCTATGTCCTTGTTTGAGTAAAAGGAAAAGAAAAAATGATCCGAACTGTGTGTTGTCCCAAAATATGGCTGACAATCATAATAGAGGAAAAGACTGTAATGGGAACAACTAATGTCCAGCAAAGTTTCTGTTGTACAAGCCATAAAATGAATTATGTTTAGGTAAAGCGATAAAACATGTAACTCGTGGTCCCTATAGTGGAGGCTGGCAGGAATTACCTGTAGCTGTTGGGGGAATCTTGTAGCCTCACAGTTGTATGTTCAGGCAGAAGACAGAGGGAATGTCTCCAGGGCTGATGCAAGCTATGAATGTAAGGGGAATAAGCAATCCAGGAAAATGGCACAAAAACATGTTTAAACACTCTAATCTCAAACAGTCCAAAAAAACAGAAGTCATAACATAAACATCACTCAACAAGCACTAGGACTTCTGGTAAGCATAGTTAAACTTCTTTAAACTGGGCTAGATCCCAATGTGAGATTCTGAGGAAGCATAAGACTACCCCGCTCCCTTAAATCAGCCACTCACATAAATTTTATTCTGTTACATTTTAAACCAGATGGATTAATCCTGCAACAGTTTCTGGTCAGCAGATATGGAATAAGTCCAGAAAAACTGCTTGTAGAGCTGTCTGCACTGTTTCTGTCTCCTCTAAGGTGGTCCAGGATCCTGCTATCAGTACCTGCAATCAGGCCAGGTATCCCACCTTAAATTTCACTCCTGAAGCTATTAGTTTTGAAACAATGGGGTGGATTTGGGTCCTACGCTGCCTGACCATTGCTGGCAGGTCCTGGGTGACTCTAATTCTAGATCCGTCCCATTGGATTTCTTGAAGTTCTATCACTTTCCCCAGGAAATATTGTTTTTCTTGAGAGTTTAAAAACTTGAAAATAAGGGGTCGTGGAGTAGAACCGGGTGATGGCATTGGTCTGAGGGCTCTGTGGGCCCACTCAATGGTACAGGCTGCACCGAAGGGAGAGGGACCCATTAATTTTTCAGTCAGTTTCTGAATAAAGAGAATAGTGTTGGTGCCCTCCTCTTTCTCTGGGAGTCTGATTAGAATAACATTGTTTCTGCGATTCCTCCCTTCCAGGTCTTCAATTTTGGCCTCCAGTTTTTGAACGATATGCCTGTTATCCACAGTATCAGTATTTGTTTGCTCGGCTTGTTTCTCCATGAAAATTAGGCACATTTCATTGTCTGCCATCCTCATGGAGATGTCATCAAGCACGGTTGCCATCTGCTTGACTTGGGTGGTGAGCAATCTTAATTCTTCGTAAAAAGGGCTGAATTCCATGAGGAAGTGCTTGAGTGTAAGTGGAGTTGCTTCCGAAGCCTGTGCAGTGTTAGCAGTAGAGGGTTTTCCGCTGGCACCCAGCTGGGCCTTGGCACTCTTGCTACTTTTTTCAGGGGTCGCAGGAGGTGTATGTTTTGGCATGGCGAGACACATCTCCGCTTCCATTCCTGCACGTACGGAGTTTCTTTGAGGTAACAGGAAACACAACATACAGGAGGTGAGCAGAATATTGCTGAAATAGGTGGTTTAAATGTAAAAATAAGTGTTGGGTGGAGGGAGCAGTCATGGAAAGCTTCTACTCAGAGCACTACATCACGTGATCCCAAGAAAACAAATTGTATCCTATGTGGAACACATATTTACTGGTTGCTATGTGTTTTTACCTGTGCATGACAAGTACCTGTTTGAGGTTTGTTTGGTGTAAAGCCCAAAATATCAAAAGCTCAACACACTAAAAGGGATTCTTTTTCAAGACCCATTTCTAATAATATTGCACTAAATGTAGCTACTTCAAAGCTTTTAGGTATGTATTAAATACTATTCTAGCTTTTTAAATTACCGCACTTGTCTAATACTGAGAGGAGGTTTCTAAAACCAGACATTCAAATATGTAACAGTGCCAGGCGATTATACAGTGCCAGGCCCTTTTGTCTGTCACCACATTCTGACTGCATGTAGCCTTATTTTTTGACCACAAGAAAAGCAGAGAAAGAAAAGCTTTAAGAAGCGAGGGGGGTGTCCAGTGGTGGCCAACCATCTGAACTAAGAGCATAAAGGACAGTATAAAGACAAAGGACACAAGTGTTGCAACAGTAATATGATAAGGTACAACTCAAGGAACAGGCTTACTTTAACCAGTAGAAATCTACTAACTTCTTATCAAAGGTTTTATAATGTAGACAGTACCATTCCATCTTTTTCCTATAAGGGCTCTGTGCTTAACCTCTGGATATCTAATTGTTTTAATAAATAAAGCACTTTATGCACTTTAATCCCTCTACACTCAAGCATTTCATTGCTGCCCATTTAATTATTAACTTTATATACATTAGCCAGAACCGCTCTCTTGGTGGGGGGGGGACAGAAAAGAAGTATTCAGTCTCCTACCCAGGGGACCACCCTCTGACAGGATCACCCTGTCACAATAACCCCACCTTATGCATGTCACTGTTGTCATTTTTCAACTCCTGGCCAAAATGCAGTTGTGCAATATTACGTTGTGGCAAGGATTGAAACATTTTCTGTACTGGGTACTTGAGGTGGGGTAATAAGGTGGCTATGCTGATAATTTGGTCACTGTTATCCAATAAATGGAAGTGCAGGGCTTAGAGGGCCCTGTGCTTTCACATCTACATACATATAAGCATCTACGGAGGGATGGGAGATAGGGTCTGAAGGACCATGCGCTCCTACACTAAAATCAAGATACTATTATACTATCTCAAAAAGTAAGGAAATAAGTTGTAAAAAAAACTTTGTTAGTGCTCCAGTTAGGGTCAAATCTACAAATGTTGGGAAATGAGGTGCTAGGGTTTCCCTAACCAGGCAGGAGAGCAGGCAGGAGAACAGGTGTGGGGTGTGCCTTGGGCTTCTCAAGCCTAAAACTCATCCCATTCTCATAAAGTCTACACATCTGACCTTATTTACAGAATGAATGGGGTGAGTGGTAGGCTTGAGAATCCCAAGGCATACCCCCACCTGCTCTCCTGCCTGGTTTGGGAGGGTGGGGTGTTAGGGAAACCCTAATGCCTCATTTCCCAACCTTTGTCACTTTGACCCTAATTGGAGCATTAACAAAGCTTTTTGCAAGTTATATTTATTATGGGGAGCAATAGTGCTCCTATAGTTAGGGTTCAATAATCACTTCTATGTTAAACTCAAGATTTAGCACTCTAATAACTTTGCAATCATTTCACCGATTTGAGTGAAATTTTGCATGTGCCAGCAAGGATCAAAGATCTCTGGATATGGCAAGTATCTTTCTCATCAGATGTGCAGGTGCAGAGATACAGAATGTCAAAAAACATGAAAATGACCGTGTTTTGTGCAAATTATTCTTCACCTCATTTCTCAAAAATGGCTTGGGGATTTGGTCTGAAACATTTAAGGTGTATGATGTCTGTGCCACAGATGTGCCTTTCGAAGGTTTGGTACAAAAATATTGATTCATTCAAAAGTTATTAAAATTCAAAGTCTCCCATTATTTCTTATGGAAAAAGTTAAATGGCAGCCCCAGACAACTTTTTTTTTGGCTGCAAATGGGGAATCTTTTTGCCATACTTCTACCATCTTGTTTTCAGTTAGTGAGGCAAAGAAATTTATGTAATTTAAAAAATGCTACTAATTGGTAAACACCAACATTTGTGTTTACCTAACTGGGGCCCGAGGAATCTGATTCTGGGCTCACTTTTTAAAATACTGCCAGAAACGTGTTTATTGTATTGGAGGCATGCAAACTGCAGCACATGTTTCATGAAACAACCATCTTTTCCCACAAATTGAGTGACAAAGTTCAGTTGTGCCACAGAACATGGATCTTTACCTGCAATTTGTGTCAAAACACTTGTGACACTTTCACCCACTGATCGCCATTGTAACTTGATGTTTAGTGGCACCCCCCACCCACTGATCATCATTAGTTCTTTGTGTCTACTGGCACCCCCACCTGCTGATTACCATTATTCACTGGTGTCTAGTGGCAACCCCCCACTCGCTGATCACCATTATTCCCTGGTGTCTAGTGGCATCCTCCACCCACCAATCATCTTTATTCCCTAGTATCTAGTGGCACCCCCCACCCATTGATCACAATTACTCCCTGGTGTCTAGTGATGCCCACTACCAGCTGATCACCATTATTCCTTGATATCTAGTAGCAACCCCCCACCATCCAATGGCCATTTGTCCTCGGTGTCTAGTGCACCACCACCAGGTGATCACCATTATTCTCTGGCATCTAGTGGCACCACCTAACCTCCATATACAGTACATCAACATGATGAAAAAGGGAAATGGTCCATCAATGATTTTTTTGTAAACCTGTAAAAAAAGAAAACTGTCCCTTGCCAAACAGCCCCCCAACCTGGCCTCCCACTTTGCACATACTTACCCACACACCTCTTGATACCCCCACACACCCTCACTCACCTGATGAGGTCCCTGGTTTGAGATCTGCTCTCCCAATTGAAGACATGTCTTGCTGCTGCAACCAGCGATTGCAATATGAGAAACGAAGATAAATGCGATTCAGTGTATTTAAATGAGGGGCTCAACTTTTATGCATAACTCAGCCATTTTTTGACATTTTGACTTCAAATGTTCAGTATGGCCTTTTGGGGATCTCTCCTCATGAACAATATGACTGTCAGTACTGAAGTCCTGGCCAAAAGGTTATTTCGTGGTCACTTGGTGAATTCACCTTTTGGGCAGGATTTCTGTAATGATAGTCATATTGATCATGTAGTGTGGTCTCCAAAAGGGCATATTGAAAATTTGGAGTCAGAATATCAAAAGATTGGTGAGTTATGACCATTCATTACAATTTTGCTATGCACACACATAACTTTGTAAATTTAAAATATTTTAACACTGAATTTTCAACATAGGTTTGTTATTAGAACTAGAGGGCATAGCCTCAGACTGCAAGGAAAATGATACAGGGGTAATGTGAGGGGGTGTTTCTTCATGGAGAGGGTGGTGGAGCCCTGGAACAGACTACCAGATGGAATGGTGGGGGCTAAATTGGTGGAAGAACACAAGATGGCATGGGGCAAGCATATGGGGCTGAATATCGGAGTGAGGATGGTGGCTTGCAGGGAGGAGGAGGTGTAAGGGGGGAAAAAACGGGCAGATTAGATGGTCCGGTATGGTCCTTTTCTGGCATCAGGCTTCTATGATTACCCCATCAAATGTATGTCATGGGTGTCATTTTTCAAATCCTGGCCAAAATGTATTTTTGCACCTGTGCTGAGTAATGGCATTGGTGTAGCGCAGAATTACATTTTGGTGTGAAATCTAACATTTTCTGTACAGACTACATAAGGTGGGTAACAACATGGCTATGTTGACAATTTCCTCACTCTTGACCTGCAAATGTATGCACAAGGCCTGGAACACAGATACATACATACATATACGTATGTATGGAGGGATGTGAATGCCAGGCGAGGAGGGCCCTGTGCTCCCACAAGCAAATAAGGCTACGATTATACTTTCTCAAAACGTAGGAAATTCTCAGCAAAAAAAAACATTGTTAATGCAGCAATTAGGGTTCCAGCATCAGAAATTTGGAAATGCGGTGTTCGGGTTTCCAACCCTAACACCCCACCCCACAAACACCCTCCACACACCAAGAGGCATTGGGAGTGTGCCTTGAGTTCATCAGCTCTAATGCTAACCCCATTCCCCTATACTATATCATCTTAGCTTCCTTTCACATGGAATGGGGTGAGCATTAGGGCTGATGACCCCAAGGAACTCTCCTGATGCCTGTAGGTGCATGGAGGGTGAAAGTGGTGGGGTTTTAAGGCTAGGAAAACCAAACACCACATTTCCAAACTTTTGATGCTGGAACCCTGACTGATGCATTAACAATATTTTTTGCCAAGAAAATTATAGGGGCACAATATCACCCATATTGTTAGGGTTATTTTTTAATGTATTGAGATCTTGGATTAACACCTTTGAGCAGAAAACTCTTTCCTAGATTTCACATCAAGTATGACACAAACAAGAATACAGATATGTTCCGCAGATACAGATACAGCAAGAAACAATTAAAAACTGTCTCAAGGCATAAATTCTAACAATAGTTACACAAACTAAGCATGTACAGCATGCAGAGTCAAAACAAAGGCTAATGTTTCACTAGGTAACTATAACTTAACATAAGGATGCTTGTTTAAAAGGAGAATTGTACAACTAACAACAGAGACAGATAATTTTTTTGGAAATTGCACCACAATCTGCACAGGGGTTGCATACAGACCCCCATGTCAGGGGGAGAGAATGGACAAGGATATGATAGAAGGCATACTTAGGATGGCAGAGAAAGGGGAGATACTATTGATGGGGGACCTTAATATGCCAGATGTTAACTGGAGCACCTTTGCTGCAGCCACATCCAAAAGCAGGGCAATTCTTGATGCCCTTCAGGTGGCATGCCTCAGACAGCTAGTTTTGGAACCTACTCATGAGGGAGCAATGTTAGACCTCATACTCTCAAATGGGGACAGTGAGAGGATCTCAGATCTAGAAGTGGGTAGCCATTTGGGAACAAGTGACCACCAAACAGTGTGGTTCACAATAAACTCAGCTACAGAGTCAAGCCATACAAAAGTGAGGGTTCTGGACTTCAGGAGGGTTGACTTTGGCAAGATGGGAGAGTGCCTTAGAAAGGCACAAGCAAACAGGCTAGAAGGAGAGGTGGAGCAACAATGGGGAAATATCAGAACTGCCATCACAGAGGCAACAAGCCTTTGTGTGAAGCAAATAAACAAATCAAAATGAAAGAAAAAGCGACTATGGTTCTCAAAAAAAGTGGCGGTGAAGGTTAGAGAGAAAAAGATAGCATTTAGGAAGTACGAATAAACACAGAAGGAGCAGGACAGAGAACTGTACTAGTTAAGGCAGAAGGAATCAGGGAGGGTAGTCAGAATAGCAACGGTATAAACTGAGGAAAAGATAGCCAACTGGGTTAAGAAGGAGGATAAACCATTTTATAGGTATATCAGAGAGCATAGAAAGACAAAGGGAGGGATAGTGAGGCTGAATAGAATGGATGGTGGATGGGCAGAGAGTGACAGTGAAAAAGCAGGGATCTGTTCAGTATTCACAAAAGAGGAAGTGGGGGAGGTGCCTAATCCAATTAACAGAAGCACTCTTGATAGGGGGGTCGATCCCAGTCCTTTCACAGAAGAAAGGGTTCTGAAAGAACTCCTAAAACTGAAGGTGCACAAAGCAATGGGGCCAGATGGAATTCACCCTAGAATTCTAAAAGAATTAAGCAGAGAACTAGTGACACAACTGACTACCCTTTTTAACAAATCATGGGAGGATGGTGTGGTACCTGAGGACTGGAAGAAGGCTGATGTGATTCTCCTTCACAAAAGTGGGACCAAGACAGAGGCAGGAAACTACACACCTGTCAGTTTGACCTCTGTGGTAGGGAAAGTGATGGAATCACTTCTGAAGGAAAGCATTGTTGAGTACCTTGAGGCCAGTATGGTACAGGACCCAAGGCAGCATGGGTTCACAGCAGGAAGGTCATGTCAGATGAATCTAATTGATTTCTTTGACTGGGTGACCAAAGTAGTAGACCAGGGAGGGTCTGTGGACATGGCCTACCTAGACTTTAGCAAGGCATTTGACACAGTTCCACACAAGAGATTAGTAGTCAAATTAACCAGCCTTGGAGTGGGTCACAGGGTGGTAGCCTGGGTAAAATATTGGCTGGAGAACAGGACACAGAGGGTAATAGTAAACAGAGTCCACTCTGAAGAAAGGGGGTTATTAGTGGGGTACCGCAGGGTTCAGTACTGGGTCCAGTCCTTTTTAATGTCTTTATAAGTGACATTGCAGAGGGACTGGAAGGAAAAGTATGCCTCTTTGCAGATGACACAAAGATCTGCAACACGGTTGATACACAAGGAGGCATGGAAAGGATGAGAAGGGACCTGGCAAGGTTGGAGGAATGGTCAGAAGTATGGCAGCTTGGATTCAATGCAAAGAAGTGCAAAGTAATGCACCTGGGAAACAAAAACCCAGGGGAAGATTACACAATGTGGGGGGGTAGTTAACAACAACAAAAATGGAAAGGGACCTGGGGGTAATCATGTCAGATGACCTTAAGTTTGGCAAGCAATGTGAGAAGGTGGTAGGGAGGGCTGGGGAATACTGAGATGTATAGGGAGAGGCATCACCAGCATAAAACAAGAAGTTGTTATCCCCCTGTACAGACAGTTGGTGAGACCCCATCTGGAGTACTGCGTCCAGTTCTGGACACCCCATCTCCGCAAGGACATAGACAGGATGGAGGCAGTTCAGAGGAGGGCAAATAAAATGGTGCAGAGTCTGCAAGAGAAGCCATATGAGGAAAGGCTAAATGAGCTTAATATGTATACCCTTGAGGAATGAAGGGAGAGGGGGGACATGATAGAAACTTTTAAGTACCTCAGTGGAATCAACAAAGTCCAAGAGGATAGCATCTTTCAGAAAAAGAGATGTGCAAGAACAAGGGGACACAATTTGAAGATAGAGAGGGGACAGCTCAGGGGCAATGTGAAGAAGTATTTTTTCACAGAGAGGGTGGTGGATGCATGGAAAAGCCTTCCTGAGGAGGTTGTGGGGTCTAAAACTGGGAGAATTCAAGAACGCATGGGACAGATATAATGCAATTTTTGTGGGAGGGTAGGAAGAAATAGGCTGTTGGTTAAATAGGATCTGCAGCTTATCATCTAGTAGGGAAATGGGCAGACTAGGTGGGCCAAGCGGTCCTTATCTGCCGTCAAAGTCTATGTTTCTATATTTCAAAATCTATGTGCCTGAATCAAAGAAAGAAGGAAGTTTCTCATACCAGTAGAGAGGGACAGGGGAGGGAGGAGGAAAGTGCTGGTAGGAAGAAGGCAAGCAGAGGTGGGGGGTAGGATGGGGATAGATAGGAGGGAAAGGAAGAATAGCTATATAGTTAAAGTGGAATCAAGGGGAGGAGGGTGGGGAAAGGAGGGTGGAAGACAGTAGGGAGGAAGAGGTGGTATAGGTAGTGGGGTGATGATGAAGATGTAATTAAGGTGGTAGGGAGAAAAGAGGTATGGCAAAAAAGGGAAGAAGAGGTGAGAGGAGGTAGGAGGGAAAATAAATATTTTAGGCAGGGGCAGAAAACCCATGAAAGTGTTAACTTTACCAGTGGCCCAAGAAATGGACATGAAGTGTAACATTTTACTAATCAATAGAGATCACAGAGATTGTAAATGGTAGGAGTAAGGCAAATTAGCGACAGCAGTCACAGGTTGAGTAGCCTATTTAATGTTAAACCTCAAATTTTGCACAATAATATCTTCGCATTTCTTTGGCAGAAGGAGCTGAATTTTTGTTTGTGTTGTCTAGGAGGCAAAATCTTGATGAGTGGAAATTTTTGTGATGGTAGCTTATGTGGCTTCTGAGATCTGCATGTGTCATTTTTAGAAAAAAAAACTATTTCCTGTACTTAAGATTGCTTTTTTTTTTTGCTCTTATCTACAGCCTACATGGAAAGCAAATTTTGCCCCAGACTTGCAGGGGACTTGTGTCATGTCCTAAGTTAGTGCCATTGACAGATCTGGTGAAAAAATATCAACTAGTTGCAGAGTTATAAGGCTTTAAACTGTAGTGTCTTCTGACTTGCGCATGAGCAGTAGAGGTTTTGACATGTTTTGTGGCGAAAGTAAACTTCTGATGCTGCAAATGCAAGTTTTGCTTTCATGCCACTTGATTCAAGTTTCTAGTTCAAGTGTATGGTGGAGAGACAAGATCAGTTGAGCAAGCTCATTTGTAAGGATGTCCCTTGTACAAGCAATAAACAGAACAGTGTACAGAGAAATGAGAAGTATACGGACATTGACAAAACATTACATTTAAATATACATAGGTTTTCAGAAGAGCAGCAATGAATAATAATACAAGGCAAGTACAATGTTACAGACTTCTTATTCGAAATACAGGCTTTTGGTATAGGGTTGACAATGTAAGGTGTCAGCAATATAACACAGATTGCATATGAGTCAAGGAAGTAACAGGCATAATAGTCACTACTTAGAAAACAGTATGGAAGATAGGATGATGTAGGGAAGGTGGGGAGAATGGAGGTTAAGTGCAGTGACAGGTGGCATTAGAGGTTTTGCTAATGAGGGCATTAACAGCATTTAATGGGATTAGGGATTGGAGCTTTAGAGTTGATTGAAGTTCATTCCATGCTGTGGGAGTATATAACTAATGGCTGCTTTGCCACTGAGTGTGCATATTTTAGGGACGTCTAGGAATATATAAGAGCATTTCCTTAATGTGTACACACTATGTGATTGATGGAGTAGAGTTGTAATACAGGGAAACAGTTTGTTTAAGAGGGCTTTATATACCCAGGTATAGATATGTGTGATTCTCCAGGTGGTCTGGTAAGTCCAACTGACATCCTTATATAATGTACAATGATGGATTCTAGCTGGGGCATTGGTAATAAAGGGGATGTCACGGTGATATAAGATATCCAGTTTGTGGAGATAGGTGGCTGCACAGCTGTTATAAATGATGTCAGCATAATCCAGAAGAAGCAGGAAGGTGGCCTGGACTAGTCTCTTCCTGGATGTCTGGGAAAATAGAGATTTATTTCTGAAAAAGAAGCTTAGCCTCCATTTCAATTTTTGTATTATTGGCTCAAGGTGGAATGAAAATGAAAGATGTGAGTCGAGCCAGGAACCCAGATATTTGAATCTATCCACCACTTCAAGAGTCTCACCGAGAAGGGTTGTGATGGACAAGTGGGGGCAACTGTTAGGATGGGCATTTGGGGAATTGGGTGGATGAAAGAACATTAGTTTTCTTTGCATTCAGTAGGAGGTTTGATCATAGTAAGTTATTCCGTAGGTGATTAAAGTTGGACTGGATGGTGGAGTAGACTTGTGAGGATGACTGTCTGGACACGTATAGTACCATGTCATCAGCAAAAAGGTGTATTTTGGAGTCAACAATATTATTGCTCAAATTATTGTTGTATATCAAGAAAAGCAGGGGACCCAGTATAGAGTCCTGGGGAACTCCTCTTGCCATAGGGAGAAGTGATAAGAATGTCCTGCTAACCTTGATTTGTTGCTGTCTACTTGCCAGATAGCTGGTAAACCATTTTAATACTGAGCTGGTGAACCCATGTTCTTGAGGTTGACTAGGAGAAGACCATGATCAACTGTATCAAAGGCCTTACTGTGGTCCAAAAAAACAGCACCCGTGCAATGTTTATTGTCCATGGCCTAAAACCAGTCATCTGTTACCTCAGATAAGGCAGATATGGTGCTGTGCTGACTTCTAAACCCAGATTGTAAGGGGTTTAGGCGAAGGCGAGTCTCAAGGAATTCCCCGACCTGGATGCCAACAAGGGGCCAGATATTCAAAGCTTTGCACCGTGGACAAATGAATAGCACTGAATTTGCACCAGACTGCAATATTTAAAAGCCCTTTTAGTGCCGGCACTGTGTGATAACGCTGATGCTAAAAGTTAACGTATGCAGGGGAAGGAGATAGACGAGTGGCCATGAATGGCGGTGCACCAACATATTCAAAATAGTAGCGCCATGCTACAGGTTTTTGTGCCACTGATAGCAAAGTGCTAAATACCACCTGCAAAAAGCATACGCTAAGTGGTGGTGGAAACCAAAGTAATTTGAACTGACACTTCAAATTTCTACCATAGTAATTTGAAGTGTAACTTCTAATTACTACCAGGTCCAATCCTAGTAGTCTAGTATCCCCCCACCAGCCCATTTTCATTGCTGACAGGGGTGCCCAATTCCCCTGTTGGCGGCATATATTCCCCCCAACTCATGTGACATACTGCAAGCCCACCCCAGTGTGTCCAAAAGTTATTTAATACTGATTTATTGCTTTGCCGACTGGGGTGCTCAATCCCCCTGTCAGCGACATATATATATCCCTCAACTCATGTGGCACACTGGGAGCCCACCCCAACGTATCCAAAAGTTATTAAATTTTTATTTATTGCATTGCTGACAGGAGTGCCCAGTCCCTCTGTTGGCAGCATGTATCTCCCCCAACTCATGTGGCACACTGGGAGTCCAGTCCAGTGTGTCCACATTTATCTTTTTATTGCTTGTTCCTGTAAATAATGAACCACCCCAATGTGTTATATGTTTCTGTAACCTGGAAAAAAGAAAAGACACCGTGTCAACTTCCCATTCCCCTCCCCCATCCCCACCCTCCCACGAGCACCCACCTCTCCTTACCCCCTTACTCCATACTTACAGTACCTCTGAAGGTCAGCGTTGTCATCATCAGAGGACTGGGACACATCTGCACTCTTCAAAGCCAAACAGCAAAATGAACAATCAAAGATAAGCATTGTATAATGGATGTCAAAGGGGGTTTCAACTTATGATGATATCTCAGCCATTTTAAGGAATTTTGACCCAAAATTTTCAACATGCGGTTCTTTGGACCCCACCTCTTGAACACTGACACTGTCATTTTGTTATTCAATCCCAAAAGGTGATTTCACGGTCATTGCGCAGAATCACCTTTCAGGACTGAATAATAAAACAACAGTGCCACTGTTCATAAGGTGGGGTACCAAAAAGCGCATGTTGCAAACCTGGAGAAATAATTCCAAAAAATGACTGTGTTACAAGCATGCATTGTACAGTTTCTATGCACGCTCGTAACGTCACAATTTCTAATATTTTCACCCCAGAGTTTCAATATTGTAATTATTTCACATCTCCTCATGAACAATATAGCTCTCATCTTTCACATCCTGCCCGAAACATGTTTTCGCACCTGTGGCACAGAATGGCGCGGTCATTGTGCGAAATCAATTTTTAGGATGGGTTAACAAAATCACAGTGCAGCTGTTCATGAGAGGAGGTCCCCAAAACAACATGTTGCCAATTTGGTGAAAAAAGTCCACAAAATGATGGCATTTGAGCGTGCATTGCACAGTTTCTATGCATGCTCGTCACTTCAATTTTTCATGTTTTCACTCCAGATATTCAACATTACCATTTTTCACACCACCTCATGAATAGTACAGCTGTTATTTTTCAAATCCTACCAAAAATATTTTTATGCACCTGTGATGCAAAATGGCATTACAGTTGCGCAGAATTATATTTCCACAAGGATTTGAAGGTTTTCTGTTTTGGGTACATGCTGTTAGGTGACAAGAAGGATATGTCAAACATTTGGGGTGAAAATTATTTAAGCTGGCATAGTAATGACTATCTGTTGTGATTTCACTATGCCTGCTTGTAACTTTATGTGTGGAAGTGCAGGAGCCAGAGACCCCTGTGTTTTCACAGCTAGATACAATGTGCATCTGTGGCAGGATCCCACTGTGACATATGGATACTGTTGTACTATCTGGATGGAAAGATGGGAGCGCAGGGTCCAAAGGACCCTGCACTCCAACAGCAAAATGAGGATACAATTATACTATCTGAAAAAGACAGGAAATTCATTGCAAAAAAAGTCAATTAATGCATCAGTTAGGGTGAATACTACAGTGAAAAAAGCAGGGAAATTAGGTGTTAGGGTTTCCAACCATGACTCCCCACCCCCAGGGTTTCCACCCCTACCACTCCACCCCCATCACTCCACCCTCCATACACCAACAGGCGTCTGTGTGTGTATTGGGGTCATCAGCCTAACTTTCACCCTGTTCTCCAGTACTGCATCACCTCAGCTTGTTTACACATGGAATGGGGGGAGAGCTATGCCACCGACCTCAACGCACATCAAGATGCCTGTTGGTGCATTGTGGGTGGAGGGTGGGAGTGGTGTGTGGGGTGAAATTCTAATTAACGATAGAAGTAAGAAACCCTAACGCCTCATTTCCCTGCTTTTGTTGCTATATTATTCACACCCTAACTAATACATTAACAGATTTCTTTTGCAATACATATAGATAGATAGATAGATAGATAGATAGATAGATAGATAGATAGATAGATAGATAGATAGATAGATATATTACTGGCATGGTAACACCAGTATAGTTAGGGTGAAACTGCACTTCAATGTTAAAGTCCAGATTTTGAGCCTCAATAACTTTGTAGCCATTAAATAGATTTGCATGACATTTAGCATGCATTATTTTTATGAGTAGGTCTCTTGACCTGCCAAATTCTGTATGAATCCTTCAAGCGGTTCCTGAGATATATAGTGTTGAAAAAACAGAAAAATCTGGATTTTTTGACATTTCTTTCCTACAGCTGAATCTCAAAAACAGTTGTATGTTGTGGGTTGAAATTTTCAGGGTATAAAGCCTATGGGTCACAGATATGCCTTTTGAAGGTTTGGTGGAAAAATATCAATCCATTCAAAAGTTAAGACATTTTTAATTTTCCCATTATTTCCTATGGGAAATGCATATGTCAGGCATGAAAAATATTATTTTTCACACAATAGGAGTAGTGTGTAAAAAATACCAGCTTATTTTCGAACAATAGGAGTACTGTGAGAAAAATACCATCTTCTTTTTGCAAAGAATGCTGGTATTTTTCCCACAGTTCACAGTCCTGCAATCAATTGAGCTGTTTTGTTGCCACCATCTTGTTTTGCTGCATAGAGAAGATGTTGAACTACAGAATGTTTTAAACACAGAAAAATATCAGAAAACAGCTTAAGATAACCTGTTGAGGTGTATTCTGATGTTTTTTGGTGTTTTAAGCTGGCACCAAGCACGTTTTCTATGTTGGGTGCCAGCTTATACAGAGAACGGCTTGTAAGCTGTTATCTGTATGAGAAGAGCGGTATTTTCTCAACTTGTGCAGCCATAGCTGGAACTTGTGCTGCCAGCTGCACAGTCAAGGAAGACATGCTGCTTTGTTTGCACAATAGAGTGTGGTTATTGGGCACACTGGGAGCCCACCCCACTGTGCCCAAATATATTTATTGTTTAAAAACCTTTAAAAAGAAGAAAACTGTCCCCTGAAGTATTTTCTTTGATGCAGAATCCTGCATCAAAACTTTCCATAATTTAGATGCAGGATCCTGCATCGAAGTACTCTGCAGCACTGTGCGGCAAATTTGCTTTCCGACATGGGGTGCCAAATCCCCATGTTGGTACTGTTCACAAATTGCTTTTTTTTCCAGCAGACACAGTTGCCCAATCCCCATGTCGGTACATATCCCCCAGACAAATTTGGCACACTGGGAGCCTACCCCAGTGTGCCTGACATTATTTAAAAGCCCTTGTGAAAAGAAAACTGTTCCCTGATGTATTTTTCTTCATTCCAGAATCCTGCATCAAAATTTGTGATCATGTTGATGCAGAATCTTGCATTGAACTTCTGTGCCCCTCCACCAACACCGGGGTGCACAATCCTCGTGTTGAATCGATTTGTATCCCCCCTCACCACTGAGCATTGTGGCACACTGGGAGCCCACCCCAGTGTGCCAAAATAAATATATATATATAAAAAATGTTAACCCTTTCCAGCACTTAGATGCAGATTCCCGGTGTCGGATGACCCTCCTCAGCCCAATTTTGTTGCCGATAGGTGTGCTAAATCCCCCTTTCAGCATGATCACCTAAACTTATGTGACACACTGGGATCCCACCCAGTGTGCCCCAATGTTTTTCTTTTTCTTTTAGTTCATGCAAATGAAAGAAAACCATCCTTGAAGTCTTTTTATTTTTTTAACTGTAATGAAGAAAACATTCCATTGTTGGCTTCCCTTCCCCCTCCCCATCCCACCCTCCTTCTGTGCACCCACCTCCCGCACCTCCCCATCCATACTTATGCTCCAGAGTTCAGGAGCTGTGATCATCTCTGAACCAGGATACGTCTGCACTTTTCAAAGCTGAACTGTGAAATGAGGAATCAGGTAAGCACTGTATGAGGAACTCAATGGGTGGTTTTGTCTTAGGTTGATATCTCCGACAATTTTAGGAATTTATGACCAGATTTTCAACATGGAGTTCCTGGGACCCCACCTCCTTTTTTTTAATTCAAACTTTATTCACCACATTTTCCACAATACAGGAGGCAGTAATAATCTTTTAAACAAGAGATTTATAGAACAAGCCCATACTGCCCCCAAACCCCCATACCCCCCTCCCGGCACAGCAGTTTATTCATATACTGTTATAACAAGCTAACTGTGTTGATCGAAGATAAGCTAAGGTAATAACATCAACTACACATTATTCCATAGCCAAAATAATTAGAGTATGAAGGAGTCCCAAATAACTTTATACCTGTGTAACTTATTTTGGAGCTTCAATAACCTTCTCAGTATGAAGGTTTGCTAGGATCTCATGGATCCACTCCTGGTATGTTGGGCAAGTCCCTTCTTTCCAATGCCTAAGAATAATTTTTTTTAGCTGAAAGTGCTACCATTGATATATGAAATCTCCGGATTCTGACTTTGATGGAAGACAAGTCTCCCAGCAGGCAGATATCAGGTATCAAATAGTCCTGCAATCCCAATAAAGGATCCAGGTTAGCTCTTATTAACTCCCATATCGACGCTATACGGGGACACAACCAGAATAAATGAGAGAGAGATCCTGCCTCCTGGGAACACCTATTGCACCTATCAGTATCGAGAATGTCCCATTTCGCCAATTTAACTGGAGTATAATACATATTATGTAAGATATGAAATTGCATAAGACGTAATCTATCTTGGGATACATATTTATGACAATACATCCAGAGAGCCAGCCAATTAAAAGTGTATTGAGGAAAAAATGAAATCCAAAAGGTAGTGGAGCCATTACCACACCTGAACCGCTATTGGTACAACACTTGATATATCTTAGAGATCACTCCTGAGGAGTCAAAAAGAGAGGAAAGTTCTGATACCAATGCAAAGGCCGCTGGGTGGGGTGGAATGGTACCGAGAACTGTGATTAACAAGTGCCTCAGTTGGATCACTCTAAAAACCTGAGATTCCGGAATATTAAACTTATTGATAAACTCAGTGAATGACAGCCAAGCCCCAGTCTCATCCAAAAATGAGGAGACTATCCCATCTCCTAACTGAGGCAACCATGAACGGGAAATGTTGTGCTTGTTTATAGTAAAGGCCGGGGAATTCCAGATAGATTGGGCCAAATTTTATTTTGATTATATGTCAGAAAAAAGCACAGTTGCAAGTGAACTCTTATTGAGGTTGTGCTAGTGGGACATTTATTAACATTCTGTAAATGAGAAACTTTAAGATAAAGCATGGTCAAGGGGTCCATGTTCATAGATTGGATAAAGTCTAATTCAATGCTAAACCAAGCCGGTCTCAAGTTTTCCGGGCCTGGCCTTGCCCATCTCAGGAATTTAGCCAGATGGCTAGCCCAGTAATAAATTAGCAAATAAGGAATCCGCAATCCATCCTCATTTTTGGGTGCAGCTAACTTGTGATATGCCAATCTGGAGGTCTTATTAGACTACATAAACTTGATAAAGAGTTTATGCATTTTCTGAAACCAAGATAAGGGGACAAATGAGTTAAGATGCAACAGGGAATAAAATAAACGGGGGAATACATTCATTTTAATTATATTAATGCAACCCCATAGAGAAATCAGCAACTTATCCCATCTCTCTAGGTGTTGTGTAATCACCTGAGAAAGAGGCTCTACATTTTCTTTAAACCACAGGGAAGTGTTATGCGTTAACTTTATGCCTAAATACTTAATAACCCGGGGTGACCAGCATAATTCCAGAGAGATCATCTCTGTCTTGAAAACCATATGGTTTAGAGGGAAAAAGGATGTCTTATTGGGATTTAACTTATAATTCGAAAAACTACTACATTTATTGACCTCCCTTAGCATATTCAGAATAAATGTTACCAGATTAGCCAAATGTAATAGGAGATCGTCAGCATACACTGTTATTTTTCACTACCTTATTCCTAATGGGAATACCTTGTATTCCCTTATTGTTAAAGATATATTGGATAAGGGGTTCCAGATAAAGATTGAAAAGTAATGGAGAGAGGGGGCATCCCTGTCTCATACCTGACTGCAACATGAAGGATTTGGAAAAGGCCCCATTTCCTGAAATCCTCTCAGATGCCCTGATCCAATCTATGAACCTGGAAGGGAATCCAAATGCCCTAAGAGCTTGAAATAAGAAAGTCCAATTAACCCTATCAAATGCCTTCTCAGCATCCAGGTAGACCAGTCCAGCAGGAAAGGTAGCATCCCTGGACTCTGAGAAGACATGCGAGAGGGTACGCAGGTGATCCGAGGATGAGCATCCCCTCATAAACCCAACCTGAGACATACCAATCAGATCTGAGAGGACCAGGGTTAGTCTATCTGCCAATATCTTCGAGAGAATTTTGACATCTTGATTCAACAGAGATATTGGCCTATAGCTCTGAAACAAATCTGGGTCCTTGTCCGGTTTAGGTAATAAAACTCTCAGAGCTTCAAACAAATGTGTGTCTACCACCTCTCTGGATAAAATGTGGAGGTAAAGATGATACAAGACTGGTAGTAATTGATCTCTGAAAACTTTATAAAATAAAGCGGAAAACCCATCCGGTCCCGGGACTTTATCTGAAGGCAGATCCATTACAACGGCCACAATTTCTTCCTGCGATAAAGGGGAAGATATAAATTTCTTTTGGGGGTTAGATAATGAGGGAAAATGAGCTTCCTTGAGATACTCCTCTAGCTCTTCTATGGGTGGAGGGCTATCCATATCCCTGCATAATTGCTCATAAAATGTTGCAAATTCTTGCACTATCTCTGAGGGGGATACTCTCAGAGTCCCATCAGACTGTTACCTTATTGGGGGTATAAATCTTGCTGATTCTTGTTACTTTAGGCATAGAGCCAGTAAGCGCCCCACTTTTTCTCCTTGATCTGTAAAACTGGCCTTAGTACAGATAATTGCCAGCTCTGCTTTCTCTCTTAGCAATCCCAAATATCTATCCTTAAATACTAATAATTTCAGTGACTCCTCTTGAGAAATTTTATTTGGCTGTATAGTTTCTAATTCCCGTATTTGAGACAATAAAGACATTAACTCAGTTTTCTGTGCCCTCTTTCTCTTTGTAGCTAAACTAATGAGAATGCCCCTTATATAAGCCTTAAAGGCTCCCCACAATATGTCCGGCTTTGTGCTATCTATTGAGTTAGTAGAAAAAAAGAAGTCATCTGATCCTTCACCAATCCCTGATACTTTTCATCTTTTAATAATTGTTTATTTAATTTCCATCTGGTCTCTTTCTTGGGATTGTTAAGGAAAGCCAGGTTACACAACACCAGAGAGTGGTCCGATATGGGACCCAGCTGGATCGAGGCGGACAGTACTCCCAGCAAGAGCGCATGAGAAACTAACAGGTAATCAATGCGAGACTGCATGCCATGAACTGGTGAACTGAAAGTATATTCCCTGATGTTGGGATGTATAACCCGCCAGAAGTCACATGACCCACATTGGTCCATCATTTCCTTAAAGGCCCTATGCCCAGGGGACAGTCCCCTCGGTCCATTGCTTGATCTGTCAATGTTAGGGTCAGAAACTAAATTAAAGTCACCCCCTAAAATAATGGGAATAGGGAGTATGGGAAGAATTGTGGAGATCAGCTTCATAAAATAAGTGGGATCATCCACATTTGGTCCATAGATGCTGCCAAGCAATAATGGCATGGCCCAAATAGTACCCTGAACTAAGACATACCTGCCATCAGCATCCTTAAAAACCTGAGTAGAAATAAATGGAATATCTCTATTAATCAGTATCATGACCCCGCAATTGCTGGTCACCCCTGAGGCATAAAAAACCTGACCAAGCTGTTGCCTCCTAAGTTGTAATACTTCAGAATCTACCAAGTGAGATTCTTGTAAAAAACGATATCTTAGCATGCAACAAGCTGAAGTGCTTGAGTACTTGATATTGTTTAAGTTTTTTCTAATCCCCTTCACATTCCACGTAGCAAGATTAATATTCTGAGCCATCTATAATATCAGATATGAGCCCAGATAAAACATAATGCAGGTACTACAACTATAAACCAGGTAACTCTGTTCCTGTGAAACTGCTGTGCCAATCTCCCACCCCCCAACCTTCCCATCTCTAACCAGACTATCCCTCCCCTCCCTTCCAAGTGACTCACAAACAGAACAAAGCATCAACAAACCCAGAAAATTATCCATAAACCCACCCTCCCTAACCCCTTATTATCGCTAACAACATTCAGCAACACCCCATTTCCTACTCCCCCAGTGTCCTGAACATCCATCCCCAAACCCTGATTAGGTTTATATGAATTGCCTTTTTAATAGCAATGAGGGGTGACGAGCATTCGGTGTTGCAGTAATGACTCATTATGTCGCCCGCCTATCCCCCTCTGAAGGACCTTGGGAGTGACCCTGTGTTGGCAAGGCGTAACCGCTAGGAACATCAAGAGTTTACTAACTCTCACGCCTTGCATTGTTGAAAGGAAGCACCGCACAGTGGGTGATCGAAAGACCAAACCGCAGCGATGCATTTAATCTACCACAATGGCCACTATCTCCATAAAACTCGCTGGCCCCATAGAGACAGACCCCATTACACCCCCTCTGATTATGATGCCCTTGCACCAGGAAAAACCCCCTATCTCAGGTCCTTAAAACCACTAGCCCTTATTGCAAAGAACACAGGCTCCCTCCAGTGTTACCAGCACAGAAATGCACATCAATACTTTTGAAGGAAGAACATAGATGCCCCTATTATTAAATTCCCCAAGTTATGAGTGTTGATACCCTGCAAGGTATAACCATAGACCATTACCAGGCCCAGTCTTGTCACGCTCCTGCTAGGGAAGGGGGGAATTAGGTAGATCTGGTGTTGGAATTACTCTCCCCGAAAGTGGAAATTCAATAATTAAACACCTTAGTTAAATGAAATCCCCATCCCAGACAAAACAAACAACAATGTCTGTCCACAATTGGATTACTCTGATGAAGAAAAAGTCTCTTCTGCCCTCTAATCGGGCTTAGATAAGAGTCCAACTTTATTTAAGAGCACTCCTCCCCAAGGTTCCTTCAAATAGCTGCCCAAACTTCTCGCACCGGTGCTCTTCTTGACAGGTACTCCAGAGGCCTCTCATGTATCTCTGAAAAGATCAGGCAGGGAGACTTTTAAACCAGTGAGTGCCGCCTCGGGATCCTAATAAGTAGCACAGGAACCAGCCACCTGTACCTGTAGCCTGGCTGGGTATCCCATACGAAATTTAAGACCAGCAGCGATGGTCTTCGAAACTACTGGGTGAAATGTAATGCATTTCAAGTGGACCGAGCACGGTACATCTTGCGCTATCCTGAGCTTGGCTTGCTCCCATCGGACTTCCTGGAGTTCTCTTACTTTATACAAAAAATGTTGCTGCTCTAAAAAATTAAAAAATTGGCACATTATAGGATGGGGCGTTGCTCCAGGAGGGGGCTTCGGTCTTAAAGATCTGTGGGCTCTCTCGATTATATATTTGGCTCCAAAGGGAGAAGGGCCAGCAATCTTCTCAACCAGCTTCTGGGCAAAAGTAATAGTATTCTGACTCTCTTCTCCCTCCGGTAGCCCAAGGATCACCACATTGTTTCTCCGGCTACAACCTTTGAGGTCTTCAAGTTTAGCTTCAGATCAGACCATTTTCTTGTGCATAGCTGCTATCCCAGGATTGAACCTTTCCACTTGCTTCTCTAGAGAGGAGATTCTGGTCAAGTTATCTGTGGTAGCGAGTGCAACCTCTTCCAACTTTCTAGTAAGCATCTTGATTTCTGATGCCATTTCTTTAATCTCATCCCGAAATGGTTTAAACTCTTCCAGGAATTTACACAATGTGAGCAGCTCCTGATCTGCACCTTGATTCGGGGCATCCACTTCCTCAGCTCCACTCAAGGCACAGGATTTTTTTTGGGGCCTTCTCCGGGGTAACAGGCGCGGTGTGTTTTTGCTGTTGTTTCTTCATGTACACATTCATTCTCACTCAAAATCACCCAGCATGAGCACAAAGTAGTAAGAAAACAGAGTAACTCAAACTAGCAGGGTTTGAGACCGAGTAAATACACCAAATAATATTTTTAAAGAGACGGGAGGCTGGAGCTGTACCGAGGAGCGTCTATCTGGTAGCTTGCAGCACGTGGTCTCCACCGGGACCCCACCTCCTTAGAACTGGAACTGTTGTTTCATTTCTTGGTCCCCAAAGGTGATTTTGTGGTCAGAATCACCTTTTGGGACTTAGAAACAAAACGACAGAGCCACTTTTCATGAGGTGGACTCCCAAAAAGTCCATGTTGCAAATGCGGTGAAAAATTTCTAAAAAATGAGTGCAATATGAGCATGCATTACGCAGTTTCGATGCACACTGGTAACTTCACCAATTTGTAATATTTTAACTTCAGATTTTAAACACTACTATTTTTCCACACCTTCTTATGAACAGTATAGCTGACATTTTGCACAACCTGCCCAGAATGTATTTTCACACCTGTGGCGCAGAATGGGGAGGTTGCTGTGCAAAATCAATTTTTGGAATGGATTAAGAAAAACACAGTTGCACTGTTCATGATGGTAGGTCCCATATTTCTGATATTGAAAATCTAGTGAAAAAATTCCACACAATGACTGTGCTACGAGTGTGCATTGCGCAGTTTCTATGCACGCTCATAATGTCACCAATTTTTCCTATTTTCACTCCAGATTTTCAACATTGCCATTTTTCCACACCATCTCATGAACTGTACAGCTGTAATTTTTCAAATCCTACTTAAAATGTTTTTCTACAACTGTAGTGCAAAAACAGTGCCCAGTTTCGCGAAATTACATTTTGACAGGGATCTGAAAGTTTGTTGTACTAGGTACATGTGGTGAGGTGCTAAAAAGGTTATGTTGAACATTTGGGGTGAAAATTATTTGAGATGGCACAGTTATAGAAACATAGAAACACAGACTTTGACTTTGATGGCAGATAAGGACTGCTTGGCCCACCTAGTCTGCACATTTCCCTACCTAGAGGATAAGCTGTAGATCCTATTTAACCAACAGCCTATTTCTTTCTACCCCCCCAAAAAAAATTGCCTTATGTCTGTCTCATGCATTCTTTAATTCTCCCACAGTTTCAGACCCAACAACCTCCTCAGGAAGGCTGTTCCATGCGTCCACCACCCTCTCTGTGAAAAAATTCTTCCTCACATTGATCCTGAGCAGTCCCCCCTCTATTTTCAGATTGTGTCCCCTAGTTCTTGCACATCTCTTTTTCTGAAAGATGCTACCCTCTTGGACTTTGTTGATTCCACTGAGGTACTTAAAAGTTTCTATCATGTTCCCCCTCTCCCTTCTTTCCTCAAGGGTATACATATTAAGCTCCTTTAGTCTGTCCTCGTATGGCTTCTCTTACAGACCCTGCACAATTTTAGCTGCCCTCCTCTGAACTGCCTCCATCCTGTCTATGTCCTTGCGGAGATGGGGTCTCCAGAACTGGACACAGTACTCCAGATGGAGTCTCAGAAACTGTCTGTACAGGGGCATAACAACTTCCTGTTTTCTGCTGGTGATACCTCTCCCTATACATCCCAGTATCCCCCCAGCCCTCCCTACCGCCTTCTCACATTGCTTGTCAACCTTAAGGTCATCTGATATGATTACCCTCAGGTCCATTTCCATTTTTGTTGTTGTTACTATCTCCCCCCATTGTGTAATCTTCCCCTGGGTTTTTGTTTCCCAGGTGCATTACTTTGCACTTCTTTGCATTGAATCCAAGCTGCCGTACTTCTGACCATTCCTCCAACCTTGCCAAGTCCCGTCTCATCCAGGAAGTAAGCTGTTGGTTAACTAGGATCTGCAGCTTATCTGTTAGGTAGGAAAATGGGCAGACTAGGTGGGCCAAGCAGTCCTTGTCTCCCATCAAATTCTATGTTTCTGTGTTTCCACGCCTCCTTGTGTATCAACCCTGTTGCAGATCTTTGTATCATCTGCAAAGAGACATACCTTTCCTTCCAGTCCCTCTGCAATGTCACTTATAAAGACATTAAATAGGACTGAACCCAGTACTGAACCCTGTGGTACCCCACTAGTAACCCTTCTTTCTTCAGAGTGAACTCCATATACAATTACCTTCTGTGTCCTGTTGTTCAGCCAATGTTTTCCCCTGGCTTCCACCCTGGGACCCACTTCCAGGCTGGTTAATTTGACTACTAATCTTTTGTGTGGGACTGTGTCAAATGCCTTTCTAAAGTGTAGGTTGGCCATGTCTACAGCCCCTCCCTGGTCTACTACTTTGGTCACCCAGTCAAAGAAATAAATTAGATTCATCTGGCATGACCTTCCTGCTGTGAACCCATGCTGCCTTGGGTCCTGTGCCCCACTGGCCTCCAGGTACTCAGCAATTCTTTCCTTCAGAAGTGATTCCATCACTTTCCCTACCACAGAGGTCAAACTGACAGGTGTGTAGTTTCCTGCCTCTGTCTTGCTCCTACTTTTGTGAAGGGGAATCACATCCACCTTCTTCAAGTCCTTAGGTACCACACCATCCTCCTATGATTTGTTAAAAAGGGTAGTCAGTGGTGTCACTAGTTCTCTGCTTAGTTCTTTTAGAATTCTGGGGTGAATTCCATCTGGCCCCATTGCTTTGTTCACCTTCAGTTTTAGAAGTTCTTTCAGAACCCTTTCTTCTGTAAAAGGACTGGGATCGACCCCCCTCTCCAGAGTGCTTCTGTTAATTGTATTAGGCACCTCCCCCATTTCCTCTTTTGTGAATACTGAACAGAAATATTCATTCAGTATCCTGCTTTTCACTGTCACTCTCTGCCCACCAACCCACCATCCATTCTATTCAGCCTCACTATCCCTCCCTTTGTCTTTCTACGCTCCCTGATATACCTATAAAAGGTTTTATCCCCCTTCTTAACCGAGTTAGCTATCTTTTCATTAGTTTGTGCCTTTGCAATTCTGACTACCCTCCCTGCTTCCTTCTGCCTTAACTAGTACAGTTCTCTGTCCTTCTCCTTCTATGTTTTCTTATACTTCCTAAATGCTATCTTTGTCTCCCTAACCTTCACCACCACCTCTTTTGAGAACCGTAGTGGCTTTTTCTTTCATTTTGATTTGTTTATTTGCTTCACACAAAGGCTTGTTGCCTCTGTGATGGCAGTTCTGATATTTCCCCATTGTTGCTCCATCCCTCCTTCTAAGCTGTTTGCTAGTGCTTTCCTAAGGCACTCTCCATTCTTGCCAAAGTCAGCCCTCCTGAATCCCAGAACCATCACTTTTGTATAGCTTGACTCTGTAGCTGAGTTTATCATGAACCACACTGTTTGGTGGTCACTTGTTCCCAAATGGCTACCCACTTCTAGATCTGAGATCCTCTCACTGTCCCCATGTGAGAGTATGAGGTCTAAGATTGCTCCTTCATGAGTAGGTTCCAAAACAAGCTGTCTGAGGCATGCCACCTGAAGGGCATCAAGAATGGCCCTGCTTTTGGATGTGGCTGCCACAAAGGTGCTCCAGTTAACATCTGGCATATTAAGGTCCCCCATCAATAGTATCTCCTCTTTCTTTGCCATCCTAAGTATGCCTTCTATCATATCATTGTCCATTCACTCCCCCTGACATGGGGGTCTATATACAACCCCTGTGTGGCTTGTGGTTCCATTTCCAGTCTCTAAGGTGACCCACATTGCCTCCTCTCCTCCCTGTTCACTCTTTTTTTCAGTTGCTTTTATCCTTTCCCATACTTAAAGAGCTACTCCCCCCTCCTGCCCTCCCTGTCTCTCCTGTAGGTTGTGTACCCTGGTATGTTAACATCCCAGTCATGGTTCTCTGTGTACCATGTTTCTGTGACTGCAACGATATCCAAGCATCCCTCTTCCATCAAGGCCACCAGTTCAGGGAGCTTGTTACCCAGACTACGGTCATTGGTACTCATTACTCTCCATTTCTTGATGGCCTTACCACTTTTTGCTCCATCCCTGCCCTTATTGCATTTGTCACTTTCTCCATTTACCCCAGCACTTCTACCTATCGACATCTCTGTATTGGTATCTACCTCACTTCGTACCCTGATATTTTGGGGGGGGCTAGGATTTCCCTGCTCCTTTCCAGTGCCTCCCCTCTTGGCTAGTTTAAATGTTTGTCAATGAAGTATTTAAACCTATCACTTAGGATCCTGGTTCCCCTCCTGGACAGATGCAGACCATCATGCCAGTATAGGCCTGCATCCCTCCAGGTGGACCCCCAGTCCCTAATGAAGTGAAATCCCTGAGCTCTGCACCAGATTTTTAACCACTGATTGAATCTCATGGTGTGGAGTACCCTAGCCTCACCTGTTCCATAGACAGACAGCACCTCCGAGAAGGTTACCGTGTGTGCTATTTGTCTAAGGCCCCTCCCCATCTCCACAAATGCTTCTTGCACTGCTCTGATCCCTTTCTTAGCCAGGTCATTTGTCCCTAGGTGGACAATGACATCCAGCTCCCTCCCCTGTGTAGATGGTCCTGCGATCCTGAGGATTTGCTCCCTGTCCCTCCAAGCCATGGCACCAGGCAGGCACCTTGCCTCCTCTCCCTCTCCCTTCTTCCCCCCAGTTCTGCCTTCTAACAGGTGGGTCCCCCCACCAGGAGTTGCTTCTTTCCCTGTAGGTCCCATGTCACCCTCAGTGGGTCTCCTTTGTAGGTTCCCAGCATCCTCCTTGGTCTCACTGTGGGTGCCTCCATGGAGGCCACACATTTCCAGAATGGCATAGAAATTGTGGAGGTACAACTGGAGGGTGCACCTGTTCCACCACCTCAGCCTCCCTGAGCACACTGTGGTCAACCACTCCTCTTTCTTGGCAACCTCTGAGGCAACAGCAGTGACCCTGTTGGTCCCTGGGTGGGAGAGGAAGTTGCACAATTCCTGGTCAACGCAGCCTGGAGATGAGCAACCTCTTCCCTCAGCCCAGAGAGGTGCCTACAGATGGGACAACACTGCATCCTCCAGAACATCTCCCAGAAGACTGCTGCTCCACAGCCACTGCACTGCACCACTCCCAACATGTCTTTTTTCTGGACCCCTAACTGTTATTTGGAATACTTACTCTTTCCTCTGTTTATTTATTTCTTTTTTTCATCTCTCCCTACTTACTTACTGCCTCTGCACCCTTTTAGCTCCTGATCTTCCTGTTCTGAGACAAAAAGTTCCTATATTTCTCAGTAGTCTCCTTACTTGCTCAGAGTCAGACCTCCAGCAGCTAGGGGGGACGGAGAGCTACTCTTGCCCTTCTAGGATGGTGAGTCTTTTGTGGCTGTGTGATCACTCACTTTCTGCTCCCAAACAGGAAGTTCCTGTTGTCAGTTAAATCCTGTGCCTATAAAAGTAGAACTGGTTTAGGGTGGAGGGAAGGGAAGCAGGGCAATATAGTCCCAGTAGAGAAGTTTTAATTATACCAGTAGCTCCTTCCTGCTGGTGTTCTGTCTGTTCTCTGGCAGAAGCTATCTAGGGCAGTGTTTATATATGGTCTTAACCTGGCTCCTTCTAGCTAAGCCATTCCCTCTACTTTGCAAATCTTTCTACACTTAGTTAATTTCACAGATAACAATTCTCTTCTGACACCTGTGACAAGCAGCTAGATAAGTACACAGATAACAGATAACAATTTACTTCAACTACATCTGACAAACACACTAACTCCTTTTTTTTTTTTTACCCTAAATTGAAGGTCCCAGTACAAGAGATCTAGTTCTTATTCCGAGTAGAGAAGTTTTAGTTATACCAGTAGCTCCTTCCTCCTGGTGTTCTGTCTGTTCTGTTATGACTATTTGCTGCAATTTCGCTATGCCTGTTCATTACTTAATGTGTGGAAGTGCAGGGGTCCGAGACCCCTGTGTTTCCACAGTTAGATACATATGTGCATCTGTGGAGGGATGGGAGAACAGGGTCCGAAGGACTCTGCACTCCCCACTGTCACATATGGACACTGTTGTACCATTTGGATGGAGGGATGGGAGCCAGGGTTCAAAGGCCCTCTGCTCCCAGCATCACATATGGACACTGTTTTGCTACCTGAATGGAAGGATGGGAGTGCAGGGTCCTTTGGACCCTGTGCTCTCATTATGACATATGGATACTGTTGTACTATGTCGATGGAGGGATGGGGACCTTGTACTCCCACTATGACATATGGACATGGTTGTACTATTTGGATAGAGGGATGGGAGTGCAGGATCCTTCCCACAGTAAAATGAGGATACATTTACACTATCTGAAAAAGAAGGTACATTCTTTGCAAAAAACTTCATTAATGCATTAGTTAAGGTGAATACCATAGTCACAAAAGCAGGTAAAAGAGGCGTTAGGGTTTCCAACTCTAAAGCCCCACCCCCCAGAGTTCCCACCCCATCACCCCACCCTAAACCCCCACCCTCCACTGGGTTATTAGGCCTAACTTTCACCCCATTGTCTTATACTGTAGCATGTAAGCTGGTTTACACATGGAATGGGGTGAGAGTTGAGCCTGATGACAATAGCACACCCAACACCTGTTGGTATGTGGAGGATGGTGGGGTGGGATGAGGATGGGGTGGTAGGGAGTGGGAACCCTGGGTGAGAGCATTAGGTTTGAAACCCTAACACCTAATTCTCCTGCTTTTGTCACTGTGGTATTCACCCTAACTAATGCATTAGCAAGTTTTTGCAAAAGAATATAAAGATATATATATATATATATAAATTAATATATATATATACACACACACATATACTATATACACAAAGTTACACAGTCCTCTACAGTGTCCCTCGGTACAGGGGAAATCCCTCTGTGTTCCTCTCACTAAAGTCTTGACCTGCATTAGTCCCTCTTGGGGACAGTGGTGCACACACAGAGATTGTACCGTACAACCAGACTTTCAAGCAAGAAGTTATAGTATTCTGTGGTGCTACATAACTCTTACCCTGTGTACATATGAAGGTAATGGTTTTCACTGTGTCCTGAGTTTGTGTCTCCATGTTTGTGGATGTGTCTCTTATTATGGGGATCAGTGTCCCTCTTTGTTTCACATTCAGAGTGTCTGTGTTGTCCCTCTTTCCAGTGCTGACTGGGTGGGAGGTATGCACTGCATATGCCTGCTGACATCCATGGCCTACAGCTAACAAACTGTTTCTCAAGGCTGGCATACAGGTGGAGCTGTGTGCATACCCCAGCCTGTGGCTTTTAGCCTGTACGAACAGTCTAACCTACAGGTGGAGCTGTGGGCACTGTACAGCCTGTGGTTTTTGACCTGTAATTCCAGGCTGGCCTACTGGTGGAGCTGTGTGCACCATGGAATAGCACTGGGCAATCTTCATGCTAATGGATGCTAAGCAGGCCTTAATAAGATGCTAATGTGGCTGTTTGCACACGGATTGCCTAAGCAGGCTCATTTGCATATGAGCTTTGAATATAGCAAACTTTTGCCCCGGGTTAATGTGTTTGCACCAGGCTAAAGTGTTAGTACTGTGCAATCGGGTTAGCCCTGGGCAATCCTCACAAAAGCATAGCACAGTTCTGCAGTGTGCGGCCTGTATTATTGTTTGCAGTTGTTGTGCAACACTTCATTACTATCACACATGTTGTCCATCAGCTTCAGCTCTGCCTTACTCTACCTCTGTGTCCACTGAGCTGCTGTTGCATTTTGCACTTCCCTGTTGTTATTTTCTGAGGTGTCTTATTTCCAGGGCTAATTTAGAACTGCACTCCCAGTCCTGTTTGTGCTGCTTCCTTTGCATGCTATGTTCAGCAGGTTTAGCTCCAGGGCTATTCCTTTTAATATAGCTTGCTTCTGGTTCAGGGCTAATTTAGCACACTGTGCAGTGCTAATTTAGCCCTGGGGCTAAGTTTTGAATATCTGGTCCCAGTTTTTCTAAGATGTTTGAGAGGACTGGTAAGATCGATATAATCCTATAGTTATTCATGTCAGTAGAGTCACCATATTTAAACAGGGGTAATAAGTGAGGTAAATTCAATGCATGAGGTACTGTTCCTTCTGTTAATGATAAATTAAATAGGTGTGCAATTGGTGCAGTCAGGAAGTGTACCCTAACTTCAGGAAGAAGGGATTGATGTTATCTGCACCAATGCTCTTTTTGGTATCTAGTTAAAGTAATTAATCCCCTACTTGTTTATATGTAATGGTAGAGAAGTTAAAGGTGGCATCAATAGGAGGTCTGGTATCCATTGCTAAGTGTTGGATTGTTGGGTGCAGGGTGGCAGCACTGGAGGAATCAAAGGCGAGGCCTGCTGTTGCAGAGTGTTCATTAAGTTTATTGAGTATTTCAGACTTATCAGTAATAAAGGAGCCTTGACAATTAATTTTGTCAGGTAGTGATGGAGGTTCTTTGCAGCCTTCAGCTGATTTGAAGGTGCACCAGATTTTGCAGGATTCCCTTCAGCTGATTCAATAATGTTCAGATAGTAATTTTCTTTTGTGTTCCTTATCAGCCTTGTGCAGGCATTGCTGCAAGCTCTAAAAGCTATCCAATTTCTATTGGATTTAGTACGTCTTGCAGTGGCCCAGAGTTTTTCCCCTTTTAATAATGTTTTTTTAATGTCCCCAATCCCCACTGAACCAGGGACAGGAGTCTTGTTTAACTCTACAGCTAATTAACAAGGCTTGCTTGTTTATAATGTGAGTAAGGGTGGAATTGAGAATGTGTGTGGCTTCAATGGTAGTATCTGCTAGGTAAACATTTTGCCAGGTAATATCCCTTAGGTCTGCCAGAAGGTGGGTTGGGTTGAACCATTTGAAATTCCTCCTAGTAACAAATTTGCTGATATAAATATATTTCAAGAGGTTTCTGACTAAGCTGTGATCACCTAGATCGCTGTGGAAGATAGCGTCCTGTATTATTTTATGTGGTCTATTTGTAATGCCTAGGTCCAGTAATAAACCAGTGAGGTGTTTTCTATGGTTTGGCCTTGTTATTCTGGTAATTATCTAACTCAACCCAAGGTCGTCACAAAGATTCTTTAAAGAGGTCAATTTAGAGCAGAACCAGTCCAGATTCAAGTCACCGATAATTAATGATTTGTTTGTATTTAAGTCCAGAAAATTTTGTAGGTGGATCAGTGAATCTAGACCCCCAGAGGGTGGTCTGTAGCAACCTAGTAAGTTAATGGATTCAGCAGAGGAGATGGATATTTTTAATGCCAGGCATTAAAATTCTTTTGACTTGGAGATGGCATGTAGGACACAGGCAGATAGCCTATCGGTATCGTAAATGACCACTCCTCCTCCCAATGTGGTTCTGTCAACACAATAGATGAAATAAGATGGAAGGGCTAGAGCTTGGTCTGAGGTGATGCTCCGCAATCAGAGGGTAGTGGGGGGTACCACTAGACACTTGTTTGGCACAGCACCAAAAAATGTTTTTGTTTCATGCTGACTGCTATCTTTTTGACCTTTTCCATGAACCAACAAACATGGAAAATACACATAAGTGCTGTGATTATAATAAACAAACACCAGAACCTAACTAAATGGAATCCGTTTAGCTAGATTCTGATGGGGGGCAGTGTTGTTTTATGCTCACATCAAATTATGCAGCACAGCATAGTTCAATACAGGGTAATCAGTTATGTATTAGAAAATATTGATATTTACATTTTTCCATTAGCAACTTTGTAAAAGATGTTTTGCCTAATGCTATATTTATTTCAAGGAGCGAGGTGTGGAAACAGTGAATCAATTAGGTTGTGCAGGTTCAGATGATAGTTACCAAGTTTTTTTACCACAGTATCCATTTGCTCAATGTGTGGGAAGGTGGGGTTAGGGGAAGCTCCTAGTGGGTGAATGGCAGAAAATGAAGTACCACCATCCAGTTATCACATGTACCTACAGCATCAGCCCGACTCCACTATATCCATACCAAGTACAATCCCAAAAGGAAAATCTAGCCACCCAATAGATTAATAATGAAAGTATTATGGTGTGATTTTTTTTTTTAAGAATCTGTGTTTTCAGAACCAAAGCTCACCGAGTATCCTGTGTCAAACATTGTTACACATTGTTTGTTCTAAACCTATTATTAATAATATAACACTGGTGCCTCCCCCCCCCAATATAATTCTGATGCTGTACATACAGTGGAGACAGCCATGATGAAGTGCAGTAACTTGCAGTAATGACACAAAATACTGCATGACAAAAGGGCTTAATTGCCATTGACTTACAACAGCCACTGCATTAAACTACAGCATTCTATGATATTCTGCAGCATTTGTGCATTGCATCCTGGCTGTCACATCTGTGCATGTGATAATTGGATAGTAGTTCTTGCTGAGTCTCCTGTGTTTCAGTCCAGAACTCTCCTTTGCTTGCTGGCTAGGGCACTCCCCCACTCCATGCCCCAAAAAAAAACTCTTACTCCAGCGTGGAGTGAATTCAAGGACAGGGTGGTTTGTACATACCAATACAGTACAGTTTCTTCCTGTACCCCAGCTTAGTATTTGAATGTTGACTTGAATTCCATGTGGCACTATGTGAATATTCAACTTGAATTCTGGATGGCACTATGCAAACAGTTAATGTGAGTGTCATTGGAAAACAAAAGGATGGGGGGGGTCCAGTGTTGTTTTATGCTCACATCAAATTATGCAGCACAGCATAGTTCAACACAGGGTAACCAGTTGTGTTTTAGAAAATATAGCTATTTAAATTTTTCCATTAGCAACTTCATAAAAGATGTTTTGCCTAATGCTATATTTATTTCGCGGAGCGTGCACTTGGTGTGGAAACAGTGAATCAATTAGGCACTGCATGTTCAGATGATAGTTAAAAAAATGTCTTGCCATAATTCTGCTTTCCATTCCAGCATTTTCTTTATTTAGTATCTGGCACTCCCCCCCACCACCACCACCACCATCGTTATTACATCTCTTTGGAGATAATTAACAGACAGAGGCAACTAAAATATTGCTATATCAATGTTTTCTCTGATCTCCAGTTTTGTAACCCGAGTATAGTTCAAATCGTAATATTGGATTTTATTAGTAGTTATGGGAGTTCTTTCTGATACGACTGCTTCTTTGGTGCTGACTGAGGAATACCATAGATGGTTGGGATGCTCATCTATGAAGCACTGAAGCTATGAACATACTACAACTCACATTAAAGATCAATGGCAATTAGCTTGTTTGATTAGAATCTGATTTGCCACATAACATGCTTACTTTGTGTTTGTATAATAAAAGGTTGTCTGTGAACCATGGTGTGAGTGTCTATTTTTTTATTTTTAATTGTTATTAGGCACTGCTAAAGTTTTTCTACACAATCATTTTATTGTCTCTAGAGCAGATCTTCAATGCTGGTGGCTCATGCTGTGACATCACATCAGTATTGATATCTATAGCTGCTTCAGATATCGGGGAGGGGGTGGAATGTGTCTGTCTACTTTCCTGCCCAACATATGTTAGATTTCATCATCTTCTAGCCACTGTTTCAAAATAAAAAACAGTCATCAAATGCATTCGTACTATATGTCATTTTGGGAATCTTAAGAGGTGGGGAATTATAATTAACAAACACCTCTCACCGTTCCTCAGACTAGCAGAATCTGTTGGCATCTAAATAATAAACATCAAGCAGTCAGTTACAGCTCTCTTAGAGGCACTGGCGATCTTGGTTTTCAAATGAATATCTGCAGGAAAGGGGAAGCAGGTGATCACTAGATCTTCTGATGGTGGTACAGTATTGAAAAAAAAGCAAAACCACAGGTGTCAAACAACAACCCCCCCCCCAAAGTTCAGCCTGTTATGATATAATTCAGCCATAAGAATTCAGGTGGAAAATGACCCACTCAGTGGTTTAATGGCAGACAGCCAGCAATATGTCCAGAGTTGCTGACAAGGGAGTTAATGGAAAAAACTATCAATAAAAGCAATACACTCAAATTAATAAACCCTCCTGGAGTGCCAGCAGCAAGGTGACAAATATTAATTTTAATACAAGCTTCACAAGACATTAACAAAAATGGAGGATCTAACTTACCACAACCATATAAATACTAATGCAATCAGCAGTGATCTGCATTAAGGAAAGGTAAACAGAACAGTTATATAATAGGGTTGACATAGCAGGAGGGGTTGAGGCCATGAGGAAAGATTTGAGCACCCTAGAGAAGCGGTCAAACATTTGGCAGCTGACGTTCAATGCTAAGAAGTGTGCAGTGATGCATGCGGGGCATAAAAATCCACTGGCTGAGTACTCACTGGGGGGAGAACTGATAAAGCAAACAGAACAGGAAAGGGACCTGGGGATTATAATATCAAATAAACTTAAGGTAGGAGATCAATGTAGTAAGGCAGTAGGTAAAGCTAATAGAATGATGGCATGCATAGGAAGGGGTATAACAAGTAAAGGAAGAGGGAGGTGTTGATGCCTTTATATAAGACCATGGTCAGACCACACCTGGAGTATGGGGTACAGCTCTGGAGGCCTCATTTAAGAAAGGATATAGATGGGTTGTAGAGGGTTCAGAGAAGGGCAACAAAGATGGTGCAAGGTATGCAAGAGAAGCCATACAAGACTAGATGGAGAGAATTAAATCTATACCCGCTAAAGGTTAGAAGAGACAAAGGTGACATGATAGAGACTTTTAAGTATATAAAGGGAATAAATAAAGTGAATGAAGGTTGATTATTCAAAAGGAAAGTAGGAGATAAAACAAAGGGTCATAATTTCAGATTGGAAGGGGGAAGATTTTAGAGCAATGTAAGGAGATGTTATTTCACTGAGAGGGTGGTGGAACCCAGGAACAGATCGCCTAATGAGGTGGTATGTGCAGAAACAGTGGAGGAATTCAGGAGGGTGTGGGATAGACACATGGGGTTGGCTAGTGGGCAGAGGAAAATATCTCTAGGAAGCAGAGACAAGTAGGGGCAGGTAGGAAATGGGCTGACTAGATTGACCAGGATGGTCCTTTCTTACTGACACATTACTATGATACTATGAAAAATAAATAACTGACTGTCTGGCACCATGACCACATTTAACATGGACAGCGCACAGTGTCAAGCTATCTGAACCGCTTATGGGTCATGATCATACTCCCATGCCCAAGTTTTAATACTGGAAATAAACTGGATTGGCTCATATACATAAATCAAATGGAATAGAAAATTAAACTTTCGGCAGTCACCTTTTGCCTCCTAAACAAAAAGTAGAAATGAAAGCTTTTAATTTATGATAAATGTGTGCACTTGCTCCCCAAGGGGACAAAGGGAATGTGATAAGCCTAGAGCTACTGGCAGGGCTAGCATCAAACTTTTACAAAGTCTTATGCTGTGTATTCAAGTCTGAAAACTTCTCCTGGACAGAAAAGAAACAGCAAAGGCAACAGTATCACTTGAATAATTAATTTATTACTGTATTGCAGAGCTCCATCTCAACTGCCCTATGCATACACACATTTGTCAGTACTCATAGTTCAGTATGTAAGTTAAGCTGTTGATACAAATGTTAGCAAACCACATGGTTCAGAACTAACAAATATCTTTAGTCGTCATTAGTCTCCGAAAGCTGGAAAGCTATTAGGAACATGTTTTCTTTGGTTAAGTCTCATAAAAAGCTGTGGCAGACCAGAAAACATTTTGACTAGCAGCAAAACAGCATAACAGTGGGTAGGTATATGATATGGCATGGATTTGGTTACACCGCTGATGGAACAAGCCTTGCCATTTCTTTGCAGTCCTGATTTTATGAAACCTTGATGCAGGATGTTGAACTGTCATTTAAATGCACTGCTATTCAAAAAGAAATAAACTTTGATTAAAGAACGCCCACTGTAGTTGGAATGAAGTGTAGAGCACAACCTAAGTCCAATGGATGAACGTTCAAGGTACCAATTCCAAAGAACAGCATGCTATGCAATGCTTAACATTCATGGAGAATCAAATATAATCAGCATGGTATATGATCTCTGTCTTATTTGTACCTTGACAAACTCTGCTTACAGGGTACTGCTTGCATGACAAGCAACTTTATAAAGTTTGGAAACCTCTTTCAGATTAGCTATCCTGTCAGCCCCTCCCCAACACACACACACACACGCGCACACACACACACACACACACACACACACACACACACACACACACACACTAGACAATCACCAGCCTTTCTAAATATAATACACACCGAATATCACCTGTGTGTATTTTTGTTTCTTTTGGCAAGACAGGATTTATGAAGAGTGAAACGCCCCAATAGAAATACCTGGAACCAGGGCATTAGCAATAAATTGAATTTAGTAAAGTGTCCCCATTACCAACAAGGAGTGGGCATGATTTATTAACTTTCCCCTGCTGGTAGCCCAGGCTGAGCTGAGCCCCTCTGGGAGCTGGGATTTTAACAAAACTGGAGCAATGACGTTGTGGCTGATCCCAGCCAGTAGCTGGAATTTAAACTGTTACTGAAGCCTCCATATTTATTTAAAAATAAATCAACTTTGCTGCCCCCCAAGATGCAGAAATTTAAGTAAATAGAAAAAAAATCATGTCCCATTCTAGCTAGTACCATCCTTGCTAGTGACATCGCTTTCAAGTTTATTTAATATAAATGACCCCTTAGCTGCATTATTTGTAAAGTACTGATGTCCTCTGGCCAGAGATCTGCCGCAAGCAGGAATTATTTAATTCAGTCTGAGCCCCTGACCATTTGATGACATGAATATGATGGCCATGGATATCATTTCTAAAAGTAGAAAGACTCTAAACCATTGCAATTCAACACAGCATACCGGTTCCATTTAAACCTGTGCTGTAACAGTCTAATAGTGCTTTCAGACATAATGTGTTTAGCACCTGTTCTGTCCAGCAGCTGTTACATAAAATGAAACTTGTATTATATAAGCAACACTTGTTCTTTTGCATTAACAGCTTTATTTTTATTTTATTTGTTGGTAACTGGGTAAGGCACACTAGGCACATGTGCCTGTTTTCAGGGGTGACCTGGGAGCACTGGGGAGGTTAAGTGACTTGATCAATCATACTCGCATATCCGAAGTGCTTACAGTAAAGAGATTATAATATAAGTATCAGTTAACATGATCGTTTATCTCTGGAGATGAAAATAGGGCACTCATTTCTTGTGGAAACTTGACTGACAAAACAAAATTCAGTGCTCAGATAAGGTATTTCTGCCAATTTAAAAAACAGACAAATACCAGAACCTGTGCCAAGCTGACCACATCCTTCTTTGATCCCCCTTTGTATTATCTGTAATATCTGGAAGGAAAAGTATGTCTCTTTGCAGATGACACAAAGATCTGCAACAGGGCTAATACACGAGATGGAGTGGAAAGGATAAGAAGGGACTTGGCAAGGTTGGAGGAATGGTCAGATGTATGGCAGCTTAGATCCAACACAAAGAAGTGCAAGGTAATGCACCTGGGAAACAAAAACCCAGGGCAAGAGTACACACTGGGCTGGTGAGCTACTGACAACAACAAAAATGGAAAGGGACCTCAGGGTAATTATATCAGATGGCCTTAAGGTGGGCAAGCAATGTGAGAAGGCAGTAAGGAAGGCTAGGGGGATACTGGGATGCACACGGAGAGGCAGCAACAGTAGAAAACAGGAAGTTGTTATCCTTTTGTACAGACAGTTGGTGAGACCCCATCTGGAGTACTGTGTGCAGTTCTGGAAACCCCATCTCCGCAAAGACATAGACAGAGAGGAGGCTTTCCAGAGGAAAGCAACCAAAATGGTGCAGAGTCTGCACCAGAAGACATAAGAAGGGAGACTAAAGGTGCTTAATATATACTGTATACACTTGAGGAAAGAAGGGAGAGGGGGACATGATAGAAACTTTCAAGTATCTCAAGATAATCAACAAATTCCAAGAGGGTAGTATCTTTCATAAAATGAGATGTGGAAGAACAAGGGGGCACAATTTGAAGATGGGGGGGACAGCACAGAGGTAATGTGAGGAAGTATTTTTTCACAGAGAGGGTTGAGGATGCTGGAACAGCCTTCCTGAGGAGGTTGTGTAGTCAAGAACAGTGGGGGAATTCAAGAATGCATGGGACAGACATAAGGCAGTCCTAGTGGAGGGTAGGAGGAAATAGGCTGTTGGTTAACTAGGATCTGCAGCTTATACATTAGGTAGGAAAATGGGCAGACTAGGTGGGCCAAGCGGTCCTTATCTGACATCAAATTCTATGTTTCTATGTACTGTATCTATCCCTGGTAGCACAACGGTTACCCCAATTGTTCATTTGTATTATCTGTGATGTTCCTGTTGGTATAGTGCCCTCCCCAATTTGTATTATCTGTAATATTCCTAGTGGCATAGTGGTGTTCTCACCTTCCCCATCGCTGTGTTGTATGATCTGTAATATGTCTTGGTGGTCTAGTGGACCCCCCATCACCCTGTACATCTCTATGTAATATTCGTAGGTAGGTCTAGTGGTAGAAGACTTGGTTTGCTGGCCAAGGCACCTAGCTTCACCTGAGCTCTTTCCTTCTAAGACTGCTTGAAAGGCAGAGTAGAGAAACTTACCAGAGCAAGGGAGAAGGATTAAGACTTAGTTTGGCTAAGCAGATTTACTGTGTGGTGGTGTTTTTATTTTCTACTCACAGGGATTGCTACTGTTTGTTGCTAACATTTCATTGCTTTATTTTTTCTCTGATTCAAATTGTTGTTGCTGGTATACCTTCTTCTGCATTATTACAAGGTGTGCCTACAGGTGTGTGCTAACAGATTACTGCTGTAATCTTCTGATTCAAATTGTCTTTTGCAAGGTATATCTTCTGTTACTGCTTTATTTTTCTCTGGAGCAAAGTGTTTCTTACAGGGTATATCTTCTCTGAAATTACTGTATTACAGGTGGAGCTTACATTTTTGTGACTTTTTTATCATTGGGCTAAGCAAAATTACTGTTTGACACTGTGTTTTATTTTATTCTTGTTTGTTGAAAAGGTTTGTTGTCTCAGAGGTGTTTCAGTCTCCTTCTCACATTGAAGGAACTAATTGCTTTTCCTCCCACAGCTCTTCCAAAGGATTAGGTGTGTATGTGAGATGGAGCTTGCAAACTGTCAATATTCCAACAGAAAGAAGGGTTAAAAGTCAGGTTAGTTGATATCTTGGAGGTAGAAGACTTGGTTTGCTGGCCAAGGCACCTAGCTTCACCTGAGCTCTTTCCTTCTAAGACTTTTTGCAAGGTATATCTTCTGTTACTGCTTTATTTTTCTCTGGAGCAAAGTGTTTCTTACAAGGTATATCTTCTCTGAAATTATTACAGGTGGTGCTTTACAGGTTTTACAGTTTTATCTAACATTAGGATAAGCTTTCAGGGTTACTGCATTTGTTGTTGACTGATTGTTTCTGCTCTACCTCCTTGTTCTTTCATCTGTGGTTCTTCTTTTAGGCAGGGAAGGGCCCAGCCACCCACCCCATCCCCAACCACCCGCTACCTCCTTTTATAGGGTACCACAGTTGTGACATTCCTGTGGCAGAGCAGGAAGGGGCGGATCAGTGGGCCTCCACAAAATGATCTCATTTACAGGGCACTAGTAATTTAACTTGTTATAACAAGTTAAACAAAGCACAATTAAACCATTACTTGCATTTGTTTTCCTTTTTTTTCTAATTACTCTGACTAGGTTACAAACCCAGCAACTTATTTGGAATGGATTTCATTAACTGCAGGTACTGTGGAACAATTTTCAGAAGGACAGTCTTACAGGATTTAGGACACTGTCCTACATGCTGGGCCTTTGGAGATCTTAGGGCTCAGCTCCGGGCAGCATGGGCAGAGATTGCACGCCTCAAATTTCATATTGAAGAGGAAATACATTATAAGAACCACCCACCATTTCCCCAGCATCCAACAGAAAAACCTCAACCGCAGAGGGTAGTTGGTCCAGGAGGTTGGCAGGTGGTTAGGAGGAGCAAATCAGGTGCCCCATCACTCTCTGCTCTCCATCACATTGCCTCAAAACCATATAAACACTACAAACAGGTATCTGCCTCTATCTCTGAAATCAAATAAAGAGGCAGAAGACACTGCAGAGCAGGACACTGCGGCACAGGAGCTAGCACAACAAAACTCACCCAAATCAGGAACCAAAACTAAACAAGCACAAAGAAATCCAAAAACTTCTGATCATAGGAGACTCCATGATTTGGGGAGTTGATACCCATCTCAGCCAGGGTGATGGTCAGATGTCTCCCAGGTACATCAGCATGGAGAGACACTGACCGCATTGCTAAAATTATTCACAAAGCAGGAGAAAACATTGATGTCCTAGTACATATAGGGACTAATATCTCGCCAGCCGGTCAGTTGTAGACCAAGGAACACCTGACTAGGCTGGGTGACAAACTATCATCTATTTAGTCCGGCATCTCCTTCTCTGAGATCCTGCCAGTCTGGGAGAGGGAGCAGATGGACGGAAGGTCAGAGAAGGGGAGATAGGGAGCTAAACACGTGGCTCAAGGACTGGTGCCAGGAAAAAGGACACAGATTTGTAGGAACTGGCAACAGTTCTGGGAGGCGAAAGTTCTTTAAATTTGATGGACTGCATCTGACTAAAGAGGAGTCAGTGCATTGGGGCGAAGTTTGACGTCTTTGCAGAATATTTAAACTAGCAAATGGGGAGAGGTGCAGCACCCCATACGTTGAATGGAAGAACACCCCTCCCCTCAGCTAGTGGTCAAACAAGAATTCAAGCGTGTTTGCCGTTCATTTGCATCACCAGGTAAGAAAAAGGTTTGTCTCCCATATGATGCAGGGGTAATGCCAAACTTCACCCAACAACTAACACACCAAATCTGGCCAATGGAAATCATGTACACAAATGCTCACAGCCCGGGAAATAAGATCCCAGACCTGCAGGCAATAATGTCAGAGGCTAAACTGGACAAAGTAGCAATTAGTGAGACGTGGTTTACCAGTAACACACTAGGAGACTTCAGTATCTGGCTATGTATTGTTCAGAAGGAGACCGAGGTGCAAAAGGAGGGAGGAGTGGCCCTGTATGTTAATAAATATCAAAGCTACAGAAATTCAGAATACACATAAGAGCCAGAAGAACTGTGGGTCACCCTGGAAACAGGAAATGGGACAGCCATAAGAACTGGGTTGTCTACAGGCCCCCAGACCAGAGGAGGACATAGACACATTACTGTTAGAAGATATACAAACATGACAGCTAAAGGGAGGTTCGATAATGGGAGACTTCAACATGCCAGATACAGATTGGTCAATACCAGCAGGAACATCTGCCAGAACTAGACTCATAGTGGATTCCTGCAGGGAGGCCTCAAACAACTGGTACAGCAACCCACAAGAGACAGGGCTATCCTAGATCTAGTACTGACTAACAAAGAAGGATCACAGATCTCCAGGTAGAAGGTCACCTGGGGCCAGTGACCATCACATGAGTATGGTTCAGTTTGGCTACTACATCTAAATCATCCCATTCCAAGACAAAAATATGGGACTTCAGAGGAGCTGACTTTGATAAGATGGCCAACAGAGTTAAGCTAGCCCTGGCAAAAGAAACACAGGTGAGGGGTACAGGCAAAGTGGGCAAGCATTAAGGATGCAATACTTGAAGCAACATCCCATTGTGTTAGACAGAAAAGGAAGTGCAAAGAGAAGGAAACCACTTTGGTTCTCAAATACAGTAGCAGAAAAGGTCAGTGCCAAGGCTGGCCTTCAGGAAATATAAGGGAACACAGCGGGATGAAGCTGGGAGGCATACCAAACTGCCCTAAGGGAAGCAGGTAAGGCAGTAAGGCAGGCAAAGTCCCAAACTGAGAAACACTAGCACGAACAGTAAAAGAAGGTGACAAGACTTTCTATAGGTACATTAGTGAAAGAGAAAAGTCCAGAGGGTATTGCTAAGCTTCATGGAGAAAAGGAGCATGTGAGGAGGAGGACCCTGCAAAGGCATCTATCCTAAATAGATACTTTTGCTCAGTATTTACTGAAGAGAAGGTAGGGCAGGGCCCACAGCCAGCATCATGGACACAGGGGAGGGAGGTGAGACTACTCCCTTCACAAAAGAAAGGGTCCTACAAGAGCTTGCTAAGCTCAGAGTGGATAAGGCAATGGGACCTGATGGCATACATCCCAGGGTACTTAAGGAGCTAAAGGAGGAACTAGCAGAGCCATTAGCAGAATTGTTTAGTGAGTCTCTGAGCAGGAGAGGTCCCAGAAGACTGGAGAAGGGCTCATGTGATCCGCTCCACAAGAGTGGTAGCAGGGAGGAGGCGGGGAACTACAGACCGGTCAGTCTTACCTCAGTAGTGGGCAAGATTATGGAGGCACTCTTAAGGAAAGGATAGTCAACACCTGGAATCCATAGGGCACAGGATCCAAGACAGCATGGGTTTACAAAGGAAGGTCCTGTCAAACTAATCTCATAGATTTCTTTGACTGGGTAACCAGAGTGGTGGACCAAGAGGGACAGTTGATGTCATACCTTGACTTCAGCAAAGCTTTTGACACTGTTCCACATAGAAGATTGATTAATAAGCTGGGTAGGCAGGGTAGGGTCAAGTTGGTCAACTGGGTGGCAAAACTGGTTGACTGGCGAAAACAGAGAGTGGTGGTAAATGGTATACAGTCAGAAGAGATGCAAGTCACAAGTAGGGTACCTCAGGGGATCAGTCCTGGGGCCAGTCCTATTCAACATCTTCATTAGTGACCTTGCAGATGGACTAGAGGGTAAGGCTGGTCTGTTTGCAGATGACACCAAGATCTGCAACAGAGTAGATGAGCCAGATGGGTGGACAGAATGAGAAGATATCTGGATAAACTAGCAGAATGGTCAGAAGAGTGGCAACTGGGATTTAATGCAAAGAAGTGCAAAATCATGCACATAGGGAAGAGAAACCCTGAAGCCACTTATAGGCTGGGAGGGAGTTGCTAGCAGTCACAAGGAAGAAAGAGACTTGGGCATCATCATCACTGATGACCTAAATCATCAAAGCAGACCTCTAAAGCAGTAGGTAGGCTAGGGGTGTTAGGGTGTATTAGTAGGGGTATCTGAAGTCGTAAGAGGAGGTAATAATCCCTCTGTACAAGACATTGGTTAGAGCCCCATCTGGAGTACTGCATGCAGTATTGGAGCCACACCTTCACAGGACATTAACCAAATTGAGGCAGTCCAGAAGGGCAACAAAATGGTGCAGGACTGCATCAGAAGACATATGAGGACAGATTAGCGACTCAATATGTATACTCTTGAGCAAAGGAGGAGAGAGGTGATATGATCGAGACATTCAAACACCTTAGGGCATAAACAAGGTGAAAGAGTCTAACATGTTTAAATATAAGAAAATAGCAGGACAAGAGGACACAGCATGAGATTGAGGAGGCCGATTAAGGGGAATGTGAGGAAATTCTTTTCACAGAAAGGGTGGTGGATGCATGGAATGGCTTACCACAAGTGGTGGCTATGAATACAGTGCAGGGCTTCAAACAGGCATGGGATAGGCATAAGGGAGCAATACAAATGACTATGAATAGATAGGTCACTGACAGAGCAAAGGCCGATGGCACATTTATAAGGTAGAAAAATAAATGGGCAGACTGGATGGGCCTTGCGGTCCTTATCTGCCGTCAACTTCTATGTTTCTATGTTTCTATGTAGTGGTTCCCCCCACTCCCCAATCGCTCAGTACATCTTTAACTAATATTTCTTGGTGGTCTAGTGGTTCCACCCATCCCTCCAAACTGTCCACCCACTAAGGACCCTATCCCCTCAACCCAAGTACCAGTCTTCATGACACTTGTGTCTGGCATAGCCCTCCACTCACCTTCTCAACCAGTCGCCATTTGGCAGTCTCAGTGTATGTGATTGCGCTTGGTGCCTGTCAGATGGTGGCTGCCAGAGGAGGTGAGTAGAAGACTGTGCCAGCTGCCACTGTCATGGAGACTAGCCCTCAGAGTGAAGTGGGATGCTGGGGTGGGGTCCTCAGTAGGTAAGGGCACTATCCTTTGCTGCTTGCTCTGCATGCATCCTTCTCCTTATGCTTCCTAGTTCATCCAAACGGCATGTGCATGAGCAGGTTTCTCCCTTCCCACAGATTACAACCATCAGACAACACATATGCAGATGCTTGTCTCACATTTCTCATCCTTCACCCCCCCGTAATTACAAATACCCCTAGTTTGAGCTTAAAAAATACCCAGCTCCATGGCTCACCCACTGATGTACTTTTTTCCCCGGTCATTTCTCCCTCCAGCTCTCTCTGCTTTTCAGCCTTCAAACCTTGAAAGCCTAATACAATGACAAGCATGCAGTGGCAGCAGCTTGCTCTACACCTGCTGCAGTCAGATGGGTTTATGATGCCACACACATTGCACTCCGTACTTTGGCTTTCACCACAGACTTTAAATTGCAAACTAACACAGCCCAACACCCTGCCTTGTAATCACCCACAGGTATCACTGCCTGAATCCTCCACTTCATAGCCAAGCCACGGGAGTGTTTTTCTTTTTTTTAGTTTAGGTATTTATTGCATATACATAAACACAAAAACAGTAATACAGTTTTTTATATGTATCAAAAATATATAATTGATATCAGTATATACCAAAAAAATTATATTAAATAACATGAGCAACATATAAGCTATCAATAGCTTAATAGACATGTTTGCTTTCAGATTTTTGGACAATAGAGGAAAACAGATAATATTACCCTATTACTTAAGCAATTAACCAATAACCCAAAGGTCCATAGAATCATGAACCACGTTGAAAAGTCTTGATACCCATGGTGCTGAGGTTGGGGACATCGCTTGATAGGTTACTGGTGGAACGCAAGGAGAAAGGGGGGTGAAGGTGAAGTAAGGTCTGCTTTATCAGTACAGGCAGAAGAAAACAAGCACCAGCCAGAGCAGACAGGGCTGTGACGAGCTGTCAAATGACCAAAGGTACACATGTGTGTAGAAATTATTGAACACCTGGGTGTAACTTGGCCAGTTTTGTGTTGCACCAAATTTTCAACACGGCCTTTTTGGGACCCCTCCTCATGAAGAGTGCCAGTGTCATTTTTTATTCACTTATCCCAAAAGGTGATTTTGCAGTGCAATCAGGCCAATCTGTGCTACAGATGCAAAAACATGTTTCAGGCAGGATGTGAAAAATGACAGCTGTACTGTTAAAAAGGAGGTGTGCAAAAATGGCAATGTTAAAAATCTGGAGTGAAAATATTAAAAATTGGTGAAGTTAGGAGCAAGTGTAGAACTATGCATTGCACACAGTAATGTTTGGGAATTTTTTCACCAAATTTGCAACATGGGATTTTTGGGACCCCACCTCGTGAACAGTGGCACTGTCGTTTCATTATTTGGTCCCAAAAGGTGATTCTTCGCAGCGACCACGAAATCACCTTTTGGGACTGAGTAATGAAATGACAGTGTTCTCAAGGTGGGGTCCCCAAGAACCCCATTTTGAAAATTTAGTGCTAAAATTCCAAACAATTCCTGATTTATCAAGATAAATTGAACACCCCCATTGAATGCCATTATTGCATACTTTTCTATGATTCTTCAGTTTGCTGTTCGGCTTTGCAGAGTGCAGATGTGTCCTGGTCCAGAGAAGATGACAGCACCGACATCCGAAAGTAAGTATGGGGTAAGGGGATGTGAGTGAGTGGGTGCTCAGTGGGAGGGTGGGGATGGGGGACTGGAGCAAAGATGAGGGACCGTTTTCTGTTTTAAAGGTAAAAAAAACACATCAGGGGATGGTTTTCTTTGCTTACAGGGAAACAAAAAACATATATTTGGGCACACTGGGGTGGGCTCCCAGTGTGCCACAAGATTTGGGAGTGAGTGGGTACATGATGCCGACATGGGAATTGGGCACCCTGATGTTGGTGTGGGGGAAATAAATACCATTTGGGGTGGGCATCCAGTGTGCCACATGAGTTGGGGAGCACTTAATGTTGACACAGGAATTGGGCACCCTGATGTTCGTGTGGGGGAAATAACTACCATTTAAGCACACTGGGGTGAGCTCCCAGTGTGTCACATGATTTGGGGGGACTACATAATGCTGACATAGGGATTGGGCACCCTGATATCAGCGTGGTGATGGAAACAGAGGGAGCGAGGAGGACAGCAACAGTGGGAGGATGTGGGAGGGTTTTCTTTACTGCCAGTGCTGGTGGTGGCGAGCTGGTGGCAGTGCCGCAACTGCACATGCAGGGCACACATGCATGCGTAGTTGTGGTGAAGGCCAATTTGCCATTCACAACATCAGGATGCCAGCGAGACAGCACACGTGCATGAGTCATGCATGCACAGTTCTTGCCCAGAATACGGAAGTAACAACCAAAATAGTGCAGCTCTTATTCCGTATAGGCCCATCATAGCGGAGGGTTTCAAGTTCTGTTAGGCTTCCAGAAGGATACTTCCAAAAGTCCAATGGAAGGTTCCACAATCTGCTGTTTTTGTAAGGTACGATTGATCCCAAAATGGCTGTAGGCTCCACCCACAGCCTTAAAAATGGGCAGACTTGGTGGGCCAAGTAGTCCTTATCTGCTGGCCAGATTCCATGTTTCTTTATGTTTGTGGACATTTATTTTTCTTACTTTATGTTTTACATCGTTTTTAGATGTTATGGTGTTAGTCCATGGCTTCACCATAGTTTGGTCATAAATGTCCACTGCAGTACTGAATGGTAACAGTGGAGTTTGCCACTGTTCAATGCCAGCTGTTGGCAACAGCAACTTACTAGTACCTAGAATATGACCATTTTAAATGAATGGGCTTATTTCACAAATCACCTCCCCCCATCCCAAATTAGATAGAGTTATAGCTGTAAGTATAGTTATATAGATATGGAGACAGATGTGTTTATTTGTGAAAAAAAAACTGCATTGTCCAGTTAGGTTGGCAATTAATTCCCCTGCTCTTGTCAAAACTGCATACTGGCTGTATTTTTGTAACTTTTCAATCATTATTTCTCTGTATTCAGACCTGTTAACACTTCAGACTTTTTTTTTATCAATTATCAAGTTAGATTTTATAATATGATCATGCCTACATTTATTTCTGGATTGAGTGATGTGTTTTTTTAACCTGTTAGGTACAACAGGCAAATGAATGCACATTATATTGAATGTTAGAAATCTGGGATCTTACTAGAGATTTATATACAGGCAATTCCACTTTCCTTTTCTGTTGGTGATACCCCTTCCTATGCACCCCAGCATCCGACTAGCCCTCACAACTTCCCTGTCACACTGTCTGGACACCTTTAGGTCATCCGATCTGATTATCCCAAGTCTCTTTCCTTTTTAGTTATTGTCAGTATCACTCCACCTCGAGTGGGGAGATGTTTGTGTTGTCTTTTTTAAAAACACTGCCCTTTTGGGCTCATTTCTTTATGTTCTGGTTTGCCCTTTCGAATGGTTTATTTGCATACCACATCTTCCACAGACCACAATTACCCCTCATTTACCCATCATTTTTCTCATGTATTGCTCAAGTTTCATCAGCAGAGGTTTGTTTTGTCTGTTTTTAAACTGATAAAGGGTGAATGTTACAATATAAACACTTGACTCGACTAAGAAAATGTCTGATATGGGGACAAAAATACAGTAGTATAAAAATAAGCGGAATAGTGAGACAATTTTGTTCCACAGAATTGCCACAGAAATAACCATCCACCACCACAGAAGTTCTGTGACAAATAGGAACCCTGCTGCAGAAATTTATTCCAAAGTGCCACAGAAAAATGGAGGCTTTAAAGTGAACCCTCCTGCTCCCTCCCTCCCTCTGCGTGCTGTCCACCTACCGCTTGCCCCCAACCCATCACCCAGCATTCAGTTAAACCCTCCCACTCCCACCCTCTGTGTGCTGTCTGCCCCCACCCTCTGTTCCCTGTCCCAGTACCAATGTTCTTTAAAGAAACTCTCCCACTCCCTCTCTCTGTGTGCTATCCACCCCTCCCTCATTCCCAAGTCCCGGCACCTGGCCGTCAATGAAACCTTCCTGTTCCCTCCCTCCATCTATGTGCTTTCAGCCTTCACCCTCCATTCCCCATCTCAGCACCCGGCCATCAATTAAACCCTCCTACTCCCTCCCTTGGTGTGCTGTCTGGCCCCTCCCTCCATTCCCCATTCTGGCACCCAGCTTTCAATTAAACCCTCACATTATCTCCCTTTATGTGCTGTACACCCCCACCCTCTGTTCCCCAAGAGTGGTCCCATTTTTTGCATTCATTTGCATTAGTAGTCCAGTGGTCCTTCCCCCTCCACTGTTGTCTGATTGCCATTACCTTTCATGTCCCTGGTGTCCAGTGGCACCCCACCCCCATGACATCTGTCCCTGTAAAAATGAAAATTGACCCTTGATGTATTTTTTGTCTAAAAAAAAAAATGGTCCATTGCCGATCAGCCCTCCACCCTACTTCTCACTCAGGACTCACCACCCCACACCTCCAGTACACCCCCACTCACCTGAACAGGTCACAGGTTTGAGATCCATTCTCCAATCAAAGACACATCTTACTGCTGGAACCAGTGACTACAATATGAGAAACTAAGGTAAACGTGGTTCAATTTATTTCAATTGGCATTTCAACTTTAATGCATAATTCAGCATTTTTTAGTGATGTTGGCCCCACATTTTCAACATAGCCTTTTGGGGACCCCACCTCATGAACAATATGATTGTTGTTATGCAACTCTTGCCTGAATGGTGATTTCATGGTTCCTTGGCAGTTTCACTTTTCAGATGGGATTTGCATAATGACAGTCATATTATTCATGAGGTTGGGTCATACAAAGGCTATGTTGAAAAGCTGGGGTCAAAATATGTACAAATGGCAAAGTTATGACCATTCATTGTAATTTCATTAGGTTTGCTCATAACTTTGGAAATATTAAAATGTTTTACCTCAGTTTTTTAACATAGACTTGTTATTACCCCACCTCATGCATGTCATAGCTGTAATTTTTCTAGTCCTGGTCAAAATGTCTTTTCACACCTGTGGCGCAGAATGTTGTTGCAGTTGCATGGAATTATATTTTGGTGGGGATTCTAAAATGTTCTGTACTGAGTACATGGATTGGGGTAATAAGATGTCTATGCTGACAGTTTGGTCACCATTGTCCTATAATACATATGCTCATTTATAGAGGGATGGGCACGCAGGGCTGAAACTCAAATAAGGATATGATTACTCTATCTCAAAAATTATATATGGGTGGGAGCATGGTTCTATGTCATAATAGTGAACACAAAATGCCAATTGCTATTATGGCGAGTGTGTATTGCTGAAAAGCAATTTGGTGATATACACATGTCAGTGACTAAACATCCGGCATATAGACTTAGTGTCTATGCGGGGATGCTATTTAAAGATTCCTAACTTCAGGGGGTGCATGTCGAGGTGGGGGGTGACACTCGGGAATTAAAAAAAAAGGCAGCCTCAGCTAGCAGCAAAAGTGTACCCTCTTGGTCCCCAGCCCCGAACCCAGTACTTGCTGTGCCAGAGCTAGCCTCCCTCATCACCACACCACACCACACAACATGGCTGGCTCGGCTGCAGCAGGCACACTTCATCTCAATAACCCTCTTCCCTATCCCTCCCCTTCTCCTCCTTTAATCTCTTTCCAGTCACCTTCCCCTCCCCTCGCAGTAGCAGTGCATTGCTACCTTTGTGGGTTGCCCATAATAATAGCACTGAATGTGAGTCACCGTTTTGAAGGTCTCCCATATTCAGTCTCTATTATCACAAGATACCTGGAAGCACAGGGCCCTTTGGAAAATAAGGCTACGATTACACAATCTCAAAAATGAAGGACATTTTTTGCAAGAAACTACATTTATGCATCAGTTAGGGTTGCTATTAAAGTGATAATAGTATGGAAATATGATGTTAGGGGTTTTAACCCTAACTCCACAATCCTCCCCAAGCAGCCAAAGGGGGCAAGACAACACAAGCAACCACAGACATCCATCATCAGGTAAGACAAACAACATATAACTCTTACCACATTACACAAGAGACATCCATCATCATGCTCCAGTGCTTCTGTAGCCATGAATAGACATGCCACAACTGGCCGAAGGTACTCGGATCCTGCATACAATCATTCATGTGAGCATGGAAGCACAGGGCTCTTTGGGTCCTGCACCTCTGTGGCAGAATAGGTGCCTTTAGCACCTGAGTGAAGACATCTGTACTTCCTAAGTGGCTGTGGCACTTGGGTGTGCCTTGTGACTCACAGCCCAGCTGAGGCATGCAGTAATTTAGCATTACCATGCACCTCGTTGTGTGTTACTACTTACTAACAATTTACAATGTGAAATAATGGAAATATTATATTGCACTTCCCAGGTGGTTGAAGGCACTGGGCTGCACCTAATGTCTCACAACCAACTTGGGGCATTCAGCAATTTTGCATTGCCATACACCCTACTGTGTGGGATTGCTCAATAAAAATGTATAATGTAATCTTATGCGAATTATATACCACACTTCTAAGATGATTGAAGGCACATACTGTAGCTGTGTCTCATGCCTCACAACACACCTAGGGCATGCAACATTTTAGCATTGCCACACACACTGCAATGTATTACTGCTTACTTACAATTCACAATGTGATCCTATGGTAATTTTCTGTTGCACTTTCCAGGTAGTTGAGGACACTCAGCTGCACTTCATGCCTCATAACCCAGCTGGGGCATGCAGAAATTTAGCATCACCACACATCCTGCTGTGTGGTATTGCCCACATAAAATTTATAACGTGATCCTTTCAGAATCATATACTGCACTTCCCAGGTGATTGAAGGCACCTGACTGTGCCTTGTGCCTCACAACCCATATGGGGCATGCAGAAATTTAGCATTGCTGCACACCCTGCAGTGTGGTATTGTTTGCTTACAGTTTACAATGTGATCCTATGGGACTCATAAACTACACTTACAAGGTGGTTGAAGGCACTTGGCTGCACCTAATGCCTCATAACTCACCTAGGCCATGTGGTAATAAAGAAAAATGCCCAACAGGGTGCGTGTTATGCTGGGATAACATCCCATCTCGGGTGGTGGGACCTGAGGTAAAAGGTTATAAATTTAGTCTCTATTGCTTTTAGTATATTTAGGTAGATAATTTGTGTATCTTCTAAAAGATCTAGATCCTGTTTAATAGATTCTGAAGTCTCATAGGAAAGGACCTGCAAAGTGGATTTGTTTTCACGTGCAGTATGTACAAATGATACTGCTGAAAATGGAATTTTATGGTGTTTGGAGTATAGCCATGTTTTAGTCTCAAAATTGCATGTCTTTTTGTCAAATTAGAGTAGCCTTAATGTCTACATAGTCTATTGAGTGATTTTATTTATTTTGTCCTCTCTCTATCTTCCCTGAAAGCGTATTTGTATAATGTTTTAATTTGTTTTCTTTAATAGTTTTATATCTAGGTATACTTGCTTTCCTCCAAGCATAGCCCCTCTGTGATATTTAAAGAAAACGACTCTCAAGCCAGTCTACTTAAATTACTCTTTTTAGTTTTAAGCAGTTATAAAAGTATGGCTCATTCTACTCTTTTGTTAGGAATGCTGGTTCTGGCGTTTTCAGATAAACACATTTTTGGGTTTCAGTCAGACTGAGAGATTAGGACATGCTCCTTTTCTGTAGCTATGACAAAAATGCCCCCGAGGGGGTTATTAGAAAAAATAAATTCCATTTTGTTTGCCATATGGGTAAGATCAGGCTCACTGGACAAAAATTAAGTCAAAGGGTAAAATTCCCTAAGGCCAGTAAGGGTTTGCTATCTCTCCTTGTCAATGTTTTGGCTAGTGGGGATATTAAACCAAACCCAGGCCCAGTAAACTGGACTGGTATTGTCAGGATAGCTCATGACAATGCCAGAAGTGTTGCTGGAAAACAACCTTTATTTGATCATTGGATATCTGAAAATGCTTATGATATTATAGGCATCACAGAGACATGACTTTCAAAAAAGTATCCAGATTCTGAATTCCAAAAAGAAAATTATGATTTTTATAGGTATGATAGGCCAACTAGAGGGGGAGCTGTAGCACTTTATATTAAAAACAATCTGGGCCAAGTAGAGATACCTTTTTCTGGAAATATTGAGGGTATTGAGATACAGTAATATTGGTACACATAACTGGGCTGAAAATGTGCTTTGGAGAGATATACTCCAACCCTGGTGTAACCCCTCCTACAAATGGGGGTTCCCAAAAGTCTTCCAGGAGCTTGCCTGAATGCACCAAGTCTGGGCGGTGTTCGGTGTCTGAGCTGTTTGAATGTGGTTCCAGGTGAGTACTATTTGAGCTTCCACATACTGTCTCTTTAGGAGCTGTCTGCTTGCAGACTTAATTAGTTTGTATGGAGGGACTGTGTGTTCTAATGTCCGAATCAGAGGGAGCCTAGTTGAAAGATATAACTGTTTGCCAGAAATCATTTAAAGTGACTGAGAAAATGTAATTTGTCTAACCTGTCTTCATTTCAGCATGAACTGTTTCAGTGTAGCTCTTTCATTTTGGTTCGGAATAGCTAACTTGGACCAATCAGGATGATAGGGAGACCCTAAAATGGAGTCTGTGGATGAATCAGAACTTAGACTCTCAATTTTGAGCCAGCTACAAGGGGATTGTATGGGCAGTGACTCTGGGAAATGTAGTTTTAGCCATGACACCTTTTTCTACCAACAGAGGGAGTCTTATTCTGAGTGACAGTTGAATCAACCAACGGAATAGTGTGGAGCTAAAGGAAATGCCCTGCTCTGTGACTGGAAAGATGAGATCAGTTGTGGCAGTGAAGAGAGAAGGAGCTGTGTGCTTCTGCGGTGTGTAGTTTCACGCAGGAAGCGCGTGTGAGGCCCTGAGTTTTAGTCTGCAGTCTTTGTGAGTGCCAGTTTGGACTGAATCTGAGTTGTGAGGAGAAAGAAGTACCAGAAGTGTGGAAACTAGGCTCACCCTGTAGTAGACTGGAGAAATTGCTGAATCATGCTTGGTCTGTCAGGAACTGAAGCTGCTGTGTGTGCTACCAAGTATCTTGCAGTAATTACGATCGGAATCGAGGAGCAGCCTGCCTAGTATAGTACTTTCCTTTTACATATGAATGTGCATAGTGGTTGTGAGGAATCGCTGTTTCCAATCCCCCTGTTCTGTATGCTGTGTGTTGAAGCTGGAAGCAAACCCCAGCTTGTCTCGAACTAAATCCGTTTGCTATAAACTGCAATGGGGTCCAGTCACAAGGACCTTGTCTCCATGCCCTGCTGCTTCTGACAATCCAGAAGAACATCCACCATCCGGTTCTCAGCTTGGGTATTGTGAGTACAAATCAGGGTATTCCCCTGCAGCCTGTTTTCAATCACAAGTGTGTCATCTAATTCTTGTTGTTTCTTTGCTTCATGGACTGAGCCATCAGGCTCTGGATTACAATTAGATGTTGTGCACATATTTTCTTCTACAGGGCCCTATCCATCTGCACCTGCCGGCCAACCCCAGGCAATGGACCTGGCTACCCCCACAACCTGGGTACCCAGAGTGTGACTTTTCAGACCCTGTATGTGTGCACAGTACTGTGATTTAATGCCACTAATTAACCTGATTCCCCCTCCCGTGCTTCTGTTACCTAAATAAATCAGATTTGTTGTTGTTAAGCTTTAAACTGTCTGAAGTGTCAGTACCTTCATGTCAAGCACTGTATTGGTTTGTGTATGCTGCTTAACCTTATTTTTCAGGGGGTCCTCAGAGACAAACCTGCGAATCAGTCTCAAGGGTAAGTGGTACCTTAAGAATGAACAGTGTGTACATGTGAGGTATTGGTACTGTAACTCCTGTGCATCATGTGGGCCATTAGAGGGATTAGAAGGGGGTCTCAGTGTCCCAGAGGGCTGTGACCAAACTAGACTAACCATTACAAACCCTGACCTCTGGGTGGAGGCACCTGCCATAGAACCTAGGCCCCTCAACCTGTCAGTAGTCAAGCAGGCAGGGGTAGTAGCCCTTGGTACAGTGCCACCTCAGGGTTACACAAGAATAAAAACATCAGTTTTTGAGGTGTTGGGTATAAGATTAAATGAGTTGTTGGGGCAAAGGGAAGTATTTTTGATTGGAGACTTTAATGTAACACGGGGAGCAGAAAGAGGACTTAAACTTCAATCAGAATTTCAGTCCCTGGGTCTCAACCAAGTTGTGAAAATTTCAACACATAGAAGTACCCATGTTAGTATAGGGAATATCCTGGATCTGATTTTTATAACAAATGGTATACACCTGCTGGACTATAGGGTGGGTCCCCCAAACCTAGGAGATCACAGTTATCTTGAGTGTAATATAAAACAAAATACTGGAAATATTGAAATCCCAAAATGCAGGTATGTTAGAGACTTTACCCACTTTAAAAAATCTTCCTTCCAGTTTCAAGTGGAACAAGTGAACTGGGCCCATATAGATTTGATCCCAGAAGTAGATATGACAGAGAGTTTAACAAAGCTCTACCTAGAAATATGTGATGAAAATGCCCCTTTTAAGAAAATCTAAAGAAAGACATAAACATAATCCCTGGATAAATGAAGCAATCAAAAAACAAATAAGAAGGAAAGATAGGGTATGGAAAAGGGCAAAGCGGTCCTTAAAAGTAGAAGACTGGGAATTATTCAAAAAGATTAGGAACAAAAGTAAAAGTATGATAAAAAAGGCAAGGAAAAGATACTATAGAAATAAAGTAAACCAAACAAAAAATCCAGCCCAGTATTGGAATTTAATTAAAAATTTAGAAGGTAGGGAAAGGAAACATTTGAGTATAGATTTCAAGGATGAGTCGGGAGGGGAGATGTCAACAAAGCAAGTAGTAATCAGCTTGAGCCAATATTTCTGCTATCTCCCAGACAAAAAAATGGAACAGGAAGGTAGCAAACAGAAATATGTCTTTCAGCAAACTAAGCAATTGGAGAGACATCATAGGGAGGGCATTCCATACTTCTATTTTTGAGCAATTAAAATTAGTGAAGTAAAGAAAAAAATAAAGCAGTTAAATCCATGGAAAGCAATTGGTATGGATAAAATGGAGACAATCTTTCTAAAAGCTACAGTAGAGCACATAAGCCCAATTCTGTCTAACATCTTTAATTCTAGTTTACAACAAAAAAGCTTCCCAGACTTTTGGAAAAATTCTAAAGTGACTCCTGTTTTTAAGGGAGGGGACAAGGACAACCAATCAAATTATCACCTGATAGCTTTGTTATTGATCGTGTCGAAGGTCTTTGAGTATCTAGTCTGTGACCAGCTATATGAATATCTGGAGAAGTATAAACTATTGACAGATTGTCAAGCAGGTTTCAGACCTGGGAGGTCGACGGACACCGCCCTGATGGACTTTATGGATTCTGTGGCAAGTGGGATTGAGGCATGGGAGTCTGTCGGCACAGTGTTCGTTGACCTCTCAAAGGCCTTCTATTTGGTCAATTTCAATATACTGTTAGGGAGACTAGGTCAAATAGGCATGTCTGAACCTGTTCAAACTTGGTTACTATCCTATTTGACCGAGCGTGGACAACAGGTCTATATAAACAAAACACTGTCGGATATGGAAGGTACTTTCAGGGGTGTTCCTCAAGGTTCAATATTGGGCCCCCTGTTATTTTTGATTTATATAAATCCCCTCCCATCATACATTAAAAATAATAAGATTTACCTGTATGCCGATGGTATGGCTTCAATAGGAAAAGGTACAAATATAAACAGTTTACAAAAAACTCTTCAATCTGATTTTGATATTTTACAATATTGGCTACTTCAATCAAAAATGGTTCTTAGTACAAAGAAAACTCAGGTAATGCTTTTTCATTGAAAAGGTAAATTACCTCATAACCAAACAATAAATGTATATACACTAAGGGGACAAGTGTTAGAGCAAGATCAGGTCTATAAGTATTTAAGAGTTCATATAAATAGTACTTTTACTTTTTCCATACATATAACAAATGCAGCTAAAAAGGTTAATTCTAAACTGGATGTACTTAGAAGGAAAACTTCAATTCTCTTGAGAAAATCAAGAAATAGAGCGGCTGTTCAGTTACTTTTACCAACTTTATAATATGGTAGTGCAATATATTAATTTGCTTCCAAAACATTATTAGACTGTTTGGATAAAACATATTATAGAATGGCAAGATATGTGGCAAAATGTCCTTTTTCTACTCATCATTGCATTCTACTACAGAATCTAGACTGGGATTCCCTTGCAACTCGTGGAAAAAAATGTGTAGGATATAAAGTTTATATGGAGTATGGGGGGAAAAATAAGTATGGAATTAACTCCAATTATGTCTCTATTCCTTGTAAGTATAATCTGAGGGAATTGAAACACAGATGCTTAAAAACTCCTTTAGAAATTAATATCTACAGTAGAATGCAAAGACGTTTCTATCTACTGAAAACGTGGAATGAGGTAGATCCAGAAATTAGGATCATTGATAATTTAGGTCAATTTAAGCACTCTCTAGATTTAGCCTGGAGAGACAGATCTATTTGTCATGGTGATATAAAGTGACATTATGCTTTGTCTGTTTGCCTAGATTGTAGATTGTTTTCAAACTTTTCTCTGTTTTTCTTATTTTTGGGTTAGGATATTTGGTAGTATTAGGGGATGAAATATTATTTCCCTTCCCCTCCTACCCTTCTTTCGATGTCTCCTCTTCCTAGACCTGAAATTTTAGAAAATTGCCTTGTACAATAGTACAGATATACTGCCTTGTCTATTTTAATGGATTAATCCAATTTCCAGCACAAGGTTTCATATTGAGACATATGGTATATTGTGTTTCTATGTCTTTTGTATGTATTGTATGGAAAATTATGTGAGTGTTTTTCAGATTGTTCCTGTAATACTTTATTACATGAAGATTTGCACTTGGGAAACCGTGATTGAAAACAGGACAACTTTGATAAACAGAGCCTGTTGGTCCTAAAAGTTATTTACCTGTCAAAAATTAAAAGTTTTTATCTATCTATCTAGAGGTCACAGGCCGATGGCATCCAACACCTGAGAAGGGATGTTATCCCAGCATAACACTCACCCTGGAGGGCATTATTCCAATTATACAATAGCTAACCTTTAAATAAAGAATAAAAATAAGAGGAAATATGCTTTAAACAGTTTTTCACTTTTTTTTATGTGTAGAAGAATATTTATCTATAAAGAAGTTATTTTTCACTGTTTATTCTATAGGTGGAGCTGTGTGGCAAATGCTTGATTTTTTTCTGTAGTTCTATATCTGCTTGGTTGTCTTACAGTAGATGTGCTTTCACTTCTTTGTCCTTGGTCCCTCCCTCCCATGCAGTGTGTTGTAGTTTGGGTTCTCCTGGTAGAGTTTTGTATGGGGAGATTTTTAAAGTTGGCTGATATGTGACATTTTGCTCCCAACAGCAAGCACCATTTCAGCCTCCCATCGGTGCTACTGCTGTCCGCTCGGTGTCAGTGCAGTGAGCATGTTTGGAAAAGTGACTGATAGGTGAATGATTTTACTGCTTCCATTCATGTGCTGAGTTAGAAAAAGAGAGGACATATAAAAAAATTCAATTGAAGAGCAAGTGAGCATTATGGAGAAATGCGTGCGGTGACCATTTAAAGGCACTCTTGCTGGCTTAGTACATCAGTGTGCTATGTCCATGAATGTAACTCTTAGGTGTTTTTTTTAATAAGAAGATATTTAGGGTACTTGGGGAGAATGTGCCATGGTTGTTGGGTTGGTTTGTGTTGGTTTTTCCGTAGTGGGACTTGAGATTTGCAGTGGTGTGGAGCAGTGGAAATTCAGATTTTTGTTCAGAGTGAGGAGCAGTGAAGATGATCGGAGGAATGGCTATAGATAGCTTTTTATCATTTAATGTGGTCATTAGAGTGCTGGGACTAGAGTCAGGATGTTATGCTAGGATAACATCCCGGGTTCAGTCCCAGACTGACCAATCACAGTCCAGCATTCTTTCTTGACATTGTATAATATAGCATTATCACACACCCTGTCATGTGTTATTCCTTATTTACAATTTACAGTGTGATCCTATGGGAATTTGTTTACTGCACTTCCCAGCTGGTGTGCAAGTCTTCATGTCTATCCATGGCTACAGAAGTGCTGTACCATAATGATGGATGTCTCTTATCTCATGTGGAAAGAGTTATATGTTGTTTGTCTTACCTGATGATGGATGGTATCCCATGAGAAGGGGCAATCACTATTGAGCGCTCACAAAAAGGGTGACTCAATAGCAGTGCCAGTTCTCAGGGCTAGTGGATGGGGGGGTGAATGCAGATATACTGACATTCTGTCGCTATATGTATACGTTCAAATGGGAGAAGGGAAAGAGCAAGACATGTTATGGGTGGAAGGGGAGGGAGGTTTTGTGAGGTGTAGTGCGACGGTGGGTTGCCGAGCTGGCTGTGTGGCATGGTGGGTTCATGGCAGACTATGGTTCAAAGGGTGCCAGGTTCAGTGCTGGGTGCATTAGGATTTTTGCACTGGTCTGAGAAATTTACTTTTTTTAATTTTTCACATCCCCCCAACAATGCACCCCCCTGGAATTCAGAATCTTTAGTAGGGATAAACAAAAAAATCAAGTTCCCGGTGCTCTTCTGCCATGCACCAGGAGCGTACCTTGGAAAAATAGATTTCACAGATGTACATTCGCCCTAGACCCATGATGGATGTCAGTGGTCATTAACAGTTTGTCTTATGTAGTGGTTAACAATAAAATACATTTTCGCCTGGTTTAAAAATGTTTTCTTTTACCTCTTGGTCATAATACACCTTCTGCTGTTTTGTGCTTTTTTTCTGATTTCTGAGGTAGTTTCAACGTATTTTGCCAGTTTCTTTCTCAGTGCACACATATGAGATGTAATAGATTATTTCTAAGTGGGGTTATCTTCCCATGTTTCTTTTATTGCATCTAGTAGCCCTATAGGTTGCCTACCTTACAGCATTTCAAAGGGAGAAAAACCTGTTGAAGCTTTTGGTACTTCTCTGTAAGCAAAAAGCAGGTAATTAAGTATTGGTCACAGTTTTTTCCTTCTTTCACAGACCTTTTTAACATACATTTTAGGGCTTGATTAAAATACTCATTAAGGCCATCTTTCTGAGTGTGATAAGAGGATGTTTTTTTTAGCAGTGACACCCAGAAGTTACTAAAGCTCCTTTAGCAATCCAGCACCAAAATTACTACCCTGATTACTAGTAATCTCTTTAGGTATGCCCACCCTGCTGAAACGTTTGGCAAACTCTGTTGCCACTTTTGGGGCTATGACAATATGCACTAGAATTGCCTCTTGGTATCAAGTAGCATAGTCACATACTATCAAAATGAACCAATTAACTTTTACTTTTGTTTAAGGGGCCAACCACATCCATTACAACTGTCTTGACATTCAGCACAAGAACTGCAGTAGGCAGCAACATCCTCATGAATCTCAAACCAGTAAAATCAGTACAGCAATGTGACAAGGATGCAGTCCTTCCCCAAGTGACCAGCCATAGGGCTATCATGTGCTATCTGTAACAACTCACTATACTTCTTTGGTATGACCAACTGTCCTATCTGTTCTTGCGCCTGAGGATTAATCCAGACTCTGTATAGTAGCCCATTACATTTTCTTAAACTTTTGTTAACCCTATTTTTGTTTCACCCCCAGCTGCTAAAGTAACATTGGAGAGATACATCATTAGTTTCATCAGAAACAACATCACAATCAGTTATCAGTTTTGTTTCAGCATTTTCATATATAAACCCTTTATAGCCATCAGATAATTGTTGCTACTGTTTTCTTATCTTCTTTCTTTCCTGGACTTCTGGATCTTGGTACTGGACATAAACATGTCTGACTCAAAGTCACCAAAACGAAAAGAGTCTGCAACATCTGAAATTTTATTTGCCTGTGCTTCTGTTCTGGGGGCAGCTAACCTAATTAAGTTTAAACACAGATGGGATAAGCAAGGTGAGTAATAGTCTCTAGGTAGAGTAGAACAAGACTGATGACTGAGAAGTGAAGGAGGAAGGAGACAACCCATGGATATAGTAGTTCAGTGGGGTGGGGTGAGGTAGTGTACAGTAGTATAAGCAAGTCTGATGGACCCTCAGTCTCCTTCTGTCATCAGATTCTGTTCCTGTGTGTCTAATGTCTGCATACAGTCCCTCTTTATACCACACTCTGATAATGGTTTCCCCACCTCAACCATAAAAAACTGAACAATAGCATTCATTTAGCCTTCCTTCTATCTTTTTCTTCCTAGAACACCAGTGGTGGGATAGTCAGACTGTGCCAGGCAGAGGTGCAAGCCTGGGCACAGTGCAACTAGGATGAGCCAGGGCATGGACCAGGTGATATCTAATAGTGCTGCACCATGGATCAGCACCGTTGAATATGGCACTGAGGGTGCATGCACTGCACACAGCACAGTGGCACTGCACACAGCACAAGTGGCGGAAGGGGAGCAGGACTGTGTAGTACAGTATGGTCTGCACACCCATTGGCCCACACAGTGGACCAATAGGCGTACAGCCCTACTGTATGCTTTCAGTTGGCAGGCAGCCAGGTGGCTTGCAGGTGGGGTGCTGCCACCCACTGCTGTCGGGGGGGGTGCAGGGTGGCGGGGGACTCAGTGAGCTGGTGGGGAGGGGTGTACCACTGGACCACCAGGGTGTCCATTGTTCATTCTGCCTGCAAATGGGTGCTGGAGGGTTCCACTGGACCACCAGGGAGTTCTAACGTATGCCGGTGATTGGGCGATGGGGTTCAGTCCATGGACCACTAGGGATGGATAGAACATATGCCCATGATCGGGCATTGGGGATCAGTCCACTGGACAACCAGGGATTATTTGAACATATGCCCACAATCAGGCAACGGATAGCAGTCCACTGGACCATCAGGGATTACTTTACACATGCCCATGATCGGCGAAGGGGGCATGACACCTCCTGGGCAGGGGGCATGTGGACAGTGTCCTGGGTGTTCAGGTGGCCACCCACAGCAGGCGGCTGCTGTTGCCAACATGGCAGCTCACCTGTGGGTGGCCAGGACATCCTTCTGGTTTCATCAGGTGCATCTTTGCACCCTGAGTGGTGCAGGGAAAGTGCGTGCCAGCATATGCGCCGCACATCCCAGAGCTGAATATCGGGATGTGCTGCATAGCCATGGGCACTCACCACTTGTGCACTGTATCATTGATAAGATGTGGCCCAGCGCATCGGAGGTGCTCAGCGCAACCTGCCCTCTGAATATCATGCTGGGGTGCATTGGTGGGTTGCGCATGATGCAACCCTGTTACGTCATGCGCAACTCCTTTGAATATCCCACCCCCTGTTTTCAATCTAACTATACCGTTTTCTTTTTTTCTCTTCTCTTTTTAAATATCTAAGGAAGGCCATTTCATTCACTTTGACACTCTCTGCTATTATGAGCTCTGTCTCTGCCTTTGCTTTCCTGACAGTTTGGTGCCTTTCAGTTTGACCAGGTATACCCTTCCTGTTGGCCTCAGACTGATCCCCATGGTATCTTTTGAATGCCTCCCTGTTTGTTCTGACTGCATAATGTACCTGAAAAACCAGATCAGCTTGCTATGTTTCTTGCTTTTCTCTACTTGTTTCTAACATGTTTATGTGACCTCCAGCAGACCCCATTTAATGGTTTCCCATGTACTGTCTGTACACTTGATCCATTTCAACCCCTTCAGGTTTTTTCAGAGAATCTCCCCAATTTGCCCCAAATCAGCTCTCCTGAAATCTTGAACCATTGCCTTTGACTTGTGATACTGAACATCTATGGCTAAGCTGAACACAACCAAATTGTGCTCACTTGTCCTCAGAGACTCATGCACGCTAACACCCCCCATCACCACCGCCTCTAAGTTCTCATTCAAAAAACATTAGTTTGAGAATGGTACCATCTCTTGTTGGCTCTTTTACACACTGCATTAGAAAATAGTCCTGAATAAAGTCTATTTGATCCTTTAAATGTTTGTACAAAAATTACCTTCTTGATCATTGTAAATGCAACTGTTTTACCTGATCTGAAATGTAATTGTTCACTCATGTATTATTATCTGTGCCTCTGTGTTGTTCATGTAAGGTGTAGGTCACCTCTGTAAATGGGCTTTGTCCCAGTGGGCTCCATCCAGTACAAAAGTCTAAATAAATAATTAAATGAACACTTTACTCTTGGTACTCCTTCCCTCTGGTACTGTATTCTCCAATACATATCCAATAGATTAAGAACCCCCATCAGGACCACATTCCCCATAGTGACTGCTCTTCTTATTTCCTCTCCTAGTGCCCTGTCTGCCTCCTTTGGATTGACACAGTGTCCTGTAGGCCACCCCCACCCTGCGGTTTTTCTCACCTTTCACTACCAGTTGAACCCAGATTTATTTGACCCCTCTGCCCCACCCCAGATGTCTATCTTCTACTTTTTTAAGCTTTATCCAATAAGGAGATCAGCCCCAGAACCTATAGCTCACTAAGTGCTCCCACCCACAATCCTATGGCCTGGATTTCTATCAGCCCTTACACTCTTGCTTTATTCTTGTACCTAACGTGCTGTCCCCTGCTCCCCTCTGCTTTGAAATGGACTAACTTGCCACCCTGAATTAAAATGTAGAATCAGGGTACCTCAGAAAAATGTTTGTTTCACAAGATTCCCACCATAGCGTAACTCTACTGTTTTCATCCCTTCATCAGTAACAATGTTAGACACTTGCAATCAATTCTTTACATCAAGGTACCCTAGATAGCACATATCTTTGTATTCCCTCAGCAATCCAGTAGCAAGGTCAAATACACAAGAGAGCAATCCCTTTCATTGGGGTATTCTGCATAGGGTTCAGCACAATATTCTCACAGCAACTCCATAGCATAGTTATAGACACTCACACTTTTTCACATTTGGGTACCCTAGATGGGGTTTAGCACAGTTATATCTTACTGTAGTCCTGGAAAATTTGGACAGTCACCAGCCAACCTGCTAATGTTCCCTGATGATGCTCCTGTAGATGCACTTGCCTTCCTGCTCCTGGTCCTCCAAAGTCACTCATGTGAAGGGTTACTTGGTCCTGCCTTCTTTAAATTGTGATAAAGTGGATTCAGTTGATCTCTGATGATTGATTGCAGGGGTTACAAGGTCTGCCTACCCAACTGACAAATTACACTTGTCCTCTATTGCCTTCTCTCTACTCCAGCCTGTAGCTAAAGTGCAAACATTGTCTGGGATTTTTGACAAAACTGACTTATTCTCCCACCACATCCTCACACCCACCCCTGAATGATCACGAAAACATTTAGAAAAAAACAACTTTGAGAGTACATGTCCCTCTTCAGTCTGTACCTGCTCACTTCTGATTGACCACAGGAGTCATGTTATCTGCCTGGTCCTCTCACAAATAGTGGCAATCCTCCAGTGCCCCTATCTCTACTCCTGCCCCTAAGTCCCAAACACTGTTTTGAATTGATTGATTTTTTTAACAAAACCCACTTACACTCTGAATTCCATCCTCAGTCCCTAAAACTGCAATAAAGTGCCAACTTTAATAATGTCTGTTACCCCTTGGGCTCCAACTTCTACCTTCTAATTGACTATGGGATTCATGTGGGCAGCCAGACGCTTTCACAAATAGAGGTGGTCCTCCAGTGCCCCATCTCTTCTCCTGCACATAATTTCCAAACACTGTTTTTAAATGCTTGATCTTTTTACTAAAACCCACTTACAGTACCTTCCCAGATCAGACTCCTCCCAGCACCTGAACCACTGATGAACTGCATTTTGGCACAAAAACGTTCAGGTCCTGCCACAATAGCAAATTTACGGTAATACCACCTCCTGCTGCCATTGGTGTAGGTTAAATTATAAATACAGTTATATTTGTGATACATCTTTTGTATGTTATCCTTTTATGGCAGTATATCCGTTGAGGGATCCCAAGAGTCTAGTTGTGTGCAGGCTAATTTAGATTGAATTGGGTCCCACCATTTCTGTGCACCGCACAGACCTTGAACTACTCTTGCTTGTTATGACTCTTTTGAAATGATTTATTGATCTTTTTACCAGAACCCACTTACAATCCCAGTGCAGCCTCCTCCCAACCCCAGTCATTAAAACTGTATCACTAATTCACACTCTCTAATTTATTTAGATGGTGGGAGCTGAAGTATCGAGACTGTTACCATTCTATCAGAAAATGCATGTGTTTTTTTTTTAAAGGACAAGGTATGTGATTTGGTGTAGGAGGGTGGGATGGAGCTATGAGTGGTGGGATAGCGGGTTCTTTATCTGTGGCTATGGAGGAGTATTGGATGAGATACTAAAAGAGAAGGGGGGAGGGGTATCATTTTATTACAGCTCTGTGGGTGACTGAGGAAGAGAGTATGATGGGGATGCAAAGAGACCTGGGAAAGGGGGTTTCACTTTCTACATCTCTGAATGTGGATAGGTGGGACACAGTTGGATGGGGCGCAACAAAGGCTAGAGAAAGGAAGTTCTTACACTGTTTGTGGCTGGGAAGTAGATGGTGGTAGAGGGTTCTGCAAGAGTGGTGGAAGGGTGGTGCAATTTTCTAAAAAAAATTCTGCCAGTGGTAAATGGCCAATGAAATGCCACTCTGCAAAATATTTCCACTGCAAAGTACCCACGCCATAGGGAATCAACATTTTATTTATTGAATGTACCATAACTTGAATATGTGTGTTCCTTTGTAACTAAGACTTGTGTATCCTAGTTTACTGCATTAGTAAAAATGTATTTAGTTACGTAACATATTAGCAAGGAAAGGAACACACAGCCACAGCAGCAGCTAATTAACAGGTGCATATTGAAAGATGGTGAACCATGGGAGAAATAGAACACAAAAAAGATAGAGTAAATAAACAAAATAACAATATAATAAGTGTTGGAAAAAACACATGTTGTGCAAAATATACAACAGATAAGGGCACAGATATTCAAAGCTTTGCCCCGGGGCAAAATTAGCACTGCCCGGCACGCAAACATTGCCCAGACCAAATAGCCTGCCATATCCAAAAGGAATAGCCTTGTGCTAATCCTACTAAATATAGCATGCTAAGGAAGCCAGACAAACAGGGCTGGGAATGCAGGGCAAAAATAGCCTGGAAACAAGACAGCACCGAATATAGCAAATAAGACAGCAATGAATATAGCACCCAGGCAAGCAGTGCAAATACCCACAGGAATACAGTGCAGAGGTGAGCCTGCAATGTCCTGGAAGACATGCAATGAAGCACAGCTCAGAAAGGGAACCAGGAGCAGGCAGCAGTGCAGAACCCAGAACATGCCACACATCCAGCCATGTGAATGTCCAGAAGCCCCAGGACCCAGGTGCAAACCCAGAGAACAGTAGAAACCCATTGAAAACACAGGCACCCAAGAATGACACAGGACACAGTAAAATCAGGAAAGTGTAATGTATAATGTAAAAAAGACAAACAAAACAACAGATGAGCATGAACAACATGTGCAACAGAAAGCAACAATAGGAACACATAACCAAAAAAGCAATGCTACAACTACTTCTATGGCTAACTCGACAATAACAATTACTATTACTACTACAGTACTACTATTACTACAACTAACAGGACTACCACTATTACTACAAGTACTATGACTAAACATACTACCATTGCAACAAAAACTCTTACTACTACTACAACTACTACGACTGCTACAAACACAAAAGCTAACACTACCACAACTACAACTACTAATACAAAGACTAAAATCAATGGCAGTCGCAAAGGAAGGAACAGGGAAGTCGACACAAAATAAACAGGGATAAAAAGCAGCAGAAAGTACAGCAGTCCATGAAAGGGGGTAGGGAGAGCCAACAAACAAGGGAACAGTCCTATGACTGGCTGCTTGGTGGTTCCAGCAGTTGTGCTTCGAGGACAGCGGCCACCCTCCTGGTCTCTGTGATGAGCACCACCTGCTGCTCGATTAAGGTCCTCTGTTGCTACACAATGTGATAAAGGAGGTATTCACTGCCCTCAGAATCCTCAGGCCTTGTCAACCACAAGGAAGAATGCTGTGGACCTACAGGAGTAAGGGGGAGCATGTGAGGATGGGAAACCAGCAAGGAGGTACAATGCAGCCCCAGGCATCAACTCAGGGATGGACAGCATGTCCTGACAGCCATGCCCATGTGGTGATGTTGAACACAACGGAATGCACACCTGACAGTTGCCCACAGGGCAGGCCTGGATGGCACAGGCAACAACCAACAACCCAATGGACACGAATATCTGTGGAAGGCCCCAACAACACCATGGCATAGTTGACACCACCCAACCCAGCAGTGTACCCAGTGAGACAGTGCTGCCAGACAGGCAGGCACTGACATGTTAGCAACCATGGGCCACACAATGACATGCATATGGGAGGACACACATCGAGACATGCTGCCCATAGGCACAGAACAATGGTGCACAAGGAAGAGCACAACCACAACTGAAATGGACACAGAAACAACAAGGTACGATGGCATGCAGCCTGTAGGAAAGCACAGCAAGACATGTGGTGCTGACATCACACACGGCAGCAGCTTGCACGTGGAAAGCATGCATGGAGCCAACTGTGACACACACAACCACAGGCCACCCTCCACCACTGCTGGGACAGCAGTGGCCCAAATTCACACCCAGCACAGTGCTGCACAGGCAGTCATGGCATGGGAGGTGCCACACACCTCACTGGCAGCCACAGGAAAAGGTGCAGGGGTGACAACAATGCACACCATGCCACAACAGTCAACCATCCTATGCATCCCCCAAGCATGACTGGTGTGCAGACACCAAGCATAGCAGGGAGAGTGGAGTGCAGCTGGGTGGAGAACAGCATACCCCCTCTGCCAACATATGCAAGAGGTAGGAATGATGGGTGGTGGAACACATGCCGGGACATCAATGGGACACAACAGCAAACCCATGCAGCCACAGCGTACAAGTACTGGACTGTCTGTGCAAAGGCCCACCCATGCTACAGCAGTGGACATACTGCAAGGTATGCAAACCTACAGGGAGAGGCTGACTAGATGCCATCACACACAACCTGTGTACTGTACACTGCACACTATAGTGGCCTGCACCTAGAACATGCAAATGCCCTGTGAATGGCAGAATAGGAAAATCAGCCATGGAATGTGAACAGCAACACCCAATGGGCACGTTTACATGGGCCTGTACAGCACAGATGCCTTGCACAGCTCCCCCAGGCACACTGCACAGCAACCATCCACCCAGACAGTGGCTGCACCATCCCACACCAGTGGGCAACACAGTACAATGGTGTACATGCCCTGGTACCATGCACTGGGCAGTGCACTCAGCGGGATGAGTCATGGCAGCCCAGGGAAGGAACCACACAAGCCAGTCTTACAGTAGTATGTAGATAAAAAATGTACTCATGCAATAGGCCCCATCCCTCAGGGCTACTGTCCTCCACCCACTGTGGCATGGCTGGCACCCTAGGGCCATTCTGGATGGTCGGCCTTGACCCCTCCTGGCCCTCTCCCCCTGGGCTGGTCTGCATGATTCACTCTGCAGTAGAAAGAGGTAACAGCAATGTTAGCACAAGACACAGTTGTGAGCACATCAGCCAGTGTTACCCACAATCCCACCCCCAAACCTCAGGTGGCAAGGCACAGCCCATGGACTGTGTCCAAACCCCCAAAACTGGAACACAGTGGCGCCCACAGGCATGCCATACCCTGGCCACATGAAGCCACCATGGGCCACTGCATATGTGCCAGTCACACAGGGCATGTAGGCATGGTTGAACTGCAGTGTACCAATGCTACATGCAGGTGGATCTAGTTATGCCGCACACACTGCAGTGGAGTCAGGCCATGTGCCTAGGACACAGCCCTCCCACAGTACACTGGTGTCAGCTGCATGACAGTCATATGTAAGGACCCCTGCCAGCAGTCCCAGGTCCAGCAGTCTGTACCATGACCATGCATTACGGTTGCACACAGCACAACAGCATGGCAACATCCTGGGACACTGCAACAGGCACTATGCAGTGTCCAGCACTGCAGGACCTGTGAATAGTTTGGCCAACACGCATCCCCCCCCAGCCACCCTGTTGCATGGTGCCACCCAAGGGACCAATGACAGTGGCCCTGCCACCATAGCCACATTGGCAGGACTGTGTCAGTGGAGAGATGGCCATGCCCTGTCACACCCCACAACACACCTGCATGCCTGGATGACCACACACACACACACACACACACACACATATACACACTTGCAGACAGGTGCACACGTAACGCATGTGTGCTCTGTGTGCCAACACCTACCTGGCACTGGCACCATCCCATCCCGCACCATCTGTTTATATCACTGCAGCTGCTGCAACTGTCTTCAGTGTAGGTCCGTGTAGCAGCAGTGCCTGCATTTCTCTGCATCAAGCACGATGCCTGTACATGCAGACAGGTGGTGGGCAATCAAGGCCCACACCTGCTGCCATGGCAGATCACCCTCCCTGACCTCCCCAAACAAGCATCAGTGCTGCTGCTGTACAAGCTGCACAAGGTTGGCAGTTTCAGGCTACCCCCAATGCCTGTCCCTGTGCACCACAGCACGCTGCCTACACCTGTCTGCTATTGATCCTAAGCTGTGTTTGCCACTGGACCTAACTGGGTCACACCCTGCACCTAATAGCAACCAACACAATACTGCTGTACATTCACATGGCATAGCGCTGTGCAACTTGAATGTATGTACATAGTACATGCATGACCCCGCCACACCCCTGCCCTGCCATAGTGTGCATGCACAATGTGTCATGCAAATGGCCGTAACGTGGCGCTACATTGCACAGCGCTGGTGTGCTTGCATGGACCAATGATTGCATGCACATGCACTGTTGTTGCATAGTGTCACGTAGCACTATGCAAACTCGCAGGGCCACACAAGGCAGTGCCCACATAGCCCAGTGCTAACATTTGCCTGGCGCTATGTGCATTGCCAGATGCAAACATAGCCCATATTCAAATGGCCTATGTAAATGAGGTTAATCGTGTATGCATGGGGAAAACTGGGTGATTAGCATATCATTACTGGCTTATTTGCATGCCAGACAGGCAGGCATGATTGCCCTACAGTGCTATTTAAGGGCAAACAGTGCTCCACCTGTGTTGTCATTAGGGACTGCAGTATTCAGCAGGTGTCAGAGCTCTAACAGCAACACACAGAAGAAGATGTCTCAGGAGACACAGCAGCAACAGGCAGGTCTGTAGACCACATAGGCCAGGGAGCTGTACTTTACAAGGAGGGGTATAGGCTGTGCTCTGCGCTGTCCACACATGTGTATGGACACCAATCCTGCATGGGACACCAACCATGCCTGCATGATCCCATGACAGCACAACAGTGCTCTGTCAGTGGTGTACATGGGCAATCTGCATGTCCGCCAGTTGGCCAGCATGTCCCAGGTGTTACACCTGTGTAGACCTTATCACAGTGCATCTTGGACAACACTGTGTGTTGCCTGTCCACACACTGCAGGTGCACTTTACCCTGAGGGGCGGAATGGGGACACACATTAGCCTGCATATACCCCCGGCCGTGTGTGGCACTGCATGTGTTGTGGCTGTGTAAAGGCCGTGCACACCATATGGCTGCATTGTCCATCATGGCAATTGCACAGGGTGCAGGGGGATCACAGCAACAGGGAAGCACCACAAGCACTGTCTGCAACATGCACATTGGATTAGCCATGTGGCACTGTGGCATTGTGCAGTGTAGTCTATCAATATGTGGTGTGTGTGGCATGGACAGGGCCAGCACTGTGCTGCATCGGGACATGCATGGCAGGTGTGTAGGGTGGCATGCACAATGTGAGCAGGTTGTGCTATGCAATGCTTGTCCACCACAGTGTGTGACCTGTGCCTTTCTACATGTCCCTCAAAAGTGTCACAGTCAGACAAGAGCAGATCTGGGCCCTCAAGTTCTCACATGATGAGCTCAAGGCCCTGGTACTTGGGGTCAAGGAATGGGAACAGGTGCTTCGTGGGCACAAGGCCACTGATGCAGTGCTGCAACAAATGTGGGATGAGGTCACAGTGGCAGTGAATGCTGTGGGTGGCCATTGATGTAGCATGGATGCCGTCCGCAAACATTGGAATGACATGCTATGATGGGCAAAGAAGAAGGAGGCACTATGGCTATGTGAATGCCTGAGTACTAGTGAAGGACCACAGACCATTGGCCTATGTGGTCTACATTGAACTCAACCCTGGTCCCCCAAAAATGCTCCCAGCTCCAGCTGAAATGAAGCAACTGAAGGGTATCAGTTTCCTGCATGCCAATGTTTGCAGCCTGTTAAAGAAGCTGGAATCTGTCCAGGCATGGATCATACATACTGCACCAGACATTTTGGTGATATCAGAATCTTGGCTCCGAGCATCTACAACTGACAGCGAGGTTAATATCCCTAATTACCTTCTTTTCAGAGCAGATAGAAGGACCAGGGGGGGTAGCCATTTATGTTAAAAACATTTACACAGTATCTGTATTAGATGCCACCTCCATTGCAGGAGGTTTCGAATGCCTGTCTCTTAAAATCGAGCCATCTCATTCAAGGGCCTTTCGTGTGATTGGCTGCTATAGACCGCCTGCAGCAGGACCTTAACTCCTATCACATCTGACTGAACAAATGGACACTTCCCCCATAGAGACAATTATATTAGGTGATCTAAACTACGACTGGTTATCTAGTGGGTCCCTACCCCTGAAACAGTTCTGTGATTCACATGGTCTCACCCAACTAATCTCTGAGCCTACACGCATAAACAAGAAAAACCCAGCCAACAGCAGCCTTCTGGATGTGATACTTGTCAATGAACCTCATCTTTTCTCTCATTCCGGTATTCTACCAGCCGATGTTAGTGACCACTGCCATATAGCTGCCATTAGGACGATCACAATTCCACTATCCACATCAAAGTTCTCCAACAAAAGATCAAGACGTAACTTTGACCCTCTGGCCTATTTCAGCTACCTAAAAGACTCTATAAAATGGCAGAGTTTTTACCTAGCTAAATCAGTGAGTGATGCCTATAGTATCCTGCACGAAATCGTATCTGGTGCACTAGACGCCCATGCCCCCATAATCAAAGTTAGAATAAAAACTAGGACCTGCTGCTGGTTCTCACCAAACTTGAAGAAAGCACTACTAAAAAGAGACCTACTATGGAAAAAGGCCAGGAAATCACATACAGAAGCTGACTGGTGTACCTTCAGAGCAGCCAGGAATGCCTGCACAAAAATGATTAGAGAAGCAAAGGCTACTTTTTATCAAACCGAATTGCTCTCTGCATCTAATAACCCCACCAAGTTCTGGTCCACTATTAAGGAAGTCTCGGGGCCACCCACCTAGTAGTGCGCTCCCATCCAAAATAACCATTGACAATGTCTCTGTCACTGATAAATCTGAAATCCTGCAAGCCTTCAATAATCATTTTGCCACAGCTGGCCTGGCTTTTGATAAGCGCCAATAAGCAGCCGTCACAGCTCAAAGCCCAGTCCTAGAAGCAACCAATAATGGCAGGACATTCCTTTTCATCAATCACCTTGAAGAAGTTGAAGACCTGCTATTACAATTGGACATTAAGAAGGCGCTGGAGCTGACTCAATTGATCCATACTTTTGAAAATAGCCTATCATATACTTGCAGCACCAATAATGCATTTATTTAACCTGTCCCTAACTCAAGGCTCCCTTCCTGCAGAGTGGAAAACTGCTCATGTTATCCGCTATACAAATCAGGGACCCCAGTGACCTGAACAACCATAGGCCAATCTCTCTACTGCCTATACTTTCGAAAATATTGGAAAAATCGTGGACACACAGCTAAGATCCTTCCTGGACAGCATACAACTTCTTAATCCCATGCAGTCTGGATTTAGAACCAAACACAGCACCATCACTGCACTGGCAAAAGTTACTGACGACTGGCTTCGGGATCTGGACAAAAAAAAATTTGTTTGTGCAGTTTTCTTAGATCTAAGCAAGCCCTTTGATACCGTTGACCATTGCCTACTTCTTTCAGCACTAAACAGCTTAGGTTTGGACTCAATTTCACAGGCCTGGTTCCAGAATTACCTCTCAGGTAGACAGCAACAAATAAAGGCAGAAGGAGAGCTCTCACCACTTAAATCTATAAAGAGAGGAGTCCCTCAGGGTTCTATATTGGGTCCACTGCTGTTCAACATCTATATTAACAACCTGAACTTAGAATTACAGAGGCCAAAGTCCACTTATTCTGCCGACGACACAGTGTTACACCTAAGCGAGAGACACTTCTGGAGCAGCATGTGCTGCAATTCAAAATGAATTCAATATACTGCAATATCAACTCATTGATAAAAACTTTTATTAAATGCAAAAAAAACCAAGGCAATGCTGCTTGCCCCTTCTAACATCGGGGCCATCTCTACAGCCTATAATAATGTTCCCTGTAACCACTCTACTTGGTGAAAATCTTGAGTTCGTGTCAAAATTTAAATACCTGGGCATATGGCTGGATAACAACTCTCATTTAAAGTGCATACTGAAGAACTAATGAAAAAACTTAGGCAAAGGCTTGGCCTCTTCTTCAGAATTAAACACCTTCTTACTGAGTCAGCAAAAAGACAGCTTGTCAATTCTACATTTCTATCATTAATTGATTATGCTGACATTATATATGGCCAATGTCCTGCCTCCCATCTTACCAAATTGGATGTATTGTACCACAGAGCCCTAAGATTTATAACTGGACTTCCATCCTCCACGCACCACTTCGTTCTATACTACAGTAGGGTGGCCATTCAACTCAGAAGGCATAGAAATGCAGCCATTTGGACACTTGAGCTCTCTCCAGCAAACTCCCGGATTACATTACTGCTTGCCTTCCTGCAAGTCCACCTAGTAGCTCTGACACTAGAAGTCATTCACTAATCTCCTTAAAATTCCCAGGATTAACAACCACTTTGGTAGGGCTGCCATAAGTCATGCTTTGCCCACACTTTGGAGAGGGATCCAAAGTTCCTTGAAACTCAGTACCCTTGTCAGTATTGCTATGTTCAGGCATCTTTATGACATGACATTTACTGAACTTTGTAAATGTTACCACAGCTTCTAGTGGCTCTAAAAGTGGATGTAGTGCTTAATTCCACCTCATTTATATACCTACACTGTATATCCCTCCTAACTTATTAAGTAGCCAGTCCTTCCTGGCCTTCAGAGCCCCTGGCATACTACCAACCTTCCCTCATGACCCTTAATTAGATCCCTGTTGGTTTCTGATTCCTACAACCTTGCAGGAACCGTATTTCTTTTTTTCTAGGGGATGTAATGACTATGATCTGCCCTCCCCTGGCTGATACTAGTAGCCACGACTTCAATCATGTATAGAGAAGAATGTACTTTGTATAACTATTGCCTGACATTATTTTCCTGTTCACCACTAGTGCAATGGAATGTTTACAATGTACCTTACACATCTGTAAATATGTATTCCTGACATTATTTACCTGTTCCCAACTAGTGCAATGGAATGTTTATAATGTACCTTACACATGTAAGTCTGTATTCCTAATTTCTATTTTTTGTGCATCATATGTATGTCTATCCTTTATGACTAACTGCAGGTCCACCTTGCAAATGAGCTTGCTCAACGGTGATCGCCTGGATAAATAAAGATTTGATTGATTGATTGATTGATTGATTTGACCATGGCACAGTGAGAGGGGGACCCACTCATGACCCTGGTTGCCTCAACACTGCGGTCCCTGGCAGTTGGTGGTGTCATCAGCGGTGGTTGTGAGATGCCACTCACACTACCTAGGACAAGTATGGTACAGCATTTGTCCACCCAACACAGCATGACAGCTCCAGGGCCAGTGGCACAATGTCCTACTGTTGTGGTGCATGCATTACACACTGATGGTGGGGTCACATTGTGCTCACTGTACTCATGACACACTATGGTGTGCCTGTGTTGCCTGTGCAGGGCATGCTGCACTGCAGTGGTCATGCTGCAGGTTCACTGTATTCAGGGGTGTGTGCATGGGGACCTAATCTGCATCTTCAGAGACTGTACTGTGTTGGTTGCATGGGCATGCTGTGGGTCAGACATCATAGGGGATGCATGTAACAGTGGTGTTACTGGCCTACCATGCGTGGCAATGCTCACTGACACTTTAATTTATTGTTTCACTGTGGTGGGTGCACAGCAATCAGCAGTCTGGCACATGGCCGGGACAGCAGCCATGGTACGGGATGTGGAGGACACATGCCATCAACATCGGCCATGGGGGCCCTGCATGGCTCAACAGTGACAGCACACAGATGGTAGGCCTTAGGACATGGTTTCAATGTGCCTGTGGGTGAAGGCGACTCCTCGGATAAGGATGCTGTACAACTGGGGGCTGGAATCGTGCTCGAGGATGCGCAGGCGGAGGATTTCAGTGGTGGACAGGTGGCCATCCTAAAGGTCATGAGTGACCATGACTCTGAGAGATTGGAGCAGGAGTACTACTTGCCAGTGGAGGGGGCTGTGTGTGGCAGGGTAGGGGTGGGACCTTCTGGGGTGCAACACATCGGTGCCATGCGGGGAGCCCAAGCTGCCAGTGGTGTCATGGCACAACATGATGTGGTCCAGGGGGGCGAAGTGTGTGGGTCGCTGGACATGTGGTGCCATCCACAGGGTGCAGTTCAGGCCCTGCAACACGCATAACACACCACCATGCCCATGCAGCTGCAGACCCAACAGCAACTGCCACCCACACAGCATACCCACCAGGCCCAACCTCAGCCACCACCTCCAGCGGAACAGGGCGGTACTGCACCTGTGGGGCTGGATGGTCAGGGTTCCCGGCCTCTGCTCCAGGCTGCCCTGTCATCCCAGCAGTAGGCCCCGCTGGACTTGCATGCCTTTAGGCTGGAGATGCAGTGAGCTGTCACAGCTGAGGGACACTGTGAGTACAGGCCTTGCCCATGCTGAGCACTGGGCAGAGGACAGGATGGAACATGTCCTAGCCACACTTGACCATGGCTTTGTGGGTCTCACCACCGCTGTAGGAGATCTTGCCACTGTGATGCATGAGGTGCACAGTGGGCAGCAGGGTGAGCACACAGGATGGCGTGGCCACAGCACACATATGCACGGACAGGCCTCTAGTGGTCAGAGGGTGGGCATGGGCTCTAGCAAGGCTGCATCTTGGTCCTTCACTGGCATCTCACATTGTCATCGCTGGCCACCCACCCTGGCTGGGTCTGCAGGTTGGCAGGAACGCAGACATTCCACCCTCCCAACATCACCTCTGTCTTCCACTAACATGTCATCCACACACAGCACTCCTAGCTCTGTGTCCCACATGCACGGGGCACCTCATGTGTGTGTGTGTTGGTAGTCACCACAGATAAGCACTGCTGCCATGCGTGCATACACACAAACACACACACACACACACACACACACACACATAAGCACAGCCATGGTCCATTTCCCACACTGTCACCTTGTCCCTGGCACTCCCACTACACCCCGCTTACTCATGCCATGGCTGTCCACCTTGATCACATGCGTGTCCTGCACTGCACACTACACACATATCCAGGTCACATACTAGCAATTACACCTTGTCTTGCACATACTTTGTACACTGTCATCACTGTCATGGTTGTCTGCACATATTAAAGTCTCTGTTGTTCTACTGTATGTTGACTGTGTTGTGCTTAGTCACCATCCTGTCTGGGCCAGTGTCCTGATGATGCCACTCCTGTGCTCCAGGTCCTGAGTGCCATTCGAGGATCTCTCCTCTTGAGTTGCTGTACTATCCCCTGATCTCTGGCTCTGGGTCAATGTTGGCCTGTTCCTCAGGTTCAGGTGCCTGTATCCCACAATCATGTGCCATGTTGTGTAGCATACAACAAGCTAGGATGATACGACATACCTTCTGAGGCCTGTACTGTAGCGTACCACCTGACTGGTCTAAGCAGTGGAAGCGCATCTTAGCATGCCAAAGACCCTCTCTATGATGTTCCTAGTAGCAGCATGTACCTCATTGTACCTCTCTTCAGCCACTGTGGCCAGCCATGGTACAGGTGTCAGCAGCCAGGGTTGAGGGGATAGGCACTGTCCCCTGTGGAGAAATGTGCACCTGTTAGTGTTGCTATTCTGCTGTCTGCCCCTTGCCACAGTGCATCCACTGTGTTGCTGTCCCCCACCCCATCCTTGCATACCCCTGCCTGTCCCCACCACCACTGTGGTGTGTGCATGCTGTGCCTGCTCTTACTCACCAATAAGGTGCCTGCTGGCTATCCTGCCCTCCTCAAAGGCCTGGCACAGCCATGATTGGTGCCAGATGAAGGCATCGTGGGCACTGCTGGGGTACTGCGCAAAGACATTGCTGATGTGCCCTGTTGCATCGCATACTTCCTGGCAATTGATGGAGTGGTACCCCTTCCTGTTCACGTATATTTCACTGCCATCACCAGGTGATGCATGGATGGCGACATGGGTGCAGTCAATGGTACCAAGTACCACTGGTAGATGTGCAACTCGATAGAATTGTTGCATGGTTTCTCTGTGCTCAGCTGCTGTGCTGCGGAATACAATGAATTCACCAACATGTGGCAGGATAGCATCTATGAATTGGGTCAGGAGGTGTGAGGTGGCAGACTGTGATACCCCTATGGTGTCCCCCGTTGGTAGTTGAAACGTCCCTGTGGTTAGGGAGCACATTGCTGCTGTCACCTTCTCCTCAACTGTCATGGCATGGCTGTGTCTGGTGTTGGGCTGCAGCTGCTCATGCAGGAGTTCACATAGCTGCCTCAGCATTCCCCTGTTCATTCTGTACTGGCCAGTGATGTGCTCTTCAGGCAGGGTCTCGAAGGAGACTCTTTGCCAGTACCACCTGTATGCAGCATATCTTCTCGTTGGCCTGCATTGTGGGCCATGTTAGGCCTGCTCCCTTTCTTCCTCCTCCACTACTTCTGCCATTAGGTGCAGCAGAACTGCATTTGGGCCTAGTGCCATGTTGACTTCCTGGTCTGATCCCTCCCCCTCTGAGGTTTGCCCTGGGATAAGACCTATCTTTTATAGGCGGTAGCCAGCGCCATGCTAAGTGTCATGCAATGCAGCCTTGCACAGCACTATCTCTCTCTCTGAATATCCCACTGCGCATGTATGCTCATTCCCACCCCCTCACTTTGCCCCTTGTATACATTATGGGTTTTGCCTGTGCTAATGTGGTTTGTGCATGCTATCAACTCCTTTGAATATTTCGGACCTGTGCAAACCTAGCACTATTCCTGCAGTAACAGTTTGCACACTGCACAGTGCTTTGAATATCTGGGCCAAAGTATGCAAAAAACAAAATAAACACTTATTGCACCATGCTGTACTAAGGGACCACCAACAAAAAACAAGATATGGCCCTTCATTGGGCCATCCTGTCTTTTGTTTATAGCAAATTTCATGTCAAAAAAATCATAGACATCGGGATGATTACTAAAAAGAGGCTTTCAGTCAAGCTACAGTAGTTTGACCTCTTTGTAGTTTGTATAGTAGGCATGTAATATCCAAAATATTGATACAAGTGCTTATTGAATTTGCACAAGGATTACACTCATATCTGTTCTCTACATTAAAGACAATTACACACACTCTCACCACAATCCCAGATGAATGCAAATCCTTTCCTTTTGGAAAGGCCAGATGACAGAAAAAAGCTTGCTATTCTGTCTCATTGGTACAGCCTAGTGCTTTCTATAAATAATGACTAAATGATGAAACAAAGAAACACTTTGGGGGTTAATTGAAAGAGTAACTCCTTCCTTGTTCTAAGGAAATGTTTTGTGAGCCAAACTGTTTGAGTTTTATAGCAAGGTCAGTGTAGTACTGAAAATGATTTACGCGGGGATTCATGCAATTCGGAACAAAGGTCAAGTTGCTTCAGGTCAGAGATAGCATTCTAACAGAGAGCTTTACAATGAGAGGGGAACTTCTTTGAAATGTGCTGTTTGAATTGGTATTAAAGAGCCTTAACCCTTCTCTATATATCATAACAGGGAGCTGCGTATATTAATGTGAGGGGAGCTTTTTTGAAATGGCCTATTTGAAAGGAACATTAACCCTTTAATCTCTGGACACAGACTTGCTCCCAGATCAGTGTGACATTTTTCCCTGTAACTCCAGGAATATTTTCTTGCATTTACATGCAAATTACATTATATTTTCCCTAACCAAAATTGATATTTCCCTATGGAAGCAATACAAGTCTATGAGAAGACATTTCCCAGTAATCTGCTGCATTTTTTCTTTGAAATACAAGAACCCTATAGATCTGGAAGCCCTGGATTTCAGTTGCAGAACTGGGTGCAATTCTCCCTTATTCACTACTGATACTATTTAATTTCATCAGAGGAGTCTGGCACCTGTGGAGGTTGAGCACATGATGAACGCATCACACAGATGTTCTTCATCAATAATGGGGGTGTAACCGATACCTGAGGCAAGCATGGAGGACTGTTAATTTATCAGCTGCAAAAACATGTCTCCTTACCAGAGGAGCTGTATGAAGGTGGTGGCCTCTTCATGGCTGTGGGAGTAATACATTCTGAAAATCCACTATCTACTTAGGACTGAATATTGAATAGTATTCATGGGTATTTGTATTCCAGAGTTAATCTAAAAATAGTTTAAAACAAAGAAATATCTACTTACCACCTCTCTCAGGTTACCAAGCCTAATCCCATGATGCCCCACACTTCAATGGTTTCCTGCCCCCTACAAGTCCCACCATAGCATTAAAAACCAGTTGAAATACATCTGTCACTGGTCTCCACCAACAGCATCTTTTAAAAAGTACACTCCTTCCTAAACTGCCTTCCAACAGCAAACTACCTTGGGCAATTCTACCTGTAATTGAATAATCACAGCTAGGGTTGAGTGAAGTGGCCAAAATTCACTTTGTGAATTAATTTGTGAATTCTGCAGAAATCGCAAAGTGTGAGTTTGCCAAATGTGCTAGGTTTTGAAGAGTGACGTTGCATTTTTTCAGCAAATTTACCCACATATGCTGACTAAGAGGCCACTTACCAAAGAAAGTAACCAATTCACAGTACAAACAATGCAATTTTGGTGAAGTCAAAGATCCTTGGGAAAGCAGAGCCTTCACAAAGCTTTGGGAAGGTGAATTTTGGCCACTTCATGGCCACTTTGCTGGCAAAATGTAAATTTGTAACATCTCTAGTACACCCCTGATCCATGATCTAATATGGGGGTGAGAAAAGTCAGTCACTAAATGATTACATTCAGTGTATTAGGGTGATCTGACAAGCCCTCCCTGCATGTCATTAAATTACTTCCCTCTCTGTGAACTACCCCCAACCCTTGCACCTTCTTGGGCCAAAAGCTAAAATCCTGCAGTCTTCACCTACCTCAAGACACTTGATCAATGATGAGGGCAATGTAGACAGTCCGCAGTGTTTCCTCTTGTATTCATTCCTTTCCCTAATGCATACTGACTCTATCTGTGTCTATACCAACTGTTTAGTGGTTTTGGTGTGTCGGCTCAAGGTATGTCTAGTATCACTAAGTGATGCTAGGCAGACTGTAATAGGGAGCACATATGAACGAATTGATGCATATACAGTACATTATGAGTTCAGATGTTCAGATGCAGTCTTTTATTAGAGTCTACTTGTGTCATTGAAAGAGGCAGCAGGAGGCCAATGGTGAAAGGTGGCCATTCATCTAGCCCTGGCCACACAGCGGGGGACTTTTTAAACCCTTTTTAATTTAGTAATAATTTTATCTTAATACATAACATCTAAATATTTGGGTAAACACGGTAGACACCACAAGGTACTGTATTCACACACCCCTTGCCTGTAAGACAAGTTGGGAAGGAAGATTAATGTTCAAAAGATGGAAAGGACACAAACTGAGAAAGTTGCCACCATACCACTTGTGTTGTTTTGTTATTAACAAAAAGAAAACATTATTAGCAGTTGATTCTTTTTCTAAAATGGGTTAAAATTATTAACTGTTTTATACATAAATACAGTAATCATCTGATTTTTATGCCACATTTAAGGTATTCTACAGAATATGAAAAAAAAGTATTTAAAAAAAAATAAACCAACTACAGTATCCATAAAATCTATTAAACAAAAACATAAAATGTATTACTTATTTTTTTAAGTAAATGATATTGTGTAATTCATACAGGGGTTCTTAATATATATTGTTATCAAGTCTGAGTGCACCCCCCTTGTTGTCACCCTAAAATTAAAAGTAGTTTATCAGCACTGTTTTGCAGGCTGATGGCTGTGCACAAAAGCATCTGAGACACGAGCATGCCCAGGGGATTGCTATCACTTCATTGTTTATTATAACTACAAACAAAGAGGCTGTGAAAGCTCTTCTAGCCATGAGGCATCCTGACAAACTGCCAGTTTAGTCACCAATAATAATGAGACTGGCACCAGCAATAAGCTCGTGCTAATCTAATGAGTGCCTGTTTCAACCATCCATTGATATTATAGCAGCTGCTAAGCACTCGGTGTTCAGGACACACAAAGGAGACATGTCTTAAATCAGATGAAAGATAATCACCCCCAATATGGCATTTGCCTTTACACAGAAGCAGTGTCACCTTACATCCCTTTGAGACTGCAAATAGACTCTTCAAGTCTCGAGCTCAACACCTAATGGGGTCATATGTGTGAGCTGAGCTCAGAATAAGAAACAAGCTACAATTACTGCTACAGCTAGCAGTCAATCAGAAAAGAAAGATGCATTAGGCCTGCAGACTAATATTTACAGGCTTGTGATGTCACTTCCTTCACTTAGTTTCCTGCAGTGAATGCAATTATGAGCAGATGGGCAAATGACATGATTCCACTGCTAATGAACTTCCCTACTGCGGAGTTTATGGAGGACAGTGCATCACTGTTTTCTTCCTTAGACTCTAAATTGCCCCATTTTTTCCAGCACAATTATTACACAGGCAAACATATTTGCATTAAAGTAAATGGTGTTGAAGGACTAAATGAATTATTTAACTAACTCTATTCAGTGACAATCACTTTGGGGACCTCTAAATAAAAAGAAACCTCAGTAACTGGGGATCTTGTTGCCCTGGTTCTAGTGTCACATTGTTTGTGAAAGTCATTCTCTGCTGTTGTATTGTTTGCTAAAAGCATGCATTGTGCTTGCTAAGAAAGAAAGGTAATTAGTAACCCACCAGGTAAATGGTATTCTTTGTTAGGGAGAATATACATGCTGGGTTAGAGGAGAATTAATGTATCCAGTTGACGATGTAGAGACTTTTTTTTGGTCTAATGATTCAGGAACTAAAGTATGGCCATTCACTTTTGAAGAAAACATATTGGATTGCTGAAACAGGACATCATTTTAACGGGCGGAAACAAGAGTATGTGTGTTGTGTTAACGGGTGGAAACAAGAGTATGTGTGTTGTGTTAAAGGATGGAAACAAGAACATGTGTGTTGTGTTAACGGGTGGAAACAAGAGTATGTGTGTTGTGTTTGTTGGAGTCAGTCAGTAGCAGTGCTTAGGGATGACATACTATCAGGGTTTGTGCTTTGCATTAGATTCTAGTACAACAGTTTAAAAATAATGGTTTGCAAGGGATGCTGTTGAAAAATGCATGTGTAGTACTATACTAAAAAAAAATTAAACATGTGAATCTTTGTTAAAATAAAAATCTTAACCAGAACCTGTACATCTAAATCTAAACACCAGAAGCAAACCAGCTGCCTGCCCACACACAGATCTCCCTCCTGGAGCGGGACCTAAGCAGGTGCCAAGAGAGGTAATTAAACTACCTCAGGAAGCAGCACCCTTGTAAGGGGGGTTAGTTCGTCAATGCTCTGCGCACATCGACTGCCTTACCCACCCACCCTAGCTCAGCACTACCTATATAGGCACTGTCTCGTGACATCACTTCCTATCTATCATTTTATTAAGTCCCCACTTTTCCATTTGCAGGTTATACCTGCTAGCCACTAGAGGGACCATCTGCCTTTTCTCCTCTGACTCACCACCTGAATTTCTTCCTCCTCCTACTTCCTGGAACCCCTCTACCTAATTACAGTACTTCTCTCCGCTACTCTCATCTCTGCCTCTGCCAACACCTCACCCTCACACCCAGCATCCTAGCTAGCCCTATATACTGACCCCCTACCCTACCACCAGACCTACACCCATCCTGCCACTAACCCCAGTGACCACTAAGAGTCACTATTTCCACCCTGATTTTGGCCCAAACACAGCCTGCTTTGAGCCCCCTAAAATCTGGATCCTTGTTCTCACCCAGGTACTAATTCAACTGCCCTACCAGGGTCTCAAACCTTGTATGCTGTCCACCAGAGTCCGTGATACTACCACTACTCCAAAGTGGTATCTACGCTTTCTGAAGGGCAGCCAAGATACTTGAACCTTTCTGCCCTACTGCTGCCTTAGGCACTATGTTTGTACACCTCCTCCTCAAATGCCTCCCCCTCATTTACATGCTGATACCCACATCCCATCAGCCAGACATCTCCCCTGACCCACTTGTACCAGCACCCATAACTCTCCCTGACCTAGTCCCATCCCATCCTACGCTCACCATGTATTATGGCCTGCAGCACCCACCCCCTGGATGGCCCCCCCACAGCCTACCCTGGCTCACCATGGTTGCTACTCGTCCTTGCTCTCCCAACCCCTCAAACACTGCCCATTCCTTGTTCCCCTATGGCCTCCTCCCCATCCCAGCGTACCCCCCAGAAGCTTACATGTTACCACCCCTTGGTCAGAGCCTTGGTCTTCCTACTACTCCTATCAGGTAATATACATCCAAACCCAGGCCCTGCACCCTCCAGGCCACCAGCTGGGTCTACTGGTCTCCACATAGCCTCCATGAATATATGCAGCCTACTGAAAAAATGTGATTCCCTCCAGTGCTGGACCATGCTACATTAACCAGACATCATTGCCCTGGTGGAAACCTGGCTGTCCAAATCCACCCCTGACTCCTTTGTCTCCCTCCCAGGCTATACCCTATACCGGAGGACCGAGTAGGCAAACACGGGGGTGGCTGTGCAATCTATACCAGGGACAGAATCATCGGACAAGCACTCCCTGCCCCAGCTCTTGTAAATGGGGCCCAGGCCCTTATCCTCAAACTTGCTCCTGACCCCTCCAGGGCCCTTTTATCTCACCACTGCCTATGTTCCCCCAAAGAACTCAAACTCAGTGCTGATATCTTTAACAGAATATCTTGCTACCCTCCACCACAAGGCGGAACAAATACTAGTGGGGGACCTAAACATGAACTGGCTCAGTGCCACCTCTTCTACTACCTGAGATTCTTTCACTGCCCTAGACGTAACACAACTCATTTCCCAGCCCACTAGAGTAAACCCAAAGCGAGGTACCAGTACCCTTCTGGAGCTAATAATCACCAACTGCCCCCCAAAAATCCATAACATCCAGGTCCTCTCAGACTCACTAAGTGACCACTCCCCTATACTATTCCTTTGGGTGGCCCCCACTTCCAAACTCACAGCCCTGACCACACTCTGCAGGCGCCTCCGACCTGGTGGGCTGATAAATCTCAAACAATTTCTCGCCTAGACTAACTGGTCCCCCATTCATAATGCACCCAAGTTAGATGCTGCCCTAGCCTTTTTCTCCCAAACCTTTAACAAGGTCTGTGACCTCTTTGCACCCCTCACAAGAATTCGATCCAAGAGACATAATGCACCCTGGGTTACCCCTGCCCTACTACAAATGTTCAGAAATTGGGATAACCTCTGGCACCTTACCACTGAAATGGGCTGGATGGCTGATAGACAGGCAAACAACGCTGCATGGAACAGGTGCACTTGGGCCATCTGTAAAGCCAAGGCCAGCCATTACCAGGCCACCCTCACCTCCTCCTGGGGGTGTGCCCTGACATTCTGGGACAATATTAAACAACTAAATTGGAAATCAAACTCCCCTCCCCCATCCCAACTCACTATTGATGGCTCTACCTCCACTGGCACTGCATGCATAGCAAACTACCTTAACACTTCCTTTACTGACCTTTGCTCTGTCCTTCCCAGTAATTTCTTTGACCCTCCCCCACCCTACCTCCCCCTGTCCTCCAACGCCCTGGCTTCCACCTACGTAGGGTATCTGTCCAGGAAGCCAGATCTCTCCTAATTAAAGCATTAAATAGCAACAATCCCGGCAGCGACTCCCTGGACCCCTGTATTCTCCGGCTGGTGCTGGATGAAGTCCTTGCCCCACTTACCAGCCTACTCAACCGATCCCTCTGCCTGGAGCAATTCCCCACTGCATGGAAAATGGCCATAGTCACACCCATTCATAAAAGGGGTGACAGGTCTTTCACCGGGAATTACCGCCCAATCTCCATTCCCCCCCCCCCCAAAGCCCTGGAAAAAATGGTGGCCATTCAAATCACTGAATATCTGACTAAGCATAACATCTTATGCCCAGAGCAGCACAGCTTCCATGCTGGTCACAGTACCAGCACTGCACTAATTGAGTTCTCCAATTTCCTACACTCCTCCCTGGACACCAGTTCCCTAGCTGGTGCAGTGTTCGTTAACCTCTCAAAGGTCTTCGACACTGTCTCCCACCCTCTTCTGCTGGATGCCCTCTGCCACACTGGTTTCTCTGCTGGCTCTCTTGACTGGTGCACAAGTTATCTATCTGCTTGCTCCCAATGTAAAAATCAATGGGACACTCTCCGAAACTTGTCCCATCCGCTCAGGGGTACCCCAGGGCTCCATCCTGGGCCCCCTACTCTTCTCACTCTATCTAAATACCCTGCCCAGTGCATGCTCTTGCAAAATTATTTTGTATGCAGACGATGCTGTCATATTTGCCACCCACCACAATTGCACCTCCATCCAGGACACCCTACAACAATCCTACAATGATGCCGAAGCCTGATTTAAAGAACACAGACTCATCATTCACCTCAAAAAAAACAAAACAGTGCTTTTTGCCCACCCCTAAAACAAAGCCTGCAACTTCCCACTCCATATCCTCCCCAGTACCAAACAACCGCTTGAACAAGTCTGTTCCTACAAATACCTTGGGGTTTCTTTCGACTCAGCCCTCACCTACCACACCCACATTGATGCCCTTGCATCTGCCACCAACACAAGGCTTGGCATCCTCTACCACTATAAAAACTGCCTCCCCCCTGATGCTCTCCGACTTGCAGTTACATCTTCAGTACTGTCCCTAGTTGACTATGGCCTGCCAGTCTACGGTACTGCTGACACTACCGCCCTCAACAAAATTAGACTCACCCTAAATAAGGCCTTCAGGCTGATTACTGCTGCCCCCAGGCTCACACACACTTGTCAACTCTATGACGAGGCAAAACTGCTTAACCTAGATGAACAGCTAAGCTATCAAACCTGCCTCATCACAAAAAAACTCTACTTGGACTATCCCTCCTGGGGTGACAGCCTCCATCTGCCACACCCAACCCACTATTGCAAACCGAACCTCTGACAAAACCACTCTACTGGTTCCCAGATCCAGGACCACCCATGGTCAGAGGTCCTTCTGCTACAGAGCTCCATCCTGGTTTAACTCTCTCCATGCTCCCATCTCCAATGCCCCCACAATCGCCAACTTCAAAACCATCCTTCGGAGCCAACTGTTTAACACTCACAGCTGCTCCTGTCTCTAAATATGGCCTAGATCTCTCCACACTTATCAACTCCCACTGGGCGGCACTCCACCTCATCCCCCCCAACTTCTCCCCCATTGCATATTGCCTTTGTTAATACCAGCATGTGCTCAGCTGTATCGATGTAATTGCAACTAAATTGTATCAATGTAATTGCAACTAAATTGTATAAATGGATGAAACCACTCTGTGCATCTCTAAGGATGTGACCTAAATTTTATGCTGTAACCTAAATTTGTTCTGTCTGTCTGTCCTCTATGTGACGAGGTACCGTTGGAAATGAGCATCTGGCTCAAAGGTTGTAAACTGATGTACAAATAAATAAATAAATAAAGTAAATGATGAAAATCCCTCTTTTTATAGATCATGAGATACAACTAAACTGAAGCCATAAACCAGTGGGGAAAAAAGCCAGAGAAATAAATACTACAAGCAGCCAACCCTACTATGCAGACTGGCATTGTTTCTGACACCACTGCTACACTTACATTGCAATGTGCATGTGTTCCACATTACAACTGCTGTTTAGTTCTTGAAGTGTCCCTTAACTAAAACTGTGAGCAAAGCAGCAAGAGTCCTTTACATGCCTTGCCCAGTAGTACCTTCAAAGTGTTTTTCTCCCATGTGGGATATCAGAATTTATACCATGAACTGACTCCCCACACATCAAGCTATCAGTGCTATGTGGGCACTGTAGCAGCACTGCACTCAAACCACAGAAGAGAAGCAGGATGTCAGTAACCCACTGTACTAGAATCTCCTGGGGGCACTGGAGCAGCTTTGACATCATGGATGGCAGCACAATGTTTCCCTCAAAGCCAGTGCTGCAGTCAGACCAGCACATTTGTGTCACGGGTGGTGAGAGGGAGAAAAGGGGTAAAACTCACCAACCTACTGTAGATAGAAACATAGAATTTGATAGCAGATAACCCCCAGGCCCTCCTAATCTGCCCTTTTTCCCCATATCTGCTGCAAAAACCAAAGACCCTACTTGATCTCTTGCTTTGTTCTCCTACCTATACCCAGGGTATCCCTATGCAAATCCCATGCATTTTTGAATCCCCCTGCTGAATTTGTCTCCACCAACTCCACTGGGAGGCTGTTTCAGGCATCCACCACCCTTTCTCTGAAGAAATACTTCCTCATGTTACCCCTTAGTCTACCCCTTCCAGCCTCATGTCATGACCCCTTGTTCTAGAACATCTCTTTTTCTGAAAGATGCTACCCTCCTGTACCTTATTTATGCACTTGAGATATTTGAAGGTCTCTGTGATATCCCCCTCTCTCTCTCTCTCCTCTCCTCCAGGGTGTACAATTTGAGGTCATCCAATACCTTCTTATACGACTTTTGGTGCAGGCGCTGCACTGTTTTTGTTGCCCTCCTCTGAACTTCCTCAAGGTACTCAATGATGGCTGTCCTCCTGCTACCACATCCATGACTCCGGCTCTGCTTGCTCCCCTTGGCTCCTGTGGCACAAAAGATGTTTTTGTATGGCCCTGTCCACCAGTGTTTGTCTATGTAATGTTGTTAGATAGCAGGCTAGCAGGGTCCCTTAACACCTTTCAAGAAGCCATTGTACTAGATGCTATTTACTAGGTATTTAAAACAGAAGAAGGCCAATGTCCATATAATATGGCTCCTGAATTAGCAGCACCATTTTGTTGAGTCCTTGCCTAGGAGGTATTTATCAAGCCTATTTTTAAAAGTAGCAAAGGAGTCCACATTGACATATCTCTTGGCAGGCTATCCCACAATGTTATTGTCCTTTGCCTGAAAGCATTTTTTTTAGGGTATGCCAATTTAAGCTGTCAGCTGTGGCTTCTTAGGTCAATATTTCTTTCACTAATTTCCAAGTATAAACTTGATATTAGCTCTCCATCCCTTGTTATTTTATACAGCTCAAGCATATCTTCTCTTAAATGCCTTCTCTCCAAGGTGTAGAGCTCTAGTGTATATAATCTGGTCTTGTATGGCTTATGTTTTAATCAGATATCATCTTTGTCGTTCAGGTACTGGCATGAAAGTAGGTAGTGTTTTCAGTTTGGGGATGGGACAAACCAGAAGCAGGAACAGGCTAACAGTGGAAAGTAGGGACACAGCTGGGGTTGAGGGGAATAAAGTGCAAATGACAAAAAAGTGATGTTCACTTGGACCTGGTGTTTTGTGAATTAATTAGTTCAAAAATCTACATTAACATAATGTCTGGGCACTTGACAAACTGAAAAAAGTCTGGCAATCCAATTTTAGGACTTTTTGGTTGATGACCATAACTGTGCCTGTTATGCTAGATCCTGCAGGTAGGGTTGTTTTTCAAACTCTACTGTATATAAACAAGCTATGAAACAAAACTTGGATGAATAGCAAACAACTCACTACAATGGATTATCTGGCTATCCCCAGAAAACCAATGTATTATCCATTTACTTTTCCTGCTAAGTGTAAAGTAAAGGAATATTTGCTCAGTACCCCTTCACATTAAAAATTCACTCCACACATTTTGTCAAAGGTCCCAACCAAGTTCAAATTATTACAGCTTTGATTATTGTTACGCTACCTGAGGAGCTACCCTGATCCCCAGCAGCCTATATGATCCCTTACCTGAAATGCACTACTAAGGCTGAAAATGTTTATTTGAATCCTTCATTCTACCCAGTTTCCCTTTCAGAAACGATTGCAGTACGTATTAAGAAACACAACAACCCTATTTTTTGTGTCATCAGATGGGCTAGTCCCAAGCCAGTCCACTGGTACAGAGGCAGAGCATCCGTCCTCAATGCCAGCAACCCGTGTTGGAAATGGACTCAGGACATCAGCAGGCCAACTGGAGGAGAAGGATTGAGCATCCTAGAGACTGCTAGCCTTCTCTGGGGGGGAGGGGGCTACAGTGTCTGGCATATCACGAACCTCTGGCAGAGGATGGGGGATCCAATTGTGCCTGTGCCATCACCTGAGGGAGCTGGGGCAGATGCAGGTCATCATTGCACATCCCCTGCCCCCAGGTAGAGATGCCACACCTGCAGAACATCCGACCCCCAGCATGATGCCCTGTTCTGCTGCTGCCAACAGTGTCCTCTGGGGGGGGTCCCACTCCCATGACCGCACTGGGGGGTAAGCTAGGCATGCTTTGATGGACCATGGGGAAGGGGCGCCGACTCAACAGCCCCACCAAGGGAGGTAAGCCTTTGCATGGGAGACTGGCATGCTGGTGGGGCTGAACTCCCTTTGGGGGGTGGACTACAAAAAAAAAAAGGCTAGTACTGCAATTTTTGCCCATACAATCCTAATCCCTGCAAGTGCCCAAGTTTGTGCTGACAACTAAGTTCAGTCACCCTGTGAACCCCTGACTTCCATTCCCAATAGCATTTCTCACTAATATGTACATTCTGAAAAGCATTTCAGAAATCAAATCATCATTCCACCTGAACTCTCCCATTGGAATCCTGTATCCTGACTAGCTCTACTGTCCCACTCTCTCTTTTGATCCATATTTAGGGGGGCCAGTAGAGCTTTGTGGAATGCAGAATTCCACAGGGGTAATTGAGAAAAATTTGAATTTCTGCTTCTGAAATGCTTTTCAGAATTGTTTGATAAATTCTGCAGAATTCCTTAAGCATTTGTGTGTTTTTTTATTTGAATGGCATATTACTTTTCCTAAATGTTCATAAACCATGGATTAGGTTTCCAAGGTTTACCTAAGCCACTCATAAATGCTCACAGTTTACACTGGCTGTTTAATGCAACAGCTTAATCTGGTTCGATTTCAGTTGCTTACCATTTGTATCCCCCCCTCCCCCCGGTCACCCCTGAAAAAGGGATTCTAGGCCCAGTTGACTTACCAAGTCAACAAAATTCAATAAATAAATAAATCCACAGATTAGTTTTTCGAAGTTTTCACTGATGAAGTAACGTAAACTGCAGAAAACTAATCTTCAGTTCATGTAAACTGTAAAACACTAATCTGGGTTTATTAAATGGATAGGGAAAATCCTGCATCCTGACTGGTTGGCACCTATGTTTTATATTTTCCTAGCACTCAGACAGCAAAAACAGTATCAGTACCTTTTTCAAAAATTCCTGATTGACATGACAAACGTTGGTGCCAACTTTATTAAAAATCATGTAGGCAATAAAAATGAAACTACCTCAAAATGAATAGAACAAAGTCATAGTTTTATTTATTTATTTATTTTTTTGGATGGGAGGGCTTCTTTTCTGACCATTAATCCCACCATACTTACTTGCCTTGTAGGGACATTTTTGTTGTTTGCCTTGCCACAGATAAAACTGAACCCAAGACTTTAATGAGACCTTCTGTTGTGTGTGCTTGTGTGGGGAGAGGTGAAGCTTCAGCCAGCTGAATTCTGCAAAAGTATGAATTCCTGCATTCCATGATAAATACAACTCCATCTGATGAATGTGTAGTGAGATCAGTGCTTGACAGATGATAACGGACTGTTTCTTTCTAGTTTCTTTTAACAAAATAAAATACTTTTTTTTTTAATAACACAAAAGTTATCTTTTTTGTTCTGTTTTAAGATTTTTTCAATTTTTAAATTTTATAAGCACAATAAAACACTTCAGCAGTGTGCATTACAGTGACCTAACCACATTTCAAGGGGCTGAGGCACTCAGCCTGTAGCATCATGAGTTACTAAATCCCATAGTATACATTTAGATCAGCATAATTCATGCTCCATCATGTCTTGTTACTTACTTAAGTGAACTGCAGAAAACTAATCTGCAGTTTAAATAAGAAACTGCAAATACTTTCATAAGGGTAAAATTCTTTTTCTAATGTAATTCTGCAGAATCAGAAAGAATTTACGAAATTTCATAAGTTAATCGGAAGTAGAATTCAAAAACCCCACACAGCTCTGCTATCCAGTCACAGCCCCTGTGCTGGCTATGAGATTGCAGCTGTCAGTACCAATTTGGTCAAATAGGGAGGCTTTATTGGCCTATAGGGCTGGGACTAACCTTCTTAGGTGACTCAATATTGAGGCCATTAGGTGTTACTCTGTAAGTATACCTTGGTTGGATGGGGGGGCATTAAGCAATTGTTTTTTTTTGGGGGGGGCTATTATTTATTTATTTTTCATTTTGTCTCTAATATGATTGCATAAATGGCATTTTACCCATTTCACCCCCAAAGGACTGCTTTAGAGGCTCTAGAAGGATCAAATTCTATTATGTTGGTTCCACAATCCAAATTATTCAAATTTCCTGGATTGTATCTACCCAAGCATATAATAAACATGATTACCTTTCATACAAGAACAGGTGCAGTTAGGGGCATAGACTTGAAAACCAAGTTCTGCACATTATGACTACTGTTTAATTGTAGCATTTTGTAATAAAGTTTTAAACATTTTGGTAAAAGAGACAGTGTGTACTTAAATTCACAATTGTTTACCTAGTAGCAACCTTCACCTGTTTCTCCCCAAACGATCTAAGAATGGAGTTATCAGAAAAGGCCCCCCCCCCCCCAAAAACAATCACTAGGACTGGCAAAGCATCACTTCCATACCAAAAGCCAGTCCCAGTGTCAGTAAACAACGACCAACCCACAATAATCAGTCAGGCACTGGAAGCCAACTCCTAGTTCCATGTAAAAGATCCCTCCCAAACTCATATCAAAATCATGACCTCATCCTAAGTGTTAGTGTAGGAGAAGTCCTATCATTAAGTGCTGGGCAGAAACTGTGAACTTATTTTGCAAAAAATTCACAAAATCTTAGGTATCATAGGTTGCCCGGAGCTCTATATCGATCAAGGTCCATTATAGTTTGCTATTATCAGTAATATCCTAAGATGTTGTTTCTAATCAGGTGTGCATCCAGTTGTGCCTTAAAGCTATGCATACTACCACTAGCCACTACTTATAGGGGGAGTCTGTTCCAGATTTGTGTTGCCCTAATAGCAAGCCAGTTTTTCCTTTTGGTGGTATTCAATCTTTTGACTTCATTCTGCAGGGGATGAGATCTAGTATGATGACTCTTATCCTTAAATTCCAGTCTCAGTAGTTCCCATAACTGGGTGTCAGTAAGAGCTCTGTACAGCAAATACATATCCCCCTCATAGGTCTGAATTCCAGTGAGTACAGTCCCAGGATATCCAGTCTGGATTTGTAGTCCAATCCCTACATGTCTCTAATCCTACATGTTGCCCTTCTCTGGACCCTCTCCAGGGCCTGGCTATCCCTTCTGCCACCAGGGGACCAAACTTGTGCACAGTACTCCATGTGTGGTTGAACCAGGGATGTATACAGTGGTAGCAATACATCCTTACTTCTACACTTGATGTTTTTATAAATGCAGTGTAATATACTGCTAGCCTTTTTAATTACTCGGTTACACTGTGATTTGAAACTGAAGTCATTCATGATCCTGACACCCAGGTGTCTTTCATCTTCTATGGTGTTGAGCTTTGCCCCCCCCAAATAGGTAATCTTCCTGTCTATTCTTTTTCCTGAAATGCATCACATTGCATTTTTCCACATTGAATGACAATTTCTTGTCATTTGCCCAGGTTTCAAGGTCTATTAAAGCTAGCTGGAGGGCATCTGCATCCTCTGGGGTATCCACAATGTGCCCAATTCTTGTGTCATCAACAAACTTAGGCAACCATTCACCAATAGTGGTACTCATAGAGGAAATGTAGACATTGAACATACATGGCCCTAGTACAGATCCCTGCAGCAACCCACTTGTCATATCTGCCCATTCTGAATATGTCCCTTTTATACTAACTTTTTGTTTCCTATTGGAGAGCCATGATTCTATTCAACTTGATACTGTACCAGTAATTCCGAGTTCTACTAAGGCATCGATCAATTCCCCGTGTGGTACCTTATCAAATGCCTTGGAGAAATCTAGGAAGATAACATTTACTGAATGTCTGTCATTCAAGGCTTTACTGACCCCACCATAAAACTCAAGTAAGTTTGTCTGACATGACCTGCCCTGGGTGAATCCATGCTATGTATAATCTAGGGCATCTATTAATCTAAGGAGATTAATTAAATAATCTTTTATAAAGCCTTCCAGGATCTTTCCAAACACAGCTCTTAAGCTAATGGGTCTTTAATTTTCCACCTTATGCTTGGTACCATTTTTATGAATTGGTACCATGACTGCCTGTCTCTAGGTTTCCAGGAATGCTACAAATGTTATGAATTTTTTCCAGAATTTTGACTTTGCCAACATCTGAATCCTTCAATTGTGTTCCATGAATTTTTGTCACATTTCTTGAACATCTCTGGCTGAATTGCAGAATGAAGCACATTAACTGCTTAATGATAGTTTTTAAGAATTAAAGTCTGCAATTTAATACACCTTTCTACAATACATGCACACTTTCCACAGTTCTATAGAGAACAGTGTGGTCTGTTCTACAGAATTGCAATCCACAGTTTAATACAACAGTTCTAAGTTAGAATTTCACAAATGTTGCCAGCCAAAGTGCAACACAAAATTTTGAAGAAGCAAAAGTTGGACGTTCCTGGAAATTCTACTGGAGGAATTTTATTTTTGGACAACACTACTCCCATTATAAATCTTGGAGATAGCACTTGATGTCCATTATTGGTAACCAGCATTACTCCCAAACATGTACACATCCCCCTGATCACATTCTACCCACTGTGCATTCCCTACTTAGTCCAGCCCAACAACTCCAACACCATCCTTAATATAAAAAAAGAAAACAAACAAAAACTAAGAACTAGCCATAATGAAAGATTGCCAGTGTTGTCCACATCTTCCAATCTTTGCAAAGCTTTCCTTTTTCTCTTGAGTTGAGTACATGAGAGACACTCCAGCATGTTAGGTGTCAACATGGCTTAGTTGGTAGCATATCTGCCTCTGGACCAGAAGGTTGTGAGTTCTAGTCCACCACTAGGATTGGGCTCATATCTGAAATGCTGGCACCCGAGGGTAATATTAGTGGGGTGCTATAGTGTCAGGGTTTGCCATCCTTCAGGTGCGATGCTAAATTTAGGTCATTCCTACCCATCCTGGCAGATATTCAGGTGGAAGAAAAAGAACCCAAGGAACCTCTTGCAAAGAGTAGGGTATTTTATATTAAAAATATAAAACAACAGCAAAAATATGTAACTAATGCATCAAGTACCTAACAGTTCTAAATGAGTCAAAAACAAAGGAAAAGGAAAGAAAGCATTTGAAACAATTTGTAATTTAATCAGCCACGTAGCCAATGTCTGCCATGCCATAAATGATCAATCTGAGTTTTCAATAGACAGATTACTTCTTTTTGGTAAATATTATGCAATTAATTATGTACTTTGTAAAAAACATCTACAAGTGAAAAGTCTGTTTGTTGTAAGACCCACTAACATCTGCTCTGCCAAATTATCCATTTAAGACATGCAAAGATAACACAAACAGTGCTAGAATGCCATTTACGCTATACTGGAGTTAAATTGCCTAATATTAACACATCAAAGTTGAGAGTAGAAAAACAAGGTGCTTTCCACTGTGCTGCCACTAGAGGCCAGAATTATGTTATAAGGCACATTCAAAAAAGGTTCTATGTCCTAACAGCGATCACAAAACAGTGATTGCTGTTATGGCGAGCGTACATTGCTGAAACACAAATTAGCAATGTACACTTACAGGTGACATAGACCAACATGATGTAAACAAGCATTAATGTGGCGGGGCTGTGCCCCCTGCACTGCCTCCTGCACCCCCCTGACTTTAAATAACTCACTCCAGCAGGGTGCATGTCAGGGAGGAGGAGAAAGTAAAAAAAAAATAAAGTATACTGTGCAAGCAAGCAAAATATACCACTCCCCAGCCCTGAACCCTGTACCTGCTGCTCCTGTACTAGTCACCCTCACCACCACACCACATGGCTAGCTCAGCAGTGGTATGATGCTCTGTCCCACACAAACCCCCTTCCCTATTCCTCCCCTTCCGGTCACCATGTTACTGTGCCACAACCTTCCCTTGCTCATCCCTACCATTGCTGTACTATCACTCACTACCCTACAGAGTAGCACAAATGTGAGTCACTGCAAATGAGTCACTATTATTGTAGTCACTCATTTGCAGTCACCTATATTTATTTATTAATTTGCTTTTGGTAACTGGATAAGTGTTCTAGGCATAGAGATGCCTATTTTCAGGCACGATCCAGGAGGGTACATGTTGAAATACATAGCAACAAACATTGTGAAAACTACATCAAATCAGTGAAACAGAGGATTGCAAGTCAAAATACAATTAACTTAGTCATTAGGAAAATACATTTTGAGACTAAATCACAATAACATAAACAAGTGCAACTTCAACAATATACAAAGTACAAAATTGGTGGACTGTATTTACAGAATACAATAGGGTGCCATTGAGATTGAAAGAGTAGGAACACAGTAAGTCAACTAGCGAGCAAACCAGGACTAAGGGTCCAAGAGATTAAATATTAGAGTAGTAGAGTAGAGGTATTGAGCTGCTCAGTGAATTTGTTGGGGAGGGAGGAGAGTAGGGACTAAGGGGGGGAGGGGAAGGTGGAAGGGGTATAGCATAGGAAAGGGGTAAAGGATAGAACGTGAAAAGATGAGAGCTAGTAGATGAAGTGAGGGAGGGAAAGTATTAGGGAGAAACTAGTTGTAGCAAGGTGGGGGAGGTAGGGGAAAGTGGATGACCTAAGGTGGGTGAAAGCATGTGCAGGGAGATGATACAAGTAAGTGATTATGGTTGGTGAAGTGTCTTGAAACAGAAATGAGTGGGAGCAAGGTGAATAGCTTGAGGAAGGGAGGTCCAATTTTTAGGAGCAGCATATGAGAAAGCTCACACACCCAAAGATGTTATACATCTGGGAATGTGGAGAGGGGTTTGGTAATTTGATCTGATCCCACAGGAGAAAGTTTGGGGGTGTAGCATGGAGGCAAGGGATTCAGGGAGACCTGATTTGGCTATATCATCAATAAGAGATCCAAAGGATTGTAGTCAACAGGCAGCAGGGTAGGGCCATTTTAAATCAGCAAAGAGCTGGCAGTGGTGCTTGTACCGAGGGGGATATCACTGGATACCTTCAAAAAACAGGTGTTTCATTGTTTCTAGGCATCCCATGCACAACTGTCTCAGACATAATCATTCTATCAAGGCTTTATGCTTATGGTTGTTTTTGACATTTAACTTTTCATGGCTACATAACCACACAGTGTCCCTCATTCAGTTTGGTATTCTAGGGTTCATGACAGCATCCAAAATACAATGATCAGGAACTTTGGTGGTACCTGGAAATATCGCATCTTTAAAAAAGGAAGTGCACAAAATTGTAGAATAAAGTTGTTTCATATGTGAAGAAATAATTTGTGCTACAGTGAGTTTCTACTGTTTTAGCTTGAAAAAATAGTCTGTAATGTACATTGGAGAAAGAGGGCCTGTCCTTGAAAAATGGAAGACACTGCTTTCCCACCTATGAAGCAGAAATACACCCCATTTCCAGAGCAGTTCAGGCCATGGCAACAAACACTGCCCCTTGTAGAAGGGGTGTTAAATTAGATTAAAAAAAATATACAAAAAAACCCCACAAAAAAATGGATTAATCATACCTACACTATATTGTATATATTTTCTTAAATTTCTTTCTTACGTCTCAGTACTCTACAAAATTCAATATAAGAGTTGCACCTTATACAGTAATTAATTTGTTACACAATGTAAAACTTTGTGATACTAGTAAATCTGTCCACCTCAAAATTCCTTGAACCATAAATAAATTATATTTACTACCCCTTGACTCTGTTATCTTATTCCAATATTCTACCATATACTGTATATCCATATAACCAGGGTACATTTTCCTTATTAACCTTAATTTTTCAGAATGCATCAGTGCATCATCATGTTTAAGAAACAATGGCAGGATTTTCAGGTCTTATTGCTAATGCACTGTCAGATTCCGGCTGCAGTTAGTGCAACAGTGCAACTGTGCTACCTGCATTGCAAAGTGTGGGTTTAGTATGCTCCCCTCCTACCTCACCAGCCTCCTGTACCCCTCAACCAACCCGGGTTACTCACTTCATACTGGAGACTTTGGCTCCGTCACCCTCCCTCTACCACACTCTCAGTCAGGCAAGTTATCCTTTGCCTTCAGGCTCCTTGCCCTTTGGAATCATCTCCACCACTCATTTCACCTCTTGCCCACTGTTGCATCCCTCAAAAAACACCTAAAACCCCTCCCTACCCCTGCTGCTGCTTCCCTCATCATCATCACCATTGACACCCTCTGCACCTGCCCTTGATTTCTTACCCTTCCCCTTAACTATCTAGTCCCTCATTTGTGGATCCTTACACTTCACACCAAATACTATTGCCTGATCATAAAACACTGTATATTCTCATTTGTATGTATTCTATATATGGCATACATTTGCAATATTTCTTGTACTTTATAGTATATATTGTGAAAAACATCCTGGCACAGATATTCAAAAAGGTTGCACCATACGCAACAGGGATGTGCCAGCACAAGTCCAAAATTGCGCCATTATACGATATTCAGTGGGAGGCAGATGCACCCCTCAAATCACAATGCACAAGAGTACAATGGTAATGAATGCATGTGCAACTGAAGGGGGAGAAACCATGAATAAATGGCACGGTGCGATATTCAACAACATGTGCCATGTGCAATAGGGGAGCAAACGGAAGTTGCACGATAGTGGAAATGATCCAAAATAAAAAGGAACAAGAGAGAGGTGCAAGAATGCTACAGGGAAGCCACATGTGGGAGAACTGCAAGCAGGCACAAGCAACTGTGAGCAGGACAGGGCAGGAGCAGGACAGAGCACCTGGAACCACCTGGAACAGGAAAGGAATGGGGAGCCTGTGCCACTGTGCAGGACAAAAGGGGGAAGTGCCACACAGCACTGAGGGCATGGACAGTGAGCAGTACGGCCACTACTGGGAGGTGTTCCCAGTGCAGGGAGAGTGGCAGTAAGGACAGCAGAGGGAATGGTAAACAAGCTAGGGACACAGCCAGTGCCACCATCCAGATGGAGGCAGTAATGAGGGGGTGAGAAGGCAGGCAGCAGAGGGACATGGCTGTAGAAAGGCCCATCGGTGGTATGCCCCCAACAGGCAGTACTGAGCCTGCACCAGCTTCGAGCTGTACACTGATACAGAGATCATGGGCTGGTGCTGCCTGAACCGGGTGATCCTGAGGCGGCTCTGTGAGCTGTGCAGTAATGTGATGCAGGCAACCACATGACAGAGCCATGCTCTGTCAGCAGAGACCAAAGTGACAGCTGTCATGTGCCTACTCACCAAGGGTACCTTCCAGAGACCAACAGGGGACATGACAGGCATACCCAGTCGACCGCATCACGCCTTCTCACCCAATTCCTCAGCGCACTGCTGCCACATGCTGCAGAGTACATCGGTTTCCCCAGCACACCAGCAGAGTGCACAGAAAACATTCAGGTGTTCCACAGGGTGGCACGTATGCCTGGCATGCTTGGGGCAATAGACTGCACCCATGTGGCCATCTGCACGCCACCTGGCCCCGAAGGGGCTGCATACATAAATTGAAAGGGGTATGCAAGCATCAACTGCCAGGTGGTGTGTGATGCCAGGGGGTGCATAACCAATGTCTGTGCCACATGCCCTGGGAGAGCACATGATGCCTTCATCTGGCACCAGTCTGCACTGTGCCACAGGTTCAAGAGTGGGGACTTCCCCACTGGCCACCTAGTGGGTGAGTATGCAAATCACCCAGTGAGACATGGATCTTGGGAGGGGCATAGTCAGAGGTGACATGGTTACTTGCCTAGATGGCCCATGGCAGGGCAATGCTGACAACCAAACTAATGTCCACCATCTACACACAGGTAACAGTGAATACCCACTCCGTCCCTGGCTGTTCACACCATACCAGCGGCTTGTGACCCCATCGCAGCAATGCTACAATGAGGCACATGCCACCACATGCAGTGTCATCAAGCGGGTGTTCGGGATGCTGAAGGCACAATTTCCGCTGCCTGGACACGTCTGGCGGTGCCCTACAGTACAGCCCCTCAAAGGTCTGCAGGCTATTCCTGGCCTGTTGCATCCTGCACAACATGGCCAATGACTGTGGGATAAACGTACAGGTCAAAGAGGGGGACAGCAATGGGGACAATGAGGACGCTGGTGAAGATGGTGATGGGCAGCCCCCCCCTTGGTCGAAGGGACCCCAACTGATCCAGATGGTGCAGCTGCACCGGGACACCATCACAAAGGAGCATGTCAACCAACCCATGTAAGTCATGGGGCCATGTGCAACCACCAATGGCAAGGGCACAACCCACAAATATGCATGGACAAACCCCAGAGTTGCATGTTGTAAAGGGAATTGGCTGAGCATGGAACCACACATGCCGTTAGGAATGAGCAAGGTCTAACACGGCACGCGGTCACACACACACACTCACACACACACACACAACCAACAAGACATGCACAAAGGGTAGGAGGCACGCCGACCCCAACCGCCACCCATAGACACACACATGTCCACAGACCACCACACCCAGTGTCTGTCATTGTGCATGTGTCAGATGCTGGGTACCATTGCACAGTGGTGGACAGTGCAACGCAGGCATCATCATGCACACACCACAGTGGACAGCAGCTGGGAGGGTGTCCAGATGGAATGTGTGTGAATGTGCAGGGCCAGGTACCCCACCCTTGCACTGCACGTTGAACAACACAATGCACACAGGGCAGCCTCAGACAGTAGCCTTGGTGGGAGACAGGTCAGTCACATGCCACAGTGCCACGGCCACCACGGATGCATGGGCGGCCCTGCTGAGACCCACCATCAGTGACAGGCTGACCAATGGCCTCATGTGGTGGCACCGACAGTCCCTCAGAGGTTCTGCTGCATGAACGGGACCGTGCTCACACAGGGGTCTGCAGCACACCAAATATGCCTGCGCCAGGTGTGCTCGGGATGCCCACAGCTGAACCCGGTGTCGACAAGGAGGGTGTCACACGATGCTGGGAACAGGGGATGGACATTGCACTGTGCAGTGTCTGCAATGCATGGGCAAATAACTGTGTGCCCACTGTGGCCATGACAGCTGTGATTGTCTGTGTCAGCCTGTCAATGGCAGTGGTCACATCCTCCCACAGCCAGTCCATCTCTGCCAGGAGCAGACCAGTGTCCCTGCTGCTCCACTCCTCTGCCTGGCACAGGGCCACACTGAGTGCATCCACCATCATCACAAGCCGTAACTGCTGAGCGACTGAATCTTGGAGTACGCAGGTGTGCTCATCTAAGAGGTCATCCACCTGATCGGCCCTCATGGTGTTCATGGCCATGATGGGCAGCACCCCTGGAGGGTGGGAGCTGCACACCAGGGCCATGTCCACAGGCGGTGCACTGATGCCACCCCCGACACTGTACCCCTATGGCCATTGGCCAACTTCTGACACTGCCCCTCCAGCTGCCACTCTCCAGGGCTCAAAGGTGCCACCGCAGCAGCTGCAACAGCCCCCACTGTCCTGGACACACACCAGTGCTGCCCCACTGGTGCAGACAGGAACAGGCTGGGACTGTGGTGTCACGCAGGCCTCCACGGCGGCACCACCTTTGGCTATGCCGTGCTGTCACCTGCTGTGTGGCCATTCTGCTGCTCACATGTATCACTGTCCATGATGTGAGCTCCATCATCATCAGTGACGGATCTGGCACCAGTCCAAGTCTCAGCATGCTGGCATCCATGGACACTGGCATGCTGGGACATGGGCAGGGCCTCCTCCGCACCTGCTCCACCAACATCAGTCCAGACAGCCAGGTGGGCCCCCTGTTGCCCTAACCCTGGGACACCTGTGGAGGTGGACGGACCCTCCTCTATGTCCATGGTATCGCCCTCAGTGGATGAGCCCACCACCGCTGACCCATGTAGACATTCAGGAGCTGTAAGGGAACACAGTAGCATTAATGTATCTGCTCTACCCTGTCTCATCCCCCCCAGTGACAGATCAGGACCTACCATGCAGTGATGGGCTGCCACCCGTCTGGAATCCACCACCTGGAACACCCTCAATGGCACAATGCCGCATGCTGCCAGCAATCCGCTCTTCTTGTGGGGTCAGGCATTGCACGGCTGGATGTCCCCCACTGGTCACAGCCCGTGCTGCCCTGATGGCAGCCACCTTATCCTTAATCCTCCGCTTGTCTGTGCCCACCTTCTTCTTGCACTCCTGCATGGACTGCTGGTGGCTGCCATAAAGGTTGACAGCACGTGCCACCTCTCCCCATGCAGCAGCATGGGCCTGTGGTGTTCCCCGCTGTCTGCTGAGCAGTGGCTCCTGGTCAAGGTAGGCCTCAAACAGAGCATCTGCTTCTGCCTTGGTGAAGTTAGGCCTCCTCTTCCTCCCATGTCTCTGTTCCTCTTCCTCCACCTCACGATCACTCATTCTTGATCCTGTGGGAATGACAGGTGTTACCTGTGACTGTGCAGTCCCATGCATGTCCCACACACCACAGTCCACACTCCCAAACAGCATGCAACTCACCACAATAGACTGCAATACCAGACTATGGCATCTGCAGCCCAATGTCACATTTATATAGCGCAATGCATACAAATGAGGTGAGGTACAATTTTAAGTGGATGCTAATGCGGTATCTGTGCCATTGAATAGATGATTAGCTGATTTGCATATGCCGGCTGAATATTGCGCTGTTGCACCTTGCACAATTGTGTTGAACGTGCTCAGGCAAGGGCACATTTCTGTGACATGCGCAGTGGACACCAAATGGCACATGCCCGGTGTGCTGATGCTGACGTCTGCCACCCTGCTGACGTGCTGAGGCAAAGCATGGCATGGCCACCATTGTGCAGTGGTGCTACTGTGCTGTTCACATGTATGGCGTTCTGGTACTGGGGTGCTGTAGGCACACTGGGGCAACAGCATGGTAGGCCGCTACAGGAAGTGGCACACAGGTGCCCTACCACGCTACATGTGGTGAGTACCAATCGCGCTGTGGTGGTACGTGCGTGAGAGACCCCTGACCCTGTGCCGACCTTTGCCCCTAGCCACCATGCGTCTGCATGGGTGCACCTTTATTACACTGTTCGGTGACAGCACAATGGGGAATGGCAGTGCAGTACCAGGCAGCATCCGCACGTGGCAGATGTGCACTACAGAGTGCCATTTTGATACTGAAAAATTGCAGGATGGCACAGAGATGGGCACCGATCTGGAGCCAGGTCGAACTGGCCAATCTTGTGCAGTTGGTGGAGCCCCATGGTGCTGCCCTATTTGGGGAGGCACCCCTGGACAGGGCCAGGAGTGCCATGCGAAATGAGGTGGCGGTGGCCCTGGAGGAGGGTACTGCCATGGAGCGCATGGCAGAGCAGTGCAGGCACCGCTATGGGGACCTGCAGTGTCAGGACCTGGACAGGCTTGCCCACCTGAGGGCACATGCCAGGAGGGGCATGGTGCCACGGCCAGGTTGGTGCCCCATCCATACACTGATAACCTCCATACGGGTATCACGGCGGCATGTGTCCAGCACATGGGGGTGCCATCAAATATGGACCTTGGTGGTGGTAGAGGGGTGGGGGCAGATGGGTATGGCTGTGTGGGATTGCACACACACATGGGGGAGGGGGGACTTTGCTACTGGATTGTACTGATGTTCCTCTCTCCATGTTTGCACCATAGGCCCATAGGAGTGCCGGCATGCCAGGGAGGGGAGGATGCACCGTGAGCCACAGCATTCGGCAAGGGTGACCGGACCAGACCAGCCCAGGGACCAGCCTGATGATGGTGAGTGCCTTACATCCATGATTACTTTTGCATGCTTTGTAACAGGGTGGGCAGTGGGGCATGGCCACCATCCATTGACACCACTGCTATGCATGCAACTTGGTACAGTCAGCACTGTCCAGTGGCACTGCATGCCTGGAAGTGTGTCAATGGTGGTCCATGCATGCACCGGGTACATGGCTGTGCCACTGCCTTTGCACTGCATAGCCATTTCACTGTACAGCCACGGTGGTGCTGTGTGGAACTTGGCCGGTGGGTGTGTGCAGCAGTCCACATGGCTGTGTGCGACTGGGTGGGCAGGTCTTGTGGACATGATCACCGTGGGTGGTCACGCACCATCACAGAGGCATGTCCCACAGCCGTATGCCATGCACAGTGGGTGGGCTACAGGGGGCTGTGCATTCACACCTATTGACTCTGCTCCCTTGTCCTAGGTGGACAGTAGTTGCAGGTGATAAGAGAAATGCTGTGGGAGATACTTCAGGTTGCCAGGGCCTCCATGGAGATACTCGAGAGAGTAGACCAACTGGGAGTCCGACGGCGGCATGGCGGAAGGCGCAGCCAGAGCGGGGAGCGGGGCTCCCACTGAGCATTCTAATGCCCATGATTTCACCTACCCCCCTGGACCCACCCTCACACCCCTCCTTCCCTCTACCATTTGTTCACCCCTGCCCCTTACCCACTCCCACCTTTTTTGTAGCCTTCCCCCCAACCTTTTGTAAATATCTGTATATAGTTTTGTTTGATCTTTTACAATACATTTGCTTTGATATGCCTACTGTGGTGGTCTCTGATTTGCAGCGTGCTATAGGTGCTAAGCTGCAGTGGTATGCATGGCGGCAGGGGTGGTGCAGTTATGTGTGTGTGTGTGTGTGTCTGTGGGGAAGTGACTATGGTGTGGGAGTAGCTATCAGTCACTGTCTGTGGTGTGTGTGTGTTGTTCCCTGTGCACTGGATGACTGTGTGCAGTGGTCCACGGAGCATGGTCTGTGTCCATGGAACACCTGTCAGACCGTCCATGGCCTGTGCAGCTGACACCCTTGCATGTCTGTGACCTGCATGGTCTGCTGGCATGTCAGTGGTGGCTGTCCATGCTGGACAGCCACTGTACCTGGCACAATGCTGGGTTGCCTCTTGTCACTGGTGTGGTGCATGTTTGACTCAGGTGACACTCTGGCTTCTGCTGTTGTTGTCCCACCTCTATGCTGTCACTTGTGTGTGTCGCAGGGGATGTGCACCATTGTCTGTCACCTGTGCTCCGAGCACATGCTGGTGGCATACAGCTCCATGGTGCCTGCACAGGGTGTCTGGCACTCCTGTGCCATGGAGGGGTGCTGACCGTGTGTACACAGTTTCCGTGGCCACACGCTGGGGGCTTGGTTGCCCCACTACTGTGTTGGTGTGCCCTTGGGTATGGGTGGGTGTTTGTCCATGCACTGTGTTGCATGCTGTGTGGTGCATGCTTTCATGCACCACTGTGGGTGTCTGTGCTGGCTGTTGTGGCCAGTGCTGGGTCAGGTTGTGCCTTGGGAGGGTGTGCAGGGTGATGTACCACTGGTGGTGGGGTCCAGGGCATGCCCTGTCACTTGTGGGGTACCTCGTGTGCCAACGCATGGTCATTCTCTCAGCTGTACCTCGGGGGGACGTGCATGGTGGCACTGTGTATGCAGTCATTGCATCGCTGTGTGCTGCCACCCACTGCTGGTGCTCATGGTGGGGCTGCCTTGTATGGTTCTGTGGTGCACAGGGTTGCATTGTCACAGTGGGGGTGGTGGCATGCATGGGGTGTCCTGCACTGGTGGACACTGCTCCTGGGCAGGGTGTCTGGAGATCATGGTGCAGGATGTGCTCTGCATTGGTGGGATGGTGTGGCATGGGGTGGTTGGCCCTTCTTGTGTGCCGGTCACAGCTTGCCAGGGAGTGTGCTGGGGCACCATGCCTCGGCTGTGGGTTTGTTGCTGTTATCCATGGGTTGGTGGTTATTCCAGCTCTCAACCGGTTGTGCAGTGCATGGGGTGTGGGGGGCAATGTCTGTTCTGCTGTGTGCTCCTCTGTCCATCTGTGGCATGGGTGGTGGGCCCCTGCATCCTGTCCCTGCGCATCCCTGGTTGTGCTGTTGCACTGCTGCCTTGCTCCACTGAGCATCTCTGGTTACACTATGGTGCATCTGAACTGCTCCACTGAGCATCCCTGATTGCGCTATGGCACATCTGAACTGTGCCACTGCACATCCCTGGTTGTGTTATGGTGCAGGTGGCGCAATATTCAGTCGTATGCTGCAGGCGCATCTTGACCTGCCCAGTTTTTGAATATTGCGCTTCTTGTGCATGGGCGCAGTGGACTTGTGCTTGCTTCTGCTGCTGCACACTTTTTGGGCACAGTTTGAATATCTGGGCCCCTGTATTTTATTGTACCTTTTCTTATGTAGTCACCTCTGTATTATTGTTGCATTTTCTCCACTTCCCCCTCCCTGGGTTGCACCTGGAAATGAGGCTCAGTGTGCCTTTCCCAGTAACCAACATTTTAAATAAATAAATAATAGAATACCCCAGATGTTACACAACTGTTATACACAATTGCTGCAATTTACAGCAAAATGAGTGCCTAACCAAATATGAAAAAAAAGAGGGCTTTTTTTTTTATCTGTGTTTCCATAAATTAGAAACTGCCATAAAATGCTGCCCACCTTTGAAAATAAATCATGCACGTTTGGGCACAATTGGGACGAAGCTTAAGGATTTGGAAATCCCATCTGCATCAGCATCATAACCCTTTGAAAATTCTGCCCTGTTCTTTATCGTACCAACATTTTATGGACACAGTGAGGTAGTTTGTATTATTAAATAGTTATTTTCCAGTCTTAGGATTTCTTGATACATGTGATTTTCCTCATATTTGCCTTACTGTATTTTTACAGTTAAATAGCTACAGTAGTTACATCCACCTTACAGTTGTTTGCAATATAAATACACTGTGACTATGGAAAGCCAAAACATTATCTCTTGACACCATGGGGCTTAATTTTCAAACATGGCACGTGGTTTGCATCAAGCCATGCACCATGACACTTAGGTTCTGGTAGTGCACTGAACCACTTTGCTGCAACTGCACTCGATTCTTGAATTCCTGGTGCAATTGCAACAGTTTCCATGTTTTTAAGCAGCCTGTGACAAATATCTGGTGTAATCTCCATAAAATCAGCCCCTGAGAATGCCACAAGCTAGACCAGAAAAAGTTGGCCTAACTTGTAGCACCTGGTGCACGAGTTGAAACTAACAATCACTGGCTGAGTAATTGCCATATACACTTGCACCATATCTTCAGCACACCTGCAACTTGCAGCAATTGAGGGCTTTGAAAATTGAGCCTAGTATTTCTTCCTGTCTGTCCTAGGTTCTCATCTCTCAATATAAACTTATTTACTATAGGTTTCATATCAGAAAACCATGATTTTGTGACCTTTACCTCTAATGCTTGTACGAAAAAATATAGGGAAGGATTTACAAAGGAGATGCACTGGGGACAAATGAGATGCACCCGGGGCAACCAGGATATGCTGACCCAAGACACTGCAATTCACAAAGGGATGCACCGCAGGATGTCCCATGCGCATCCCCACTGTGAATCGTGTGGCTGGTGCATGGTGCAGCTGGAGATGCCCCAGTGCAACCGTGATGTGCAAAACCACCCAGGGCAGCAGAACAATGAATATGGAGCAACCCAGTAGGGAATGGAGGAGCAACAGGGGGAAACTGCAGTGAAACAAAGGACTCAGGAACACCCCCCCAAGGAACCAGTCAGAGTGGCAAAGATCCCAACAGCAGCCACAGCAGACAATGTGCATAGACAGAGCACACAGAGCAACACCCAGAAGCACACAACACAACCCACACAGGACCCACAGGACCCCAGCTGGCACATATGACAGGCATACCCTCACCCGTCAAGGTGTGACAGAGCTACTGGGGACACCATGTAACATGGAGGTGTCCTCATAACATGGTCACCTGCACAGATGCCCAAGGATGTGGAGGTGTGTGATGCCACACAGAGGCACACCAGTGCATAGGCTGACTGTCACACAGGTGAAAGCAGTGCCTCACATAGGCATATGATGCCCTCAACCACTGTGGACCGCACGCAGGTCTGATGACTAGCAGTGCAGCAGAGTAATGGATGCACACAGACCAGGAGCACAGACAAAGGCAGCATGACACCATATCCACTCACACGCCACAGGTGACACGGTGGGCACTAAGTGGAAAGGACATGGCAGGAGGCCAGGAGGTAGCCACCTGCCGTAACACACATGCAGAAATGTGTACGGCACCAAGGGATGAGTGGACAGCTGCAGACAACAACAGAACACAACCACAAGAAACAGTGAATGACCACAGACAATGGTTCAAAATAAATGCAATTTATTCAACACAGCGGAACAATAACAACTATTTACAACAACAGCAGGCCAAAAATGGGTAGGGGAGTATGGGGGCCTGAACAAGAACAACAGGGGAATGCAGGGGAGGAATGTGTGTGCAGGTCCAGGTAGAGGGGACAGCTAGGGTAAACAGTGGGACTGAAGGGAGGGTGAACAAATAAAACAAGGTCAAAAGTCCTAGACCACGGGATGTGCCACATTACGGCACACACGCAGCCAGATCAGCTGCATCGGTGCCACCAAAAGGTTACCCTGATGCTGGTACAGTGGCCTCAAGGAGTCCTCCATAGAATGCTAAACATGGAGCCCCACCCGCTGTAGCAGTCCTGGATGCATCCTCCACAGGCCTTGGCCTCGTGGAACTAAACCTCCCCCACTCCCCTGCATGTACACTGGAGGCATCCACCACAGAAATGGCCAAGAGCCCACCAGGCACAATGCACACCACACCAGTGCACAGTAGCCAAGTGGGAACATGTCCCATGTGGTCATACAGGGGCATGTGCAGAGGGGCATAAGGCCAAGCACCATGCAACATGTGCACATGTCAGCAGGCCACACAAGTGTGCAGGTCCCATCAGGTCACCACTGTGTGCCCACAGTGTGCACGATATGCACACTTGGTGAGTGTTCATGCAGGGGACCAGGAGCACTGTGGCTCAGGCACATGCTGCAAACACAACATCCCAATGTGTGTGTGTGCCCAACAACACACAGACATGCACAGTGTACCAGTAACAGCCAGCAGAGCACACACCAACCCCACCTGACACACAAAGAAAGCACAAGACAGTCACTCACCTGCCCCAGCATGGCCCTGTCCATGGGTGCCTCCAGTGGCCCTAACATTCCAGACCTTCACTGCTTCCTTAGCCTCCCACCTTGCCACTTGTCCTGTAGAGTAAACAAATACAGAGAACACCATGCAGAGATGTGATGTGAGACACCCCCCCCCCACAACACCGATGCTGGCATACAGTGAAGGTGGCAATCCACAGTGCCCCAGTGATGATAGCTCCGGCTGTGTGCAGCTGCACATGGCACCCCATCCTATGTGCACCATGTGCACAGAGGTAGGCATACAATGCATATGGCAGTGTCACCCCATGCATGGCACAGTGGCTACACTCCACCCAAGCACCATAGCACACATGCCCAGCCCCTATGACATGTGGGCAATGGCAACACTGTGCATGTACAGCCAAGCCCACATGTGTGTGAGTGCCCCTGTTAGTGCAGTGGCATGTGGTGCAGCCTCTCCAACCCCCATGCTCACCATGTGCAACTGTAGAACTGTGACATACCTGGGCATGGCACTGCACACCTGCATGCACGGTTCTGCAGGCTCGCTAGCCTCCCTGACCCCTACGTTGCAGGTCACCGTAATGCTGCCTGCACTGCTCCCCATTGCGGGTGTCACCCATCCTCCACATCAGTTGAGCTGCAATTCTGGCCCACATATCTGATCATGGAATGAGTAGGTCCTCTTGGCCAAACAGCTGCCCCTCCACCTGCATCACCAGGGCCACAAGGTTGAAGAGTTCTACCTCACTCCATTTCATGGCCCTTGGGCCAGGCCTCTGCACATTGCATTTCCACATTCATTGCCAGCAGAACAGGTTTTCACAGTATAGTCACTGCATGCCTCTGGGCAATCGCTCCACATGTGCGTTTAGCTGTCTTGCAAAGCATCGCGCATGGTGTGATTATGTGCGATTACCACCAAGAGCCCTCAATTGCACGTGCGCACCATGCACTGACAGGGTGGAAATGCAGGGTCATGGGTCATGGCTGGGTCCTGCATGCACACACCATGTGTGGACACCATCTTGTGAATGGTACGTATTGTCATGCTTGCACATACCTTGCGTGGATGCCATATTGTGACTGATAAGTGGTGCTGTGCAAGTGCTGGTGTTGCACTGAACACCACAGGAACATAAAATCACTCCACTGCATGATAAACACACACAATGTAACACACAGCACAACGGGCATTGTGCATATGGACAGTCATGCATGACAGGGGGCAATCACGCATTGTGTGCAACCGGACAGGTAGCACTGTGCCTGTCAGGCCAGTCATGCATGAGCATACATGCGCTGCAAAGGTTGCACCGTATTCAGGAGTTGCCCAAAGGCCAACATGCATGCACTTGAACTGGGCTCTGTGAGAATGTGCCCAATGCAGCAGATGCGCCAGGCTGATTGGGATGCACTCAGGGCAATTATGCAGTTCACAAACATTGCTCCCATATCAGCTCATTGCCATATTCAGGGGCATCTCACCTGTTTAGCATCTCATTAACTCTGCTCCAAACCTCATTTGCATGCCCTGAGCCATAAATGCTCCTGAATATGCCTCCACAGAGGAGGAAAGCCAAGCAGGAGGTTGCTCACATAGAGGCCTCCCTGAGACAGACAGGGGGTGGTCTGCAGACAGGGTGTACCTCACACCCACAAATGAGCTACTTGTGGCCAGCATGGGCCATGCAGCCATGCAGAGTGTACCTGGAGGGGGTTCCAGACAGGTGTCAGCCCATTGCAGCACTGTGAGTATTCATGCCCCAGATGCATGTCTGTCCACATGTGTGTGCCATGTGCGCTATGACAGCCCCGCTGTGTGTGACTGTAATGCCATGTGCCTGTGTGCATCACCATGGATCTGTGTTCCCCACCCGTGACCCATGCTATGCATCCGTGTGATCAGCTGGGCATGTCTGGCTGGCATCCATCGCAGTGTGGTGCCCTGCACACAGTACTGCCATCCCAGTGGTTGGTGGCCAGGGTGTTGCACAGTCCCGCATGGTGACATATGGGCATGTGCAGGCACTGGACCTCTCCAGCTAGTGCCAGTGCATGGCTGCATCAGCAGAATGGGTGTTGCATGTCTGTCGCAGGGACTGTCAGGTGCAACAATGGCACACCCCTATGTCACACTGTACATGCCTGTCTGAACATTCCTATCTCCCGTGTTTGTACCCTGTCTCCCTTCTTTCTGTTGCAGCTCCATCATGCCTCATGGGTGCTGTCATAGCCAATGCACTAAGGGATGCCACAGCAGGTGATGATGCAGGGCCATCCCACAGGGCTGGGGACATGACTGAGGATGGTACCATCCTTGTACTGTCCCACACCACATCTTCCCCAGCTGCATCACCAGTGGTGGCAGGCCCATCAAACACCGTGGTAACTGGTGCCATTGCTGGTGACTGTCATGCCACTTGGCTGGACAGTTTTCTGGGTTTGACTGATGATGACCCAGAGGATGCAGTGTATGTCAATGCCCTGCTGGTGCTGGCATCTCGTACACAGGGTGAGTATAGTGAATGCCGACGATCTTGATGCCACACAAATCCCAGAGGACTCAGCCAACAGTGTGGCACACGATGCATGGGTGCATGCACAGGTGGCACCTGCAGGTGTTGGTGTTCCTGCCACCCATGGCACTCCCGCAGAGCCCACATGGCCTCCCATGGTGGTGCATGCTCTGGACTCTGTACCTGGTGCTGCTGTGGCAGTGGGGACCACCAGTGCAGCTCAGCAGGGTGATGTGGGTCTACCGCAGGTGGCGGTGGACTGTGATGCAGCCATACCTGGACATACTGTGGTTGCACAAGTCCATTCCCCACCAATACCCCAGCCTGCTGTGATGCGCCCACTGACAGTTGATGCACAGCGGTGAGCTGTCTTACCACCCAGCCATTGGCGCCATCCCCATGAGCCTTCACTCACCGATGAGATTGAGGGCTATACACACCTCCTGTGGGACAGCGTGGAGGGGCAGGCATCCCAACGGGTGGAACTCAGGGGCCTTTGGATTCTTCTGGCCATTGAGCATGAGTCAGCGGCCGCATGGCATGCCCAGATGTTAGCAGAGGCACGCCTACTGTGGGTGGGCATGACCGCAGCGCTGGTGTAGATTGCACATACTGTCAAGGCTTTGTGTGTATCCAGTGCACACCGTGGCCACTGGGCCTCTAGCTGAACATCTAGAAGTGCCTCACACATGCCCTGGCAGTGGTGTCAGGTGGACCCATTGCTGCTGATGCCGTTACCACAACTCTTCATGCCCAGCATCCCTGTAAGTGACATGGATTGTGGGGCCACCACACCAGTGAGCACCCATTCATGGTCTCACTGCAGCACCCCTCGTGGGGTGTTGGCAACCCCCCTGTGGCTGGTGGCGATGCTTCAATGACCACCAGTCATGAGCATGGCCGCTCACTGAGTCCATGGTGGCCATGGTGCCTCCCTGTGACATCTGGGTCACTGATCACATGGCTCCTGCACCTGCATCCTCTGTGTCCCATCACCTGGCTCCCCATGTCTGGAGTGGTGCCCTAGTGCGTTGTCATTGTGGGTCCCCTGTGCATTGCCACATGCATGTCCGTGTGCACCATTGTTGTGTTGTGTGGCATAGGCATGATGAGTGTGGCCCTGTGTCTGCTGTGTATATGTGACAGCAGCTGTACACTGATCCATGCCATCCCTGGCACATACACAGTGGTCCGTGGCCATGAGGATCCTGTTCTGTGTGTGTGTATGTGTTTGTGTGTGCAGCATAGTCACCATTATGGGTATGCTTCACTGCAGCACTGCTGCTGTTGTGTGGCCTGTGATGTGTGTCTGGCTGTGTGGAGCTGTGTGTGTGGTGTGGGGTGCCATCCGTGTAGTACCCAACTGTGTTACTCACCTGCGGTCACCAAAGTGCTCCTCCACAATAGTGTGCCTGTGCTGCTGGGCCCTTGTGACCAGCCATGGGTCCCAGGCTGATGTCCCTGGACCACTGCATCCTCTTCCCAACCCTCTTCCTCCTCCCCAGAACTGTCACCCTCCTCAGCCCGGACAGCTATTCCATGGTCAATGGCCATGTTGTGTAGTATATAACAGGCCAGGAATATGCCACAGGCCTTCTCTGGGCTATACTGTAGGGCACAAACTGACCTATTCAGACACCAGAAGTGCATCTTCAGCATGCCAAAGACACACTCGATGAGTGCACGCTTAGCGATGTATACCTTGTTGTAATGCTTCTCTGCCTGTGTTCCAAGTCATCAGAATGCGGTCAGTAGCCAGGGTCGGAGTGGGTATGGGGCATCCCCTGTGGGGAGCAAGGGTGACTTTTACTCCACTGCTTACATGTGCATCATGCCCTCCTCCCATTTACCATTGTGCACTGTTGTGGGTGCCAGTTGTACACCACAGACCGTATGTCAACCATCTCTGCCAGCCTACATCCCCTCCCACCTGCTGTGGCCTGGCCATGCTGTGCAAGTATGCCCATGCCTGCCCATGCCATGGTTTCCCATGCATGTTCTAGCCCCCATCATCTGCACCAGTGTGCATGGTGGCCACACATGCCTGAGCGTGTGTGGTGTGGTCTGCCCTTCCACTCTTGCCTGCTGTTGCACTGCACCCCACCTCCCACGCATTGTTGTTGTGCTGTGCTGTCACACTGTGTGCACTGGTGCAGTGCTGTCCCCCTTCAGTGCTCCTCCTGTGCTACCCCTCTGTGCATTGTGCATCATGCCACTTGCACACCTGCCCCTTCCCATCCTGTGCTGCACCATGGTGTCCTGTTCATGTGCAGTTCAGCATGCCCAGCACACTTACAAGATGTCTGCTCAGTATGTTTCCAGCCTAAAACCTACAGCAGAGGTCAGACTGAGGCCATATGAAGGCGTCATGTGTGCTCTCAGGGTGTGTGGTGCAGACATTGCTGATGCACCCTGTGGCATTGCAGACCACCTGGCAGTTTACAGAGTGGTAGCCCTTGTGGTTGACATATGTCCCGCCATCCTCACCAGGTGGTGCACAGATTGCCATATGTGTGCAGTCAATGGCCCCAGTGAAGCCTGGCATGCATGCTACCTTGTGGAACTGCTGCATGGCCTTTGTCTGCTCTGCCTGTGTGCTTGGGAAATGGATGAATTCTGAAGCATGTGGGAGCAGTGCGGTGAGGAATTGTGTAAGGAGACAGGTTGTGGACAGCTAGGAGATGCCAGTGGTGTCTCCGGCTGACCTCTGGAAGGTTCCCGTGGTGATCAGGCACATTGCTATTGTCACTTTGGTCTCCATTGCTATGGCATGACCTCTCCCAGTGGGTGCCTGCATTTCATCATGGCATAGCACACAGAGGTGCCTCAGAATAGCCCTGTTCAGATGGATTCAGCAGACCATTTCAGTATCCGTCAGCTGTTCAAACACCAGTCTGGCACAATACCACTGCGGGGCTGGCTGCCTATGGAGCCTTCCACCACCATGTTGCTGGTTTACCCATCTCCTCATCCCCATTATCATGCCCACCATCAGGAATGGTGCACCATCCATGCTTAGCTTTCTGTTGCTTCTCTCTTCCTGCCTGCCGCTGCTATCCTGCAGGTCTCCTGCTGGGAGCCTGCACTTTAGTCTACTCCATTTATATTATCTCCCCATGGCACATTTGGTACTTGTGCCATGGATGCTCCATATTTGCACTCATTTTGCTCTTTGAATGGCTCTGCACTGTACATGCAGGTACCTGCCCCTTTGCCTTGCTCCGCATGTCATTACATTGCATCTCTGGTGCACCCTGTTTGGCGCAGTGCATCCAGCTTGCACCGGGGCATGTGCTCTGCCTCTGAATGGCTCCATGGCACATTTCCAGGATGCACCAGTGCATCTCATTTGTGCCCAGTGCATCTGCTTTGTGAATTTTGCTCAAAACATTTATCATTGTCACTATATTTAATGTTTCCATTTTGCCCCTAAACTCATTATTATCCTCCATTGAAAGGTCTTGATTTTTTCATGTACCTAAAATTAACTATGTTCTGTCTCTATAATACAGAAGTAGTACCCAGGTATTTCATATTTTTTTTTCTATTGTAAGTAAATTTGACATCAAGTTAAAAAAATTCCTGAGCCTTGGTAATTCTTTGGTATGATATTTCTCTATCATTGAAGCATCATACAATGCTGCAATGGCATTGTCCTAACATAAACACTGTTTTTCATGCTACAGAAACACCCCCATGACTGGGGAGATAGTGTCAAAGTTAGGGCAACACCAGTGCCCCATTGCATGATCCTTTAAAGCCCAAGAAACAGCATCCAACAAATTTAATAAGACTCGGGATATTTTTACCCTAGTGTTGCACTGCCTCCAAGCCGCAGTACAATGACATTGGGTAAAATATATGGCTTTACCTTTTTTCACTCTAAAAGATTCCAACTATCTTCCAGTTTTATTTTTTTTTTTAAACTACTGGTTCCAACAAAATTTTAATATTTTTTAATTTACTTTAGTTTCTCAAGAAATAAAACTTGCTGCCACATTTGGCTTAGAAATAGCAATGTATTCCTGGCAAGGTAAATAATTCATGAGAAAAAAATGCACGATGTACAGCAAAGGAGGTACCTAGAAAAGAACATTTGGCAGGTACCGTATGCTATTTTTTTTCCAATAAAGCTTTGACGCTTGGCTTTGCTACAGGCAACCTCTTCAGCTCTGTCCCCACCTCCTCCTGTCTGACGCCTGCCTCCCCTGAACAATGCAGCGTGAGATCCCTCAAGAATTTCCCCCCATGGTGGGGCTGAGAAGGGGAGAGCCATCCCTCCCCCACCTGGTGACTCTCATCCAAATTGGACCTTATGGTTAGGTGGCAGTGCAGGACAGAAGCAGGCAGGCAGGGCTTCATATGTCCTATACCAGCCAGTTCTCCATTTTCGTTCACATTCTGGGGTTATGGCCAAAATGGCTATGCATGTGCTTGAAGGTGCATGTGTGTACCACACCTGCCAGTCTCACGCCACCAACCAGCATAATGCCAGCCACTTGAGCAGTGGCATTACCACCAGACCTTCATCTAGTGGTGGCCTAGAGCCAGGAAGTCATACCTCCCCAATCTGGGATAGAAGAGCTGCTTGAGTCCTGATGGCCCTCACTCTTCTCCCAGTCCTCCCCCCAGCTGACCCCTGATGACCCAAGCATGTTCCAGAACTTGGGTCACTGGCATGGGAGAGGTAAGGTGCATTACAGTATCTCAGCCATCTTTGTCACCTGGCTCCCAGTATGCTAATACATTTGTAATTGTAGCTCAAACTAGCTGTTTGGAGAAACATTTTCATTGCACTGCTGCTTTAAATTAGCAGCATTAAGCTTCAATCCTACATGATGCTTTATCAAAGATTTGTTCAATAAGTTTCTTCACTTTTTGGACACAAAATTTAGTAACAGATGCCGACTACATTGAGTAGAAACAATTTGGGTTTTGGCTGGCATTATTAGTGCTTTAATGACAAGTAGTACCATTCACAGTTCACTCCTCTGCCCTTACTCCACCCTGTGCCAAATAGTTCAAGTATAGTAGTACACTGGCATATCCAGCCTCAGCCTTCCCCCTACTAATGGATTCTCAACTCCAGGGGGGTGCATGTCGGGGGAGGAGGACTTACAAAATCAAAAGCCGGCTGCCAGCAAAAAAAAATGAGTCACGCTGGACCCGAACCCTGCATCCTGCAACTCCCAACTGACCACCCTCCTCACCACGCTAGTGGACAAGCTCTGCAGCTGCCCACCACACCACCTCCTACATACCATCCCTCCCCTGCCTCTCCCCCCCATGTCCATATACATGCATACTTTCCTTCACCATATGTCACCCACCCCGGTACCTGGTTGCCCCCCCCACCAGGTAACCCTGAATATAGGCACCGTCACTGAGTCACTGTTTTTGTAGGTGCTCAATTGAGGTTGCCTTGCTCACAGGTTACCCACCTTCAGCAGTAATGTCATCTCAGAATAGCATCACTGTATGAAGGACCAGCACAGCTGACCACAGCAAAAATGAAAAAATCACTGCGTCCCCCCCGTCTGCAGCGGTGGCCTGAAGCACTGAACACAGCCTACACTGACAAACCCCACAAGTCTCTCGCCAAAAACTGCACATACCAAAAATACCATCAAACACACCCAGCCCACATGTTTTAAACTCCTGCTTTACTGCTAGCCTTTTCTGTTCCAGAATATCATGGAAGGTCATGATCAGCTGCTCAGCTATGAGTGGTCACCCTTCCCGTGCTAAGCATCACTTAATTCTGTAGCACATGCACAACCTCTGGTTCCTTGCATACCTTAACAGATGTATTTCTCTTGTTCTTTCTTCTCTTCCCCTCTACTTTTCTCCTTGTTAAGGGTGTGAACTGTACAAGAACATATTTCAACCTCAAAAACCCGACTCACTTCTTGATCCCATGCAATGCTCACAACTGATCCATGCCAATAGCACATGCTCCATTCAAAACAGCACTCACTAAACACACAGTGATGTGCTTTTTAAATGACAATCAAATGGAAATATGGGTGCTCTGCACACACTAACGGACTGTGCCTGGCCTCTAAAAGTACAAGTAGACATGGGAGAACAGAGACAGACCTTTCATAAGGAAGAAAGCAAACACTCTGAGACCTATGTAGAGTTAAAGATTATGAAGCATGTAGCAGCAACACCACCATCTGTGGAAATCAAAAAGTATGGACTTTTTTCCTAAATGTGTACTTCCACATCAGAAAATTAATAAAAAATATAAATTTAAAACCTTTTAACATTTTTGTTTCTCTGCTAATAAATGAGCCATCATATAATAGCAATAATGCTCTCCAGGGTGTGTGTCATGCTGGGATAATGTCACTTCTCAGGCATTGAACACACTCAGCCTGTGACCTCATGCTTCAACCACCCAAGGTGTGATGTTATCCAAGCGTGACACACACACCCTGTCATGTATTATTGCTTAATTACAAAGTGGATAAATGAAAGAAATCAAAGTATAAGGACTATGAGATTGTCATTAGAAAAATTGAATGTGACTAGTGGGGTCCTACAGGGCTCAGTGCTTTTTACAATTAAATAATTGATCTTGATGAAGGAAATTCAACATTGGTTAGCAAATATATATGACATACTTTAAAACAAAGTGGATTAATGCAAATTTAGAGCAAGCACACTGGCTTTAAAGGGATCTACACAGAGTAGCATGGCGGGTATTAATGTGAAAGATGGCGTTCAATGTAAACAAATGTGCCCTGATGCTGCTAGAAAGAAAACTCTAGTGTGGATTACTTCTTAAATAGTGAAATATTAAGAGAAACTGGAGAAAAAGAGAATTAGGTGCTATAATAACACGGTCCTAAAAATGGCAATGTGAAGAAGTAGTAGAAAAGCAAACCAGAAAATGTGATGCATCAGGAGAAATTTTAAAAGCGGGTCCTGTGAAATGATAATCCCACAGTACAGGTATCTGGTGAGACTGTGTGTGGAATATTGCTGCAAGTTTTGGGCCACATATTTGGAAAGGAATTTTGCAAGCACAGAGGGGGTTGAGAGAAAAGCATCTAAGATGATGAATGGGATTTAAATCCAGCACAGGTTGGTAGTTGTTAAAAGCTATTATCACCTGCAATCTGTTTGGACTATGTAAAATGAGTTATGGTGTTCTCACTCCAGTTCCCAGTGGTCAGGTGTTCACATCACAAAACCACCAACACAATTGACACTATTTGGCACCCTTGTTGGCAGTCTCACATGAGAGGACAAGGCCTGAATGGGCACAAAGTCTGACCTACCCTTTCACCGATGTGATGGTCCATCTATGGCAGGGTTGAGGCACATTGGGGTGCGCAGTGTGTTGAAACTTGCACTGTGATTGCCCATGCTGTACCTATCATGTCAATAAATAGAGGACTTCAGGTTGCAGTGTTGTCAATCCAGGACCTTTCATGAACACTAAAAGTCACACACAGGAAACAAGGAGGCAGTATAGTGCAGTGGTTTAAGGGCTCTGAACTGCAAATCTGGAGACCTGGGTTCGAATTCCACAGCCCCTACTTGCATACTGTGTGACTCTGAGCAAGTCATTTAACTTCCCTGTACTCCCCGGTCATACCTGTACACAAGCTTTCAGCTTAGTTTGCCACTCCTGGTTAAACAATAGGAAAGAAAGAAAGAAAGAAAGAAAGAAAGAAAGGAGGGAGAGGGGGGTTGAAAATATATCAGATGAGGAAAGACCATAGACATTGGAGCAGTTAATTTTAGTGAAGAAAAAGCTGAGTGGAGGCATAATGTAGATGCCTACTGTAGACGATATGGGACAATGAAGCAAGTCAAAGTACAGTATAGACATTGATCAGGAAAAGTTTAAAATAAAACAGTGTCATGGCTTCCAATGTCAGAGTAATGACTTTAAGAGGATAAAAGAAACTTTTTTTTTAATGCAGAGTATAGTGTGAGTTTGGCATAGTCTCCCATACTCAGTAGTATATGTAAGCACTTGTTCACGTGGGTAACAAATGGATTCCAGCAAACAGTCAGGATTCAGAAAATAGCTCAAATTTATTCTTAAGCAGGAAAATAATAAACGGACTTAAACAGCGGGAAAAAAAAATTCTATATAACGTAAGTATTTATAACATCTCTTCAGTTAGCATCATTCGAGATTATAAGTCTTGTTGCAAGCTAGACTTCTTGTAGGTTCACCCTCCTACCATGCACTGCCTTACATAGGGTTATTTCCACAATTTATATGGTTTTCAGATCGCATGACATCTGTAACTCCTCCCCAAACATAGTCATTTTAATAATAAAAGCTTTAAATATGATCTGAATTATATCTTCTACTTAATTTGTACATACTTCTAAAGTTCAGCCTGAAAGAACCAAATAAAACATTATATTTCAGCTTTTCAGTCTAAGAAAGTGCACACCAAGCTCCTCCCCACAGGCTGTATCATAAATAGAGTGGAGAAAGGGCTAGCCAGCACAATAGCAAAGGTACAGAGCTGAGAGGAGGGTCTGGTGAAGTGCAAAACTTACAAAACAATGAAGAGTACGTTGTATCCTTTAAACATGGACTAAACAGTAACATTTCTTTAAAGAGTTCAAGCAATACAAATACTTATATCATTGCAGCAGTAACCAAAATGTGTGAGTTTATTTAAGTTTACTAATTAAATTACAGCTACTTAATCCTTTTAATTTGTAGACCTCTTGAAGCAGCTGGACAGTATTTGCTGTATTCAGAGTAGCAAGTACCTGCCTCACTCTGACTTTCTGCTTCCAGATTTAAATGTTGTTCAGGGTTTCAAAGGAATGGGGCATAAAAATACATAAGAAAACATGAAAAGGAACTAGAGATAGATAAACTATGTATAGGTGGCCACACTATGAGTAGGGGAAATAAAAGAAACCTGAGAAATGACAGAAAGAATAAAGATATAGAAAAAAGTTACTGTTGGAACAGATTTTTAAAGTGTATTTTCAGCCCAATTACCAATAAACCTCAGCATACCAACCCAATATGAACTCCAGGTTTAAAAGGATCCATGAGCATAAACAACAATCGGGGGTGTCTAGTCCCTGCTACATTTCTCCCCACTTAAGAGAAAACCACAGGTTTTCCTTTTTGTTTGCTACCTTTTTGACAGGATGAATAGATTTATCAACAAAGGAGAGATGGAGCTTCAGCCCACCCACTCCCAAAGCTCCACCTCGTGGTCCCTAATATACACTAGACACACATTAGTTAGCTATGGACATTTATTATGTCCTAAACCAACTTTTTCTCATTCATTTACCCCAAGGTCTATTCCTGTCTTTAATGTTATGTCAGCACCAAAGCAAGACAAAAAATCTGCATTACAGTTAGCTGATCCTGCTCTGTGCTTAACAGAGAGATTATATGGCTGAAGTGTTAAATACCATTGCATGATTCTTGGATTATTATCTTTCATGTTTTTAATCCAGCAAAGGGTTTATGATCAGTCCATACCTCAAATTGATTTTCCCATTGATAATAACGCAGGGACTCTATGGCCTACTTCAACGCCAAGCACTCTTTTTCTATTGTGAAGTACTTACCTTCTCTGGCATGAAGCTTGCTACTAATAAAAAGTATGGGGCATTCTTCTTCCCCCTGAATTTGAGATAATACTGCTCCTACGCCAGTGATAGAAGCATCCGCCTTGACAATGAAAGGCTTAGAAAAATCAGGGGTTTTCAACACTGGAGCTGAACAAAGGGCAGCCTTTATTGCACAAAAGGACTCTTCGCATTCAGGGGTCCAATTTACCTTAGAAGGTTTGTTTTTCTTGGTTAATTCAATTAATGGACTAACCAAAGTGGCGAATTGAGGTACAAAACTCCTATAGTACCCTGCCAGTCTAAGAAATGACCGTACATGTTTCTATGTCACTGGCCATGGACATCTAGGTACTGCATCTATTTTTACTATTTCAGATTTTACCTGTTCCCCTCCTATCAGGAATCTGAGATATCATGCTTCCTCCATGGCAAGGGAACATTTAGCTGGGTTTATAGTAAGACCTGCCTGGCTGATGGTTTCCAATACCTGCGTCAGATGTTCAATATGGTCTTTCCATGAGGGGCTATAAATGATCACATCATCAAGATAAGCTGCACAATTCCTAAATGTGGCCTTAATAGTTTGTCCATGAGGCTTTGGTATGTGGCTGGGGCACCATGCAGTCCAAAGGGCATCTCAGTGAACTGGTAGGTTCACAAAGGTGTACTAAAGGCTGTTTTGTCTTTACCTGTCTTCTTTAATGGTATCTGCCAGTACACCTTTGTTAACTATAGTGTACTGACATACTAGGCTTGACCCAGCTGATCTATGATGTCATCTACCCAGGGCATAGGGTACCCATCAAATCTAGAGATTGAATTCAGTTTCCGAAAATCTAAACAAAGGCGAATCCCACCCTCTTTTTTAGGTTCAGTTACTATAGGGAATCCCCACTCACTGTTTGCTTCTTCTGTGACACCCATTTCTTTCATTTTCTCAATTCCATTATAACCTCTGACTTTTCTTTTTCAGGTATGCAAGGTTTTACCTTAATAGGTACAGTCTGAAAACTTGAATCTGGTGGGTAACTGCAGTGGTCCTACCAGGTATGGAAGTGACTGTGTCGTTAAACTGACTTAAGAGTTGGGATAGCTCCGGTTTTGTGCTTCATCCATCCAGGGATTAATTTTTAACTGATTGGGGACCTGTTTGCTGTCTAACCGATCATATGCCACATTCAGCTCATCATCCCTTGGATTGGAACATACATACAGACTTTCACTTGGTCCTTCATTCCATTTTTTTAACAAGTTTGCGTGATATATTTTTAGCTTATTTCTACTGATACTTCCTCCATACAGGTGACAGGACCAGTTTGTTTCTGTATGACATAAGGTCCCTGCCATTTCATAGTCAAGTTATTATCTGTTGGTGAAAGTAACAGTAAAACCTGGTCTCCAACATTAAAACATTTTTCACCAACCCCTGCATCATACTGTTCTTTTTGATAATTCTGTTTAACCTGATTTTGACCCTGAGCCAACTGGCAGTATCTCACCACCCTTTGGCATAGCTGGGTTACATATTCCAAAGTGGTTGGATTTTTCCATTCAGTATTATCCTCCCATTGTTCTTTTACCATACCTAGAAGGCCTCTGGGGTTCTTACCATATAATAGCTTAAATGGTGAGAATCCCATTGAAACTTGTGGGACCTCCCGATAGACAAACAGCAGCAATGGTAGGTACGTGACCCAGTGTTTCCCTTCATCCTCCACATACTTTTGGTTTATTTTCTTTAATGTTTTATTGAAATGTTCAACTAGGCCGTCCATCTGGGGATGATAAGGAGAGGTGTATATAGGTGCCACCTCAGAGCCTGGTAGAGACGTTTCAATAATGCAGAGCAAAAGTGAATCCCTCTATCTGTTAAAATAACCTTAGGGATACCACCTCAACTAACGATTTTCATCAATTCTTCAGCTATTTTATCAGCTGTGACAGTTCTCAAAGGGATGCCTTCCAGAAATTTTGTTGCATAGTCGCATATAACCAAAGCAAATCTATTCCCTTTCGAACTTTCTGGAAGGGGTCCTATGATGTCCATTATCATACACTGAAAGGGCACTGTTACCAAAGGTAGTGGTTGTAGGGGCACTTTTACTTTTCTGGTGACTGGTGATACCAGTTGACATTAATCACAACTCTTACAGTATTCTGCTACCTGAGTATGTATACCAGGCCAGTAAAATCTGTAAAGGAGTCTTTGTAATGTTCTGCCTCTCCCTGCATGACCACCGCAAAGAACATCATGTGCTAAAAACATTAGTTTTTCTCCATACTGCTTTGGAACCACTAGTTGATTTACTCTGTCCCCAGTTTTGGGTGTTCACAGACTCTATATAACTTTTCCTGATGAATCTTGTACATATGGGTTCTAGACTCAGTCGCCACAGTGGTATCCAGCAAAAATAATGGGGTCAGTGTATCATCCAGCTTTTGGTCATTTTCAAAAGACTGTGACATAGTGATTTTCAACATTGTTTCATTTAGTCATAAGTCCCTTTTCTTATTCCATGTTCATTTGTCCACTTTCTTCTGCCTTTTGGATTTGAGGGTTGTACCAGGGGCCTCAAACAAGGTATCCTCAAATGGAAAAAGGTCTGTCTCAGACTATTCTTGTTGTGCCTGAGCCCTGGTAGTAACTCCACAAATAGACAAATTGTCAGTTAAAAGTTTATTAAACATTGGAAAGTCATGTCCTAAGATAACAGGCATAGGCAATCTTGGCACCACCCCTAATTTCATCTGATGTATAGTACTTTGTATTGTTATGGTGGCATCATGTAAGGGATAACTATGTGTATCCCCATGCACACAAGTGACTCTAGTTTGTTCACAAGACACAGTCTGAGAGGTTCCACATATTATATCAGCATGCACCACTTTCAGTTTACTTCCTGAATCGATTAGTGACTTCACATCATGTCCTTCAATGTTAACAGTTACTATATATTGTCCCCAGTTTGCTAAAGTGAAGTGAAAAGGGCTAGATTTCTTTTTGGGAAAGAATCTGGCAATATGTCCTTTTTCTTGACATTCATGATAGATGATTTCAGGGTTGTCAGGGCGGGGAACATGTTTTTCAGATGTACTATAGTAGCTGTAGCTGAAGAGGTAGGGGAAGATCTTACCACATGACTAGTGGTGGAAGAAGTCCCATACCACCCCCTCTGGCATAGTGGTTGTGCTGTCACAAAGTCCTCTGATTGACCAGAAATGGCTGAAAAAGCCATTAGTCTATGTTCCCTTTCCCACATTTGCACCTCATGTGGTAGTATTTTAATAAACTGTTCCAGCACTATCAATTCTATCACTTGATTTATAGTAGTACTGCTGGTTGCATCCATTTTGTGCACACGTCATGTAATCTAACATAGGCCTCCTGTGGGGAGTCAGCAGTCTGGTACCTGAATGTCCTAAACCTTTGACGGTATGTTTCTGTACTAATGTGTTATCTTTTTAGGATAACTTGCCTGACATGATCATAACTGGTTGCATTTAATGTTTCTATTTTACTATAAGCAAGTTGTGCTTTACCTGTAAGGCAGGGGGGCCAAAAGGACAACCCATAGGTCTCTGGGCCACACACAAGCTGTAGCAACCCTTTCAAATGTCATGATGTAAACTTCTATGTCATCACTGTCCATTCATTTTGACAGTTAAATGTCTCCAGAATCTTCATTGGGTGGGTTATGCCTCACAGTTCCTATAGTTTGTATGGCTCTTAGGGACTCCACCCACCTGGTCTCATACTGTGGCCGGTCACTTTCTCTCTGTCTCTCCATATCGATTTGCTTCAAGCACAGCCACCTGAGCAAGTTCTGCATCTCTGTAGGGGGTAAATCTTCTTCTTTTTCTTCTTCTTCCTCCTCCTCCTCTGGACTGGGATGCTCACCACCAAGATCACCTTCTTCCTGCAGGTATCTGGCAGTATCCTTCCAACTAGACCAGTGACCAATGGAAGTTTAAACTTATAAACCATTGTCCGATTCCATGTTCACTCAAGTGTGCGAGTGTCCGTCTTCTCCTGCTTCTTCTGTTCCTCCATAGCATTACTGGAAAATGTCCACCAGAAGGTCGTCTCACCTCCAAATATCCCACTTCTAACACCAAATGTACACGTGGGTAACAAATGGAGTCCAGCAATCAGTCAGGAATCCAAAAATAACTCAAATTTGTTCTTAAGCTGGAAAATAATAAACAGACTTAAACAGCGGAAAAATAAAATAAGTTCTATATAACATAAGTATTTACAACATCTCATCAGTTAGCATCACTGGAGATTATAAGTCTAGTTGCGAGCTAGACTTCTTGTAGTTTCACCCTCCTACCACACACTGCCTTACATAGGGTTACTTCCACAATTTATATGGTTTTCAGATCACATGACATCTTTAACTCCACCCCAAACATAGTCATTTTAATAATAAAAACTTTAAATATGATCTGAATTATATCTTCTACTTAATTTGTACAAACTTCTAAAGTTCAGCCTGCAAGAACCAAATAAAACATTATATTTCAGCTTTTCAGTCTAAGAAAGGTACACCAAGCTCCTCCCACAGGCTGTACCATAAATAGAGTGGAGAAATGGCCGCAGCACTATAGCAAAGTATAGAGCTGAGAGGAGGGTCTGGTGAAGTGCTGAACTTACAAACCACAAAGAGTAAGTTGTATCCCTTAAACATGAACTAAACAGTAACATTTCTTTTATTAAGAGTTCAAACAAAGCAATACAAATACTTATCATTGCAGTAGTAACCAAAATGTGTGAGTTTATTTAAGTTTAATAATTACATTGCAGCTACTTAATCCTTTTTATTTGTAGACCTCTTGAAGCAGCTGAACAGTATTTGCTGTATTCAGAGTAGCAAGTACCTGCCTCACTCTGAATTTCTGCTTCCAGATTTAAATGTTGTTCAGGCTTTCAAAGGAATGGGACATAAAAATACATAAGAAAACATGAAGAGGAGACTAGAGATAGATAAACTATGTATAGCTGGCCACACTATGAGTAGGAAATAAAAGAAGCCTGAGAAATGACAAAAGAATAAAGATATAGAAAAGACTGATTACTCTTGGAACAGATTTTAAAGTGTATTTTCAGCCCAATTACCAATAAACCTCAGCATACCAACCCAATATAAACTCCAGGTTTAAAAGGATCCATCAGCATAAACAACAATCGGGGTGTCTAGTCCCTGCTACATTCCTCCCTACTTAAGAGAAAACCACAGGTTTTCCTTTTTGTTTGCTACCTTTTTGACAGGATGAATAGATCTCTCAACAAAGGAGAGATGGAGCTTCAGCCCACCCACTCCCAAAGCTCCACCTCGTGGTCCCTAATATACACTAGACACACATTAGTTAGCTATGGACATTTGTAATGTCCTAAACCAACTTTTTCTCATTCATTTACCCGGAGGTCTATTCCTGTCTTTAATGTTATGTCAGCACCAAAGCTAGACAAAAAATCTGCATTACAGTTAAGTGATCCTGCTCTGTGCTTAACTTAGAAATTATATGGCTGAAGTGTTAAATATCATTGCATGATTCTTGGATTATTATCTTTCATGTTTTTAATCCAGCAAAGGGATTATGATCAGTCCATACCTCAAATAGATTTTCCCATAGATAATAACGAAGGGGTTCTATGGCCCACTTTAACGCATAGCACTCTTTTCCTATTGTGGAGTACTTACATTCTCTGGCATGAAGCTTCCTACTAATAAAAAGTATGGGGTATTCTTCTTCCTTCTGAATTTGAGTCAATACTGCTTCTACATCAGCATTAGAAGCATCCACCTGGACAATGAAAGGCTTAGAAAAATCAGGGCTTTTTAACACTGGAGCTGAACAAAGGGCAGCCTTTATTGCACAAAAGGACTTTTTGCAATCTGGGGTCCAATTTACCTTAGAAGTTTTTTTTTTCTTGGTTAATTCAATTAATGGACTAACCAAAGTGGTGAATTGAGGTACAAAACTTCTATAGTACCTTGCCAGTACAAGAAATGACCGTACATGTTTCTTTGTGACTGGCTGTGGACTTTTAGGTACTGCATCTATTTTTACTATTTCAGGTTTTACCTGTTCCCCTCCTATCTGGAATCTGAGATATCATGCTTGCTCTATGGCAAGGGAACATTTAGCTGGGTTTATAGTAAGACCTGCCTGGCTGATGGTTTCCAATACCTGAGTCAGATGTTGAATATGGTCTTTCCATGAGGGGCTATCAATGATCACATCATCAAGATATGCTGCACAATATCCTAAATGTGGCCTTAATAGTTTGTCCATGATTCTTTGGAATGTGGCTGGGGTACCATGCAGTCCAAAGGGCATCACAGTGAACTGGTAGGTTCCCAAAGGTGCACTGAAGGCCATTTTGTCTTTACCTGTCTTCTTTAATGGCACCTGCCGGTACCCCTTTGTTGACTCTAGTGTACTGACATACCATGCTTGCCCTAGCTGATCTATGATGTCATCTACCCAGGGCATAGGGTACCCATCAAATCTGGAGATTGAATTCAGTTTCCGAAAATCTAAACAAAGGCGAATCCCACCCTCTTTTTTAGGTTCAGTTACTATAGGGAATCCCCACTCACTGTTTGCTTCTTCTGTGACACCCATTTCTTTCATTTTCTCCAATTCCATTATAACCTCTGACTTTACTTTTTCAGGTATGCGGTAAGGTTTTACCCTAATAGGTACAGTCTGGGAAACTTGAATCTGGTGGGTAACTGCAGTGGTCCTACCAGGTATGGAAGTGACTGTGACGTTAAACTGACTTCAGAGTTGGGATAGCTCCTGTTTTGTGCTTCATCCATCCAGGGATTTATTTTTAACTGATTGGGGACCTGTTTGCTGTCTAACCAATCATATGTCACATTCAGCTCATCATCCGTTGGATTAGAACATACATATAGACTTTCACTGGGTCCTTCATTCCATTTTTTTAATAAGTTTGTGTGATATTTTTTTAGCTTATTTCTCCTGATACTTCCACCATACAGGAGACAGGACCAGTTTGTTTCTGTATGATATAAGGTCTCTGCCATTTCATAGTCAAGTTATTATCTGTTGGTGAAAGTGACAATAAAACCCAGTCTCCAACATTAAAACATTTTTCACCAACCCCTGCATCATACTGTACTTTTTGATAATTCTGTTTAACCTGATTTTGACCCTGAGCCAACTGGCAGTATCTCGCCACGCTTTGGCATAGCTGGGTTACATATTCCAAAGTGGTTGGATTTTTCCATTCAGTATTATCCTCCCATTGTTCTTTTACCATACCTAGAAGGCCTCTGGGGTTCTTACCATATCATAGATCAAATGGTGATAATCCCATTGAAACTTGTGGGACCTCCCGATAGACAAACAGCAGCAATGGTAGGTACGTGTCCCAGTGTTTCCCTTCATCCTCCACATACTTTTGGTTTATTTTCTTTAATGTTTTATTGAAATGTTCAACTAGGCCGTCCATCTGGGAATGATATGGAGAGGTGTATATAGGTGCCAGCTCAGAGCCTGGTAGAGATGTTTCAATAATGCAGAGCAAAAGTAAATCCCTCTATCTGTTAAAATAACCTTAGGGATACCCCCTCAACTAACGATTTTCATCAATTTTTCAGCTTTTTTATCAGCTGTGACAGTTCTCAAAGGGATGGCTTCCGGAAATTTTGTTGCATAGTCGCATATAACCAAAGCAAATCTATTCCCTTTCGAACTTTCTGGAAGGGGTCCTATGATGTCCATTGCCATACACTGAAAGGGCACTGTTACCAAAGGTAGTGGTTGTAGGGGCACTTTTACTTTTCTGGTGACTGGTGATACCAGTTGACATTAATCACAACTCTTACAGTATTCTGCCTGAGTATGTATACCAGGCCAGTATAATCTGTAAAGGAGTCTTTGTAATGTTCTGTCTCTCCCTGCATGACCACCTCAAAGAACATTATGTGCTAAAAACATTAGTTTTTCTCCATACTGTTTTGGAACCACTAGTTGATTTACTCTGTCCCCAGTTTTGGGTGTTCACAGACTCTATATAACTTTTCCTGATGAATCTTGTACATAGGGGTTCTAGACTCAGTCTCCACAGGGGTAACCAGCAAAAATAATGGGGTCAGTGTATCATCCAGCTTTTGGTCATTTTCAAAAGACTGTGACATAGTGATTTTCAACATTGTTTCATCTATTCATAAGTCCCTTTTCTTATTCCATGTTCATTTGTCCACTTTCTTCTGCCTTTTGGATTTGGGTTTTGTACCAGGGGCCTCAAACAAGGTATCCTCAAATGGAAAAAGGTCTGGCTCAGACTATTCTTGTTGTGCCTGAGCCTGGGTAGTAACTCCACAAATAAACGAATTGTCAGTTAAAAGTTTATTAAACATTGGAAAGTCATGTCCTAAGATAACAGGCACAGGCAATCTTGGAACCACCCCTAATTTCATCTGATGTATAGTACTTTGTATTGTTATGGTGGCATCATGTAAGTGATAACTATGTGTATCCCCATGCACACAAGTGACACTAGTTTGTTCACAAGACACAGTCTGAGAGGTTCCACATATTATATCAGCATGCACCAGTATCTGTTTACTTCCTGAATCGATTAGTGCCTTCACATCACATCCTTCAATGTTAACATTTACTATATATTGTCCCCAGTTTGCTAAAGTGAAGTGAGAAGGGCTAAATTTCTTTTTGGGGAAGAATCTGGCAATATGTCCTTTTTCTTGACATTCATGATAGATGATGTCAGGGTTGTCAGGGCGGGGAACATGTTTTACAGATGTATTATAGTAGCTGTAGCTGAAGAGGTAGGGGAAGATCTTACCACATGACTAGTGGTGGAAGAAGTCCCATACCACCCCCTCTGGCATTGTGGTCGTGCTGTCACAAAGTCCTCTTATAGACTAATGGCTTTTTCAGCCATTTCTGGTCAATGTTCCCTTACCCACATTTGCACCTCATGTGGTAGTATTTTAACAAACTGTTCCAGCACTATCAATTCTATCGCTTGATTTATAGTCGTACTGCTGGTTGCACCCATTTTGTGCACAAGTCATGTAATCTGACTTAGGTCTCCTGTGGGGAGTCAGCAGTCTGGTACCTGAATGTCCTAAACCTTTGACGATATGTTTCTGTACTAATGTGTTATCTTTTTAGGATAACTTGCTTGACATGATCATAACTGGTTGCATTTATTGTTTCTATGTGACTATAATCAAGTTGTGCTTTACCTGTAAGGCAGGGGGGCCAAACGGACAACCCATAGGTCTCTGGGCCACCCACAAGCTGTAGCAACCCTTTCAAATGTCATGATGTAAACTTCTATGTCATCACTGTCCATTCATTTTGACAGTTTAATGTCTCCAGAATCTTCATTGGGTGGGTTATGCCTTACAGTTCCCATAGTTTGTATGGCTCTTAGAGTCTCCACCCACCTGGTCTCATACTGTAGCCGGTCACTTTCTCTCTGTCTCTCCATATTGATTTGCTTTAAGCACAGCCACCTGAGCAAGTTCTGCATCTCTGTAGGGGGTAAATCTTCTTCTTTTTCTGCTTCTTCCTCCTCCTCCTCTGGACTGGGATGCTCACCACCAAGAGCACCTTCTTCCTGCAGGTATCTGGCAGTATCCTTCCAACTAGACCAGTGGCTAATGGAAGTTTAAAATTATCAACCATTGTCCGATTCCATGTTCACTCAAGTGTGCGAGTGTCCGTCTTCTCCTGCTTCTTCTGTTCCTCCATAGTATTACTGGACAATGTCCACCAGAAGGTCGTCTCACCTCCAAATATCCCACTTCGGCCACCAAATGTACACGTGGGTAACAAATGGAGTCCAGCAATCAGTCAGGATTCCAAAAATAACTCAAATTTATTCTTAAGCAGGAAAATAATAAACAGACTTAAACAGCGGAAAAATAAAATAAGTTCTATATAACATAAGTATTTACAACATCTCATCAGTTAGCATCACTGGAGATTATAAGTCTAGTTGCAAGCTAGACTTCTTGTAGTTTCACCCTCCTACCACACACTGCCTTACATAGGGTTATTTCCACAATTTTTATGGTTTTCAAATCACATGACATCTTTAACTCCACCCCAAACATAGTCATTTTAATAATAAAAACTTTAAATATGATCTGAATTATATCTTCTACTTAATTTGTACATACTTCTAAAGTTCAGCCTGAAAGAACCAAATAAAACATTATATTTCAGCTTTTCAGTCTAAGAAAGTGCACACCAAGCTCCTCCCCACAGGCTGTACCATAAATAGAGTGGAGAAAGGGCCGGCCAGCACTATAGCAAAAGTATAGAGCTGAGAGGAGGGTCTGGTGAAGTGCTGAACTTACAAACAACAAAGAGTAAGTTGTATCCCTTAAACATGAACTAAACAGTAACATTTCTTTTATTAAGAGTTCAAACAAAGCAATACAAATACTTATATCATTGCAGTAGTAACCAAAATGTGTGAGTTTATTCAAGTTTAATAATTAAATTGCAGCTACTTAATCCTTTTTATTTGTAGACCTCTTGAAGCAGCTGAACAGTATTTGCTGTATTCAGAGTAGCAAGTACCTGCCTCACTCTGACTTTCTGCTTCCAGATTTAAATGTTGTTCAGGGTTTCAAAGGAATGGGGCATAAAAATACATAAGAAAACATGAAGAGGAGACTAGAGATAGATAAACTATGTATAGCTGGCCACACTATGAGTAGGGGAAATAAAAGAAGCCTGAGAAATGACAAAAAGAATAAAGATATAGAAAAAAGACCGAGTTACTGTTGGAACAGATTTTTAAAGTGTATTTTCAGCCCAATTACCAATAAACCTCAGCATACCAACCCAATATAAACTCCAGGTTTAAAAGGATCCATCAGCATAAACATCAATCGGGGGGGGGTGCCTAGTCCCTGCTACATTCCTCCCTACTTAAGAAACCACAGGTTTTCCTTTTGGTTTGCTACCTTTTTGACAGGATGAATAGATCTCTCAACAAAGGAGAGATGGAGCTTCAGCCCACCCACTCCCAAAGCTCCACCTCGTGGTCCCTAATATACACTAGACACACATTAGTTAGCTATGGACATTTATTATGTCCTAAATCAACTTTTTCTCTTTCATTTACCCCGAGGTCTATTCCTGTCTTTAATGTTATGTCAGAGCCAAAGAGAGACAAAAAATCTGCACTTCAGTTAATTGATCCTGCTCTGTGCTTAACAGAGGAATTATATGGCTGAAGTGTTAAATACCATTGCTTGATTCTTGGATTACTATCTTTCATGTTTTTAATCCAGCAAAGGGTTTATGATCAGTCCATACCTCAAATTGATTTTCCCATAGATAATAACGCTGGGACTCTATGGCAAACTTCAATGCCAAGCACTCTTTTTCTATTGTGGAGTACTTACATTCTCTGGCATGAAGCTTGCTGCTAATAAAAAGTATGGGGTATTCTTCTTCCTTCTGAATTTGCGATAATACTGCTCCTACGCCAGTGTTAGAAGCATCTGCCTGGACAATGAAAGGCTTAGAAAAATCACATCTTTTCAACACTGGAGCTAAACAAAGGGCAGCTTTTATTGCACAAAAGGACTCTTCGCAATCTGGTGTCCAATTTACCTTAGAAGGTTTGTTTTTCTTGGTTAATTCAATTAGTGGACTAACCAAAGTGGCGAATTGAGGTACAAAACTCCTATAGTACGCTGCCAGTCCAAGAAATGACCGTACATATTTCTTTGTGACTGGCCGTGGACTTTTAGGTACGGCATCTATTTTTACTATTTCAGGTTTTACCTGTTCCCCTCCTATCAGGAATCTGAGATATCATGCTTCTTCCATGGCAAGGGAACATTTATTTATTTTATTTATTTACAAGTTTAACCAGGAAAGCATACTGAGCAACATGCTCGATTCCAGATGCGACCTGGGGGCCATTTCCCACATACAAAAATTGGAAGTGCTCTTGACAGTACAGAAACGAGCAAGGCTTGTACATAACATATTTTGGGGAAAACTGCATATTTAGGGGAGAGTTAACATCCAAGGGTAGTATACACACAATCAGTATGGAGACACAGAGGGTAGATTACTGTACAGTACATAAGAGTTTATGGCAGCGAGACATTTGAGTAAAATTCTTGACTGAAGCAGGAGCAACTAGAGGTGAAATGTGCACTGAGTAATTTGTTTCGAAGGGAGGTATTTGGTGCATGTCTGATGGTGGCAGGCAGGGCATTCCAGGTCTGAGGTAAACGGTAATTAAAAGCGGACTGACCTTTGGATGTATGCATAAACGGGACATGAATCAGTTTATGGTTAAAACTTCTGAGGGAGTACGTAGGTGACTGTTGTTGGGAGAGGGCAGAGGACAGATGGGGAAAGGGAGTTGGACCAGTATTTGGTTGTGAATCTGGCTCTGTTGGATTGTCTACTGTCTTGTAGGGGCGGCAGAGTTAATGAGTTATAGAGGTCACAGTGGTGTGTTGTTTTGGGGCAGCCAAGGATGAAACGGCAGAAGGAGTGGAACAGGGTGTTGAGGCTGGCCAGGGGGGATCCGGGAGCAATGGAGTAAACTACATCTCCATAGTCGATTATGGGAAGGATAATTTTTTTTACAATGGCTTGCCTTGTCTGATGGGGGAGGCAGCTTTTGTTTCAGTGTAGTGCCCCAAGTTTGGGGAGTAGCCGCTTGTGTTGATATGTGATATGAGCTGAGAAATCTAGGTGCTGGTCTAGTCATATGCCCAGGTATCTGAAGCTTGTACAGATTTACAGGGGGGTTCCATCCAGGGTTTTGAAAGGGGGGCTGGGGACTTGGTTGGAGAGTCTTTGTAGTGAGCCAAAAGTTAGCGATATGTTTTTTTTAGAATTAAGAAATAGCTGGTTAGACCTGAACCAGTTCTGGATAGCATTGAAGTCTTCCTGGAGTTGGATTGCTACACTGAGGATTGTGGGACCAGAGGAGTATAGGATGGTGTCATCTGCATACATCTGTATAGAGGAGTGTGAATATGCTGCTGGGAGGTCATCCAGAAAGATGGAGAAGAGAAGGGGACCCAGGAAAAGCCTTGAGGGACACTTGTAGGGACAGGCATTGGGTGGGAGGTGTGGGAAGCTATTTTGACTACTTGTCTCCTGTCTACTAGGTAGTCATGGAACCAGTTAGTGGCTGTAGTGGAGAGCCCTGCAGCAGTGAGTTTAGAGAGGAGTAGAGAGTGGGAGATGGTGTCAAATGTCTTGGCTAGGTCAATGAAAATGGCCAAGGCGATATGTCCTTTGTCCATACTCTTGAGGATGTCTCCTGTGACTCAAAGTAGGGAGGTGGTGGTTGAATGGGATTTATGGAATCCTGATTAGAAAGGTGTGAAAAAGGAGGAGGCGTCTAGGTAAGGGGTGAGTTGGGACAGGACCAATCGTTCCTGGAGTTTGGCCAGGATAGGAAGTAAGGAGATGGGTCGGTAATTTCCTGGGGTGGAGGGGTCACCTGCTTTTGTTAGGGGAATAATGGTGGCCAGCTTCCAGGTTGTTGGTAGCTTTCCCAGAGAGAAGGATAGATTGAAAAGGTCGGCTAGGGGTGCGGCGATGGCTGGGGCGGAGAGGTATAGCATCTTGGCGTCCATGGATGTAGGGCATTTCCCTTTGTTTTGGTTTAGCACCTGAAGGGAGCGAAAGACTTCTGCTTGGGTAACTGAGTGGAAGGAGAATGGTGTGGACATGGAGGTAGTGTGAGGGGCACCTAAGCGGAGGGGAGGAACCATCGGGTGGTTTTGCGGGAGGGAGGAAAGGAGCTGTTCAGCACAGCTGGCGAAGTGTGTATTAAAAGCTTCAGCTACGTGGATTGGGTCGGAGATAAGGGAACCCTGACTTTGTAGTGTAGGTGGAGCAGGTTGGGTGGGGGGGGGAGAGCAGGGTTTTGAGAGATTTCCAGAAATCAGTTGGGTGATTTATATGTTTGCTGAAAGTCGATTGGAAGTAGTTTTTTTTTGCTTGGCGAATACTGTTTGTACACTTCTTGCGATGGGATCGGTATGTAGAGAGGGAAGTCTGGTTGCCCAGCTTTTTATAGGCTTTCCAGGCGTGGTCGCTGGCGTGGCATTTTTTGACTAAGTTGGCCGTGATCCAGGGGAAATGCGCACCTCAGACTCTTTTCGTTCGTAGAGGTGCGTGGATATCCCGTACTTTAAGGAAGTTTGTTTTGAAAGCCTCATAAGCTATGTCAATGGTGGGCGCCATTAAGATGAAGGACCAGTTTATCTGTCTTAAGTCTGACAGGAGGCTGGGTTTATAACAAGACCTGCCTGGCTGATGGTTTCCAATACCTGTGTCAGATGCTGAATATGGTCTTTCCATGAGGGGCTATAAATGATCACATCATCAAGATATGCTGCTCAATAGCCTAAATGTGGCCTTAATAGTTTCTCCATGAGTCTTTGGAATGTGGCTGGGGCGCCATGCAGTCCAAAGGGCAGCACAGTGAACTGGTAGGTTCCCAAAGGTGTACTAAAGGCCGTTTTGTCTTTACCTGTCTTCTTTAATGGTATCTGCCAGTACCCCTTTGTTAACCCTAGAGTACTGACATACCAGGCTTGCCCTAGCTGATCTATGATGTCATCCACCCGGGGCATAGAGTACCCATCAAATTTGGAGATTGAATTCAGTTTCTGAAAATCTAAACAAAGGCGAATCCCATCCTCTTTTTCAGGTTCAATTACTATAGAGAATCCCCACTCACTGTTTGATTCTTCTATGACACCCATTTCTTTCATTTTCTCCAATTCCCGTATAACCTCTTACTTTACTTTTTCAGGTATGCGGTAAGGTTTTACCCTAATAGGTACAGTCAGGGAAACTTGAATCTGGTGGGTAACTGCAGTGGTCCTACCAGGTATGGAAGTGACTGTGTCGTTAAACTGACTTAAGAGTCGGGATAGCTCCTGTTTTGTGCTTCATCCATCAAGGGATTTATTTTTAACTGATTGGGGACCTGTTTGCTTTCTAACCGATCATATGCCACATTCAGCTCATCATCTCTTGGATTGGAACATAGATACAGACTTTCACTAGGTCCTTCATTCCATTTTTTTAACAAGTTTGCTTGATATATTTTTAGCTTATTTCTCCTGTCTGGTACTTCCACCATATAGGTGACAGGACCAGTTTGTTTCTGTATGACATAAGGTCCCTGCCATTTCACAGTCAAGTTATTATCTGTTGATGAAAGTAATAGTAAAACCTGGTCTCCAACATTAAAACATGTTTCGCCAACTCCTGTATCATACTGTTCTTTTTGATAATTCTGTTTAACCTGATTTTGACCCTGAGCCAACTGGGAGTATCTCGCCACGCTTTGGCATAGCTGGGTTACATATTACAAAGTGGTTGGATTTTTCCATTCAGTATTATCCTCCCATTGTTCTTTTACCACATCTAGAAGGCCTCTGGGGTTCTTACCATATAATAGCTCAAATGGTGAGAATCCCATTGAAACTTGTGGGACCTCTCGATAGACAAACAGCAGCAATGGTAGGTACCTGTCCCAGTGTTTCCCTTCATCCTCCACATACTTTTGGATTATTTTCTTTAGTGTTTTATTGAAATGTTCAACTAGGCTGGCCATCTGGGGATGATACGGAGAGGTGTCACCCTCAGAGCCTGGTAGAGACATTTCAATAATGCAGAGCAAAAATGAATCCCTCTATCTGTTAAAATAACCTTAGGGATACCGATTCAACAAACGATTTTCATCAATTCTTCAGCTATTTTATCAGCTGTGACAGTTCTCAAAGGGATGGCTTCTGGATATTTTGTTGCATAGTCGCATATAACCAAAGCAAATCTATTCCCTTTTGAACTTTTTGGAAGGGGTCCTATGATGTCCATTGCCATACACTCAAAGGGCACTGTTACCAAAGGTAGTGGCTGTAGGGGGACTTTTACTTTTCTGGTGACTGGTGATACCAGTTTACATTAATCACAACTCTTACAGTATTCTGCTGCTACCTGAGTATGTATACCAGGCCAGTAAAATCTGTAAAGGAGTCTTTGTAATGTTCTGTATCTCCCTTCATGACCACCGCAAAGAACATCATGTGCTAAAAACATTAGTTTTTCTCTATACTGTTTTGGAACCACTAGTTGATTTACTCTATCCCCAGTTTTGGGTGTTCACAGACTCTATATAACTTTTCCTGATGAATCTTGTACATAGGGGTTTTAGACTCAGTCTCCACAGGAGTAACCTGTAAAAATAATGGGGCTAGTGTATCATCCAGCTTTTGGTCATTTTCAAAAGACTGTGACACAGTGATTTTCAGCATTGTTTCATCTATTCATAAGTCCCTTTTCTTATTCCATGTTCATTTGTCCACTTTCTTCTGCCTTTTGGATTTTGGGGTTGTACCAGGGGCCTCAAACAAGGTATCCTCAAATGGAAAAAGGTCTGGTTCAGCCTACTCTTGTTGTGCCTGAGCCCGGGTAGTAACTCCACAAATAGACGAATTGTCAGTCAAAAGTTTATTAAACATTGGAAAGTCATGTCCTAAGATAACAGGCACAGGCAATCTTGGCACCACCCCAATTTCATCTGATGTACAGTACTTTATATAGTTATGGTGGCTTCATGTAAGGGATAACTATGTGTATCCCCATGCACACAAGTGACACTAGTTTGTTCACAAGACACAGTCTGAGGGGTTCCACATATTATATCAGCATGCACCAGTGTCTGTTTACTTCCTGAATCGATTAGTGCCTTCACATCACTTCCTTCAATGTTAACAGTTACTATATATTGTCCCCAGTTTGCTGAAGTCAAGTGAGAAGGGCTAGATTTCTTTTTGGGGAAGAATCTGGCAATATGTCCTTTTTCTTGACATTCATGATAGATGATGTCTGGGTTGTAAGGACGGGGAACATGTTTTACATATGTACTATAGTAGCTGTAGCTGAAGAGGTAGGAGAAGATCTTATCACATGACTGGTGGTGGAAGAAGTCCCATACCACCTCCTCTGTCATTGTGGTCATGCTGTCACAAAGTCCTCTGATAGACTAATGGCTTTTTCAGCCATTTCTGGTCTCTGTTCCCTTACCCACATTTGCACCGCATGTGGTAGTATTTCAATAAACTGTTCCAGCACTATCAATTCTATCACTTGATTTATAGTCCGTACTGCTGGTTGCAACCATGTTGTGCACAAGTCACGTAATCTGACATAGGCCTCCTGTGGGGAGTCAACCGTATGGTACCTGAATGTCCTAAACCTTTGACAGTATGTTTCTGTACTTATGTCATACCTTTTTAAGATAACTTGCTTGACATGATCATAACTGGTTGCATTTATTGTTTCCATGTGACTATAAGCAAGTTGTGCTTTACCTGTAAGGTAGGGGGGCCAAACGGACAACCCATTGGTCTCTGGGCCACCCACAAGCAGTAGCAACCCTTTCAAATGTCATGATGTAAATTTCTATGTCTTCACTGTCCATTAATTTTGACAGTTTAATGTCTCCAGGAACTTCATTGGGTGGGTTATGCCTCACAGTTCCCATAGTTTGTATGGCTCTAAGGGTCTCCACCCTCCTGGTCTTGTACTGTAGCCAGTCTCTTTCTCTCTGTCTCTCCATATCGATTTGCTTCAAGCACAGCCATCTGAGCAAGTTCTGCATCTCTGTAGGGGAAAATCTTCTTCTTCTTCTTCTTCTTCCTCCTCCTCCACTGGACTGGGATCCTCACCACCAAGAGCACCTTCTTCCTTCAGGTATCTGGCAGTATCCTTCCTATGGACATCTGCTAGACTGTGGCCAATGGAAGTTTAAACTTATCAACCATTGTCCGAGTCCATGTTCCCTCAAGTGTAGGAGTGTCCGTCTTCTCCTGCTTCTTCTGTTCCTCCATAGTATTACTGGACAATATCCACCAGAAGGTCATCTCACCTCCAAATATCCCACTTCTGACACCAAATGTACACGTGAGTAACAAATGGAGTCCAGCAATCAGTCAGGATTCCGAAAATAACTAATATTTATTCTTAAGCAGGAAAATAATAAACAGACTTAAACAGCGGAAAAATAAAAGAAGTTCTACATAACACAAGTATTTACAACATCTCATCAGATAGCATCACTGGAGATTATAAGTCTAGTTGCAAGCTAGACTTCTTGTAGGTTCGCCCTCCAACCTCACACTGCCTTACATAGGGTTATTTCCACAATTTATATGGTTTTCAGATCACATGACATCTTTAACTCCACCCCAAACATAGTCATTTTAATAATAAAAGCTTTAAATATGATCTGAATTATATCTTCTACTTAATTTGTACATACTTCTAAAGTTCAGCCTGAAAGAACCAAATAAAACATTATATTTCAGCTTTTCAGTCTAAGAAAGTGCACACCGAGCTCCTCCCATCAGTCTGTACCATAAAAAGAGTGGAGAAAAGGCAGACCAGCACAATAGCAAAGGTATAGATCTGAGACGAGGGTCTGGTGAACTGCTGAATTTACAGACAACAAAGAGTAAGTTGTATCCCTTAAACATGAACTAAACAGTTACATTTCTTTCATTAAGGGTTCAAACAAAGCAATACAAATACTTATGCCATTGCAGCAGTAACCAAAATGTGTGAGTTTATTTAAGTTTACTAATTAAATAGCAGCTACCTAATCCTTTTAATTTGTAGACCTCTTGAAGCAGCTGGACAGTATTTGCTGTATTCAGAGTAGCAAGTCCCTGCCTCACTTTGAGTTTCTGCTTCCAGATTTAAATGTTGTTCTGGGTTTCAAAGGAATGGGGCATAAAAATACATAAGAAAACATGAAGAGAAGACTAGAGATAGATAAACTATGCATAGGTGGCCACACTATGAGTAGGGGAAATAAAAGAAGCCTGATAAATTACAAAAAGAATAAAGATATAGAAAAGAGATAGCTTTACTGTTGCAAAAGATTTTTTAAGTGTATTTTCAGCCCCATTACCAATAAAACTCAACATACCAACCCAATATAAACTCCAGGTTTAAAAGGATCCATGAGCATAAACAACAATGGTGGAGGGGGGTCATAGTCCCTGCTACAGTATTCTATGATTTCAAAGCAGGCTTTTTAGTCAAACATTGAAACATAGACACTCTTAGCAGATAAAGACCATCAGCCCATCAAGTCTGCCCAGTTGTACCCTAGTCTACCCCCAAGACATTTTGAGTAGAATGGGTTTTTCCAAAGCCCCCCTGATCATCGCTTGTCTGCTACCCCATATGTTACTAATAAGCTAATTCAGTTTGTCTCAGCTATTCTTGATACAATTAAAGATTTTTAGGTTCACCACCTTTACCAATAGGCTGTTCCAAAGATCAATGACTCTCTTTAAAATAACATTTTCTCACATTCCTCCTGAATCTTCCCCTCACCAACTTCTACTCACTTCCTGCTGCTTTTGACTTGCAATTCCTCCTGAATATTTCCTTATAGTTTACATTGTTCATTCCTTCCAGGAATTTAATGGTCTCTATCATATCTCTCTCTCTCTTCTAGGCTCCAGCAAGTACATGTTTAGTGCCCTATGCTGTATCATCTCCGGCCTGTCTCAGTCATTCTTTATGTGAGGACTCCAGAATGGGGTACAGTATTCCAGATGGAGTGATCTACAGAGAGATAGTATTACCTCTTTCTACCTGCCATCGAAAACCCCTCAGAATACACCCCAACATTCTGGTTGCTTTGATGTAGGCCTTGTTGCATTGGCTAAAGTACTTTAGGGAGTTTCTCATGATCAGTGATGTGCTAGGTTCCTAAAATTTCCTCCATTAAAAGAAAAATCCATGAATTTAGCAAATTTGTGAAACTGAGGAGCAAAATGTGAGTTCTTCAATAGAAAAATTGGTTGAATTTGAATAGTGAATGGCCAATTCATGGTGGAATCCCAAGGTGAAATGCATGCTCCACCACACCATCCCCACATCCAAAAATGTAGAAACCATGATACCTCCTTCCTACCCCCTCGTTGGCACCATCCCCCATGCTTGATGAACTGCATGCTTGCTGGCATGCATGCTGGCTGCTCTGCTCTATAATAAATCCTTTCCCTCACCCATTTGCCAGACATAGTCCACCCATCTCCCCTTTCATGAGTCCCACTGTCTTTATTAAAAAGTGTATCCAGTCCCCCAACTTCCACCAAACCCTCCTGTGGTCCCCACCTACTTGTTCCTCCAACCATCACCCATGAAATCAACCTGGAATAAAGAGAAGAGTCCCCCCAGTACACAGCATCTTCTCTGTTCAACATTTGTCTTGTAATGGCACAAATGAATTAATGGTGACCACTTTGCTCCTAGTAGAACCTGACTGGTTGAACTGTCAGCCAATCAGGATTTAGTAAAGGCAAAGATGTCACTACTTATTCATTCTTAGCATTATGAGATAGGCAATGAACAAAGCAGACACTCTGCAACAGGAGACCATTTTCTTTATTCCAGGTTTGTGAGTGCTGCTAGAGGGAGGATGGGGTATGTGTGACTATGTGTGTGTGTGGGGGTTGGGCAAGGGGTTGGAAACATTTGGTGTGCTAATTAATAAGGACAGTGGAACTCAGTTTGGGGGAGGTGGATGCAGTGTGTTTAATTGTGTGGGTGGGGGGATCTAATTACTGTTTGGAGCAGAGCAGACAGCATGCCAGCAGCATGTACTTTGCTGGGGCAGTGGGAGGATGGAGGGTAATGGAGGGTGGGAGGGCGAGTCATGGTTTCTATGTTTTTTGGTGTGGGGAGAGGGTGATTTTACAACAAAGTTGGTGATTATTTTTTAAATTCTATAAAACAATTGCTAGCGAAGTTGATGCATCATCTGTGACACTCAGGAATTTTGCAAATTGCAAATTTCAACAGATAAGTACCAGCTACAGTACACTGGTGACTAAATAATTCACAGCATCTCTACTTATTATGACTCACAGGTCTCTTTCTTTAGAAGTAGTGCCCAGCTTAACTCATCCATCTAATATGGTGCTGCTGGATCTATCAGGTGTGATGAGTGCTTGTGAGGAGCTGGAGGAATTGGTGTCAACCTATAATAGGGCTGTTGCTGTCAAACTCGACTCCATTGCACCAGTTTGTGTTTGGCTCCACACATAACACTGGAGATCCCCATGGTTTGATGGGACTCTCAGGGAGATAAATTCAGGGGGCCCATGGTTAGAGTGGTGCTGGCTGAGATCCTGCTCTGATGGGGATAAGTTTATTTTGATGACTCATTATAGGGAATTTCAAACAGCAATTTCCTGTAAGAAGGCAGAGTTCTTGCCCAGGGAGATTACTGCAGCAATTAAAGGACCAGATCTGCTCTTCTGGCCTGTTGACAGGCTATGTAATCCAACATGTCTTCAGTCCATTAGAGCATTTTCACAATCTAAGTGTGATGAGTTTGCACTGTTTTTTAACTGATAAGATTTCCTCTATGAAATATGAGGTCCAATCAGTGCCCTCCATGGGGGCTTGCAGTGGTGAGCCAGTAACTGTTGTGGGCACTCCAATTTTCTGTGCTCACTTTGACCACTTGGCAGTCAATTATGTCATTAGGGTCATCCAGGAGTTGAGGTCCATGTACTGTAGTTTGGACCAGGGTCCAACATGCCTAACTGAAGGGTGCATTGCTTCCATCAGCTCAATCCTAGCTAGGATAGTCCAGTGTTCCTTAGTGAGGGGGGACTTTCTGAGCCCCTTAAGGAGTCAGTGGTGAGACCCCTTTTGAAAAAACATTGCTTGCCTTGGACTTCCTGGTGAACTATAGACCAGCCTCTAACCTACCCTTTTTAGGGAAGATTATTGAGAAAGTGGAGGCTTTACAACTGGAGACCTATTTGTCAACTCACAACATCTATGACCCTCTCCAGTTGGGTTTTGGGAAAAGGCACAGTACTGAGACTGCCTTGGTTAGGGTACTTAATGATATCCTGGTGGTGAGGGGATATAGGGGAGTATTCCATTCTCTTTCTCCTCTACCTCTCTGCTCCTTTTGACACTGTGGACTATGGGGTGCTTTTGGATCACCTGCAGGTTCATTGTGGACCTTCTGGTATGGTTGTCAATTGGGTCATTCTTTCCTTACCACTAGGAGGAAGAGATTGGTCTTGGGAGTGTCTTCCTGTAGACCACTGTCATTGTCATGTGGGGTCCCACAGGGTTCCATTTTGTCCCCATGTGCTTTTAGTGGTGCTATTATTCCTTTGCTGTCTTTCCTTGGAATTTTTTTGGGTTGTTATTTGAAATCTAGTTTGGTGTGCTTTTAATGGTGCTGTGTTCCTTTGATGTCTTTCCTTGGAATTGTTTTGGTGCTGTTGAAAATTTGAAACCTAGTTTGGTGTGCTTTTTTTGTGGTACTGTTTTTCTTTGCTGTCTTTGCTTGCTGCAAATTTTGTCTTATCTTGTCTATCTTGCCCTGTAGTTTTGGAGAAGGGTGCTAATTGTCTGACCTCTGGTTTCAGCTATGTGATAACTGAAGGCAGGGCAAATGTCAGATTTGAGGGAGCAGGTTGACTTTTGGTTTCTCAGAAGAGGCCAAAGAGGAAGGATCCAGATACATTTCAGTGTAGTGCAGTAACTGCTCATATCTGTTTTTGTTTTAAACCTAGATTTGTGTGCTTTTAGGGGTGCTGTTATTTCTCTGCTGTCTTTACTTGGAATTGATTTGCAGCTATTGAAAATTTGAAAACTAGTTTTGTGTGCTTTTAGTAGTGCTGTTATTCCTTTGCTGTCTTTACTTGGAATAGTTTGGGGGTTGTTGAGAATTTGATACCTAGTCTGGTGTGCTTTTAGAGGTGCTGTTTTCCTTTGATGGCTTTCTTGGAATTGTTTTAGGGCTGTTGAAAATGTGAAACCTAGTTTGGTGTGCTTTAGCGGTGCTTTCATTCCTCTGCTGTCTTTACATGGAATTGTTTTGGGGCTGTTGAAAATCTGAAACCTAGTTTGGTGTGCTTTTAGTGATGCTGTGTTTCTTTGCTGTCTTTACTTGGAATTGTTTTGGGGCTGTTGAAAATTTGAAACCTAGTGTGGTGTGCTTTTAGTGGTGCTGTTCTCCTTTTCTGTCTTTATTGACTGCAAATTTTGTCTTGTCTTGTCTGTCTTGCCCTGTAGTTTGGGAGAGGGGTGCTGATTGTCTGACTTCTTGCCTCAGCTACGTGATAACTGCAGGTGGGCTTATTGAGAATTGAGGTAACAGGTGGATTTTTGGTTTGTCAGAAGGAGCAAGAAGTGGAAGGATCCAGATTCAGTGCAGTGCAGTAACTGCTCATAGTTGTTTTTGTTTTAAACCTAGATTTGTGTACTTTTAGTGGTGCTGTTATTTCTTTGATGTCTTTACTTGGAATTATTTCAGGGCTGTTGAAAATCTGAAACAAACTTTTGTGTGCTTTTAGTGGTGCTGTTATTCCTTTGCTGTCTTTACTTGGAATTGATTTGAAGCTACTGAAAATGTGAAACCTATTTTTGTGTTCTTATCGTGGTACTGTAATTCCTTTGCTGTCTTTACTTGGAATTGTTTGGGGGCTGTTGAAAATTTGAAACCTAGACTGGTGTGCTTTTCATGCTGCTGTTTTCTTTTGGTGCCTTTACTTAGAATTGTTTTCAGGCTGTTGAAAATCTGAAACCTAGTTTGGTGTGCTTTTAGTTGTGCTATTTTCCTTTGCTGCCTTTACTTTAAATTGTTTTGGGGCTGTTGAAAATCTGAAATCTAGTTTGGTGTTGTTCTTAGTGGTGCTGTTATTCCTTTGCTGTCTTTACTTGGAATTGTTTTGGGGCTGTTGAAAATTTGAAACCTAGGTTTGTGTGCTTTTAGTGGTGTCGTTATTCCTTTGCTGTATTTACTTGCTGCAAATGTTCTCTTGTCTTGTCTGTCTTACCCTGAGTTTTGGGGGAGGGGTGATAATTGTCTGACTTCTGGCCTCAGCTATGTGATAACTGCAGGTGGGCTAAGTCCGATTTGAGGTAACAGGTTGATTTTTGGTTTTTCAGAAGAGGCCAGAAGGGAAAGGGTCCAGATCCAGTACAGTGTAATAACTGCTCATTGATGTTTTTGTTTTAAACCTGGATTTGTGTGTTTTTAGTGGTGCTGTTATTTCTTTTCTGTCTTTACTTGGATTTGTTTGGGGGCCACTGAAAATCTGAAACCTAGATTGGTGTGGTTTTCATGCTGCTGTTTTTCTTTGCTGCCTTTACTTGGAATTGTTTTCAGGCTGTTGAAAATCTGAAACCTAGTTTGGTGTGCTTTTAGTTATGCTATTTTCCTTTGCTGCTTTTACTTGGAATAGTTTAGGGGCTGTTAAAAATTTGAAACATAGTTTGGTGTGCTTTTAGTGGTGCTGTTATTCCTTTGCTGTATTTACTTGCTGCAAATGTTGTCTTTTCTTGTCTGTCTTGCCCTGTAGTTTCGGGGAGGGGTGCTAAATGTATGACCTCTGGCCTCAGCTATGTGATAACTGAAAATGGGGCTAAGTCACATTTGAGGTATCAGGTTGATTTTTGGTTTCTCAGAAGAAGCCAGAAGAGGAAGGATCTAGGTTAATTTCAGTACAGTGCAGTAATTGCTCATAGCTGTCTGTTTTAAACCTAGATTTGCATGTTTTCAGTGGTGCTATTATTTCTTTGCTGTCTTTACTTGGAATTGTTTCTGACTGTTGAAAATTTGAAACCTAGTTTTGAGTGCTTTTAGTGGTGCTGTTTTTCCTTTGCTGTATTTACTTGGAATTCTTTGGGGCTGTTGAAAATGTAAAACTAGTTTGATGTGCTTTTATTTGTGCTGTTATTCCTTTGCTGTCTTTATTTGAAATTGTTTTGTGGCTGTTTAAAATGTGAAAACTCGTTTGGTGTTCCCTGCCCCTCACTCTTAATTAAATTCCCTGTTAAATCTGATTAGCAGGAGCCAAGCCAAGAAAATAGCTGTGGTTGTGGAGTACAAGAGGCATAAAGGGGAGAAAGCCCATCCTCAGCACAACAAGTGTTTTAATTCATTTTTTGCTGTTGTTTTCCTTCTTTAAAAAAGTATCCAAGGATTGGTGGCAGAGTTTTCAGGACAGTAAATTGATACACAGTGAACTAGAAGGAGAGCTTCAGTAACAGAAAACTACTGGAATAGCTGTATAAGTGCAGTATAATGTTGTGAGTGGTGCAAAACAGTGGATGTGGGGCAGCCTTATTCAGGCAGACCTTCTGGATGCTAAGGTGCTGCCCTTTTAGCAGGCATCTCTCTGTACTATGGCACAAGGTAGCCACACTCACAGTGGAAGTAAACTGGATCAGGAGTACCTTCACTGCTATACAAAGATCACCCAGTGCAGCATCGCTGTCTCAAAGGATGCAAAGAAAGAGGAGCACTTGGATGATGGTGGGCTCAGGGGTGGTTAGGGCAGTCAGGCACAGGCACATCACAAATCCTATACCACTCCAGTACTCATATGCCGCACTGGCAAATGGGGACAACCAAAGAGAGGTACCCAGAGAAGTGGAAGGGAAGGATGTGGAGATAAAACAAACAGGTGACCTCAATGAGGAGAGTAGCAGACCCCAGACTAGGAGGAGGAAGTGAATCCTGATGGGGGACTCTATTGTAAGAGGGATCCAGCTAGGAACACACAAGGGGGAGGATATGGAGGTGAGGTGCCTACCAGGTGCCACAGCATGGGTGGATGGGACAGATCCTGGGAATCACTGGGAAGGCAAAATGGGAGGGTGAGCTGGATGTCATTATCTACCTAGGTACTAATGACCTGGCAAATGGGGAGACTAAGGAAGTTCAGGAAGAGTTTAAGAAATTGGGTAGGGGTCTCAAGCAAGTAGCTTCATCTGTCATCTTCTCAGAAGTACTTCCTCTGAGAGGCATGGGAGAGCATAGGGGTGCATGCAGCAGGACCTTTAACACATCAGTGAAGAACTGATGCTGTGAGGAAGAGTTTGGATTCATTGATTACTGGGGACCCACCTGGAGGGATGGGGGCTTGTTTATGCCCGATGGCCTGCATTCATCCTGGAGGGGAATCCAAGTACTCAATGATAAGTTTAAAATCTAGATGGACAAACTTTTAAAGTAGAAAAAAGGGGGTGGCAGGCCAACAAGAAGAGTACCTACAGTAAATGCCCACCCCTCCATAGCTTGAAGTTGAAGCAGTGAACAGGAAGAGGGGATATCTCTGCAAAGCAGCATGCAAAAGATGGAGCTAGACACCCAAGGGTTGGATAGGCAGAAAGGGGCAAAATTCAACAGAAGGGTAGACAGCACAGCAGGGAGAACCAGGGATAAAGGACAACCAGGGAGAGGGGGAAATAGAACAGCTAAACAGTCCAAGGAGTTCACATCATGTATAGCAATGTGTGCCAATGCCAGGAGCCTTAGCAACAAGATGGAGTATCTGGAGGCTGCCATAGTGGAGTAGGACCAGGACACTGTGGCCATCACAGAGACCTGGTGTAATGATAACCATGACTGGGAGATGGCCATACCCAGCTACAACATATTCGGAAGAGACAGGGCAGGCAGAAAGGGAGGAAGATTGGCACTTTATGTGAAAGATAGTATAAAGGTCCACAGAGATCCAGGAGGAACAAAATGGGAGAGTGATACTGTGGGTTAAGCTGGAAAGAAAAATGGGACTAGTCATCAGCAGAGGGGTGGTCTACAGACCACCATCTCAGGAGGAAGAGACAGATAGGGAGTTAATGCTAGCTGTCCAAAGCATGGCAGTCAAGGGGGAGGTGATGCTGGTTGGAGGCTTCAATATTCCAGATGTGGACTGGAGCCTCTCAACAGCAGCATCAACCAGGAGCAGTTTTATCCTGGACTCCCTTCAAGGTGACTTCCTTAAGCAACTGGTCATGAAACCAAATTGACAAAAAACAGTACTGGACCTCACGCTCACAAACAGGGACAGTGTGATAGGGGTAACAGTGGGGGAGCACCTGGGAAACAGTGACCACCGGTCACCGTGGTTTGAAATCACAGAAGGAGCAGAACCAAACTGCACAAAAACACATATCCTGGATTTTAGGAGGGCAGACATTGAGAAAATGTGGACATGCTTGAAACAGGCACTAATGGGAATGGGAAGAGAATTAGGGGTGGAGGAAAAGTGGGCAATATTTAAAACAGGAATTAGAAGAGCAACAGAATTATGCATTAAGTGGTTAGCAAGGGGAAAAGGAAGAGGAGGGCATTATGGTTTTCCAAAGAGGTAGTGGTAAAAGTGAAAGCCAAAAAGATTGCATTCAGGCAATACTAAAAGATGCAAGCAGAAAGGGATAGGGAGAAGTACCAGGAGAAGCAAAGGGAGGCACGGAAGTCAGTAAGGGAAGCCAAAGCTCAGGCAGAAGAGCACATCCCAAAATCAGTGGGTGGGGGGACAAAACCTTTTACAGGCACATAAGTGAAAAAAAGGGAAAAGATAGGGATAGTGAGACTGAAGAGGGAGGATGGGGGCCACGTGGAGGATGACAACAGTAAAGCTGACTTACAGAACAGATATTTCAGCTCAGTCTTTACTGAGCAAGAGGAGGGTAATGGCCCTGAAGGGAGTAAAAGGGGTGGTAATGGTGCAGAAATGACACATGTCCCTTTACGTGGGAAAGGGTCCTAAAGGAACTGGAAGGAATATGAGTTGATAAATCAATTTGGCCAGATGGGGTGCAGGTGCACCACTGGGTCCTAAAGGAAATAAAAGAGGTGGTGGCTGAACATCTGGAAATCCTGTTTAGCTGATCACTGGAAACAGGGGAGGTACCCAAAGACTGGAGGACAGCAGATGTAGTCCCCTTATACAAAAGTGGAAACAAAGAGGGAATAAGGAACTACAGACCAGTCAGCCTGACCTTGGTAGTGGGGAAGATCATGAAAGCACTACCGAAGGAGAGATTGGTGGAACATCTGGTTGCCAACGGACTACAGGACCCAAGGCAGCATGATTTTGCTGGGGGGAGGTCATGCCTGACCAACCTCATTTACTTTTTCAACTGGGTGACAAGGGAGGTGGAACAGGAGAAAGCAGTGGGCATGGCCTATCTGGACTTCAGCAAGGCCTTTGACACTGTGCCACACAGAAAGCTATTAAACAAACTGGGGAATATAAGACTGAGCAGAACAGTAGCGCATATGGGTGGGTAATTGGCTGGGTGGCAGGGCACAGATGATGGTGGTAAATGGCTGTCACTCCACAGAGGGAAGAGAGACCAGTGGGGTATCACAGGGATCAGTGGTGGAACTGTTCCTATTCAACATCTTCATCAGTGACATTACACAGGACCTAGAAGGAAGAATTTCCTTGTTCACTGATGATATGAAGCTCTGTATCAGAGTGGACATGCCAGAGGGTGTAGACAGAATGAGGAGGGACCTGCAGAAGCTTGAAGAATGGTCAAGGGTTTGGCAGTTGAAATTCAATGCAAAGACATGCAAGATAATACATATGGGGCACAAAAACCCTGGAACCACATATCAGTTGGGGGTGGGTGAGGATATAGCATGCAGCAAGCAGGAAAGGGATCTTGGAGTTATCATCTCTGATGACCTCAAGGTAGGGAAACAGTGTGACAAGGCAGCAGGTAAAGCAAATAGGATGCTGGGATGTATAGGCAGGGGCATCACTAGCAGGAAAAGGGAGGTCATAATTCCGCTATACAATACACTAGTGAGGCCCCACCTGGAGTACAGTGTACAGTTCTGGAGACCATACCTACGTAACGACATAGGGTAGAGAAGGTTCAGAGGAGGGCAACAAAGATGGTGCATGGCTTGCATCACAAGTCCTATGAAGACAGGTTGAAGGAACTGAACATGTACCCCCTGGAGGAGAGGAGGGAGAGAGGGGATATGATAGAGACATACAAGTATCTTACTGGGAGGAACAGGGTGCAGGAAAACACTATTTTTAAGCGAAAAAGATGTTCCAGGACTAGAGGGCATGGGATGAAGTTGGAGGGAGGGAGGACGATTCAGAGGAAACATGAGAAAGAATTTCTTCACAGAACGGGTGGTGGACAAGTGGAACACCCTGCCAGAGGAAGTGGTGGGGGCTGAAACAATCACGGGATTTAAGAATGCATGGGATAGACATAAAGGAATTCTGGAGGTCAGGGGTAAGGGGCAACAGACTTCTAGGAAAACAAACTGAACTTACAAGCTCAAATGGGCAGACTGGGTGGGCCATAGGCCCTTATCTGCCGACACTGTCTATGTATCTATATATCTATGTAAAAGTACGTACACCAAATGACTTTAAGCTTACCCTCGGAATCTCCAGCAACCCCTCATCAGCCGAGCAGAGCAGTCACAGAGGGGTGCAAGGGACCAGGAGCTCTTTCAAGTATTCAGGGCCCTGTCCATGTAGGGCTTTGTAAGTCAATAGACCTACCTTAAAGGTGATCCGCCACTGAATAGGCAGCCAATGCAGACTGTGCAGCACAGGGGTAATGTGCATTCTTCTAGATGCTCCAGTCAACAAATGTGCTGCAGCATTCTGCACTAGCTGCAAGAGGTGGATATCAACCCCAGGAAGCCCTAAGTACAGGGAGTTGCAGTAATCAAGGTGCAATGTCATAAAGGTGTGGATTAAAACAGGTAAGTCACTAGATGGAACAAGTTGCTTAAGTGTAGCACTGTTCCTAAGATGGTAAAAGGCAAGCTTGACGACTGCCAACACCTGATGACAAAGGGTCAGACCATCATCTAGCACCACTCCCAGATACACACCCAATCAGAAGTGAGAATCTGGGCCCCCCAGGACTAAACTGGAGGGAAGCCCAGACCTCAGCCCCTCTGCCCTATGACCCGGGTCCACTACTAACACCTCAGTCTTTTCTGGGTTCAATTTTAAACCACTGGTATTCATCCAATCCTGGATTTCAATGAGGCAGCTGTTCAATACTGAGACAGCACTACCCTGGTCGGGGCCAAAAAACAGGTAAAGCTGGGTATCATCAGCATAGCAGTGAAACCTCAGCCCATACTGTCTTACAATGTCTATGAGGGGCAGCATATATACTGAAAATAACATGGGGGACAGCAACGATCCCTAAGGTACCCCAAAAGGCAGAGAGAAAGCCCCAGAAGAAAATATACCCAAGACAACCCTCTGCATTCTACCAGCAAGGAAAGATGTAAACCATCTGAGAACTGTACCAGACAGCCACAGATGAACCTCAGATGCTCGAGCAGGGCCCCATGATCCACAGTGTCAAAAGCTGATGATAAATCAAGGAGAACCAAGATGGAACAATGTCTCCAATCTCTCAAGATCAGGAGATCATTGAGCACCCGAACCAGAGCAGTCTCACTACTATGCCTCTTATGAAATCCAGATTGGAGAAGTTCATATAAGTTATGGATGGTTAATGGTTATCCTGTTGAGCTGCCACAACTTTCTCAATAACCTTCCCCACAAAAGAGAGGTTAGAGATAGGCCTGTAGTTTGCTAGGTTCTCCAGGTCTCAAGAAGCTTTCTCAGGAGGGGTATCACCACACCCTTCTTCAGGGAGCTAGGGAACTCACCTGACTCCAGAGAGCACTGGACAATCCAAGCTAAGACGGGGCTGAAGATATCACTACAACCCAAAATCAGGGAAGTAGGGCCTGGGTCTAAACTACAGCAGGTGGGACACATCGCCTGGACAATCCTCATAATATCTATGAAATTCAGCAGATCAAAGGTACTCCAGGAAATGCCGGGTTCTGCGACAAGGTACCAATCAACCGCATCCCCCATAGAGTGAAGTTGGTGGAATTTCTGCATGTTGCTAACCACCTTATTTTTATAGTAAACTATTTGTTCAATAAGCAAAATAAATTTAAAAAGGGGTGTCTATATGGTTGCTTTCTTGATTTGAAACAAGCCTTTGATAATGTCAATCGAGAAACCCCTTGGAAAATCCTTACAGCCTGGGAGATAGATCCAGGGTTATTAAGTTTAATTATATGTCTCCATGATAACACCTCAATAAAAGAAGACATACAAAAGATGGAAGATAGTCATCTAAAATTCCTTGAAAAAGGGTGCCAGGCAGGGCTGTTTACTGGCTCCAGCCCAGTTTAACATCTATATTGACCAGATAATTAGAGAGTTACATATCCATGAAATAGATGCTCCAATTGTAAATGGTAATAAAATTTTAATTTTGGCCTATGCTGCCGATGCAGTACTTTTATCTAAAACAGCAAAAGGTCTTCAAAAAGCAGTAAACATAGTTGCTAACATTCTCCAAAAGTTGTCTTTGGAAACAAATATTGAGAAAACCATGATAATGAAAATGGAGAAATTATGCAAAAAAGCTTGCAGTTGGAAAATAAAGGATATAAAATTACAAGAAATTAAAGAATATAATTACTTAGGGTGGTTAATAATGGATATAATGGACTGGTATAAACATATAGACAGTTACAAAAATAAAGCAACTTGTTCTAGCTTTGAATAGATTTAATAAATTGTTTTTAAATAACTCTTTTGAGGCTGTATGTAAAGCATACATTATAAAAGCAAAAGCAGAGATCACATGATGCAGGCTCACTGGTAGTCGTACTCTCCATGTCTCCCACTCACTCGAGACTGTAATTAATGTTTAAACGCGGTACAACTTCGAAATCCGAAAAGAAAAATGCATCCAAGAATTCTAGCAGTGTGCAATGTTACCTGGCTGCAATTTCATACCCAGCATGGAAGCAGAGATGTGGCAAACTCTGCCAAAACACACGCCTCCTTCCACGCCAGAAAAGGCCAGCAAAAAAACAAAGCCACGAGCCGCCTCAGCAGAATGTCCCTCGTCAAGCCAGGATCCCAACTTCCTAACAGTGGACAGGTTCCTACAAGAGTTCAAGCCGTTCCACGAGGAACTACGATCGCTAACGGCCTAATTTAAATCAATGGCCACAGCTCTGGAGAGTGTTTCAACAAGGGTCTGAGACAATGAGGCAAGGATAGTATCCGTGGGAAAGCATCTGGGGAGAATAGAACCAGAGCTGGTGTCTATGAGACAGAAGATTGCTCGCTTGGAATCGAAGGTCAAAGATTTGAAGGGGCTCAGTAGGTGCAACAATGTGGTGCTTATAGGCTTACCAGAGAAAGAAGAGGGGGCTGACACAATTCATTTTGTCCAGAAGCTGGTAGTGAAGCTGGTCGGTCCCTCCCTGTATGGAGCTACTTACTGCATAGAGTGAGCTCACCGATCCCTGCGCCCAATGCCCGCTGCAGGTGCCCCCTCTCGACTTCTAATAGTCTGATTTTTAAACTACCTGGAGCAGCAGCATTTCTTAATGAAAGTCTGAAGCTTGAAGCAAATAAAATTGGGTGAAGTCCAGCTAAGGGATCACGCAAGATCTCCCGGTGTCCGTCTGGCAGTGCAGAGCTCTTTTTCATCCTTTAGTCAACAAGTTGATACCAGCAGGGATCAAGTTTAAAATGCTATATCCTGCAAAATTCCAGGTACTGATAGATGGTAACTGGTCCAGTTTCGAAGACCTGAAAGCTGCAGAAGCAGCTCTGAAGGGAGCATTCCCCAATCTATTCAGTGATCACTGAAGTGGAGTGCGTGGGTGCTGTATGCCTATTTGTGTTGAGATATTTGTTTGCTGCAAATTGCAAAGGGACTGAAGCTACCTAGTTTACTTGGTGCTTGGTTTACCCTAAATGCCAGAAGTTGAATTCCAGATCATCATTCCAGATCTTAAATTAAGCTCCAAAGTGAAGGCTATAATGAGCATTCCCTTTCATAATGATGCAGGTGAATGATGGCCTGGTATGCCATAGTTGCTATTCCCAAAAAAGTAAAATGGCTGCGGTGGCTGTTTCACGGTGAATCCTACAGAGAGGCACAAATGCCCTGCAAGTATCATTGTTGCTCCTGTACCTGAAGTTCAAGGAAGGTGCCCTGGAGAGATACTTCAAAGAGAGAGCTTTACCTCCTATTCGGCTGACAGATTGCACCAAGAGAAACTGGCGTAACATAGTTTTGTGTGTAAGAGCTGCCACGTATTGCTCCCCAAAGACACTAACTGATTTCTAAATTGGAACGAGTTTATAAAACATGGCCATGCTGGTTATTATAGGTTAGCTTATGGTCCCCCTATATAAAACTCATCGTTTTAAAATAAAGGCTTAACTGTAAGTTAAATGGGGGAATCATATTAAGAGGTACATGGTATGTACAGATTGAGGTCCCATTAAGTTTGCTAGCACAGTGCTCTTTATTTTTGCTGGTAATAAGGGTGAATGGATAAGGTTCCCCAACTGTAATAAAGTCGCTGTTCTGTAACTGCTGAGAATTAGATCCAGAAGAGAATCCAGGGATTCTGTCCCCCTCTTGCTGGTTTAGCATCTTGCTGTATTTGGTGAAGGTGTGCCTGCTTATTGAAGAGCTAGTGTTTTACACTAACTGGGTCTGCTCAGGTAGTAGACTCCCGACTGTTAGATTCAATTTACCAGTGGCAATCTTGGCAGAGGGTGGGAGCTTTTCTCTCCCTTTTTTTTTTTTTTTGTCTTACTTGTCTTTTTGTCTCTCCCCTCCCTTTTTCTTATCACAGGTTTTTTCTTTTTTTTTTCCCAGTGTCATGCTCAGGTCTTGAAGGAGCTCTGGTTACATAAGCGTGTGGAAGATCCAGAGCCAGTAACTACTGATCTAGCAGGCTGTATATCACTCGTAGAATGAACCTTCCAATTGTAATCACTGCCATACAGCAAGTAGCAATGATTTTCTTTTTACTCTATTGGATGGGGAAGCTTAAGTGAAGAATTTAATCGCTCAACTAAGTTTATTAATGTGGCCACAAGGTTCAACTGAGATGTTGTTTGCCCAAGTGTAATACAAGTTAACGGCCACATGAGGTCACTCTGGGTTAAATTATGAGTTAATTCCTTAGTTAGGAAAGGACTGTGTGTACATAAAAGATTCACTTAGAAATGTTATTGTTAGTTTTTCATTAGACAACTTTAGAAGGCTGTGATTAGCAAGGATGCAAGTCTCCAGCAAGTGAATATTTCCTCTGTGTTTCTTTTATAGGTAAATAGGGTTTAATTAATACTAGATCATGGATCCAGGATTCAACACAAGAAGTATTTTGTGGGGTTAAGAGTAGGTGGGAGGAGGGGATATTTGTGGTTTCTGTAGATCACGTACCTTGATGTTATTAAGTTGAGAGGGTGGGGGTGTTTTTGGCCCTTTTGGCCAGTAGGATTATGTTTTGGCTAGGAATTTGTGGGTTTGCATATGAATCTGTAAGCTTAAGGGTGGTACGTTTAAAAGGTTTCAGGACTTGGGGAAGCGGGAAGGGGGCAACTCAGCTGGATATCTGGAGGAAGGGAGATAGGCTACTGTAATTTGAGCTTAGAAAACAAAAAATGGCAGGAGGTTTAAGATTACTTACGTGGAACATCAGAGGGGCAAGAAAGAAGGTGAAATGAGATCAGTTTTTAAAACATATTGAATGCTTAAAAGGAGCAGTCACATTCTTACAAGGAACCCACTTACTGATCTCAGAGGGCTCACTCCTGAAAAGGCAACTGGTAGGCCAGTTCTTCAACGCAGGGGGTAGCACCCAGAGCAGAGGGGTAGCTATATTATTTTCCCAGAGTACTCCCTTTAACTGTGAAATTTGTATCCAGGACCCTGATGGCAGATATTTAATTTTGAAAGGCTTACTTGATCATACAGAAGTTGTGCTCTGCTGTGCCTATGGGCCCAAGTTTGACTCCCCAGCCTTTTTCATAAATTACTTAGAGAATTACTTCCCTATGTTTCATTTCCACTAATTTTGGGAGGAGATTGGAATCTCTCATTTACCTCTGACCTGGATAGATCTGGGGCTAGGAAATCTGGACTCTCACCTGCTCAGAGAGCCCTCCAAGTTTTAACGGACCAACTAGGTCTGTTAGACCCATGGATGGTCCTATACCCTTCCTTGAAAGAGTACACATTTAGGTTGTTCATGGCACATCCATCAGAATAGACTACTTTTTAATTAGTCATACTTTCCTGTCAGGAATAATGGAGAGTGCTATTGAACCCGGTGTTATATCAGATCATGCTGTGGTCTGGTGTTCACTAAACCTGATCCCCAATGTTCCAAAAGAAACCACATGGAAAGTTAACAACCAATCACTAAGAGATGAGGGAGTTATTAAATATATTTCAAAAGCAATTGATCAGTACACAGAGGTTAACCTTGGCTCGACAAGGAGAATAGATTTAGAATGGTGCACCCTGAAGTGTGTAATAAGGGGAGAAATAATCAGAATAGCCTCGTACAAAAAAAAAAAAAAAGGAAACAACAAGAAGCCCTCTCATTAATCAGCAAAATTCATGATTTAAAGAAAACACTATCTCCTTCCACCCTGGAGGTGGACAGACTTAAACTGATGGGTTTGATAGCCCAGTATCGCTCCCTACTGCTAAGCAAAGCAGAGTATGCAATAATGCGCAGCAGGATTAATTATGTGGATCATGGGGAAAAAGTGGTAAAGCTGTTGGCCCTTTGATTAAAAACTCAAGAAGCTGCCAGAATAATTAAGGGTATTAGGGCTAGCTCGGATAACACTATACAAGTGAACCCTAAAAGAATAGTACAGGTATTCATAACTTATTATAAAGACTTGTACGGACCCATGCCTAACCCCCCTGGAAAACAAGAATTAAATAAGTATTTAGAGACACTCTTTCTACCACAGATAACAGCAACACAAAAATTGGCACTCCTGGCACCCATAACTGACATAGAAATAAAGAAAACAATTGACTCCTTCCCTTTGGATAAGGCCCCTGGCCCTGGCGGGTTTTCACCCAATTTCTACAAACCTTTAGTAAACAATTGACTCCTTGGTTAAGCCAGTTGTACAAAAGGTTTCTAGCAGGGGATGTAATGGATGACAGCTTCCTGGAGACCCTAATTATTGTCTTGCATAAGCCAGAGAGGGACCCGGAAATGGTGACTAATTACAGACCTATCTCTCTATTGAATTATGACATGAAAATTATAGCTAAATTGTTAGAAAATAAATTGGAAGGGGTTATACCCACCATATTTCATTTAGACCAAGTAGGATTTATGAAGGGGAGAAACTCCTCAGATCATTTGAGGAAATTATCACATATTTTCTCCGCATTCAGGGACTCCAACGTGCCAGCTGGTCTGTTGTCCCTGGACATGGAAAAAGCTTTTGATAGGATGGATTGGAGCTTCTTGTTTTCCACAATGTGCAAATTTGGATTCCTGAAGGAATATATCGGATGGATCACTTCCTTCTATAAGAATCCCCAAGCGAGCATTTATTGCTATGGGGTTTTCTCGGAGAGGTTCCTTCTTCACTCAGGTACTTGCCAAGGATGCCCATTATCGCCACTTCTATTCAATATCTATTTAGAGCCTTTACTTGTCAAACTCAGAGAATCTCCCCTGATTCCGGGCATACCTCTGCATGGGTCTGTGTTCAAATTATCAGCATATGCAGACGATATTCTGTTTCACTCCATTAATCCTGCTAAGGTGTTCAAGGCCTCCCTGCAAATAATTTTAGAATTTGGTACCTATTCTAATTATAAAGTTCATCTGGAAAAAAGCACAGTTTTTCCTTTAAATTATAGATTGTTAAAAAGTGATATTCCACACTTAGGTCTTCACAGGTCCCTGAAACGTTTAAAATATTTGGGCATTTATCTCGCCAGATCAGACTCCCTTGCTAAGAAACTAAATCTTGACGATACTCTAGCAGTTATACAGCAGGATTTAACTAGATGGTCATCCCTTTCGCTCTCTATTTGGGGGCACATTAATATAGTCAAAATGAATGTCCTACCTAGGATATTCTACCCGTTACATATGCTTAACGTCTGGCCACCTATTAAATGATTCAGAAAGGTCCACACGATTATATCTTCCATCATATAGGCAGCCAAATCCCTAAGAAGAGCTTACCAGAAGTTGACTGCATCCAAGTCTGGAGGTGGGCCGAGGCTACCCCATGTGAAGGGTTACTTCTGGGCTAGTCAGATCTCCAAATATATGAAGTGGATAACTAATGATGTAACATTGGCTAACCTATAATATGTCCCACCGTGGCTAATACTTGAGAAAGAAATGTTAGCAGAGGCAAATCTTTCAATACCCATGTTGTTATATAGTACAACTAAAAATTTACCAGCTAACATTTCCCACCCTCCTATTGGGATCTCGCTAAAAGCCCACTCCCAACTATGCAACTTTCTAAAATATAAAAACTCACAGGACTGGAATCAGCCATTAGTAGGGAATCCAAATGTTAAGATAGGTAATAAGATGATTTCTAAACTTTGGATCCCTCAGTTTCAACACACAAAGTTAAAAGATTGTCTGGATTCAGAAGGAAGATGTCTCCCTGTACTGGACATTCTTAATAAATTTTCACTGAACAAGGGACACATGTTCAGCACATATCAGCTATCTCACCTCCTGAATCAACTGAGTAGACATTTGGTGACAGAAGACAAATTTAGTGAACTCTTTGCCACCTTAGCAGAAGTGGTTCACCTTCCACATGCAATAGCCCAGGTTTACAGTTCCTTTTTGGGACAGGTGCCTATTATTCAAGAAGGAGGCCAGAAATATTGGACTAGTCAATTTCCAGATCCTAGTATTAAATGGAATAAAATCTGGGAAGATACATATATTTACCTATCCCAAGACAAGCTGAGACTAACACAATTTCAATTCTTACATAATTTATATTTGATGCCCCTCAAACTTTTTAAGATAGGTAAATCTTTAACTCCAACTTGAACTAGGTGCAAGATGTAAGAAGGTTCCCTCCATCATTTGTTCTGGGACTGTGTCCCTCTGTCCAGGACCTCTGGATGGAAATTCGACAGAAAGCTGACCCTTTCCTAGGTCTAGAGGGGTTGTTTACACCAGAGGTTTGTCTTATAGGGAATTATTCTAAGGTACAGGTCAGAACGCATAGATACCACATAGCAATGATTTCCATAACACTTAAGAAACGTGTGTTAAGGTATTGGATTGACACTCAAAAGCTTTCTTATACAGAATGGCTCCAAGACCTCTTGTTTAATCTAAGGGTAGAACAATTTAGAACTCCCCGGGGCCATTCCCCCTCCAGATACAAAAAGATGTGGGCCGGGATGCATGCTATATACATGATACAAGTTGGAGTTCCACTGGATTGAGAGATTCTGAGGCTTCGGGTCATTCTTCTAGTACCGGGCAGTTCCCTGCCATTCAAGATTTTAATCCAATGTATTCCCTTGCTGTCCTTCTGGTTCTAAGGCACAAGAGTGTGTATATATATCCAGCTGAGGGGTGTGGGATGGGAGGGAGGGTGAGGAGTATCATGAGGGATTTAGGGGAAGATAATGGTGGGGGAGCAGTAAGGGGTGGGGACATGACACAATATTGCCCATGTTTGTATTATTGCCTGTGCGGGCACTTATGTCATTGTGTTTGCTGTGCCATGTCATTTGCTGTGTGTTGGAAAAACAATAAAAAATAATTAAAAAAAAAATAAAAGCAAAAGCAGTTATGCTATATGCCTCTGAAATTTGGGGACTGGAAGTTTCTGTAGCTAGCCTAGAGCCTAGTCAAAATGTATTTATTAGAATTAATCTTGGGCTTTCATCTGCTGTATCAGGTTGCCACCTCAGAATGGAATCAGGACTTTAATCATTGGTTACATCAGTAGAAATTGGAGCTTTAAATTATTGGAAAAAATTTGCTAAAAATGAGGGTGTTTCCCTCTGATATGCATGCTGGCAGGAAGAAAGACAACTATATAAGGAGGGAGCCAGTTATAAGTCATGGTTAAAAAAATTAGATATTGAAATAAGAAAAGCTGGCTTAGATTCATTATATAAGGAAAGATCCCCTGTGGAGATAGACCTTTATGTGGAACAGATTAAAAATACAACTTGATAAAGCAAAAGTTAATTCTTCTTCCTTGTTTATGTTTTATTGTACATTAAGAAGTAACTGGGGTCCTCAGATTTATTTGTATTGGTGTCAAAACTGCTTACACAGGAAAGTATTTGCTAGGTTAAGATTTAATATACTTATAAATTGCCGGGTCCAAACATTAACATGGAAAAAAAAATAAAAACTCAACAAATGTGTAAATGCAACAAGCAAATTGTAGAAATTGAGCATCTGTTACTGGATTGTGTGATGTTAAAAGTACCAAGGGAAAAATGGATTAATCTTTATTGCAAACTCTCTCAGGTAAGGAGAGAGAGAGATAATAATTTTAAAACTGTTGGATGGAAACACAATGTTATATTCTTATGCAGTCATACCCTTTTATTTGGATGCATGTAACATTATAACATTTTAACAAATCTATATATATATTTAACTTGTCATGTAAATTAAAAAAAATTTTGGACATATGTAAATCTTTATATGAAGAGAATGCCTTAGGATTATACACTGACTGATTTTTAACAAAAAAATTAAAAATTGAAAAAAATACCTATGTAAGGACATAGACAGGGTAGAGAAGGTTCAGAGGAGGGCAACAAAGATGGTACAGGGATTGCATCACAAGTCCTATGAGGACAGGCTAAAGGACTTGAATATGTACACCTGGAGGAGAGGAGGGAGGGAGAGAGGGGGGATATGATAGAGACATACAAGTACCTTAGAGGGAGGAACAGGGTCCAGGAATACACTATTTTCCAGTGAAAAAGATGTTCCAGGACTTGATGGTATGGGATGAAATTGGAGGGAGGGCGATTCAGAGGAAATGTGAGGAAGACTTTCTCTACAGAAAGGGTGGTGGACAAGCAGAACACCCTGCCAGAGGAAGTGGTGGGGGCTGAAAGAATCACAGGATTTAAGAATGCATGGGATAGACATAAAGGAAATCTGGAGGTCAGAAATAGGGGGCAACAGACTTCTAGAAAAATGTAAAGGCAACTTACAAGCTCAAACAGGCAGACTGTGTGGGCCATAGGCCCTTATCTGCTGACAGTGTCTTTGTATCTATGTATCTATGTTGTTCACGGTGTACATGCTTCCAATAGGGGACATTATAAGATGGTACAGACTGAGTTTTCATTGCTGTGCTGATGATACTCAGCTGTACCTATCTTTTGCACCCAAACAACAGGATGTGGTCTCAGTTTTCAGTTGTCACCTTGCTGAAATCCAAGATAGGATGAGTGTCAATCTGGATAAAATGGAGATACAGATGCTGGAACCTGGTCACCTGAGGGTTGGTGTGCAGGCTAGTTGAGTCATCAGACTTCGGCTCAGAGACTCAGCCTCTCACCTCTTCTAGGGTGAAAAATCTTAGTGTTGTGCTGGATAGCGGTTTGACACTTGAATTTCAGGTATTGGTCATTTTCCAGAGTGTTTTTTATCATCTAGAAACATCCCCAGGATTAAACACCAGATTCCCTCAGGTGATCTACCATCACTAGTCCATGCCTTTGTGACATCATGGCTTGATTACTGCAATGCCCTTTACCTAGGGCTATTGGGGGCTGATCTTCAATCCTATAGCTAGTGCAGAATGTGGCAGCCAGACTGTTGACTGGCATTTTGAGGTCATGTCATATTATATCTGTACTGCACTCTCTGCACTGGCTTCCTGTTAGGTGGTGGATCACCATCAAGGTCAGTTTTGCTGACCTACAAAGCCTTACATGATCTGGGGCCTGGTTACCTGCAAGACCTCCAACAACCTTACAACTCATCCTGTCCCCTCCAATCAGCCAAGGAGGGCCTTCTAGTGATTCCCAGGGTTCATTTGAAGTCATCTGGTGCTTGGGCTTTTTCAGTTCTGGTGCCCACCCTGAGGAATTTGCTGCCTCAGTTGCTCAGAGTTGCCTGTTCTGACACTGCCACATCTTTATACAGGTGGCACACTCCACTCAGAGCACCCTAAATATCTATTGCCTCTCAACCAGTTGTGTGCTAATTGCAGTGCAGCACACACTATCAGCTCTGAATATGGGGGTATGAACTGCTTATGTTGGAAGAACACAAAGTCCATGATACAATGGCTGCTGGGGAGTAAGAAAAGTCCACCTGCAGCCTCAAGATACCGTTGTTCTAACAACAACATGCAAGCAAACTTGTATGGCATTGATAAATGTTTGTTCATATAGCTACTGCAACTACTTCAGAGAAATAAATAAGGTTGCTCTCAGGGAGGACCAGGCTGTGAGTTCTGGAGCTGACATTATCATTAAGTCATCCCTGAAACCATCTTTTCTGAACAAACAATTTAATAGGGGCTGCAATCCAGCTTGCAACTTTTTAATGAATTAACTTAGAGATCTGATTTTTGGTATGAAGCTGATGGAGCATATGTTGATTATAATTTTGAATTTCATTGTTGTTAACAAGTTTGGACAGACACCCTCATTAACCTAGATATTTTCTTGGCAATAGAAATTCAGCTTATTATGACACTATTCTTTGGATTCTGGCTAAAATTAAGGATTCTTTACAGTATACGTTATGCATATATTCCTGGCTGACTCTCATGATGTTCAAAATCCAGAGGGTCCAGGCTGCCCCTTCTCTTCCAGAAAATAAGTTCTATCATGATGTGAAACATTTTGTAGTTCTTCATATTAAATATGCTGTATAAATTATATCATGTTGTTTTATTTACTGTTGCAAATGGCCCTGGAATCATACTTCCATGCATAGTTTAATAAAGAAAAGTCAAGATTAAAAAGAAAATCTGTTGTATAATCATGCTTTTGTATTCTCTATTTTCCATTGTTTAACATGCTTATTTCATTTCAGCTTGTCAAACAAGATGAAACACATTTTGCTCAGCCATATTAAAAACTCTAGTTTAACAGATAATCCAGATTGAGTAATTTGACTTTTTGGCAGGGCAGCCAGTTATTGGAATTGAGTAAATCACTTCACAGCTGATGAATCCTGCTTGACAACACTTAGAGGATTAGTAATACTACTCGGAAAGAGGAGACAGATTAACAAGAACAACTAAAAAATAATGAACCTCAGGTAGAAATGAAAAGGAAGCAAAAACTCTGCTGCTACAGTCACAGAGCTAGTAAAACTGATTAAATTGCTTCACACAAACGCTATGTAATTCTACTCATTTCATTTTACAAAGTAAATCATCCCCTGTCATGAGAAGTGGAAACATGACATCATTTTCAGTGCTTTGGGGGATAAAACTAGCAAGGAACATCTGCTCCTCTTAAATGGACCAGAATAAGAAAATTCAACAAATCTTATCTTGCATATGTTAGGTTGGGGAATGGAAAATTATTTTAGTGAGGTTTTAATACTGGAAACAAAATGATGTGTGGTCCTTAAGTCTGCTATTTGGATTCAGATGGTCTTTTTTATCCTTTAGCAAATAATTGTCTTGTCCCAGCCATTTCATTCACCCACAGATAAAAATAATTATATCTATTATAATCTAAGATCAGAAGGGACCCTAAGGCCAAAATGCACCCCCCCCAGCACACACACACACACACATCACAAGCAGAGATGAAATAAGTATGCTGTGCAAACTCATACAAATGAATAGGGAATCCCTACCAACACCACCGCCCACGGTACAAAGTGACTCCCTTAGTAAACAGAAATTTGTTCAGGTTTCCCTTAAGAACTGTACTATTCATGTTCACTGTTCAGGCCATTCCAATGGTTCATCACCATCTGGGAGAAAAGCACTTCCTAACTTTACCCCTGAATGTACCACCTCTAGCATTAAAGCATGCCTCCACATCATTCTGAACAACACCAGATCAATAAACTCTGACCAACCAGCCTTGCTGACAGCCGTGAGTATGCAGAAGACTGAGATAACATCCCCTGTTAGCCTCCTTTTCTCCGTGGTGAACATGTGAAGGGCTTCTAGCCTCTACTCATACAGTAGCTTTTTTCCTGAATTCCACTGATCATGCTGGGGGTCCTGTGTTGCACCCTCTTGATTGCATCAATACCCTTTTTATAATAACTGGTCAGCAATTTTTTCTATGGGCTGACCAAGTTATTATTTACTGTTATAACCTGTGGGGTTATAATGGTGGGCATGAGCTGAGTCACTCAATACACAGCTGCTCCCACATTGGCTAAGGTTCCATTTGTGTGCATGCTGAACAGTCACACAAACATGGTGACTCCATCTCTCACTTATCAAGGAGCTGCCACAACATCTTTGAACTCTAGTGATTTCTATTTCATTTTAGTTAATAGTAGTATCTTGTTGGTCCTGCATTTATTTTTTTAAACTCTATCTGGTTGATCCTGCTGTTCATTCACTACAAAAAGAGGGCTGTGGCTTCACACACAGTGCCAGCCCAATTCAAACATGTAAATATAAGTAAATTGGCCAATTACAACAGTGGTCTGAAACTGTAAGTCAAAAAAAAAATAATAATAAAAGGTCAAGGAAAAACAAAGTCCAAAAAAACAAAAAATAAATTAAAAAGGGACGGGGAGACGGACACTGTGTGTGTGTGTGTGTGTGTGTGTGTGTGTGTGTGTGTGTGTATGTCTGTGTGTGTGTGTGAGCGTGAGTGAGAAACAGGGTCATTAGAGCAAGATTGGAAAGAATTGATGATCAGCAACTATAAAAAAATAAAAGATGAGGAACTGTGTCTCAAACTCGATTTTAATGGTCGCTCTCAGTGTGGGGGTGCTTTAACAAACCCCTCAGGCTTTGCCCTCAGGGTTTATGTAGCATCCCACACATCAGCAACCATTAAATTATCGTTACACACACTTCCCCATCCTTTATTCTATATGTAATGAGGAGACCAAAGCTGCATGCAGTACACTAGTTGGGGCCAGACTAGAGGCTTATAAAAGGGCAGGATTGCTTCCCTTGCTCAGGTGGTCACCACAATTTGGATTCAGCCCAGCGTTATGCTGTCCTTTTTAAGGCTGCAGTGAGCAGAGCCCAGCAGACCTTTCACTACAGAAAAGCACTCCTATATTCCTTGTGAACAAACAAAATGAGGAGGTGACAAAAGTCACCTCCACACTAGCATATCTGGAACACTTCAGGAACCTCCAAGCCCATATGTACACAGCCCTGTGTAGCCATGCATTAAACAGTCCTGTTAATGCATGGTTCCATGGAGCATTTCAGGGAAAGTGCCATCGGCACTCGTTCACTGTTTGAGAAAGGAAAACCAGACTGGCAGCAAATCCCAGAGCTGTCTTGTCTAATCAGAGCATTTCAGCTGGCCCTCCCAAACCAGCGTAGACACCAATGCATTGGAATTGGGTCTGTCTGTCTGTCTTACTCTCTCTCGATCTCTCCCACTCTCTCTTGATGGCTGTAAATTGGACCTCCAGGGAAAAGCTGTCCCAGAGGGTCATGTACTGTGTGCTTTACCAGTTGTTGTCCTTCACTCCCTTTTGTAGGGTAGCCACATCCCAGGTTAAGCATGCCGGCAAGTAGTGAACCATGTGATGGAGAAAGACAGACAGCATTATGGGGGGAGAGAGTGAAAAAGGGAAACACCGGACAAAAGGGAAACAGCAAGGGACCTAGCCAGCAAGCCCTTCAGGTAATCATGATCTACATGCACTGTTGTCTTGTCCTAGCACCCACTAGAGAGAGAGAGAGAGAGAGAGAGAGAGAGAGAGAGAGAGAGAGGAGAGAGAGAGAGAGAGTCAGCCAAAGGATGTGGTCACAGGAACAGAGAGAACCCCAGTGCTTTTATGTCTGACCTGAGCGACTGTTTATTCTGGCCCTCCCAGACCAGTATAGTCACCCATGCTGTGGAATTGGGTCCCTCTCTCTCTCTCCCTCTCCCTCTCAATGGCTGTAAATCTCTCTCGCTTTCACTCGATGGCTGTAAATCGGATCTCTAGGGAAACGTAGTGCAGCAAGAGAGACAGGCATGCAGTCACAGAGAGAGAGAGAGATCAGGACATGTACCGTGAGAGAGACAGAGAAAGACAGCCAAAGGATGGGGTCACAGGAAGTGAGAGAGCCCCAGTACTGTAATTTCTGAATGGAGTGAATGTTTTTGCTGGCCCTCTCAAACCAGTGTAGTCACCCATGCTGCGGAATCAGATCTCTCTCTCTCTCTTTTGATGGCTATAAATCGGACCTTCAGGGAAATGTGTTCCAGGGAGACACACACACATAGTCACAAGGAGATAGGGACATGTACTGTGTGTTGAACCAACTGTTGTCCTTCGCTCCATTTTGTAGGGCAGCAACATGCCAGGTCAAGCGTGCTGGCAACTAGTGAGCCGTGTGATGGAGAAAGACAGTCCGCATTATAGGAGAGAGAGAGAGAGAGAAAGAGCAAACCCGACAGTGAGTCCACCACCCTGGCACCTTAGTGTCATCCCTGAACTTAAGCAGCCTTTTAGGGAACCAGCTTCCAGACTGTTGATAAAGAAGTTGAAAAGAAGTGGACCCAGTACATATCCATAATGGACATTACTGAGTATTCTTCTGTTGGGAGTAGTTGATGTCTGCTACAATCCTCTGCTTCCTGTTATCATGCCAATTAACAAGCTCACCTATGTGAATCTGTTATACTGCACTGGTTTACTTTGCCAGGTAGCTTGTCTTTCAGTGCAGTATCAAACACCTTGTTGAAGTCCCAGTAGACTACATCCATGGCCCTGCCCCATCCATCTCCCTGGCCAATATCTTGAAGAAAGTGATCTGGCAGAGGAGGGGAAAGAACATTTACTCCAACCAGGTTCTCCAATATTCTGTTGTTGATATGGTCTCCAGGTCAATGCCCAGCACTGGTGTCAGGCTGACCAGTCTCACCTGTAGTATCACAGATCCAGCATTGCTCTCATCTTGAACATGGGGACCACACTGACAATTTTCCATTCCTGTAGCACTAAAACAGTCTCCTAAAAGATTATTTCAAATGGCACTGATCATTGTTCCCTTAGCTCCCTCTATGATGACATGGTATATCCTCTTCATGCCTTGACACTTAACTGGCTTGATCTTTGCTACAAAGTCAGCTACCAGGTTAGGTGTGATGTTCAATGGCACATTATGGCTACAGCTGGTGCTATGGACCCTCCCAATAAGCCCCTCCTCCCAGCAAGGGACATTTGGTCAATACTAAAACAAAGTATTCGTTAGGCATCTTAGCCATTGCCTCTGGCCCTCTCTCTCACAAGTCCCTCCTCTGATTTCCTTCTTCAGCTTATGTCCTGGAAGAAGGTTTTAGTGTTGTCAGTAGATCCTGCTGCTATCCTTACTTCTAGCACATCCTTATTGGTCTTAATTTTAGTGTTGCAGTCACCCAGTACAGCTCTCTACTCCTCTCTGGCCTGGACACAACCTGTGTCTTTCCAGTGGTCATAAATTGTTTTGTACAGAATCACTAGATTTAGGTTCCCATTGAGCTGGGGGCCATTTTTGGACCCTTTTCCCTTATTGCTCACAGGAATACAGACCTCTGCAACTATATTGAGGACCTTCTTCAATGAAAACCCCATGTGCTCTACATTACCAGCCTCATACAGATTTCCTTCCCTTTGTGGCTTTTTGCTTTGAGTATTTAAAAATGTATTTTCTTTATTATATTATCTGTGTGCCCCTGCAAGCACCGAAACATTATTAACACAGACTAGGGAATTTTACACAGAAGAATGTGCCAGTAGCTTTTCACTGGCTGGTGAATCAGGGAACTTTGCATTGGCACACATGAATTAAATTGTTCCTTAAGAATGGTATCAAAGACCGTAGTCAATAGTGATGTGACACTACACAGTGGACAGTGGTCTGGGTCTGTCCTTGGTCCCTTGTTAAAAATCAGGGCAACATTGGCCAGTTTCGTCTTTTGGCACCCTACATTTCCATATAGGGTCCTCAAAGATTATTGAACCTGGCACCAACAATTGTTCCTTTAGCACTATGGTACTGGAGTATACCCTGTCCATCCTTTGGCATTGTTCACCTCTTGGGACCTACTGGGCAGGATTATTGCCAAATAGTCAGCTACCATGGTGTGCATGATATCAGAGCCGGTGTTGTGGCTACCTGTAATATTATGGGCCCTCTCAATTAACCTCTCCTTCACAAATCTCCCTTTGGTGATCACTAAAGCAACATATTCATTAAATATCTCGTCCATCACCTCTGGCTGTCTCACAGGTTTTCCTGTTTCAAAGGTGCAATTCCCTTCTTTTCCTTTACCCTTATAATAATGTACTGGTAGAAGGCTTTGTTGCTGTTTGAAGCTCCTACTAGTATTCTGGATGTTAGCCTTTCCATGACAGTCATAATTCTACAGTAGTTTTGAAGTTCCTCAGTGCTGTACTATGCACTTCTCTGGCCTTGGAAGCAGGCTGTCTCTTTCTAGTGGCCATAGAGCTCATTGTTAAGAATCAGTTGCCTTAGGTCCCTATTAAGACAGGGGGCCACAGTTTGCACATTTTGCCTTATTAATTATGGGAATACTGATCTCTGCAGCTGCTGTGAGTACCTGCTTCAACAAACACCACATGTGTTCTGCATTACCAGCCTAAAGCAGCTGATTCAAACTCATGTACACCAGGTTCTTCATCATGGCAGAGACTCTCCCTTTCTGAAGTCCTGAGTACTGGTGACTGAGATCTGACTAGTTTTGCCTGTGACCAGTGAGGAGTTGACCAGGTTATGGTCACCATCTCCCACTGGTTCCTTGAAATTTGCACTGAAGATGACCACACCTGGTGCTTCAAATGTAGTACCATGTTGGACATGTTACTCTAGACATTTGCCCTTACATTCTTTCTCAGTTTTACCATTAGCCCATTATCTGTCCACAACTACTGTATCTTTCTTCTAGTTGCTCTTGCTACAATCCTCCCTAACCTCTGGAATCTTCCTATTCCCTCGATCTTCAGACACTCATACTCTGGTGGTCTCTCACCACTCCACACTCATCAGACAGTCTGCTTTCTCCTATTCACTTCCCCAAAGCCTGCAACTCTCTTCCACCACACATACGCCACTCCTCCTCCTCTTACTCCTTTGGTACAGCCTTACACAACTACCTCTACTCTAATTGCTTCTGCTATAACCAACCTTAATTACCCCCACCCTCCCTGTACTCTAATTATATCTCCTCTTACTCTAGTACCATTCCCTTTTTCCCCTCTCCACTCCCTTACAAATTCTTTTCTCTCCTTACCCTAAACTTTCTCCTCCTTATCTCCCCCTCTCCCCCCCAACTGCCTACTATCTGCTTCCTGCTTCCTTCCTTATCTGCTCTATCACTGCCTTGTGTGGGCAGGATACTCGGCACATGGGAGAGATCAGTCACTGCATCTACTATCTGCTTCCCTCCAATGTTTATTCCCCTTTGCTACCTACTACAGTTTTCCTTTCTGATGTGATATACATTTGCCTAGTGCAGGCAAGGTTAATCAGCATCTGTGAGGGGTCAGACCCTGGCAGATCTCTCCCCTCTTCCATCTTCTTCAGGACTACCATCTCCTTTCCCCCTTCTTCTCCATCTTGACTGTCCTGTCCCCCAACTGTGCTCTCGGTACCCCAGGGATTCCAGGGATTTTCTGCACCTGTCATGCCCTGTCCTTGCTCCCCCCTTTTTATCCTCTGGCAGGGCTCTCAACATCCTGAAAGGGTTTGAACTGGTTAGTCCCCCACCCCCTCATTCCACCCCTCATCCTCACCCCTCACTGCCTCCCTTCTCCCACTTCACCTTCTATGCTCACATCCCCTCCTCTTTCTATTCCTATTCACCCCGGTTGCATACTCATAACTTGATAGGTTAATATTGCTTTGACACCATTACCCAACCCCCACCACTTCTTATTACTCCCCTTCCTTTCATTACCCAGCTGTATTTTACAGTTGCCCAAATCTAATTTGTACCTAGACTATCTGCACTTTGAGCTTACCTAGAGCATTGTACTGTCTGAGCTACTCCTCAGTACTTGAGCTAGCTAAATAACAAGTTAGTCCATTCAGTCATTCCTAAACAGCTAGGAGCTACTTAGTATTTGCATTCTTTAGTAAAGGTTGAATTACTGTAATTATTTTCTGACGTTTCATTATCCAGCTAATTAGCCCCAAATTGTTAGCATTCCTCTAGTTCATTACTCTCTGTACAGTCTAGTGTTTTTATATGTAAATTTAGGCTATATCAGGGTTTTATTTAACTCTAAAAATTGATTAGCATTTTGCTCATAAAGGTTCTAAAACATTGTGAAAATGCATAGCACTTGCCTCACTGTGTTTAACAAACATAACACTTCTAGAAAACCCATATAAAAGCTTTCTGTACGGTTAGTATTGTCCCAAGAAAAAAACTGCTAATCAATTATTTAAAACCCTGTATATTATGTTATTCTACCATACCTCTGTACTCAGTCCCCATGTTACCCTACCCACCAGGTCACACCGGGAGACAAGCAACCTGTTGCCCAGTGTGCCTTCCTGGTGAAACATTTCAATAAAAATAAATAATTAAATAAGCCCTCTCAAGATATCAGTCTATTCCCAGGAGATTGAAGCCCCCCCTGATCACCACTGCATCCAACTTGGCTGCTTTCATAATTCCCAGACCAGCTGGGCAGGTTGCTCCATTGAACTATTTAGGGGTCTGTAGCACACTTGTAGGATGACTCTTGTGTACCTTTTTTCTACTAAATTGACACAGGTGGACTTTCTGACACCATATTCCCCCTTTATATCCTCCTTGTCTTCCACAGCAACTCTGATCCTTATGAAGAGACTTGATATCTAGTAGTCAAATCAGGATCTTGAAATATTGTCTTCCGAAACAGAATGTGAGCATTAAATATAGTAATGTAAGAAGATAGCATTGCACTGAGTTGATGGAAATGACTTAGGATGCATCTTTTCAGCCCCTTCTGCCACAAAGAAGTGTCTATTCTCAAGATAGGTATGGACATACCCAACTCTATCAGTTAAATTGCTACCCCTATTCTTTTCACCATATCCCGACTCTGTATTGGGCTTACCATACAAAATTAGACACAATAAAGTATTTGTGTATGAACCACTTAGAGTAACATATTTTATAATGTGATACACTGATACAAAACAAGCTCACAGGGTTTATGATTGATATACTTCAGCAGTAGTGAATACAGGAGTAACACAAACTAAACATGTGGCACCATAAGAGAAAGGAAGAAACACAAAGTGGCAAATGAGGGCTGATGGTCCACATGACTTTGCTAAATAACAAAAAATCTGTAATCCTATTATGCAGTTCTTGAGGATTAACAGGGTATTTGTAAGAAACACTCATTTTGTTGAAATGCTAAAAGAGGAGATAAAAAGAAAGTAAAAATGGTTTCATTTTATTGTGAAAGTCAAACCATTTCATGCATGCCAATTTCGAGGTTGGTCTTGTTTTGGGAAGTCATGTTATTTTTCAGGTCAGTAATATAATCTTAGTACCTACAAAACTGTATGACAGTCTGTTTTTCTTTTCATCACATTGGAATTTAAAAAAATGCACCCTTTTTTATATTAAAGTGTACAGACTTGTTTTGCAGAGCAAATACTGCCAAAATTGAGTTGACTGAAATCCTGCCAGTAAGCAAGTGAACATTGTTTATTGTATGGACTGCTAGGTGTTAGAGGCACCTGGGTTAGGAAGCATTGCCTTTCCTAGAGTACTCAGATATAAATTTTAGCAACATAACAATAGAGGAATTACATCTGCCCATTAAAAGACAAACTAAGTTGCTCCAAAATTTAGGGATTATTAACTACAGCAACACCATAATATTATGTTCAGTTTCTTTTACTCTTACATAAGGTGTTGCTTCAAAGAAGAGCACAATGGTATTACACATTAAATTAATATATAACACACAGTATTTAAAAAAAACTGATTCTCACTAGATATTTTCCATGTATGTGGGCTTGTTGATGGTTAGAATTACTGAGGCTTCAGGAAGTTCCATTTTGGTCCATACTTCAGTGTTTCTGATTCTTCATGATAATGATGGGAGGAACTTTTCTTTACCAGAGTGAGTGCCAATCCTGACTTAAAGTAGGAAAGGAAGAGTTCAATAGTCACCAGTCCTTTTATGTTACATTTCAACCATTTTTGGTCTTCTTCAGGAAATATTGAGAGAAGCAAAAGTAAGCACAGGCTCTGATAATTAGGCACTAACTACAGTCTGATTACATATTTATTTAATCGTTCCTGAAAACAAATCTAATGATCAGAGTACTTTTAAAGGTGACATGAAACAGTTTTTTTTTTACACTTCTAAATACACTTGTTGTCCCTTTAGTGTATATTCAATATTCTTATATGCTTTGAGCTTTTTTGTTAAAGGAATCATCTATTTTGTTGCCTTGGTAACTGCCCTAAATCCCTCTCTCATCAGCAATTACTGATCTCCCTTTTCTTACTGCCTGAACATTTTATGACATCAATAACACCTATTCTAGGCCATTCAGATGACTATCAAGAAACAGTGGTATTTGTGTCATAGAATGTTTTAGAAATATGAAAGGAAAAAGCAGTAGCAAGTGTGAGGAGCTGAACACTATGTAGCTCTGATGGCACCTCAGATCTAGATCATTTATTTATCAGAAATACACCAAAGCATATCACAATAGACCCAACTGGCACGGAAAGGAAGATCAAAGGACAGTTAATTATGTAAAAATAATTTCATATCTCCTTTAAGATAACCCTTTTAAATGTAAAGATTTCAAATAAATTCTTTGTATGAAGATTTAGCATTATGTTTGATTTCAGCCAGCAGAAGCCATTGTCATGTCATCAGGCATTGTGCTATATACACTCCCATTGGCTAAGTATTCCTTTATGACCTTCTCAAGTGGATATAAATGCTGATAGTGCTTCTAAGTTGCTTCTGAATTCAGAGAAATTATTTTTATTTGAGCTACTTCCATGGATGAAAATAAATCCTGTATCCATAAGATGTGGCTCTCATTTGCATTTTATAAATAGGGTTTGCACAATGACCTGACTCATTATATGCAATGCATCATCATGACTGAGGGTTCAAGATCCTAACTCATTAGTGGCAGAACCACATGTGAGCTATGAAACTCTCGTTCCCTCACAAATAAAGATACATTGTTTATTTTTGAGTCAAGCTAATTTAGACAGTTTATACAACATCAGTTTATAAGTTATATTTTTAAATCAGCTGTTTGTGTGAAGATTTAACATTTTCTCTGAATTCAAAAGCTGGCTTCAGGGCAGCACATGGTTATTTTAAGGTCAACAGCATGGGAAAACTTGCTCTCTGAGTGGTTTTTAGGATGCGGATAGTAAATGTGACATATGCAACCTTTGCATAAATGTTTACCGGGCGATAGGGCAGTATGATAAACACATGTATACATTTTATGTTCCATTTTAACCTTTGAGATAAATGACTTATATTAGCCATTGACACATTCTACATTTGAAATCAATATATCCTTACTTTGACCATTTTCCTCATTTAAGAGATGTCATGAAGGAAACCTAAACCAGTGATTGAGCAATGCTTAATAATATCATCATGGCCTCAACTGCACACAACACAGCAGTAAAATCAAACCAAAACACAATTACAAAACTCATACAGATACAATGTCCTGACTAAGAGCAAGCCATCTGTTATAAGTCCTGATGGTACATTACTTACAGGTACATAACTTACTTGTGTCTTTACCACTGATGAACTCTGTCCTGTCTCTTCACCTGTGAAGATAATTGACATATTCTGAGAGAGGCCATTTTGTATCCCATATTGATCAGGGGAATTTTATCACCACTGACACTATATAAGTGAGGACATACAATGGCCAGACTCAGACGGATCCATTTAATTTGAAATGTTCTTCTTTAAAACAAATTATTTTATGAAAATCTAACTGTTTCTGTTTGGTATTACCGCTGTTTTGAGTTCATAAAAGGCCATTCTAATGTCATCGGGGATTGTTCTAGTTTCCCTCCAAGCAACCTAAAGTGAAGATAAAGCTGGTGACCTACCCAACACTGAGATAAATTATTGATCTTTATGAAAAATGATTCAGTAGCTCAAGTAAATAGTTTATCTGCCTAGTCTGACTCCCACATACAGTACCTTTTTTTTTTTTAATAAGGCTATGCTATTGTATACACAGGGCAGGATTTTCAAAGCCCTGCATTTGCCTTTTACCTGGGAAAGTTTTGCCAAATTGCTGCCCTAGCCTGATTGTGTCTATAAAGGATTTAAAAAAACTGGATGCTGGCAAACGGAAAAAGTCTCTCTGCATCCATTAGTAGATGCACTGCTGAGAGAGATTTCTGTGGCGCCACCACTCCACAAGCATTCACCACAGCAACCACATATGTGCTGAGTAGTGGATGCACTGCTAAGGGAGATTTCTGTGGCACCACCTCTCCACAAGCATTCACCACAGCAACCACATATGTGCTGATCTGGGGGCAGGGGCATTCTCTTGTTCTGGATATGTTATGGAGAGATGCACTCAAAAGTTTCATCTGGGGATGTGATTGGAACTCACTCATTTCACCAGACTTATTATACTGTCCCCACTTCTGTTGCTGATTGCAGCCCTCTGACATGGGCTGAATAGTAAAACATGAAATAAAGTAAGGCATCTACTTTAAGCAGCAAGCTGAGTGATGGTGAAATTATAGTATGCTCATGAGTAACCCTATAGATGGTACATATTTTTTTGGAAACATTGCCTTAAACTAATTTTTTTGACAGTCTGAAGATTACATGCAGTACAGAGAGGGGGTCAATGAGTATGAACCTTAGTAATTAAGTAAGTAAGTACCGCAAATAAATACGTACATTTTTATAGCATACCATCCCATGAGCTCTGGGTACTGCACATACAATTTCAATGCACTAACAAAATCACAATCATAAAATTTCAGTATAAAAGATGGTATATAGTAAAATCAATAAAACCAGACTACTACCCATAGTTGTTAAATGCTACGGTAAAGGGATGACTTTTGTCTTAAAAAGCTCCAGTCAGGAGACATTTTGGAGATATTATGAGAGAGTTTCACATCCAAAGTGCCACCACATCAAATGCTCTGTCTCCCCAAGACCTGAGGTATCCAGCAAATTCTCCTCAGTGGAGCAGAGAGGGAAACAGGGGGTGCAGGAGGTCTTTAATGTAGCCAGGACCCAGATCAGGCAGGCCTTGGAAATCGTAAAGCAAATCTTGAAGGTGGTAAACCATCTAACTGGAGGTCAATGCAAACTCTGCAGCACAGACATTATATGTTGAAAAATGCTTGTACTAGAGATCAGTCTGGCTGCTGCATTTTACATCAAATGGAGATGATGTGCCAAACTTCCTATAGCACTACAGTAGATATAGACCATTACTGTAGTCAAGAAGGAAGGTCACAAAGGCATGAACCACAGTCACCAGATCCTCATTTTTATGAATGTGTTCCAGAAGGGTAATATTTCTGAGGTGAAAATACTCACAGCAGATGACAGCTTCAAGTGACTGTCTGTAATCCGCTATGACAAGTAGAGTCTTGCCTTATCCACAGCTCTGAGGAAGTTGCCACCTGAAGAGGAGAAGACGGTATCATTCCTATTCATTGCTGCTTTCCGAGAACCTAGCTCTATGATTAGCAACTCTCTCTTGCTCTGATTAAGGCTCAGTCAGCTAGCAGCCATCCAGTCACTCAGTTCAGATAAGGATCAATTAATTGTAGTCACTGAGCTGCTCTGGTTCAGAATGAAGGAAGGGTACAACTGCATGTCATCTGAATAACTGAAAACTCAGATTGTAGTGTCTCACAATCTTTTCCAAAGGCAGTATGTACAATGCAAACAACATAGGGGACAAGACTGAATGAGAAACAACAGAGTGAAGAGCAGCTACACTGAAGAAAAATCTCCTCAGTGCTACCTGCTGCTTATTACCAGGCAAGAAAGATTCAAATCAGTGCAACTTTACTAGAGTTCCCCATAGGTCCCAAGCAACTTGTCAGAACTCCTTAGTCCACAATGTCAAATGTCAACAACAGAGTGACAAGAATGACCACAGAATATTCCTTCTGATCCCTTACCAAGAAGAGATTCCTCATCCCCTTCAACAGAGCTGTCTCGGTGACATATTGAGAGCTGAACCCTGAATGAAAGAGCTGATACATTTCATGCTGCTCCAAATAATCCTCCACCTTCCATGCAACCACCTTCTTAATTAGCTTCCCAAAGAAAGGAAGGTTTGAGAAAGATCTGTAGTTGGCCAGAATTTCTGGGTTCAGAGATGATTTTATGAGGAAAGGATGACAATCACATTTTCCACTGTGATCATAAAAGAACCTACTCCCAAGGAATCCCAGACAATCCAAGCCACAATGGTAACCAGTGACTCCTGACAGTCTACCGATAAACTGAGTAGGCCTCGGATCCAAACTACAGTAGGTCAGTCACACAGCAGATATCACCTGAGAAATCATGTGATCCAAGACATGATGAAACTCTGTCCAGAGGTCTGAAGTTCCCTCACTACTCTCAACACTTCTACTGCCAGTCACACCAGCCTAAGAAATCACCACTCTAATGGATTACACTTGTCAAAGAAGAAAGCACCAAATGTCTCACATCTAGTGGTGGAAACTTCCCCTCTGGACTAAAGACAGGATGTAAAATACTGTCTAAGATGTGGAAGAGCAGGAGTAGCCTGTTCCTCCAAATAACAATTACTTCAGACAATCTGCATTCTACTGGATGATTACCATCTGATACACCTCATAATAGGAGGCCCGTAGAGCCAGATTGTCCTCCATCAAACACAATCTCAACCAAGCCTGCTCAAATCTTTCCATTTGTTTCTGGTATAAATATTCCTGGGATGTCCAGAACATTAACGAGCCTGTCAAACATCATGTTCTGTTGATAGTAATATTAGATAATCTCTGTAGGGAGATAGTCCCTCGTGAGACCCTGAACTGGAATTTGACCACTGTCAAAGGGTTGCCCGGTGCTGCCGGACCAATATTTTGTACCTAACAGATATCGTTTTAATAGCCAGAATTGCCCCTTCCCTCGTGTGTCTAATCTTTGTCTCTGTGGTCTGTGTCAATGTTGTTTGTCACTGTTTGTGCATAGACTGGCCACCTATGCGATTATTTTTTATTTTATTTGTCTTGTCCAATTTGTGTATTGTCCTTTAGTTCCCTCTTATTCTGGCAAGTCGCTTCAAATTATAAATATCTGTTAGAAAACAAAATGTGACTGTAAAAATATGCCCAAAAGTCGTATGGCCCCTTTAAATGGCCAGAATGTTGAAAGCTACATCAAAATGTTTTCCTTGTCTAAATGAGGCTTCAAAACACTAATTTCTTTCCCAGAATAGCCTTCATTTTGAGTTTTGAGTCTCAAGAGTTAGCGTTTGATTCAAACGCTTCTTCGCGACGCTTTCCTACGAGCTGCATGAATGTGCGCACTATCGTGCAGCTCGCAAATGCCGCAAACACTACCTAAAGTCATTCCCCTTCTGAAAAGGACCTGAGAAGCTGTAGCACTGTCCTTTTTAGTGCTAAAGCACTTCTTTACTGAGCTAGTGAGTTGTTGAGCTCCCTTTCTGGTAAGTGCAGCCGAGAAAGCTGTGCCTCTACACGCAACATTGAGTGTTGCCTTTTTCCTTTTTTTAAAAGGATTCCTCTGTATTCAATCTGCCCTCTAAGTTCACACTAAAACAACTGTTCAAGGGCATGTAAAACAAAATACACAAGTAAATTAGGAAAACCAAAGAAATGCTGTAATACCTGAAATAATATGTGATGCAGGAACATATTAAGAATCCTTTTGGTATGCCCTCTCCCTAGGAGCCGGCCGGCCATAATGTTGCTGCTTTTATACGAAAAAGGAATACAAAGGGGAGGGACTTACTTCACAAACATCAAAATGGAAAGTTTAAAAATAATATTAATAATTCCACCGCTCTTATATGAGTATAAGATGCTCAAAATGAATTGTTTATATGCTTTAAAAATTGCAAATAATTTGTTTGTGCAAAAAGCTACTAGTTTATTTAAATGATGGATATTTCAACCAATGAGAGGTTGTTTTAGGCTATATATTGCCAGCATCTCCAAGCAGAAGATCAGTAGCAGCAGGGGCTGTTGAAGCATGTGCATCCAGAACGAGTGCCCTAGTTATTACTTCAATGAAGACTGTTATGCTTGGTTTGTGCCTTCACTTTTATTTTGATTTCTTATTTGATTTTATCAAGATAGTCTGCCTATATTTTGCTTTATACACTTCATTTGGAGTTGTTCAATAAAGCAGCTGCTGAGATTCAACTGAAGAACACAGCCTGTGTCTGAGTCCATCTGTATCCCACGTTTTTTCCTTCTACAACCACAAAATTACCTGACCAAACGATCGGATCAGTTTCAATATTAAAAATATTGAATGTCTGTTGAAATACTTGGAGCATGGAGAGCAACTTCTTGTTGAGAAAGCTAAGCATCACCATTGGCATGAGAACACCAGAAGGGTTCATCATTTGTTAAGTGGTATGCTGAAAGAAAATAAATGTCACTATTTTTACTTTCTTTATTGTGCTGACCAGCATAAGTGCATGCTTATAAACCAGTACAGAGTAATATTGATCTGATACAGTACAGTGCACACCCATCTGCCACAGCAATACATTTCACAACTTTTAAGGTTCTTAATTTTTTTATTAAAACAAAAACCTTAACTTAGTACCTAACCTAACTTGTGGAATGAAGGTCATAGGTTATAGCTGTGTCCCTTTGTCAAGTAATACCTATTTAACTTTTGGCATGACAGGCAAATGACACAGGCTGCCTTCTTGAGAGCCCCCACCCCCCGGTCTGGATTTAGGTTTCCTCCTTGGGCTTAAGCATCATCTCCATATGCAGCTTACTAAGAATGATTGCCTTCCCCTGATGTAGATGCAGCACAGTGACACACCCTGTCTGTTTTTGCCACCTTTTTGGGCTATATTTCTGTATAATAACTGGTGACCCTTGATATCAACCTTTTTTTGAGACCTGTAAAAAGTCATATAAACTTGCAGGTTTATACGGCAAAGTCATATTAACCTGTGAGTTGTTACAGCTTTTATTGCCTTGTACTGGGTTCTGTGTATCATGCAAAGGTACTTACTGACTCGAAAAATTGAAATGTTCACAGTTTTTTCAAAAACTTTAAACCGCCAGGGATTGGCCGGGAAAGAGAAGGAGAAGGAGAAGGATAGAGCGCCTAACTGCTGCTCTCTTTCTCCGGGGAAGGGGAGGGTTAGCTGCAGGCTCCTGCTGCAATATCACCATCTAAGGGAGCACAGGTGGAAGGTTCGGTAAGGTGGAAACATAGTAATGGCATTGGGTAGATGTCGGCAGAGGGGTCAAGTGGGAGGCAGGTCTCAGCACACCTCCTAGCACCTTTGGCTATCATTGCAAGCTGACATCTGGGAAGAATACTGGAAAAAAACACCTTGGTCCCTCCTTGGTGATGACACCTCTCTGGGGGATCTCAGGGTTCGTCAGGCAGACTCCGTTGTACCGATTCCAAAACACATAAAAGTATGTTGGTTTGGGGAGGTAAGCCAGGGGGGAGGTTCCTCCTCACCCCTACCCGGGGGTATACCAGGGGTTGCTAGTATGGAACTGGGTACTCTAGGGGCAGATCTAGCTGGCAGTATAGCCTAGAGGTTAGAGGAATGAGGTGTGAATGAGCTTGATACATCCAGCAGACCAGACCTGAGTTTGATTCTCACAACCTCCACTTGCATACTGTGTGACTCTGAGCAAGTCACTTAATTGCCCAGTGCTCCCTGGTCACTCCTGAAAACAGGCACTTGTGCCTAGTGGGCCTTACCCAGTTACCAAAGACTAAAATAAAATAAAAAATAAAGATCACGACGGGAGTGGAGCATGCAGACAGAGAATGTCTGAGAGAGATGACAGAGGAGGCAAGTAGGGCTCATAAATATAGGTTTTAAAAAAAAGAAACTTTAAACAATGAAGAAGCTGTTGAATCTTCACCTTGTCATCATAACAACCAGTTTGCCATGGAGCCCATTCAAAGGTCGAATCAGCAACACAGGAAGCACATTATGCTGAAACTCTGAGATTTGTTTACTTTGCACCAGTAATAAAAAATAACACATATGAAGGTGTGTGATCTGCAATTTGTTTACACAACCTCGGTGTGTGACAATATATAATCCTCTCGAGCTTCACACTCAAGGTTTACATATTATCACACACCTTGGGTGAGTAAAAAACCTGCCTATCACACACCTACATGTACATTATTCTCTATATAATAACTGGTGATTTTTTTTTCCCAGTAGGGAAACCGGGTCATAATTAAGTTGTTATGACCAGTCGGTTATAATGACGAAAATGCGGCTGGTTTCCCTACTCCGGCACATGCGCCTGTCACGAACTTCCTGTTGTCTGCAGCATCCCTCCTCACTCTTCAGTGCTGCAAGCTTCCCCAACAGAAGTCAGTGGTAAGTTCTTTTTTTAAAACAAAAATTACTGAGAACAAAAAAAACAACTACCTATTCAGACAAAAAAAAGCTGCTTCAGTTCAGGAACCAGCTGCTATGGACCGTGTTAAAACCCCAATGGTCCACGGTTCAACTCTGTTGAGAAATCCATTTGTTTTGTATAATTACTGTGATGAAAAAATGATCCCCAGCAATTATACAAAACAAAGGATGGGTAAGGTGTATAAATCTCAGATTTTACACACACCCTTGGAGTGGATGCCTTAATAAACCCCTTTAGGTTTGCACCCCACCCCTCGGCGGGGGTGTAAAATCCTTGTTATAACCACCTACCCATTAATTATTCTCTATTTATTCCCTTTCTAGCAGTGCTGTGTGGAATGTGATATTCTGCCAGTGAAATTAGTGCAGAATGACCATTCTGTGGGCAGAATTTCCACCAGAATTTCATTGGTTCTTCTGCAGAATGCTGCCTGCAGTGATCCACAGAATAATATTCTGAGAAACAGCATTTTTCTGTGGAAAATCGTTCCACAAAAATTTTCTGTCTTGGAATTCCACCATTCCATTTCTGGCAAAATTCTGCATAATTTTAAAAACTCTGTGACATTTTGTTCAGCCAGAATTTGAAAATTCCAGACAGTACTACTTTCTACTTCTTCCTCCTCAGTGCCTTCTCCTTCTTTAGTCAGTCTGCAATGAGAATTTAGCAGAATGGAGAAAAGTGCAAGGGCTATTTTTCAAAGATTTATTTAACAGCCAGTCAGCTCGCCAGCGCAGTGGAAAGATCACCTGGCTTCAGGAGCAAACTCTGGTTGCTCAAGGGCTAACTGGGGCAGAGGTGGATCGAGTGACTGTGGCATGCTCTCCACCTTTGAGGGTAGGAAGAAGGTCGAGTGACTCCAATCTGGGGCTTGCATGTGACCACAGGAAGCACCAATATTGGAGCACCAGCTTGTGCTGGTCTGGGAGGGGCAGCATGTTTGAAGCATGTTCACACCACAGCATCCAGTTGCACACCCCTCAAAAGAAAATAACAAAAAATATCTCCCTGATGGGCTCAATGATGCCCCTGCATCTCTACATGTGGCAAACCAAGGTCCCTTCCACACTCAAGATTCAGCTCCAACAGGGCTAATTGGGGGGGTCCTGGAGGCTCTGTCCTGGGGCAGTAATCCAGGGGGCACTGTGAGCTGGTGATCCCGGGGTCACCTGCGGAGGCAGGGGGCCAAGGTGTTTGCTGCCAGAGAACACAAAAGCATATTAAGTTAAAAAAACAAGATTTATATAACAAACATTATTGCTGAGTGCTGGTGATATATTGAAGGGCATAGAAAAATAAAATAATAGATAGAAGAATGGGTATTGCACTGGAGTAATACCATTGAGATGTTCTGGGGATATGGGAACCTCAAGAGTGAAGCTCGAGAGGTTTCCATGTCCCCAGAACCTCAAGATAGTATTGTTCCCTTGTGTCACCCACTCTCCTATGTCATTTTTTTGTAATATGTGGATCTGATTTGAAATGCCGTGGGTCTGCATTTTTGCTGATATTCTGTGAGAAGGCCCACCCAACCACCACACAGAACAGTTACTCACTGCAATCCCCCTGCAACCAGTCTCTGAAGCATTCTTTACACTGTGCCTGTGATGATGAGCTATGAGTTTTGTGAGTGAGTCGTACCTGTTAGTTGTTTTCACAGCAGCCAAGTGAAGGCAGGATCAACTAGATAATACTTCAAGTTTAAAAATAAAAACGAAAGTACTGAAAGTACAATGGTTATGAATTAGTCTCACTAAGCAAGAGACAAACACTATGTTTTTGAAACTATTCTGTGCTCCCACTGTGGAAGAGCAGTCAATCATAAAGCACGCTTCAGAAATCCTGCTAGTGTCTAGCAACATTAGCAACCAGCTCTTCAGTGTGACAAGGTCCTGCACTTGCGCTGTTCTCTTTCTCTGTTAATACTATTGTTCAGAGCTCAGAATGATAATATTATCGGCTCTGAACATTAGTATTATCAGCCTTCATCAATGCAATTATCACTTTTTTTCAGTACAGTGGATTCTGCGTAAGTGCACATCCAATTTGTCAGGCCAAAATGTGCACTTAAACTGAATTTGCACGTATCTAAAATCACATTGTTAATAAAGGGCCAGCATAGAAAAAGATGCAAGCATTAGTTTAAGTCATAGTCTTTAATGTGGTATTATATCATTAAAAATGATCAGCTCATTTATAATGCATTTCAGTAATTTCCAGTGCTGAAATAAAGTACAGATTAGATTTACATTTTTGCATTAATGTTTTTAAAACTTTAGAAACAGCAGTGTCTCTGAACTAGCACCATGCCTCCACTATTATTACATGATTTTTTTAATGCTTTAATAACATATTAAAATGACTTGTCCATACATTACATATATATTTGTGTTCTCCTACAAAATAATAAAGAAAGCATTAAAACAACTTATGTCAGTTATGCCCATTTATGCAACTTATGCCCTTTAAGGTAACCCTTGCCTCAGTGTTTGCACACAGAGGTTCTTTGTCTTTTAAATAGTTTTTTATTTTAATGGGTTCACCACAACATATCCAAGACACACTGTCTTAGGGTAGCTGGTCCATTCCACTGGGGTGTCAAACAGACAAGGCATACTGATGAGTCCTGGTAGGATGAAACACGTGTCTGTGTCTTCTGTTAGCACCCTTTGCAAACTGTGTGAGAGGCCTTTCGGCACCATGCAATTCTGCTTAAAGTTGGACCAGCATAACATTCTGTGGTGATTTGCATATGCAGCCCATGATGCTTTGCATTGTGTGGGCATGTGTGATTTTGTATTTTATAACATTTAGTTCCATCCTGCCCTTCTGAAAAGGATAGCTCCAGGAAATAACTTGTCTCATTCCATCTTGTGCAACCATGTTGGGTCGGGTTCAGCAATGGATGGTTCTGACACCATATGGTGCCACTGGAAGGAATGGATTTAAGCTTCCATCTTGTCCATCTGTTAATATAGGCCTCCATGCACATCACACAGCCTGAACAACAAATAGGGAAAAGAGTCACTGCTAGATGGTTGGAAAGCTTGGTGACACCTCTCTACAGCTGCTACTCTTGCTGTGAGCTGCTGCCTTGGTCACTGGTACTTTCTCCCTCCTAGAATTGCTGCTACATTCCCTGCATGACTGCCAGGTATCCACTTGTTGTTCTACTCCATGAGTTTCAAGATGTCGGATACAAGGGGTTGGAGACGTTGACCCAAACCACATCTCATTATCACAACTGGATGTGATTTTGAAAATTGTGCCTGCTACTCCCAAGTGAACAGGAGCAAGATAAACTCAGGCACATCCTACAGATACTCCTGCATCTATCCCTTCAAAATCCTGCCCAAGAGATAAGGGTAAGACAGTGCTAATTTTGTATTCAGTGAACATGCTGAGATCTAGTTTCTTAGAGTCTGGTGAAGCAGGTCAGAAAGGTGCAGGACTTTCCCAGGGAGAACACACTAAGCATGTCTAAACTGTTAGCAAACCATTTGACTTGCAGCAGCAAATCAATAAAGTTGGAGGTCAAAAACTCCTTACATTGCTCACATCTCAATTACATTCCAGCTCTCTAACAAGGGAAGGACCTGTGGCAAAAAACAGAACTTCTTTTATGTAATTACAGATTAAGGGAGCGATCCTGACCATTCGGAGAACTCCTTTGCTCTGTGTATGAGACACTCTTATGCTGTGAAGGACATTTCATGTGCAGCTGCCCTGGAAAGTTTTTTTTTATTATTATTGACTGAGCTTTCTTGACAAAGCAATCTTTTTTACTGCACAATTCACTATCACTTGTGTAGTGTACCTATGTAAGCAATAATACCCGACAGGGTGGGCGGTATTGGGCAATATTGGGTATTGTGCCCAGGGGTGTAATGAGGCCTGGCGCCACAGGAGGAGGGCCTTATAGCCCCTGGAAGGTCCGGTATTGCCCAATACTGCCCACCCTGGAGGGTATTATTGCACTTAGAAAATGGGCAACTGTACTGTGTGTGTTTGAAAAAAAAAGAAATATGTTTAAATGTTAAAATACTTAGTTGTGTAAGCTTTTTGGAATAAAATAGTTCCTCCACAGCATTTGATTGCTGCTTTTTTCACCTTAAGCCTAAAGATGTGTTAGTGAACCTCCCAGAATTATCTTATTGACCTGGTTGTCATGGGTAGCTGCCCCCCCCAACACACACACACACACTCTCACTGGGCTTGACATTTTAAAGCATTTTTTTACCTTGTTTCTCTCTTCAAGCTGCTGCAGTGTGAAATGTGATGCCCTTCCCCCCACTCTTACAGTACTGTAAGTTTATGAAGCTCAGCACTGAAGGCAGAGAATGGCCAGTGCTGTCAGGAGTGTGAGGACAAGAGGAATGATTGTCTCAAAGCTGATAGTACTGACGACTTTTATTTCACACAGGTAGCCTGCATAGAGCTGTGGGCACTTTGAGTGATAAATAGAAAAGCCGGTCTGGCTGACAGCTTGAACAGTCAGTAAGTGTTTTTTCTTGTTTTTTTTTTTAAATAAATAAAGAAATGGTATGCTGCTGGCATTTGGGATGTTCAGCAAGCAGGGACAGTATGGGGCAACCCACGGTGAAGCTGATCTCAAGGATGGATCTTACTGTGCTGTTCTACCAGGAAGATCAGCCCAAGGAGCAATGACAGCACTTGCGACCTTTTCTGCCCAGGTATGGAGACATGCTGCTGGCTCTGTTGTTCTACTATATTGGCCAGTTTTTGGGAGAGGGTAGCATGGTATCTCTCTCAAAGTATGGGCAGTTTGTTGAGGCTGCAAAACAGTGAGTAGTGTATTTTTGTAACATTTTTGAGTTTTTTAGTGACTGTGTATCTGGTTGGACAATCTACTGTACATTACAGTAGTAGACACAGACATTGCCAGCTATTTCCTGAAATTTTTGTGATATTTCTAGAGAAATCTCCTTCCTTTTGCATTTCCAAAGTAGGGGCAGCAGAGAGAAACTCTTTAGAAATTTTGCGAAATAGATGGAAATAGCTGGCAATGTCTGTGGCTACTACTGTAATTGTTTTTAAGGGTGTCGGGTCACAAACAGCTCACTAAGCAAGTAGGGAAACAATGGTGGCTATGGAGCTTGCAAATTCAGGGTGCTCAATAAAATACCAAGTAATGGGGCACCCTGAATTGGCACTCATTTTTTAGTGGGCTCTATCGAGCAATACGCACCCACTAAACTAACTGTCCTAGCCAATGAGAATGCTAGGATTTACTAGCCCATTTTCTAACTAAATTTATTTGCTTTCCTTGAATGTATGTCCAATTGCTGTATTGTATCCAATGACATTGTAATGTGTACCTGCAAATTTCTATATTACTGTTGTTTCTATGAACCCTTTGAAAATAGGCACCTGCCTAAAGGATACTCGGAATACTAAATAAATATGTAAATAAATAAATAACTCACATTTTTAGGGTATCAGAACTGCTCACTTTCAGTTTGTGATTCTTATGCCATAAAAATTGACAAGACCACTCTTACAACAGTAAGAGTTGTCTGGCAGTGGTATTAACACACAGAAGAGAGACTTTTATGATGGACTACTGGTGGTACAGCAAGGAACAAAACTCTATATTTTTATTTTTTGTCTGTTGTGTGAGACTGCCAGTCAGACAGTGAGTGAAACGTATAGTAGACAGTTGTGTGAGACAAAAAGTCAAAAGTCTCTCAGTGGGGTGGTGTATACATCATGTGGGCATCTAATAATTATCAACAACTTTTGTAGACCATCTCTGTAAGCATCCAGTGGTGGCTAGATCACATCTGCATCTGTTGTGCAAATGTTGAAATATGTAGAAAACATCAAGAAAAGAACAGGAGGAGAATGGGATGTAGGGGGTGAAAAATAGAAGATAAAAGTTCTACCATGCCAGCTCTACTAAGTGCTAAGTTGCATTGGCATTTGTCTCCATTCCCCATGTGTTACCAGCCGAAATTTTTGTCGACATATAGCAACTGATTGACACTCACCACTGCTAGCCCCCCCTCCTCACTGAGCTTCAACACACAGATTGGTCACCCATCTCCACAGCATCCTCCACTTATGACACACTCAACTATTTCAGTTGCAGATTCTTGGTACTTTGGAACCAGCATACATCCCTCAAACAAACCAGAGTAAGAGAGTTTCACTTCCCCTGGGTAAACACCAAACTGTTGGCCTGCATGCATGCTCATAACCAAGCCTGGAAAGCCTATAAGAGTTCCTGCTCAGTTAATGAACTAGCCAGATACCAGTGCCTCAGAAATGCATGCACCAGGGGGGTCACGTGATGCGCATGGAGGAGTAGCTGCAGCTTTTAGGGTCTCCCTCTCTAACAGAGCGATTCTGCATTAAAACGCAAGGACTAACGCCTACTTTTGAATTATTCTGGCCGCATACTATCTGGAGACATCACAAGGAGGCATATTAGCGCCGTTCGCGGTTTTTAGAATGCAAGCGCTAGACCAAGAACTTGAGGCCAAGCGGCCGCGTCGGAGCTCGTCGCCATCTAACGAGCCTGAAAGCATTACCCCTACTAAGATTTACAAGGATCTAACGATGATAAAAGATGCCCTGTTCAAGCTTAATTGAGGATGTAGCCAATTTAAGCCGGGCTAACAGCTAGTCTGGCCGGGTGACGGACACTGAAGCCAGGATTTCGTCCATTGAGCGAGCCTTGGAGAAAGCGGGGCCTACAGCCAGAGAATGTAAGCGGAGCCTGGAAAGGTTAGAAGATCGCCTCGATGATTTAGAGGGAAGGAGCAGGCGTAATAATCTGGTTCTGCTAGGCCTCCCCGAGGGGGAAGAGGGGCCCAACACCATAGTTTTTCTACAGAAGCTGTTGAAGAACTCTGCTGGTCCCTCTCAAAATGGGCCAGAGTACATTATTGAAAGGGGCCACCGAGCATTGAGAGCAAAGCCTCCGCCCTCCGACCCACCGAGATCTATCATCTTCAAGTTGTTAAATTACTTGGACCGTGAGCATATTCTGAGGGAAATAAGAAAGCTGTCTACTTTTCAGTGGGAGGGCAAGAAGCTTCGTTTGGTCCCTGATCTAACTTGGAAAATGCGGCAGGCTCGATCAGCTTTTCGACCTATTACTTCAAAGCTATGGGCGGCGGGGATCCGCCATCGTATGTTATACCCGGCGAAGCTTGAAGTTTCAGCTAAGGAAGGGATCAAGCGCTATGAAACGGCCGAGGAAGCTTTATCTTCCTTAGCGACTTTGTTTCTCGAACTGTTCGCCAAAAAACAAAGACTCTAACATTTGCTTTTTATAATGTTAAATGTAGGCTGTTAAAAGAGCAATGACCTGGGAGTTGTGTATATTATTTGAATTATTTCTTGTGAACTAATATGACTAGAGTGAGGCCGAGTCAAATGTGCCTGGTTTAAAATTTTTTCTCTTTCCATATGGACATATGGACTTGAAAGGAGGACTGTTGTTAATACTTTCCATACCATTTGGGCCTCGGAGCTTAATGCTGATCTTACCCCACGAGATTGTAGGTGCAGTATACCACAAGAGGGAGCTAATAGCTCATAAATACAAGCTCCTATTACATACCACTCAATACCTTATGTTAGATAACCCTAAGCAGCATTAGTTGTATTAAGTTTTATTTGGTGGTATGAGCTGATGGTCGAGAAATGACCAATGCGGGTGATTTTATTTTAAAGGAGCAGCAGCTTAGGAATTTTATAGTTTAGGCTACGGTTCTATGAAGTATAGATACTGGTATAGGCAGCTTCGGTTCCTTGCTGCTAAGTAATGTTGCGGTATTTTGGCTGCTTTCCTGTCACTCTCACCAGGAATTGATGCTTTCTTTTTCCTCTTCAGTCTTTTAAGCAAATCTAAATTTCCTCAGCCTTAAGCATGATACAAATCTGTTTCATACAAATCTGTTTTATATAAAGTCTTCCCTCTTCCTTTAAATGACATAGGTAGGCGCAGATCTATTCTAACAACATTATTATTTTATCCTACCGGATTATGGAGGGGGGGCCCTGCATCTATAGCGCATCATGAACCGTTGGCAGTGGAGAGGGCTACGGGCCTGGGGAGCTAGTTCGAGAGATTCTTTTGGTGGGGTTATGTTTTTTTTTTACATAAGTAAGGGGTATTATAGTATTTATTTTTTTAATTTGGGGGGGGTGTTAGTTAGTAGGGGGACAGCTATCCTTATTTTTTGTGGAAGTCTAGGACCTAACTATGGCTAATGGGTTGAATATTCTCTCATGGAACATTAAAGGGGGGAAGGATAATTGCAAAAAATTTCTTGTATTAAACCATTTGGCCCATTACAACCCCGTGGTGGTGTTCTTGCAAGAAACTCATGTCCTCCCTGATCGTTTATCCCACCTTAAGAAAAAGTGGGTTGGTCAGGTCTATGGAGCCGGTTTCTCCTCTAGCAGTCGGGGTGTGGCCATATTGATTGCGCGGGGAGTTCCTTTTATCCATTCGGAAACAATTTCCAATCCGAATGGCAGGTATGTGTTTGTCCACGGCAGACTTAATGGACTTAGTTTGCTGCTAGGATCAGTGTACAGACCTAATCAGGAATCACCCACTTTTTTTGTCCAGTTGGCATTGATACTGGCTTCCTTTAAGGAAGTTCCAATCATATTGGGGGGGGATTGGAATTTAGTCCAATCAAACAAGCTGGATCGTTCCTGGAATAGAGGGACACGGCATTCTTCAGCCCAAAGTGCCTTAGGGGAGTTTATTTCTTCCCTAGGTTTAGTAGACCCATGGAGGTTATATAATCCATCTTCTAGTGATTATACTTTTTTCTCTCCGGTCCATAGATCATATTTGAGAATTGATTATTTTTTGATAAGTAAGAGTTGCTTAACTGGAACTTTGGAAGTGTCGATTTTACCTAGAGTCATTTCTGATCATTCCCCGATAAAAATGTACTGGTCTCCACTATTCAGTCCTCCGAGATCATACTCCTGGTTACTAAATAATAATCTATTAAAGGATTCGGGTATAATGACCCGTTTCAGGGACTTTTTGACTACCTCAATCGAAACCAACTGGGGTTCTATTGAGGCTATAGACCAAACCTGGGCGGCACTCAAAGCAGTGTGGAGAGGGGAGTTAATACGCTTGGCATCTAAACGTAAGGCTAAGGAAGCAGCATATCTGGATAGTTGTCTGGAGAAAATTAGGGCGTTAGAAAGTATCCACGAGTACACAAGGTCAGAAAATCAGGAGCAAGAGCTAACGACTTTAAGAACGTGGTACGCTAATACTTTGCGGGAGAAGGTGGCGTCCTCTGCCGCTAAAATTCGGGCTCTCTATGTAGGTCAAGGCAATAAGGCCGGGAAATTGCTGGCCTAGCAATTAAAGCAGAAGGCTTCTGCCAGATGGGTTGCTGCTTTGAGGCACCCGATTTCAAATAACTTAATTACGACTCCGGAAGGCATACTGGGGGGGCTTTGTTGAATTTTATAAAAAGCTATATTCGAGTCAACCGTTTTCTTCACAAATCATGGTTAAGATGGAGGAGTTTTTGGCAAATGTCTCCCTCCCCCGTCTGCCGGAAGTGTCGGGTCAGGGTTTAATTGCCCCTATCTCCGACGAGGAAATAGGGCAAGCAATTGATTCACTTAAATTGGACAAAGCACCAGGCCCGGATGGTTTTACACCCCTTTTTTTATAAATCATTTAAACAATATATCGTTCCATTGTTGAGTCAGCTTTACTCTTTCTGGACTGAGCAAGGGATTAAGGATAAAACTTTATTTGAGGCCAGGATTATTCTTCTACCCAAGCCAGGTAAACCCCCGGATCTAGTAAGTAATTACAGGCCAATATCTCTGTTGAATCTGGATGTTAAGATTTTCGCCAAGATTTTGGCTTCTAGACTTAAAGGGGTATGGCTTTGATTTGTTAAGCCCAGAACAAGCGGGCTTCATGGAGGGTCGCTCCTCGGCCCATCATTTTAGAAAGTTGTTTTACTTAATCTCTGCGTTGGAGAGTCCAGGTATGGAAGCGTCCCTGGTCTCTCTAGACGCAGAGAAAGCTTTCGACCGAGTCGAATGGCCATTTATGTTTGCTACTCTCACCAAATTTGGTATTCCAGAAAAATTTATTCATTTGGTCCAGAGTTCTATATGAATGTCCATCAGCCAGAATTCAGAGTAACAATTTAATTTCTGAAGCTTTTCCTCTAAGGAGAGGAACCCGTCAACGGTGTCCTTTATCTCCTTATTTATTCAATCTTTACATTGAGCCCTTAATTAGAGCCATCAACTCAGATCCAATAATCCAAGGGATTAAAATTGGTGATCTAGAACTCAAATTATCGGCTTTTGCAGACGATTTATTATTACATGTCCAAAATACGGTTATTTCACTTCCGCAAGTACTAATGCTTATTGCAAACTTTAGTGAAATTTCTGGTTACAAATTAAATCTATCTAAGACTATGCTATATCCACTCTCATTAAGTCTCTCCAAGAGTTGGTGTCTCTCTTTGGGGTTGCAGTGGCAATCTGAGGCTCTATTGTATTTGGGCATCCGTGTCTCTAGGAATTTGGAGGACCTAGCCAGCTTAAAGCTTAAGCTGTTATTAAAATCCATAAAGGATGATTTAGACAGATGGTCGAAGCTTCCCTTAACCCTCTCAGGTAGAGTCAATACGGTTAAAATGGTGATTCTACCTAAACTTTTTTATCCCCTCTCAAATTTGAATATCTACCTACCTAAGTCCTTTTTCAAACCCCTTAACAAGTTATGTTCTGACTTCTTGTGGAGGGGCGGCCCTACCAGTAGGGCCTATAATAAATTGTGTTGTGCGCGTATGAAAGGTGGTCTACAGCTGCGGACTTTTACACATACTATTTAGCGATACATGCTGCAAGAGCAGCTTTATGGGCTTGTGACCCTGGGGTATCTTCACCGGGTCTTGCACTCGATCGAGCCTTTTCTAAGAAGCTTAATTTAGATCTGGAATCTTTTTTATATACGTCATGGGCTAAGGTCCCTAAGATAGCTAGAGATACCCCCTTAGGGTGGGATATTAGAGCCATGCACCAGCTTTGTGCAAGGTTAAGAATACCCCAATTCTCTGACCTATCTCAACCTCTATTGAGAAACCCCAATTTTCTAATTGGCAAACGACCGATTGTAAGTTTCTTTTCTTTTCCCTCTTCCAAGATTCGTATTGCCAATCTTTTTTCTGGAAATTCGTTGTTGCCACTGTCGTCATTGATTTCAAAATTTGGGGTTAGGCCTCATTCCGTGTTAAAAATGTTACAAATCCATAGTAGTATTAAGGCCTTTCTGGGTAAGGGCCAGTGTTCCAGTAGGGCAGGAATTCTATTCAATGAGTTACGAGAACTTAGCTTGTCAGGTAAGAGGATTTCTGAAATATACAAATATATATTAGAAAGGAGAGATTCCACCTCCTCCCAGGTTCCTCTATATTGGGTAATTAATTTGGCTCTGGATTGGTCGGAGGGGGTGTGGGAGAAAATTTGGAAGGGCACTTATCTTTTTATTAAACAAGACAGGTTAAGAGATATCCAATTTAAGTTACTACATAACTTATACCTGTCCCCGGCAAGACTATATCGGGTTGGTAGCCTAGGTTCCCCTGCATGTAAAGACTGTAATGATCCATTGGCAACTACAATCCATAAATTTTGGTTTTGTCCAAAAATTAAAAATTTTTGGGCTTCGGTTAAACTCTGGACTGGTCCATATACTAATCTCTCAGCCTTCTTTAATTTGGAAACTTGTATATTTAGGATGTATGCTCATGTCCCAAGCAAAGTGCAAATATACCAATTGGCATTGATTGCATCAGTTACTAGTTGCTAATTTTATGCCATTGGAGAGACGACTGGACCCCCACATATAGGGAATGGTGGGAAGAATTCTTGAATGCACTTTACGCGGAAAGACTAGCTTATATGTTGAATAAGGCATCAGCTAAATTTTCTGGATACTGGGGGCAACTTCTACAAAACCTCAAAGGAAAATTCGGATATTAAAGGGGGTTATTTATTATTCTACTTCCTTTGTTTTCCCCCTTTTCCCCCGAACCCCTTCTTCTTCTCTTTTTCCATATTCATAAACTACTGATTTGTTACTTTTAGTTTAAGTTTCTGTTTTTTATTATTGTATCTCTGCCTTCTGGGTTTTGTTATTTTTAATTATATGCTCATCTACATTTGTGTCATACCCTCCTCTCCTATCCTTGCTTTAGTCCTTCTCACCCCTATATTTGTAGACCAGAATCAAGTTGTATTGTTTTTAAGGTCTGTAATCTCTGTAATGGATTAATATTGCAACGTTTGGATAGCTGTGAGGGGTTAGGGAGGGGGGAAGGGATTGGGGGGGTTGTTTTTGTTTTAGTTTTTTGGGTTTGGGGTTTGTTCTAGAATCGAGCTTGTCTGTAACCTACTCTATGTGTTGTATATGCTGTATATGATTTTGTTTTCAATAAAATATAGTTACTTGCAAAGAAATGCATGCACCAGAGCCACCAGATATGCCAAGGATGAATCCTTCTCCAGCTCCTTTAACATCTACATAAGCCACCTATCCAGATTCTGGAAAGTTGCCCAATCCTTCTTCATACCCCCGACACAACCCCCATGCCATTCCTCAAGGAAGGTCATTGCACCCTGATTGATCCACCCTCTGTAGCAGCATCCTTCAACACCTTTTTCATCTCCTGTGCCTCATCCCTCCTTGCCACCTTCCCCCACTACACTCCCATACACTGAAACCCCATTCTGTCTTCCCTCTTTCTTCTTCTCACTGATCTCCCCAGATGAAGTCCTTAAAGCCCTCTAAGCCCTAAACTCTGGCAAAGGCAAGAGCCCAGATGGATTAGATTCCAAACTACTTTATCTCTCTGCCTCCACTGTTTCCTCCCCCTGGCTGATCTCCTAAATCTATCATTCTCTCTTGCTTTTGTACCTTCAAAATGGAAACTGTCAACTGTCATCCCACTCCCTGATGGTGGTGACCCTACCAACCCCAGCAACTATCGCCTAATCTCCATTCTCCCCATTCTTCGCCCATTTCCAATCTGGTTTCTGTAAGTCCCACTGTATGATCACCTCCCTCTTTTGGTTTACTGACTCCATACTCAGAGGTATGGATCAGAGGCACATCACATCCGTGATATTCATCAACTTGTCTATGGCTTTTGATACAGTATTGCACACCCTCCTCCTCCAAAAACAGTCACTGGTCTATACACTTCAGCCATTGCCTGGTTCTGCTCCTACCCAGAAGGTAGGTTGCAATCAATCAAGACTGTCACAGCCCTCTCCTCCCCATCCCCATCAATACTGGAGTCTCACAGGCTCAGTTCTAGGCCCAAATCTATTTTCTATTTTTTTAAATGACCTGTTTGCTATCTACTCTGCAACACAAATACACATGTTTGCAGATGATACCGTACTATGCAGCTCCAGTACTTCTCAATCAAAAGTCACAAGCACACTGCAGCAAGATTTCAACAGGGTTCAGAAGTGGTTCCAATCCAACCGCTGTTCCTAAACACCAAAAAAATTGCCTCCATGACCTTCTACACAAGGCAAAGCCTCACTAAAACCCTCCCCACCACCATTTTCCACACACTAGATGGTACACCCTTAGAAAATATCACCTCTTGTAGTTTTCTCAGCATCTGGTTAGACAAGCACCTGTACTTTTCTGTACACCTGAATGCAATCCAAAAGACACTGCACCCAAAACTCGGTGCTCTATATAGAAACTGTAACTGAATTCCTCTACCAGCCCACCATGCTATTGTACAGAACTTTTGACTATGCTGATATAGTCTATAGTACCACTCCCAAGTCCACCCTCACCTGGCTGGACACCCTCTTTAACTCCTTCTGTCATTTTGCTGTATCCTGCCTCCCCTCTAACACATCACTGCGATCTCTATAAAGCCCTCTCCCTCCACTCCCTTGATCCCAAATGCCTCACCCTTTCTGCTACCTTTATGACATTCATGACCGGATACTGGTTAGGGTCACTACCCTCTAATCTCACCTCTGCACTCACTACCCCCACACTTCCCCCCATTCTCTCTGCACCACCAGTCACAGAGTTCTAGCTCTCCCCCTTAGAACCACCTCAGCCGGTCAATCTGCCTTCTGATATCGGTGCCCCAAAATGTGGAATGCCCCTCACTATCTGAAATGCACTCTCACCCTCTTCACTTTTCTACCTGCTTAAAGCCCACACCTTTCCAGCCTTTACCTGCCACTAACTACTTCAGTCCCTATCACCCTCAGCCTCCTCTCCTGCCTTTCTCCTGAAGCCCTCAAGTTCTATATCTTCTGTATTTCTCCTGAAGCTCTCAAGTTCTACATATTTTACTTCTATACAACCTGAAATGCTGTATTGCACCATAATCATGCTATTAACTGTATTTTTGTCAACCTACTATAGTATGTATATGTATCAAAACGATATTGCTAAAATGTTGCTGCCTCACATATGCAGGGACAGTTGCTAATTGTAAATACTCATTACTGTAAGTTCTTTACACCTATATGAAATGCTACCACTGTATCCCCCTTCTCACTCCTCCCAGGATACATCTGGAAACATGCCTTCCTGGTGAAAGTTTTAAATAAACTAAGTACAAGCTCTGCAAGTGGTGGTGGAAATTATTGCATGGTGCTACCACTATGGACTGGGTTCTGCATAACATAAAGCTCAGCACAAGGTAAAAATTCATGGAACTCACTCCCAGCATTGCATAAACTGAAGTCCAAACAAAAATCTCCAAATATTGTAGATGTTGCAGGTTATTCAAAAAGCAGGAAAAAACACCTCCGTGGAGGACTGGAACAAAGACTGATGTTTCACCTGGTTGGCTTTATCAAAGTATAAAGCTGACCAGGTGAAACATCAGTCTTTGTTCCTGTCCTCCACTGATGTGTTTTTTTCCTGATTTTTGAATAAACTGCAACATCTATTTGGAGACTTTTGTCTGGACTTCAGTTTATGTGATGCTGGGGGTGAGTTCCATAAATTTTTACATTGTGTTGGTGGAAACTGCAGTTTGCCATGGTGGAACAGGAACAGAGAATTATGGGTGAGGGGCTGTGAGTAAAAGAGCTGCTGGGTGCATTTTTGTGCAGACAAAGAAACAAAGTTTCATTAAGTCCCCAGAAATCCATTGATTTCAATCTCACTGCAGTGCAAGCAGTCTTCCCTGTTAGTCATCCAATGCTTCCTGTGATGAAACCATCCTGAGCAATCAAGAAGACACCAGTTTAACCCTCCTCTTTCTTTAAGTTCCTACAGTTCCCCTGCTTGGACCAGAAGTAATCCAGCTAGAAATGTAAATTTTAGTTCCCCCCAAAAATCATCTTGCATTCCATGCCAATTCCTCAACTTTCTCTCTCATTTTCATGAGTGGCTTCTGATGACAGCATGAGGGAAAGAAGTCAAGCAAGAAGCATGAATCATAAGATCAATTTCATGATTTATGTTTCCTTGGCTCATAAATAAACATAATAGTAATAAATAAATACAAAATAATAATGATTAAAGAGTATATTTAATCATGTTATATTGTATCATACTAGATCGTATCATAATATATTAGATGATATTATCATGTAACAGAAGTCACAGGGGCATGGCTATTCTGCTGACAAGATGACAGCCTAATCTTGTTGGATCTCCCTACCCTGACCAATTTCCTGCATAATCCAAATGTAAATACCATGATCCAGCCTCTGAATCATGCTTACATGTTTGCCATACTCTCCTGTAATCTGATTTTGTGAGCACCTTGTCCATCAGTACTTCTGCGATGCTGATATCAGCTAATTTGTAATCTCCTCAACACAACCACAGCTGAGCAGACAAATAACACTCTTGAGACCTGCTCTTCTGGCAGTCCAACTGACCTGAAAGAGATCCATGCAATGTTTTCACAACTGCTAATGGAACTTGGAGATATAAAAACCTGCTGCACATCGATCTGCAGAAGACATCATTAACTTATCTGAAAGGCTCAACCATACAGAGCATCAAGTGGCAAAACAAGAGGCCTACTCTGACAGAATTGCTGTTAACCTCCAGAAACATGACTATACAATCCAACAGCTCTGGCACCAGATGGAGGACCTAGAGAATCATAGCAGCTATAAGAATCTCTGACTGGTGGGCTTTCTGATTGTTGAAAGCAAGGGTCCTACTGAAACAGTAGTAGCCTGGGTCACTAGAGATTGAGTGATCACATGGCTCATGGGTCCCCCTCCTTGTCCAGTCATTAGCCACAACCTATCCTAGAGAAATTCATTCAGTTTCCTCAAAAAAAAAATGCAAATTGAATGAGAGTGAGGGATACTGTTAGATCACAGACACATTTTCTAGATGTATTTGAACTTCTCCCCTGCCCTGACTGAAAAAAGACTGGCCTTTACATGAGTGCACAGGGGACCCAATAAACTGAACATACTTACAGTCCCCACTACCCAACCTTCTTCAGATTTTCAAAGAATTGTGTGTTTCACTTTCTTCATGAACTGAAGGCAGCTGAGGATTTCATCTGGCACTGCTGGCATGGACCAGATCTTCTGCAGCCTGATTACCAATGTGAGGGGTACAATATGGACAATAGTTTGGAGGGAGACGTTCCAGGCAACTAATATGCTCTACTTCAGAAGCTCAAGCACCCACTGCAACCACAGAAGCTACTACCACAAAGACAGAGATAGATCCAGACACAGCCAAAATCTTCCATTGTGTACTTGGGGCCACCTGCAGTACTGTACTCTGCCAGAAGTCAGAACTTAACTTATTGCCTCTCAGCACTCCTTCAAATTGCGAGGAAGCTAAGCTGTGCACATATGCAGCAACCACCATGTCACCCGCCAGAGGATCTGCTGCTTTTCCCTCCAGACATGGCCACAGGGACATGGCTGATTATAAAACACTTCAGTGCAATGAGAAAATGTCAAAGAAATATAGCAAGCTAGCAATTGTCAGCAGATAAGGACTGCTAGGCCCATCCAGGCTGCCTGTAAGCCCTATAGTTGTTTGTACCCTCTGACCCTATCTGGTCAGTGGCTTTTCATCCTTCCTTCCCATCTCTAAGGTTCCCCTTTTGCCTGTTCCAGGCATGTTTAAATCCCTCCACTGTGCTCACTCCCACCACCTCTTGTGGCAGACCATTCCATGTGTCCACCACCCTCTGTGTGGAAAACAACTTTCTTACATTTCTTCTTAACCTGCCCCCCCTCCAATTTTATATCATGCCCCCTGTTTTTATTACTCCTTCTTACTTGGAAGATGTCTTCCCCCTGCACCGTGTTTATGCCCTTAAGCTACTTGAATGTTTCTATCATGCCCCCCCTTCCCTCCTCTCCTCCAGTGAGTACATATTGAGGTCCTTTAATCTCTCCTCACATGTTTTGTGGTGCAAGTCCTGTATCATCTTGGTTGCCCTTCTCTGGACCCCCTTACCCTGTCAATGTCCTTGCAAAAGGTGTGGCCTCCAGAACTGTATACAGTACTCTAGGTGAGGCGTCACTAGTGTTTTATACAATGGCATTATCACCTCCCTCCTTCTGTTAGTGACACCTCTGCCTATGCACCCCAGCATGCTACTGGCACTCCCTGTAGCCTTTGTACTCTGCTTTGATAGCTTTAGGTCATCTGAAATGATAACCCCAAGTCCCTTTCTTCCTTGGTGATCATCAGCTCCCACCCCCATCCTGTAGCTCTCCCAGGGTTCCCTCATCCCCGGTGCATTGTTTTGAACTTCTTTGCATTGATCTCTATTTGCCACACCTCAGACCATTTTTCAAGCTTCCCCAAGTCCCTCCTCGTTTTCTCCACCCCGTCTGGAGTATCCAACCTGTTGCAGATCTTGGTGTTATCTGCAAATAGGCAGACTTTTCACTCCAGTTCTTCTGCAATGTCACTAATGAAGACATTGACCAGGACTGTCCCAAGGATGGATACCTGTGGTACCCCCACTGGACACCCCCTCTCCCTGGATTAGACCCCATTTACCACCACCTTCTGCCTCCTGTCTGTTAGCCAGTTCTTAACCCAGTTAACCACCTTGTGACCTATGCCCAGACTATCCATATTGTTAAACAGACTTTTATATGGGATGGTGGTGAAGGCCTTGCTGAAATCAAGGTATGTGACATCCACTGCCCCTCCCCCCTCCCATTTACTTCCTTCATCATCCAGTCAAAAAAAATCTATCAGATTTGTTTGGCATGACCTTCTTGCTGTGAATCTGTGTTGCCTCGCATCCTGGGCACCGTTGGAATATACTAGCCTCTCCAGATTGGGTTTAATGCTGGGCACAGTATGGAAACCACATTAATTCAGGTGCATAATGATCTCCTCAGGGTGAGAGATTGAAGAGAGGGGACAGTTCCCATTCTCCTTGATCTCTCCTCAGCCTTTGACATGGTGCACTATTGTGTGTTACTCAACCACCTGAGGGAATTGTGTGGACTCGCTGGCACTGTCATCTGCTAGTTTGAGTCCCATATCATAAACAGGAGGCAACGTGTTGTGATAGGGAACTTCTTCTCCTCCCCTAACCTTCTGTCTTGTGTAGTACCTCAGGGTTCGGTCTTGTCACCAATGTTGTTTGCCATGTATATGTGGCCCCGGGTGAGATCATTAGGAAGTACAGTCTGTATTTTCATTGCTATGCCAATGATACCCAGCTGTATCTATCTTTTGCCCCCGGAACATTCAATGCAGTGGATGCACTGAACAATTGCCTGGCTGAGATCAATGACTGGATGGCATCCAGCTGGTTATGACTGAACCCTGATAGAAACATAGAAACATAGACTTTGACAGCAGATAAGGACCACTTGGCCCACCCAGTCTGCCCATTTTCCTACCTACTGGATAAGCTGCAGATTCTAGTTAACCAACAGCCTACTTCCTGCCACCCCCCCACTACAATTGCCTTGTGTCTGTCCCATGCATGTTTGAATTCTCCACTGTTTTAGACCCAACAACCTCCCCAGGAAGGCAGTTCCATGCATCCACCACTCTCTCTCCATGAAAAAAGATTTCCTCATGTTACCCCTGAGCCGTCCCTCTATCTTTAAATTGTGTAACCTTGTTCTTACACATCTCTTTTTCTGAAAGATGCTACCCTCCTGGACTTTGCTGATTCCCTTGAGGTACTTGAACATTTCTATCATGTCCCCAACCCTCCTTTCATCAAGGGTATACATATTAAGCTCTCTCAGTCTCTCTTCATATGATTTCTGATGCAGACCCTGCACCATTTTAGTTGCCCTCCTCTGGACTGCTTCCATCCTGTCTATGTCCTTGCGTAGATGAGGTCTCAGAACTGCACACAGTACTCAGACGGGTCTCACCAACTGTCTGTACAGAGGATAACCACTTCCTTTTTCTACTTGTGATGCCCTTCCTATGCATCCCAGTATCCCCTGGCTCTCCTCACTGACTTCTCACATTGCTTACCCACCTTTAGATCATCCGATATGACTACCCCCAAGTCCTGTTCCATTTTGTTGTTGTTAGTACCTCCCTGCTGTTGTGTACTCTTCTCCTGGGTTTTGTTTCCCAGGTGCATTACTTGCACTTCTTTACATTGAATCTAAATTGCCATATGTCTGACCATTCCTCCAACCTTGCCAAGTCCTTCTCATCCTTTCTACCCCCTTGTGTATCAACTCTGTTACAGATCTTGTTATCATCTGCAAAGAGGCATACCTTTCCTTCCAGACCCTCTGCAATGTCACCTATAAAGATGTTAAAGAGGATTGGACCCAGTACTGAGCCCTGAGGTACTCCACTAGTGAACCCCCCTTTCTTCAGAATGTGTGCCACTCACTATTACCTTCTGTGTCATGTTGTGCAGCCAGTTTACAACCCAGGCTACCATCCTGGGACCCACTCCCAAGCTGGCTAACTTGATTATTAATCTTTTGTGTGGGACTGTGTCAAATGCCTTGCTAAAATCTAGGTAGGCCATATCCATAGCCCCTCCCTGGTCTATTACTTTGGTCACCCAGTCAAAGAAATCTATTAGAATTGTCTGACATGACCTTCCTGCTGTAAATCCATGCTGTTTTGGGTCCTGTGCCCCACTGGCCTCTAGGTACTCAACAAATTCTTTCTTTCAGAAGTGATTCCATAATTTTACCTACCACTGAGGTCAAACTCACAGGTCTGTAGTTTCCTGCTTCTGCCTTGCTCCCACTTTTGTGAAGGGAAATCACATCTGCCCTACTCCAGTCCTCAGGTACCATCCCATCCTCCCATGATTTGTTAAAAAAATGGAGGTATTGGTGGTGGAGTTGAACAGGAGGTATGATAGGATGGCCTTTGGCACAGAGACTGGATTGTTTCTGGGGTATGTGCAATTGAAGGCCTCCTCTAGGGTGTGTGATCTTGGCGTTATCCTTGACAGCAGACTGACACTTGAATCTCAAGTGTCATCCTTTGTCCGGACCAACTTTTACCATCTGAGGAATATCGCTAGGATCAAACACCTAGTTCTGCTAATGCACCTCCCCACCTTGGTACGCACCTTCATGACACCAAGGCTTGACTACTGTAATGCACTCTCTCTACCTTGGGGTCTCTAGAGGTACCCACTGACTGCAGATAGTGTAGAATGCAGCTGCCAGGCTGTCGATGGGGGAGCCAAAATACTGCCACATCACCCTGGTACTGCATGAACTGTACTGGCTGCCAGTTCGGTGGAGGCTTCTCTTTAAGGTGGGCTTGCTCACCGTTAAGGCCCTACATGGACTGGGCCCTGGCTATCTTTCAGACCCTCTAACACCTGCTGCCTCAGTCCATTCACTCCGTTCCTCCTCTAGGGTCCTCATTGTGATTCCCAGGATGAGGTTAAAAAACTGCCGGTAACAAAGCTTTTACTGTTTCCGGCCCTGTGCTGTGGAATTTACTGTCTCCATCGGTAAGTGAGGCCCCTTCAGTTGAGGCATTCAAAGCCTGCCTTAAGACCTTTTTATTCAGCCAGGCATTCCCAGACACTGTCTTTTAGATGCTGCCTCTTAGACATTCTTAAAAAATGGCCCCTTAAGGAATCTACTGCTAGGTCAGGCCTCCCATTTTGGGCAGTCTGCTTTTAACATGTTTTAACTGATATGTTTTGCATTTTAATGATTGCATTTTAACTGCTCTTCGATGTATTTTGGTTGTACAGCACCCAGAGCCTCTTGGATTGGGCACCTGAAAAATAAAATTTGCCTTGCTTTGCCACTATTCTTTCTTTCAGCAGTGCCTCCATGATCTTCCCCACCACCAAGGTGAAGCTGACAAGCCTATAGTTCCCCACCTCCTCCCTACTACCGCTTTTGTGCAGAGGGACTACATGTGCCCTCCTCCAGTCCTCTGGGACCACTCCTGTGTTGAGTGACTCAGTAAATATGGCTGCCAGAGGTGCTGCTAGTTCCTTTGCAGCTCCCTTAATATCATCAGGTGTATGCCATCTGGTCCCACTGCTTTGTCCACCTTCAGTTTTGTGAGCTGTTCTCGGACTCTCTCCAGTATGAATGGACTGGTGTTCACCTCCCTCTTTTGCATCTGTTGCCCAGTTGTGGTCCCTGACCTTCCCCCTCTTCAATGAATACTGAACAAAAGTATTTATTCAGTATTTCCGCCTTGTCTAGGTATCCCTCTTTACACTCTCCTTCATCTCCTTTGAGCCTTATAATCCCCTCTGTTTTTTCTTCTTTCGCTGATGTACCTATAGAATGTCTTTTCCCTTTTTTCACTGTCTGCACTAATCCCTCCTCAGTCCGCGCCTTTGTGCTCCTAACAGCCTTCCTCACTTCTCTTAGACACTCCAGGTACACATCCCTTTCTTCCTCCCTTTGGGTCCCCTTATATTTCCTGAAACTCGCCCTTTTAGCTCTTACTTTGTTTGTCACCTCTTTCGAGAGCCATAGTGGCTTCCTCTTTTTCTTTCCTTTGGACACCAACCTGATGCATTGGTTTGTCACTTCCACTATTGCTCCTTTCAGTTTTCTCCACTGCTCTTTTTTTATCTGCCCAGTTCCTGACTCTTCTGACCTACCACTCCTTATTGCCCCTCAACAAATAGAAAGCTTTCTCGATTAACTGTGAACCACAAACTGAAGCCTTAAAGGGAGTTGCCTGATGACTTTACTCTTAAGGTATCCTTTTACAGTTTTCATGCTGTTCTTACATTCACAGGTCCAGCTCCTTCTAAACTTAGGCAAGACTCTGGGACATTGATTTTAATGCAAGGACCACCTATGCAGAATAATTGAAATTTGGTGGGGGTGGCTATTGCCTTGCTTTATGTTCAAGCAGTGGTGATGGCTTATGGGGGGTAAACTAGTCCCCTTAGTCCCACCCCATTGGCTTTTTACAGGTAAACATAGGTCTTTGCCTTGTTTCTATTTATCAAAGATGTCTTTTCCAGATAATTTAGGCCTCAGAAGGCCCACAACATTAAGCTTCACAGCAGCCTCCGATAACTATGCCACCTGGTTCTGACTGTGCAAACTCAGCTGTTACCTCAATATCTTTTCAGTTTGGGCCTTACGGACTGCACAGAATTTTCTAATGGCCCATGTAGGGACCATCTTTTCTGCTCTTCCCTAGTGTTGACCAAAAGAGCAGCAATCCTTGCACAATTTAATTGGTTTTAACTTTAAAATGTATGTGCTTCTAGATGTTTCTCAAGTGTATTCTAACTGGTACCACCACTTGTGGTGATTATGGTCTTAAATGATACAGATATTCTAAGTTTAGGGGTGCCTTGCATACACTGAGCCTGCTTCTTCCACTAAGGCAACCCAGAAACAGGGAAGACTGCATTTCTAGGGACTGTGGTTCAAAATCAAGTGTTTTAGTTGTCACTACAATCCTGAAGACATCTGTGTTATTATGAGATAATGAAATGTTCCAAACAGACAAACACGCTGTACTTTGGGGGGCTTGGAAAGGAGCTTGAATACTCTATGTGCAGGATATGTGCCCATTTGGTATACCTACAGTGCCTCCGCTCATTCAGGGATTTCATCAACATTTACCAAATGTTCAGGCAGGATTTCTGAAAATACCTACAAATCAGAACCCTGTGCTCCTCTTTCCTAAAACAGCTAAGCAGAGCAAAGGGAAAGCTCCCACTAAATAAATGGTTCAAAATACGTAAAGGTACAGTATAGCTGGCAGCATCTGCAAGGCTTTCAGGGATGCTGCACCACCTACCACCACATCCTCTAGAGCAAAATGGCAGGACAAGTTACAAATATGCATTTCAGATCAGCAATGGCAAGCATATTGCTACTGAGCCAATATGTTTTGTAGGGACACTAAAGCCCATTTATTTCAATTGAAAATACTGCCCCTTTCATATATAACACTACATGCCCTTACGGCCATGGACTAATACCAACAAGATAAATGCTGGCACTGTAAGTCATAAGAAGGCTCATTGTCCCACATTCTGTGATCATGCCCACTACTTACTAAATACAGATATGTTGTCCTTAAATACTGTAAACAAGTCTTACCCACAGGATAAACATGGATGCTCCCTTGGTCCTGCTTGGCCTCACAAACTCCAGTATACCTCAGAACCACCCTTCCCTGAGATGTCTAATAGCCACCACCACAGCTGCCAAGTGCCTGCTCCTCTATAGGTGGAGATCTGATGACATACCCACACTAAATTAATGGCTACAGATCATGAGCCATCTGGCATCCTTAGAACATTAATCAAATCTTGCCTTAGGCAAAATTGATACCAACAGTTCCATTTTGGCCTATTTACTTAGGCTTAGACTAAACACCCTTTTCTAACCCTCATAACCAGACAGTGCAATGGCACTCTCTGTATTCTATAACTCTCTCTGTAATGAACTATTTCTTATATCTCCTGCTAACTGACTACTACACATACTTATTCTCCTTTATATTAATGTTATAGTCCAATAACATTTATTACTCATAGGCAAAGTCAAATGAAATTGTTGATAAGTTTTTTTATTCCTGTTTAATACTCCCTTTTGGTGTTGTATTTATGTTCAATGTACTTGTACATTACCCTGTACAGAATTGCTGTACTGTATTTTTTAAAAATGCTTTAAAAGTTTAACAGAAAAATAAATGACATTAGATTACAGTATAACAGATAATATTATGTTCACATGTATCTGATAAAATCATATGATTTTATTCCATATCATATTATGGTGGCATGGTAGTAGCACTATAGTTAAGGTTAAATATGTACTTTAATATTAAACCCCACTTTTTGCACAACTATTCAACATACTGGCACAACATTTTTCATGTGCAGTCTTGTGGGGTAGATCTCTGGATGTGCCAACTTTTATTCTGCTCGAATGTGTGGAGTTTGAGAAGTGGTTAGTGAAACAAATGTAAAAAATTGCCATATTTTGCTGTTTTTTTTCTGTCATTGCGCTGCAACCAGACAGTTTGTAATTTTGGTCTGACATTTTTGGGGTAGGAAGGACTTGCCCCACAGATTTGCCTTTTCCTGGATTGTTGAAAAATATTAATCCATTCCAAAGTTATTACTTTTTAAAATGTTTGTTTCTGAGCATGCTCAGTAAAGTCTTTTGGACAGATGTTTGAAACGAAAACAGAATTTGGTCCAAACAAAAAAGGATCCTTTTTCATTTGAGGCTAATCCTTTTTCATGAGGAAAAAATCCTTTTTCGTTTGCTCATTTTCCATTTTTTTCTAAAACAAACTTGAATACCCACAAAAGTGATAGTCTGAATAGACACCAACTTATGTATCTTGCTCATCAGGACTCCATTTGGTGGATTCTACAGTTATCTAGAGGAATAATTACCCAGGAATGTGTTTTGTTAATATTTCAAATCCTTTTTCATGATTCGCTAACACTTTTTTCTTGAGTCCTTTTTCATTCAAATGAGAAAGGATCTCTTAATACGAAAAAGGATTTGCAACTTAGTTTTTTTCTGTTTTTTTTAGCGTGTCCTTTTTCCTTCAAATGAAAAAGGATCCCTTGTCATGAAAAAAATGATTTCTGACTTTCTTTATTCATTTTTTTTTTTTTTGTGACAAGGGATCTTTTTTCCTATAATATTTTCACTCAAACATACAATAATCATTTGCCATGAAAAGAGATTTTGGACTTAGATTTTTATCTGCTGATTCTTTTTTTGTGTGATGGGATCCTTTTTCATTTGATATTTTTGTTCACATGAAAAAGGATGTGACATGGAAAAGGATTTTGGACTTAGTTTTTCAATGATTCTTTTTTAATTGAAGGACTCTTTTTTCGTTTGATGCAGAAAAGGATTCCTTTAAATGGAAAATTCCCCCAATTTTAATGTGTTTCTCTGGTGTCTAGTGGCATCTCCCACCCTCTTATATATTTATGTTTAGATTTATATTTCTTTTTTATTTCTTTTTTTATGTATTTATTTAATATATTGTTCCCTGTTGTCCAGTGGCACACCTACGCTCCACTTTTACTGTCCCCATTTTTAAGGTTTGCCCTGGTGTCTAGTGGCAACCCTCACCTTCCAATTGCTGATGTGTTATTTATAAACCTGTAATAAAGAAAACCTTCCTCAGTGTCTTTTTCTGTAAAAAGAAAAGTCCCTCACTTATCTGACCCCCACCCTGACTTCCCACTGAGCACCCACTGCCCTACAACCTTAGGGGTGGAGTGTTAGGGTTGGAAACCCTAATACCACATTTCCCTACTTTTTTTGCTTTAACCCTATCTAGTGCCTTAATTAAGTTTTGTGCAATGAATATAATATAAGTTTATATTATCTATTCATATATCATATCTGCAGCCTCCTCCAATGGCATCTAGAGGCACATCATTTCACAGTGGCCAAAAAAAGAAATCACTTTGTAATAGCTACCTGATACCCCATTCCTCTCTGGAAGTAACTCCTGCCTCATGCACCACCTCTAGTCCTCTGTAAATAAAAATGAAAAAAGAACCCACTAAAGTGTGGAATTATTTTACAGATGATACCACAAAGCCACTGAAATCATGTTTCTCATGTAAATAAAGCCAAATTTAAGAATGACAATTAATGCTGTGTGGAATTTACAAATTCTGGTGGAATGGAATTTCAAGGAATTTTGAAAAATTGCCATGAAATTCCATGAAATTTTGTCAGAAGCCAAATGGGGGAAATCTGAAGCAGATAATTTTTTATAGAGTCTGTGGTAGTTTCAGTGTCCAGATATTGGAGCTTGGTTGGTCTTGTTAGTCTTTGTCCTGTCTTTTGTGTCCTCATTGACCTCCTCAAGCCTCACACTTTCTCCCTTCTTGGCTCTCCCCTTTTCCTGTAGGTGCCCACAACTTCAAGATGGTCAAGACTTGTTCAGTGTGCTGCAAGGAACCTAAATTTCTCTTCTTGAAATCCTCTGAGGACCTCTACTCTTTATGTCTGGTAAATGCAGACTCACAGCTCAACAACTTGGCTTTGGTCTCCTCTGCAGGGGACATCGCAGGAGATAATACATCCAAGTTATCATAAGGGGTCATGGTGGACATGTTCCAAAGACTGCTGGAAAGGATTGAAGCATTGGTGGACTCATAGCATCTGCAATGACCCAACACAGACACCCCTAAACCCCAAAAAACAATGACAAGATGATACCCAGGATCCAGAGGATTCAGATTGAGAAAATGCCTCCACTGATAAATATTCCAACAAGGAAGATGAGGAGTTGAGAGAAGATCCAGTGGCCCAACTATGCCTGTAATTTCAGAGACTATCAGAGTGATCTGCAAGACCATCAAGTTTGAGGAAACAACACTTCTAGAGGAGCAAAACCTGGACCCTTTAGGCAGAGAAGGGATGAAATCCCATAATTGTTCCTGGTGTACAAGGCACTAGAAGACATTCCAGCAAAGGAATAGGATGCACCATTCCTGGCTAGAACCAGAGAAAATACCTCCTTTGGTGGGAGATATCCCATACTGGAAGACAAGCAGGAAGAGTTGTCTGGATCCCCCAAAGCTGATTCACAGATTGCCTCCCTTACTCACAAGACAGTCCTGCCATCAGAAGGTTCCTCAGCCCTCAAAAACCATATGGACAAGAAGGTAGAGGACATGATCAAAAATGCCCACAAAATATTAATGAAGTCCATGAAGGAGGCAGATCCAAATCCTTTCAAGGGTCAGAATCTCATAGCTTTGGGTTCAAACAAAATGTTTTAAACTGCAGAGACAACTGTCAGAACAATAGAGGCTGAAATGGACATTTCAGAGACAGACAAGGTTTCAGACCTAACTATGGACACAGAAGCTACCAGGCATGAGGGGTCACAGGTTCTTTTCACCCCCCCTTTTTGTTTATGTAGGCCATGGGAACCCAGCTGTCAGTCTGCACCCTGACATAACAGTTCAGCACCTGAAACTTAAAGTGCTGTATGGCCAATTGGATTGCTCTGTTTTCCAAGCTGTTGATGAGAAGGTAGGACTCTGTTGGAAACCATTGTCCATGAACTGGTCTGGATGCCAGGACTGCACCCCATCCTGATAAGCTAGTGTTTGTGTCCAAAGGTCTTGTGATCTTTTTATTGAAGGGGCCCCCAATGAGGGTGTTTGTGTTCATACACCACAGTATGGATATCTTTACCTCTGGTGGTAGCAGGAGTTTCCTTTGGTAGTTGTATGAGGTGTGGTCCCAACTATCTAAAAGGAACCTCTGTAGAAGTCTCATATGAAATTTTGCCCACTTGTGGAGACTCATGAACACTGCCATGAATCCCAGGAGTTGCATTAAGGCCCAGACTGTGGGCCAGTTGCAACAGAGTAACCAGCTGAAGTGATTTTTTAGGTTAGTGATGAGTGAGTTTGATGGGTGGAGTATCCCTCGTGTGGTGTAGAAAATTTCCTGCAGGTGTTCCAAGGTTGTCGAGGGTGTGAGGTTTGTCTTGACTCTGTTGATAACCCACCTGTGCTGAGTCAGCAAGTCCTGCTCCCTTCTTGTTGCATTTTCCAGTACCTCTCTGGTCCTGGACTGAATTAGACAGTCACAGTTATGTAGTAGTAGAAAATACTATTCAATTCATATGCAAAAGAAGAAGGAATCAGATAGCTCAGCTGAGACAAGCTCATTTCCAATGAGGTCCATTGTGCAAATTTGTAAAGCAACATAAAGTTTCATAATACACAATACAATATACAATACATAACACAACATATGTAACAGAAAAAAAAATAACATTTTAAACACAATTACATAAGATAAAACTTCAAGTGTACTCCATTTAGACTACATGCTGCTGCTATTTAATCACACTAGACTCCAGAGTATCCTAAGAAAGATCCAATAGGATCTGTTGTCTTGCATCTTTTATAAACCAAGGCTTAATATCACCTTTTCTGATAGTACCATTTACTAATCGAAGGGTTTGTGGGACAGAGTTCCATAATATTGGCTTTTTAGACAAAAAATAAGCCCAACCCAATTTTAATCTAAAATTTGGTTGACAATATTCCAGTCTTGATGTTGACCTCAGGCCTTTCTTTATTGGTCTACTTACTAATTTATTAATGATATAATCTGGAGCCTGCCCAAAGTTACATTTAATCATAAGCAATAAGGCATGTAGGGACCTTCTTTGTCTAAGATTGTTCTACGGTAATCTTTTATATAGTTCCACTATGTGGGTCTTTTTTGGTGAATTTAAAGTAAATCTCACTAACTTATGGTGTATAATATCTAATCTATTTAAACTACTCTGTGTTGCACCTGCATAAATCAGGTCCCCATAATCTATCATTGGTAATATTAATGAATTTACCAGGTGCTTCCGTGTTACTTCAGTCAGGGAACATTTTTTCTTATATAGGCACCCAAAGCATTTCCCTATTTTCTTTTCAATGGATTCAATATGCTTGTCCTATTTCAAAGTTGTGTCCAAATGGATTCCCATATATTTATAGTTCTGCACTTGATCTAAGATATTATTGTTAAAAGTTCTAATCTGAAAAGTTTTTTCTAGTGAAGCCAACTGTTGCTGTTTAGAGAAAATCATCACTTGAGATTTTTTGGTATTCAGAATCATCTTGGAGTTCAGCAAAAAGAGTTGGAATTCATCAAAAGCTTGCTGGAGAATGGACTAAATATTTTCTACAGAGGTACCTTCAACATATACAACAGTGTTATCTGCATATAAATGGTATTTAACCCTGGGATCTAACATACTAACCTTGTTCACGTAGATGTTGTACAAGATTGGACCCAGGATTGAACCTTGGAGTACACCTGTTACTATTTTACTTTGGCTAGATGTCCAGTCCCCAATAGAAACAACTTGTTTCCTATGTGTCAGATATTGTTGGAACCACTTAATTACAGGGTCAGACATATCAATATTGTTGAACTTAGACAGGAGGATGTCATGGTTCAAGATGTCGAATGCTTTGGATAGATCTATAAAGACTTCCCCCAATGACATCCCCCTGTCTAAAGCCTCAACAATATCTCCAGTAACCTTCACTAAGGCGGCGGTAGTACTATGCAGATATCTAAATCCTGATTGCATTCTATTAATAATCTTATTTTCTTCCAAAAAGTGTTGAAGTTGGGAACACAATAATCTTTCAAAGGTTTTGGCAATAATTTGTAGGAGAGATATCAGATGATAATTTTCAAACAGGGTTTTTGCCCCATTTTTATAGATTTGAATTACTCTAGCTGTTTTCCACAGAACTGGAAATTCAGATTGGGTAAGGGACATATTGAAAATTGTTGCTAGCTGGTAAGCGATAATAGACGCTGCGTATTTTAGCAATAATGTGGGGATTTCATCTAATCTGCATGCTTTTTTATATTCAATTTAAGTAATGCATCTCTTTCTTCTTTAGCATTAATTGGGCAAAAAGAAAATTTTTCTGGTGTCTGGGAATTACTAGTTTAATTTTGTGCTTGGGGGATTTATGTTTCCAATGATGGGCTGTCAATATTTAAATCCTTTAAATTACATACTTGTTGGTTTAAGCCAAGCTAAATTAATTTTCTATACACCCATGGATGAAAAATACTTACTAAATTCTTCCACCACCACAAGACCAAGCGATCATTTCGGTTTGTTATTATTTTGTATTTTTCTCATGTTTTTTCCAAAATTCCCCTTGATTACTTACTATTGACTCTGATAATTCTTTATTATAAAATTCCCTTCTAGCCTGGCTTAAGCTATTTGTGTATTTATTGCTACATTTTTTGTAATAGTCCCAATCTTTAATTAATTTGGTAGTTTTAGCTAACTTCCAAGCCTTGTCTCTGTTTTTCTTAATTTTCAATAAATTTAAATCATATTGTGGTGAATTTTGTGCTTTAATCCTTCTGGTTTTGTTTGGTGCATGCTTATTACAGAGTGACATAAAATCATGAAAGAAAAAACATCAAGCTTCATTTACAGTTGGAATTAAATCTACTCTCTCTCATTCCTGATTTTCCACTTCCAACATAAATTGAACATAATCAAACTTTTTATAGGATCTATAATGCTTGATTTTCCAGGGCTTTTTTTTTGCCCTTATATAATTTTTTGATACAGAACACCATTTGGTGGTCTGACAGAGAGTTGGGCAAAACCCCACTTGCAACAATTTTATTTGGATGTGAAGTGAAGATTAGGTCCAATACTGTTGAAACATTTGGATTCTTGGTGTTCAATCTAGGTATGGAACTACTGTACATGAATGCACTCTGCTCTCAATTTTGTAGCTAGAGACAACAGGAGCTTGGTGAAGACCCAGGGGTAATCCTAAGCTGACTGGGAGGCACTTGTATTGAAAGTGATGGCCCAGAATATAGAACCTCAGGAACATTTGGTGGGATGGTTGAATGACTATGTGGAGGTAGGCTTCCTTGAGGTCTACTAACATCAATAGACCACCTTGCAGATCAATGCTATGGCAGATCACAGGGTCTCCATCTTGAACCTTCTATACCTCAAGAACTGGTTCACGAACTTCAAATCTAGAATGGTTGGAGGTCTCCTATCTTTTTGGGAACCAAAAAGAAAATGGAATATACTCCTGATTCTGTTTGTTTGTTGGTATGGTGCCATGCTGCAGTAGTTAATTTAAGAGCACTCTCAAACTGTGTATTGGGTTTTGCTTGTGGATAGGTGACATTGGAGGAATCAGGAGTTTCTTGGAACCATGTTAAACTCTGTTGCATAATCCTTAGTGATTACTTCCAAGATCCATTTGTCTGTCACTGTCTTGGTCTAGTGGCTGGTGAACTGTTGGTGTCCCCTTCCCCCCCATGGCCAGATGGCATTTTATTAGGGACAGGGGATACTATCATTTAGTTCTATAAAAACATACTCACATAGTCAATGTGATCTCTACCAGGAGAAAACAGTACTCACACAAAATAGCTAACTGAAAAGACAGAATAAAAAGTTTGCTTTTTTTGTAAGTGATTAATCAGAAATGCTTCTACCCAGGGTTTTGTACTTCACTGTACAGGAGCAGTGCTATGCTGCCTTTGGTGCATCACTGCCTCTAGGGTGCATACAGTAACTTACCAATGTGATTGCAGTAATGCATGGCCAGTAAGTAGCAAGCAGAGGTGTGGCTACCTATGCTGCCTGTGGAGCAGTGCTGCCTCTGGAGTGCAGCTGAAGGCCAGAATTAGCATTGAGCTATCAGTAGCATATAATAATAATTAATTCTTGGTTTACTGAGAAATTGCTCAGTGCTGAGGGCTAATCTCCATGACATGCCCCCACACAGTTTTAGTCTTTTCCCATTCACCTACCCAATTCCTGGAAGCCCAGAGAATGAGAAAATATGCAGCCGTCTAATTGCCAGCTAATGGCACTAGGCCAGGAGCAGTGTGGTTTAAGTTTCAACACCCTCTCTAGTCTCTCCTGATATACTACCAATGCAGGCTTTCTCAATATGTTTACAATCTGGGCACACGAGCATGAGGGAGGGTTGGGACAATAGTGTCATTAGTGGTGCAATATAGCTCAATAGGAATCACTAAGGATACTACTGACCCATACATCCCTAAACATCACACAGCCACCTCTTGGTGCTCACTCCCTTGAACAGCAATAGTACATACTGACTCAGATGACAATGAGACTGATGGCAAGATTGTGCTTATAACCATACTGAGCAGCCACTAGCAACAGTGCAAATAAGCTATTTTCTTTCACGGAAGTTAATTATTTTATTTAGAATTTTCATATCTCATAACATGTAGTACCTAAAGTTTCAGGGCACACTTTTCTTGCACCATGAACAACCACTTCAACAACATTGCCATCACCATTGGAACTACCAGGACTGACACCAGCAGTTGATGGTACACCTGAGTATCCTGTTCATTCTTCTCCATATTTCTGCACAGCTGCTGCCAAAAATAACCCCACTAATGATTGTATGAGCAACATAACACTGTGAACAATAAAAAAAAGGATAAAAAGTCAGATTCTGATTTTGTTCACATTCCTTTTGCCTGTTAGAGGAAAGCAGGGAAGTATTCATTGTAGCACACAATATATCAGGCAGGTAGGACTTGTTGCACTTTATAATGACAAAAACAATTCTCTCCAGACAGACACTTTCAAGGTAGAGTACACAAGGCACAAGACCAGACTGTTCTACACCCTTGGATACTTACTACTGAGAGAAATGTTCACAGAATTGAAAGTAGCCTGACCTTAAAGCATCTCCTTAATGACTCACTGAAGTCCTGAGTGGTGCCAGTGGACTGGAGATCCTTTGACACAGTAATACTACATAAGGGGGAGAAGGTGGGAGATTCAGGAAATTACATTGATGTCAGTCATATCTACATCATCAGTGACTCTCTCAAGCCAATAAAAACATAAGAACATAAGAATGAGACAGCAGAAGGGGACCACGAGATCCATCTAGTCTGCCTATTTTGATTCGCTGCATCAAACCATACAGCAAGGCACCAAGGATGTTTATACGTATAGGAGGGACCAGCCACATGACAGTAGGAAAAGCAAGGTAATGAGTCTTTCACTATATAGATCCCTGTGAGGCCTCACCATGAGTAGTGCACATAGCTCTGGAGTCCTACTCTAAAGAAATACATTGAAAAATTGAATGCTGCAGGAGAAGGGTAAGAGGGTTACAGACCAAGACCACAGTAGGTCAGTGGGATGAGGAACTATAGAAAGAGCAGTCTAGACAATGGACCTTCATTCTTCTTCTGGCGTCAAATTCTATTTATTTTTATAATTGTAAAACACACCTTAATGAAACACACTCTAACCCTGTAATGTTACCAATGAAGTCTTGAACTAAGGAAATACATCTGGTAACTGATGGCCATGGGAAAACTGCACCTCTGGACCCCGACTGAACATGACTGGTACAATCAGGACTGACCAGTACTGCCAGAGCTGTGGAACAGAGCACAAGCTGTGAAAATATTGCTTGTTTGGCCACTTGTGATGTATGAACCTTTCTGACTTTTACCTATGTGGTTCAACCCACATGGGCTGGCTTTCACCAACCTATTTGTTGTAGTCTGGTCTCAGTGACTTAATTTTCCACACATGCTGGGCAGGGGTGAAACACAGATGTCCATGATCAGACCAACAATTAGCAGGCCCAGCCAGTCAGGATTTTACTGATCTGTTCTGGATTGGTTCTGGAAGTCTGTATTTTGCAACAGGCACTTGGTAATACTCAACTCCAGCAATCAGACAGTGTTTCCAACCATGCTGGTGCTTTTTGGACTGTGCTAGTCTATCACCCCCACACCACTTACTGCCAACAGAATTTTGGTCCAGATTTCCTCAAGCTCAAAAATTTTAATTTGTTGGCACCAACAAGACTCCCTACATTCTTGGTCACTTCTTTGTAATTATGCTGGTCTCTTCCAACAACAATGGCCTTTCAAGAGCCTGACTGGCCTACCCTGAGGGTGTGAGCTCTGTTTCCTGACAGATGTTGCCATTCAAAAGGTGCTCCCAGGTCGCTCCTGTAAAAAAGCTTTCAGCTTAGTGTGCTATACCTGGTTAAACAACCAAATTAAAGAAAAAAATAAAAAAAGGTAGTTAAACATTTAAAATTACATTTCCATGGTTTTAGAAATGTTGGTTAGCTACTGCCTTGCTGTCTCACACTCTTTGTCTCCCTCTCAGAACAAAAGTAACGCACATACACACACAAAACCCATGGGATTTTTATCTGCAGATAATATACTCCAGTTATTTTGCACAATACATAACACTGGAGAGCATCAGAGTAACATTCTGATGCATTTCATATGTCATTCAAATGTGTTCAGTCCTTCTGGTGATCTGCCTAACAGGAAGATGATCTGTGGATTCTAAATCTGTGGCTAAGCAAGGAAACAACAGATACAACAGCAAATTCTGGAGCATTGCTTTTTATCTATGGACCTTTAGGTGGGTGTTGTAGGGCCACTTGGAATCATGTAGGTGCATTTTGAAGTAAATGTACCCACTTGATTCAACAAAAATTGCATGCAAGGGTCACAGAACAAGTATCCAAGGAAAAACTGTATCCTGCAGAATGTCATTCCACTGATAGAAAGTTCACACTGCAAGTTGTAGCAAAGGTCATGAAATAATTATCCACTAGAAAAGTGTTCATCAGCAGAATGCCATTTTGCAGAAACAATTAGGAACAATGCATTGAACAATTCTGAAATTCATCACGCTGGCAGAATGGTCATTCAGCATGAACTCCACCACTGGAAAACTGCATTGTGCACAGCACTAATAAAAAGTAATAGCAATAATTGCATTCAAATAAAAAATGTGGAATGGCTTTAGAAAACAACACATAATCATCATCATACTTCTCCTACCTTCAGCATGAATTACATTTATCACATTATGTGCCACTGCAGCTTCTGGGTGACATCACCTTCTTCTCTACCTGCACACTGGACAGCAAAGGATATAATATGACTGGCAGTGCAACCACTACCATAACCTGTGTGCTATAGGCAGCAACAATTGTATATCTGCCTTGAAACACTAAATAGAGTGCTTTTTTATCATCTTCATGACTCATCATATGTTCATTCAGAAACTATGTTTTCTTATCATCATTCTCCTACTCGCTCCATCACGAACAAAGTTTTCTCATCATGCACTGGGCCACGTAGGGGACAGTCATTCTATTTTTTATCTTTCTAGCACAACAAGTGGTACAATACAAGTGACCAGTGCATCCAGACCCATCTGTGTGTTGTGGTGTAGGTGTGAACAATTACCTGTCCAACTTGAGGCCCTATAAAAAGTGTTATTTCTTATCATCTTTTGGATTCATCATGTGTACATTTAGAAATCTTGTTTTCTAGTCATAGAAATAAAAATGCATTCAAAGTATTAAAAGTAAATTTATTTTCAATCCTCTACTCCAATAATTATTTTGTTAATAAACTGCTTTCCCTCTGTTCCTAGTTTTTGACTTAAATACCACAAACATCTCCTCAGCTTGGCTCACTGTATATGTCCTTAAACCTGTAACTATTTCTGTTATGTAATGTTTACATTTAATGTATGTATTTTAAATATTCTCAGTGATGATATATGTTTCAGGTTCCCTATAGGAAATGCAGTTCCTTCTTTCCCACGTAAGATCCTTAAGAACCCTAATGTTTAATGTATTTTTTCCTCATGGATACAACTGCTTGATATTGTATGTAGTCTCATTCTGTACTGAACCTGCCTGGTAACTCTCCCATGTCATGCCTAAAAATAGGCAATGTTTGCCTAGTGCATTTAACCAGTTAACACAAACTAAATAAATAAATGTTACTTATGCCATGGGATCATGATCTGCTGTGCTTCTCTGCCAGTTCCAGCACAATAAGCAGCCCTTACAGTACTATGGCCATTCACATTGTGAGTCCTCTTGAATGCTACACACTGTGTTACCTACAGTCTTCTACACCAATGAAATGAAGTATATTATTATGATATCACATAACTAAGTTTCTTGGTACATAAATACAAAATAAATAAATAAAACTAAATTATATTAAAATAAGGAAAACAGACATTAACTAGTTCTTCCAAACACAAAACATTTATTAGCATGCATCATGTTATATTTTAATATGAATAAAACACTCACACATTAAAAATACATAGAATTTTATATTACTACTATCATAATATTAATTATGTAATATAAAAATGCACACTAAATATAACAATAATAGATGGGATAATATAAAATAATAATCATTATTTAAAAAATATTGTAAAATCTATGGCATTGCAAGGGATAATATAGTAATTGGCATGAAGGAAACCTGAGAGTCAGAAATTTCAGGCAGATATATGCCTTGAGGCCAGCAATCAACAGAGACTATGAATGTAGTTTACACTGCGCCTTGGTGGTCTTAGTGGAATTTGCAGACTCTGTCACAACAGCACAAATAGTAATCCAGAAGATGCATGTCACCAGCACCTGCCAAATGTAAACTATGGTAATTCATATTCCTTACTGATCTCGAGTTCCACCTCCCCATTTGAAATATGTTTTATTCTATGCAAATTGTAGCATTGGGAGCCAAAGTGGTTCACCAAAATTGATGATGCTGAAATGGTTTTCAGGCCCCAAGTCAAGCCAAACCAAAGATAACTCTGTCTCACTTCTCTTACCCTTACTCAGGGACTACTGAAAACCATTTCTTGTTTGGAGAGCCGGGGCCAGATATTAAAAAGTTTGTATTGGCAGTAATGGGGTTTTTGCTGGTGCTATCTGGGTTTGTGGCCTTTTTGGGATGACTATATTCAGAGCCCCCTATAGCACATGCTAAACCCATTAGAGCCCAGGCCCTAACATAATGTTGAACCCATGTAAATGAGGAGGTTTCCTCCTGTATACAGGTGCAGCAGCATGTTCAAAGGTTTGTGATGGAAGTACAAGGTACCCAGAGTGATGCTATTTACTTCCATTGAAACCCATGACTTAACTGGGTGCTAAGCTTGCACCTCCACCCCACCAATGATGGGACGACTGTACTGCAGCCTCTACCCATCACATCAGTGAAGTTGTAGGCCCTGGTTGTCAGTGGCACTCCAGACCTCTTGATCTCCTCTCATGTGATAGCAGATATCTCCCTGGTGTCTAGTGGGATCCCTTCCCCTAATCACCTGCCTGTATTATTAAACATATCCCTGGTGTCTAGAGGCACTCCCATCCCCCACCCCCCGGTCAACTGTCCCATTTTAGTATATATCTCCCTGTTATCCTGTGGCACACGTCACAACTGAAACACTTGGCCCATGTTCTGTATCCTATCCCTGGTGTCCAGTGGTACCCAATGGACCAGAAAACATTGGCAGTCCATCGACTCCCCCACCACCCAGCCTGCCTGCTCCCAGTATACCACCAACCACTCACCCCTTAAAAAGGTCTCCAGAGATGTTCCTGGAATACTGATATGGTGATCAGTGCAGCCCTTCTCTCACCTCCTCAACCGGCTGCTGTATGAGCTGACAGTGTGCATACATGCAGTATGCAGTATGTTGTATGTGTGCACACTTTTAGATCATACATCAACCAGCTGAGGAGATAAGAAGAAGGCAGTGTCAGTCACTGTATCAGTATTCTAGGAACACTCACAGAGACCCTGGTAAGGAGGGATTGGTGTGTGATGTACTGGGAGTGGGTGGGCAGGTGGGGGGTCCATTGGACCACCAATGTTTGCTTGTAAGTTTGTCAATGTGCATTTATGGGGAGTTGGAAGGGGCACAAGTGGACACCAGGGCTAGGATAAAGAATGTGGGCTGGGTGATCTGGAAGTGGAGGGTGCCACTAAACACCAGGGAGATATCTGCTATCACAGGCTGGGTGATTGGCAGGTGGGGGTGTCACTAGACAGCAGGGATATGTTACAGTAATAACATAGACTGGGTTATCAGGGGATGAGGGGTGCCACTAGACACCAGTGAACTGACTATGGACTTTGGAGTGTGTGAAACTAATATTACAATTCATTGTAATAAAGCTAAAGAAAAAAACATGTAATAAACTGCAAAACTGGCAGAATCTCTCTGTTTCACTTTGGGGGAGAATAGAAGTGATAAAAATGGTTTTGCCTCATATCATTTTCATGTTACAATCCATGATAGGTTGTCCATCAGCTAAGTGGTTCTCAGAAAACAAGCAGTAATTAAAAAATAAAATCTTACAGAGAGGGGGAGTGGGTAAACCTCGCCTAGCATGGATCACCTAACTACATCTAGAAATTGGGGAGGTTTTGGATGTCCAGACCAACAAGTTTGTACTTTAAATAACGTACTAGCTTTCTTATGAGAATGGGCTTTCTTTCTTAATTTGGACCACCAAATTTTATAGAAAATAACCCAAAGGGCCAATCAGGGGTCTGACCTTCGTAACTTAAATTTTAGATCAAAATATAAAGAACTGAGTAAAATTAAAATTTGTAGTTCCTGGGTCACACATTTTGCTTATGCAGCAGCCAGATTGGGTTTAGCAAATTTTCCATGATTGCATGGAATGGTCTCACTTCAGAAAAATAAAATTAACAGTGGCAGCTTGGTATGTACATTTCTTTAAAAAATGGAATGCATAGATGGATAGGCCTTCTAGAAGATGGAGAATGTTTGAACTATGTGACCTTCAGAGGGAAATTAAACAAAGATCCTAAAGGGAATTAATACTCTATTATGCACTATTTCAAAATTTTGAAATGTTATTTAATCAGTATGAGGGAAGTGGATTAAATCTCAAATGAAAAACAGAAGCTCAAGAAAAGTTAATAGGTATCTCCCCCCAAAATATATTATCTTAATTTTATCTTAAATTAATGTATAACTATGGTAGAAACTGTATTACGATTAACTCAGAGTGGGAGAAAGAATTGGGTTGTAGACTGTCAGATATTATACCACAGGTATATAGTGTTAGTCAATCAGAACACAGGAAAATTGGCAGTTATTGTCACACAAACTACTACTTAAATGCCCACCATAGGTTATCCATATTCAGCCACACCCACGATAGGTTATCAACATGTTAAATACACCCACAGTATGTTATTGATCTGTAACCATGCCCAAAGTATGCTATTTACATTCTCTTCTCTGCCTATCCACTCAGTAGTCCGCATACACTCATGCTTCCCCAAGGTCCTGTTATGTAGCCCTTCTACTTTGCAGCTAACTTTACTACTTATATGTGGAATACTATTTAATTCATCTATGAAGCTGAGCAAAGCAGATGGACCAGAAAGACTGAGGTCGAGCGAGGAGGGAGCAGTATGTTCTCACTGAAGTGAGTCACACATGAGGGGAAAAGAGAACAAGAGGAACAACTTTCTTGATTGGGGACAGAAGGGTCAACAACAGTATGAAATTAGAGCCATCTTATTTTTAATCTGTTGCTTTCACATATTGAGTAGCTAGAGCACAGTTACAATGTTAAATTGGGCTTTGAAAAGTAAAGTCATGACTCTAGGCATGAGTATTACTGACAGCATTAATGCGCATGCCCAGAGTCACGGCTTTACTTTTCAAAGCCTGATTTCAACATGTAACACCACTTGTTTTTCATTAGGAGTTATGTAAAAAAAAATCTATATAATTCCTAGTGCTATAATAGTAATAACATTCATTTAGTTGCAGTCTACTTTCTATAACTAGCTTTAGGGTGGATTAAATGCCTCGACTTCTCCTCAGCATTTAATCATCCTCAGAAGTCAATTATTGCTTTATATGCTCCAACAAAATGAATATTATCACTTAATTAGATGACAATGTATATGAATTCAGGCAATTAAATGCATTATTACAGCAAAAGTAATTCAATACAGCAAAAGAATATTAATAGAGCTTATATAACAGCAAACATAATTAGTGGCTTGCTCTTTTCCCCATTAGGAAACCATGACATTATTTGCCATAATAAAGGAATGTTTATTACAGCAAAGACGTGCAAAATTTTCCTCACTCTGCACATGCGCCTACTCAAGCTCCTCACTTCCTGATCGTTGTCCCCTTCCTCCTGAACCGCAAAGCAAAATGGATACAAAACCGCCATGGAAACTCAGCAGTAGGTCATGTTAAATAAAAGTACTTCTGCTGCCAAAAACATTAATGAATCAAGCAACCACACTAAAATGGAAAAAAAAAACATTTAAATAAAGTGAAACGCAACCACAGACTGCTTGCTTTAATGTACTCAGACAGTGGCCGCACAGTAACCTTTTCTATTTTATATATTTGATAAAGGCAAAAAAGAGCAACCCAGCAATTATATAAAACAAAATATGGGTCATGGTGTGTAAACATCTTGTTAGACACACCCTTGGGGTTAGATGCTATGCATAAACCCCTCGGGTGTATGTAAACTTCTTGTTACACACCCCAACCCATTATTTATCCTATATTTAATTCATAAAATAGACCCTAATTATGACCTTACAAGCTGGCACAGATGTGGTAAGAAGGCAGATTTGTGTCATTGCTATGGAGCTGTCCAAAAATCTTTATTTTGTGGGAATCAAGTGCAAAACTGATTTTGACCTTTTTGGATTGGGAAATCCCATGTGACCTATTGGTTCTTCTATTTAATCAGGAAAAAAGATGGCATTATTCAAAACTCAATATAATTTTCTATATTTAGGTTCTATAACAACTAAATAAATTATATTGGACTACAGGAACAATCAAACCCTCCCTGATGAATTCAAAATTAAATGGTGGTGTATATTAAAAGAGATGTTGTTATTTGACAATCTGTAGCACAACTGTGATGTAAAAAATGATTTATTAGGCTCTTCATGGAAATAATTGATGCTCTTATTTCCTTGGCTTATGCAATGCTGAAAATGATATGTTAAATATGGATATGGGGAAGGGAGAGTGGGAATTAAGTTTTGATCTATATTTAAGCATATTCCTTTGTTTTTAGAACTAGCAAAAAGGCAAATGATAAAATGTATCATGTTTATGACTGTACACTATTGATACTTTTGCCTATTTATGGAGTAAAATAAAATATTTTTTTTTAAAAAAGGAAACATTTGGGAAAGGTAAAATTATGGGAAATTCCAAAAAGTAGTTACATGAGTTGCTCCAAAGAGTACTGTCAGTAAAAGATAATTTCAACAGCTAGAAGTGAAGTTAAGTGTGAGACATTGATGTTAACTTTATGTAATGGTATACATGTAAATAGCTGATTAATGTTAGATGAAGTACAAGGACCGCATATACAATATAAAGACATATCAGCTGTTAAAAGATCACAAAAATCAAAGCATGTTTAATGAAGCATGGTTTGGAAAGAGAGATGGCTCATGGAATGTTTTTCAGTTTACATGTTAATGGTTTAACCTAACTAGTCTTTCAAGTATCTGACTGATCTGTCCCTTAGAAGTCAGCCCAAAGCTAATGAAGCTAATTAAATTTAAGAACACCAAAAAAAAAATAAAATACACATTTGCTTTTGAAAACCTTCCACTGAAACCAGGTGTGCAGAATTATATCACAAAAGATAAAGCTGCAATAAAGAGGATGCCTGAAGGATGAGTGGTGTAGTGTTTCAAGGGAAAGATATTTAGATGCCAGGTGGTTTGTCTTTTTTCTTCCTCACAAGCTTATATAATATTTGAGGAATTGATTGCCATGACAAATGAAGGCAGCATAAAAACAAGATATTAGAAGACTAAAGTTATAACTAGAGGTCAGAAATGTTATTCACACTTCAAAGGAGAGACACTCTGCATTATAAAAGGAAAGTTTGATAGCCATGTTTCTCGTCTTCTGCCTGAAAATGCCAGCAGTGAGTAAAACTGTAAAATCATATATCATGTGCCTCGTCCCTACAACATTACATACCATGACTTGCAAAAAAGTAATTTCCTTGAAAATAAAACAAAGTCTTCAAGGACTCCAGACATATTTCTTTCTAATTAATCTTTCCACAAAAATAAATCTGCATCTGTGGAGCAGGATAGAAGTCACAGAGTTCTGTTATCTGTGAAAACTAATGTTTTGTGTGAGCCTGAGTATTGAAATAATACCTCACATGCATAACATGGAACATAGTTGTCTGAAATATAAACCACCAAAATATTCCATGCCTAGTAACTCTTAAGCCCCAGTGGTACACTTTGTTGTGTTCTCTACTGCATGCAACATTTTCATTATTGTAGTAAAACATGTCAGTCTATTATTCTATTCAGAATCCTACTGGGAGACAAAATAAACATGTGGCATGATTAAATCTCTGCAGCTAAGCAGCTATAATTCCATTACAGAAAGGAAAGCCACATGATCAGATGACTAGTTCTGTAGCTGTTAATATTATCTGGGTAATTTCCTGTATGTTACAGTTTGCATATCCCATACCATAGTTTTAAATACATGCTACCCATCTTACATGTATAAGGAGTACTTGCAAACCTTGTTGGGGGTGTGTATTTTCAAACTTTTCAAGAAGTCAGTCAAATCAATGGAGAAAATCTATCACTCTTTCCTGACATTGATGAGGCTTGGAGGTACTTCCCTAGTGAGATTAAATCTGCCTGTAGCAAGCTGTTCCCATCAAGACTGCCATAGTTAAAGGGGGAAAGCTGATGTAGCACATCTGAGTTGTTCAAATGTTGGAAGCTTTTAGATAAAGCATAAAAAATCACCTTTAAGGCCACACACAATGATGGGGACTGGGAGATACAGGCAACTTAGAAACTCAGCCGTAATGTAATATCGTAGCTAAACACCAAAGGCAGCCTACTGCACAAGGCACTGGGAAACACATTGCAGTTCTCCCCAAAACCTCTGCTTGGAAAGAAATACATTCCTAGGTAAGGATCAAGTACACACAGCACAGTGTATGGCCACACCACACTCAGAACTGCTGATTCTGTTCCCCAAGGATCAGGTGCAGCCCATAATGCATCTACAGTAAAGCCAGCCAGGGTGGAATGCTATACATTTCAATAAAAAACATGTAACACAATACTGCATGATGAAATGACTTACAGTAACTGCAATTGAATTAGATGGCTCCCAGCAGTTTATTGCAGCACTCTACTTCAAGGTGCTGTATTACATCCCGGTTGGCACTGCTGTTCTTCATAATGGGATGCTAATATCTGACAACTTTGAAACAGTTAATATTCTGAATTTGTTTTTCACTAACATCATCCTCCATTTATCCAAGCTACATTATCCATTTCAGAACACTGCCATCACTGATGGCACCTTCCACCACCCCAATAAAAGGCCAAAAACACACTGCTTGAGATTTTCAAATGACATTTGTCCATTTTTCATAAATGGCCACCTGACATACATGCAGATAGGAAGACCACCTAAAATGAAGGTGATTGTTGTGACATGTGCTCATAAAATGACGCATGCATTGTAATTTGATGCATGCATAATGTTTTGCTGGAAAGTAGGTAAACTGTCGCAAATGCATTGGGGTGCTTGAAAGTACTGCTGCAAACATCCCAGCACATTATCTGGTGAAAAAGCACATGTCAACAATACAGACATAGGAGGCACATCCATACCTTTGAACCCCCACCCCCACTTTCTCTTCCAGTGAAGTAAAGTAGTTTCAAATTATTAAGTTCCTCAAAAAGTTTGATACCACTAAAATTGCTGGTTCTGATGGAATTGAGTCTCTAGTGCTTACAATGCTGCTGAAAATGTATGTACTCTAACAATTCCGCTGTTTAACCTCTCCCTTCATACTAGAAAAATATCAGAAACATGGAATAAATTAATAGTCATCCCAATCAGGACCTGCCTCTGACCATGGCAATTACTGCCTGATCTTGGTGTTATCCACACTCAGCAAGATTCATGAAAAATAGCACAGATGCACCCAATGGAGTTCATTCAACTGTAGATCATGAAATGGATAGAAAGAATGCTGGCTCCTGACTGACCAAGAGGCACTTTCAGTATGGCCGTTATCCTTGCACAACAGCCCAGTTGAAAGTTGATCAACAGAAATATGTGTAAAGATGCTATTGATTTATTTATGTATTGCTTTATTTTATTTATTTATTGAAATAATCAGTAACAACCTTTGAGCACAACTTGCTCATTCGCAAAGGTTTCTCATTGGATGGGGACATATACAGGGTACAGAGAACAATTAATTCAATCCAATTAGAGTCTTGTCAAAATGTGGTACACGTTTTGTGGGTACAAACAGGTATTTCACATTACTCTATATTACAGAGTAATAAACTTATTTTACAGGTTTTACAGGCTGCCTAGGGGTTGCATGTTATAAATTAGTAGAGAATATTCATGGATTACACAAGCAATTACAAATTAGGATTAAGCATTGCTACAGGTCAAACAAGGTTTTGTAGCTTACCATACAAAAAGATACAGACCAAATTTGGTAGTGATCCTGCGTGTCTGCACTAGATAAGTAATGGGCAGTAGTTAGTTTTACAGAAGTGCCATAGATCATGCACCCAGGCCTAGTTGACTGTAGAGGAAGGGTACTACAGAAAGATAGAGAGGGAAGTAGTGTGGTAGCAAACAGCAGGCTGAGGAGTAACTAATTATACAGGTTGGGTCAAAGCATTGACAGAGTTTAGGGTGACAGCAGACCTGAGGGCCTGTTTGAAATAAGAGATGGTGGGGATGCTGACTATGCTGGCTGGGAGTTCATTGAACCACTGAACTGCCCAACTTTCAAAGGAGCATCGTCCCTTACTGGTTGATTGCCGAGGTATGGCAAGTGCTTGTCGGATCATGTTCCATGTGGTGTACTGGCTGTGGATGAGCCTGAGGAGGGAGCCAATGGTGGGGGGTGTAAGACCCAAATGCGGCTTTTTGGCTAATAAGAGCTTTTAATACCTGAGGTGTGCTAATAGGGGAAGCCAGTTTGTGAATGCATAAAGTTTGCATGTATGTGTGTGTTTGTGTGATCCAGAAACAAATCGGCAGACTTTGTTGCGTAGCATCCTGATTATATCTAGCACTCTATCAGTGGCTGATCCATAAACTGGGAGAGTCCATAGTCTATGAGTGAGAGCACCGAACTGGAGATGGCTATTCATTTGGCATCCTGGGTTAGGTTCATTCTTTGTCCATAGAAAGCACCAAGTTTTCTGTTTGCTGTCCCTCCTGTGGAGTCCACATGCTCAGCAAAAGATAGCATGTCATCAAGGATAACACCCAGGTATCTAAAGGATTTAACCTGCTCTAGGGTGGAGCCCTTTGTGCTTTGTGTGGTGAGGGAAGGTACCTTATTTTTAAGGTGTGCGTTTGAGAAGAGCCTTGTTTTGGTTTTTTTTATAGCTGACAACAAGCTTATTGAGCATACACTATGCTTCAAGGGCCTCAAAGCTTTATTGTAATTTCTTAGTAAGGGTGTTGTGTAAAGCACTGCTGTTGTATATCACAGCATCATCTGCATAAAGCAATATCTTTGACCTGAGACAAGCATCAGGCATGCCATTGACAAAGAGACTGAATTGGAGGGGGGCCCAGGATAGATCCCTGTGGGAGTCCTATAATAACACTCATTGCACTTGAGACAACTCCATTAATCTTCACTCTCTGCGAGTGGTTTGTCAGGTAGCAATGAAACCATGGTGCAGCTTCTTCAGATAGGCCAAGTGAACTTCGCTTAGAGACTAGCAGCATGTGATCCATGGGATCAAATGCTTTTGTTACTGTAGGTCTATGTAGATAGCACCAACTGCCTGCACTCTATTCAGTGCCTTGTAAGAAAACTTGTGCAGAGTGCTGTGACAGTGCTATGCAGTTTACTAAACCCATGGTGCTGCGCATATAGCAGGTTATATTTATTCAGATTCTCCACGAGCTAATCAGACACATTCCTTTCATGACCTTTAGACAGAATCAAAATAGGCCTAAAGTTTGCAACCCTTGAGCTGTCCCTTCTCTTGAAAACAGGTGTTACTATGGCATTCTTCCAGAACTGTGGGAACTGGGAGATCCTCACTGAGAGGTTGAAGATTTTATTAAGAGGAGAAGCCAATTAATTCAAGGCAATAGATAGTAGCTTCTTGTCGACCCCATGATGCCTGCTCCTGGTTAATGGGCAGACTGGGTGGGCCAAGCAGTCCTTATCGGCCACCAAACTCTTTGTTTGTTATGTTTCCTGGTTTTGATAAAGATACGCTTAACGTATTTGATGGTGTCCCTGATTGTGACTCTTCTGAAGTAGAAATTCGGGTTTGCTAGACTAGTGTGGCTATCATCCATATCCTCAACTGTTGAGGGTGATGAATTTGCTGGGAATACTGAGCTTAGATCAGAGAAGGCTGCCCTGAAGGCATTCACTATGACTACTGGTGAGGTGACATCTCCCTCCAAGGTGGATAACATAGTTTGTGGAGCTTTATTACTTTTCCCCATCAGTTCCTTCAGGGTTGCCCATAACTTCAGACTATTAGCATAGTTGTCCTTGAGCTGCTCTTTGTAGTAGTTCACTTTTACCACTCGTATTGCCCTGGTGCGTTTATTTAGGTATTCTTTCTGTTTTGTAAGATCAGAGGGGGCCCCTGTTGCTTTGGCTTTGCACCACAGATTATCCTGACTTTGCTTAAGGGTGAGTAGAGATGGTGTGATCCAGTTTGCTGACCTGTACACAAATATATTCAATTTACAAAAAAGGACCTAGTTTATAATCACAATAAGGCACTGTGAGAGTGCATTATGGTGGGCTAATAGCCCTTCTTGAGTAGTGGAAGCAGTTGGCTTCACATTGTGCTTCAATCCACCTGAGGTGGACCAGTATCCCACCATAATGCACCCCATGTTATGCCTTATGCTTAATCATGGCCACCTCACTGAAGCACCATCCAGTTTCTGGCCTGCACATGCATAGAAACATAGAAACTTAGAAACATAGAAGTTAACAGCAAATAAGGACTACAAGGCCCATCCAGTCTGCCCATTTTTTTACCTTATGAATGTGCCATAGGCCTGTACTCTGTCAATGGCCTATCTATTCATACTCATCTATATTGCTCCCTTATGCCTATACCATGCCTGTTTGAAGCCCTGCACTGTATTCATATCCATCACTTCCTGAGGTAGACCATTCCATGCATCCATCACCCTCTCTGTGCAAAAGAACTTCCTCACATTACCCCTTAATCGGCCACCCTCTAATCTCATGCTGTGTTCTCTTGTCCTGCTAGTTTTCTTATATTGAAACATGTTAGACTCTTTCACTTTGTTAATGCCCCTAAGATGTTTAAATGTTTCAATCATAACACCTCTCTCTCTCCTTTGCTCTAGGATATACATATTGAGCTCAGTTAATCTGTCCTTATATGTTTTCTGATACAGTCCCTGGACAATTTTGGTTGCCCTTCTCTGGACTGCCTCCATTTTATTAATGTCCTTGTGCAGATGTGGCCTCCATTACTGCATGCAGTACTCCAGATGTGGCCTAACCAGTGTCTTGTAAAGAGGGATTATTACCTCCCTCTTATGACTTGTGATTAGGGATGTGCGAAATTGGAAAATTTCGCCCAGTGAAATATTTTGCGTAATTAGCATATTCCGCAAAATATTTAGCTGGGCAAAATGCAAAATTTTGGCCACAGTTGGATGTGAAATTTTGCCCCCAAGCCGGTAAAATTTAGTTAGCGGGCAAAATTTCACACCCGAGGGTGAAATTTTGTCAGCCATGGTATAATTTTGCCTCTGTTGGTGAAATGTTTGGCCACTGCTCATTGGGCAAAATTATCATTGGTGTCCAGTGTTCCCCCCCAGCCATAACTGGCCATAGTAATGTTAAACAAGAACCCCTCCCAAAGTTACCCTGCACCCCACAGTTTGTTTTATTAAAAAAAACAAAAACACCCTTCACTCCCTGCTGTCTTGTGGTCCCCCCGGCTGTCACTGGCCATTATAATATTAAATAAATATCTCCCCAAGTTACCCTACCACCTCCATCTGTTTTATATAAAAAGAAAAGAAAAAATCAACCTGATCGGGTTACTCGGAGGGGGGAGCTGGGGGTGCTGATATCTGTTGATGGGGTGGGGGTTTACTAGACACCTGGGAGTGGAGGCTGATTTTTTCTTTATAAAACAGATATAGGCACAAGGTAACTTGGGGGGTGCTTATTTAATATTATAACAGCCAGTGACAGATGGGGGGACCACTAGACACCAGGGAGTGTAGGGTATTTTTTTTAATAAAACAAATTGGGGGATGCAGGGTAACTTGTGTGTGTGGGGGCTGGGGGTTCACTTGGACTTGTTGTGGCTGGTGGTGACAGGTGAAATTGTAGGTGAAATTGTGAAATTTTGCAGCAATTTTGTGTAACATTTCACCTGGCAAAATTGCCGATTTTGTGGCAATTTTGCTGGCAAAATTTAAATTTGTTGCATCTCTACTTGTGATAACCCTACTAATACACCCCAACATCCCTCTAGCCTTACCTACTGCTTTAGTGGTCATAGAAATCACTCAACCAGCATTGCCCTGCTTAAAGTAACAAAGTACCTTGCAAAAGTCCTGGACATTAGGAGGGCTACTTTTGGAAGAATGAGGCAAGGCAAGGCAATTTATTTTTTAGGCACTCACCCAAAGGTTCTGGGTGCCATAAAGAGGCAGAAACAAAATATAAAAGAAAACACAAAGTACAAGATACATAAGTATGCAGGTCAGGTAATACAGGTTACAATTAATCTTTGACACAGGTGTTGAAATTACCCACCACAAGAAGGCTGGATGAAGCCAACACCAAGTCAGCCATGAAGCTCTCCTGTTCCTCAAAGAAATTACTCCCATGCCCCAGAGGATGGCACATGAGAATGATCTTGCAAGCTATACCCAGACCACCCTTTTGGTCCATGCATTCAAATGAAATAGTCCCCCCCATGGCGTATGCCATCAGTTCCAGTGTTGATCTAAATCAGATGGCCACCTTTCCCCTCTTCCCCCCCACCTCATGAAATGTACCACAGTAAAACCTGTCAGGATATACCTCTAGCGCAGGACCAGTATCAACGCCCAGTGAGGTCTCAATGATATATAGAATACCAGGTCTGCTAAGGAATCTGCAATTAATGCTTTCACTATCATGATTTTATTCCACAAAGACCTGCCATTACAAAGCAGTACATTGCACGAAGGTGGAGCAGATTCATCCAGACCTTTAGCAACCTGCACCATTAGAAGAGGAGCAGTCCTTGGGATCAGCACCAGACAGGAAAATCCTCTGTCTTGGGCCAGTTTATATCCACAGCACCTTCTAGATCTCACTGAGGGAGCTGCTGCAGGGGAACTAAATGGGATAGGAGTGATGGGAGGTGGAACCTAAATACGAATTGACAAAAATTGTCAAACTAAGGTCACATAAATGTAAGGGTAAACAAAAAGAAGAAAAGGGTTAAAAAAATATGGTTCACAAGTGAAGTAGAGGAGGCCATGAGGGCTAAGAAACAGGCATTTAAAAATACAGAACCAGCCAAGGAGAAAGGGACAGGCTGGAATTTCACAGCAGGATGAAAGAGGCCAACACAAGAGTGATTAGGGCAAAGGCTGATCCAGAAGTGTTCCACCAATTCACTTCAACAACAAAGTCGTCGACATCCCATGCATCAACATGGATTTGCTAACATCAACCACATTGACTGGTAAATCTATCAACAGACCACCATGGTGATGGGACTTCTCTACATTGTTTAAGAGGGGCTTTGCCCCTTCCCACTCCCGGGATTGTTAGATAATCAACTCTGTGGGGGAAGGGGGGAATGGATTACTGGGGAGAGTGGCTAACAGTGGAGTTTCTGTATTGGTACATCACTCCAACAACCAGTTTGACATTGTGGATGATGAACGGGTTGTTGTCAATATAATGGTTTCACTGTCAGGGGTTTGTTATCGGAATGGTATATCATCCAGAAGTGAAAATTGTGGAAGGTACAAAGAGGGAAGTTAAGACCTTCTTTCATTACAAAATAGAGAAGAGTAAAAAAGAAAAGGATCTGTCAGGTTGGAGAAAGAGGAAGAGCAGGAAGAAGATGATAATGGTAAGGGTGACATCCTGAATAAAAATATTTCTGCTAAGTGTTCACTATAGAACACAGGTGGTCAATGCCTGACTGTGCCATCAGGGCAAGGGGAGAGAATAGATTAATGTGGATCCTGTTCTAGTTGAAAGTATACTGGAGGGATTAAGTGCACTTCAAGAGGATAATTCTATGGGCCATGATTGGCTACATCCCCATATGCTTAAGCAGAGGGGGCAGGACCTAGCTGACTTCTTTTCTGAGTGATTCAATAGCACACTGGAGACAAAGATATTACCAAAGAACAGGAGGATGACAAATGTAGATTCTGTGCTGAAGAGTGGGTACTGGACTGATCTGGAGAACTACAGACCTGTCAGACTACCATCTATTGTGGGTAAACTGCTAGAGAACATAATAAGAGAAAGAATATTCAGTATCCTCAAGACAAAAATACTGCAGGACGAAGGATAGCATGGGTTCACAGGAGGAAGGTCAAGTTAGAAGTATTGCAGAACTGGGCACCAACAGACCCAGGGAGAAATAAACTATTGTCAGATTGCTGAGTAATGAAGATTTATTGTTAAAAAAAAATACAGTTTGTGGCACACCCTCAAAACCTCCAATACTTTGTGCTACTATCAGTTCATTTTAAAGGATGACGTGATCAGTGGACAAGAGACATATATCTTGACTTCAGGAAAGCCTTTGATTCCATCCCACAATGATGGTTGGAGAAAAAGATGCAGAACCTCAGAGTATGTGACAAAATTACTAGGTGGGTAGGTGAGAAACTGGTCAAGTGTCTGGAACCAGATGGAGTAATAAATGGGAAGTTCTCAGAGGTCAGGTGGCACTAGTGAGGTGCCAAGTGATTGGTCATGAGGCCAGTTCTCACAAACATCTTTATCTTCAACATAGAAGTATGGATTCAGGGCAAGATATGATTTTTTGAAGATGACACAAAGCTCTGAGAATGAGTGAATAGTGACAATGGTGCCAAAATAATTAAAGACTACCTGGGTAGATTGTAAAAGGGTTATCTTATTATAGGAATAATTACTAACTTACTGAACATTTATCTTCTCCAAATTCACTTTTTATTTACTACATCTATCCTTGCAGAGTTGGCATCCATGAGCTGCGGATCAGGTAAGCAGCTTAGGATTCAGTTCTCTGTCACTTCAGCATGACATTATTTCATATCTTCAGAAAAACATGATGGACTGTGCTCAATTACAGCTCAAACGATGCCAAATAATCCCACCTAATAAACATGTAAGTTGCAGTACGAGAATCACATTGGATCCTAGTTATTACTGAAAAACCATGATGGATGTCTGACAAGCAGGAAAATGGATGAAGGAACGAAGGACAGTGCTTCAACGGCTGATGATCTGAAAGTAAGGGGATTGCTTCAACAAATGCTATGATAAATCACTTTTAAAAGCTCAGTCATCACCTTGGAAGAAAAGGCTCAAGAACTGCAATGAAAGACAAGAAATGATGATACTTATCTATCATGTACCAATGACAAGGATACCCACCAAGAGGCATGCATTCAAGAATTGGAGAGGATGGTAGCACTGTTGTGGAGAGGCAGAGAACTCTGAAAATAGAAGTCACCAAAATGACTTGTGATTTATCCGGCTCCTGGAGGGGGCAGAAAAGAAGACACTTGGCTAATTTCTTCCAGTGGGAGATTCCTTCCCTGATGTGACACTCCTGGAAGCCAAGCCTAGAGACTAAGTGGGCACACAGAACCTTGGGACCCCAGCTCAAGCCAGGAGAAAGACTAAGAGCCATCATAGCCTATTTTCAGCAATTTCCAGACAAGGAGAAAATCCTCTGTCTTGTCAGGGACAGGGGACTTCTACCATGACTTCTACAGTGATATGGCTAGAGGATCCTCATTTTCTCAGATTACACTACAGAGTTGTCATAACAAAGGAAAGGGTTTTGGAGGAGCCAAAACAGTATTTCAAGCACAGAATATACCCTAGGACTGCAATACCCTGCTTAACTGCATATTAACAGGAATGGGGTGCAGAACACCTTTGCCACACTGTAGAAAGTTTCCCATTACATACACAGAACTGGCCAGAACTTGGGCACCTCTTGAAGCACCCCACAGTCAGTACACAGCCTCATAGATATTGCACACAGCATCAAGGACTGACTCTACATAATCACAATGCCAGCAATGGCCCCAAAGGATTCCTTAGCATAGAATGGCAGACCACTAAGGAGAAAATATCAAATCAGAAGAACAGAGGTCTGGGAGGGCATATGGATCGAATGGAAATTTGGATCAGAGCAGGGACTCAGGAGGCTTGGTGGCAAGTACAGACTCCATCAGAGAGCTGGCACCCAAGTGAACTGGGACACCCAAGGCCACATCTGATAAAACTCATCTCCAAGAAACACCCATAAAACCTCTACCAGCAGCCCAACTGACCCCAGGTGGTGATGATAGAAGACTCTGGGCTGAGAGAGCAGCGGGAACAATGGGTCATCCAGCAACAGTGGAACCTGAATGAATGTGGAACATACAGTGGATTTGGCAGTAATATTGAAAAGATGGCCTAAGCTGTGTCACTGAAACCAAGTTAACACTTCAACAAGGACTTTAAATCAGAGTTTTGTAGAATAACTGAGTCCTCTTTTATTGAGATGCCTCTACCTTCACTAATCACACTTGCAGGTACCTCAATTTTCTATGCCCAACTTTCCCCACCATTAAGTATTGTAATGTATGGAGCTGCAGCTTGGAGGCCCTCCACCTCTCATCTATTTACCCTGTATTTCAGTAGCCTTATCAAGGGATGTTTACAGGGTTGGAAGATGAGAAGCTATAATAACTATGGAAGCCCCCTCCCCTATACACAAGGACAGCACCCTGCTTCCCATTGGAATTAGCCCTTTTATAAGGCAGAGGCTGTAGCTTTTTATTAATATGCTGGGGGAGGCAGGATAATCTAAACATTGCCGTGGGAAGTTTGATTGAGGGATGGGTCATAACTCTCACTGTGACCTACTAGCTTGACCTACTTTCACTGTCCTTGCTATGATGAATGTGATTTAACTCTGAGATACAACATACAGTAGTTTAGACATCAGGAATTTAGACACCACTGATAGGGTGTAATATGATCCACCACTCCTCCGCATCCTAGCAGAACACAGGGCTGACTTTATTGTTTAACATGGGGTCCCCCTTCACATTACAGCTGATTCTGCCATGATGATGGGGTGGCGCAGCAGGGTAATAACCATTGGCAGTAGTTCAGGGACATTGTTACAACTGTAGACTTGATCATTACTATGGGTGGGGACTGGAGATGTCATGGAGCATAGCAAGCTCATTCAACAAATACTGATATATTGAACAATGCAACATCATATGGTATGATATGATGTTGCACTTTATTGCCACAACATACAAGAACACCCAACCTCACCACTACTTACTCCTCCCTCTTGCTCACTCAGGTCTCTCACATGGTCAAGCGGTTTACACTGAATCTTCAGACCTGCCAAGTAGCTTCTCCACAAGGCCATGTAATGTTGAAACTTATCAGATGTTCTCATATGGGGTCATAGGAAATCATATAATCTCAGAGTCTGCAGCAAGATCTCATAACTACTCAGATGTACATGCGATCATAGGTTATTGGAATGGTAATAGGATTTACGGTGCAATAGTACAATGATTCCCACCATGATGAAACCTAATTCTGCAGAAATCTGCTTTAGAATTACTGCAGGAAACAAGGCAGTTTAAATAAGAATTAATCATTTTTGTCATGCAAGAAACTGTGACACTGTACTTCATCCTGGTGGGCTCAGCTGTATCTTAATTGTCTATTGATTGCTTGTCTCAGAGAACTACTCCTCCCCTACTTCTGTCTGGTCTTATAACACAGGTTGGACAGAAGGCAGTGAGTGACTGATTTAGAACTAATACAGTGCTAACTACCTCATGCTTAGGAAAGAGTCCCAATCCTCGATTACCCTCCCCATTCTCCAATCTCACATTTCCCGCATTCAGGAGTGGGGTGTCTGATGGATAGCCGAGGAAGGCCTTATACTTAACAAGTTATCAAAAGCCCATTTTTACACTGCGAACCACAACTGGGTAAGTCCACCACATCTCTCACTCTCACAGTGAGACTACATTGGGGACTTTGGTGGCAATAACCAATAACCCCCCACCATGTACCCACCACAAAATGCACACCACATAGCTGTTCCTTCTCCCAAGAGGGCTTCACTCAGCCAGAGTTCCTCTGCTCGAGTGGCACAGACTATGTCTGAATTGAACTATCTCCTATCCAAAAGGTAGGTGTGTGAGGGATTGGGAGCAACAATTTCAGGGGTCTCAACCTCCGCTCCAGTTAAGCCCTCCATGAAAATATGTTTTCTCTTATAAGCATCTTAATAATATGTTGGTTGCTTGTTCAGAATAAAACATTCTATTAATGTTATTACATTTATGACTAATTGGTTACTATGTCCTCTCAGGGCTGATACAGTAGCAACTACCAAAGATGCTAACACAATCTTGTTACTGGTTCAGTGGTGAGAGTGAAAGATGGCCCAGAAGGATCTTCCCCTCTGCTAAACATGGTATTGATGAAAGGAGTATACTGATACACTGTGCTTCATCAGCTGTCTAAAGAGTAGCACTTCCATTTATCCTGCATAGCTATTCTCCTGCTCTTTGCCAACTATGATGTTTAAAGAGCCACTCAAATGGGTAAACTGGAATGTGAAAAGCATTTACTCCCCTATGCAAGGAAATACTAGATCATCTTCACAGGGTGGGCACAGATATTGCCTTCTAAAAGGAGACCCACTTATCCTGACCTGAAACATATAAACTCAGAATAAGCTGGGTCTCTCAGGTTTTTGGCAGGGTATGCACATCCCACAGTCACACCCCTACAGCGACATACGCCGCTGCTGACAAAAATGCCAAGTAGCTTTAGGGGATGAGCCTGGGGACCCGGCAACACTCTCCCCCTTCTTATGCCCCCTTCCCAAACTAACTCTGACCTAGAGTTGATATCCTTAAGTATGGGGGGGGTGCGGGGGACAGAGCGCTCCATGTGGGATGCTCGGGGGGCAAAGCCCCCTGAAGAAAACATACTGCCCTACTGTGTGTAGCTCCCTGCTGACTGAAATTCTTGGTGGACAGGGAGCCTGGTGCTGCAATACCAATCAATGAGTTACTTGACAACTCGGCATCGTAGAGCCATTTGCCAGCACCTTCAGCACAAAGAGAATGCAACAGTTATCTTGCAATGTGTATGTCCTAACAGGTCAGTTGTGGTTTCCTGCAACTCACTGGCACAGACATTGCAGCCACATTCGAAGGAGCAACTGATAATAGGAAGGAATAGGAACATGAATCTGGATGAATTCCTAGACCAGAACAAAGCCCCAACTGGGATGTGTACACCAGAACCACAGGCACTTGGGGAGCTGGCAGCTGAGCTAAGCCTCACTGATATCTGGAGAGTGATCCACCCTACTTCCAGACACTACTCCTGTAACTCCTCACACACCAGTCTTACTACAGAACAGACCTATGGTTTGTCCAACAGAAGTAGATCCTGGAGGTCGTATTTGGAATGGTGGTTATTTCTGACCATGCCCCGGGTCTTCTTTACTTAGATGCTGTCAGCATCTGACCCCCTTCAGTGGAAGCAGTGGAGATTCAGTACTCCTCTATTGCAAAACTTTCCAGGACGATACCTCTGTCTTTCTAGAAATAAAGCACTCAGCGGATGCCATAAGCAGCTATGCCATGGGACAGCCTGAAGGCATACTTTAAGGGGGTGCTCCACTAGCTATGACTCACATATTAAAAAACAGGGAGACAAAGACCTACTGGATGCTCCATTAGCTATGCCTCACATGTTAAAAACAGGGAGGGAGAGACCTAGATAAACAACTGGAGATGCTAAAGAAGCTGGAAGAAACCTACTGGGGCAGTGCAGACCACCACCCCCAGCCCACTGGCGGAGATTGTTGGAACTCGCTGTAAGATAAACCTAGACTTACACCAGATGGCTTAATTTGCCCTGTTTTGGCTCACCATGCTTTCTGGAGTCAGGCCAAAAGCCAAGGTGGCTTCTCCCTACCAAATTCAGAAGTGACAAGAATGATCAGTGATTATGACAATCCATTCAAAAATGAGTGAAACTAAAAAAAAAGTGGCAAATTTCAGTAAGGAGTTCTTAGACATCTACAAATCTCCTTAAAAGAGATAAAGATCAACCATCAATGCAGAGCTGTCTTCCTTCACAGACCCTCTACAGCTCCCCAAACAACCCACCACCAGACCTCAAAGCAAAACTGGGAGCACCCTTCTCTGAAGAGCTCCTAGAGAGCACACTGCAGTCCATAACAACCAGCAAAGTCCCCAGAAGAGACGATACCAGCAGAATTCCTGCATGCATACCATCAGGTCCTTCTGACACCACTGGCTGATGTGCTGATGTAGGCAAACCAGACAGGTGAACTTCCCCAGTTAATGCACACTGAAAAGATTTCTCTGATCCCTAAACCCAGCAAGAATCCCATTATGTGGCAGCTACCAGTCAGTCTCATTAATCTCAGCTGACTGAAAGGCCTAAGCAAAATGCTAGCTATCAGACTGCAAAGGGTCATACCTTCTCTGATTGATATAGAACAGATAGGTTTTCTCCCACAGAGGCATGTCACATACAACATGAGGTGACTTCTCAACATTTTGTGGAAAGCCACCCATATGAATGTCCCAGCAGTACTAATATCAATAGATGCTACAAAAGCATCTGTCAAGATTGAGTAGGACTATCTATTCCATGCCCTGGCCACTATTGGATTTGGTGAGGCATTTATAAGCTGAATCTGGATTCTGTATAATGGTGCTTCCTCTTCTAACTAATTCACTGTCTTTGCCTCCCTTCTTCTTAGGCACAGGCACATAACAGGGCTGTCCCCATCCCCTTTCTTTTTGTCCTTTTATTACAGCCCCTACTCCAACCTATCAGCAAAACTGGAGCATTCATAAAGTGACCATTGGGGGAGAGCAGAAACTGTACCTGGTTAGAGTAGCGCTACAGGAATAGCACCAGTTAATGGAGCGCTAGTACCTGTAGTGCTAACATGCACAGAGTGAGGGGATTTACAGTGTTTTTAGTAAGTGCTCCCCTGGTCATTGTCCATGGTACTTAAGCACCTCAAAATCACCAGGATCCAAGAGGCTGGCAGAGCTGCTTCTGTGGTGTGAAAGGCTGAGGCATCGAACAGCTTGACCAGTGACATAGGAGACCAGGGTTATAATCCTGGTCTCCAACATTTTTTTGCACTGTGGACTTCATTTTTGTTATGTGGGGCATTGTAGGGCCCCATGAACTTTAAGTTACCCCATGATCTGCTCCACCCCAGACAGTGCTATTGTTGTGGGCACTAGTCTGACCCAGTGAAAGAAGAAAGCCATAGCATATGCAGACATTATTATTTAGTGTCTGCCAACTTACAACTCCTCTGGGCCTTTGGTATGCTATCATGTTACAAAGCAGAGGTATCCAGGTCCCTTATGCTACCAATGGAGGGGGGGACCCACTCCCACAAAAACTTCCCTTTGTGGTTACAGTGGTAAAGCACCTGTCTCAAATACCTGGGATTGCATTTCTCCAAGTCTCTCACTGATTTGGGGAAACTGACCCCCCTCCCTTGGCTGACCTAGACAAGAATCTGGCTAGATGGGCATGCCTGAACCTATCACAATGGGGCAAGGCATATGTTTATAAAATGATGGTGGCACCTAGAATACCATATGTGCTAGACAACCTTCCCATTAGGATAAAACCTGACATCCAGACCAGTCTAAACATATGCACCAATGGTTTCTTTTGGGGATCCAGCCCAAGGTGCATCAACCACAAAAAGCTTTCACAGCCCATCAGAGAGGGAGGTCTCAATCTGCCCAATTTTTCATACAGACATGCAGCACATATGCTACTGCAGCCTACCAAGCCAATTTCTCTGCATTGATAGACTCCAAGCCAAAATGACCTCAATATGAAGCACACTTGCTGGACAACTTATTGCAAAAAAAAGTAATGTTCAGCAAAATTCCCCCTGCACTGGCCATGCATCTGACTCTCCCACATAATGCCAAGATTTGGCAACTGTTCACCAAGAAGGCACAGTGAATCCCTCAGAGCTCCCCCAGCTTCCTCCTCCTCTGGAACAACCCATCCCACAGAATAGGTGGCCACCTGACTGACTGGCCTAGATAGGCTTCTATGTATATGACTACACTGGTCCACTTGATAGATCATTGCAGCATCTCAAAGCCTTCAAGCAGCTGGAAACCGAATGCTCCATGAAAATGTGCCATCACTGGCAATACCTACAGATGAGACTTGCACTAGTCCACATTTTGGGGCCCCTACTACAAAAAAAAGGGGACCCAAACATAATGGACGATCCCCTTCTGAGGTAGAATTGCCTTCCCACTAAGGCCAACAGAATATATAAAGCACTGACAGCCTTGGAACACAGTACCACAGAGTCTAAAGAAGGCCTGGAGTAAAGAGTTGGAGATGGAGATCTCCACCCAGATCTTGAATAACTGCTGGGTAAGCCTGGTAAGGCAGGAAAAGACCCAAGGAATTGGTTCACCAAGTTTAAAATATTTCACTGGTAGTGTAGGACCCCGCAGAAGTTTTGTAAGTGGATCCTTACACCCACTGACTTGTGCTACCACTGTCTCACTGAGTCAGGAAGTATGACGCACCTCTTGTGGGATTGCACATGGCTAGCCATGTACTGGGCAGCAGTAATAAAGATCTGTAGGGCTATGGCCTGCCCCACCTTCTCTCTTAACCCTGGCCTAATCATGCTCAGCATGACTGACTGCATTGGCATCCCTACCCAGATTCCCCCAAGCTCCAGCAAATGGCTTCACGAGGACCTGATTATGGTGAAGAGGGGGATCCTAAGACATTGAAGAGACACCACACCAGCCCTGATCATGGAATGGCCTGCAGAGCTAGGCAAAGTAGCTAGTTATGAGAGGGAGTGTTATGCAGCCCACAACTGAATGGAGATCTATAGAAAAATATGGAGCCCCTACCTGAACTCAGAACACTGCATAATTCCACAAGGCTGCTTCATGTCTCGGTATATACTCAAGCCTTCCCCCTGTACCTCTGATAGCTCAGTATGACTAATCAGCTAAGTATTTGTGAAAAACAATGGTTTTCTATTTATGTGCTTATGAGTTACCTTCTGTGTTAACTTTCTATTCTTTTCAGTGTACTCTAAGTATTGACCAATTGCACGTGTAATTCTGGATGAAGAGCATTTCTGTTTAACATGCCTCTTTTAATTTTTGTCTGACAATGATGAGAGAAGTACTTCTAAAGGGAATCTCCCTGGCCAGGTATATTGGCTGTTTGCAAAATTTCTGGTAATCATTGTAGTATTGTACCTGTCTTTAAACCAATGAACTATAAATTATTTTAAACAAATTGTCATTGTCCTAGAGCATTTACTGTACAATGATGTTTTGCTGTAGAACAGCTTCTTTGGGATGGCTAGGGCTAAAAGCAGTATACAATTGTACAGTGTACAAAAAACATACAGTATCTTACAATTGTATCTGAAACATCACTTTCTCTTATGTTACTTGGTATTTTGAGGAAAGGTAAATCATCTCTACTGTTTACCATATACAGTAATATGCCAGCACATGAAGCCTAACTTGATGATTAGTCTTCTCTGCAGATCACATAACCCTTGTAGCTTTGGTTGTGTCAGATATACAGTACAAAACAAATTACGCTATGTAAGGATGTGTCTAATTTACTTTCAATAAGGTATACACAAATATAATTTGATAAGTGCACACTTAAAATCATATCAGTCTTTATATTTCTCTCTCATTATTATGATTGACCATGCTATACATTCATGTAATCATTAGCTAAAAGTTAGACATTCTAACCTCTTATTCAGACCATCACCATCAATCCTTATAACTCAAACAGCACATTTACTTGCTCTTTAATATTGTTCACTTCTGATTAAGGGCTTGTCTATGATTTCCCTGTAGTTGAAACTTAGAGTCCCGTAAAAGTAAATTCAGAGTTCACAATGGCAGTTATTCTACAATGTGCACATTGCATGTAAAGAGTGCACAGGGCTGACAATGCGTGGAACACAGCGTGCAACCCAACAAGTGGCATGCACAAATGCCATGCAGGTGTGTGTATCAGACATGTGGAAGACCCTCCGTATACCAGCCTCTACACACCTGTGGAGGGGTGTGGCCATGCAATGCAATCCACACTGTCAGCCTATGCACATGCTCCATTACCAGTATGTCAAAAGCAGGTAAGTGTAGGAGCGTGCCGCTGTATGCACCAATGGGGGAGCTGTAAACAGTTTCACATGTAGGCAACTGCAGACAGGTGCACAAAGTCTGGCATGGAGGACATGCCCCAGAGGCCCCATGGTTAGGATCCCCCCCCCACACACACACACACACACACAGCACACACGATGCACACAGGTAGACATGGACACCGGGGCAACTGTCAAAACTGTTTACTGCCACATGCGGACACAAGACACGAGTATGCAATGCAATGTAAAACCCCATAAAACAACAGGTACTCTGTAAGAGCCCCCCCCCCACAGACCATGTACACAGGGGAAAACCACCTCCACTCACCCCGACAGGAAACCCACAAGGCAACATACACCCACAGAAAGCAAAGGTAAGCATGTAGAATGCCCTCCACCCACTTAGTGCAACACCACACAAGGCTGCAACCCCCCCATGCATATGTAAACAACCATTGTGACCCACACCCACACAGACCAGAACAACACATGTATGAACCAACCAAAAAGGAAATGTAATCATTCTGTATGCCCTTCATCTACCAATACCCGTACAACAGTAGGTTATTGCCCCCCCACTGACAATGTAAACAGGTAACATGCCCCCCACCCACACAGTACAACACACTACATGGAATCCCCCCCACAGCACAAGTAACCAACCCAGAATCCCACCACCCACCATGACCAGTACACTACATGGAAATACCCCCAAAAAAGCATATGTCATCAAGTGTTATGCCCCCCCAACACACAGAGAATAATCTTGCAATCAGTTAATCAATCAAACTTTTTTTAAAGCAGCTTTCCAGAGCCAAGGCACTGTACAACTATACAGCATATAAACATCCAATAAAACTCAGAGAATCCATACAACAAAAAAAACAAATAAACAGATATCTAAAATATTCATTCTGAGTAGGCGCACATACAGTACACCCTCCCACACATATTACAATGACCGGTAATCCCACCCAAACTGAACAGTCCAACACAGGAATGTCGCCAACAACACCCCCACACATCATCCAGACATGACCACTGAGCAGCCTGCACTCTGACTGTCCCTAGATGGCCTCATCATCCTCCTCCGAGTCATTAGACAAGTGCTCTGGTGTAGTGACTGAGTAGTCCCGCACCTCCAGGAGCATCCTCCACAACAGGCTATGCTACCCCTGGCTGCAGAGAACACACAAGAGAGCCATGTCAGTCCCAGCATGCATCCGGAGGCAGACACACCCATACAAACATGATGGTTAGCAGCCTATCTTTAATGGCTCCACGACACTCCAGTACCATCCCCAGTCATCCTTGTAGTACACGTCTGTGCTCCCAACATGCAGGGTGATGAACCCAGGCAGACACTGTGGTCAGTCCCTCCACTTCACCACCACTTGGCCTGCGACACTGTCACCAAGGTCAAAGAGCTCCACAGTAACTGCCCAGTAACACCCTGTAACAAAGCACAGCACCGGGACACAGATACAAAGTGTTCACGCAAGAGGCCAACCCTGTGAACCACACACAGTGGGGCACTCACCTCTGGGGGCTCTGTGACCTTCCAGATCGCACCTCCCTCAGCCTGTCCTGATAGTCTCTCGATGTGACACACCACAGCTTTTGTGGGTAAGATGCGAGCCTGCCCACATGCACACCATGCCCTCCTGCACCTGCAGCTGATGCCATTGTCCGGAGATCTAATGCTGATAGCATGCCATGCCCAACTGTGGGACATGCCCACCAGACATGGCATGTGGGTAGTGGATGTCCCATCCATGGCAGCCATGTGACAGTGTGGTACAAAGGGTGGTGCATGGCCCTGGGGCAGGATAAAGGATCGCAAGTACAAGGGTGCAGGTGCACACACCAGTGCTCAGTGGAAATGTGCCCAAGATGTTACTAAACATTGCCCTACTGGATGCTGCCATCACTGAACACAGTGCAAGGCATGCTAGGAACAGGTCCAGGACATACCGACCATGCCTCCTGGCCTCAGACCTCAGGGAACAGCAGTGCATGGACCAGTTCTGTGTTGACCATGGTACATTGGCACACCTATGTGCCATTGTCAGGGAGAGGGTGCAGCCACAGACAATGCACTTTCATGCCATGTCAGTGGATACTAAGGTCCTCTGCACCCTGTCCTTTTATGCCACTGGATCATTCCAGAGGGTGTGCGGGGATGTCACAGGTGTCAGCCAGTCCTCAGTGTCCCGGGCCATACACCAGGTCACTGATGCACTGCTGCGAGTGGTGGGTGTCCACATACATTTCCCTTCAATGCCGCAGGAATACTGGGCCATGAAGGAGGCATTCTATGCCAATGCATGGAATGCCCAACACACTGAGCATCATGTATGGCATGCATGTGCCAGTCATATCACCATCCATGGATGAGGCTGCATACCATAATAGAAAGGACTACCATAGCCTTAACTGCCAGGTGGTGTGTGATGCTCACTGCTGTGTCACGGATGTTTGTGTCATACCCAGGCTCCTGGCTCTGGTTGAGTGTGCCAGGGCCGTGGCATGTGTGTGTGCACCCATTACTACAAGCTGTCTGTCTGCAACTGTGTCCAGCACATCCCCGATGTGGTCTATGCCCTGTGCAATACCCTCAACCACATGGGTTGGCACATGGATGGCATCTGTCTGTTCCCTCTGCTCCATGAGCCTCACCTCCTCCAACCTCAACAGTTAGGGGTAGTGTGTGTACAGCACTCCTGTGCCTGTGGGCCACCAGTCAAGCCATTGACCATCATGGCCCTGTCTGCCCTCCCATATATGTGGTGGCAAGGCAGTGTGCACATACACATGGGCACTACTGCCGGGGGGGGGGAGTATTCACTGTGTGTGCCATGCTGCACAACATCTGTGTCTGTTGTGGGGTACCATTTCCACCCCTGCCCCCATGTGACATGCAGCCCCCTGATGTTCCATCAGCACCAGACAGGGATAGGGACAGGCCAACCATGCATGCTGTCCACCACACCATGGTGCATGGTACCTTCTGTTGACTGTCCAGTGTGCCATGGGTACAATGATGATCATGTGGACTGAGTGCCCCGGGCCATATCTAGGACTGTGAAAAATATTGTGTTCCACACATGATGCAGGCTCACAACATACTCACTGTGCAATGTGTCATGGGCGTCATTGGGTGTGCAGTGGACACTGCCCAAGTGACCTCTGTGTGTGCAGTGTGTGTGCCTCATCTATGCCTACCATCCATACTTTCACCAGTCCTGACATGGCTTGTGGTGGGCCAGTGTGACTGCCACTTCTTCTTGCTGACGCCCCGTCTGTGTGGTCATGGTGGTTCATGATGTGGCACTGTGGCTTCGGGTGGTGCCACCTCCGTGGTGCCACATCTCCTTGCCATGGGACCTAGTGTTGCACAATGCCTCTGGGGTCTTCTCATGTGTGGAGACATTGTGGGGAAGTTCACGGGCCACCATGCATGTTGAGGCCTTATTCCTGTTGTCCGGCTGATGGTGGGCATGGTGGGTGGGTGGCAGAGGTGTGTGGGTGGCTGGCAGAGGTGTGTGCTGTCATGCCCTCTGTGGTATGGTTGCGGGGTGATGGTGTACTGTGTAGTGGTGGGCCAGTGGTTGGTGTGTATGGTGAATATGCATCCATGGTCACATCCCTTGATGCATCGCTGCATGTCTTTGTGGCTCTGGTTGAGTGTGCCAGGGCCGTGGCATGTCTGTGTGCACCCATTACTACAGGCTGTCTGTCTGCAACTGTGTCCAGCACATCCCCGATGTGGTCTATGCCCTGTGCCATACCCTCAACCACATGGGTTGGCACATGGATGGTGTCTGTCTGTTCCCTCTGCTCCATGAGCCTCACCTTCTCCAACCTCAACAGTTAGGGGTAGTGCGTGTGCAGCACTCCTGTGCCTGTGGGCCACCAGTCTAGCCATTGACCATTATGGCCCTGTCCACCCTCCTATATATGTGGTGGCAAGGCAGTGTGCACATACACATGGGCACCACTGCTGGGGGAAGCTTTGGATGGCAGTGGTGTGAGCACATCTGGGCATGGAGGTGCCACAGTGGCACATGGGGGTGCAGGATGCATGGTGCATCCAGGTCCTACTGAGGAAGTCTGGCTTGTGCCACTGGTCTGTTGCATCTGTGGGGTGTCCCTGATGTCTGTGTTTGTGGTCAGCTGCTGCATGTGCATCACACTGGTACTGCAAGAGCTTTCCAGATTAATATCTGCCCATGCCTCTTCCTCCTCCTCCTCCTGTGCATCCTGTGGAAGGTTACCTGTAGTGGTACAAATGTCACAGGGTCAGCTTGGTACAGCCTGCTGTGGGCATGGCGTGAGAGCAGACAGTCATTCATGCAGTGGTATACATACCCTCGGTATCTGTAGGCATCTCCATCACACCTGTGCTGCTGCATGAGGTGCCACTGTGCCTCCCAGAGTGTTCTGTGTGTCTGATGAGGGACAGTCAGTGACAGGGTGTACAGGCATGGTCCTGCCCCTGCCCATTGCTGCCCAGATCCTGCCTACCTGCTGGTGTGTAGCAGCCATCTGGCACAGCCTGCCAGGTAACCTTAGATATCATGTGTGCCACTATCTTCTCAAGGGGTGACAGCTTTCTTCCAGGTGATGGTGAGCCACCCCTATACCTGTCTGTGCCCTGTATGCAGGTGCAAGCTTCCATTTGGTGGTAGAATGGAGGACTCTCCATTTATGGTTTGTGACGGTGAAGATCCGTGCCTCTGGCCCAGCAGTGTTGACAGCCACCTGGATGTCCAACCACAGCCTCTGCTTGAACTCAATGTGTGCTATCAGTGGCTGCTACCCATACAGGACAGCATAATTTGCCTGAATGGCTGTCACTAGGGTTGTCACCTGCGTGGCAGTGAAGTTGCTGGACCTGCCCTTCTTGACAGCACATCTCGGCCCCACGCTGACTTTGCCAGTCTGGTCCTCTGCACCAGGAACCCCACCTGTGTCTTCTGCTTGGTCCACCTGCTATGCCATTGTGCCCTCACTTCCATGTTTGTGCATGCACGCTACTTCTGTGCATGACTATTTTTGGTAGGGTCAAGGGGCATGTCGGTGGAGCTCATGGACCATGATCCTGCCACTATGCGGTGCTCTGCACATTGTTCCGCATCACCCATGGGAATGCCCCGGCACACAACCATGGTGCAGAATGACACATGGTGTCCATGCTGTGTGTGCTGCAAATGTATGTATGGCACGCACACTTTACATAGCAGCACTGTACCATGGAGAATAGCTGCCAGTATCCTTACTTTTACTCTGTCATACATATGTAAACAAATGTTTATCTTAGTAATTTAATCCTGTGTAGATAACATTCTATTGTTGGACATTTTCCATGTATTATTCAAATATATATGTTGTTCAGTGAGACTTGATCTTGTATTGCTTAGTGCCACAGGAATTAACATAAAAAGTTCTCCTATGGTACTAAATCTAGTCCCCTTCTTTTCATTTTTCCTCCAACCATGTTTTATTTGTTTATTTAGTTTTTATGATCAGGTATATACACTAGACAAAAACAAATGCATATTTTCTGGAACAATCATGATATGAAACAGATATGAGAAAGACAGACCAAAGAGGGTTTTAAAAATCTTCTAAAGATATTTATTTAACCAGGCCTTCTCAGGAATGTATTGAATTTTGAAGTTATACGGATGTGTTTTAATATGTTTTTATATATGTTTTATGATGTGGTGAGCTTTTAATGTTTATAATGTAAAGGAACTCTAAGCATCGGAAAGGCGCCTTATACAAATAAAAGTTTGATTGATTGATGGTTTGAACCCAGGAGAGTTACAATGCAATGAACAAAGTTACAGGTATAAAAATGTCAAAAGAACATAAAATACAACAATATAGCACAGTCATACAGCTTAAAGGTAGAGAGTACAAAGTTAAAGACATTTTCAGAGGTCATCCCATCTGAAGATAAAAAGTGCACAGTGAAAATTGGGGGCAAGTAGGAAAAAAGGCAAAAGCAGACATCTGAAAGTAGAAGCTGGGGAGGTCAATAGATACTTCTTCAGTGCCATCCTGAAAAGGTACTGGGGGAAGACACAGCTAAGTGACACATGGAGGGAGTTCCAGGCTGGAGGGACAAAGCTGAAAAATGCCTGGTCTCCCAGGGTGGAGTCTTTTGACATAATATATAGTAGCCTTGAAATGGCACCTATAAAAGTTGGCAATCAAGGGTAGAGTATTAGTCGAGAAAGTCTCTTCAATGAAGCAACCAAAAGCAAGCAAATGTCTATTGACGGGAGACAGCCAGCCAAAGCTGGAATACAGCTCACAGTGGTGGGTGAATCTGTTTGCTGATATAACAACAGACCATCTTGTCTGGACAGCACAGCCATGAGGAAGAACATAAAAAGAAGAGAATCATAATTTAGGCAGGGAAGGAGAACAACTCTAGCAATGGCAGCCGGGGGCTTCAGGAGTTAGAAAACATTTGTTCTGTATAAACTATGTCAGATTTAGCATTGCCAGTCTTACATGAGGCTGTGATATGGGTGGAAAAGTCAAGGAAAGGATCAACTGTGACTCCAAGTTACTTACTGGAGGAGACAACATCCACAGAGGAGCCATGAAAGCAGTTTACAAGTCCATTACCAGTGCAAGATCTCATTTTTGTGGGCGAGCCAAAGAACATAGCATGGGTCTTCTTGGAGTTTAAAACAAGTTTGTTTCTGATAAGCCAAAACTGTATGAGGTGAAAGTCAATGTTTAAACATGCAGTAATAGAGTCAATATAGTTGGATCAGACAATGAAGGCAAGCAAACCAGCTAGCAATTCTTTATTTACTTAAACGCTATTCCAAAAAACATGATCATAGTGTTGTGTGTGTGTATGTGTGTGTATATATATATATATATATATATATATATATATACAGTATATATATACATATATATATATATATATATATAAATTATGGCAGCACGGTAGTGCTACCATAGTTAGGGTTGAGTAGCACTTTTAAAGTTAAAGGGTCAAATTTTGCACCTTAATATCTTTGCCACTGTTCAACGCATTTGCCTGAAATTTGGAATGCATGATCAAGAACCATGCATCTTGGGATGTGCCAGCTATCGTACCAGATGGATATACAGCAGCGGAGTTATTAAATGTGATCTGCCTGCACATTTACGCTTTCTGGTGAATTCTTTGCTTGCCCCTACAGGTCACACAGATTGTGCGACCAGTCCGAAAACTTCAGAAAACATGTGGCCAGGGCTCCCAATGTGCCTTTTGAAGATTTTGTGAAAAAATATTAAACGGTTCAAAAGTTATTCATAAAACAAGTTCCCATTATAAGTCAATGGGAAAAGTTAACAAAAAGTTCAACAGTATTGCAAATGTACTTTTTAGTGTCGCAAATGGCCCTAGTAGTGTCACAAATCCATCATTTTGCTTTCAGTTGATGATCAGAAAAATGCTTACCATTTACATTTGGGTCCCTCTAGCAACACAATTATTTTTGTGTTCCCCTAGTCGGACCCTGAGGATGCTAGCCATGTCTTTATTTTGGGGTGAAACACCCTAGAAATATGTTTTTCAAATTTCTGGAAAACGTAGTGTCACAAAGTAGTGTCACACTCATGACACTTTTGCACATGCTTGTGAAAGCTTTCGCAAATCACGACACTACTTTTTCAGACTATGGCCATAATGACAGTAGTTTTTTGCCACCCTGTTGCAAAAGAACGGTTTGGTCTTTTGAGCTGAAATTTGAAGGGAACGCAGCCAGTATCTCACAGATTTGCCTTTTGGTGGTTTGGTGAAAAAAAAAATTGCATGGCTGCAAAGTTATGGTACTCTGAAGTTGGCATTTATTCCCATAGACTAACATGGTGGTGTATGCCTCACCTTTTGGGGATCGTATCTCGAAAACTATGTGAGATGCAGATTTTTTGTTGCAAATTGCATTGCCCATTAGGCTATGTAATAGCAAAAACCTAGCCAGGAAAATCATGATTTTTGAGAAATAAAAATTGCTTTTCTACGTCATGCGGTTGCTGCGGTATTAGCAATTAAGAACTTCCAATGCGCGTTTTAAGCCTTGATGCCCTTTACAATGCATACATTCTTTGTTTTTCTCTATGCACCTGTTTGGAAAAAAAGAGGGCATGCGCTTCCGTTACTGTTACAGTTACTGTTTACACTTGCGTTTAGTTCCCCATTTGCGTTACCGTTCCTGTGTATGCCACTGTGTGCATTACCCTTTGCATTCTCATTTGCATTTGCATTTTCGGTACTGTTGCCATTTGCATTTCCACTACTGTTTCTGCTTGCATTTTTGTTTGCATCACCGTGTGCATTGCCATTTGCGTTTATGGCAGCCCTTTCATTTGTGTTTCCGTTTCTCTTTCATTTTGCATCTTCCTTGCTGTTACTGTTACCATTTGCATTTGCAATTGCGTTACTGTGCCTGTGCACATTACAGTTTGTGTTTCTATATGTGCTTGCATTTCCTTTTGTGTTTCTGTTTCCTTTGCTGTTATTGTTGCTGTTATCGATACTATTTGCATTTACAGTTGTGGTACTGTGCTCGTGCGGGTTTCGGTTTGCGTTTCCGTATGCACTTCTGTTCCCATTTCCATTTCTGTTTCCTTTGGCATTATTCTTCATGTTAACTTTACCATGTGCATTTACAATTGTGGTACTGCGCCTGTGCTCATTACAGTTTGCATTTACGTGTGCCCTTGCATTCACATTTCCGTTTCTGTTTCCTTTCGCTTTCTTTTAGCTGTGACACTTAACATTTCCATTTAAAACATCACTGCCATCACTGTTCACATAACCAGTTGCATTTTCGTATGTGCTTCAATGCCCGTTTGCATCACTGTTCACTTTGGTGTCACTTTTCGCTTGCGTTTCTATTAACGTTTCCTTTATTATTTACGTTTGCGTTACCATGTGTGCCACTGTTGGCGCTTCTGTTTGCATTGTTGATCCTGTTACTATGTCACAAGACATCGCGTGGTGGAACCACAGGGCCCAAAGGGCCCAGCACTCCCGCTGCCACATTACATTCACTATTTCTCATAATTATTCTCAAAAAGGAGGGAAATTAGAGGCAAAAAAATCCATTTAATGCATCAGTTAGGGTTGTTCCACAGTGACAAAAGCAAGGAAATTCTGTGTTAGGGTTGAAAGCCCCCATTGAACCCCTCCAGCCCACTCCTCCATCTGGCATTGGGGTACGCATTGGGGTTGTCGGTCCTAACTCTCACCCCATTCTCCTATTCCTCAGCTTCTTTACACATGTGATGGGGTGAGAGTTAGTTTGTGGTGGTTCACAGCAATTCTTTAAATTTTTTAAAATAGAATAGTTTTTATTCTTTGTTCATGAGCCTTCAAATTCTTTGATCATGAGATTCTTTGATCTCCATCTTTGATTGGGGGGGGCAAGATGGCCAGATTTTTTATAATGCAATAGATAGGGAAACTTTACCAATCTTTAAGATTGAATATCTTGGAAATGGTTTGGTCTTTTTACTTGAAATTTGGAAAGTATTTATGGCATGTGAATTATGTTGCTTACATATTGAAAAACATTTTTTTTTGTAGAGATAGTGTGTGATGCACATTCCTTGTTGTGGACAGTGTTTAGGATTCTGCTGATGGCTTGAAATTGATCGGATGCCTAGCCTTAGTGTCATGGATGTAATTTTCTGTTTTTGTGTGTGTTAAATGTCAACAGGTGTGGAACTCAGCCACTCTGATGAATGAAATTTTCACATTTTGACATGTTATATCTTAGACACAGCTTGGTCTTTTTACTTGAAATTTGGAGGGTGTTGATGGCATGTCTTGTAGATGTCAGTAGCGGTGTTTATGTGTTACACAATATATTTTTTGAGGAGATATTGTGTGGCACAGTTTACATTTTGTGGACAGCATTTTCTATTGCTCTACTAGATTACCATTTGTTTGATGGGTGGCTTTGCTGTTGTCAATGTACTTTTTAGTCATTGGGTGTGTAATGTTGCCCGACATTTACAAGTTGGTGGGAGCATGGGGCATGAAGGGCTCCGTGCTACCACCAACATGTGGAACATTCTACTTTTCTATTCTTTCTTAAAAACTAAGGAAATTCTATGCAAAAAACATTGTTAATTAATTTATTTATTTGCTTTTGTTAACTGGGTGGGTGCACTAGGCATGGGAATGTCTATTTTCAGTCATGACCCAATGCATAGGTTAATGCATCAGTTAGGGTTCTTCTATAGTGAAAAAAGTGAGGAAATGCAATTTTAGGGTCCCCACCCCTTGCATCCCACCCCCAGCCCACCCCACCAACAGGCATCTTGGGGTGCATTTGGGTCATCAGCTCTAACTCTCACCCCATTCACCTACACTGCACCATCTCAGCTTGTTTACACATGGGATGGGCTGAGAGTTAGGGCCAATGACCCCAATGCACACCCTGATACCTGTTGGTGGGGGTGGGGTGCAAGGGGTGGGAACCCTAAAATCAAATTTCCTCGCTTTTTTCACTGTAGAAGAACCCGAACTGATGTGTTAATAATATGTTTTTGCAAAAGTGTGACATTTTGCAGCTTAATAACTTTGCCACTGTACAATGGATTTGCCTAAAATGTGGCAAGCATGAAGCAGTACTAAAGATCTCTGGATCTGCCAAGTATCGCAATTGTCAGATATAAAGTTGCAGAGCTATAAAGCACAATAAAGTCATATTTATGCTTTTTTTGTGCATTCTTTGCTTGCGCCTATAGGTCGCATGGTTCGCGTGACTGGTACATAACCTTCAGGGAACATGCAGCGAGGGTCTCTGATGTGCCTTTTAAAGATTTTGTGAAAAAATATTAAACAGTGAAAAGTTATTCAAAAAGCAGATTTCCCATTATAGTTAATGGGAGAAGTTAACAAAAAGTTCGACATTGTCACAGATACAGTTTTTAGTGTTGCAAGTGACCCCTGTAGTGTCATGAGTCAGCCATTTATTTTTCAGTTGCTGATCACAGAAATGCTTGGCATTTAAATCTGGAACCCTCTTGGGACACAATTCTTTTTGTGTTCACCTAGTCGAGCCCTGAGGATGCTAGCCATGTCTTTTTTTGGGGGGTTAAACACCCCAGAAAAATGTTTTTGAAATTTTTTCAAACTGTAGTGTCGTAAAGTAGTGTCAAATTTGTGACACTTTCATGATTTTTTTTTGTGAAAATGTCATGATTTGTGACACTACTTTTTGACACTATGCCCAAAAGAATAGGAAATCTTTGACACTTTGCTGTGAAAGAACGGTTTGGTCTTTTAGGCTACAATTTGAAGGGAAGAAAGCCAGGATCCCTCAGATGTGCCTTTTGGTAGATTGGTGACAAAATATTACAGGAGGGGGGAGGACAGGAAGGTGAGGTGCCTACCAGGTGCCATGGCATGGAGAGATGGAAGGAAGATCCTGGAGCTCACTGGAAAGGCAAGACGGGAGGGTGAGCTGGATGTCATTATCCACCTAAGTACTAATGACCTGGCAAATGGGGAGCCAGAGGAAGTTCAGAAAGAGTTTAGAAAGCTGGGAAGGGGTCTCAAGCAAGTAGCTACTTCTGTCACTTTCTCAGAAGTACTACCTGTGAGAGGCAAGGGAGAGCATAGGAGTGCATGCACCAGAATTTTAACTCATGGTTGAAGAACTGGTGCTGTGAGGAAGGGTTTGGATTCATTGGCGACTGGGGACCCACCTGGAGGGATGGAGGTTTGTTCAAGTCTGATGGCCTGCATCCATCCTGGAGGGGAATCCAAGCACTCAATGATAAGTTTAAATGCTACATTGACAAGCATTTAAACTAGCAAAGAGGGGTGACAGGCCAGCAAGGAGGGTACCTACTTGCTCACCCCCCACAGCTAGCAGTGGAACCAGTGAACCAGAGGAGTGGCTATCTCTGCAAAGCAGTGTGCAGAAGATGGAGATTAGTGCCCAAGAGGTGGATAAGCAGAAAAGGGGCAAAATTCAGCAGAAGGGCAGACAGCAAGGAGAACCAGGGATAAATGACAACCAAGGAAGGGGCTGAAGTAGAACAGTGAAACAGTCTATGGAGGTCAAATCATGGAAAGCCATGTGTGCAAATGCCAGGAGCCTTAGCAGCAAGATGGAAGATCTGGAGGCTGTCATGGTACAGTCAGACCTGGACATTGTGGCCATCACTGAAACCTGGTGTAATGATAACCACGACTGGGAGATGGCCATACCTGGCTACAACATATTCAGAAGAGACAGAGCAGGCAGGAAGGGAGGAGGAGTGGCACTGTATGTAAAAAATGACATAAGGGCCACAGAGATCCAGGAGGAACAAAATGGGGGGAGAGATACTGTGGGTTAAGCTGGAAAGGAAAATGGGGACAGCCATCTGCACAGTTGTGGTCTATAGACCACCAGCCCAGGAGGAAGAAACAGATATGGAGCTGATGCTAGTCATCCAAAGGATGGCAGACAAGGGTGAGGTAGTACTGGTTGGAGACTTCAATATTCCAGATGTGGACTGGAGCATCCCAGCAGCAGCATCAACTAGGAGCAGATTTATCCTGGACTCCCTTCAGGGTGCCTTCCTCAAGCAACTGGTCATGGAACCAACTCGGCAGAAGGCAATACTGGACCTTGTGCTCACAAACAGGGACAGTGTGATGGGGTAACAGTGGGGGAGCACCTGGGAAACAGTGACCACCAGTCATTGTGGTTTGAAATCACGGAAAGAGCACAACCAAACCACACAAAAACATGTATCCTGGGATTTTAGGGGGGCAGACTTTGGGAAAATGGGGAGATACTTGAAAGAGGCATTAAGGGGAATGGGATAGGAATCAGGGGTTGAGGAACAGTGGGCAGTATTTAAAATGGGGATTACAAGAACAACAGAATTATGCATTAAGCAGGTTAGCAAGAGGAAAAGGAAGAGGAGACCATTATGGTTTTCCAAAGAGGTAGCAAAAAAGTGAAAGCCAAAAGATTGCATTCAGGCAATACAAAGACACAGGCAGAAGGGGATAGGGAGAAGTACCAGGAGAAGCAAAGGAGGCAGGAGGTCAATAAGGGAAGCCAAATCTCAGACAGAAGAACACATTGCAAAATCAGTGGGTAGAGGGACAAAACCTTTACAGGTACATAAGTGAAAAAGAAAAGACAAAGGAGGGATAGTGAGACTGAAGGGGAGGATGGGGCTGCGTGGAGGATGACAACAGTAAAGCTGACATATTGAACAGGTATTTCTGCTCAGTCTTTACTGAAGAGGAGGAGGGTAATGGGTCTGAAGGAGTATAAGGGGTGAGAATGGTGCAGAAATGGACACAAGTCCCTTACACGAGAAAGGGTCCTGAAGGAACTGGAAGTAATAAGAGTTGATAAAGCAATGGGGCCAGATGGGGTGCACAGGGTCCTTAAAGAACTAAGAGGTGGTGGCTGAACCTCTGGCTTTCCTGTTTAGCCAATCACTGGAAACAGGGGAGGTGCCCAAAGACTGGAGGACAGCAGATGTAGTCCCCTTATACAAAAGTGGGAACAAAGAGGAATCAGGGAACTACAGACCAGTCAGCCTCACCTCGGTAGTGGGGAAGATCATGGAAGCACTACTGAAGGAGAGATTGGTGGAACATCTGGTTGTCAATGGACTACAGGACCCAAGGCAGCATGGTTTCACCAGGGGGAGGTCATGTCAGACCAACCTCGTTGATTTTTTGACTGGGTGACTAGGGAGATGGATCAGGGAGGGCAGTGGACATGGCCTATCAGGACTTCAGCAAGGCCTTTGACACTGTGCCACATAGAGACTATTACACAAACTGGGGAATATGGGTGTGGGCAGGACAGTAGTGTGGTGGGTAGGTAACTGGCTGGGTGGCAGGACACAGAGGGTGGTGGTAAATGGCTGTCACTCCACAGAGGAAGAGTGACCAGTGGGGTACCACAGGGATCAGTGCTGGGACCGGTCCTATTCAACATCTTCATCAGTGACATTGCGCAGGACCTAGAAGGCAGAATTTCACTGTTCGCTGATGACACAAAGCTCTGTAACAGAGTGGACACGCCAGAGGGTGTAGACAGAATGAGAAGCGATCTGCAGAGACTTGAAGAATGGTCAGGGGTTTGGCAGTTGAAATTCAATGCAAAGAAGTGCAAGATAATGCATATGGGGCACAAAAACCCTGGCACAATATATCAGTTGGGGGGTGAGGATATAGCATGCACCAAGCAGGAAAGGGATCTTGGGGTTGTCATCTCTGATGACCTCAAGGTTGGGAAACAGTGTGACAAGGCAGCAGGTAAAGCAAATAGGATGCTGGGATGTATAGGCAGGGCATCACCAGCAGGAAAGGGAGGTCATAATTCGCTATACAAGACACTAGTGAGGCCCCACCTGAGTACAGTGTACAGTTCTGGAGACCATACCACGTAAGGACATAGACAGGGTAGAGAAGGTTCAGAGGAGGGCAACAAAGATGGTGCATGGATTGCATCACAAGTCCTATGAAGACAGGTTGAAGGAACTGAACATGTACTCCCTGGAGGAGAGGAGGAGAGAGGATATGATAGAGACATACAAGTAGCTTACAGGGAGGAACAGGGTGCAGGAATACACTATTTTTAAGCGAAAAAGATGTTCCAGGACTAGAGGGCATGGGATGAAGTTGGAGGGAGGACGATTCAGAGGAAACATGAGAAAGAATTTCTTCACAGAACAGGTGGTGGACAAGTGGAACACCCTGCCAGAGGAAGTGGTTGGGGCTGAAACAATCACGGGATTTAAGAATGCATGGGATAGACATAAAGGAATTCTGGAGGTCAGAGGTAAGGGGCAACAGACTTCTAGGAAAACAAACTGAACTTACAAGCTCAAATGGGCAGACTGGGTGGACCATAGGCCCTTATCTGCTGACATTGTCTATGTATCTATGTACCTAGGGCAACAAACTTATAATACTCCAAAGTTGACAGTTTTTCCCATAGTCCAACATTACGGCATCCTCCATGCCTTCCGGGGCCATCTCTTGGAAATGCTTTGAGATAAGGACTTTTTGTCAGAAAATTACTTAGCCCCCCAATAGGGGGCTAAGTACAAAACTTGCCAGGAAAGTCATAAATTATATGAAATTTTAATTTTATTTCTACGTCATACGGTTCCTGAGATATAAGCAATTTAGTATTCAAGTGTTCATTTTCTGCTCCGAAGCCTGTAATGTATGCTGTCAGTCAGTGGGTGGCTAGGCGGCATGCAGGTTGGGTGCTGCCATCTGCCTCTGACTGAGGGGTGCTGGGTGGCGTGGGACCTCAGTGGGCAGGTGGCGAGGGGGTACCACTGGACCACCAGGATTTCTTTTACTATGTCCGCCGATGATCGGGCAATGGGAAGGGGTTTCCATTTGGCCACCAGGGATTATCTATACATATGCCCACAATCGGGTGATGGGGGACCTTCCACTGGACCATCAGGGAGCATCTATACCTATGTCCATGATCGGGCACCGAAGGACATTCCCCTGAACCACCAGGGTTTATTATTACATATGCCCATGATCAGGTAATGGGAGAGTATGCACTGGACCACTAGGGTTATATCAATACTTCTGCCTGTGATTGGGCATATGGGATTGGGGGAACTGCCATGGAACTGCAGGGCATCGGTCCCCGATGGCTGCTGCCTGGCAGAGTGCCAGGCACATGTCACTGGGGATCAGTGCACTGCATGAAAATAGGACCATAATGACATGCAAATGGCCCCATTTGCACCTTGCATGCATCATGGCCTCATTTGCATGCCCAGTGCTGAATATTGCAGTAGTTGCATCTAGCACAACTGCACTTGCACCAGTGCACCCCCCTGCTCCCATTCTGCCACTTGCGCTGGTCCAGTGCCACTGCACCATACGCAGTGCATGTATCATCAGTGCTATATTCAATGGTGCTGTGCCATGGCACAGCACTGTTGAATATTGCCTGGTCCATGCCCTGGTGCAGCCCAGTTGTGCTGCACCTGGGCTTGCACCCCTGTCTGGTGCAGTTTGAATATCCAGCCCACTGTGTTTCTCAATGCAGCTTTTGGGGGAAAAAAGGGTGTGCGTTTTAGTTACTGTTACACTTAGCATTTCCACTTGCATTTCCATAACCGTTTGCATTAGCGTTCCCGTCTACGCCACCGTATGTGTTACCCATTGCATTTTCATTTGCGCTTGCATTTGTGTTACTGTTAACATTTGCGTTTCCATTACTGTTTTTGTTTACATTTCCTTTTGCGTCACTGTATGCATTTCCATGTGCATTTGTGTTTTTGTTTCTGCTTCCTTTGGCATCATCATTGCTGTTACTGTAATTGTTTGCATTTCTAATTGCATTACTATGACCGTGCACATTACAATTTGCATTTCATACTCACTTGCATTTGCATTTCTGTTTTCATTGGCTTTTGACTTGTGTTTCTATTGCCATTTGTGATATCATTTATGTTTGCATCACCATGTGCGTTACCGTTTGGGATTGTGTTTGCTTTACCGTTACTTCACTATTTATAGTGCACAATCTCATAATAAAAGGGAAATTTATGGCAAAAAAATCTGTTTAATACATTAGTTAGGGTTGTTCCACAGTGACAAAAGTGAGGAAATTCGTTGTTACGGTTCCCTCCTCCCCTTGCACCCCACCTCCACCCCACCCCCAACAGGCATCAGGGTGCGCGTTGGGGTCGTCGGTCTTAACTCTCACCACATTCTCCTAAACTTCACCACCTCATCTTGTTTACACATGGGATGGGGTGAGAGTTAGGACCGATGACTCCAACGCACACCCCAATGCCTGTTGGTGGGGGTGGGGTACAAGGGAGTGGGAACCCTAACATCAAATTTCCTCATTTTGTAGCTGTGGAACAACCCTAACTGATGCATTAAATGGATATTTTTGCCATATGTGTATTTATATATATTTAGATATAGATATATAAAATCAATAAAAACATTTATAGAACAGTTAAATAATAGTCCCGAGATAAAATAACACCTATAAGTCTGATCAATCAATCAGCGGAAAGTCAGGTTAAATAAGTACGTTTTTAGGGCAGATTTAAAACCCTCAACAGTCAGGCACTCACTGATCTGACGAGGTAGAGAATTCCACAAAGTCAGGAGGCAAATGCAAAAGAACGAGCACCACAGGTCTTCAAACAGACCCTGGAAATCTCTAGCAATCCCTCATCAGAGGACCGGAGTGAACAGAGGAGGCAATAGGGATGAAGGAGATCTTGCAGGTAGTATGGTCCCTGCCCATGTTGGGCTTTATAGGTCAGTAACCTGATCTTGAAGGTGATCTGCCAATATATAGGCAGCCAGTGTAGCTCATGAAGCACAGGAGTGAGATCGATAGATCTTGATGAACTAGTCAACAGCATGTCTGCCATGTTCTGCACCAGTCACAACTGGCAGATGTCAACCCCCAGTAGACCCAGGTAGAGGGCAATGCAGTAGTCAAGGCGGGAGGTCACAAACCCATGAATCAGTGTTGGAAGATCGTCAGGCTGGACCAGACGTTTATTACGGGTGATGTTTCTCAGATGATAAAATGAGGATTTAATGACAGCAGACACCTGAGATTTTAGAGTCAGGCTGCTGTCGAACACAACGCCCAGATTCCATGCCCGGTCTGAGGTAAGCAGCTGCACCCCCTAAGCTGAAGCCCAAAGGGAAGACCCACTGACAACTCCATGCCTTGGTGACCAGAGTTCACAACCAGCACCTTGGTTTTGCCAAAATTCAACTTCAGCCAGCTGGCACTCATCCAGTCCTGGATCTCAGAGAGGCACCTGTTAAAAACCAAGATCACATCAACCTGCCCAGGCACAAAGGACATGTAGAGCTGAGTATCATCTGCATAGCAGTGAAAACTCAGTCCATACCACCTAATAATGTCTCCCAATGGCAGCATATACACAGTAAACAATATGGGGGACAACACAGAACCCTGTGGAACCCTACATGATGGGGGAGAGGGGCCAAGGAATAAATTCCTGACACCACTCTCTGTGTCCTGCCCATGAGGAAGGATAGAAACCATCTGAGAACTGTACCAGTCAGTCCACAGCATATCCACAGGCATTCCAGCAGCACCCCAAGGTCCAGCATGTCAAGCACAGCAAAGAGATCAAGAAGAACCAAGATAGGACAGTTCTTCTGATCTCTCTCACTATAAGGAGATTATTAAGTATCTGGACGAGAACAGTCTCAATACTATACTTCTTTCTGAAACTGGACTGGAGAGGATCCTAGACATCATGAGAAGTTAAATGGTCATCCAGTTGCACCACAACCACTTTCTCAATAACCTTGCCCACAAAGGGCAGATTAGAGACAGGTCTGTAGTTGGCTAAGCAGTCTGGATGGAGGGAAGCTTTTTTCAGGAGGGGAGTTACTACTGCCTCCTTCGGGGGTCAGGAAACACCCCTGAATCCAATGAGCTCCAGACAATCCTAGCCAGGACCAAGCCAATGACCTCAATACACCCCATAAGGAGGCGAGTTGGGCTCAGATCCAAACTACAGCAAGTTGGGCACATACTCTGGATGACCAACGCAATGTCTGCACTCACCGGCAGGCTAAAGTAAGATCACACAAACCTTGAGCCTGTAACCTTCTGCTGACCACTGCCACACCCCATAGTGGGTGCTGAATGGATCCCGGTCCTGATAGTAGTAACCTTATTGGTGAAGAATCAAGCAAACTCATCCCACTTAACCTGCAGAAAAGCTCCCCATGACCAAAGACAGACTGGATTGCATAGTCTAGCAAAAGTTCAGAATAGATGAGCAGGTTGATTCCTTGCCTTTGCAATCTCTTTGGATAGGAATTCTGCGATCTTACAATAGATTTTAGATTGATAGTCCTTATAATGGGCCATCAATCAAAGTTTGTGACTAGCCAGGCCCAATCTACACCAAAATCGACCACTTCAACCCTCAATCCCTATGCCTCAACTCCTTCAAAATCCTGTCAAACCAAAGGGACTTTGGGCGAAGAGTGAGTGGTCGAACACAGACAGGAGCCAGGAAATCTAGGGCACCCAACATTGCCTTATTATAGACTAGTGTCAGCTCCCCCAGTTAGCTGCAGACACTTAGCAGACCTGAAAGGTCCAGCACCACCATAAGACCATCTGGGGTCAAGCTCCTTAAAGGAAGATACCGGACCATTTCCAAAGGAGGAGGTCTATTGGAAGGGGTCTTGAATATAAGGGGGGCCTCGAATGTGAACCCTATAGTGTGATGGTGTGACCATCTGACTGGTTCCATCACCAAGTCTGAGATCTCCATCCCTAGAAGGAAGACCAGATCCAATGAGTTTCCTTGACTATGGGTGGCAGAGGTAACCATTTGTAACAGGCCCAACAAATTCATCAGCTGGAGGAAGTCTTGTCCAAAACACGAGAGTTCATCATCAACCCAGGTGTTTAAGTCCCCCAGAATTATCCATCTGGGGGACTCCAACACCAGGTCGACAATGAAGTTTGCTACAGTACTTCCTGCAGGAATTCCATCCCATCCCATCTCAGGGTGGATGGTCGATGAGGAGTGTCCTGCAACCTGCACCTTCTCCCACGATACACTCAAAGTATCTGGTTGTTCCAACAAGGATGTCTAAAAGGTTCAGATCTGTTTTAAAACAAATGGCAAGCCCCCCACCCTTATGATCCTCTCTCAGGTGGTATATCACTGAGTACCTGGCCAAAATTGCTAAATCCAGTATTGGACAAGCATTCTCATAAAGCCATCTCTCAACCATCTTGGTCATGCAAGCCAGGTCAGTTGACCAAACAAGATCAGCGATAATCACTGTCTAGTTGTTAATAGACCTGGCATTGCACAACACTGCCTGAGTAGGATAGGTCACCAAGGTCGACCAAAGCTATCTGCCCACTCAAGGTGGAGCCCTTGGGTATGAAAACTAGGCAGGGAGGTCCTCTTTCCTTTCCTCATTTCATCCCAAGGAGTCTCCTTGTCCCCCACTATCTGAGTCCACCCACTCTGCTCCAACATCTCACCAGGCCCAGATCCAGTAGCTCACCAGTTCCTCCTCCTCCTCCTCCTCCTGGCTATCCCCAGTGCCTGAGGGCAAGATCATTAGCATACATAATGGTACAACACTGCTTGGTTTTACATGGAAGGTTATTAATAATGATGGATAGGTGTAGTGGCCCAAGAAGGGATCCTTGGGCACACCAAGCTTAACTGGAGCACAAGTAAATACAGATTGACTAATCCTGACCACTTGGTACCTTTTGGAGAGATAGTTTGTAAACCAATTCACTGCTTATGAAGACAGACCAAGAGCAGGCAATTTAATGCATGTTAGGTGGTGACCAACCAAGTCAAAGGCTTTTGTCAAGTCTATAAAAACCACCACAGACATTGTCCCCTGGTCTGTAAAAGACTTGTCATCATTAGTGAGCTGAACAAAGGCAGTGGTGGTGCAATGGGCTTTATGAAACACAAGCTGTTCCAGGGCTGGATGCCTAAACTTATGTAAGTAGTTAGTTATCTGAGTAGCAATGGCCTTTTTAGTGTGCTTGCAGAGTGTGGAAAGAATATATATAGGGTGATAATTCTCAGCAAACCTGTCATGACCATTTTTAAAGATCAGGATTACACAAACAATTTTCCAAAGATCGGAGACAGTGACTGGATTTTTTTCTCCACAGTGTCAAAACCAGCACTGGGGAATGAGGGAATGTTAGTTAGAAGATGGGTGACCACATACACAAAGGCATTAAATGGAGGGGACTGCCAGAGAGACTAGGAAAAGGGGGAATAAGGAGGTCAAGGTTCTATTGGTAGTTCTATCAGCGATTGTTGTTAGGAAGAGTGTACATCACCAAAACTAAAAATGCAATGTATAGTCACAGCAAAAGCAATGCACCCCCTAACTAAAGATTCTCTACTCCAGGGGGGTGCATGATGGCAGGTGAAACTTGTAAAAAAAATAAAGGAGTGGTGCGACAGCAAAAAATTGTTGCGCTACCCCCAGACCCGAAAGCTCCACTCTCCCCACCACAGTTGGCCACCCTCACCACCACACCACATGGCCAGCTCGGCAGCCTTCTACTGCACTGCCTCCCACATACCTTCCCTCCACTTCCATCCCCCATGGTATGGTACTGGTCACCTTCCTTATCACCCTTTGCTACCCTTTTAGGGTAGCCCACAACACAGGTGCTGAGACTGAGTCATTGTTATTGAAGTCACTCAATCTCAATCGCCCTATTCACTGGATACTGGACAAGGGACAAGTTGGCTAGGGAAAAATAAGTATAAACAGAGAATTCATTGAAGTAATTATTTAAGACCTTGGCTATCAAGCTGGGTTTATTTCAGTTAGCACCCTGCATATTAAGACCTGCAATGATTTTTATTTATTTATTTGAAATGTGGACAACATCTTTGAGCACAAGTTCTCTTTTCCAAAGGTTCCACATCAGTAACAAAGAGGTATACACCACATTGATTCACAAGAGCCACATCTGTAGTAAATAGATAACTTAGAATCAGTACGGTATATACTACAAGATTACATAAGCTCAAGGGGAGCCAGATCAAGTGCAGACATTATGGCTGCAAACAAGGTATAAGTGATAGCGCTGTGCTCTACTTAACAAATGGTAATTCCCTCAAGGACATATTTCTATCTTCATAGGTATATCATAGGTATCATAGGAGTTTACAGAACTTAGGTTAGACTTTTGTCCATTATGCTCGCTACTTTTAAGGTTTTAGTACTTGTAAAGGTTCTCTGAATCACTATGCTGTAAAAGGTGTCCAATTTGGATTTAAACATCTTGGTAATCGTATTACTCAGTACCTCAAGTGGAAGTTTATTCCAATCCTGTACCACTCTCTGACTAAACCAATTTTGGCTCCTTACTAACTGTGGTTTTCTATCTTTCAGTTGTAAGGGATGAGCTTGGGTGTTTGCACCTGCTTCCTGGTTTCTAAGCCCAGATTCTCCCACAAATCATTATCAGTCCATGCTTTATAAGTGAGACACATGCACCCTCTTTTTCTACTATATACAAGGGGGTAAAGATCCAGTTCCCTAAGTCCTGAGTCATAGTTTTTCCCATTGATACCTCTTATTCCTTGTTGCCCTTTTCTGTACCCTCTCTATCATAGCTATTTCCCCTTTCCTGTAAGGAGACCATACTTGTGAGCCATACTCCATGATAGGCCTCACAAGTGAAGTATACAAGGGTGCATCACTTCCCTGTCCCTGCTTGCAGTGTGTCCTAATATGCAATTCCGCACCCTATTTCCTTTTTGCACTATATTCCTACAGTGGGAAGAAAATTGCATATGCTGGGATACGAGAATCCCTAAGTCTCTTTCTTCTGTGGTCACCCTCAAACTAATCTTATTTAAGGTGTAACTGTGTGGGGGGTTGTTCTTGTCCAAGTGCATCACTGTGCATCTGTCCTCATTTAAAAGAAGCTTAGACTTACCAGTCCAGTCCTGGACATAGTTAAGAGTAGTTTGAAGTGGACTAGATCCTTCCCCATTTTTATTACCGCACCTAGCCTACAATCATCTGATACCTGGATAGCCATATCTCAGAACTGTCATACTGGATTGATGTTACATATAGATTAAACAAGCAGGGACCCGGAACTGAACCCTGAGGAACTCTGCTTGTCACCATTGGCCAATCTGAGAATGCTACTTTTATAACAGACTTTTATAACAGACTCTCTTCCTTCTGTCATTTAACCAATCCTTTATCTAGTTAACTATGAAGTCTTATATACCCATAATCCTTAAGACTTCCAGTCACTTAGAATGAGGCAGTTTGTCAGTGCCTTGGAAAAATCTAGGAAAACCACATCCACTCTTTGTCTAGGTGCAGCATTACTTTATCATTAAACTGCAACGTGTTTGTTTGACATAATTTTCCTATGGTGAACCTATGCTGTGTTTTGTATCTCAGGTTTGCTGTGTCTACGAAGGCAGATATGCTGTCCTTAAGTATGCCTTCTAGTATTTTAGAGGGGATTGTTGTTAATCTGACTGGGCGGTAGTTTGGTGGATCTGATCTAGAATCTGTTTTAGATAAGGGGATCACTGATGCCACCCTCCAAAGGTCTACTACCCTCCCATCAATCGAGGTTTGGAATATGTATGTGGGGGGGGGGCATTTCCTCACTGAGTTCTTTGATTACTCTAGGGTGTAATCCATCCGGTCCTGGTTATTTGCTTGGGTTAAGTTTTTCTCCCCTTAATTCTGCATAGTCCGTTGCAACAGCATCCTTTTTTCTATTCTTTGTCTTTTATTTTTCTGCCTCGGTAGGTTGGCCACCTACCTAAGTACCCTCCGCTCTCACTATCTGTCATTCTAGTATTTAACTTTCACTTTCTATCCTCCATTTGCTTAAATAGTAACAGAAAGCAAAGAAAGGCTTGTTAAATGAAGAAAGACCATGTTTACTCCTCTATTATCTTTAATACAAAAAGAAGGACAATTGCAGTGTTTGTTCAAAAGAAGACCTGTTTCTGGTATAAGTTAACCCCCAACCCCTTCTGTTTTAAAAACCAGGCACATTAAAAGCAAACTGTAACCAAGGGAAAGACTTGAAATAAAACTACTGCAATATTGTAAGTTGCTTAAATACCTGAAAAAAGGCAACAAGAAGAGTTCTTTGTTTTGTTTTCCTGTGTCCCTTTCCTCCACCCTACTAGGCCAGAACTGGGCCTACCTGTCACCTGGAGGTGAAAAGTGTTGTGTGAAACTTACATATTTCGTCCTTGGAAAAATTTTGCGAAATTCACTTATTTCATGAAATTTTTTCGCCAGGCATGTTCATTTTTCCTGATCAATCCCCCACCCCAATATGCTTTTTTAATATATTTCCAGGTGGTCTAGTGGCCCCTCCAGCCCCCCACTCTGGCAGCTGTCCCACCCTGCTCACTCCCCTATCCTGAATGGCAACAAGTTGTGTGGTGTAAAAAATAAAGCAAATAAATTAACCTTGGTGGCTAACGGCCCTTCCCCCTGACCCCATCAACTGTCCATCAGCCCATAGTTTTTTATTTATTCCCTGGTGAGTCTAAGCACCACCCCCAACCCAGCAAATCCTGTCCCACCCCACCCCCCATCCCGAAACAAAGTGGCCCACCAGCTCAGCCCTCCAGTCTCTTCCATGGCCAGCAGCCACTCAGATGTGAATGAATGAATAAATGAATGGAGAGCACATGCCCCTGCGCTCATTCATTCATTCATTCATTCATTCATTCACATCTGAGCAGCTGCCGGCCATGGAGGACAGCAGAGGGCTGAGCTGGTGGACTGCTCTGTTTCAGAATGGAGGGATTGGGGTGGAATAGTATTGCTGGGTTGGGGGGCAGGGTAGGCCACTAGACCACCAGGGAATAAAATTTAAAAAACTATGGGCTGATGGATGGGTGATGGAGTCAGGGGGAGTGATCATTAGCCACCAGGGTTAATTTCTTACCTTTTTTTTTATACCACACTACTTGTTGCCTTTCATGATGGGGGCCACTAGACTACCAGGGAATACATTAAAAAAAACTATGGGCTGAGGGACGGGTAATGGGGTCAGGGGGAGGAACCACTAGACACCAGAGTTAATTTCTTTTTTTTTAAACCACACAACTACTTGCTTTAAATTAATGAATGAGCAAGTGCACAGCACAGCGCGCATTCATTCATTCATATGTCAGCAGGCTGTTGACCATGGAGGAGAGTGGAGGGCTGTGCCGGAAGCCTACTCTGGTTCAGGATGGGGGGTGGGACCATACTTTCTGTGTTGGGGGTGGGGTGGGCCACTAGACTACCAGGGAAATTTATTAAAAAAACATACTGGGTAGGTATGTGGATTGTGAAGGGGATTAATCAGGGATACAGTCACAGTCAAAGACATTGCCAGATATTTCCTGAAATTTCTGTGATGTTTCTAGAGAAATCTCCTGTTTTCTCCATTTACACAGTAGGGACAGCAGAGAGAAACTTTTAAGAAATTTCATGAAATATCTGGAAATATTTGCCCATGTCTGTGGCTACTGCTGCAGGGAGGGAGGAGGGTTCACTAGACCACCAGGGAAATGGCATAATTCCACCAGTTGTGGGTGAAATTCAGCCATTCCAGGTGGAATATCACATTTCCTGGCCGAAATTCTCGCAATTTCGCACCCGCAAAAGTTTTTGCATAATGCTTTGATTCTGCAAAATATTTCACGCTGTGAAATTGCCTGTTTCTCGGGATTTCACCCATGAAATAAAACTTCGGCACATCTCTGGGAGGAAGGGAAAGCTGCAGTATAAAAACTGCTAGCTGCACAATTGAGCAGACTCGATAGTAAAAGGCCTTTATCTGCTGGCAAGTTCGCATGTTCATATGAATGAGCTCTCACTATAGGAGAGCAGCACCCTGTTTAGACTATTTATTGTAGTAAACCTGCCACTCATTGTGGAAATAGAAGCGATTAAGCACTTATTAAGTATGTCATACACATGCTGGGGTCTATAACTATTGTTCTGTCAAGACTGTACCAAATGTGCTTAAGTGGTCCTATGTAATAATGAAAGCTGGTTACTATGGAGGAATCATCCTGACACATTTGTCTTAGGGATAGTTAGTAATTTCCCTGTATTAGATAAGGGGTGGATCAGGTGACTAGACCTTTTTATATAAAAGCCAACTACTAGGGGCTAGGGATTTAGATAGGGAGATCAGTTGAACACAAGCACTGGCAGATTGACTGATTTCAGGCTTGAAGCTAAGCCACAGTATGATGAGTATGACTAGCCTCATTTTGCTTTATATATATACTTTTTTATTATTTTGAAATTTTCTGAGTAAAATAAAATGTTAAACACGTGTTTGCATTTTTTATGCCCCTAATTCTTGGTTTGCTGTGTTACCCATCACCCACACCTGTTCACAGTATAGCAGCATAGAGTTCAGTTAGATGGCACCCAAGTCACAACATTATACAGAGAGGTATTTGGTCACATAAATCAACGGCAAGCAGATTTCAAAGCATGTTCCTTTCTTACGGTAATCTTAAAAGCTGCAGTTTGGTGAAGGTCCACTAGGGGATTCAGGGAAATCATTAAACCACCGTACAGCTTGGATGACAAATGTGCATCTACCCTGGATTGTTTTGTGAATGATTCTGTATTTGACTATGTACTTCAGTCTAAATACTTGGATCTGTTGCCTGACCAAACATTGGCATTTTCTACTCATATTTACTGAGTTGTTGCAAAGCACTTTAGCAAACTGGGGGATCTCTATAGGTTACAAGGTAACGTTTCCCCAAAAACAAGAAAGCACAGACTTCTCCAAGACTGTTTCTATCCATTTTGCTTGCATCCCCTACTTGCCGTCACTAGGGGTCCAGCCTTCCCACATCACCAGAGGAACCAGCTAGTCCTGACTTGGCCTGGTGCCAGAAAGCCAAAGTGGGGCTACTGTGCAGGTCAGGTGTGTGTGATGTTTGTGTGAGCGGGTTAACAGTGCACTTAAAAGCAGAGCTGATCCAGTGGTTCCCTAAGTGAGTGGTTCCTCCTGGAGTGGCAGAAGCCTCCACTGGGAGGCTTACAAGGGAAGATAATGGGTGAGGCTATTGTATTAGTTTTGTGTTTTACTATTTGAGGTTTTTAACTGTTCATTTTGATATATTGATTATTTAAAAAGTAAATAGTGAAGGAAGGATGATATTTTAGTAGTTAAGCGAGAAATTAAGAACGATTAATTTTTAGAGTACTGTAACTGAACACTGTTACAAGGTGGTGTGGGGGGACATTTACGGATAAAGTACAACTAGCACTGTGTGGAATTTTCAAATTTTGGCAGAATGAAATTCTTCAGAATTTTCATAATTCCACCGAAATTCTGTCAAATTTCACCACAACTGGAATGATGAAATTCTGAAGTAGAAAGTAGTTGTGGAATGAGCTTCCATGGAAAAAAAATGCTGTTACGCCGAATATTATTCCTCAGAACTTGTTATTTTTCATAGAAATTGTTGTGGAATAATTTTCAGTGGACAAAATGCTTTTCCACAGAATATTATTCTGCAAATAACAGTGGTGGAATTCTACAGAAGAAACAGTGAAATTTCAGCAGAAATTCCACTGGCCAAATGGCCATTCTTCCCTAATTCCATTGGCAGAATTCCACATTCTGCACTGCATTAAGTAGAACCTATTTAAGAAGAGAAAGGGAGACTTTACAGCTGAAGCTGTTTCTTATAAACATGAATTTGTTCCAATTCCTGATATACTGGGGTTTGGGTATAAAATCAGAGGGAAACAGTTTATTTATTTATTGACATCTCAGATTAAGACTTTTGAGCTGGAATCTCATTTACAAAGATTCCACGTAGAGATCAGATATATAAATGCAACAGACATAGAGGTACAGAGCAGAGTTTAACTAAGGTTACAAATAGTAAACATAGAAGTTAAGTCAATGCTTATACATGGCACCTGTCGAGATTGTAGTAATGTGCTTGGTGAGGCTATTCTGTTTGGATAATAAGCAAACTTAAAAAAGAAGAAAAAACAGCCTTACCATTGGTGCTGTTGAGAAAGCATGTAACATGTAGAAAGAGAGCAGAAAGTGTAGAGGGTGGATAGGAAAAGTGGGGCAGGATAGGGGATATGAGATAGGTAAGAGCAGTTGGGAGATGGCAGAGAAGAGGAAAGGAAATAACATGACTGGAGCAGCCCAGAGGGCCTTGTTAGTGAATGAGTGGTGGTGGTGGTGGGGGAGTTAAACAGAAGGAGAGCTCTGAGGTAAGGGATAGGGACATGTGCTCATACGGGTAGGTGTTTGAGGACAGACTAGTGCCAGGGGAAGGAAAGGTGTAAGGACTAAATTAAATGCTGCGGGGGGGCTGTTAACAGGGGGGAAAAGAATTTGGAGTGGGCAGTTTAGCAGTCACAGTCACAGCAGCTAGTAGCAGATAGGTAGGAATGAAGTTTAGTTTTGAAGGGAAACAGTTTGGGTTCCAATTGGAGGTCAGAGTGGAGCGAGTTCAGCAATTTGGGGTCTCTGTAAGTGAAAGAGCATTGTCTTTATGATGTTCAGTGGAAGGGGACTTGATATAACTTCACGGTATTACCTCTGGTTGGCCTGCGGTTATTGGAGGGGCTGAGGAGGGAGTGTAAACTTGGAGTGGTAAGGCCAAGGGTAGATTTCTTGTTGAGTAAACATATCTGGTAAAGGATCCTGTTATGTAGGTTAAGCCAACCAGTGTGGGCACAGATATCACAGGTGTGTGCTAAACAGGGGCTTCTAGTGTGAGGTGGCAGGCCTTGTTTAAGGCCAGTTTGATTTGCGTCAGCGCAGTGTCAGTACTTGACCCATAGACAGCCAGACCATACTCAATTATGGACAGTACTGAGCTACTGACAGCAAACTTGAGGGCTTCATCTGTGAGGCAGTGCCTGTGCCTGTAAAGTTGGCCTAAGCATGAGTTTACAACCTTGGCTACATAGTCAGTGTGAAGGGAGTAGGAGAGGAAGCAGTCGAGGGTGACCCCCCAGGTATTTAAAGCTAGTGGCTATGTTTAGAGCAGAATTCTTGTTGTTCAGTATCTTGGGGTGATAGGGTCGGTGCCTGCTGTGTGGGGAAACAAACAGCATGATCTATATTTTTTGAAGTTCCTGAGAAATTTGGAAACACAGAACCAGGCTCAGAAGTCTGAGTCTGTGTTTTCCGTTCAAGGAGTATGGGATTAAAGTGGCTAGTGAACACTACAGCATCATCTGTGTATAACAGTATATTGTCAGAACAGGCCTCAGGGAGGTTGTTTAGAAATAGACTAAATAACGGTGGTCCCAGCATAGAGCCATGTGGTATGATGGAGGTGACATTACATTGGTTGGAGAGAATGTCCAGAATTTTGTCATGCTGAACTCATTCAGGGAGGTAGCTCTGGAACCACCCTAAGGATGCTGGGAATAGAACTGTGCTGGTCAACTGTCTGAGAAGGAGTGGCACCCCCACCCTCAGATCACTCACCTGCTGCTCATATTTATGTTTACCTGGTGTCTAGTGGCACTCCCCACCCTCTAATCACTTGCCTGCCATGAATATTTATGCTTCCCCAGTGTCTAATGGCAGCCCTTCACCCTCTGATCACTCGCTCACACAACACCCATATTTATGTTTCCCTGGTGTCTAGTGGCCTCCTGTACTTGGTTGGGTACAGCAACCTGCCACAAGCCCCCCTTTCATGGTTATTGGTGGAACAGTGCCACAGGGAGCCCACATGGTGACTGGCACAAACCTCCTCTCACTACCTCTTCTGGCTGCCATATGTAATGACAGGGAGCATGCAGGTCACATGCACCATACCATTACATATGGCGGCCAGCCGAGGTGGTGAAAGGAGGGCTGCGTCTGTCACTGTATGGGCTCCCTGTGGCACTGACCCACTTGACCAATCCACCAAAGACTATGGAAGGGGGTAGTTGAAGTTTGGTGTGCCCATTCCAATGTAGATGGTGTGGAGGGGGCCCTAGATACCAGGGAAACATAAATATGGGTGGCAGGTGAGTGAACAGAGGTTGGTGGGGTACCATTAAGCACAAGGGAAACATAAATATGGGTGGCGGGCAAGCAATCAGAGGGTGAGTGGTACCATTAGACAAGAGCAAAACCTACATTCGGATAGCAGGGTGAGTGATTGGGAGAGTGGAGGTTATCACTAGACACCAGGGAAGCAATATACAAAGTGAGCAATCAGAGGTTTGGGGGTGCCACTAGACACTAGGGAAACATAATTATGGGTGAGTGTTCAGAGGGTGGGGGGTGCCACTAGACAGCAGGGAAACAGTAAGTGACAGTCGATCGAGGCTGAAGGGTGCCACTAGACACCAGGGAAACAAATGAATATGAGGTTGGGAGCCAGCGATACACAGTTTGGTTCATTCATTCATTCTGCAGCTCAGTGACTCACTGAACTGCAGAATGAATGTAGGAATTGCAGAGTAATGCTATTATTTAAACTGCCGAAAGAAATTCCACAGAACTGATCTCTGACAGTGATCAGTTCTGAGGAATTTTTTTCTGCAGTTTAATACATTAATTTTCCATTCGTACATGAATTATGCTGTTCTAAATTGGGATTTCTGTGAAAGTTGCAAAAATTATTTCCAAACTTTCGTGGAAGGGAAAGTCCTACTATTTCGCCTGCAGAAGATTTTTTTGCTCAGTTCTGGTTAGTATTTAAAATGCCAATTAGGAGTGAATAAATGTAATATGAACTACTGACTTCACTATAAACATATTTATATCCCTGTTTATTGATAAATGTAATTGTCATGCTCCTTAAAAGAGCTACTAACGCCTCAAAGAAAACTTTAAAAAAGCATAATAATTAGGTACAATTCTGCCTGCATTCTATATATATTTTATGTATTTCTCCTCCGCATTATTTATTACTAAGGAAATTTCCACAAATATATGATCTTTATCCCTTAGAGTTTCTTTAGAGTCCATCTGCCTCTGTAGCTTAATCCCTACTTCAGGTCATAATCCTCTGTTGTGACATCACAATCTGTTGTCATGGGAGTAATTGTGATGTCACAAGCAGTGCTCTGTAACTTCAGGTAGGGAGAAATCAGCAGGAACAGATAAACTCTTCAGGAGCAAAGATCCTGTTTTCATACAGATGTCCTCGGTAATAAATAATGAGGAAGAGGAATTCAGCACTGATGGGAAATAAAAGCTGGACTGTATCTGATTATTTGGTTTTGTTAAAGTTGTCCTGAATGTGTCACCAGCTCTTTAAAGTAAAAAGGTTAAAAATAATCCTATTTAGCCAGTAGTACTAAAAAATAGATTATAGAGAAAAACAAAGAATATTCAGGTGAACAAGCCAGGGAAATTTTTTTTAACGTTAAACTTGTTATTGAAATACAAAAACATGAGAACAATATTCAAGGCCAAACAAATGTGTATTGAGAAGAGAAAATTAGGAACATCGTGAGGAATATAGCACAACAAATATGTATATAACAACAGTAATAAGAAGGAACCTTACAGCTTATAACACAGAGAAAACTCATAAACTATGAACAAGATTTGAAACATAAGCAATACAGAGCTGGTAAAATGAAAGAAAACCAACTATACAAGCTGTTCACTGTCACTAAAGGGAAGTGAAACAACCCATCACAGGAGCCTGAAGGAAAATAGAACAAGACAAAAATAGAAAGAGGGAAAGAAAGGGGGATTGCAGGACAAGGGTGGGACAAAGAAAAGGATGGAAAACAAAAGTAAGGGAAATAAACAGCAAACTGTCAAAAGGGAAAAATAACACCAAAGACTATATTAATAGGGGGAAGGGGAGGAATGGATGTCTAAGTAAGTGGTAAAGGGGACCCAAATATTGTGTATGTCAACATCTGGGAAAGAACTAAATAAGATAAGCATTTATGTGAGGCAGGCTGGCCTAGGGCTAATTACTTTAGTAAGGAGGGAGTCGCATGGGAGCACCAGTGATGAAGGATAAGCCATTTGGCAGTCAGTACCGCGGCAAGGTCCCACGGCACATGAGGGTCAGACTGAGGTGCACCAAAGGAAGAAAGTCCCAGCAGAAAAATAGGGGCATCAAGACAGACATAACTGGGAAGGATGATCTCGCAAACATGTAGGATCTGATCCAGAAGGGCCATAAAATAGGGCAAAACAAAAGAAGGTCAGAAAGAGAGCCCTCCTGAGAATGACAACACCAGCATCTATTGGTGGAAAGCAAATGCTGAGCATGCAGCAATTGGGGGGGTCCTATACCACCAATGTAACACTTTCTTTTGGATTAGTTTGGCCCAAAGGTCCTGTCAGGCCATGTGGGCATGGAACCAACACACCTCCCAGTCCTGCTGCTAGATGGAAATCTTCAACTCTGCAGCCCATTTATCTTTGAGATGAATTGTGGGATCAGATCCTGAATGGAAGTATAAAACTTACTAGCCTTCCCCTGAGGAAGAGAAAAACATTTAGAAATGGGTAAGTCTGGGGGAGAGATGGGGAGAGCATGAAGTAAGGACTGAAGGGCAGAACTGAGTTGTAAGTAATGCCAATACTTCCTAAAAGGGAGGAAGGTGGAACCTGTCCTGAAGGGCCTCGAAAGCTAGCAAGACAGGTGATTTAGGGAGAAACAGTTGTGATAGCTGAAAAATGCCCGCTTGTTTCCAAGTGACCTAATTAATGGTCTTCTAGCCAATGAGAAAATGTGAGTTGTTCCAAAGAAGAGTGTAGATGATGGGAAGAGGGTTCATATTGGTCACAATGGAAAAGGACCACCAGTATCGGACAGACATGGGGAAGGTAGAGTGGTGCTGAGGTGGTGAATGCCAGGATACATAAAAGGCCCACAGGGGAGGGAGCACTGAGAGAAGAACCCACCAAATCAACCCATGGGGGGGCAGATGGGTGATCAAAGGGAAACAACTGAATAACCTGGGCAAAGACTAAGGACCGATGATAATTCCTGAAGTGAGGAAGACCCCACCCACCACAAGTCCAGTGCTGGCACAATTTAGTGCAGTCAGTTCTAGGAACCAACCCTTCCCAAAGTAAGTGCCCCATCAAACGATCAAGTTTATCAAAGTATAGCTCTGGGACAGGGATAGGAGAGCAATAATTTTGCCTGACAAAGAGTGATTTAGAGTTTTCCAATTGGCTAGGTCAGCAGTCAGGGAGTCCAAAAGAGGGTCAAAGTTAGCAGCACAAATGCGGATAAGGGAGGGGGTGATGCAAATACCCAAGAAAGTAACGCCCTCTGCAGCCCATTTCTACTCAGTGTCGACAAACTGGGAACTGAGGCAAAGGGGGTTTAGGGGTATAATTTCATATTTCATATAATTAACTCATAAGATGGAAACAGCAAAGAAAGAGGTTCTAAGAGACTGTAATGGAGAAATGGATGAGGGAGCATTAAACAGGAGTCATAGCAAATCATCCGCATAAAGAAGACACTTATATTTGGAATGAGTGGTTTTGAAACCTGCAATCACAAGGGCAAACCACTGGGCAATGGAAAGGGGTTCAATAGATAAAAGAAAGAGTAAAAGGGAATGAAGACTACCCTGATGGGTGCCTCAAAACAAGGGAAAGGGAGGCGAAGGGAGAGAAGGCTATTAGTTAGAACATGAGCAGAGGGGATTACTATACAAAGTTTGAAGGGAGGAGAGATAGTAGGGGCCGAATCCCATATGCCTTAGGACTTCAAAAAGGAAGGGCAATTCAACAGAATTGAATACCTTCTCGAAGTCTATAGTGAGAGCAGTGGCAGATGTAGACAGGGACTTTGCTAAGTGATGGATGTTAAGCAGGGTACAAAGGAGGTCAGAACTAAGGTGCCCTTTTACAAACCCATCCTGTGAAGGATGGATGAGAAAAAGCAGAAGTCTTTCTAGATGCATGGCAAGGATTTTGGCAAAGATTTTAGCATCAAGCATTAATTAATGAGATTGGCCAATAGCTACTGGGGGAAAGGGGATTCTTGCCTTTCTTAGGAAGGAAAGTGATAGTGGCTACACTGGAGGTGGGTGGAACATATACATTTTTGTATAGCATATGAAAAGGTGTGAAGAAGAGGGGATAAAATGTCCAAGAGGGACTGATAACATTTTGTGGGAAACCCATCTCCACCTGGGGATTTATTTTTGCACAGGGATGTAACTGCTGATACTATCTCCTCACTTGTGATGGGAAGATCTAAGAATGCTTGTTGAGTTGGGGAAAGGTGAGGAAGTTGCAAAGGATCAAGAAAACAGGCCAACTGGTCAGGAGTAAGATGAACCTGAGAGGAGTAAAGAGTAGAATAGAATTGTGGCATCAACAAATTAAGCTGAATGGGATCTGTATGAACCCGGCAGGCAGGATCCCAGAGTCCCGAGATATGCCACTCTGCTTGCTGTTGATGTTGCCAGTAAGTGAGGACTTTGCTGGTCCTCCCCCCCTTCCCCAATATGTGTGATTGTCACAAAAGGGCCAGCTCTGCCTTGCAGGTGTAGAGACGGTTAGGAGAAGTATGAGTCTTAATGAATTTGGAGGGATCTAAGGAAGGGTTAGACTTAAGCTGAGTTTCCAAGGGAGTCAATTTAAGTTCTAAAGTGTGTGCCTCCTGCTCCTGAGCCTTTCACCTGTGGGTGAAAAAAACAATGATAATGCCCCTAAGATATGCCTTCAGGGTGTCTCAGAGAAGATCATCTGTGACAGAACCATTGCCATTATTTAAAGAAAGAAGTGTATTTCCTGCCTAATCCAAGGAACAAAAGAGGGGTCCTTAAGGAGAAGGGGGGAGGTGCCATGAGGAAGTACATGGAACACAGGGGGACCAAAGAAGGGAAAGTGAAACCAAAGCATGATCAGAAATAATGATAGGATATATATGAGTGGAGATAGTACTTTGAGTGAGATGAGGGAAAGTAAGCCAAAAATCTATATGGCTAAATGAACGATACACAGGCAAATATAAAGTGTAGTCTTTAACTGTCAGAGAAAGGAGTTGCCAAATGTCTGTGAGAGAAAATTCCTACATTAGGTAATAATGGGAAGATTGGGCCTTATGATGAGGTTTGAACAGGTTCTGGGAACGGTCCATTAAGGGATCAAGGGTAAGATTAAAATCACCTCCAATAAGAAGAGGGGCAGAAGGGTTACTGAAGAGAGAAATTTGTTCAAACAGATTGGTAAAGAAAGAAGGGTGGTCCACATAAGGAGCATACAGATCGACCAAAATTACAGGGCCCTCTGAAGAGCTAAATCTAGCCATCACCCATCTACCTTCAGCAACTGCCTGGGAGGCAGTGCATGACCATTTCAAACATTTATGCAATAAAATGGAGAATCCCCCCTTAGCACAGGAGGCCATACTATGGACCTCACAGCCCACCCACCCACCTCTCTTCAATTTATAGGCCTCAAAGTTGGAGAGTTTGGTCTCTTGCAACAACATCACCTGTCCATGTAATTTCTTGAGATGGGACAACATCTTTTATGCTTAATAGGGGAATTAAGCCCCTTAACATTCCACAAAATACAATGAAGGTCAGCCATATGGGAGGGGCTAATAGGGGTAATAACTGGATGAAAGGTGAAGGAAAGGGAGCAAAAAGAAAAGAAAAGAATATATCCCATGGAAGCCCAGGGGGCCAAACAGGGAAGTACACAAGGAGCTGTGATCGCAAAGAGACCAGACTCAACACATTGAATAACAGCACAGCAGTAATAAATGATGAACGGCATAAGAACAGTGCTTAAAAAGACCAGCTATAGCAATGATTACCATTACAGTACTTAAGCAAAATAGAAACCATCTAAAATGGCAAACATGAAACCAAACATAACAGCAACCATAAAATACAATTATTTCAAAAATTGGACCAGATCCCTGACAGCCGCGAGGTGGCACTATGGACATCTAAGCAGAAGAGAGGAAGAGAGGGGGAGGGTAGAGAAAAATAGAGGAAAATGCAATAGGGAGGTAATCTACAGAAAGAACAGGAACCAAAAAGGACACACCATTGTGAGAGAAGGACAAGAAAGGGAAACAAAAGAAAAGAAGAAAAGCATGCCCCTTGAGACCGGGGAAAGCCAGTAAATAGCAACGATGGCTCAGGAATCAAATATCAGGAAGAAAGATCACCAGCAGATCACAAGAAAGACAGTGACGCATACCAAGTATGGAATCCAGAAAGGGAACAAAGCCAGACATATAAGGTGAGACACCAAGAAACGAAAAAGGAGCCACAAGAGCCCAGCAGCAAAAGGTTAGGAAAGACTGAATAACTAAAGAGGAGAAAAGCAAAGAAAATAGAGTGAACAGGAAACAAGAGTCAATGGAAACAAAAGCCAGGCAGGGTGGAACGGGAGGAGCCATGAACAGCCATTATGTGGATAAAAAAGCTAGAAGCAAAAAAAACATAAAGGCCACAAGAAAGAAAAAAAAAGAAGGGAAGAAGGAGGATAAAAAAGCAAAAGGAGGGGAGAGTTAACGAACCCTGGGGCAGTAACGAAAGAGGGTAGAAACTGTCTGCTTGCCCTTTATGTCAAGAGCAGCATTAAGAGGTAAGCACCAGTGACGTAAACACACAATGAGAATTCCAAAGAGACAGGGAGGGCTTGAATCGGCATTCCCAACACAGCAGCAGAGTAGCCAGTGTGAAAACAAAAACATGTACATTATAAGTCCAGCAGATGGCCACCATTCAGTCGGCCTTCAGAGAAGAGTCCTTAGCAGGTGAAGGAGACTGGATGGCTGCCGCAGAAGAACCAGACTGACTTTTGTCGAAAGCTGAGGGAGCTGCAGGGGGCCTGGAAGCAGAAGCCTCAGGTTGATGCAGAGATGACATGACAGAAGAGGATCCTGCACATTGTGAGGGGGTGGGTTTGGAGCCGGGTTGGGGGGAGTGAGAAATGCAGTGCAGAGGAGCAAAGCAGTTGTTAGCCAAAAGACTCCATGACCTATCAGATGAGTGGTCCACTTGTGGACTATGGCTCAGACTATGAGGCTGAAGAGGTGAGTGACTAGGTTTCTGCTGGTTCCAGACCCTTTTCTTGCCAGAGATCCTAGTATGCCATTGTGGCTGTGGCAACACAGTGTCCAATCTAGAGTATGCCTTGGACTCCAAATGGATCTAAGGGCTGAGTTATAGAGGAAGGTGGGGTAGTGTCCATGTCCGGGGGATCCCTTGAGGGTGGAAATTTCATGGAGCACCAGGACTGACAGATGAAATCCTCCACACCCACAGGATAGAAAAAGGAGTTTGGGACCCTGTTGTAATAGATTTTAAGAGTGGCAGGATATAAAAAGCTGTACTGAATGTCAAAATCTTGCAGGACATGTCAGGCAGTAGTAAAACCTCAGCACTGCTCTGTCAGGGCTGGTGAGTAGTCAGGAAAGATTTGAATTTTGTTGCCCTGCAAACTAAAGGACCTCACTCACAGGCCAATGCCCCAATCTGCTCCTTCACTTGGAATAGAAATAATTTAGTTAAAATAGTCCTAGGTCATTGTCCAGGCATTGGAAGAGGCACCAGGGAATGGTGGGCCTGCTCAGTCTCCAGAGGGTGAGGCAATTGTTGTTTAAGCAGAATTGGAAGTACTTGCTGCAGAAAAGCAATAGGGTTCTGGCCCTCAATGGCTTCAGGAAAACCAACGAATCACAGGTTATCATGCCTGCTACAGTTTTCCAGGTCTTCAGCCCAATCCCACAGCAGTTTAAGAGCCTGTCCTGATCCTGAAGGTGGTCTTCCAGTCGTTGGGTAGATGTATCATGGCCATCAGTTTTCTGTTCCACATAAGTCAGGTATTGGGAAAGTAAGATGATATCCTGTTTGATTCTAGAGTTGACTTCTTTCAGGTCACCAGTTTCAGGAAGTAATTGAGCAAACATGCCTCTGATCTCTTGTAGACTATCTGAGGAGGACATTGAGAGCAAAGGAGAAGCAGGAGAATGTAATAAAATTAGCAGGCTTCACCAGAACGGAACACCGGAGCTGAAGTGACTTCTGAAGATCAGTCACCGCAGGCAGAGTTGGCAAGAAAATTACACAGGTAAGTACTTTGGGTGACAAAGGGAGATATTAGATCACCACAACAACCAGAAAGAAACACAGTAAAAGGGACACATGTAACCAGGATCCTCACGGGAGAGAAAAGCTGAAAAACTAAGCTGCCATCTTTATGGTGGCTAGACAACACACCCTCCAGACAGAGACATTTTAAAAAATGGCTAGAAATAGCAATGTTATAGAAAGAGAAAGTTAAAGATTATAAAAACAAGATAAGCATTTGTCAATGCCGAATGTTGTCATGCTGGCATTGGTAGTGGGAGAGGCGCAGCTAGAGACGCATAGTGCTGTGATTTTGTGAATGTGTCTCAAAAGGTGATTTTGCACAGCGAGCACACCACTGTGTGCCACAGCTGCGGAAACACTTTTTGGGCAGGCTGTGAAAAATGGCAGCTGGACTGTTGATACGGAGATGTGCACAAATGCCAGTGGTGAAAATGTGGCATGAAAATATTGCAGATTGACAAAGTTACAAGGGTGCATGGACACTGCGCAATGCACGTTTGCAACATAGTCATCGTATGGAGTTTCGGCACCAAATTTTCAACATAGGCATTTTAGGACCTCTGCTCATGGATAGTGTCACCGTCATTTCCTCAAACTGTCCCAAAAACTGATTTCGCACTACAGCCGTGCAATTCTGTGCCGGACGTGCGAAAACACATTTCAGGCAGCTGCAGTGTTCATAAGGAGGTATGGAAAAATACCAATGATGAACAGCTGGAGTGAAAGTATTACAAATTCACAAAGTCATGAGCATGTGTGCAAACTGTGCAATGCACACTCATAAAACACTCATTTTATTGACTTTTGTTCCCAAATTTTCAATATAGGCATTTTAGGGCATCTGCTAATTTTATTTATTTATTAGCTTTTGGTAACAGGGTAAGTGCGCTAGGCAACAATCCTGCCTATTTTCAGGCATGACCCATGAGAGCACAAGACATTGGTATACAAATTACATTAGTACATAATAAAAAATCTAGGTAAACATAAGACAGCAATAACAATTAACATCATACAAGGTGATTAGAGCAACAAAATCTGATGCAGTGCATAATAAAAGACATATTGTAACAAGAAATGGGCTAAGGTCAATGAATAGTATCACTGTCATTTTCATCATGTGACTCGAACACGGCTTTCCACAGTGACCACACTATTCTGCTCCGGAACTGCGATAACAGATTTTGGTCAGGATGTGAAAAATGACAGCAGTACTGTTCATTAGGAGGTGCAGAACAATGGCACTGTAGAAAATCTGGAGTGAGACTAATAGAAGTTTGCGAACGTACGAGCATGTGTGCAAACTGTGCAATGCACGCTCGTAACACAGTCATTTTATGGAGTATTGTCACCAAATTTTCAACACAGGCATTTTAGGACCTCTGCTCATGAACAGTGTCACTGTCATTTTCGTAATGTGTCCCGAACACTGATTTTGCACAGCAACTGCGCTATTCTGTACCGAAAGTGCAAGAACACATTTCAGCAAGGATGTGAAAAATGACAGCTGTACAGTTCACAAGAAGGAGTGGTAAAATGCCAATGTTGAGAATCTGGCATGAAAATAATGTGAATGCGCTAACGTATGCGCGTGCGTTGTACAATTGCTACGCACGCTAATAAAACAGTTATTTTATGGAGTATTGTTACCAAATTTTCAACACAGGCATTTTAGGACCTCTGCTCATGAACAGTGTCACTGTCATTTTCATAATATGTCCCAAACACTGATTTCACACCATGACCGCGGTACTCTGCGCCAGAAGTGCGAAAACACATTTTGGTCAGGATGTGAAAAATGACAGCTATACAGTTCAGAAGAAGGTGTGGTAATATGCCAATCTTGAGAATCTGGCATGAAAATATTGCAAATTCACTAACTTACGAGCGTGCGTTGCGCAGTTGCTACACACACTCGTAAAACAGTCACGTTTTGGATTTTTTCCACCAAATTTGCAACATAGGGTTTTTGAGAGCCCCCGTCATGAACAGTGGAACTGTCATTTCATTACATGGTCGCAAAAGGTGATTCCGTGCAGTGACTGCAAAATCACCTTGTGGGACTGAATAATGCCATGACAGTGCAAGAATTCATGAGAAGGGGTCCCAAAAACCCCATGTTGAAAATTTGGGGCCAAAATTCGCAAAAATGCCTGAGATATGCAGCAAAGTTGAAAAAACCCTATTCATTCCATTATACCACTTACCGGCATTTCATCAGTTCGCGGTTGGTTTTGAAGAGTGCAGACGTGTTCCCGGTCCACCGAAGATCATCGTGTCAGACTCCGGAGGTAAGTATGGGGTGAGACGGGTGTGGGGAGGCGGGGTGCGCAGAGGATGGGTGCGGTGGGGGAGGGGCATGGAGACTACAGCAGGACCGTTTTTGTTTTACAGGTTAAAATAGAAAAAAAAAACAATCGGGACAGTTTCTTTTGCAGGGCATTTGGCATGCTGGGGTGGGCTCTCAGCGTGCCACCAAACTGTTTAGGGTGTCTGTAGCCAATGGGTTTGGGCACCACTTGGCCGACCAAACAACACGAGGGGCAGTTATGCTGGCGAGGACTGGGCACCCCATCAGCACACAAAGAAGGGAGGGGTGCAGAGCCGAGGGATTGGGCACCACCATCGGCATTAAACAATTGGGGTTATTTCTGCCAATGGGGAGGGCTCTCAGTCGGCACACAAGGAAAGGGAGGGTGGGTAAGAACCGAGGGGATTGGCATCCCCTTGGCATATCACAAATGGGGGCTTTTATGCTGGCGGGGTGGGCTCCCCATTGGCACATTCACAGGGGCAGGGGCAGCCGACAGGGGATTGGGCACCCCGAAGTTAACAGTTCGGCCATGTACATAATGGCATTGAGCAAGGCAAGAAAAGGACCGCTGTGTCTGACGAGCTTTGCTCAGATTGTAGCGGACCTTTTCTTAGATGTGCTCGCCACATTATGTATGCATGGTGTGGTGCCGGCATGCAGGCTGATTGTGGAATGCGGGACGCACCTACTGGTGCGTGCCCTGCATTCGCCCAACAGCGACCAAGCCTCCAAAGCTGCACTGTCCCACAATGTTGGCTGTGCAAGCACGCCAATATAAAAACACAACAGATCCATTGGATAAGTGGTCTTTAATAAAATGTTTTGATACATGCAACAGTACAAAATCGAATATGAACTTTACTAAAGAGGATGAAACAGTACAAAGTCCTGTAGTACAGGCAAATATTTTACATCATTATTTTTGTACATTACCTAACATTAACCAACTGGGGTTTAATGCCATAAAGTGCAAGGTGCTGCATTTTGGGGTGAAGAACCCAAGGAGGAGTTACCAGCTTTGGGGAGTGCAGCTAGCCCAGACAGAGGAGGAGAAGAATCTAGTGGTGCTCATTACAGGGTCAATGAACAACTCAGCATAACGTAGGAAGGCAGCTGCGAAGGCCAACAAAATGCTGGGTTGCATTGCAAGGGCTACATCCTTGAGGAGGGAGGAGGTGATTCTGCCACTGTATAGGTCATTAGTTAGACTGCACCTGGAGTACTGTGTGCAGTACTGGTGCCCATATCTGAAAAGGGACATTAAGTTACTGGAAGGTGTGCAGCGCCGGGTGACAAAGATGATCAAAGGGCTGGGGGACTTATTATACAACAGGAGGCTGAGAGAGTTGAACATTTACTAACTGGAGGAGAGGAAGGACAGGGGGAACATGATTGAAACCTTTAAGTACATGAAAGGAATAAACAAGATAGGTATAGAGGGGCTGCTCAAAGTAAGGGAGGGGAGGGACACCAGGGGCCATGATATGAGACTGGAGGGAGGAAGGTTCAGGAGGGAGATGAGGGGACACTTTTTTACAGAAAGGGTGGTAGCTGGGTGGAATGCGTTACCTGCAGAAGTGGTATCCAGTAGAACAGTGGACTGCTTCAAAAGGGGATGGGATGGGACTGGACAAGGGGGAGGGTCAATGGAAGGGAAGGGTAGAAGGGTGGGGCAGCTGAAGAATAAGGGGTGCTAGCTGCACATTCGAGCAGACTAGACCTCTAGGCCTTTATCTGCTGGCAAATTTTGTATGTTCATACTTCTGAAATTAGAAAACTAAATGTAAAATCAATAGTAGATTTACTAGACCAGCCCTGCCTTGAAAGACCAAAATGTTGCTTTATAATAATGAATCAGAAAGAGGTCTTAAAAGAACTGAAAAAAAAATTAAATATAAAAAAAAGCTACTGGTTTTGATCAGATTGAGGGAAACTCCTTAAAGATGGCAGCTTCTTTCATTTATTTAGTACTTACAAACGTATTTAAAAGAAGTTTATTAGAAAGCATATTTTAGCACACTTGAAAATGTGCTAAAAGAATCCTAATTTTTAAGTGGGGGGGGTTAACCCATCCAATTGACTGGTGTCATTACTGTCAATTTTGTCCAAACTGTTTGAAAAATTAGTATATAGACAATTATATGAATACCTTGAAACTTAATCAATGCTAATGGAATATCAATCTAGTTTTAGAAAAAAGATTAATATGCACCTCACTCATGTGGATCCATTCACATATCTGGACTGTGTAGTATGGTATGGTCTGCATGCCCATTGGCCCATGCTGTGGACCAATGGGCATACAACTATACTGTATGCAGCTGGTTGGCAGGCAGCCAGGTGGCTTGCGGGTGGGGAGCTTCCACCTGCCCGCTGACCCGAGGCGGGGTGGTGGGGCTCAGTGGGTGGGTGGGGGAGGGTGCAGCTGGACCACCAGGGATAATTTGAAATGTTTACTTCTATACTTATGCCTGGGATCGGACTGGAAGTGGTCCACTGGACCACCAGGGATCTTGGACATGTTTTATTTTATTCTTATGCCCGCGATCAGGCTGGATACGGTCCACTGGACCACCAAGGATATTGGACATGTTTATTTTTATACTTATGCCCATGATCACACTGGAAGCGGTGCACTGGACCACCAGTGATATCATATCTATTACAATGCCTGCAATCAGGCATGAGGGGGGTGCAACATCAACAGACCCTGGCTACTGAGCTCGGGTGGCCACCCGCAGCTGGCGGCTGCCGTGTTGCACCCTGAAACACGGTAGCTCACCTGTGGGTGGCCAGCCCTTGCTCCTATTTCTTTTTGGCTCAACTTTGAGCACCAGTGTGCGGCACAAGTAGGGGTTACACCAGCATATGTGCTGCACATCCCAGGCTGAATATCGGGATGTGTGGAATATGCATGGGCACGCCGCCCGCACTTGCGCCACATACATTACTGGTGCACCCCGGCACATCAGGATCTGTGCGGCGCAACATCCCCTTTTGAATATCACACCGGGGTGCATCAGTGGGTTGCCCATGGTGTAACACTGTTGTGCCATGTGCAACCCCCTTTGAATATCCCACCCGAGGTGTTCATCAACCTCTCAAAGCATTTGATTTAATAAATCATGTTGTTTTCTTGGATTAAACTACTTAAGTGCTGCCTCTAGAGTGGTAAATTGGTTTGGATTCTACATGAAAGGGAGAACTCAAACAGTTGTTGTTAAAGGCCATATTTTATCTGTGGGTTATTTAGAGAGAGGCATCCCCAGGGATTGATATGGTATCCAGTGATACTGGTGACTGCAAATGAGTGACTGCATTAATAGCAACTCATTTGCAGAACCTGACTTTTGAGCTACCGTGTAAGGGTAGCAAGGGAAAGGTACAGCAAGGGTAGGGATGAGTGAGGGAGGGAGGTTTCCTGCTTGTGAAAGATGGTGACTGGAAGGGGTGGGATAGGGAAGAGGGTTTGTGTGGGGCTGTGTGGCATACTGTTGCTGAGCTAGCCATGTGGTTTGGTGGTAAGGGTGGCTAGCTTTGGTGCCGCAGGTACAGGGCTGGAGAGGGGTATTTTTTTTTTAACTTATACTTGAATTTCTTATTTTTTGGGACTGTCTCCCCTTCCCCAACATGCAGCCCCCTGCAGTTTGGAGTTGGTAATCTAAAATCAGGGGGGTGGGGGTGCAGGGTGCATAGCTCCCGCATAAATGCTTGTTTTGGTTGCTGGATGTGGTGTCACCAATAAGTGTACATCACCGATTTGCTTTTCGGTGATGCACCCTCGCTATGACAGCATCACTGTTTTGCGATCACCGTTATGACATGGAACCAATCGATAATGAAGTTGATTTGATTTCTAATTTACATATATGAGCTGACTAATCTAATAAATAATACTTATGTGAGATTGCATGCAGCTGACATTGTCTCAGTGTCTACAGATACAAATTTAAAAAAAATGGAAGCAAAGTTACAAACAGACTTTCCGGTAATAGAGTACTGTTTTAAGGAATTAAGGTTAATAATACTGTAAGTCAAAAAAGAAAACCTCAAGTAATGGTCATGAGTTCTCAACAAAATAAAGCAATTAAAGGACTAAAATTAAATTTAGAACTGCCAATGGGATGGAATTAAAGGGATGCAATTACTTAATACTAAAAAATATAAATATTTGGGGGCCAGTTGGACAAACATTTGAAATTTGATGCATATATTCTAAGTACAATATAAAAAGATAAACTGTTGATTCCATGCTTAATGTAGAAACTCAGATATGCTGACTGAAGAGGCAAGAAGCTTAGTTGTAAACCATCTCCTGATTCTGGTGCTGAATTACAGTAATGTGGTCCTAAGGTGTGCAAAGAAGTATCTGTATGGATAGTTTGGGGGTGTTGTATAAAAGCTTGGCCAGATTTATATTAAAATGTCCATTAGAAAAACACTCTTATCAAATGTTTAAGGAACTGGGGTGGGATTCATTAGGTTTAAGATGAGAGAAACAGAACACTATTAAGGTTTTTAAATTAACAGAAGGAGTGATAAAAGGTATCACTTTTGATGTTCAAGAAAATGGTACTAAGAAATATGCTATGAGAGTGGGTCGATGGGGGGGAGAATAAGGGTTCCAAAAATGAGAAATAATTATGGCCAGAGGACAACAAATTATCAGATTCCAGTAATGTGAAGTAATAGCCCTGATAATATAATGTTAAAGAAGTTAGACAGGTTTAAACAGGCTATAAATCTAGACAAGAAAGAGCAATGTAATTGTTAGAACCCTTAGATGGCTTATTTTGGGTCCTAGTTTATTGAAGTTCAACCTATGAGTGAAGTAATATCGATACAAGGCAAATGCTTGGGAAAATATGTATCATGTTGTGTGTCATATTTCTTTACAAAGTTATTCTGTGTAGTACTGTATAAAAATAATTATACAATGGCAAGAAAAAAATCTTTTCTCCGATTGGTCAGTGTGTGCCTCGGACAGTGATGATATTAAGCTATAACATCACTGTATTAAGTTCAGGCACACAATTGACCAGACAACAGTGAAAAATCCCTCCATGCCCATGCAAGCCACTGGCAAGCCAACAGTCCCTCAAGCCGTCACAGCTTAGACCAGCTCGCCCCCCAAACAACAAACACACATTTTCTGCCTCACTGCTTCATTCAATTAAACCAAAGCAACAACATAAAAAAAATGGCATCTCTCCATCTTTGACTGCACTCTAGCTGCCTGTGAATATGAAACCGCGTTGCCCACGTGCTTGGCTGTTTAAAAAAAACACAAACAGTGGAAATGGCATTTTAAACCCTCACCAGTTTCTCAAAACTCAAAAACTTTTCCCTTTTCAGAAAAAGCACTTTTACCAAAATAAAAATGACCCGTAACTTACAGGTCCTGCTGATGTCCAGTTACGCAGAGGGAAACCGGAAGTAACCACTCGGCTTCAATGTTTTTTTTTCACTCTCCATGCCTTTCTGTCACAGCTAACAAAATAAAAAAAATATGTCTTCAACTGCTTCCAAAACAAGCAGCGGGAGCACACTAATTAAATACAAAAGATACCACACGACGAGTGTGTTGGGGAGAGGGAGTTCCATGCACAAGAAAGCCATACATTAGCAGCAGCACCACCTACTGGACTAGTTTTTCTCTTATTTCTGAAATATACCTCTCATACAAAAAACAATACAAATATTACAAAAAAAAGTTTTTTTTAACTTTTTAATATTATTTTAAAGCGAAGCCTTATTTATAATAGCAATAAGGCACTTACTGAGGGGTGTGTTATTGTGTGTAATAATGTCACTCCTGGGGTGGTGGAAGCACTCGGCTTTGCCTTGTGCTTTGACCCACCCCAGGAGTGACGTTATTACACAATAACACACACCCTGTTGTGCCTTATTGCTTAAGTACAAACTGAGTGTACCCACTGCATGTCATGGAAACTTTGTAAATGGGCGCCTTTTAGTGTTTTAGTGTTTTGTCCTGCCTGAAAATAAATGCTGTTACTACTGCTACAGTAGTTGAACAAGTGCTACATAGAAACATAGAAACTGTCAGCAAATAAGGACCATTTTGCCTACCTAGTCTGCCCTAAATCCTCTAGTGTACATGCTGCCCCTCAGAGGTATCATTAGACGATATGGGCTGAGGTTTCACTGCTATGCTGATGATACCCAGCTCTATCTGTCTTTTGCACCTGACCAGGATGGAGCTGTCTCGGTGTTTAACAACTGTCTGGGGGAGATCCAAGACTGGATGGATTCTAGTTGGCTAAAGTTGAACTCGGAGAAAACAGAGGTTCTGGTAGTGGACCCTGGAGGTCGGGTGGTGAGGCCGGGTATCGGTGCTCCATCTGGAATTGTTCTTGGTGGAGTATCTATGCCGTCCCTCAGAACAGGTCACGTAGCCTAGGGTTTATTCTTGACGAAGAGGCTGACTTTCAAAGCTCAGGTGTCAGCCGTTGTCAAGATTTCCTTTTATCATCTTAGGAATATTGCCAGGGTAAGGCACCTTGTTCCGTCTGACTCCCTGCCTACTTTGGTTCATGCTTTTATATCCTCACGCTTGGACTACTGCAACGCCCTGTACTTTGGGCTTTCTGGGGTTGAAATCCGTCGCCTACAGCTGGTGCAGAACGCTGCAGCCCGGGTTCTGACTGGGACAAGTCGTTTCTGTCATGTTACTCCCGTGCTGCACGAACTGCACTGGCTGCCTGTGCGGTGTCGGATCACCTTTAAAGTCATTTTGTTGACTTTTAAAGCCCTTCACGACCAGGGTCCAGCCTATCTGAAAGACCTTTGGTTCCTTACGCCCTGACCAATTACTCCGCCGGCCGACATGGGGTTGTTAGAGATCCCAAGAGTGAGTTTAAAATCTTCTGGCAGCAGAGTGTTTTCACATGCTGCACCCACTCTTTGGAACTCTCTACCATGTAGGTTACGGCAGTGCACCTCTGTGGAAATTTTCAAGAGGGATTTGAAAACCTATTTGTGGAGTATGGCTTTTTTAGACAATTAAGTTATTTATTAATGCTTGGATTTTATTATTATATATTTTATATTGTTGTAGGTTGATTTTATGTACATGTCCTGGTTTTATGTAGTGTTTTGAATTGTTTTTAAGGTTGCTCAGCACCTTGATATACTGAAAGCTGCTGTATAAATAAAATTATTATTGTTATTATTATTAGTACCACCAGAGACCCTTCTTGGACTCCAGTTTACACCCCACACTTGCTTCTAAGATTCCCTTGTGTCTATTCCATGCATTCTTAAATTCTGTGACCATTGTAGCCCCCACCACTTCCTCAAGGAGGCTGTTCCAAGCTTCCACCACCCTCTCCATGAAGAAGTACTTCCTCACATTTCCTCTGAGCCTCCCCCCTCCAGCTTCATAGTGTGACCCCTTGTTCTTGAGAATCTTTTCCTTTGGAAAATGCTCCCTTGCTGTACCTTAATTATTCCCGTGAGGTACTTGAATGTCTCTGTCATATCCCCCAGTCTTCTAGGGAGTGCATATTTAAATCCTTAAGAATTGTTTCATAGGGCTTCTAATGCAGGCCCTGCACTATTTTGGTTGCCCTCCTTTGCACCATCTCCACCCTATCTACAGTATATTCTTTTGGAGATGGGACCTCCAGAACTGTATACAGTACTCGAGGTGGGGTCCCACCAGCCATCTATACAGCGGTATTATTATTACCTCCCTCTTTCTGCTGGTAATACCCCCTCCCTATGCATCCGAGCATTCAACTAACCTTTCCCACTGCCTTGTCATACTGTTTGGCTACTTTCAGGTTATCAGAAATTATAATCCCAGGTCTCTTTCCTATTTTGTGACTGCTAATTCTCCCCCCCAGAGTAGGTATGTTGCCCCTGGGTTTTTGTGCCCTAAGTGCATATTTATGCACTTTTTTGCATTGAATCTTAGCTGCCACACTCGTGACCATTCTTCTAACTTCTTTAGATCCTCCTTCATTCTTTCAACCCCTCCCCCCGGTGTGTCTATTCTGTTGCAGAATTTTGTGTCATTTGTGAATAGGCCACACCCTCCCCTCCAGCGCTTCTGCAAGGTCATTAATAAACACATTGAAGATGACAGGGCCTAATACTGACCCATGAGGCACCCCATTAGTCACCTTTTTCCTCCCCAGAGTGTACCCAATTTACCTCCACTTTTTGATTCCTATCACTAAGCCAACTATCCTAGGCTACTAAGTTTGTTTACCAGCCTTCTCTGTGGAATAGTGTCGAAAGCCTTGCTGAAATCCAGATAGGCCATGTCAACTTCCCCTCCCTGGTCCACTTCCTTTATTAACCAGCTGAAGAACGCAGTCAGGTTTGTCTGGCAGGACCTCCCCACAATAAATCCACGTTGCCTCAGATCTTGCAGATATCTGGTAATAAGGTATTCTCCAATCCTTTCCTACAGTAGTTTTTCCATTACTTTGCCCAATACCGAATTCAGGCTGACTGGCCAATAATTTTTTGCATCCTCTCTTTTCTACTTTTGTATATTGGGACTACATCTTCCCTCCTCCTGTCCCCCGGTACCTCCATATTTCTAGTGACCGATTGAACAGGGCTGTCAGAGGTGCAGCCAGCTCCTCACTGAGTTCCCTCAGCAACCTAGAGTGCACTGCATCTGGACTCCTTGCCTTGTCTACATTTAACTTTGACAACTCCCTTAGGACACTTTCCACTGTGAAAGTGCTAGTGTCCACCTCCTGACCCTTTATGCCCATGTCTTATAACAAAGGCCCATTTCCTACCCTCTCCTCAGTGAATACTGAACAGAAGTGTGGGACTGGGGTGCATCCTGGAGAGACAAAGAGCTATATGCAAGGGACAGTCTCCACCTCAGCTCAGTGGGAAAGGAGGTTTTGAAACAAAGATTGGCTGGATTCATTTAAGCTAGGTGGGGTTTAAAATTGTGAGGGGGGAGGGTTGGGGCTTGAGCTGGACCCTAGCATGCCCATCCAGGATGGCCATGGCCTTCTCCCCCAAGCGAGAAGGAGGGGGTACAGACCAGGAGCACTCATTTGAGCATGACGGGGCTCTAGCAGGCAGGTACCTGGGAGCTCTCAGGGTGGGGGAAGGGAGAATAAGGGGACACATTGGAGGGTGGTCCTGATTAACACCTAGAGCATGGGAAACTAGATGCCCAAGCTTCAGGCACTGTTATTGGAGGGCAAAGTGGATGTGACAGCTGTTACTGAAACTTAGGCCAGTCCTGGGCATGGCTGGGACCTAAACCTAATAGGGTATACCACGTTCAGAAAGGACAGGACTGTGGGCAGGGGAGGGGGAGTAGCATTCATCATTAAAGATGGCATAGGGAAAAGCAGGGTTGAGGAAACATAAGGGCACATGAAGGCTTTTTGGGTCACCTTGCAGGCTCCTGGGGGCAAGAAGGTGATGCTGGGGGTGGCATATAGGCCACCCATACAGGTGGAGGACCTGGAAGAAGGCCTGATGGCAAACTTAGAGACCACTGTGGTTGGGAAGAGAGCAGAACAGTGGTGCTGGGGGACCTAAATATGCCAGGAACTAACTGGGGAACTATGGCATCCTCATAGGTCAGGGAGCAGAGTCTGCTGGAAGTCTTTCAGGATGCATTCCTTGCCCAGCTGGTGATTGACTCAATGAGGGAGGGTTGCATCCTGGGTGTGGTCCTGTTGGACTGAGATCTCATCAGGGATCTAGTAGTAGGGGAACCACTGGTGGGTAGAGACCATGCCACAGTCTGGTTCTCCCTAGACTTGGGCGGGGGGAGTAGATCACATGAAAATTACAGTAGTTGACTTTAGGGTTGCTGACTTCAAAGGTATGGATCAGATCCATAAGGGCTACTTAGTAGAGATCAGGCCAGGCACGGACAGTGTGAGCCAGTGGAAAATTATTAAAAAGGGGCGCCTGAAAGCTACCAAGACCTGCATGAAGGATTGACGCAAGGCTGGTAGAGCCAGGAAACAAAGCTGGTGGACAAGGGAGGTCCAGTATGTGGTAAGAGAATAAAAAGCTGCTTATAGCTGATATAGGCATTCACATGGGATTATATAAAAGGTGGAGTATGATATGATCATCAGGAAGGTCACCAGGGTGGTGATGTCTGCCAAGGCAAGGATGGAGTGGAGTCAGGGGATTAGGAGAGGTGAAAAAGGATTCTTCAGGTATATCAGGGAAAAGAGTAAAGGGGAGGGGCAGATTAGTAGACTGAGGTCAGGGGGGTAGGCAGAGGTACTAAATGACTAATTTGCCTTGGTCTTCACTAGGAAGGATGGTGGGGTGGCACCACACAGGGAGAGGCAGGGTGAACCATTAGATGTGGGGCATGAATGTTGAAATCCCCATTGGTAGGGTGTGGGAAGCCGTCAAGGCCCTAAGACCGAAGAAGGCACTGGACTCAGATGGTCTGCATCCCAAGGCGCTAAAGGAATTGGTGGACGTCCTGTCCGTGCCTCTTTTGAACATCTTTAACTCCTCCCTTCAGTCGGGATGGGTACCTCAGGATTGGAGGATGGCCCACATCATGCCTATCCATAAGGGTGGCTTGTGAGAGGAGCCAGGAAACTACAGGCCAGTAAGCCTGATGTTGGTGGTGGGCAAAGTAATGGATGTCATCTTAAAAGAGACGTTAGAGGTGATTCTGGAGGCACGGGACCACCTGGAAGATTGCCAGCATGGCTTTGTTAAGGGCAAATCATATCAGACCAACCTTGTGGAGTTCTACAATTGGGTGACGAGAGTGTTGGACCAGAGCAGGCCAGTGGATGTCCTCTTTCTAGATTTTACAGTAGCAAGGTGTTTGTCTTGGTGCCACATCCCGGGCTGCTGGAAAAGCTTAGGGAAATGGGGTGAGGGTAAAGATGGTCAGGTGGATAGGGAACTGGCTAGCAGGGAATTTTCAGAAGGTGGTGATAAGGGGGGAGGTTTCATCCCCCTGAGTGTCATTAGCGGGGTCCCACAGGGATCTGTGCTGGGTCCACTCCTGTTTAAAGTTTATATCTCAGACATCAGAAATGGTATCAGGAGTGAGATGAGCCTCCTTGCCAACAACTCGAAGCTGAGCGTGGTGGTGGATGGGGAGGAGGGTAGGTTAGCCCTACAGAGGGACCTGGAGATGCTGGAGGGATGGTCAAGCAGCTGGAAACTGAAGTTTAATACTGAGAAATACAGGGTTCTCCACCTGGGGGCCAGGTACCCAGTTCATGTGTACACCTTTGGAGGGGAGGTGCTGTAGGCTTCAAGAGAGGAGAAGGGCCTCGGGGTGGTTGTGGATGCCAAAATGAACAACTCAGAGCAGTGTAGAAGGGCTGCGGCCAAAGCAAAAAAAATGCTGGGGTGCATAGCCAGGGGGGATAACCTCGAGAAGCCAGGAGGTGCTCCTTCCACTGAATAATTGCCTGGTTAGACCACTCTTTGAATACTGCTAGCAGTTTTGGCATCCGTACATAAAAAGGGATATTGCACTCATGGAGAGGGCCCAGCTGAGGGCCACCAGGATGATACAGGGTCTGGGGAAGAAGTCCTATAAGGAGAGATTCGAGGAGCTCAACCTGTACTCCCTGGAGGAGAGGATGGACAGATGGAATATGATCAAGGTCTTCAAATATCTTAAGGGGGTAAAGAGGGTATATCAGGATAGGGTGTTCCAGCTTAGGGAGGAGGAGGGGGGCCACCATTGGGCAGCCAATGAGGCTGGATGGCAGAAGATTCAGCAGAGAGACAAGGAGATGTTACTTCACTGAGAGGGTGGTGGAACCCGGGAATGCTCTGCCCATGGAAGTGGTGGCTGTAGACACTGTGGGGGGATTCAAGAGAGGCTGTGATAGGTATAGAGGAAGGGTGCATCTCAGAAAGGCCAGCATTGGAGGGGGAACCCAGTCAGGGGATGGGGTGGAGGACCTTGTAGGCAGGGTGGGGGAGGCCATAATGGTGTCCTGAACAGGCACTGATCCCCGAGCAGACTCCATAAACTATAGGGCCTACTCTGTTGGCTTCTTAGTATGTTAGTATGTAAGTATTTGTTAAATATGTACACTTTTTGGTGGTCCTCTGCTACAGCAACCCGTCTTCCCCTTTCAGTCATACTAGCCTTCCCTTGGACTTCCTCTTTTCACTAATTATCTAAAAAATGTTTTATCCCCCTTTTATTGTGATTTGGCTATACTTTTCTCTGTTTTCACTTTGTGCTCCTAAATGCTTTCCTTTTCTCCCTTCGTTTCTTCTGGCAACTTTCCCTATCCTCCTCATTTTGTGTTCTTTTGTAGTTTCTGAAGGCTAGTTTTTTTGCTCTTACTTTTTCTTCTACCTTTCTAGAGAACCATGGTGGTCTCTTTTTTCTCTTGCCCTTACTGACCTGCTTGACATAAAATTTAGAAGCCTTTTCAATTCTCTCTCTTACTGTAGCCTAAAGTTATTCTACTCCCCCTAGTCCCCCCCCACCCACTGTCAGGGCAACCCTGAGACATTCTCCCATTTTCTTAAAATCAGCCCTCCTAAAGACCAGGATCCTTGTCCTTTTGTGGTTTGATTCTGGCCCTGTTCTTATGGTAAGCAAGAATGTCTGTTGATCACTGGTCTCCATGTGGTCCATTACTGTGGTTTCAGCAATGCTTTCCCCATTTATCAGTACTAGTCCAGCAATGCCCCCTCATGAGTGGGTTCCCTAACCAGTTGCCTCAGGAACACACCCCGCATTTCGAGTGACCACCTCCACAAGCTTCATTACCTAATGTTTGCATCTAGAAAGAACAGGACCCCTGCTCTATTGGTCTCTCTGAATACAGAAAAATCCTTCAACCGTTTCTTCTGACCCTACCTATTTCTGATTTTAGAGGAATTTGGTTTCCCCTTGGAATTTATCAAATGGGTCAAAATGTTGTATAGTAACCCAATAGTTCAGATCTGGTGCAATGGCATACTGTCCGCCCCATTCATATTGCAGAGAGGGATTTGGCAGGGATGCCCATTATCATCTTTTCTTTCTAATTAATACCTCAAGCCTTTTATTTGTAATACACTGTTCTAAACAATCTGGCGATTCACGGTATAGAGGTAGGAGGGGATCACTATAAATTATCCATGCATCCGGATGACCTTCTGTTATTGTACATATTGAGGAAGCCTCTATGTCTATTCTGGCTGCCTTTGCTGAAATTAAATGCTTCTCTATTATTTTGGATATAAACTAAACCTGGAAAAAACTAAAGTCTTGCCCCTTAATGTTTACATCAGAAACAGGTAATTTTGGATTTGGGGCTAACTTAGGAACTTAAAGGGCTGACTTATCTAGGTATTCATCTTAGCAGATTTTCCTTATCCTTATAAAAGAAACCTCATTCTTCTTTTACAACAGATTAAGCTTTATTTACAGTGCAGGGCCTCCCTGCCTCTTTTACTCTGGGGGCTTGTCAGTATAGTCAAAATGAATCTCCTCCCCGTGTCTTATATCATTAAAGTATGTTATGTCCCTATCTTCCTAAATCATGGTTTTCTCATCTTCAACAGGTGATAAATTCATTCCTCTGGAAGAGGAAGGCAATCCAATGTGCCTATTTTAAACCTGTTACCCTTAAGGATCAGGGAGGGCTGTGTCTCCCTAATTTTTTCTCTGGTATTGTGCTTTGCATGGTAGTAAACTAGGATGGGGCCATGATTGGTCAGTCCAAAATGAGGATACTTATGTTCCGCTTTGGCTCCTGTTTGAGAAGGGCCTTTATCAGCAGACCGTGATACAGATAAAAAGTTTTCTTTTTTTGAAACTGGCCTCCATACCTAACCGATTAAAAACAACACTGATACTGTGGTCCCTGAAAGTCCTTCGACAGCTGTGCTTCCATATGGGCTCAGATTGGACAAAGGCCCTTGCTCAGCCTGTTATGGGCATCTAAATATATTATAGCACATCACCTGATCCCATATACTTTTGTCATAGGCTTAAGACTGCCACTATTGGTGACCTGTTGGATGAGGGAGGATTTTTGCCGATCAATGGTCTCAGAGAAAGCTACCTTTTACCTCAAACCTTTTTTGATTTTAAGTGTCTCCAACTTAAACAGGTAGTTGCCACTTTTGTGGGTGCTACTCCCTGGTCCTTTCATAATTATTTGTACTTTCCTTCCCTCATTTCCTTAGTGGAACAACCTCATTCAATAACGAGACTTTATGCGCTGTTTCAAACAAAAGATCAAACCAGCCCAATAGGTGTCTGCTATTATTAGCAGCAAGATTTGAATTTATCGGCAGAGCCTCGGTTGTGGCGGACTACGTTGTGGCATTTATATAAATTTGTTGAGCAAGATATGTACCGGCTGACTCAATTTCAAGTTACGCAGAACTTACATTACACCCCTTTGCGACTGTGTAAAATGAAGCAGCTCCCCTCGCCAATCTGCACTAGATATGGAATGGCCATTTCAAACACCTTATTTGGGAATGCATTAAAGTAGCCCCTTTCTGGAATTTTATCAAGGTATCTTTGGATCCCTTGTTGAGACTTGAAGAATATTTTACACTGGACATATGCTTGGTCAGTTTTTGTCTGGATGACCTTACTGGCCAATAGAATGCACACATGGCTTTGATAGCAGTTATAGCAAAGTTAATAATTTTGTGACACTGGATAGATGATGCCATTCCCTCATACAAAGAATGGCACCAAGAAATTCTTCAGGCCCTGATCATCAAAAAGCAAATTGCCTTCGCACAAGGCAAGAAAGAAAGGTATTGCACCCATTGGGAGCAGTTCCACACTTTATTGTCCATTGCGGCATTATCATAAAGGGATGTAATAGTAGCAATATTAATATCTCTTCTGCTGCATCATTACTATTTTCTTTTTAAAAGGCTTCTGTAGCTAGCACTGTTTTCATTTTAAGATGTTATAGCTTTATTATTTGATTATTAGTCTTATCCGCATGTTTTTGGGATGAGGTGCTCCGGGGTCAGGGAGGGAGGGGGAATTGCGGTGTTTCTCTTTTCCTTTTCCTTTTCTTTTGTTATTATTCCTGTTTATTTGCTGTGCTTGTTGTTCATTTTTTTGTTTTAAGCTATATTGGAAACATTTCAATAAAGTATAGTCAATTAAAAAAAAAAGAAATGCCCCCTACAGGAAGTACAGGATGTCCTTACTCTTGGTTGTTGCTGTAGCTGGGATGCTCCAGTCCACATCTGGCAAACTGAAGTCCCCTACTAGTAACACCTTTCCCTTGAGATCCATCTTATGGATTGCTTCCAACATTTCCTTATCAAGTTCTCCACCCTGTGATGGAAGCCTGTAGACCACCCCTGTGAAGAACAGACCCTTTCCTCTTTTCCAGGGGTAACCCACATCACTTCTGCACCCTCCTTCCACTCTTGTATTTCTGTAACCTTTATGTTGTTTTTTACCCAGAGAACCACTCCTCCCCCTTTTCTTTATACCCTGGCTTTCCTAAACAGATTATATCCTGGCATAGCCACTTTCCATTTCTGGTTTTCATTGAACCAGGTTTTGTAATGACTACTAAGTCCAGGTCAGCTTCTGCCACTAACTTTGTTTTTTTTTCTCTTTTAGATATTTCCTGAAGAAGACCTAAGGTCAAAATATAAATTTTTAACTCTATTTTCTATTTTCAGCGTGCATTTAATATGACCATTTTGTTTTGCTTTTAAACCACATGCTCACGCAGTGCCTTGTTTTTGTTTTCTGCCATGGTGGCCTGTAAGTCTGCAATTTTGTTTCTCAGACTTTGAACATTGGCACACACAGCTCTCCAGATAGTGTTATCACCTTCTCTCCTTTCTGCCCTTTACCCTTCTGCTACCAGCTCTGTATTATGGAGATGTCATCTATACCATGGCCTCTAAATAGTCTCTCTCCAGAATAAACTGTCTTTATAGTTGTCTATGTATAGTATGTCCATCTTGAGATGTGTCCCCTTTATCCATCATTATTCTATGCATGATTACCTTGGCTGGACAAGTGTGAATCTTAGACAATTAAGCCACACAACTCTCCAAATGTAGATACAAAATTCTGGGTTGGAAAACTCCCAGAATATGTCTGCTATCTGTTCACTGGTTTACCTATGCTGACTCGTCAACACTGTTGTCAAGGTTCGGCAAAGTGAGATCCCTGATGCCAACAGGCAAAATATTGCCTGTCAGACATCTGTGTGTTTTCTATTAGGGTGGTTGTGACCCCAAACCTACCATGCAGGGGGCTGTGCCCCCGTGCCCCCCAACTCTTAAAGATTCCTAACTCCAAGTTGGCAAAGTTGGCAAAAGAGCGAAATTGTGCCCGCAGGTCCCCCACAGCAACAATTTCGGAACCTGTCAAGATTGTCGCTGTGAGGGATTCCACCACGTGGGTTTCGCTGTGCAGTTGGCATACGCTGTTGTCGCTTGCTTCCAAACTATTGTACTAATTACATAATGAGATCACTAGACAACAGGACAGAATTAACAAGAATTACATTACTAGTTATGTGCAAATACATACAGGCTTGGAATAAAACATTTTCTTTAAAGAAATCTTAAACTGACATGGATTTTGAGCATTTTGCAAATCAACAGGAAAATCATTCCATATTTTTATTGCACTTTGTTTAAAACAATGTTTGATATTTGGTGGTTTTACAGATTGAAACTGCCAAAAGAAATGAATTCTGGCTCCCGAAATTTAAACACTTCCATACTAACATTGAAGCGCCACTTTGCCCATTCCAACTTTTGTCCAAATAGACTTATTTTCTCTTTCCCAATGTCTATATGTATTAAATTTGTTGTACTATTTACTGTTGTTCTGCTGTATATTCCTGTTTTTACTCTATATTGTTATTGGTTATTTGACTATTACCTATTTCTCCATAGTTTCTTCCCCCCATCTCCCTTTATTCCCTCTCCCAAGTCACATTCTCAAAATGAGGCCTGTATGATTCCATGACAGGGTAGGACTGCCCTTTGCCCTTTTTGTCACTTTCAGGACCAGAGGGGTCATTGTCAGTGGCACTGGTGGGACCCAAACCATGATACAGCAAGGGATGCTTTTTTGGTGTTGTTCTTTAGGACTACAGTGCACAGAGACCTAGAAACCTGCAATCAGTCCTTAATTAGATAAATGGGATCAGTGGATAACTGGGGGCACCTGCTGGCTGAGGAGCTGAATAAAAGAAAATACATAACTGTGTTTTTTTATTTGCTAGAATCTTCAGGAAGGGAGAGATACACCCTACAGGACAAAAAGTTGAGGGGAAACTCTGAAAGACATTGTGTCTGAAGGTATATGGGTAGATTAACCCTGTAAGCCAGGGCCTGCTACGATGAAACACAGGGTCACCATTTCCTGCATGATAGAAGGGATTAACTATCACTGAAATTGCCTTGTTTCCTGCAGTAACTCTACTGCAGAACTCTGCAGAATTGAGTTGCATCCCTGGAAATAGGCAGAATTTGTCTAGTGCACTTACCGGGTCAACAGAAACTAAATAAATGCATAAAAATCCTGATGTGCTTCTCTGTAGTTGGGGAAGTCTGCCTGGAGATCTGTTTGAAAGCAGGAAGAGCTGATGAAAATGAGAGGGAGAGAATCAATTCGATATAGACTGCATTGGGCCTTACAGTTAGTGACCAGAAAACATGAGAAAAGCCCTGAGAGACAGTGTATCAGTTTAGTATAGTGCTGAATTAAGGCCATAAATTTGGTCGCCAGAGAAGATCAGGGAAGGCAATTAATTTCTGCTGTATAAAGAAGGGAAATCACTAATGACAGATTTTGTTTGAAAACTGGAAAATAAACCATTTAATTCTAAACTGTTTAAATGAGAGTAAAATAAAGAGTTTAGATGTTTGAACTTTGAAACCTGTTTGACCTATCATTTTGAATATTCCCAAATAGCCTTGGCCATATCATTACACACTACTTGTTACAGATTCCCTGTATTGCTAACCTGATAAAAGTAATTTAAAAGGAATACATAAATAAATATCTAAATATTCACACTTATTACTCACTTGAAAAGTCTCATTACCTGTACTTATGCAATGCTGTAAAATGGTATTTGTGACCCTCACCCAAACTGCTGCCAGAGTCCTGAAATTTTGACTTTCTGGGATGCAAACGTAGCATCAGTATATGTGCCCTTGTCCTACCTCAACTTTGAGCACATACTGTACAACTTTTCTACTTAATTTCTCATATCATGTCACAACAGTTATAGGAATGTCATTAATTTATACCTTAATGTAGTTTCGTGCAGTAATGTTCATTCATGTTTTTGACTTAATTTAGTAATGTTTCTGAAGCTGTCAGTATTGTCTTGTGCTGAAAAACAAAGTGGATTTTGGGGGGATTTGTAAACAACCAGCCTCTAAATTGAATTTTGATAAAATCTCAAACCCTGTTTCACAATAATTTGAAATATATACTCTTATCTCTTAGGTGTACAATGTTGTCTCAGTTGCCCTGTCCACTTGTTCTAAACTGCCAGCACGGGAAATAAGCTTCAGGTACAAGGTCAGTATAGCACAACAGAAAGAGTGCTACAAAAACTGCATAATACAAAGCGCGGAATCATTGATAGTGACAGGGGTATAACAGCAGTAGGGAACTACCACTACACCTGTTGCTGACCAGGAAGTAGATGAGGGGATGAAAGATGCTGTGCTGTGGGTCTGGCTGAGCCACTCCCATGGTGGAGTGGATAAGGCACAGAAGCCAGCAACGAATGAGACCTGGGACTGCAGTTCAGTTCCTCCCAGGTCTCCTGGTATTGCAACCTTATTTTTTTCAAAGAAAATGAATTTTCTCCTCACAAGTTTCACCCTATCCTCAAAGTCCACAGCCACCCTGGAGTTGGTTATTTAAAGTCAGGGAGGTCTGGAGGAGTGCAACCCCACTGCAAAAAGGAACAGTCCCATTGGTTCAATGGGGTTTGCATGTACCTTGTTTCTTCTGTGTTTTCACTGATCCTGTTTAGGTTTGTGTTATTTTTAGAGTGGCATTATTTGCTGTGCTGTTTCATCCATGGCTTTATGACCCCGTGCCTAAGCTTCCATTTCTGTATTCTGAAAATGCTGATATCAGGGACAGAAAGTAGTCAGCACTTTATTGATGTCATCATCCATCCATGGTATGTCATCATTTACCAAGAGCTGCAGTGGGTAAACTCATGAGCTTGAACAGACCCTCTACTCACCCAACATGTCTTAATGGACAGCACCACCTGATTGATGGTTGAACACAGCATCAGATGGTGCTCACATAGGTGTGATGTACATTTATTTTAATGAAAACATTTTCCTCAACAAATTTCAAATATGGAAAATGTATAGGCCTGCCATCACTACATAATAAAGGGATGCAGTTAACTCCTGTATTTCAACATCAAAATGTACTTCCTTTGCTCAGGACCAGTAGGGTATTGCATGTAATTAATTCCACAGATTGGAGTGTGTGATGGAAGAGGAGGAGGAGGAGGGAAAGGGTATGGGAGTGCCTGAGTCTTCACCTGAGTAAACTACTGAGAGAACTCATAGACTAATAAGTCTTGTTTCTGCTGGCAAATTCATATGTTCGTATTATTTCCATGTTTCTTTGTAACCGAGGAGCATGTAAAAAGGTGTATGGTGGAGCCCACTAGGGAGATTCCCAAACAATCCTGCCATGGTCTGGTACATCTAAGGGCCTTCCTGGAAACTGTACAGTTGCAATGTTTGCTTCTGAAGGTGCAACCTTGGATCAATCAATCAATCAAAATCTGTTTTTATCCAGGTGAAACATTGTTGAGAAAAAATCATTTACAAAATGGACCTGCATGTATAAAGTACAATGGCAATAGAGGAGTAACTAAGGGAAGAGTCTAATAGGATACAAACATCAATAGACATGGTATATAAGAACATAAGGTAAAAATATAATAATATAGCAACTTAACATGTCTAAATATGAAGAAAGAGAATATAATATAAATTGCATTAACAGAAGGGAGTATTAAGTGCGAGAGGAGGGAGAAGACAGGCAACCAGTTTGTATGGGAAGGAGGAGAGCCAGGGTGGAAACAGGTAACAGGGTGCTATATTCCAAGCCTCAGGTGCTACAGTTGCAGGTTCAGAAAAGGCTCAGGCGAACAATGTCTTGAACGTGGACAGTTTAATCGGAGTGGTTATTCTAAGGGTTTTCTGCAGCTTGTTCCACAGGGACTGTAGGAAATGGCTGAAGGCCGATTTGCCAAAGCAAGTTCTTGCTTTAGGAATAACAAGAGATATGTATGTCAGACTCCGGCATAGCTTCCAGGAGAACATATGCAAAGACAATCAAAGATATAAGGAGGAAGCTTCTTAATGATGGCTCGGAAGGTCCAAAGGGCTGCATTTTTTTGTTGTCTGTAGGTAAGGGATGTCCAACCTACTAAACTGTAAAAGTCACAAAGGAGGGTGGAATAAAGAGCACCTGAAATGAATCTTAGGGCCTGGTGGTATAAGGTGTCAAGTTTATTTAAGGTCGAGCTGGTACTTTGTCCATATACGAGATTTGCATAATCCAGAAGAGAGAGAGAAATGTTGTTGGAACAAGTCTGGTCTTTGCTTCCACCATGAGTAAATGCTTGATCCGAAAGAATATGTCAAGTCTCCGCTTGCGTTTTTTTCTTAGTTCATCTACATGGTCAAAGAATTACAATTTACTGATGATCCAGACCCCCAAGTATTTAAATTTTGACACAATTTCTAGAGGTTCACCAAGGAAGGTAGAGATCTGGGGTATGGAGTTCAGGTTGGTGGCATAAGTGTTCTTGGAATATGGTGCGAAGAGCATTGCTTTGGTTTTTTTCACATTTAGGAGTAGCTTTAAATGGAGCAGTTTTTTCTGGAGACAGTCAAATTCCAGTTGCAGGCCAAGGCAAGTATTTTCGAGTGTGGACCTTGAAACAGACAATACAGTGTCATCGACGAATAGGTGAATATTCACCTATTTTATTTCTGTGTGAATATTGTTAATAAACATGGTGAACAAGAGGGGCCCAATATGGAGCCCTGTGGGATGCCTCTTGGCAGTATTTTCAGGGGGGGAAAGGTCTCCTTCTGCTTTCACCTGTTGTGTCCAGCCTATCAGGTAGCTATTAAACCATTTAAGGACTGTGTCTTCTAAGCCAAAATTGTGGAGTGTGTCTAGGAGTATGGCATAGTCCACCATGTTGAAGGCCTTGCTTAGATCCAAAAACAGGGCTCCCACATAGTGTTTATTATCCAAGGCATTGAGACAGTCATTGGGTACTTTTGCCAGTGCTGTGATCATGCTGTGGTGAGGTCTGACTCTCGATTGCACTGCGGAGAGTAGGTTACAAGAATCAAGGTAGTTCCTAATCTGGGTGCTTACAAGTTTTTCTAGCAGCTTGGAGAGTGCAGGAAGCAGGAAAATAAGCCTGTGGTTGTTGAGATCACTGGTATCACCAGATTTCAAAAGGGAATGACATTGGTGGTTTTCCAAATATTTGGAAGGGAAGCCTGGGTGAAGGACAGGTTAAAGAGATGGGTAATGGGAACAGCTTGAACATGGTGGCTAACTTTTAAGAATGGATGCTGCAGGTGAGGCTAGTGTGGCCTTGGATACAACTGGCTGTTCTGCAGGCAGTGCTGGTTGGTATATGGGTGCTGATTACATGGTGGTTGGTGATGCTGAGCCCCTGGTAGTCAATTGCACTCTTGTTGGTCAACCCAACCAGATAAACCTGTGCCTCTCAATACCAGTGTAGGTGCCACCATGGGGGATGGCTTTCTAGTACTTCCTCAACAACCAGAAAAGCAATGCACACTAAAGGAGACACTAAGAAACTTCAAGGCTTCTTGCTCACAAAATGTACCAAGTAAATTACTAAGGCAGATGCCAGACACATACAATTCACCACCACAAGATGCTTCTGTGCTTCACTCATTACTGCTTGGCAGGGGATACGAGTTGAAAAAGCCCCTTTTGAAGTCATCAGTTGTAATGTCATATTAGTACACCTAAATGACATTTACAAATTTCAGTTGCCATGATGACCAGGTAGCTTGATGCTTTGTACCAGAAGGAATACAGAGCAGTTAAGATGATCAAAGTACAATATCCATTACCAAATACATAAAAATCCCAAATCCAATATTTGTACAAAGAATGCCAAAAATACTTTTATTTTATTTTATTTATGTTATTTATTTATTTATTATTGTCTCAGATTAAAGCCTTTGAGCTAAAAGCTCATTTACAAAGGTCCCATATCATAGTGAGAAAAAAACAAACAACAGGTACAGTAAATACAGTATATGGAGCAGTAACAAACAGAGTTTTTTATACAAATGAACAACAAGACAGCAGGATAATAACACAGTCATATCAGGTGGCAATGAGTTCAATGACAACAAACATTTTGGTAATAGGAAAAATAAAGTGCTTCAGGAAAGGTAATAGAGGCAAACAAAGCCAGCAAGGGATTGATGTACAAGAGGGAGATGAGGGGGCACTAGAGAAGAAGTGATAAGGGTGGAATGGGGGAAAGGGGCCAGAAAGTGAGTGGCATTGTGGTTAGAGCAGGAACAGGGGTGTAGATAAATGATGTGGGGGAGAATAGATGAGTGTGGGGGTGGGTGGCACAGGAGGTAAGATTATGTTGAGGAGATTTAGACGGTGGGCAGGTAAGCAAATGGAGGGTACAAGAGGGAAAGGACTGAGGGGAGACAGGATGGGCAAAATGAGGGGAGGACTAAGGGGAAACAGGAAAGGGATGGGAGTGGAGAAGTTGGGACACAACATCCGTGCCTAATTTGTACAGAGTGCTGGTAGGGTGCAGGGAAGGGTAGGTGAAGGCAAGTGGTGGGAGGATGTAGATCAATAGTAGCTGTAGGGCTACAGCTGGAGGCTATTGAGTAGGGTAAGGAATAGATACAGGATGAAGGGAGGAAAGGAAGGGAAAGACTTTGTGGAATACAAGGGAGAGTGAGGGTGAAGAGGCAAGGTGTGTAATACACAGTAAGCGCTAAAGTTGATCAGTGTGCTACCTAAGTGTAGGGAGGTAGGGGCAGGAGGTGGATAACAATTAGTCTGTGGCAAAGGGTGAGGGGATAGTGTGAGTTGCAGGGACTGGGGCAGGATGGGGCTAGGGAACACCCCTAATTAATGCTCCATCCAGGGAGGAGGATGAGGGTGAGCAGAGGAGGAAGGGAAATCAAATATGGGGGATTTAATATGAGCAATCGCTCGGATTAAATTGCTCAGAAAAAATGTTTGTTTCATAAGATGAGCATTTTAACAAACCAATAAAGCATACATCACTTCATATTTTGGATTGCTGTTGAAAGGTACAGGCGTGTAGTTCATATTTATAAAAATGGGACTTTTTCAGCTTGTACCTCCACTGCCTGATGAAGCTCTAATGAGTTAAACACCAGGAAACCTTGTGGTTGTGAACTGCATCTGTCTGGCACCTGCTTGAATAATTTATTCAATAAATTTCGTGATGAAAACACTTTGAAGCTCCTTGGAGTCTCCTTCGGGGCACTGCTTTTCTGGTTGTTGCAGACATACTGGGAGTTAGCCAGCCCCTGTGGATGCACCTACACACTGGTATTAAGAGATGCAGGTCCCTCTTTCTGGGTTGAGTATCAGAAGCAGTGGGACCTTGAAACTCCAGGCAGGTACCAGCATGGTGTCTGTGAGGTGTGTTTAGGGAATGAATTTGGCCTTGTTTGTGTCCAGCACAACAGGCACACACCCTCCTATAGAGGAACTTCCTGTTTAGACTACAAATATCTAGTTCAATTATTCTCCCTGGGGCAGCAGCAGTGGATAAAGTTCAATATAAGGAGATCCTTTTGTTTTAGGGGAACCACTGAGCTGAGCATGAGAAAGGAGCAAGCAAAATCTAGGCTGGGAAATAAAACCAGTGTGCCAGAGCAAGAATTAAAGTCACATGGCTTAAAGAAGACTTTTCTAGCACTAGAGAAACTGCTACTCCAGAACATTAATTAAGCAATATACCATGAGAGGGTGTTGGTGATGCCAGGATTTACCCATGCCCTGGGGTGTTGTTGAGTCCTGGCGTAGCAGTAATAACTCTTTACCAGTAGTAATCCTAGCATCTACTACTGATGATGGATATTACTATTATCACTGTTAATATTTTGTGTTTAGTAATTTTTTTATTTTAGTAATTTTTTTAAAATTTTAAATAGGAGAAATAGTGAAAGTGTTACTACACCAGAGAAAATAGTCCATTTGGTGGAGATTTGGGAGTTTGTTTTTCTAAGATGGTGAGCATTTCTTCTAGCTCTGTTTTGTCTATTAAGGTGAATGTAGCATCCATTTGTATTTCATTTTTTTGTTGTTGTTGTTGTGGTAGTGCCGTTTTTGTGTTCCGAGGCACATTTGTTAGCCAGCGGTGAATGTGGTGGTGGGTGTAACGGAGATGGAGTCGAAGTGATTTTTGTGTGTGATAGCTTGAGCGGTTGCTTGGTACCTGTTCTCATGGGGCAGCATGACAAGAGTTAGATTTCTTTTTGTTTATTTTTTTAGATCAGATCAGTGTATACTATATATTCATTCTGGAGTAGGTCTTAGCTATTTAACAGTGTAATTTTGTATATTGGAAAACCAGAGTGGAATTGGAAGGAAAATATGAAAGAGTTGTGAGTTTAGTGGCGATCACAACTGATGTGTTCATTTCTTTGCGCACTCAGACCAATACCCATATCCGATTCAGTATGGAATAGGATAGGGACAGTTCCTCATAATATGGAGTCGGTATGTGGTCTCACGACCCTATTCCAGTGAAGGTCTGATCACTGTGTGTGTGGCTCTGTGACAGAAAGCAGCACAGGGGAGATCTGTGGGGAGCCATTGATGTGCCTCAAAATTGATAGCAGGCAGGTCTCAATGAGAAGAAATGGGATGGAGACGCAGGGAACGAGGTAAGAGGAGGAACGAGGATGGAGAGGAGCAAGTTACTTTATTTTTCCCTGTAGGTGAGTTTTGGGAAGGTAATGAATTTGAAGCTGTTTTCTGGTCGAAATGAGAGTTGACGCACTGGAGTTGGGGATGGCTGTTCAGTGGGTATTGCTGTGTTTGTGACTTTCGGGCTGGTGATGCTCGGCTTAATCTTGAAGTGAGTTACTGATGTGGCTGAACGGTGGCTGGCACCTCTTCCTGTTGGGTGATTGTAGGTTTTACAGTGGGAGAGAGGTGCCAGTCAGCCAATCGGGATGGATAATTTGAGGTCTACTGTTGTGCCCATTGTATAATATCACATATAATATAATATAACCCTAGAGCAGTATTTAGAGAAGGGTCAAGCTCTGAGACGACTAAAGGCTACTATGCTTTTCTATGGTGGATTAGAGGAATTCTATAACTATCTGGCTGGGAAGAGCCATGTTTTGGTTGTTGCCGTCTTGCAGGGCCTACTGCTACATGTTCTTACCCATGAGTTCTGGGGCTACTGAGAGTACCACCATCTCTTCTAAAGTATGTAAGGGCCTGTGCTTTTATGATGTCTACTCCTATTCTCTGCAACTCACAGCTGAAGGAGATCCATGTTGCCGACTCCCTTGCATCTTTTACATTAAAACTGAAATGCCATATTAGACAGTAGAAAGCATAAATGAAGGAAAGCACTCCCTGTGAACTTTTTAGAAGTCGCAGACATTCAAGATAAATTCAAATCAAAGTTTTTCTTATTTTCCATACAAAGCAGTAATGCAGTGAAATATATATCTTAGGCTAAGCTAGCCACACAGGTGAAGGAATTAAGTGGTAGGCAAACATTTGTAAGACTCAGATGACTCCTGTGGGGTTCAAGGGGCTGGATGTATCAAAGACTAGAGAAAAAGGTGTACATGTTCAAAAAGCTGCTGCAGAGGCCAGTCAGGTATTGAAATGGTAATGCTACTGCCCACTAAGCTGGCGATCTGTGTTTGTGAACGGACTCAGGTCACTCAAAAGATGGCTGAGGGAGGGAGGATTGAGCATCCCAAGGACAGCTGTCCTCCATTTTGGTTGAAGGATTCTGTGTCCTGTCCTTCAGTTGCCATCCAGTGGAGGCTAAATGGCACTGCATTTGGGATGCACACGCTTAAGGAAGACCCACCCTCAGTGCTGATATGTGCATGCATGCCTTTGCACAAATGAGCAGTGTACCATTTCATGGTGGTGGCCATCATGGGTACAGACCTAAAATAGAAAAACCATAAGCACAACAGAATGATACACCAATCCCTTGCAGGTCCTACACTTCCAACTATGACCAATCCATGAATTGACTGTGCTCCAGAATGGCTTGTCCCCTCCTTGGTCCCTGCCATTTGGGGGAAATCCATAGGAGATCCTGGGGAGAGGTAAGCCATGGAATGGTGGGTAACAGGATTGGATGGACCAGAAACAGAAGAGGGGCAGGTCGGTGACCAAGGGCCTAAACAAATTATTAAGAATACCTGCTGCACAAATGCAGGTGCAATATATTTTCATCAGAGCACTCTACATGTCCAAAAAAGAGCAAATGTAGCAATCTGCATATGTGCACAGATGCAGAAGGACTGCATATTCACTTACACAACTGCAGAAAAACAGCACCACAAACCCATAACACACACACACACACACCTCTTAATGAAAACAAATGGTGCTGTAGGAAGGTAGGTAGATGTGATTTGTAAAAAGGCATCCCTCCCAAGCTTGTTGCTGCTGTATAATATAAAAATAAACAGCACCAGCATGAGAATAAATAGTATAATAACAAAATTGAAAACCGTAAAGTAGTAAACATCAGAATAATGCATAAATATACAACATTACATAAATGTATAGGATCAAAATATATGCCTACCCAAAAGCCTACTGTCTAATATGAACAAAAGCATAATGATGTTACCTGAGAGCCCAGCTGGAGGGGGTGTTTTCAGGGCAGCCAGCCCACCTGTGTAGAAAGCAACGAAGAAGGAAAGCACGCTTCAATGAACTTTTTAGAAGTCACAGACAGTCAAGATAAATTCAAATCAAAGTTTTTTTATTTTCCATACAAAGCAGTAATTGAATGAAATGGTGTAGGCAACCCCTAGTGCCTCAGATTATAGCCTTCTAACGGGGGTATGCAAGAACTCAGGATACAGTTTGTTAAGTACTCCATTCTTAATTACATACAGCTGTAATCAAATTAGATTTTAAACAGGTTGGCGACAGAAATCATTGAAGTGCTTTAAAGAACAAATGTTCAACATAATTTTTCATCTTTTAACTGATATCATCAAACCGTTTAATATGTATTAGTGAGTTTTCTTATAGAAACAATATAAAAAGGAAATGCATGTGAAAAATACATGTGACCAGCTGGGTTAAAAGGTTGGAGCATCCCACGGACTGCTCTCCTTCTCTGGGGGGAGGGTGGGGACACTGTCTGGTGCTTGATGGACCCCTGGTGGAAGCTGGGGGCACCACAGCTACCGTCACTTGACAGAATTCAGGGGTGGGGCAGATGCAGGATGTCATTGCACATCCCCACCTCCTGGGGGGGACAAAATGGGGAAGAAAAATACCCAGCTTCCAATGCCTTGATGACACCCACTCTGACTGCATTGACTCCCACCTGTCCTATGTTCACGGCACCCTTGGTCCGGAGTGCCGTGACCTCACCCTGGGTGGCAAGCCAGGGGGTCTAGGGAGGATGGCTAATATGAGTAGCCACAGTCTGAGTCCATGACAGGGCAGATGGTCCTGGTAGTAGGGGAAAGCAGGGGTAAAAATACAGAATTAAAAAAAAAAGAAGAAAATACATGTGAAAAAAGTATACAAAAATTCATTTAGGCTTTTTTTATATATAGCATTTCACTATCTATCAATGCATAAACAGGTGAGGACAAGATGAATCTCACAGTCCTCTGAAACATCTAATAGTGTAACCTATACCTGTGCACAGACATAAAATAAATATCTCTCAGTACATGAACAGGGGAGGACAGGGTAATTCACACAGTCCTCTGAAACATTTGATAATGTAACCTATACCTATGCACAAACTTAGGATAAATTTGACTTCTTTGCTTATATTTTTATTTTTTATTTTTAAGCTAAACAACTAACTGTAAATACAGCACTTTCATTTATAAGGTATACCAATAGATAGAGAAAAAGTAGCTGAGGTTGTCAGATGTGGATATCATAGTGGTCATGATCACAAAAACAATTTCTAAAACTATTTTTTGCATAAATGCTAATGGTCATATCTACAACTTAAAGAGAGAAAAACAGTTTTTTTACAGGGCAGGTGGTGGTGAGAGGGATGTGAGATATCAGAATTGCCTTTGCAGTTAATTTCAACCCTTTGCTAAATCCTAGACATATTTTATGGCTTAGACTGTCTACAGTATTTGTGCTAACTCTCTGGTTTTAGGGCACATTAAATATTATAGTTTTCATTCATTAGCTTGTGCCAATATGTTCCTTAACTATACATGTTCTACTTATTATTTCTCTTTGGCTAAAAGGTTCTTAAACTATTTGATATTTCTTAGGAAGTAGAATAAAACCACTCATTTTAATAAAAGCTGCAAACTAAAGTATAAGTGCAGGTTTCATTATGATTCTAAAGGATCACTTGCCTACATACAGTACATGTCCAATTATGCAGTGGTCAAAATCTGATCTGAATGCCAACTAACTCAGACTTTATGGAATTCTTTTCATAAAAAAAGTCTTCTGCTTGGAGAAGCAAGAACCCCTTCCTTGCCATGAGGCCCCACACTTCGCAAAGCTTGCCAGACATGTATTAAGTAGTTGCTATGGTTAAGCAAATTCACACAGTAAGGACTGTAGACATTGTTCAACCCAATGATGCAAGCTGTCAACTGCAGATTGCCCTTGACTGGTGGAATAATGCCCAAAGGCTGCAATGGAGTTACTTGCCCGCAGGAGGAACTCTATATTCAAACCTTGAACAATAGTCTGGACACGTTGTCTCACTTCTACCAGGACCATGTAGCAGCAAAGTTCTTGGGCTCCCAGCCAAGCCAACATTCTCATGCAGATTTAGGCCCAACATTGTGCAGTGAACCTAAAATCAGTACAAGCATAGTAGCAGTATGCCTCATTTAGAACAACAAACCTCACTTATTTAGCTGTTCGCAAAAATTAATGGAATCATGATCACTTGTTTACCAGAGAAGAACTGATTTAACGTCTCTTCATGCTTGAGATTCTACAGCCCTTGCAAAGTGTGCTGCAGGTTCTACAAGAATGGTGCCTCATGTAATCTATAATTCTGTGTAAAATCCTTTTGCGCAAAATACAAAAAGGGCACACTTTCAGCTTCCATTGATAGTGCTCATCTGCAAAGAGGCAGGAAGGTTTCATACTTTTTGAAATGAAAAGAACAAAAAAACAGAAGGAATCACAAAAAAATGAAAGTGGATTAAGATTACTACACACTACGGGTTCCATTTCAGAAACTAAATACTACTTTGATTGCAAGCTTTATTCAATGGCTCAACTGAAGAAGAGCTTTACTTGCATTTCTGAAAAGAACTAAAGGCTTAAAATTGCTACATTGATAAAGATATGGTAATCCTTCTCTGAAGCTTAGTTTACCCTCCAAAATCAAAAGAAATATATATGCTATGTAAAAAAAACATTGTATGACACCAAACTACAGTATACAAAATTAGTATGCCAAGTGTGTGGTACAGTACATTTAATTTTAAAATAGACCTGTACTTTCTGTTCAAGACTGGATAGAAACATGTTTCACACGTGATGGGGTATTCTACTCCTTTAATTAATTTATGTGCAGTTAGTAAAGGTCATTCTTTTAAACACAAAATCCAGTGTTTTTTTCTGTGTTTAGATTTTTGTTCTTTAACAGCTAGATGGTCTATGCAGATCACATTACCACATCAAGGAGGATCCTTTTGCTTTATTTCTTCTTCTTTAAGACTTTGCTGTTTAAAATAGAAAATAAAGAGAAATACGATGCCCACATTTATAAGCTTCATACAGTATAACTCTGGCAATGAGTGACAGATCTAATTTTGCATTGCCATCATTTATAATTACAATTACTATCCAGCCCCCCTCCATTGCATTTAGTGACATGCTGAAATAACCTATGAGCAATGTGGATAGATGATGTACCAATGTGTCTACCAGTTTACAGGTGTTTCAGCATTGTTCAAGGATGGTACTGTCCACTATTAAAGATATTACACACTTAAGGCAGGATTGCGTCCTGCAAGTGCAACATGTTCCTACTCTGTTATGTGATTTAGTGTACAGCATGGACACTAAGTACCAATTAAAAAAGTAAATACTATGGCACTGCAATTCTTTTGCCACAGTTTTAGCACTTTAGTTATTTTTCCCAGGACAAATGTACAACTTTGAAGCAGTCTTTAGTGTCAGGTAGTGTCCTCCTCACTCCCAGTCCAACAACAAGACTCCCTGGAGTACAGTGGCCTCCATTTCTCACTTCATCCTGTGTCAAGCACTCCCGATGTCCAATAGGATGTACTCCCTCCACTAGTCCCACACCTACAACCTCATGATATCTAGGGATCCTCATCTTTTTCCAAATCACTCTGGTGTTTAATAGCACCTCCAGTATTATTCAACCCTGGTCCAATGCCCACAAAGTTTTTTAGGCATCTATATTGATGTATGTTGGGAAGGGCATCTCCAGATGGAGTTACAAGATCTTCAGTTGCAGTATCCCTAATTACTTCTGCTTCTCTACTACTGCTTGAGTGGTAAAAGCAGTTATGCAAGAAATTATGATTTTAAGAGATGCATAGGGCTGTAAGGAATGCAAAATTCCGACGGTGGAATTTCGGCGGAATGTGCATTCCATGGGTGAACTTTTCCATGCAGGAAACCTGTTGTTTCATTGGAATCCTGCCTGTGTTTTAAAAGCAGAACTATATTCCGCAGATGACCATTATTTTCCACGCAACGTATTTCTGCAATATTAAAATTCTATTTACATATAATCAAATGGATTAATTTCAATGAAATTTCCTCCACTTGATTCCTATTAGACTGGAGACATATACATACACTGTGCAGTGTATCATAATATTGTCCTCATTTCTAATTGAATGATAGCATAGCCACGATCAGTGGACTACTGTTCTGATGATATATTCTGTGGAATACTATTCCTCCACACATTGATGCTGTTTAAAATAGCCACTGGAATGTTTTTCCATTGTTATTCATTGTGCATGTACATATCGGCAGACTTAGTGTTTCTGTGTAATGATATTCCATGGATCCAGTTGTGGAATTCGGATCTGGTTTTCTCAGCAGTCTGAGCAGTTGATAGAGTGAGACATTACTCATTACATTACTAGTTCTTTTTATTCAGTGTGTTTATCTTATTCCTAAAGCAGCAGTAACATATTTATTTATTTATTATTTATTTAGATTTTGGTGACCGGGTAAGCCCACTGAGACCAAAGATCCCTTCTTCAGGGGGTGACCCTGAATTAGTTACAATGAATACATACATAGGTGCAAAATACAGTAGTATTGAGTGAATTCATATACAGTTACAGTGAATACAAACATAGACATTAGGGTATTGTAGATATCAGCTAGTAAATGTTGGGGAGTGGGTATCAACGTTGGGCACAGATACAGTCAGAATCCCAGGTAAAACAGATATTAAGGCAGATACCCTGTACTTTTAGCATTCTTCCATAGGGTGTTCGTGGGGTGGGATGCAATGGTTCAGCAGATGGTAGCAAGGGGAGTAGGTCAAGGACAGCGTCTAGCGATTACAACCACAGAGGCTAAGTTCCAGGAGATAGGCTTTGAGGCCTGATTTAAACCTGGGATGGTGGGCTTGTTGAGTAGACTTGCTGGTAGGGCATTCCATAAGTAGGAAGCTGCATATTGGAAGAAGCGCTTGCCTACGCTGGTGCGAACACTGGGGATGGTAAGGGGACGACTTGCTGTGGATGGGAGGGTTCGCCGCTGGACTTTAGGAGTGAGTAGCCAATGCAGATGTGGTGGGGGAGCCGAAGGATGTGAATTTAAAGGCCAGACAGGCAGTAGAATAGGCCAGCTTATGCCTTAGGGAGGGCCAGTTTAGGTCTGCAAGGGCCTCTCAATGGTGCCTCCTGGGGGTGGAGTTTGTTGCAAAGCGTGCTACATGGTGGTAGAGTATGGAGAGTTTGTTAAGCTCTGTCTCTCAGAGGAACTGTAGTATGGAGGAACCATAGAGAATGGAGGGGAGGAGGTTACAGTTGGCTATGGCTTGACGCGCCTCGCTGGAGAGGGAGTTTCCCAGATGGTAGAGGAGACCAAGCCTCTGGTGGGTGGATTAAGGAGTCAATGTGTGGTTTATAGGTCAGCTTCTGGTCAAGGAGGACCCCAAGGTACTTAAACTGGTCTATGACCTCGACTCTCCTCCCTTGAGCTGTGTTGAGCTGGAGTAGCTCACTTCAGTCAGTGCCCAGGCGTCGAGTCCCAAACAGGACTGCCTTGGTTTTGTCTTCATTCAGCTTTAGGAAATTAGAGGAGAACCAGACCCCAAGGGCTGAGAGACAGGTCTGTAGTTTAGAGGAGATGACACTGGGTTGTGGGTCACTGCAGTAGACAACAGTGCCGTCCGCATAAAGGATGAGGTTGGTGGGTGCGCAATCACCTTCAATGTCATTGAGGAAGAGTGAGATTAATAGGGGGCCCAGGATCGAGCCCTGGGGTGCCCCAGATATCATGGGTCTGGTGTCAGATTGTGTTTCTCTCCAATGGACTTTTTGGGATCTGTTGGTCAGGTAGCTCTCAAACCAGGAGAGTGAGTGCTCGTCCAGGCCCAGTTGGTGAAGTTTGAACAGGAGAAGTTGGTGGCTGACCAGGTCGAAGGCCTTGGATAGGTCAATGGGGGCACCCGTTAGGGAGCCTTAGTCCATGGCCTTGAGGATGTCAGATGTGAGATGGATGAGGGCAGTGTCGGTGCCGTGGTCTTTCCTAAAGCCATGTTGTGTATTGGCGAGGAGTTGGTGCTGCCCAAGATAATCCTGGAGTTGATTATATACAAGTCTCTCCTGCACTTTCCCAAGAGGGCTGAGTAGGGAGATGGGTCTATAGTTTCCCACGCTGTCCCGGGCTCCTTTTTGTGGATGGGGACAATAGTTGATACCTTCCATTTACTTGGGACTGGTCCTTTGAGGAGGGACCTGTTGATGAGCAGGGTGGCAGGGTAGGCGATAGCAGGGGCAGCGGCCCTCAGCAGCCAAGGTTCTAGCAGGTCACTTCCCAGGGAAAGAGTTAGGATATATTTTTAGTAAGAGAGGGAGTACAGCAGATGATTCAACCAGTTTCAGGTGGAATAGGGGCCGAGGGAGCATCCAGTCTGTATCAGGGTGATAGGGATTCCCTGGGGGGGGGAGGTGGAGAAGGAGGCACAGAAGGCATCAACAATTGTAGAGAAGTCATTGGTCAAGGTACCCCCAACTAGAAGAGAGTCTTCTTGCATGTTTGAGGAATCTTTGAGAAGGGAGTTTATGTGGCTCCAGAATTTCTTAGGGTCGGGTAGGTGGGTTGTTTGGAGGTCTCTTAGATATTTTGACTTGGCCTGTTTGGTGGTTATTTTGCATAAGTTCCTCAGTTTTCTGTACTTATCCCAGTCAGGTGTACAGCCCGAGGATTTGTAGAGCCCCCATGCCTTGTCACGGAGAAGCATAGTTTGCTTTAGACTTGGGCTCAGCCATTTGTGGCACTTACCCTGTACCCTGAGCTTCTTCCACGGGGCATGCAGGTTGGCTAGGGACAGGAATGAATTAGAGAGGTAATCAAGTTCCTCATCAAGTGAGGGGAGGGAGACAATGGGTTCCCAGTCAATTGTCCCCAGGTCGGAGCAGAGGTCTGCTGGTACGAACCTACTGAAATTCCTGGCTTCTATGACCCTGGCAACAGTTTTGGGAGGTTTGTTGGACCAGGTACAGAAAATGGGAGAGTGGTCACTCAGAGAGTCTGACATAATCCCAGCGATCAGTATGTGGTCTGGGCGGGAGACTAGTGCCCAGTCGAATAGGGAATGATTGCCAGACTTAGCATTGTGCCTAGTAGGCAGATCTATGACTTGGGTAAGTGAGGAGTCAGGTATTAAGTTCTTGATTGTGGAGGTCCCTGGGGCAAGCCAGGGCTACTATCATTTCAGTCAGCTGAGGTTCATCAGCAGACATATAAGATGGCAGGAGTGGATATAGGAGTGGATATAGGATTGCAGCTTGGCTTCAATGCCAAAAAATGCAGAGTTATGCATACTGCAGTCAAGAAGCCTAGGACGAAGTGCTACCTGGGTGGAGTCTGAGTATCTGCATCAGAGGAGGAGAAGGACCTTTGAGTGATGATCACTGGTGACCTGAAGCACTCCACACAGTGCAAGAAAGCAGCACCAAAGGTAAACAAGATGTTGAGATGCATATCTAGGGGGATCACTAGTAGGAGAGATGAGGTTATACTGCCCTTGTAGGGGTCACTAGTAAGGTTGCATCTTGAGTATTGAGTTCAGTACTGGTGTCTACACCTCAAAAAGGACATTAACCTACTGAAGAAGGTCCAGAGTAGGGCTACAAAGATGACAGCTAGTTACCAGGGTAAGGCATATGAGGAGAGTTGAGGGCACTGAACATGTACTCCCTGGAAGACAGGAGAGAGAGAGAAAGAGAGAGAGAGGGGACATGATTATGAACTTCAAGTACTTGAAAGCGAAAAATAAGGTTGATAAGGAGAGTCTCTTTAAGCTGATTAGCAACCATAACACGAGGGGCACAAATGTAAGCTGGAGGGCAGGAGATTTAGGAGGGAGATCAGGAAGCACTTCTTCACAGAGAGGGTGGTGGACACTTGGAATGCACTGCCTGAAGAGGTAATCTCATTAGAGATAGTGGGCAGCTTAAAGAGAGGCTGTGACAGGTATAGGGGAAGGGTAAGTGTCATGGGTACAGAGGATGGGAGGAGTGGGGAGAGGGTGGCAGGGGGAGTAGCTCTAGCTGTGGACACTGCAACATGAGCAGACCTGATAGACCAAATGGCCTTCTTCTGCTGGCTTCTTTGTATGTTTGTATGTTCATATGAATGTGACAGGCATATGAGGATGAGCAAAAATCAGCAGAAGCATAGCATCAGGGCCATAATCATTTCAGTCAATTAAGGGTCATCATCAGAAATATGAGATGGCAGGAGTGGGCGAAGCACATGAGGACTGGCCTAAAGCAGCAGCAGCATAGCATTAGGGCCACTATCAGTTCAGTCAGATTTTGTTTATCACCAGACGTATGAGATGACAGGAGTAGTAGACGAGCATGAGGACAGGCCTAAACCAGCAGCAGCATAGCATCATGGCCTCTATTAGTTCCATCAGTTAAGTTACATCACCAGACATATGAGCTGGCAGGAGGGGGAGAAGCACATGTGGATGGGCCTAAAGCAGCAGCATCATGAGATGAGAATAACATCAGGTAGACACTGATCTGTGATTAAAAGAATGAGAAAATATCAATTGTAATTCACATTACCATAGCAGTAAATGCATCTTATGTCAGGAATTTAATTCAATTGACAAGGCTATTAATTTAACCTTACATAAACAAACTGTATAATTATAAAGCACTTCCCTCAGTCCATAACTATGTGTGAAGAAGATGAAGTTACACCCAAAATAGATGGACATGTATCCATTCATGTGTGATGAAATCCAAGAAGAATAAGACCTGTGAAGAGAAACACGTACAAATTTAACAATTTAGAGGGAATAAAATGAATGAACAACATGAACAATAATGGCCCAAGTATCGACCCCTGAAGTACTCCTTGTTCTACTTCCCTAACTTTTGACTATGTACCACCATATGCTAATTGGTGTGTATCACCATATGCTAATGAAACATGCATGTTTAAAACAGATTACTTTCAGCTTGGTCATTGGGTTGTTATAATGCCCCAGCAAAAAATGCAGATGTCGCTCAATCAGAATTCAGCATTCAATCTACCCATTACATCAATATACAGTAATACCATATTCTTAATATAAGTTCTTGATCCTATATTGTAATTATTATTTTTTACTATGGCCAGATGGGTGAAAAGCTGGCTGAGGCACAGAACCCAGAGGGTAGTTGCTGGGGGAGAGTTATCTGGCACCAAAGAGGAAACCAGTGGGGTCCCACAGGGCTCCTTGCTGGGGTCAGTCTTGTTCAATGTCTTCATCAATGACATTGGGGATGGCATTAAGGGCAAAATTTGTCTATCTGTGGATGATACCAAGCTCTGTGGGAAAGTGGACACAGCTGAAGGGATACAGGACCTACATGAAGATCTGAAAAAGCTGGGGAGATGGTCCAGGATCTGGCAGCTTGACTTCAATGCCACGAAATGCAGTGTTATCCATATTGGAGCAAAGAATCCCAGGACAGAGTACTACCTGGGTGGAGTCCAAGTGTGTGCATCAGAGGAGGAGAAGGACCTGGGAGTGATGATCACTAGTGACCTGAAGCACTCTATGCAGTGCAAGAAAGCAGCAGCAGCAAAGGCAAACAAGATGTTGGAATACATAGCTAGGGGGATCAGTAGCAGGAGACAGGAGGTTATGCTGCCATTGTACAGGTCACTGGTAAGGTTGCGTCTAGAGTATGGAGTTCAGAACTGGTATCCACACCTCAAAAAGGACATTAACCTGCTGGACAAGGTCCAGAAGAGGGCTAAAAAGATGATAGCAGGTCAACAGGTTAAGGCATACGAGGAGAGTTTGAGGGCACCGAACATGTACTCCCTGGAAGACAGGGGAGAGTGAGAGGGTGGGGCATGATTGGGAAATTCAAGTACTTGAAAGGGATAAATAAGGTTGATAAGGAGTGTCTCTTTAAAGTGAGTGGCAACAATAACACAAAGGGGGCACAAACTTAAGCTGGAGGGTGGGAGGTTTAGGAGGGAGGTCAGGAAGCACTTCTTCACAGACAAGGTGGTGGACATTTGGACTCTGCTGCCAGAGGAGGTCATCTCATTGAAGACAGTGGGCAGCTTAAAGAGAGGATGGGATAGGCATAGAGGGAAGGCAACGATCATGGTTGGGGAGGATCTGAAGAGTGGGGAGGGAGGGCAATAACATTAGCTCAAGTAGTGGACCCTGCAATAAGAGCAGATTTAATAGACCAAATGGTCTTCTTCTGCTGGCTTTTTCATATGTTCATATAATAGCAGTAAGACACTCACACTGGTTATATTAATGGTCAGTAAATCACCCTCTATGGACATGTGGCACTCTGCTATGCCTCCTTGTACAACACATTATACCCCTAGAGGGTGATTAACAGATCATCAACATTACCACTTGTCATGTCTTATTGCTTATTTATTATTATTATTTACTCCTTCCTACCCAGGACTTCATTGTAAATGAGATCCACCAACTGAAGTACCATAGGCGGAATAATATTCCGCAGAAGACATATTTTTCCTCGGAATATTGTTCAGCAGTCATTGCATCCAATTTCATCAGAGCGTAAGAGGTTGTTTTGAATGGTAATCATCACACAGACTTGCAAGTATCTGTAAGATGACCTCACATGTGCTTGTAAGTTCTGTGTTGGTACAGAATGTTATTTTTCAAAACTTTCCGTACGCTTGTCCGGCAGAATAGTATTCCACAGAAATATATTCAGCTGATTATAGGTTCCTCGGACTAATAATCCACTGCGCAATGTGATGACACGTTAAAAACTAGCCGGAATGGTGGAATCATAGTGCACAGATGTTTACTGCAGTAGCCTGTTGCACATGAATTTGTCTTGTTTCCATGAGGTACTTTTCCATGGACCAAAACGTGGCATGGCCTAACCAGCCTAGTTTGCAAGAAATTTACTTTTTTTTTTTTTTTAAAACACTATTTATCCACCTTTCACAGCCTGCCATCCCGGACCCTTCAGGAGCCCCAAGGTAGACATCCCTCTACCTTCCACACTGCCCGAACGACACCACTGAATCCTCATGGAGTTTTGGCTTACCCCACGAGTGGGGATGGGGCAGATCCCCTTACCCCATCAATCAACTTTCGCTCAGTCTGGGGCCGCTGGCCAAGGCACATTGAGGGCATACCCTTAGGGCTCCCCATCTCTTCCCAGTGATGGCAGGTGCATTTACACCTTTTCTCCCACCCTTCAGCATAGGACCCCCAATGTCAAGGCATCAAGAGCTGATGTCACGCTGTATAGCAGCCGCCAATGCCCCTAATATTAGGGGCTTGCAGTACTCTGAGCCTCCGCTCAGAGTCAGGCAAGTGTTCGGGCTTTGGCCTCAACCCTCCCAGGAGTAGGTGAGTTGTCACGGGACGCTCAAGCCTGACTCTCCCTGGCCAACCCACCAATGACCCGAGTCTGCTCCCGAACCCGGGTTGCTGGCATGGAGCAAGGTGTGGAGTCCAGCGCCTCAACCCTCAGTGCCACCGGGCCTGCCTAAGAAGTTTAATTTTTGTCAACTAGTTCACAGTTACACTTTGACTTGACAGTTTCTTGCTGTACTCACTCACTGTTAACAGTCAGCATCAGCCAAGGAAGTGTTTTGCAATGGCTACTGAAGGAAGTGGAGAACAAGCAAATCTGTCAGCTTCAATGGGCAGCAAAGCACAGAAGGAGAGTGAAAAAGAAATCAGGCCATCTGCACCACCATTCTCACCTAAAGAGACCTCTATACTGATCACTGAGGCCACCAAGAGGGCAACAAACCTCTCTGGAAAAAGCAGACTTTCCTTACTGAAAAGGGAGGCTATATGGGAGGAAATCGGCTTCTAGGACAGTGAGTGGGGATGGGAAACACCCCACTTGTTCTAATAAACAACTGAAGCACCGCTGGGACAATAACAGTGGAGGGACGGGCACATAATTGAAAACCTTGGTGGTGTGGTGACCAAATCAGAAGTGTCTAAGAAAAGCTGTAGAAAAAGTAGTAAGAGTGGTGAGTGTTATCACTAATATATTCTTTTATTGAGCCAGCCCAGTGGTGCTGAGGGTTGAGGTGCTGGACACCACACCTCACACAATGCCGGCGAACCTGGTTCGGGAACAGACTCGGGACATCGGCAGCTGGCAGGGGAAGGAGAGGACTGAGTATTCGTGGGACTGCTCTCTTCTCCTGGGGTGGGTAGCAGGGGTAGTATCACTTGGCAGCAGCCTGTTGTGGAGACCAGGAGCACTGCATAATGGTTCAGTGAGGGAACAAACCAGAAAAGCAGAAATCACTCCATGCCCGGATGGATGACAGCTGCATGCTAATCCACCAATGCCACCGAAGGCCCCGAAGAAGCCATGTCTGCCTCAGCAGCACCCCAGGGCCAAATAGTTGCACTGGCTCCCCCCCGGTGCCTTACCCCTCGGAGGAGGGGGACCAATTTGGCAAAGGATTATGCCGGATTACCTTGGGGGCGGCTGCCATATGATGTCGGAGGCTTGTAAGGCGATAGGTGGGTCGGAGGGGGCCTAGGCAATTGAAGGAGTGGCAGGGCATGGAAGCATGTTGGAGGGGAAAATACATAACACACACAAAAAATTTATATATATATTCTTTTATTACTCGATTATATTTCTGTGATTGCAATGCTGGCATGTGCATGCAGCCGGGGCATAGCTCACCAGTTTAACTCATGATAGTGCATTACTGCTGTTTTTATATTTTACCAGTGTTTGGGGTACAGTCAGGAAGGTTTTAAATAGAATAGGTCAGCATAGTGGCAAAAAGTCACATAACGATAATACATTGTAGTTCCACAGGAAAATGTAAAATAGCTCAATCTGTGACCTAAGGTTTGATTTGTATAGGCCACAAACAGGTCATGCACGTCCATTTATGTGTTTTGTATGTTATAATTTATATTGTATTATTATTTGCTAATAAATTGAATCATCAATACGGTGTATTATCGTTGACTGAAAAAAATTAATATTTTGGGTATCAACAACTTCCACTGAAAAACCTGTTGCCACTAAAGACCCAGTGGCTAATGAAGAATTGACTTCCACTCAAGACCCGTCTGGTGCTGAAACTGATGAACCGCGCCTAAGTAGCAACACAACACAGAGTGGTGGTGCAGCTAAATCCAGCGATGAAGCATCATGAGGAGTTGGTGGTGGTGGTGGTGATGCATCTTCATGACAAGACAGAGAAAAGGAAGGAAATATTATAAAGAAGAATAAAGAAAAGTGAGGGAATGGGTGAAAGGGGGTAGGCTGAGGAAAACTAGAAGGTTTAAGAGCTAATTAAAAATACATGAATTTGGCTGAACATAGTATTAAAACATGAGATGGCATGTCAGTGCTGGGATGTGCTGGAGCTATTTTAAAAAAGCCATAATGAACGTTTAGTTTTGGATTTAGTGCATATCTTTACCCACTCCCACCCCCAATAAACACATCTTGGATCAATTGTATAATCACAGTAAGACACTCCAGGGTGCACATTGTGGTGTGGTAATGGCAGTTCTCAGGTGGTTGAAGTGAAGGCACTTGGCAATGCCTCATGCCACACCTGAGGTGTGCCACTATCCAACTACAGTGCATACCCTGTGATAACTTATTGATTAATTGTTTTTTTTTCTGTTTGTTATGACACTCTTCACTCCTGTTAAAGAAAAAGAAAACACAGAAAACAATATGGATGCCTCTGCCACAGCATGATGGATCTCTATAGGGACACTAAATGGGACTAGAAACATAGAAGTTGACGGCAGATAAGGACCGTAAGGCCCATCCAGTCTGCCCATTTTTTCTACCTTATGAATGTGCCATAGGCCTGTACTCTGTCAATGGCCTATTCTAGTCATACTCATCTGTATTGCTCCCTTATGCATATCCCATGCCTGTTTTAAGCCCTGCACTGTATTCATATTCACTACTTCCTGAGGTAGGCCATTCCATGCATCCACCACCATTTCTGTGAAAAATAACTTCCTCACATTACCCCTTAATCAGCCTCCCTCTAATCTCATGCTGTGTCCTCGTGTTCTGCTATTTTTTTTAAAATTGAAACATGTTAGACTTTTTCACCTTGTTGTTGCCGCCTCTCTTCCTGTTGTGTTTGGTGGCCGAAAATAAGTACCTTAAACACACAAGAGTCTTGGTAGTAAGAAAAACATGGCACACTGAAATCTAGGCCTTCTCTGTTTACTTCCATAGAGCACAGATACAAGAGGAAAACTAATCTCTGCACACAGAGGAAGACTTACAGGAAGCACATTGTCTTAAAGCTGTACTGTCTAACATTTCTTAAAGCTGTACTACACATAACACTTCTGACCATTTTGCCAGTTTTTCCAGGTCTCTTCTCATTCTGATCACCCCACCTTGATCATCTACTATGTTGCAGATCTTGGTGTCATCTGCAAACAGACAAACCTTACCCTCCAGTCCATCTGCAATGTCACTGATGAAGATATTGAAGAGGACTGGCTCCAGGACTGATCCCTGAGGTACCCCACTTGTGATTTGCATCTCTTCTGACTGCATACCGTTTAACACCACTCTCTGTTTTCTGCCCACAAACCAGTTTGCCACCCAGTTGATCAACTTCTGACCCATTCTGAGCCTACATAGCTTATTAATTAGTCTGTCAATATTAATGTTTTCAATTTTGCAAAATGAAAAATGAGATAAAAACAGAAGTGTAAAAAATATTACTAAATTCAAAGTAATCTAATCGGCCATAAAAAAAAGTCAGTGTAAGCAATATGGAGGGATGCAGCCTCGTGCTTCTACCGACCTGAGGTGTGATGTTATTCAGCGATGACGCAGATCCTGTCATGCCTTACAGCTTTTTGTGGAGGACTAGATGGAGAATGACTGCAACAGGATTGTGGAGGACTTTACTCTTGTCAGAGCAAGCTGATCAGATGTATGGTAGACCTATTCTGTAAAGCTGGAGTTTGATGATTCACAGTTCACAGAGAAACATAGTTGTAGGATTCAAAATATAATGTTTCAAGGGCAGAAAGCAAGTGAAGGAGATGCAGGATTACAGTCTTATCTGAATGTCAATCTTCTATTTGTGGAAGGAGAGAGAGAGAGAGAGAGAGAAAGAGAGAGAGTATACATACTTCTGCTCTGGCTTCTCAGTAGAAGAAGGGGGAGTATAGAGAGAGGTGAGAGGCAAACTTGTGTTTAAACAGAATCACAGAAATTTGATGGCAGAAAAGGACGACACCAGCCCATCTGGTCTGCACTTTATCCCCCCTCTCCCCTTCTCTTTTTACTGACTCAGAACTTTCTCTCCTCCTCCCCACCCCATATTTCTGTCCCATGCCCTCTTGAATCTCCCCACCATTTTGAATCCCACCACCTCCTCTGGTAGCCTGTTCCAGGACTCCACCACCCTCTCTATGAAGGACGTCCCCCTCACAATACCTCTGTATTTCCCTCATTCCAATCTGAGGCTATGCTCCCTTGTGCCAGCCCCCTCCTTCCTTTTGAAAAAGCTCCCCTCCTTCACCTTATTGATTCCTTTTAAATACTTAAATGCTTCAGTCATATCTACCCTCTCCTTACTGGCCTCTAGTGGGTATAGATTCAGCTCCCTCCACCTCTGTTCATATGTTTTCCCTGCATCCTATGCACAATTGTGGTTCCTCTTCTCTGAACACTCGTCATCCCCTCAATGTCCTTACATAGGTGCAGTATCCAGAATTGTACCCTGTACTCCAGGTGTGGCCTCACCATTGTTTGTACAGTAGCATAAGCACATCCCTCCTTCTGCTAGTTATGCCCCTTCCAATGCAGGCTAACATACCATTTGCCTTTAACACCACCTTGCTGCACTGGTACCCCACCTTTAAGATTCATCTAAAAATTCTTAAGATTCTGAAGATTAGTGTTCAAACTAATGTGGAGTACTAAAATAACACATTTTATCAGTACAGCAAAATATCCCACCTCAGGGTACGTGGTTAGTGTTTATAGGGATCTAATGCATGCATCTGTAGCTGCAAAGGCACCTGGCTTAACCTCGTGCCTCACAATGCACCACAGGTTTACATTAAATCCTGGTAACCACATACCCTATTGTGTGTTATTTCTTAATTATGGTGTTGTAACTCGATGGTAGACACTGGTTAGTATAATGTTATTTTTTAAATTATTATTTGACAGCTCATACAGATAAAGGAAAAACCTTAAGCCAGCATGAACCAAGTGTCTGAAACAAACTGAGATCACATTTAAGGAATGGGAAGATACAGTAGACCGCAGACAAGTGGTGGAAACAGAAGAGGGCAATAGACCAAGCACTGCAGTACAGAAAATGGACCAACTGCGATTGTTGGGCAAATGATTAGGATGAATGGAAAAGGATGTTGGTGAAATAAATAAAAAAAATTACATAAACTGAAAAAAGACAATAATGAAATAAAGAAAATGCAGAGTATGATGAACAAAAAAATGAACACAATTTTAGAACGTCTGAAAGGAAGTAACAAAGTTCCTCCTGCAGCTGCCACACTGCCTCCCCCTCTGCAACCAACCACTGAGGGAGAGGACAAACAAATTGAAATCAAAAAGGCAATCTTAGCTCCACCCATGCCCTCACCCTGTTGTTGTAAATAGTTATCTTACGTTATTCACCCATGCCCCAGCCCTGCCATTTGAAATAGTTATTTAATGTTATTCTGGTTATTAATGTTGTTATTAAGCTTGCTTTGCATTGTGTTCCTGGTTTTTGGGTTGTTGTTGGCTGATGTTGTTAATTTTTTCTGTTAAATTAAATTTATATTCATGTTTGAAAGAGTGATTTATTTTATTACATCTCTATCCTTTATGCAAAAGAAAAGAAAAAGTGCATAGCCACTTTGTTATTTTAAAGAATATGGGATGATTCAGGAAGTGACTTCACATGTTTGGCCTAGATGATGATTGTGAGACTTTTGCACCAGTGCCACAGCTTCACTCATCAGTCGCTTAATTGGGTTCAGCCGAGTTAGCGAGGAAACAACAATGGCTCATTTTAAAATGTCAACATTCCAAAGCTTACTGATTTTTGCCTTTTTACTGCCTCCCTTTTTTTCACCCATGCATGGAATATATTTCATGCGTGGTGAGGTAGGTCTCTGATTGGCTGGTTTAGCGTGCCCATTTTATAAGTATTAATCCAGAGTACACCAGTGACCCACTAAGTATAGCATCATTCTTAAACTGCGGCTGTGATAATTGCTTAACTCAAAATGCACACAGACATTGTGAAAAACATTCAACAAGAATACTTTTTAATCATTAGATAGCATGCAATAGTGAAAGTGTTCATCATAAAATAACAAAGTATTAAAATTTAAAATTCAGAAATAACATAAACATTCATACTGCCAATTAATAAGCTGTCACACTACATTCTACTGGTTGTAAAGTGGCAATACTACACATAGTAAACCAGCAAATGTTGTATAAATAAATTAATACCATATTTGTTTGTTTACCATGTGTAGTAATAAAGCCCTACAAACAGGTGCATGCCTTTTGTTGGCTTCCCTGAAACTGACGCTTTGAAAGTTTAGCACACAAAACATTTCTATGATGCATGCTGGTAATCAATAATCATAATGAAACATAATGCTGAAAAAAAAAATACTTACCTCGGTTCAGTACAATTTACGTACTAAATATACTTTTAAATAATTTGATGTCAACAGTTAAAACATCTCAACAAACATCACAAAGTGGTAACCTTACAAAATGGAAAATTATGAAAAAAAGAAACATTACTTACCTTATGCCACTACGCTGTGAAGGCACAGAAGTACCATAATTGGATAGATTCCACCATTATTATGCTGGAGGTGAATGTCAGAGAGACTCGGAGCTGACAAGATAATAAGGATAAAACATACCATGACTTTGTGATGCATCATCACAGACATACCACACTTTAAGGTGGCTCTCAGCAACAGTTAATAATAACACATTCAAATTAAAGGAAAAACTGCTGTACTTACACTAATGCATCATGTAAGTCATTGTCGTAACATCAGAAACCAGGGTAAAGCCATAGGCGTAGCATGTACTGGAGGCCATACGAGCAGAGGCAACAAGCATCACCACTGGCAGCACCATCATGACAGGTGGGAGGCCATCTCAGCTCGGTCACTTTACTATCGCAGCTTCATCGCACGTGTTTGTGGTATGAGAGCAGGCTGAGAATCACAGGCCACAGGTATCAACAGTACCATCGGTGCAGTTGTCAGGTCAGTTAAGTTTGGTTACTTTATTACATTATAATCACAGCTTCATCACACGTTTGTGGTGTGAGAGCAGGCTGAGAATCACAGGCCACAGGAATCAGAAGCAACATCAGTGCAGGCGTCAGGCCAGTTAAGCTCGGCCACTTTATCATCGCAGCTTCATCACACATGTTTGTGGTGTGAGAGCAGGCTGAGAATCACAGGCCACAGGTATCAGCAGTGCCATCACAGCAGTTGTCAGGACAGTTCAGCTTGGTCACTTTATTACTGCAGCGTCATCACACATGCTTGTGGTGCGAGAGCAGGCTGAGAATCACAGGCAACAGGTATCAGCAGCAACATCAGTGCAGGTGCTAGGTCATCTCTGCTTGATCAGTTTATTATCGTACCTTCACCATACGTGTTTCTGGGGTGACAGCGAGCTGATTCATGTAAGTGTGTGGGGTAGTAAACTTAATAAAATAGCAAGACAAGTAACATGAAATAGTGGCATTATGATTAGTTAAGGCATGACACATGACCTTTGCTAAATGCCTGGCATACCTACTCTTAGCATGCCATGCCATGCCCGATCTTGATTTTATGACACGCAAGGGTAAATGATTCGTAAGGGCAAATCAATGCATTTACATTTTGGCTGTCAAAAATGCTTATGTCCCAGCGGGCGAATCTAGTGAAATCTACAAAAATTGACATGCTAAGTGAGACGGAAACTTAGCAAAACACGTCTCTCACATCATGCTGACTGGAGTTGCTTTCCTCTCAGTCTCAAACCCACCCCAACTCAATCCTAACCCTTGCATCAGAGGCCACATACGGTCTCAATTTATAAACCCTAGCCTGACAAAAGTAATCTTGCCTTCATTTCTGTACATTTACTTTGTACTTTGTATATATTGTATTGTATAGAAATGTTTGTACATACTGTTTGTAATATACGCATTTTGTAACTCTTTTCACCTCTCTGTACACTCTGTACCTGGGTCACAACTGGAAATGAGCCTGGGCTCAGTGTGCCTTTCCCAGTCATCAATTTTAAATAAATAAAATAAATAACTAAAAACAATGCAAGACAAAAACAAAGCTGCAGAAGTGCAAACCATTTTAAGCAGCAAACACCTTATTGACTGGCTCCAGTTTGCTGGAGATGGCAAGCCGATTGACTTCCTGGATTTGTTCGACATGCCAATCGGCAACCACCCCATTGAATGAATCAAACTGAAAACTTCTGGTTCCACGTCTGGCCAAAAAAGAATGATTTGCTAAGGGTTTGCATTCTCCCCAGTTGAAAACTTATGGTTACACATCCAAAAAACCATGCTGCCGAAAAAACCAGGCTACTAAACATTGGCTTCTAATTAAGAGCTCAGATACTATAAAATGATACTTAAGAAGTGGAGTGGAGTGGACCTCTATTATACTTTGAAGTAAGTGTACTGTGCACTAAAGTTTAAAAACAGTATTTTAAGCAGGACTACTTTTTATTGTGGACTTACACTGTGACAATAAATCAGATATTATGTATTTCCAAGATTTTTTTCTGATACAAAATGATGTCAATTTGTAAGTGCAATAACCCACTCCAGACTGTGGGTATACCCGTCATTAATGCACTTCCCAGTGGGTTGGAGGTCACTTGGGCTAGTGCCCTCATGCCTCACAATGCAACTGGGGCATGCATTAATGCTGGGTATACCCATGGTCTGTCGTGTGTTATAGCTTATATATTGCATACAGTGTGTTGCAATGCCATGTGGTTTAGCATAGATGAAACAGCACAAATTTTATACCCATGCGGGATGTGAGCTCGGTTCATTTTAATAAATGTCAGCATTTCTATGTTTTTGGGGATAAACAAGTTCTCTTGTCTGTTATTATTTTCCTTGCAGTGCTAAAGACCCTTTCTGAACTGACACTTGCAACAGGACATGATAAATACTGGACAACAATTTTGGCAAGTGATGGCCACACTGTCATCTTATGCTGCCAGTAAAACAACGGTTCCTCATCAGGCAAAAGCTGTTTAGGATCATTGATATATGACCGAACCATTGATGCAGCAGACATATGGCTAGCCAGAAGACAGGCTGAAATCTTTTTGGTTGGCAATCCAACTTGTGATGGAACTGACCATAAAGGATTCAAGGCTTTCACACAGTGACTTTGCTGCTGTTCTTCAACTACTGTCCGATTTGAGGAAGTGGATGAGGATGCTGACTTTGCACTAGTAATACTGGGTGGTGAAGCTGATCCGAATAATTCAAATCTGAAGCATTTTTTCAGCTGCTGCTGAGTCACAGACGTATTTTGATGTAACTGGTCTTTTTTAGTCTGTACAAGCCCGATAAGGATATCAGTTTTCAGATCTAAGTGTCCCTCATCCAACAAAGTGCCAATACCATGCTTATACCATGGGTCTATTAAGGTGGACACACCACAAACATCAGACTTTAACATAGTTGTCAAATAACAGTCACAGTCCACACACTGAATCATACACTCTGTGAGGTCCTTGCTCATGCTGCCTTCATCCCTGTCAAACTGTTCCCTTTCATTTACTAGACACTGTCACAGCACACGAATGAGAGGAATTGTCTGACTGAGGCAGGCATTAGCAGCACTCACAGCTTGTGTGGCCTGCTCAAAGGGCTGCAAGATTTTAATCAGTGTGTCCATTAGGCTCCACTGGTCATTGCTCAGGGACATAGAAGATGTGTCAATGTCTTGATGCAACATAGTGTAATCAATTAATGCTTTGTACTGTTCCAATAAATGTTCCAGCATGTATAAAGTAGAATTCCAATGCGTGGCCACCTCCTGCTTTAAAATTGGAATCTCATTTTTGTTCTGGAGGATTTTTAGCATATTGCATGCCCTGGTGAAATGGCTGAAGTGTGAACACATGCGGTGGGCAGAAGTAAGCATTGCATCAATTTCAGCTTCATGCTTCATGAAGTCTTGCACAATTAAATTAAGACAGTGAGCAAAACATGACACATGAATAAATTCCCAATCCTCTATTGCCTTGACAATATTATGACCATTGTCATTGCAAATGAAGCCTGCTTTCATTTGTTGAACGTGAACTAATGGTCAATTTGGACTTGTAGTTCAATTAAAATATTAATGGACGTGTGCCGAATAGTGTCCATGCACGTCATACTGGGTGTCACCTGCTGCCGCACATCACAACTGGGAATTAGGTTGGCACAAGAAGTAAACTTAGAGGGTTTTGAGGAGGAATTTTTGAAATTAGCCCAATGTGCAGTGACACACATATATGAGGATGCAGGTCCTGGACCGCTGCTCCACATATCAGTGGTGAAGTGAACAGTATCTATGGCACAATGAGAAATTGCATGAGACAGAAATGATTTCAAGTCATGGTGCAATTCAGGAACTGCCTTGGTGGAAAAATATGTCCTTGATGGAATATTCCACTTCGGTGTAGTATGACTCATGAGAAGTCAAAAACCCAGATTTTCAACAAATGAGTAAAGCAGCATGTCCACTGCCAGCATCTGGGCCAATCATGCATTTAGTTCAAGGGCAACAGGGTGGTTATGATGATATCTGCTATTATGAAAAAATGTATCCTTCATTTTAGGCTGCACCAGGGCTGGGGCTGCAGATTGTGAACATGTGGGGGCATTAAACTGGGACAAGGTATCACTACATGGTGTTTGTATTGTACTATTCACAGTGGACAAACATCCAGCAAGTGAACTAATCACACTACTACATTGCTTATGCTTACTGACAGGGATGCTGGTGCTGTCGATACATTGAAAAATTGTTTAATGTTTGAGGAAACCCTGCTGCTGTCTGCGTGAAGCCCTGTGTCATCACCCTCATCCTCCCCTCCTCCTTGAACAAAAACTGGCCACCTCCATCAGAGTTTAACCTCCCTCTCATGTTTCTGCACAGAATTAAATGTTTGGTTTTCATATGGCTACGCTGTCCAGAAGTAGAAGACGCGACCCCACTTTCCCACAACTCACTCTCACTTTACAGATTTGACAAACTGCAAAACCATCATCTTTGGGATCCATTACAAAAATAATCTCAAACTAAGGAGCTACTGTTGAATGCTGGCTGCTTGCTTCTAACACTTGTTGCCACAAATGACACTACATCATGGTCACGGGACATAACAGGACCTGAACTGCTGCTGTGATGTCCATGTATGCCCGTACTTGTACCACACATTCCAGTACTTTGTTCCTGTTTTCTAAAAGACAACTGCTGCACCTTGCCTTTCCCTTTACTAACAGATTTGCCCTGATGCAGTTTCTCAGTCTCATCCTGCCATACGCTTCCCTCCTCCAACATCTCACTTTCTACCATCCTTTTTCTTTTATAGGTCACCTGCCTAGATGCATCCCTTTCTGGCTCCCGATCCACATCCAATACAGGATCATCCAAGTCTGAACAGATATCACTACTGTCAATGTCAATATTGCTATCTGCCTGCTCCTCTGGAACCTGCACCACAACTGCTCTGCCCTCATTATTACTCTGCACCTCCCCTCCATCATCTACCTCCTCAGAGAGTGACATCTGATCATCCTCCTCCACACCTAGCAACTGTGAATCTTGTTCACAAGTAACATCTGACTGTGAAACACTGTCAGAACCGATAGTCAGTTGACACTGACCCTCATCTTCCCCTGACTGGGACATCATTAACATGGTTGCTACACCATTGGCTGTTTTTCTTGGTAAACGACCATGACTCACAGACTCAGTACTTCTACCTGCACTCCCACTTAATACAGATGGCACCGCAGCTGGCTTACTTTTAATTTTAACTTGACCAGCAGACAACATTGAAGCAGTTGATTGCTACAAACCATGCAACTCACCGGGTGGTACCCCACTACGAATGCCAGTGCCAACACGTGCAGGCCCTCCTGTGCATCCCCCCCCCCCATGGAACTGATCTTACCACCGTGAACTGATGTATACTTATCCATATTTATTAATGCAATTATATATATGAGTGTCAAAATATGAACAAAATCAAATTTCACTTAAGGCAATATAAACAAAGTTATGCAGCTCTCACTAAATTGTGGTCTATGGCACAACCGCACTAAGTTGCAGATATCTAATAATACCACAAATAAAAAAATAATAATACTTTTCTTTTTAAGTTATTAAACTGAGTCTCTTACAGTCTAACACCAAAGTAAATTCTCTCTCACTCACTGCTGCAGCTAGTGTGCTTCAGCACAGGCTAAGCCCTTCTCCCAGTGACTGAGAAGGAAAACACAGCACTACAGCCAAGTACTAAATGTAAGAAAAACACGCAAAAACTACACACTAAACTAATATCAACAACCTACAACAACACTCAGGATAATCCACTATAGTCATGTAGTGAATTTAAACAATGAACAGTATATTTTGAAAGTATGTTTCACCAAAGTTTCTGTTGTAACAACAGCAGCAGATCTTTCTCTCATAAATCTACTCTAAAGACTGCACGGAGCCAAGGGAGTCATGTGGTAACATTAGCTGTGGAATCCAGCACCATATGACCACCAGACTAAGCCCGTGAAAAAAATCATCTGCCGATTTATATTCCGCATTTACACACTTCTGAAGAACATTATTATGCGGAACACTTGCGTTAAGGCCAGTTTCAGAGATACAGTTTAAAACAACTTCCTTAACACAGATAACATCATTCATGAAATGTATACTCATGATGATGCCTGGAACAATAAAATGAGTCTATTATTTTTTCACTAACATGGATATATCACATGTTATTTTAGAAAAACTGTTGTAGAGAATTTTTCCACAGAAAATAAGGACATCTGCAGAATTGTATTCTGCAGAAATGAACGAATTTTGCAGTGAAATTTTGCCATTCCACTTCTGTCAAAATTCTGTGGAAACATAGTAAAATTGCAGAAATTCTGTGGAATTTCATTCTGCTGGAATTTTAAAATTCTGCACAGCCCTAGAGATGCAGCAGTTTCTTGGACTTGGGGTTCTGATCTTTTTTTTATCTTGGAATATTTCTTGACAGCCAGAGGTAGAATTTCAATAAAGAGCGGTTTTCCACCTAGCTTCATCATATCATTCTTAAAGCCCTAATGTCTAGCTGCCTGTTGCCTTCACATGTTCCCTGGCGCTTTCTCTGATTGTACCTCCTTCAACCCTAAGATGTTGTAATTTGACCAGAATGTCTTCCTGCTATTGTCCAATTAATGATTAACTGGCTTTTGTTGTGACCTATACTGTCTTGTACCAACAATGGTGTATTGCAGTTAAAGCGGCACTGTCAGCAGAGTTGCAATTTTTTTGGTTCACTTACTTGAAAATGTTAGTCCTGATTTTGCTCTGGAGTTCCTGTTGTGTGTTTCAGTATCATTTCAGGTATGATGTGTTGTGTGATATAATTAATAAAAGCATTTATTTTTACCCACGCTAGTGTCCTGTGTTTCTTTGTTTTCGGGATTGTGCTCATTCACGATCCTGCATGGTGGCAAGGGGGAGATCAGGCGCAGTCACAAACTGGGAATGTGTTCTTCTTCCTGTCTCTGTCCACATATATTTTGGTGCTGATGCTTCATCCGGTTCATTTGAAATTCCAAGCTGCACTACTTCAAAGCATTTCTCTGTTTGTCCATTCACTGCACCAACAATGGAAACTCAAAAGGTGAGTCTATGGTTACAGCTGCAAATCAATTTTTGTGTTGTGTTTGTGTTTGCTTCAGTATCTGTCTGTGTGCAATTTATAGCCCAGTGCGCAAGTGACTTGCTTGTTATGCTCGCTATGGAACCGTTTTTTAATTATTTAACTTATTACCTTCCCCTACCTCACAGGAGTGAACCAGGCTGGCATGTGCCACATTTTCAACAGACTCTTGCTTTAATGGTGCACATTTCTAAAAGGATGTGCTTTGGTATGTGGGATATAGCCTTTTGTCTGATGGTGTTCTGTATTGCTGACTGTTATTGATAGTAGTGAGAACTGTCCTGGCATGTGTGACTGGTTATCCTGAGCCTCCCGTTCCTATGTTCCAACTATCATTTGTAAGCATTTGACTTACTTTGAGGATGTCAGCACTTCAGTATGCACTTCTGCCACCTGTGATGGATTGATCCAGCTAGGCCCTGGCTGTTCTGTGGCTGCCTTAGGGAATGAGCCCCCCCCTTCTCTGCTATGCTTTATTGCAAGTCTGTATGTAGGCACCCGATGACTCTGTCTATATTCACACACACTCACACTCACTCACACACACACACTAGTGTGAGACTGAATTGTCCACTCTTACCGGTACCGGGGGGCAATTGTGACTGTCCTTGCCAGTCATGAGGGGCCCACCCTTTGTTAGTGGAACTGTAGAGGAGACCAAAAACCTCACTCTGCGGCTCACCTGGCTAACCAGAAAATAAGACTCCTTCTGCTGTTTTTTCCTGGCCTGGAATTCTGTTTGGTAACTTGTGCCTGCAGCTCAGAGTAGGAGCTTTGGTGGCACTAAAGATGTGAATTTTTAGTGTTCAGAACCACCATGCGGGTTGAGTGTCAAGTGCACAACAAGACCTGAACAATGGCTGAGGCAGAACTCAGCGTTAGCCAGCCAACAAACACGGGGTTCTGGAGTCGGACTGTGTCTGCTGTGAACTTGGTGGACTGCTCAGTAACTGCAAGGGAGCAGGAAGGGGAGGAAGCCTGTCATTAATTCCTGGAATGGATGCCCACCTTTACACATATAATCCACCACTGTTCAGTCCTAAACAAGTGCCGGTGACTCTGCTGATAGACCAGCATGCCTACTTAGTCTCCATGTGTTCCCGAGTGCTGTGTGTGGGTTGGGTGACTAGTTTCCACTCTCGGACGCTTCAGCTGGCCTGTCCCCCATGCAGTTTAGCCTAGCCAAAAGCAAGAACATAATTTTACTTTGGTAGTATCTGGGCCCCAATTTTCTGAAATATCTTTTGGTGCACCAAAATACATCAGGAATAGAGATGAGTGAGAGATGAATGTTGCAGGCTATTCTTGGAGTAAAATAACTGTAGTGTTAGAGTTTACACAAAACAACAACACAGATAAAACAGAGGGCATGTTCCCTAAGCTGTGCAGAGTACTGAAGCCCAGAAGTTGTGGCACGGAGCATTAAAGCCCAGAAGTTGTGGGCCGTAACGTTTTCACTGGCCAGTGAGAAACAGACTGAAAAGGTTCTGTTTTCCAAGCCATCCACAATATTCGAATTAGAAAGTCATGAATTAGAAATTTCATGCTGGGGAGCTCATTTTTTTCAGGTTAGGCACCAAGATAAAGAATCTGAAATCAGGGAAGGGCTAATGAAAATGAGGACAAGGTGAGGGAGATGGGGGGGGACAAAAAAGTGAGGAAGTCAGAGACGATAATGATGGTTGTGTGTGCTGGTAGAATGTCATGCTGCTGATACTGGCCTGTCATAGGAGAATAACCACCATTATTTCAGCGATCCACTGCCATTTCATATGGTATCTCCAGGTGACATATACAGCTGCCAGTGGCTTACCCCGGGCCTGGTAAAGTAGGTGTAGAGCTGATAGTCCCTATTGCGAAATTCCCTGTAGAAACTTAAAAAATATTGGCAGATAAGTACAGCTAAGCTCATCCAGTCTTTGTGTGGGCCCTATACAAGTATGAATCCACTCATCCTAAGTGGTCAATGGCTTTTCATCACTCCCCTCATGTCAAAGGTTCCTCTCTGTTTGTCCCTGGCATGTTTAAACCCCTCCACTGTGCTGGCCCCTGCCACCTCTTGTGGCAGGCTATTCCAAGCCTTCACCACCCTCTCTGTGTAGAGAAACAACCTTGCGTTACCTCTTAATCTCTATTCACCCCCCCAATTTCATCTTGTTCCCCCTTGTTCTGGTATCTTTTCTACATTGTGGCTGTGCCTTTGATTGGGACATGGCATTTGATTATTCTATTTCTTCACTGAGGCTAAGAAGAGCAAGGGAAGTAAGATACCTATCTTCTTTAGTTTTAAGTTGTGTGACTTTATATAATAATGACCAGTGCCAAGACAGAGCGATAGTCACATGGAGAGTGCGACTGTGGGACCTACAGTATGAATGCTAACTCCTACAGTATCCCCTCTCTATCGCTGTGTGTGTCTGTTCTATGTGAGGACTGGCTCCATTTAGAAGCACTGTGTACGCGACGCTGGAGACCCAGATTTGGAAGCAGACTTGGGCCATTCTGGGTTGGCAGGGGAAGGAGAGGACTGAGCATCCGGAGGATGGCTCTCCTATCCTGAGCTGGGTTGAGGGCACAGCTTGCTGCACTAGCAGCTCCCAGTGGAAATTGAGAGGGTGGCAGTGCTAGTGAACTAGAACATGGGGATAGGGAGTGGTGGACAACCTGTGAGTGGCATAGGAATGTACTCATCTGCACTGGTTGTCATTGCACGGTCAATCCCTAGAGGGAACTACAGCCAAAATCCCTCCTTGCAGCAGCATGAAGCTGCTGATGGTTGACCTGGTAAGAGGGGTCAAACAAAGCCCAACAGCTGGGGTGAGGGCTCTAGGGTGATGTGGTCTCGTCCCTCCGTTGTGCTCCTTCCTGGGGGGAGGCCCCTCCATAGGGGACAAGCTACAGTCCTCCTCAGCTTGGTGTGGTTGTGGCGGAGGCTGGCTCCCCATCCAGTTGAGTGACTGCGTACATGGCTGAAAGGGGTAAGCCCCGCTAACTGCAGAGAGAGCTAAAATAAAGTCTACAAAAAAAAAAAAGCACAGTGTGGAGTTAGCAGGAGATGGAGACAGAGATCGGCCCTTGCAATTCACCAAATAGAGGCATCTTGTTTTGTTGGGGGGGAGGTGGCTGCCAGTTGTCTCTATGCAAACTTATGTGACCCATTTACATCTTGGATATGCTTCATCAAGTTTACATTCTGACTTGTATAAATAGCTCTTGTATGTACTTTGCTGACTGCATACCTTCATAATTGAAAAGTGTCAAAATTCAAATTGATTATTATCAGGGTCCTGCTTGTACTGAGGTACTGTTAACCCACTTTTTCTGACCAAAGTCCACTTGCCTGACCCTTCTTCCGTTTTGTTCTTTCCAAAAAAAGTGTTTTTGCTCCATTTCATAGCCATCCCCTGCCTCCCCTTACCATGCTGGCTAATTTGCATGACTGACCTCTCCTATTCTCCCTTTGGCACAGGTGGTGCTTCTAGCTTCTCTCCACCCCTGTACTTACTGTAGCTTGGGCTCATGCCTGTACATCTACAGGTAATAAAGGTTAGAGTACTGTGGCCATGAGGTCATTCCCAGTTGTCCCATTCTATGTTTTCTTACCTAGTCCTATATTTTTCAGTACTCTCCATATTCTACATATGGATCAGATATCATTGCATGCTGCTGGTATCTGCCTTACAGTGTCTGAACTATTATTGTACAGTGGCAGACCTATGTAATAGTTCACTAGAGACAGGTGTAGTACTGCAGGACTGGAGAACAGCACATGTTGCTTTTCCACAAAATCAGTCCCAAATGACGACCCAGGGTATTACAAACCAGTGAGTCATGGAGACCATACTAAAGGAAAGGCTGGTTTAATATCTATTGGAGCATGGTCTCCAGGATGTCATGCAGGATGGGTTAATGGGGGGGGGCTGATTGTGGCAAACAAATCGGATTGACTTCTTTGACTGTGTCACTCAGACAGTAGACTGGTGACGAGCAGTAGACATCCTCTATCTTGATTTCAGCAAGGCCTTTTACTCTGTGCCCCACAAAAGGTTCATCCGGAAGTTAGTAGATCTCAGGGTTGTGGAAAAGATGACCAAATGGGTGAAAAACTTGCTGAAGGACAGAACCCAGAGGGTGTCTGTGGTAGGAGAGTTATCTGGCACATGACAGGTAACCAGTGCAGTCCCACAGGGCTCGGTGCTGGGGCTGGTGTTCAATGTCTTCATCAATGACATTCAAAATGGCATTAAGGGCAGAATGTGCCAATTCACAGATGACACAAAGCTCTGTTGGAGATTAGACACAGCTGAAGGGACATAGGACCTACAGAAAGATCTATAAGTTTGGGAGGTGGTCCAGGATCTGGCATCTCGGCTTCAATGCCAAGAAATGCAAAGTACTGCATATTGGAGCAAATAATCTTATGACAGAGTACTACCTGGGTGGAGTCTGAGTATCTGCATTGGATACCCCATCACCATAGCAAATGCTTTCAATAGCATGTTCTCTGACCTCTCCCCCTATACCAGCGCTCTGCCACCAGCTGCCTCCACTGCTGACACTGTGCCTCTTACTGACTCTGCCACCTTCGCAAGTGACTCAAAACCTATATCACACCTCCTCTATTTCAAAGCTATTACCAGCTCTCAGGTTCTGAACCATCTAAAAATATTATCGGAATACACCAGTCCTGGCTCTGACCAACTTGAACCTCGCCTTTTAAAACTAGCTGCGCACTTTATCTCTAAACCACTAGCAAGAATTTTCACCTTGTCCCTCACCAGCATGTGCAGTTCCAGAACTATGGAAAATGGCCAGGATCTCCCTATCTTCAAAAAGGGAACAAAAAGATATCTCTAATTACAGGCCTATTGCAATACTATCCCCACTCAGCAAAATCCTTGAAAAACTGGTTGCCATACAGATCCAGGAATTCCTCAGAAACTACCAAGCAGCTCAATGATGCACAACATGGGTTCAGAAAAAACCACAGTACTACGGCTCTAGCCAAAATCACCACCGACATCCTCACTGGTATGGATCAAGGAAAGCTCACAGGGCTGTCTTTATAGACCTAACCAAGGCATTTGACCTAGTTGACCACCCCCTGCTCCTATCCTCCCTAAGGAAAATAGGCTGCTCCTCCCCTTTACTTGAATGGTTCAGGAACTACCTGACCAGCAGATCCCAGGCTGTTAAATTCAACTCAGCCATCTCCTCCACTGTGGTAATGAACATTGGAGTGCCCCAAGGCTCCATTCTGGGTCCTCTTCTATTCACTCTGTTCATCAATAACCTCCCAGATGAAATACCTGCCTGTTCTTCGCTCCTCTACACAGACGACTTAGTTATCTATGCCAGCTCACCCAATGTAGAGCAAATTAACACCTCGCTTAATAAAGCCTACTTCAGTGTCCAGAATTGGTTAAACTCCCACCGCCTCATTCTGAATTCCTCCAAAACCAATGCCATGCTACTCGGCACCACTCAAAAGATCTGAAGGTGTTCCACTCCCTGAGCATCCTTGATTTAAATGGAAATCCTCTGCAGATAGTTGCCTCCTTTCGTTTCTTGGGCATCCTACTAGATCAATGCTTGACTTAAACCTTCATATCCAAGCCATTTGCTAAAGCGTAAACTGCAAGTTAGGGGCAGCCACAGAACTAACTATATACTTACCTCCTCCGCTTCAACTTGCCATAGCCAGGGGATCCTACTAAGCGCTTACCTACTGTGCTGCCTATACTTACCTCTGCTCACAAATCTGCGCTGCACAAATGGGATGTTACATACAATAACATATGCCGATACGCCTCACAATCCCCACGACTTCTTCATCACTGCCAGCTATATGAGGACCTTGGGTGGCTCTCCTCCTCGGCCATCAGGAGCTACTTCCTGGCCTGCCTAAATGATTCTATACTGAGACAAAGTCAGCCTGCTGCACTGGCGAAGCTCCTTCTTCCTGAGATTCCAAACCGCACGCTCAGATCTGCTGATAAAGACCTGCTGGAAATTCCTCGCTGCCGCACCAATAAAGGAATGGGCTCCTTCTAACACGCAGCCCCTATGTTATGGGACCAGCTCCCTCTGGACCTCAGGCAAGCACCCTCGCATCCCTCTTTCAAACGTGGACTGAGACTACACGTGGCCATTTCAGATTCATGCACCTGCTTTGATCCTACCTGATCCCTGAATCTTCCTTGCCCCTACTCCCCCAACCCCTGCTACTGGTTTCCATACTACCCTCATTTTGTTCTCTCTTCCCTAAATCCAACCCCTCTCCTCAAACTCACCTATTGTTATCTTAAATTATAATTATGAATAGGTTTTATGAATGTATGCACTTACTTACTACTACCTACATTACTGTTGTATCTTGTACTGTTTTTATCCTCTGCGCTACCTAGGCACTGCCCAAACTTGCCACAGGTGGATGTTGGTACTGTAAGGCCTCACCTCCTCCCTCCCCTTCACTTGTCCTCCATTGCCGCAAGATGTCCATGGCCAGCGACTGCCACCGGCCCTTATGCCCAGCCTCGGAACCACGAGCCCGGCTGCACCTACCCGCCTCCTACCGCTAAAGCCGTATTTCAAGCCGCCTTTACTCCCCACCCACCCCTTCCATTTTCTTCTTCCCTGACAGTGGTACCATGAACCTGGTGTCCCTCTAGCCTGCCGCTGGGATGTCTCTGACATCCTCTCTTACTTCCCTGGGCACCCTGCTGCTGCTCTGGCTGGCTGCTGACGGCCGACAGATTACGGCTCCTTCCACCCTTCCTCCTGTCTCTTATCCTCTGCGTCTACCTGGGCACTGCCCAAACTTGCCACAGGTGGATGTTGGTAAAATAAGGCCTCACCTCCTCCTTCCCCTTCTCTTGTCTACCATTTGCCGCAGGATGTCCAAGACCAGAGACTGCCACCAGCCCTCATGCCCAGCCTCGGAACCACGACCCCGGCTGCACCTATTTGCCTCCTACCGCCAAAGCCGTATTTCATGCCGCCCTTTCCTCCCGTCCACCCCTCCCATATTCTTCATCCCTGACTGTATGGCCATGAACTTGGCATCCCTCTAGCCTACCGCTGGGATGTCTCTGGCATCCTCGCTTACTTCCCCTGGGTCCCCCTGCTGCTGCTCAGGCTGGCTGTTGCCGGCCGCCAGGTTCTGACTCCTTCCCCTCCTCCTGACTTTTCGCTGCTGGGTGCTCTACTTATGTTTCCTATATGGCCACCCACCCGATATACTGACCAACTACTTCTCCGCTATTCCTGTTGCCTGCACCCTTCCCTGTCCTCCACACCATCCTGCCTGGCTGGGGAACCACAAACCAGGCAGTCTCCATACGCATTTCCGGTAAAGTCGTAAGCAGTCCTTTTGGCCCTATACTCCCTTCCTTACCCCTTACCTGTACCAACACTCCCCTGTAAACACCTCCTTGCTCTTGGCCTGCTGGTCACTGCTTAGTATAGCCTAAATCATGTTAGACTAGCTGGAACCGCCTCTATGTGTCTGGAATGTACTTGTATGGTTGTTGCCTCAATTGTATTGTTGCTTCCATGTGTTATGATGTATTGTACTCTCTCGGGTTGTGCCTGAAAATAGTCACCTGCTGGCTAGCGCACCTACCCGGTAAACAAAAACTAAATAAAAATAAATACAAAGTACTAAACATCATGTCCCCACTTTCTCTTCTCTGTCCTCCAGTGAGTATATGTTGAGCTCTGTGTTGAGTAGGAACCACACCGAGATGTGGTCACTTCCTGCTAGCAGGTGCGTCACTGCCACATCCTGGACTTGGTCGCCATTTCGTAGCACAATCTCCTGCATGTTCCCATCACTGGTAGGCTATGTCACTCCCTGTGCCAGGTGGCTGTTCATGATAGCCTCCAGCAGTACTGGTTCATTGGCATCTGATGTAGTTACTTTCCACCATTCAACGCTATGTAAGTTGAATTCACCCACTATGATTGTGCTCACTTTCCCAGTGACTTTCTTGAATTGCTCCCCCAACTTCCAATCCCCCTCCTCACTTTGTGCATGTGACCTGCACACCACACTCATCATGACCTTCTTTCCTTTGGTGCTTTTGAGCAAAACCCATACAGCTTTTGTTCTCACCACTAATGTCTCCTCCCAGGTATGATTCCCCCCCCAACCAATCAATGAGCATTCATAGTCACCCTCACACTCTTTCACCCTCCAGGTCTTTGAAGTACACCTGGTATCCTGTGATCGTGAGATCCCAGTAATGGTATTAGGTTGCCATTTGTCACAGTTTGGCCTAAGTATCGATCTCCCCTTCAGTCACCAATAACTGCAACTCTGCCACCTTTTTTTCCAGACTCCTTGCACTCAATGTAGCAATGGTCAACCTTGTGTCCTGGTCCTCATCTCTTTGCACTGACTCTCTAACCATCTGCCTTGGTGGGCCCCCTCCTTTTCTGCATCCCACTCTGGGTGGTGATGCACCATGGTGTTCCCTAGACAGTGACTCCACCTTGTTTTCTGACTCTGCGTGCCCCTCCATAGTTTAAATATATTTTGCACATCATCCTGTTACCCTTGATGTTGTGGTGCAGCCTACCCATGGCATAATTCCCCTTATTATTGCACGTCTGTCAACACTCCCGTACTACCACATACACCATTTCCACACACCACCCTTTCAGCACCTTATTATACTCTGGTATTCCTTGCTTCCTAGTGGTGCTTTCCCGAGGTACCAGAAGTACAACGGAGAATGTAACTGAACTTCACGCCACATGGCAGATACTTCCCACCTCCTTGATCATCTCCGGCACTTCTTCCACAGTACTGCCATGTAGGTTACTGCCGTGTAGGTCTTTCTTTTTTCTCTAAGATGCACTACAATATGAGGCTTCACTCCAACCTTCAACAGACATGTTTGAATGGACATCCCTCCTGTGATACCTATAAAAGCCTCCCCACCCCTGGTTATGTACTTGCTTGCTCCCTTACCTATCCCATCTCAACCCCATGGCCATAGATTGCCCCAGTACAAGTGCACAATCCCCCATCATCTGCATACCTGTTTGTCATGTCCATGTTTGTTCTTTCCTGTCTCTTGCCCAGGCCCCCCTCCGAAAACCATCCATGTCTCTGCTTACCTTGAACCTCTTCCCTTTTTCCTTTCTCTGCTTCCTGTACACTCCCCTTTCCCCATAAGTCAAAACAGGAATAGGTACAGGAAAAAATATATATAATGGAGGGAGATGGGGTGAGTAAGATAGAGGCTGTCAAGGACACAGGGGACTAGGAAAGTGGAGAGGAATGTACACAAATGCATGGAGTCTGTCCAGCAAGGTGCCAGACCTGACAGCAGTCATGGTTCAGACAGGCCTTGATCTGGTGGAGATAATGGAAACTTTGGGTTCATGGGGACCAGGATTGGGACATGGAAATAACTGTGTACACATTGTTCAGGAACGGCAGTGAACATAGAAGTGGAGGTGGGGTAGCAATATACATGAAAAAGGGAATCAGAGCAGTGGAATTAGAGTACAACGAGAGGAGTGGAGTCCATTTGGGTAGCGTTGCCTATAGGGAAGTGTTAGGCTGTACGAGTTGTGTTGATAGGCTGCCCTCACATACCAACTTGAAAGATGAGGAGACGCTGGAGTAAATAATGAGAATGGCTAATAAAGGTGAGGTGCTGTTGATAGGTCATCTAAATCTGCTTGACGTGATTTTGGACATTTCCTCAGCCAAATCAGGGAGGAGCAGGGCTGTAGTGGATTGTCTACAGGTAGCGATACTGAGGCAGCTGGTTAGAGAATCCACCAGGGAAGGGGCCTTGCTGGACTTAGTCCTGACAAATGGTGACAGGGTGGGTGAAGTTGAGTTGGGGGGACACAGTGGTTCAAGTGACCGCAGTGACTGGTTCGCTGTGCATACAGCTGCAGTGTGTACTAGAACCAAGGCAAAAGTGTTGGACTTTAGAAGGGTAGACTTTACCAGCATGGGGGGCTATGTGAAGTAGGCAGTAAGGAGAGAAATCTGTGGGAAGGTAGTGGATGGTATGTGGGAGTGTATTACAGAAGCCATAATTAGGGCAACAAATCTCTATGTCATAAAGGTTCATAAGATCGTAAGGAAGAGGAAGGCTCATTGGCTTATCAGGGAGGTGGCAGGCAGGGTAAGGGAGAAGAGGAGGGCATTCAAGAAACTCAAGACAACACAAAGGGGGGAGAACCGTGAAATATACTAGATGAGGCAAAATGAGGCAGGCAGAAAGCTGCATAGAGTGAAGGCAAAAACAGAAGAGGAAATTACCAGGTCAGCCAAGACCGGAGACCAAGCTTTTTTTAGGTATGTCAGTGAAAGGAGGTAAACTGGTAGGTGGATACACAGCCTTAGAAACAAGGAAGAGGTCTCAGTGGAGCATGATGGTATCAAGGCGCAGTTATTAAATTAATTCTTTTGTTCAGTATTTGTGGTAGAGGGGGATGGGGATTTTGCAAACATTAGTACAGGAGTTAAGGCAGAGACAGGTGTTGATATGAGCCCGCTCTAGGAGGAGGCAGTCTTAAGAGAGTTGGAGCAGCTATGAGTTGACAAGGCTATGGGGCCAGATGGGGTGCATCCTAGGGTGCTGAGTAAGCTTAGGGATATTCTGGTGGCTCCCATAGCAGCTCTTTTTAGCAGGTCCCTGGAGACACGGGAGGTCACAGAAGGCTGGAGGATGGCAAACATCATCCCTCTTCATAAGTGGGGGTGATAAAGAAGAGGTGGGTCACTAGGCCTATGAGCTTAACATCCATAGTAGGCAAAATTATGGAAAAGTTAGTGAAGGACAGGATTCAGCACTATTTGGAGGAACAATAAACTTATCGATAGGCATCAGCATGCATTTACTAAAGGAAGGTCCTGTCAAACCAACTTAATAGAGTTCTTCAGGGTCACTTGGAAAGTGTACCAAGGGGGATCAATGAATATTGTGTATCTTGATTTTAAGAAGGCGTTTGATTCCATTCTGCATGGGGCACTGATCTATGAACCAGATGAGGGTAGTTAAATCAGTGCAAAACTGGCTAACAGATAGGAGTCAAAGGGTAATAATAAATTGTCACCTGAGGGAAGGGAAGGGTCACAAGCAAGGTTCCCCAGGGGTCCATGTTGGGTCCACTGCTGTTTATCATATTCGTGGTGGATATAACTAAGGGTCTAAGAGGTAAGGTGCGTCTCTTCGTGGATGACGTGAAGATCTGTAATGGGGTGGAAAACTGGGAGGGAGAGAGAATATGCACAGGGATGTAGGATTATTGGTGGCTTGGTCCAAAAGATGGAAAGTGGCATTTAACATTAAAAAGTGCAAAATCATGCACTTAGGGAGGAGTAACCAGAATGAGACTTAACCTGGGGGGTCTGTCACTTGAAGAGACTGAGGAGAGGGACCTGGAAATTGTTTCCATGGACCTAAGGGTAGCAAACAATGTGGGCAGGCATTAGCCAAGGCTAGTAGGATGTTGGGCTGCATTTGGAGGGGATTCACTAGTGGGAAGAGAGGTTATTATCCCGTTATATCAACAGCTGGTCAGACCGCATTTGGAATATGGGGTGCAATTCTGGAGAATGTTCCAGAAAATAGATGAGTAAAGGCTGGAGATGGTGCAGAGAAGAGTGACTAACATGTTGGCTGGGCTTAGTCATCAGATATATGAAGATAGATTGAGCGAACTTGGAATATACTCTCTGGAACACAGAAGGGATGGGGGGATATGATTGAGACCTTCAAATATATGTAGGGCATAAACAGAGAACCAGAAGAGAGACTTTTTTTAAAGTAAAGGGACACAAGAAGACCAGGAGGCATATGCTACAGATATAAGGTGGCAGGTTTAGGGGAAATATCAGGAAGAAATTTTTCATTGAATGGGTAGTGGAAAAATGGAATGATCACCCAGAGGAGGTGATGGGGAGGTCAACATAAAGGCCTTTAAGAGAGCATTGGACAACCACATGGTTATGGGATCAGGAGCGGGAGGGGTGAGGGGAAGAGGATGCCACAGGGAGAAGTAGGTTGTTGCAGGAAGTCCTAGCCTTCTGCTAGGTGCCTTGAGCAGACTTGGTGGGCCAGGCGGTCCTTTTCTGCCATCATGTTTCTATGCTTCTGCGCTCGCTTTTTTCCTGTGGTTTTCGAAAATCTGTCTTCCTTGTCCAACCTCCCCCTTTTGGTCAGTGTTAGCCTTGTCTATTCTTGATCCATACCTGTTCCAAAGCCCCATGTTCTGGAAACCAAACCATGTCTGCCCCCTACCCTCACTTCCCATTTCAATCTCTCTTTCAAGCATAAGATGCCTATAGGGCCTGCACACTGCCCTCCCCCATTCCACCAGGTACCCAGTAACAGTCCTGCTCCACAGCACCATTGCAGCTCACTTACCCTTCTGTCTCCCTGTGTCACCAACCCCAGTCATCTCAACACCTCCACACCCAACCCCCATTCATCCACATACCTCCTTGCTCTGGCCCCCGCATCATCCAGGCATGCCATAGGAGCTACTGGACTTTGTTAACTTGGTCATGCATTTTCCTTTCCGTAGACTTGATGAAACTTTATCCCTCCCAGTGCCTTCAATTAACCAGCGTTAACTGCTTTCATTCTCTACTGACACCTGTCAGATGCTATTCTCAATGCTACACCCCTGTGTCATGGCACTCACTGATTTTGGTCGCTCATGAGTGTCTTTCCACTTTTGCAAATATAAATGGACTCCTTCCACCTTATAGGCCAGCATTGCATGGTGCACCTGTTTTTCCCATCCAGTCAATCAATCTGCAGCCTACCTCATGCCTCCTGATCCCCCTATACATCCCACTAAAGCAGTCCAGTTATTTCAATTTTAGCAGCTAGCCTCAGTTCGGCCCTCGAGTCCCTAGAGTCCCCCACACATTATCCCCCGTACAAATGATTACTTTCCTTCTGCACCTGGCTATCTCCTTTAATGTCTGCTCTATCTGCTGTGAATGGCTGAAAAAAAATGAAATTTGCAATTCTGTTTTACCAGTTACTGTTTCTGACATCATGAGCTGTCAAACACAGACGTATCCATTTTATAAAGCATGTTTATGTATAGAACACATTCACTAGGGAACAATGATTTAGTCATCTAAGGATCTCTTTCTTCACCTGGTCTGTCCACAGTTCCCTAATTACTGAGCCAATGCAAACCATGCTCAAGTTAAAAATTGTATTCTGTGTCTGCGTTTGTGTGCTTGTGGGAGTGTGTCATTCAGTTGGTCTGTCTTGTCTGTGTAATGACTAATGGAACTGTTCAATGTGTCACGTGCTCAGCCACGATTCCTTTTTTTTATGCTTTTTTTATACTTTACAGTCATCAGTTTCCAACCACATGTTGGATGTCGAGAGTATCAGAACATCACCTGCTGAAAACATCAACGGAGGTGGCAGATGTAAGAGTGCACACATTGACCAATGGAAGGATGAGTACCCATGGTATGCACCCTTATGTGCATGGAAGATGTTCTGCACATGCAACAACATGTGGGATACTTCATGCCATATAGCCCAGTACTCCTCCATCAACCAGTGGGTACCACAACAATTCTAGTGCCATGTGGCAGCAATCACAATTGAGGGTAGGGACTATCAATGCGTACAATTCTTGTTGCTAATTGTTATCAGTAATACTTTTTTTTCTTCTGTCTTTATACTCCTTCCTCTCTCTCTGCAGTAGCCCCTCTCTTCAGGGATCCCAATGCAACCCTGTGTCTGATCTCCCCAGTGGCACACTAGCTCATTTGGGTGCCCCGCTATTGGACCCTAAGCACTCTGGATAAACCCACGACTGTGGCATAGTTGTCCCCAAAACTCCCCCAAACTTGTAGCAGAGCGTACACCTTGAACAGCCTACTTGGGTTCCTCCTAACACTGGCACTGGGACCCATCTACCGGTGTCACTGTGGGTTATTTTTCCTTGGTTTTTCTCCCACCACTATGCAGGCATCTGCACACTTGGAGGGCCAATGAGAAAAAGTCATGGTGAGACATGTCTTTGGTCCGGCCCTAAGCTGGCATCTGTACCTCCCAACATGTCTGCCCTCTCCAACTGCACCTTCCACCTGATTTCCCCCATGCAGCAGTTGTGGGCTGTGAGGTGTGCAGCCCACCCTCACCAGAGAAGTAGAGTGACCCAGTGGGTGCTCAGTCCTTCTCTCCCATGCTGGTCCTCCATCAACCCTGGTTCACTACTGAACCAGGGTCATTGGCATGGTAAGTGGTAGTGCTACCACTGCAGTGTCTGGCCAGCAGACATTTTATTTTTTAAAGTGACTTTTACAGTGGCTCTGGGATTCCAGTCAAGGTTCACTGATCTCATCTATTGGCTACAGATCCACACCTTGGAACCTGCACATGTGTCCATGCACTACTCTTTCTAATTATTATACTAGTTACAATAAAATGACTTTTAGATCTAGTGGAGTCATAAATGGCCAACTCGTGGCTATACCATTTTCTATGACATTCCAGAGCATATAATGTTTAAGAATTCAATAGCTGACTAGACCCACCTAATTCAGTTTACATGCTCCCAACAAGGACACACTGTTCATGTTATTTTGAAAATGGACTCTACCAATACACACTCTGAGTCAATCGACTATATATTTGTACATTCCAACCAATCTGCTTCCACATTCTGCCTATGTGTTAATGTTCTGTATGGCCTCACTATGCTAATACTGTTCATGGCTTGTGTTGCCGTGTGGGCCGTCCACAACACATAACTTACCTTTTCATGATCAGCTTATCAAACTATGACATGCATGTCTATCTGATGTTGTCAACTTTTGACAGTGTGTCCAACAGTGTGACAGCTGTTTAGTTATATGCACTGCTACATTCTATATAGCCTATTATTCCCTTGGCATACTGTCTTGCTGCCATCATGTTGAGAATTGGCCAATTCAAGCTGGTAAACATTTTCCTAAAATTTCAATAACGTGACCCTTTTTGTGAAGACTTGCTTTAATTTCATATTTTTCTGCCTGAGTGATGCAACCTTTTTATCACTGTACCGATGAAGGGTTCTGTGATCATCTACATGTGCTGGCAGTGGCTGTCTTACACAAACTCTTAACTTTCCCAAATGGGACACCGGGGTGTGCAGCACCTCTGCATTAGGGTTATGCATTATCAGGGTGCTTATCAAGGTGACAGCTTTGATTGCCGGCTGTGAATCTCTCACAAATAACTATTGATCATGTAATTTATACCAATTTTTTTCTTATTTCTATCTATTTCAGGGCACATCATCATCTTCCAACTCCGATGTTGACAGTCTTGACTTGTCTTTGGAACCAACAAGTGATTTCAGAGAAACAGCTGAACCAGTGCAGGACACAAGCAATATCAATCCAGTCAACGTGAGGTGTGGAGCACATGCAAGAGGTCAAGGTAGAGGTGCTCGCCGTGCTACTGTTAGAGGTCAAGGACGTGGTGTTGTTCAGTCACTCTCCCAAGCTATGGAAGCCACAACAGCACAGGCCGGCAACACTGTGTCGTGTGTCCAGATACGTGGAGGGTCCCTAATGGTAACTGTTAATTCTTTTTGTTTTGTATTTTGATTTCAATTTAACTTTGCATGGTGCTTCATTGAGTAACTTACTATCATGGTCAAAGGAACATAGAGCACAATGTAAATCAACAATAGGTATACAGTGATCATAATAGCGTGGTAATGGGTGCGTATCCATAGGCAACACCAGATTACCCCGAAATGAAGACGGTTATCTGTTATTTAAATAATTAAGTATTCCTTTGCTTTCATTATTTAAAAAGTCTACCTCAGTATGACGTACATCTTTTACAACAATGATCTTGTCAATAGCTTGTGGTGCTACACCGTAACAGGTTTAACAAGTCATGCACGTTACTACATAAACTGACATAATTAGAGATGCCCATAGTACAGTTCTAGTAAATCAACTAATTTCATTTTTTTGCTTGTAAATTGTCAAAATGCACTGCTTATCCTTTTCCATGCAGGGCAATCCATTGCAATATCACATTGTATCCTTACAAGGTGTGTTGAAATTTAAAAAAAAATTCAGTTCACACTTTCAGTGTTCAGCTTGGCAACTTTGTGGTTATAAAGTATCATACTTGTACGGCCACTGTACTGTCTTCTACAGTGCAAAAGCTGGATTGTGAATAACATGTCTCAATGGGCACATTTTACCAATTTCAACATGCACTGTGTTACATGTCAGCAATCCAAGTTGGTGTCCTACATCCGATTTCCTAATGGAGTGTTTGACAATTTGGGGAGGTTGTGTAAAGTTTCTGTTACTAATGCAGTCACTGCCTTAATTGGTGGTGAGATTATGGGAAGACATATGAAGAGAGGTTGAGGTTATTGGATTTTGCATGCTGGAGACCAACATTTATAGTGGGTACATGATAACATTCAAGTACGTCACAGCGATTAATAAAGTCAGGGTGGCTATTTCACTGGTAAGGTAGTCAATAGAAGTAGGGGCCATGGACTGAGGGTTGAGGGGGGATGTTAAAGGGGAATGTGAAGGGGCCATTATTTTACTGAGAGGGTGGTGGTGCCCCTATACAGTACACTGGAGGTGTCTGTATTGTTCTGCATGGCAGAGGGTTCAAGAGACCATGGGAAAGACACAAGGGGTTGATCAGTGAACAGAAGTTGGGAGCTCTTGTAGAGGTGGACAAGTATCGAAGGGTTGAATGGGCCAACTTGATGTGCCACGAAGTTCAATTTCTGCCATCGCATTTGTCAGTCTATGAATTATAACTTGTTGATAACCTAACTGATATGTTATGTCAACCATGCTCATGATACATCCATTAAGAAAAAAACACATTTGGTTTTATTCGGGCTTGCGGGTGGGTGGCCATTTATTTCCAGTTAACGGCTAGGCGAGCGATAGTCTCACATGAAACATTGCATATGTTTGTATGTGTGCGATTCTGCTATCTATCTGATTGTATCTTTTGTTTTACAGGAACACATCAACCTAATGGAAACAGATGTACTACATGAACTCTGCCTTAATATGGCGCTGCAGAATCTAGGCCTTATCTTTGATATTTTGGCAGGAAGGTGACCAGACCCTATTAACACACCAAGAGCTATCGGTATTGATGCATCACACTGGTGTGTCTGCACCAATTGCAGACTAATGCCCACTACAGTAGAAAGTATCTGCTGTGGCAATGTCCACTGTATTTCTCTCATGGAGTTTAGTATGTTACTGTTTTCATTGTATTTCCCATGAGATACATACTTAGATAAGTGTCTCATTTTCAGATGAGTGCCTAGTGTAGATTGTAAATTATTAAAATACAAATTCAGGGACACTGCAATTAAAAACAGTCAGAGAACAAACCTTATCCAATATATACGTCGAGCAACTGAACAAATACGCAACATAAGTTACAGCACTGTGAGGACCAGGGAATTGCACATCTATGTCAACACAGTATATCTTGTGCTCCCCCAGTATTGTAACAACATGTCCACCCTGCACCTTGTTTCAGCCATTGAGGGACTGAAATTTTTCTTTCATGTCCCCTCTCTACCTCCTCTTCACAGGCATGTACATATTGAGGTCACTTATTCTTCCCTCTTAAGTTCTGTGGTACAAACCCTGTACCTACTTGGTCTCCCATCTCTACACAGTCTTCTGCGTGTTGAAGTCCATTCGGAGTTGATGCCCAGAGAACTTCACACAGTGCTAGTTGCATGTGATTACAGAGATCGTGGAAATGCCATTGCCGTTACGGTGACTGTACACTGCTGGAAATCAAATTTGTCTATGTACAGTCAAGACACACAGCGGAAGGCTGCCATAGACTTTATTTTTCTTGTTTATGTGGGGGTGTCTGCGCCACCCCACTACAAAGTTTTTAACTCAGGGCTGTGCATGTGCGGGGGTGCAAAAGTGGAAAAAACCACTAGGGTTGCAACAAAAAGAAACACGTGACCAGAACAGAACCAGTCACCCTCCTATCCCTATCCTTACCTCAACCCACCATGCCACATGGCCAGCTTGGCAGCCAACAACTGCACTACACCCCAAAACACTCCCTCCCTTCTGCCTGTCATGTCCAACCCCCGTGTTTATGCATATAGATACACCCTGTCGTTGCATCGTGCCCCCCATCCAGTCTACCTCCAATCACGGTAGCCCTGTTCACATGCTGTCATTGAGTCAACCTTTTGTAAGTGCTCAGTCATGGTCACCATAGTCACAGGATACCCACAGGGCTCCATGTTGGGCATGACTCATTTTTGATAAGGGCATCAATACTTCCCATCTTCTGCTTGTGATACCCCTGCCTCTGCACCCCAAACACAAGGCTTTCTGGCTGCATTTGTACTCTGCGTTGACATATTTTGGCCATCAGAAATAATCCAATTTCCCTATACTCCTTGGTAACTGTCAGCAGCCCCCACACCCACCACCATCCCCATCATGTAGCTATCACCAGTGTTCCTATGCCCTAGGTGTATCATTTTGCACATCTTTTAATTAAACCTCAGTGGCCATTCCTCCTATGTTTTCTTGAGCTTTTCTGTCACTCCTAAATTTCACCATCACCTCATTATTATATACACCCTGCTATGGATCTAGTTGTCATTTGTCAACCCTTTCATTTACTGTGCCTTGATTGATCCCAATCCCAATGCTGAACTACAGTAGGTGTACATATCAGCTCATGTATTTCACCAACTAGTTACATATCCACTTCCTTCCACATTCCCAAAGGCCAGTATTTGTCACCTCTTGCGTATTGCTGTGCCTTCTCTAGTTTCAAAGGTGACCCATGTGGACTCCATCGCCCGCCTCCCAAACCATTGTCTGTGTTGCCTTGATGACCTCCATAACATACTGGCCTACGCCCACCCCACCCTTCCTGAATAAAGCATGACCCTCTATATTGATTTAACATCCATGAGTTTCAGTGAACAAGGTTTGTTATTGCTACCATGTTCATTCCTCCCTCTACTCACAATAACTCCAGTTCTGTGAGTTTATTTCCTGGGCTGCAGCATTACTTACCATGTCTTGTTATGCTGTTCAGTTTCGATTACGCTCCCTGTCCCTTTTACAAATCTCCTATTTCCTTTCCTGACCCCAGTTACCTTTCTTGAGTGGTGCGATCATCCACTTTGGATGACCCAGTGACAAATTTAATTCTAATTGCCTTCAGTTTATTTTCTGCATGTGCCCTGGGTTGTGCTTGTGTGTGTGTGTGTGTTTCTGTGTGTGTGTGTGTGTTTATGTGTGTGTGTTTCTCTGCGTGTATGTGTGTGTTTCTCTGTGTGTACGTGTGTGTGTTTGTGTGTGTATGTTTCTCTGTGTGTATGTGTTTCTGTGTGTGTGTATGTGTTTGTGTGTGTGTGTGTGTTTCTCTGGGTGTGTGTATGTATATGTTTCTGTGTGTGTGTTTGTCTGAGTGTGTGTTTCTCTGTCTGAGTGTGTTTCTGTGTGTGTGTGTGTGTGTGTGTGTGTGTGTGTGACCATATGTGATACTCTTCACATATCACATTTTTTTTTGTCATTGCATGAAATGAATCAGTTGGTCTTGGACCCTGTTGTGCTTGGGATGTCTGCATTATATTGGCAAGTTATATTTGCCTTCCCTCCACATCAAGATGTGAATCGCTCTCGGAGACATACGGCCCATCGGCATTACATTTTGTGGAGCCTAGGTCAGCTGGGTAGCAAAGTCTGGGTGCCTGTTCCAAGCTGCTACGTGTGGTGCATACAGGATGTATATCCAGATCCCTCTGGTCAGTACATGGGGTTCCGACCAGATCGCATTGTGTGATGAACTGTAAGCCATGGCAGCAGTGCTGTTTATCGTGCATCACCTTTTAATGGATCCTGTGACATTGCAAGCAAATTATGTGCATATGCGCACTGCTAGAAGCTCAATCAAGAGGCATGTAATGTATCATGTGTATTTGTACTAACTCAAATTGATCTTATCGAACAGGTTGTTTACAGTTTTAGATAGCGAATGTAGTAAATACCAAGAGGTATGATTGTTTCTTTTATTTCACTACTTATTGCTTTCTTTATTTTCAGTCCACTATGCCACTGTTGACATAGTGTCAAATGACCATGGGTAGTGAGTGTGAGAAATGTGTATGCATCCATGTTACGTTAACAGATGGGTGTGAAGCCGTGATGTGTGTGCATTCACTCGGTGGTCATCTGATTGAGTGCACAAACTCTTACCCATTTTTTCTAACTGGTTTTACAGTCTTGAGTAGTCTATTTATCAACTACCGCTTTCCGTGCAATGTGTAGCGCAAAACAAAAAGCATATCTTAAAAAAGCAAATTTGTTGAGTGTGGTGAATGCACAGTACAGCATAAAGAATAAAGCGAGAGACATAAGACTGAGTCCACACCACCCATAGCCATGTTTGCACTCCATGCAGGCTGTGTTGGGTGGGCAATGGCATTTTGGCCAAAAATTAATAATGTATATTTTGACACTGTCCAACCCTTGATTCCCATAACATTTATGCCTTAGAAGTCTTTATTGGGGTAGGTAAAGATAAAAAATGATTTTCTTCCACCCAATCTCTTGCAGTGGGTCATAGTACAGGGAATGTCCATCCGCCCGTGTCATATCCTCTGGAGGCATTTTCAGCAGTTGACCTACAGACCACCACTTCCTGTTTATATGTGGTGTCTTCTGTCACTATTAAAAAGCAGAGGTCCCTGACACTCCTTTGTTCTTTCAGCAAAGAAAGACCAAGGGAGGCGTAGTGAGGTGAAATTTCATGAAGGCGGTGGTTGACAGAGTAAAAGTGAAACAGCATGGATTCTGTTCAACTACCACCCTGCAACTATGCTAAGTAAGCTACACCTTGGTACAATTGACTGGGCACCAAACTACTTTTGGAACACTTTTTTGGTACCATCCCTAGCTTTGGGAATTTATACCAGGCTCACTACTTCTAGAGGTCTGAAAGAGGTGGAGTTGTACAACAGCAAAACTACACAAATGACCAAAATACCCAGGTCCTGAGGAGTGAACTTCTTGCTAGGGCAATGATGGTACACTACAGCAAAGCTGGACCACCAAGGGTCTACACATCATTGCACAAGGCAATGGAAGAACAAATGAAAACTGTATCGGACAAACTATACATATCCCATATGTCATATGACCTAGTTTTCTCCTCAGCATCAATGGCCGCAGCTAAACACACATTTACGTCTAGTAGCAATGGCTACAACTGAGCACATTTCCCATATGGCATAGGACTTTAACATTAATGCAATGTGTCAACTGTTGTATATTTCCCTTTATCAGAGTACATGCCGAAGAACCAATACTTTCTTCCTGGGAAGCACAAAGTCAGAGTACTCATGGTTTGTTAAAAAACAGTAGAAGCACTCTAGCAATGGTTGGGTAGATACCAGTACTTTTGCAGAAGAAATGGTCATGAATGAACTCCTGAAACTACGGGTAGACAAAGCAATGGTGTATGATAGTATTCACAACAGAAATGTAAATGAACCAAGTAGAGAACTAGTGACACTGCTAATGACCATTTATACCAAATCTAGGAACAATAGTGTGCAACCGGAGGACTGGTGGAGGGTGGGTGCCATTCCTGTTCACAATAGGTGTAGCAAGGCAGATAAAGGCAACTTCAGACATGTTATATTGTCCTCGAGGGTAGTGAAACTGATGCAGTCAGTAGGTAGAGAAGAAATGCAAAAACATGTCTTGGAGAGGATTTGAAAACTGCCACCAGTCAATTTTATGTGGTGGGGCATAAAAGAGTGTTGGAAACTGGAGGCCAAAATCTGCACACATCACAATGGTGTGAGTAAACATTAAAAAAAATCTAATGTCTCTGCTCACCATCATTGTTTTGTGCCCTTTTTGGCACTTAATTTTCAACAGTCATTTGATAACAACCTCCTTCTGAACATAGCAGGTTTCATTTCTAAAACAGTGGAAGAAACATAATTTCTTCCCACAAGTGCAGAAACATATTTTTGCCAGGATTTGAACAATGACACTGGTCACATGAGGTGGTGTGTACAAATGGCTATACTAAGATGTCAACAGAGTAGGCCTAAACGTATCAGGATTATGCTTGAAAATCAGCGCCCGGTCACAACACCCTCACCGCCCCCCCACCCCTAAAATGGACCAACCAAGTGTCTCCTTGTCTCCCCACCCCGGATCCTCCCACCAACTGGTTTCATGTACTGCCCCCTGGTGGCCCCCTCCTCCACACTCATCTGGAATGCCCTATTTAGGTTAACCCTATTCACTCCTTTTAAGACCTCGATCATATCCCCTCTGTTCCTACTGACCTCCAGGGAGTACAAGTTCAGCTCTTCAAGTCTCTCCCCATATGAGTTTTCCTCCAGACCCCATATCCTGGTTGCCCAACTCTGGACCTGCTCAAGAAGTTCATTGTCCTTTATTAGCTATGGGCACAAAAACTGCACACAGTTTTCTTTTTCTTACCGGACTATTTTTATCTCCTCCTTTTACCCCATCAAACTCTCTCCAGCGTCCTCCAGATTCCCCTGTCTCTACCTCCCATTGTGAATTGTAACTACTCTGCACTCCCAGCCCAGCACATCCCTCGGGTCTGATCCCTCCGAGGAAGGGCCACCCTATCCGCCCAGGTCGTTCTTTTCACAGTGTTGAGTTCTGGACTGGGGGCAGGCCAGCAGAAAGGCAAGTCTGACATTGGGACTGTGGACTGAGGAGGGGAAGTGTCTTGGCCTATCAATTGAAGGAGGGTTTTTTCACTGCTTGTCCCCAGATGTAGGATGTGCAATGCTGCCCTGCCTGTGGCATGGATGCTCCCACCCACGTCTGGAAGGCAGCTGCCTGACGTCTTCCCTTAAGTGCAGATCCAAGACATTGCAGTGCCTCCGGTCTCCACCGGGGGCCACTGTGATGCAGGGCTGACCCTGGACCCCTCCCCAAGAGGGGAGAGCAGTCCTCCAGATGCTCAATCCTCTCTCTCTCCCCCCTGACGACCCGGGCTCACTCCCAAACCTGGGTCACCGGCGTGGCGCAAGGTGTGGCATCCAGCGCCTCAGCACTCAGCGCCATTGGGCCAACATTGCACAGTTTTCAAGGTGTGGTCTAACCCAGCAGTTGTACAGAGGGAGAATCACCTTCCATCTCCACTAGGTCATCTCCCTGTCAATGCACCAGAGCATTTTGTTTGCTTTAATAGCAACCCTCCTACACTGTCCAGAGTGATGCATTTTGGCATCCACGACCACCCCAAAAATCCCCAACCACACCCCCCAAAGCTGACAGTTTCTCATTACACAAAAAGTACTCATGAACAGGGTTCTTAAGCCCCAAGTGGAAAACACTTCATTTCTTGTCATTAAACCTTATTTTCAAAGTACATGGCCACCTCTCCAGTCTCCTGGTCCCCCGTAGGGCTTTGCTACCCACCTCCCCTTCCACCAATGTGCCCAGCTTAGAGTGATCATCAACAAGGCTCATCTTACTCCTGATGCCATCACTGATGTCAGAGATGTAAGCATTAAACCACAGTTGGTCCAGCTCTGACCCTTGTGGGACCCCACAAATGGTCATACTAGGAGATGATACCTTCCCCACAAGAGAAAACCCCCATCCTCTGGGGTAGGCAAAAGCACCTAAGTACATATCTATCTATCTATCTATCTATCTATCTATCTATCTATCTATCTATCTATCTCTCTCTCTCTCTCTATCTATCTATCTATCTATCTCTCTCTATCTATCTATCTATCTATCTATCTATCTATCTATCTATCTATCTATCTATCTCTATATATCTCTATCTATCTATCTCTATCTCTCTCTGTCTCTCAGTCTCTGTGTGTCTCTGTGTGTCTCTGTGTCTCTCTTTCTCTTTCTCTTTCTCTCTCTCTGTCTCTCTTCCTGTGTGTCTCTCTGTGTGATACTCTCTGTCTCTGTGTCTCTGTCTCTGTGTGTCTCTGTCTCTCTCTGTGTCACAGAGTCGAGGCATATGTCATGACAGAGTGAGGGATAACTGTATCAGGTGGGAGGGTGCCTGAGAGGTTTCCCTAAGGATGTTGAAGAAACAATTTAAAAAAAGTACCTCTACCTGCTCCCTAGTCTCCTGTGCACCCAGTCCCTGACCTACATCTTCTAATCTTCCCCTTCTACTTCTTCTTTTACTGTATATACCTAAAGGACCCTTTTTTTCTTGTTTCTAGTCCCGATTCTACCTCTTCTCTATCCTTGCCTTGGCTAATCTCACCTCTCCGGTTACTGTTTTAGATATTCTCTCGTGCTGGCCCCCCTTTCCCCCCAGTCCATGTCCCCTCATGTGTGCTTACTGTATATCTTCTATAAGCAGCCCTTTTCTCCCTTGCCACCTACTAGCTCTCCATGGTCCACCAGCTATGCTTTCTGGTCCTACCAAACTGGTGTTGGACCTTTGTGCAGACATTTTTTAGCTTCCAGGAGCCCACTGTTATTACCCCACCTGTTTTGTGTCCATGTCTCTCTGGATCCCCTCAAAAAGCCCTTTGAGGATCCCATACCTACTATTAATGTATGCTCCCCTGATGTCCACCACCACTATTTTTAGTTCCTTTAAAATCCACATAGGTCTAGGGAAAACCACATTGCTGCTGCCCACAGCCCTGTCCTGCCTGAACACAGTGTACTCCATCAGGTTTATGACTCAATCATGCCTATGGGCTGCCCAAATTTCAGTGACTGTTTCTATTAGTCCTGGCACCTAATCCACCACCCACCTTCCCCCATCACTTTTATCCGCCTCCTGACCTTTGCTGACTGCGCATCACAATTCTTCTGAGGCCCCTCCTGTCATGGGACCTGTCAGTGGCAAGTACCTATTAGTGGCCAGGAACCTCCCTGTAGGTTGCTTACAAGTGCTCCCTTCCTGTGAGATGAGCTCCCTTGCTGTGGTCTGTGGAGCCCGTTTTACCTATCTTACAGTAGCGTCCACTCCATGCCATCCCTTGCCCCCCCCCCAGGAGATTAATTAGAAAGCTGTAAGACTTTCAGGTAATGGCTAATCTGGCTAGGTTAGAAAAAGATGGGTGGTATAATCAAAAACAGAAGGTAGTGTGAGTAGTGTGATGGATTTCTTTGGATGCAAGACTAATCAGTAGTGGGGTTACACAGGGCTCTATGCTCAGTCCTGTGTTCATTGCAGTCTTCAGTAGTGGCATAGCAAATGTGGTAAATGCAAAATGTGCCATGTTACAGATGACGAAAATGATGTGTGACATCAGAAACACAAAAATGAGGAGATAGGATGTAAGAGGCTTATGGAATACAGATGGACTCAGAGACAGATGATTTCCTTAGGTTGGTCTCCACAGTAGCTTTATTGGAGAATTCCAAAAAAAAAAAAAAAAAGGTGGACTGTTTCGTTCAAAAGCAAATAAAATACGATTTGAATGGAGTAGCATATAACATCATAATTACGTTTGTACAACAAGCAAAATAAAACAAACGAGTCTTCTTTAGCAAGGTAACTAGAAAGCACTAGTTTTAAGGGTGTATGTACTCCAACACCCTCAGCTACATCTGATCTCTCTATAGAGAAGCTAGCTATATATATGCTAGGAGTATTTCTGATTGGTTGAAATACATATCAATCAGCTAGGTCAAAAAAGACTTTTACAAAAAGCTTACTTATTTATTACAAAGCTTATAGAGAATCTCTATAGCACCCTTATTTCCATATAGCACAACTATAAATCATTTATATTGTTTAAAGCTTCAAAACATAGCATTTGTGGGACAAGCCCTTCCCCCTTGTATCTCTTTCCTTATAAAATAAACAACAACATGGCCAGCCGGCTCCTAGGGAGAGGATCCATCAGGGAGAACCCCACAGATATCACCATAACATCATTTATTGCACAGCAGATAAAAACATCCCCTTAGCTCTCTTCTCTTCTGCCATCTCCCTGCATAATGTGTTGTGCTTTTAAAATGAAAAGGACTGACTGTATACTGTGCATGAGAATAACACTGTGTTGTCTGCTGAGCTATATATGGCAAAAGCTCAGTTTAGGTACAGCCACTAGAGGAAGGACTCGCTCTGGGATGCAGGCTGAAAGGTGCTTTAGCACTAGGGAGAAAGCTCTTCACATTATCAAGACATTTCAGAGCAAGTGAAAGTCTGTTTGAGCGTTGGCGGCATTTATGAGCTGCATGACAGTGCGCACGTTCGTGCAGCTCGTTCGGGATGCCGAGAAGGAGCGTATAACAAATACACTCATTTTACAGTTCAAATAGCTTAGCAAACATTGTTTTTAGTTAGGGGAGTCACTTTAGAGCCTTTCAGAGGCAACAAGGGGTAATTTTGCGAGTTCCTAGGTTTCGAAAGGCTTAAAGGGGCCACGCTAATTCTAGGGTGTGCTAAGTGGATTTAAATGTTCATATTCATTTTCTACCATGCACTATTTGCTGCAACTTTAATTTTTGACTTGCTAGGATGGGGAAAACAATCAGGAAAATGACAAACAGACGAAATATGAAAAATAAATGCATAGGTGGCCAGCCTATGCACAAAAAGACATCACAACACCAAAACATACACATGGTGCAGACACATAAGGGGGAAAGCAAGCCAAGGCACAACAGTAGTATCCTTGTTAGGAAAAACAACAGGGCTGGCCTCGAACTTCACCACCAGACCCTTTGACATAGGACATTAGGGAGGAGTGGGCAAAACAAGGAGACGGGACATTAGTGAGGACCGGGAAAAACTAGAGAAATGTAGTAACAGAAAAGTGCAGCACACACTCTCACAAGTAGGACATACACATGATCACAATGGCAAAATTGTTCAGTCCTTTATTCCAATAAATCAGCAGACAGCACCCCAATCACCATACCACACCAGCCCAGAAGAAACTTGATTTTCGCATTGTGCTTTGTCAAGAGTATAACACTTAATTCATTTATATGTTTAAATAGCACTATCAATTAAACTGCAGTCAAGTGCAATCAAGGCAAATAAAGTGCAATCAATCACAGGTTAAATCTAAAGTGCAGAAATTGCCTTAGCACTTCTAAACATAAATGCATCAGATGCAACATATACTATTAATCAATTTTTTCCATATAGGATCCCACTTTTTTTTTCCTTTTCCTATGAAGCCTACAGGTGATGTGGTAATTCTCATCATTTAGAGCTTGGAAGCTCATCCCTTCCATTTTAAATATCCAATTATTTTCTTTGCTTTCAAGAGCATTGTTGATATCTGCACCCCTCTGTCCAGTTTTGACTGTTACGATGCCAGTGAAAAGCCACTAATGCCAGTTCATATTTGTACTCATGCACATATGACGTGCAGTGGCACATTTCAAATTCTGATTTTGAATTGCTATTATGTGGTCTCTTACACACTCTTTAAACTTGCATTCTGTGTGACCCACATATTGAGCCCCATACTGCCATACTGCTAAATAAATGACATGGGTTGTGTCAAAATGAATAAAATCTCTATTCTGCACCCATTTTCCATCGGGTGATGTCTGTTGCTCAACTAAGATCTGAAGCTTATCCATTAGGTAAGGAAATGGGTATACTAGGTGGGCCAAGTGGTCGTCATCTGCCATCAGATTCTATGTTTCACAGTGGTGCACAGGACCAGGTTGCACTGTCGACATTATCATTTAATGTATTTAGTGGAGACTTTGCATGTGGGATGGAAGGAAAAATATGCCAGTTAGCAGACGTCAAATAAATCTGCAACAGAGCAGACACACCCATACATTAGATTCAGATGCCAAGGGGACAAAGTATTATACCAACATACTATGAAGCCAGCAGAATAGGCCCTATGGTCTATCGGGTCTGCTCGATGGTCAGTGCCAATGCAGGGCGCCGATATTAGCTGCCCCTCCATCCCAACAAGGACTCCTTATTTCCCAGCGTGTCTTCCGGATGTAACCTCCACCCACCACTCTTTCCCAGCCCTTCTTGAACTACTCAACAGTAGTAGCAGCCACCAATTCCCAGGGCACCACCGCTCTCTCAGTAAAGTAGTCCCTCCTTGTTTCTGTCCCCCCAGCCTCCCCCATCCAGCTTCACAAGGTTTCCCCTGGTGGCCCCCGGCTCCATCAGCTGAAGGACCACCTCAAAGCTCAGCCTATTAATTCCCTTGAGATATCTGAGATTATTATGAGTGAATGAAAGATTATCTCCTCTCATGCACTGCGACTCTATGCATCATAGAAACAAAAAATCCTTCCTAGGTCCAAGTTTGTGTCACATATGCAACATGCTTTTGTTTGTAGTTCAAAGTTCAACAAGTTTATATTGATCGACAACATACCATTACTATACAGGTTTACAAAATACATTATGAAGCACAGAAATATCTTAATACGCAATACACACAGCTAAAATGTTATACATGTCACATACAATACAGTGCAATTAGTACATCCTTTAGGCCCATGGAAAATAAGACCTATGCAAAATCAAAGATGAGCTTTTTCAAAACGTTAACCTCTCTTCCTAAGATTTAGATTTGTCTGCATTTCTAGCTAAGAAATGGAAAGCTCAATAAACAATAACGATACTTTTAAAATGCAAACACTGTCTATACCTCCCCCCAGCACAGTGCTCAGGTGCTTTTTGTAACTATTCTGTAAACAGTTGTATTTAATCCGTTTCAACTAGCCTACTCAGTTCCACACATTAACTTGAAACAAAATATTTTGCACATCACAGTGTAGCATGAAACCATGATTTGATGTGTTATTTTTCATAGGTGGTAAACACCAATGTAACATTTATTGAAATACCTGTTTTGGTTGTCTCTAAGTCTTGTACCAGGATGAAAAACAACCTTGTTTTCACAATGTTTTTAATGCTTTTAAAAGTCATCTGCTCTCTCCCATGCAAACATTTACTACACATTCTTCCCCTTCCCACTGAGACATGTCCCCAGAGAAACTTTGTCTCTCAGGTGTCTGTGGTGGTGAAATCAAGGTCCCAACTCCTTTGTATTAAACAGGTACGATGTTGACTGAACACTAGATGCCACCTCCTTTAGTTTCATTTTAAGTGCCTGGTAGCACTCCAGGGCATTTATTCATGCCCACATTATCCCTGCACCCTGGATTACCACAGGCCACCATGAACTGGTAAGAGCTGGAAGCACCAAGGGAGGTCGACAGTGAAAATGCTGACCTCCCCCACTGCAACAGCACAATACTAATGTTGGTATTGTGCCGCCCATGCAGCAAGATCCAGAGACAAGTATTTTTTTTTTTTTTTGGCACTTACACATACAAGTGATACTTTCATGCATCATGTTTATATGTGTAGGTTAATTTGAGTCTTGATTTCAACTTGCAGTTATACCTAATTTCAGGATTTTGTCTCTCATCATCTGTCCTTTAATATACCAGGACAATTGGAATGTAAGTTGTAAGCTCATCTTGCATGTATTAGAGAGAATGCCACTCCAAGGTTTTTTTTTTTTTTTATCACTAGAATGCTTTCTTGGCATACTGAGACATTTTAAAATTTATGTGACAAGAACTCTCTGGCTGTAGAGAATTCTTGATAACCTTTGTCCTTCTGAGGCTCCTCAGTTAAAGGCATACTGGTGTTAATTAGCTTCTCTGACATAATCTTCTATTATGTTTTAAATGTATATGTTAAACCAATGAGAATTATTTCTGCTTTTTCTATATAATCTGGTGTTAATAGTATGGGATATTTGAAAAAACTGCCACAAAGCTTCTGAAGAAGGACCTGGTTTTTCGAAAGCTAAAGCACTTTGTTCTTTTCTATAACATCCATGTTGGTCCAATAAAAGGTATCAAATCATTTGTTTCTGGATCTGTTCTTAAAAGGACCAATACGGCACCTACAACATTTTTTTGCATCATGCAGCAAGCGTTTTCTGTGGTGGGCTGTGCCCCCCCCCACACCCCACATGCAGAGGGCTGTGCCCCCCGCACCCCTCAGACTTTAGGATTCTCAACTCCAGGTTGGAGTTGGTCTGGGGGGAGAAACACTGGCGGAAAGCGAAGCACCAAAAAAGGACCATTACAATGACTGTCACCATAATGGTCTTTTTTTGTGTTTCACCGTCAGGGTGCCTTCCTGAAGGGGTGCACCAGTAAGAGCCTGCCTCCACAGAGATAGGAGGTGTACAAGTCAAACAAATTTCCTGGCAGCCTCAGCCAGTCAGTTCAATGATGACCTGTTGTGCATGGTTGGATATCAGGTCATAAACATAGAAAATATTTCCCCAACTGTGGAATGCAAAGATGGATATTTGTAATTACTGTTCACTTTATCATCCTGTATCCCCCACCATGACTCTCCTTTCCCTTGCCTCCCTTTGCAGCTGCATGTGCTCCACCCACCACTTCCTCCTGTTGCTGCTGCTAAACTCACATGTCATTCACCCAGTGCTCTCCTCATACCTCCTTCCCTGCAATGGTTACAGCATGGGATAGCAATCTTGAAATGTGTAGCTATCTCTACTGTCGACCATGGGTGGTGGGAAGACACAGGAGTGGCTATGTAAAACGTGTGATCCTGATGCACTGAAAAAAGGTGGGAAATAACCACAAAACCTTTTGTTTATGCTCTATCAGTAGCAAATAGCCTATCTGGCACTGCTTTGGCAAGTACTGAATACAGATCATGCACATGTTAAGGATTGCGCAATACAGTAATCGTCTGAGTATAAAAGCAAGAGGGATTTACAAGCAGTTGTGCAGGAGAAAAAGAAATGCTGAATTAACTCTGCAGTGACAGTGAAAGACTACAAGAGTAGAACTGTCTTCTAAAAACATGAAGTCTTGCTGTATTCTGACTATGTGCACTTAGCCCTTCCATTTGAACTGGCCCTCAGAGTCAAGAGTTAACTCTATGCAAATGCATTGAACATCGAGCTTAAGTTCAGTTTCAAACCACTGCCCCTTGTAGTTTCTATGTGCCTTCCAGATATTATACTCCGCTTGCCTGTGAAGTTTCTGCTCCGCTCCTTCAGTTGAAGTGAAAGTTTCATTAGTTTTTGAAACCACCATTTACATTTTAATTAGTTTCAAACCTCTATTCCTCTGTTAAAGTATAAACTACATCATGGTTTCTTCTATTGGGTACGTTTTTTGGTTTTTGATTGTTTTACGTAATGGGGAGGAAACCAAAGATTTTCTTCTATGTGCTTTATTTGAGGTTACAGTTTTGATATTACCGTAAATCCTCTAGGGACCGATAGATTTTTGCTAAGAAAACTGAGTTCTCTCAGTTTCCTCCATGGCTTCGAAACTGGCTGTTTACCAACTCTCCTATCTTACCAGGGCCAAAACTGCCACCTTCTGATAAGTGCTAATAATTTTGTTTATCAGTTGTTGTTATATCACTGACACCCAAGAAAACAATCTGCCCCACTGGGTTTCAGCACTGTACGGGGTGTGGTGAACCATTTTCTAAAGCTGATCCGCATCGCATTTATGTATTTTACCTTGTGTTTGAGCACCTTGAGGCCAATTGTGAAATTTGTAAGAAATTCCCTCAGTCTATGCTTGGTATGCAAATGACTGAGAAAACTGACATTGAAGGTCAGTCAAGTTCCATCACATATGCTACTTCAGTGGAAACTGAGGCTGTCTTCTGTACCAATCATTCCAGCTCAGAGAAGCACATATTGCATAGTCTGGATGTATAAAAGGGCTATCAACTATTATCTGGATCAGACAAAAGGCCATAGGAATAAATGTACTTGGCTGTTCCTCACCTATGGAGAAACAGCAAAGGGCAAGCCAGCCACAAACAGCACCATTTCATGACAGATTGTGACGTGTATCCAGTTCTGCTAAAATATACTCGGTTGGAAGCCAACAAAGGGTTCTTAGGGTCCACTCTACAAGAGGAACAGCTGCATCCATAGTGGCTGTTATGGTTGTTCTTGTACGTAAAATTTGCTAAGCAGTTATTGGGAATACTGTTCATACATTTACCAAGCACCACTGCCTGGACACTCATGCCAAGAGTGATGCCAGGTTTTGCATAGCAGTTGAAAAAAATCAGGGGGCATAGAGCAGTTTTAACAACATCAATGGAAAGGGACCTGGGGGTAGTCATATCAGAGGACCTAAAGATAAGCAAAGAATTTGGAGAAGGCAATAAAGATGGCTGCGGGGGATACTGGGATGTATAGGACAATGCATCACCAGTAGAAAACAGGAAGTTGGTATCCCTCTGTACAGACAATTGGTGAGACCCCATCTGGAGTACTGTGCGTGATTCTCAAGTGCACATTACCACAAGGGCTGAGACAAGATGGAGGAAGTCCAGAAGAGGGAAACTAAAATGTTGCTGGGTCTGCCACAGAACCCTTATGAAGAGCAAATAAAGGAGCTTAATATGTATACACACAAGGAAACAAGGGAGAGGAAGGGCATGATAGAAACTTTCAAGTAACTCAAACGAATCAACAAAGAACAAGAGGGGAGTACCTTTTAGAAATAAAGATGTGCACAAACAAGGGGCACAACTAGAAGATAGAGGGGGAACGGCACAGAGGCAAAGTGAGGATGTGTTTTTTCCCAGAGAGGGTGGTAGACACATGGAATGACAGTCTTGAAGATGCCGTGTTGGCAAAAAGAGTGGGTGAATTCAAGAAAGCATGTGGCAAACATATGGCAATTCTTGTGGAGTGTATGAAGTAGGCTGTGTGTTAACTAGGATATGCGGCTTATGCAATAGGTGGAAAAATGGGCAGACTAGGTGGGCCAAGCAGTTCGCATCTGCTGTCAAAGTCTATGTTTCTATGCATAGGCTGTTCCATAAGTAGGGTCCTCCCACCTCCAATGAGCACTGCAATCAGCATATAGTCACAATACAGCAAGACTTCATGTTGTTTGAAGCAAAAATTGCTTACCATAGTAATGCTGTGTCTTTAAATGTTGTCTGCTGTATTCTGACATCCTTTCCTGCCTCCCCTACTATAACATAGTCAGCAATGCTCTGCCACTGTCTTATTTAAAGAAAAGTTATACCTTTTGGGTGATTTTGTTCATTGACATCTGTGACTTGCGTCTTTTTTACATGCCCTGGTTGGCTTTATAGTTTGATTACTAATTTTCATAACGAATATTGGCTTAGCATAGCTCAGTTATTTCATCGCTGCCTTTATCACTATTAGTTTCCCATAAGAATCTGGCTGTACACATAGAATGTACCAGGGTCAGTGACTTGAATGCAAACTCCAACTGGGATGGAGATAAGGGGTGACATGGATAGGAGAAGGGGGGATGGCTTCCGTAACCACCCAGGGTTCTGAGGCATGAGCCAACTTGATAGACCATAAGGTCTAATCTGCTGGTGACTAGTATGTTAGCTCCACGCTCCGTGCATTAGCATAGAGTTTTCTCCTTACTCTCCATGGCTGTTCCATTTGAAGGACTAACTGCATATAGTCATAATACTGCAAGATTCTATTAGAAGAAGCAACATTACTATGGTAAGTAATTGGCTCTTTCTCTCTTCCACTCTGTAACCTGACCCCCCCCAACCCCTCCCATCACATCACATGCTGGAAAACATTACAAATGATGAAGAGTGAGAAAAGGAGAGAGCTAGACAGAGCCAGAAAGTGGCATAACATGGCTGTGCACTAAACAGTGTCTGAACAGGGCATGGGTGTGTGCAAAAGTTATTGATGCAATGCACATAACAATGGAACCAATAATTGTTCACAAGTGATACTTTTAAAGATACCATAAGTAAGCAAGAAAAAAAAATTACAGTCCACCATTTGATCACTTAAACTTTGCTATCATTCTGTTTGAATTGAGCACGTATCTGCTTTAACGTTGATCTACCAAGATGTGGTGACATATTTGTAAATGTCATGTATTCACAAGTGATGGTCTTAGTGACCAAAGTCAGGCGCCTTAACTCTGTGACTGCATACTAGCAGACATCTTATACAGTTCTTTGGGTGAATGTCAGTTGTACAGCAGTCAGACTTTGGTAGTCACTTTCAAGAAACGCTGCATCACAATCCAAAAAAGCAATGTATAATATTTATAATTGTTTCAGGCTTAGCATAGTTTCAACTAGTACATTTAGTACCAATATCAACTCGTACTGTGTGTTTATGGTTGTGAATAAGTCATTCACAACACATCCCAGTACTTAATCCTGGCTGTGCATTGATTGTCAGTCCAAATAAATGTCATACACCAAAAAGTGATTTCAATCACTATGGCAAAATCATTTCTCCATAAGTAATGCTTCTGGGATGGCACATGATGAGTGCAGTGACATGGCATAGACATTAGGTTTATGACACGTTAAAAAAGTTTGCCAGTCAGTGCACTACTGCTGTTGTTCATGTGTTGATGACAGCTAACCAGATGAGCCACTACAAACATCATCTCCCAGGCAACTGAAGCATGACTGGTGCTTTTCAATCAATGTCAATGTTGGGGGTGGTGGGATGGCAGATATGGTAGGCTGAATACACCATGGGTCTTCAAGAGAAAGTGTTATCTGTGTGTCAACTCTCTGTCTGCTCATCATTCTCCTCTGGAGCATGTCTGACATCATTGCTGGGATGTATCAATATTCCTTTTTTTCCTTCTTGGCTACCACTGTCCATCTCATGCCCTTCTTGTTGTACAGACTTTGGTAACTAGTAAAGTGGATAGAATATGCAGTTAGAATGTTTGTAAGACTGTGTTACCACTAGACAAAACAAAAAATTGACTGCATGGTGCTCCATCAGCCACTGCAAAATGTCTGCACCTTTGCCATCATTCACAAGTCAATAGCAACAAACCATGTATTTTACTATTGTGCTTATAACAGGGGCAGTGAATGAAAAATAGTTAAACAACATGCAAAATTACCACAGTGTTTTCTGTACCAAATAAATTCACTGGAAATTGGCATTGTACACCAGATCTGCACTTAAAAAAATATGCATTTTATGCTACACATAGAGGAAAACCAGTGATACAATTTATACTTTGTGTACATGTATATTTACATAGACTTTTTATGTCTGAATGGAGGTTGGAAACTCAGCAATGCACTCACTGTTACAAACAGCAGACATAATTCTGATTGTGTCATGGCCAAAGGTTCAAAGGTTACTGTGAGTACGCAGCTGTTTAACAGTTCCAAATCTGAGCATGACTGTGTGGTAGGGATTCCAATCCAGGTCACGCAATATATGCTACAACTGCCTCCAATGGTTAACACTTATAATTTGTTCTATGCACCTGAAGCAATCCTCCATGTCATCACATTATGTAGACAGCCATAGTATGATAGATGTTCCATAATTCAGATGTCTTAGGTTGGTTGCACGGTCTCACCATCCATTGCACAAAGCATACAATGCAATGCGCATTGCATTTTGGAAGGTAGAGATGAATCATGCAACACACACTCACTGTTTGGTGTCAGCCACACTAAGGAGTCCATCGTGCATTGTACAGTGCATGACAATGTGGGAAGCTTGTGTGCACAGGGGTCAAAATTAAGTTTGGCAGCTGCTAGCTTGCCGGCCTAGTGAGTGTGAAAATCTACTGGCACCACTGACATTTCCGCTGGCCCAACTGGTCTACATACTGAAGAGTTGCCTTCTCCAGTACAAGCATGCATGGCTAGTTAGATGTAAATCTTAGTAGACCGATACAAATTCTACCAGCATGTGGATAGTGGGCCAGTGCCAATTTCAACCACTGGTGCAAAAACAGTGTTTATTCCAATGTGTGCTGAATCTTACTACAAATACCATTGTTGTTGGACACAGGTGTTGACAATCAAGCTTCAGACAATTGCAAAGCAAATAATATTGTATGTGTTAGGACTTAGACATTTGAAGTGCGTATGTACCTTCTTTAGTTACTTATTAAACACGAGCTGGCATTGTAAATAACTTCAGTATGTGTTATTGGCTTCAGGTTGTGCAGACAGCACAGGGATATATAATTATGCTGGCATACGCACCATTTTTGGTTAACTATATACCATGTCATTCAAGTGGCATCTTGCATTCACTGGGAGCAAGAAGCTGGCTTGATGGCTGGACAGAAACCAACGTGGTTGTGCATTGTGGTTTTTGAATGTACAAAATTGGAACATCATGCAGGTGATTGCACATGTATAGAGGATGCAAAATGGGTAGAATTGTAACTCAATGTTGTAAGTGTAAAACACATGTACAATTTCCGCACATGGTGTGTATGCATAAGCAACTACTTAAAATGTCAATCGAACTACAGAGATGTACAACTGGCATATCAATGCAGGACCAAAAAGTGAAATTGTGGTTAGTTTTGTTGGCATGGGGTGTTATGTGACATGCAACCATTCATGGACAGCAGGCAATACAACAGCAACCATACAGTGTCCCGCATGTACTGTCATACATGTGATGTATGTGAGACATAATTCAAAAGACATAAATACACTGGAATCGGAATCTGTAGTCATGGAACTGATTTACGCAGACACTGAATGCACTGATGCCACCGCATGTTAAATCAGGCTGCTGGCATGGTACCAGTCTGAAAACAGAAACCTGACAATGCAAAGCACACACAGCACAACTCATAATTGAAACAGGTCTGGCACCCCTATCATTGCCTGCAGCACCTTGAAAGACAAAGAGTTAGCATATGTAGAAAAACATCAACATGCATAAACAGCATTATGTTCACCATGTTTTTAAATAGGGATGAGCCATACGATACTTATATTTTTTCTCCTTTAGCATTGCAAAGGTAAGGCCTCTTGACATGGTGGTTGCAGTCCAGTGCAGCAAGAAAGTTTCTTGCAAGGTATACAGGAAAAGTGAATGCATAACGCTTTGCATAGTACATCAATATATGCTGTTGAAATTGTTCAAGGTCTGCTGTGCTCCTGTGTATTACATGAGAAAAAGTAAAGAATGTTAGTGGTAATAGAACTGAGTTGTGGTCATTCTTTAAAACTTCTTGGTGGAAGAAAAGGGCTGCTGTTGTCAGCAACACTTTGTGTGTCAGTACCTGTATGTAATGAAATATTTTAGAGAATGTATGAAGTGCTTGTCTGTCACAATCTTTGTCAGTTCTCTGTGAGGTATTGATCCCGCCTCCAGCCACGGTTTTTCACACACAGACTCAAGCTCTGAATGCTTGCATTGTCCTGCTCCAACGCCATTGCCAAAATTTCAATTGTGTACATCAGTGACATGATGAAGTATGCCAACCCACTGTCCCTGCACAGTATGAACAGTCAGTCAGAATATAGAAACATAGAAACATAGACGTTGATAGCAGATGAGGACCGCTTTGCTTACCTAGTTTGCCCATTTCCTTACCTACTGTATAAGCTGCAGAACCTAGTTAACCAACAGCTTATTTCTTCCTACCCCCCCCACATTCTTCCTACCCCCCACAAGAAATGCCTTATGTCAGTCCCATGCATTCGAATATTCCACCATTGTTTTTGAATGCACGACCTCCTCAAGAAGTCTGTTTCATGCGTCCACCAACCTCTCTGTGAAAAAATACTTCCTCACATTAACCCTGAACTGTCCCCCCTCTATTTTCACACTGTGTCCTCTTGTTCTTGCACATCTCTGTTTCTGAAAGATGCTACCCTCGTGGCCTTTGTTTCTTCCCTTGAGGTAATTAAAAGTTTCTATCATGTCCCCCCTCTCCCTCATGGGTATACATAATAAGCTCCTTTAGTCTCTCATCGTATGGGTTCGGGTGCAGATCCAGCACCATTTTAGTTGCCGTCCTCTGGACTGCCTCCATCCTGTCTATATCTTTGCAGACATGGGGTCTCCAGCACTGCACACAATACTCCAGATGGGGGATCACCAACTGTCTGTCCAGAGGGATAACAACTTCCTGTTTTGTACTGGTAATGCCTATCACTATAAATAAAATTATCCCCCCAGCCATCCTTACTGCCTTCTCACATTGCCTGTGTACCTTAAGGTCATCTGATATGACTACCCCCAGGTCCCTTTCCATTTTTGTTGTTACCTCCCCCCCACCCCCATCGTGTACTCTTTGCCTGTTTTTTTAACAGGAGCATTACATTGCACTTATTTGCAGTGAAGCTAATCTGACATACTTCTGAACATTCCACCAAAACTGCCAAGTACAGTACCTTCTCATCCTTTCCACACCCCTTGTGTATCAACCCTTTTACAGATTCCTGTGTTCTCTGCAATGATGCATACTTTTCCTTCCAGTAACTCTGAAATGTCACATATCAAGACATTAAAATGGACTGGACCCAGTACTGAACCCTGTGGTACCCCACTAGTAACACCCATTTTTTCCGTGTTGACTCCGTTTACTATCATCCTCTGTGTCCTGTTGTCCAGCCAATGTTTTACCCTGGCTACCTACATGGGAACTACTCCCACGTGGGCTAATTTGTTTATTAATCTTTTGTGTGGGACAGCGACAAATGCCTTGCTAAAGTCTTTGTAGGCCATGTACACAGACCATCCCTGGTCTACTACTTTGGTCAACCAGTCAAAGAAATCAATTAGATTCTTCTGATATGACCTTCCTGCTGTGAATCCATGGTGTCTTGGGTCCTGTGCCCCAGTAGCCACTAGGTACTCAACAATTCTTTCATTCTTGAGTGATTCCATCATTTTTCCTACCACTGAGGTCAAACTAACAGGTCTGTAGTTTCCTGCCTCTGTGTTGCTCCCACCTTTGTGAAGGGTTATCACATCCTCCCTCCTGCAGTCCTCAGTTACCACACCATCCTCCCATGATTTGTTAAACAGGGAAGTCGGTGATGTTACTAGTTTTTACATTAGTTTTTTTGTAAATTCTGGGTTGAATCAAGTCAGGCCCTATTGCTTTTTCCACCTTCAGTTTTAGGAGTTTTTTCAGAACCCTTTCATCTGTGAAAGGACTGGTATTGACCCCCTTGTCCAGAGTGCTCTTATTGTACCTCAACTGCCTCCTCTTTTGTGAATACTGATCAGAAGTATTTGTTCAGTATCCATGCTTTTTCACGGCCCCTCTATGCCCACTCGCCCTCCTCGTTATTCAGTCTCAGTTTCCCCTTCTTTTTCTTTCTTCACTCCATAATGTACCTATACATGGTTTTATCACACTTCTTGACTAAGCTGGTTATTTTTTTCTCTGTTTGTGCCTTTGCTATTCCGACTTCCTTTTCACCCCACTGAGACAGGGTCTGTATACTACCCCTGTGCAGATTGTGGTGCAATTTCCAGTTTCCAGGGCAACCCATAGTGCCTCCTCTTCTCCCTGTTTACCCTTTTGTTCTGTTGTGTTGATCCCTCCCCTTAAATAGAGAGCTACTCTCCTCCTCTTCTAACCTCTTCTCTGTGTACCATGCTTCTGTGACTGCCATTATATTCAGGCATCCCTCTCCCATCAAGGCCACCAGTTCAGTGAGCTTGTTACCTAGACTATGGTCATTGGTACTCATTAACCTCCATTTCATGATGGCCTTACCCATTTTTGTCCCATCACTGTCCTTACTGCTGTTGTCTTTTTTGCCATTTAACCCTGCCCTTCTCCCTATTCACTTCTCTATCTTTGTGTTTACCTCACTAACTGAACAGTTTTTTTGGGGTGGAGGATACAATTTCTCTTCTCCTTTTCAGTGTTCCTCCCTCTGTGGCTAGTTTATATGCTTTGCCAATGAAGCATATAAACCTATCATCTAGGATCCTGGTTTCTCCTCCTGGGCAGATGCAGACCTTTGTGCCACTGTTGTCCCACGTGCTTCCAACTGGACCCCCAGCCCTCAGTGAAGACAAAACCCAGAGCTCTGCACCATTTCTTCAACCATTGATTGAATCCCATGGTGCGGAGAACTATAGCCTCACAGATGCCATATACAGGCATATAATAGAAGCAGTGAGACAACAGAAGTGTTGATACAACCCCTGAACATACAGTGTGGACAGTTGAGTCTAATTACCATGAACTCATTGTAGTTGTCTGCTTCTTGGCAGCAGTGCCAAAAGCGGTTCAGTATATCATGACACCAAATCCAGAAGACTCTGCACTGTTGTTGCTGTCCAGCCTTAAATGTGGAAAAAACTAAATCAGAATTGAAATGACAGGGAAGAAGCTCTTCAACAGTAGTGTGGATGTCTAGTTATAGTATACTTACTGCCATTATGCATTTCACTAGATTCTTGGCACCATGCCACACATCGTATGAATGTCTAATCTCTGGATACTCTGTGCCTAGAAAGAGAAAAAATAAAATGTGTATAATCTAATTGTGACTCGAGCAAGCACAGTGATGTGAAAATACACAGTAACAGTTTAGCTGCATAAGCAAAGGTATTAGACAAGCATGGCATGTTGCCAGACAAATCTTGAACACCCCTCTAGAGCGAAAAATATTACAACCCCGTGAATTCATGGAAGAGAGGGTAGGAAGGGGTATTGCATTCCTTTGTTCAGGAAGTGAAATAAAATCACAATGAACTATAGAACTGGGATGTGGAATGCAAAGGCATGCTATGCATCTAATTTTCATGGACTTCTACCATTGTTTGGTGCAGTGCAAATGGAAAGAAAACTGGATATGGAAAACCTAAGTGATCCATGGTCTAATCTCATTGAACATCAAAAGAACACAGACCTACCATAATATTGTATCTGGCAAGGACGGCAGTATGAATGGTGGTTGCATGAGGCCACAGGAGGTAAAGCTTGTCCCTTGTAGAGATGCAACGACAGGCCACCTGCCTCTTCGATGATGCCATAACAGCATTGGGCCATGGCCATGGTAGAAAATGCATGATAAGATAGGTGTGGAACTGCGCTACACTGAAGTTTCGAGTGTGCGAGTGATTCATCATAGAAATATGATGGGTGAATGTAATGCGCACCCTGTGGACCAAACGAAAGGTGCTGTAGGCAGCAAATTATAATTGGGCCATTGATGATGCCATGCACAGAAAATCAGCAAGTCATTGAAATAATTCAAATAACTCACTGGATGTGGCAGCAGGTACACTAATGAGTAAAATTGCAAATACCCTTGGGGTTGAGAATGGGTAAAAGGGTAGGGACATGAAATGATGATGACAACCTTGAAACTCTTAATTTAAATCATTGAAATGTTTAACCAGGAAGGCACACAGAGCTACAAGCTGCTCATCGCTTGCCATGACCTGGGGTGAGGTGGAGCATAGTGGAAAAAAGTGATGCACAGTAGACAGATAGTTTCATAAACAGTAGATACAATCATGGAACATGAGTCAATTGTCACCATGAATAGGAACAGTGGGTAACAATCTAGGCAATGAAGTGTAAGTGGAGAGAAGCATAAAGGAATGTATAATGGAGAGAAATAGCTGAAAGGAAGATGTAGATATAGACAGTGTATAGAAGTTAGTCAAGGTATGTGCTTTTGCTTTTGACTACCTCCAATGCAAGGGTGGTAGGACTGGCCCAGGTAGGTTGTAAGTGCCACAGTGGATTGGGTGAAGGGGATGCAGAGAGAGAGGTCAAGTCTTAGGGGCCATCTTGGATGTTGAGAAACATGCAAGCGGTCCGTGGAAAAAGGGGGATGTAAGTTAGTGCATTGGGAATGGGGGTACCTCCAGGATGTTTAGAACCCTGTAAATGGCAACAGAGGTACTTCTGGCATGCCGAGATCCCCTCATGTGGTATGGCAGTATAAAAGAGACTGGTGATAATTAGTTCTACCTGTAAAAAAGATAGAGATACCTACATATCAAATAGGAGATTGGGCCATGAGCATCGGTGACCACCTCAGAGACATGCACATTGTTTTGTTGAAATGCATGCAGAGCGCACTGGAATGCCAACTTCTCCATGTTTCCAGATCCATGCTGGTGTATGAGCAGTACTGTGCACTAAGTCCCAGACTGTCCATACGACCGTCACCTGTGCAAAAAAGACAATGGTGTTACAATGAAGGTGATGCTGTGAGTGAGAAGTCAAAATGTCAGCATTAATAGCATGATAAAAAAGTGGCACACACATGATAGACACTGGTTTGTTTGTTCTCACTTCCATCAGGTCCCTCTCCATTTGACCCCAGTCGGTCTGAATTACTGGCACAGTGTATAGGCATTGGTAACGGTAAAAGGAAGAAGCACTGATGAAGGCATGGTTCATAAATCGATATATTAGAGCAATTTTTCCGTAATTATTTCCAGACATCAATATGGCATTAGCAGTAATCAGATCACCAGCATTTAGTCCACGTCTCAATTGTGGCTGACTAAACCATCTCTAAGTGATATGACCATTTGGACTGAACTGTAAAGGAACAGAAAATAGAAGCTGGAATTGTGCACATACACAGGACAATAAAGCTTGAAATGCAAGAAATGCACATGTACAAACCCAAGTCAACATCAGACAGGTTCCTGTACTTTGTGACTTTATGGTCAAGCCATTGCGCAAGTAGTGCATAACGTGAGCTGACATTTATGTGCCAGTTCCATCATGTTGTCCATGTGCACCATAAACACGGGTTGTTTGATAACAGACTGTGTGAATGAGAAGTCCTGGGTGCCGCTGTCCAAACCCTCAATATTGTCTTGGTCATACTCTGGTTCTGCCAACTCCACTAAACACATTCCAAGGTCATCTACCTCAATGGATGCCTCTTGAAGCTCATTCGGCATGGGGTTACTACTGTAACATAGAAGAGCAAAATGTTTGGATTTACCACTGTGTCGCTGAACATGAATTCAATACCTGACTGCAATACTGTACATGTATGTTTTATTTTGAAAACACAAAGTTAAATAATATTAACTGTGGTCATTGGCACAGTCTGCCATTGTGGTTTGGGCATGGCCACCACCTCCACAGCATGCAACATATGTTTCATCACTGTCACAGCTAATGTCAATGGGTAAAGAAAACAGAAGATGACATGAGATCACAAAGTAACAGCCAATCAACAACAAAGCATACATGAGAATAAGAATAGTGGATACTTACTGGGAGCTAGGCATGTACAGAAATCCATGGTCATTTGAACGTGTCTCTGTGTACCCATAAAATATGGCAATGGTTTCAGGCGGGTCTTGAGAGACCATGTCAGTTTCCAGAGTGTTATCCTGGTCACAACTGTGGTGAGATAAAAGGAGTTAGACACAGATGCCAACACTGAAAAATATGAGCAAATAGGGCCATTTTTGTACATGACACTACACACATGTTGATGCTTACAGGGTGGGTGGAGTGATATCAGTGAGGTCACAGGAATGGTCACTAGAGGCTCCATTGACCCGTGATGCTGTTTGGTGGCCCAACCTCCTTTTGGCACTCTGTTATGTAGTTGAATGGACCATTGGTGCACTGGCTGTGAATGGTGTATTCTCAATGTTGGCTTGATGGTAACTGATTGACAGACAAATGTAGAGTATGTAGTTAGCCATATATGTCACGGCAGATAAAAACAAGCATTTGTCAATGCTGAATGTTGTCATGCTGGCATTGGCATTGGCAGTGCCGGAGCTAGAGATGCATAATAGGAATGAAAGTGAAGTATTGAAGTGATGCCAACCCCACCCTCACCCTGTAGAGAGCGACAGGCATTGGTGTGTGCCTTTGGGTCATCAGCTATAACGCTTATGCCATTGTACCTCACCCTACCCTGTAGACACTGACAAGTGTAGGGGTGTGCTTTGGGGTCTTTGGGTGCTATACTTACCCCATTCCATAAGGAAATACACTGATGTGAGTGCAGTATAGGAGCATGGGGTGAAACTTTGTGGCCAAACAGTGCAAGGCACACCACAATGCCTGTCAGTGGCTGCAGGGTGGGGTTGGGGGTTGAAATGGCATGAGCATTACATCCAATGATCCCAAGTCACACCCCAGATGCCTGTCAGTCTGTACCGGTTGGGGTGCTACAGTTGGAAACCCCAACACCGTAGGTGTGTGGTGGTAGTTTCACTCCACATTTTCAACATGGGCTGCTTGTCAGGCCACCTCATGAAAAGCGGCACAATCACTTTGTTAGCTGAAAGGTGGTTTTGCACAGTGGCTATGCCATTTGGTGACAGAGGGATGAAAACACATTTTTGGGAAGGTTGTGGAGAATGACAACTGTATTGCTCATGAGGAGGCATAAACAAATGGTAATGTTGAAAATCTGGAGTGACAATATGAAATATTGAGGAAGCAATGAGCATGCATGCAAACTGCACAACACACGTCCGTAACCCAATTATTTTGGGGAGTTTGGTAGCCACATTTGTAACATAGGCATTCTGGGACCTCCCCTTATGAACAGTGGAGCTGCGATTTTGATAATCTGTCCCAAAAGTTGATTTCCCACAGCAACCACGCCATTGTGCGCCACAGGTGCGGAAACACATTTTGGGCAGGATGTGAAAAATGACAGATGTACTGTTCATAAAGAGGTGTGAAAAAATGCCAGTGTTGAAATCTGACATGGAAATATTGCAAATTTGCTAAGTTAAACGGGTGCATGGAAACTGCGTAACGTACGCTTGCAACACAGTCATTTCATGGACTTTCGGCACCAAATTTTCAACATAGGCATTTTAGGACCTCTGCTTATGAACAGTGTCACCGTCATTTCCTCAAACTGTCTCAAAAAGTGATTTCGCACAGCCACCTCGCTATTCTGCGCCGGATGTGCGAAAACACATTTTGGGCAGGATATGTAAAATGACAGCTGCACTGTTCATCAGGTTATGTGAAAAATGCCAAGTTTGAAAATCTGGGTGAAAATATTGCAAATTCATGGCGTTACAAGCGTGCGTAGAAACAGCACAATGCACGCTCGTAAAACAGCCATTTTGGGGAGTTTTGTCACCAAATTTGCAACATAGGTTTTTTGAGAGCTCCCCTCATGAACAATGGCACTGTTGTTTCATTTCTCAGTCCTGAAAGGTGATTCCACGCAGTGACCACGAAATCACCTTTTGGGACTGAATAACTCAATGACAGTGCCAGAATTCATGAGGAGGGGTCCCAAAAACCCCATGTTCAAAATTTGGTGCCAAAATTCCAAAAAATGCCTGAGATATGCAGCAAAGTTGAAAAAAACCCTATCTATTACATTATACAGCATACCGGCATTTCCTCAGTTCCCGGTCGGCTTTGAAGAGTGCAGACATGTTTCTGGTCCACCAAAGATCATCGCGCTGGAGTCTGGAGGTAAGTATGGGGTGAGGGGGGTGTGGGGAGGCAGGGTGCACAGTGGGTGCATGCGGTGGGGGAGGGGCCAATGAGACTGCGAGGGACCGTTTTTTTCTTTCAGTGACTTTTTTTTTTAAAAGAGGACAATGCGGGAGATACACATCAAAGTTGCAAAACCCATATTTATTCCATTATACAGCTTACCGGCATTTCCTCAGTTCACGATCAGCTTTGAAGAGTGTAGACGTTTTCCCGGTCCACCGAAGATCATCGCGCCAGACTCCGCAGGTAAGTATGGGGTGGGTGGAGGCAGGGTGCACAGTGGGTGGGTGCGGGTTGTGGGATGGGGTCAGGGAGACCACTGAGGGACTGTTTCCTTTTTCTACAGGTACAAAAAAAAAAACCCATTGCAGGATGGTTTTTCTGTTTACAGGTACATGTGGCACGCTGGGGTGCCAAAAGAGCCTTGTTTTTGGGGGTGGCTGGCAGATGGAGATTGGGCACCCCATGGCACACACCACAAAAGGGGTTACTTTATGCCAAGAGGGGATTGGGCACCCGCATTGGCACACAAGGAAAGCGGGGGCAAGACCAAGGGGATTGGGCACCCCCGGCATATAACAAATGGGGGTTCTTTATGCTGACAGGGAGTGGGCTCCCCATCAGCCTTTATACATTAGAGGCAGGTAAGCTGACTAGGAGTTGGGCACCCCGAAGTTGGCAGTTTGGCGGGCAGTGTGCCTCCATGTTTGTGTTTCCGGGTAAGCACGTCGGGAGGTCCGTTGCATGTGACAAGCTTTGCTCACATTGCAGCAGACCTTTCCTTAGATGTGCTCACCTGGGTGGTATGGCACCGGCATGCAGGCAGATTGGGAAATGAGAGACGCACCTACTGATGCATGCCCTGCATTCGCCCAACAGTGACCACGCCTCCAAATCTGCACTACCGCAAGACATTGGCTGCGCAAGCGCACCAACATAAAAACGCATGTTGTTCTTAGCCACAGTAAATTAAAATCACAAGTCCAGTAAAAAACAGGCTACCTGGGAACGAGTATTGAATTTCAGTTCCTCTTTTAGTGCATGCCAACTAACTATTTCTGTACCAATAGCTATACGCGTCTTTGCATGCTTGGAATCTAATTCTTTTTTCTGCCTTTTATGGGTGGAGTCTGTTAACCTCAGAGGACGACCCACCTTGGAGATTTTTGGGGTATTCATGGTCTCGGGGACTGTTGACTCAATATTTTCACAAACTGTGTTCCTGCAATGCATGAGTTAAAAAAAAAGGTGTCTGTTTCACACTAGTGGAAGTCACATTTACAGATCAATCAATGTCAATCAAGCATATGTCATCTCAGAACACTTGCTACAGACAATGATTAGACATTGTCAAACTATTCCATGTAGCACATGGTATACATACAGCAGATTTAAAAACATTAGTCACTTTCAGGCAATACTGCTGGAGGAAAGGCAGTACAGAGGCAAGGGGGAGGATGTGAAGGTCAAAATCCCAGTAAAGAGAGTGAGGGAAGTCATCAGGTTGCTTAGGACAGAGAAATTACCAGGACCGGATGAAATACATCCCAGGGTGCTGAGGGAACTGGCAGATGCCCTGGCTGCACCCCTGGTGGAGCTTTTCAACATCTCTCTGAAGATGGCATGGGTTCCCCAAGACTGGAGGGTGGCCCATATCGTGCCTATGCACAAAAGAGGATCAAGAGAGGATGTGGGAAACTACAGGCCCATTAGCAGGATGTCGGTGGTGGGCAAGGTGTTGGTGGGTATTATCAAGGAAAGGCTAGGGGGGGCTACTGGAGCAAATGGGATACATGGATGATAGACAGCATTGCTTCATCCAGGGAAGATCGTGACAGACAAACCTTGTGGAGTTCTATGATTGGGTGATGAGTACCATAGACCAGGGTAGACCGATGGACGTCCTCTTTCTAGACTTCAGCAAGGTATTTGATTCGGTATCCCATGATGGCCTGCTGTCTAAACTGGAGGAAATGGGGTGAGGGAGCAGATGATCAGATGGAGAGAAAATTGGCTCTCGGAGCATACTCAGAGGGCGGTGGTTGGGATACTAGTCTCATCTTCAAGGAGGGTCATTAGTGGTGTCCCCCAGGGATCGATCCTAGAGCTCCCTCCTGTTTAACGCCTATGTCTCTGACATAAGAAAGGGTATCAGGAGTGAAATAAGTCACCTTGTGAATGACTCAAAGCTGTGAGTGGTGGTGGATGGGGAGGAGGGGAGAGTGGCCATGCAGGAGGACCTGGAGACTCCGGAGAGGTGGCCTAGAAAGTGGAAAATGAAGTTCAATGCAAGGTAATGCAGGGTTCTGCACCTGGGGGCCAGGAACCTGGGCCAAGTGTGCACCCTGAGGGGAGGACACACTACAAGTCTTGAAGGGTGAGATGGACCTGGAGGTGATGATGGATGTCAAAATGAACAACTCTGAGACTTGTAGGAGGGCAGCATCCAAAGCAAATAGGATGGTAGGATGCATGGCTAGGGGGAATCATCTTCAGAAGGAGGGCAGTGATCGTCCCTCTGTATAACTGTTTGGTTAGACTGCACTTCGAGTACTGTGTGCAGTTTTGGAGACTGCACTTAAAAAAGGACATTTCACTCCTGGAGAGGGTCCAGAGGAGGGCAACCCAAATGATATGGTGCTTGTGGGGAAGGACCTATGGGGAGAGGCTCCAGTAGCTCAACATGTATACCCTGGCAGAGAGTAGGGACGGGGGGGTATAATAGAGGTCTTCAAGTAAGTAAAGGGGATTATTAAGGGAGGCTCAGTTGGGGTGTTCCAAAGGAAAGAAGGGGGGCAACTAGTGGACACAGGTGGAAGCTAGAGGGGAGAGACTCAAGGAGGAGAGGAGGAGGTGTTACTTCACTGAGAGGGTGGTAGAACCATGGAATGCACTGCACAAGGGAAAGGTGGAGGCAGAGACTATAGTGGGGTTAAAGAGAGGCTGGGACAGGTATGGGGGAGAGTGAAGCTAAGGAAGTCGAATACAAGGTGAACATCGTAGAGCAGTGATAGAGAAACCCAATGTGGTGGAGGGGAGGACATCGAGCAGAGACAAAAGACCATTAGGACTCCTATGCTGGCATCTTAGTATGTTAGTATGGATAAGTCATTCAAACACTGTTGGTGCACCAGCCAATGGATGATTGTGGCATTACTTGAAGGTACTGGAGAATGGAATACAAGAAAATGTGCACTCACAGATTGAAGTTAATTTCAAAACTTGCTTATTGATTGTTTGTAATGGCACACAATAGTACGTTCTGTAACATTTCCACAAATACTTCCTGTTCACAGAGCAAGCAAGGCAATGGAGAATAGAGGAGTGCAAAAACTAAATATGGACTTGGTATCTGGCCAACGGGTATGGGCTGGTTGGGTGGTATGGAAGGAAATGGGCATACAGTAGTCTTTAGCCAAAGGATAGCTGCTGCTGCTAGCAAGCAAGTACTGAAGTTGCAGAATTGTAAATAGGAGTAGAATGTGGCAATTGGGCAAGAGTAGGTGACTGGATCGGGATCATGACAACATCACACCCCATTACAGAAACAGGGGGTTAAGGACAACAACCACAGAGGATGTGGTATTGGATGTCAGGAGTGGATGTGGGTGAAGATAGATGGGTGGAAGGTTTTCACCAGGAATGACAAGACCATGGGGAATAAGACAGCATCACCTCAGAACATCATGGCAGAAGGGGATGTGGGCATGGTGGACATCAATGAAACTATGGCCACACAGTCCAATGACTGGGACATGGTGGCAACAGGAAAATGTATATCCCTCAAGGATAGAGTAAAAGGGAGAGGTGCAGGTTGCAAAATTTGTAATGGAAGGACTGAATATTGTACGTGGTGGGGGTGGTGGTGTAGGGTAAGGAGGGCATGGCTGATTCGCTATGGGTGCAGATACAAGATTGAAGAACTAGGACCCTCAGGAGGGGACTTGTGTACTGGACGCAGTACACAAGGGAAATTGGACTGGAAATTGGCAGGACAGATCTGGAGGGCATGAGTCAACAGGAGTATGCTGGTCATCCAGGACTTCTTCCGGCTGCAAGTCAATTGTAGTACACCAGCCACCAGGAATATAAGGCATTAGGTAGTGTTCAACACCATCCATGTCAACTTCATGATGCATATGGTCAGTGTATAAAAAAGAGTGGTGTGGGGATCACCCTTGGTGATTCTGTGAGTAACAACAGTGCGCAAGAACCACTTACGTGCAGCAACCATAACACTGTTTAATTCACATTCTATATGGGCAAGAAAGAAGTACTATAGAACACTGGGGTGCTTGAGTTGTGGATCTCAGACTTGGAGAAGATGGGAAAGTGAGTACCCAGACATAATTCAAACAGGCATGAACACTCATTTTAGGTTGGAGATCACAAAACAGGACAGTGAAGGCAGCTAAAAGTGGCATCAAGGCCATTAGTGACAATGCTTGTTCCTAAAACCTAGTTTGGTGATAAAAGGGATCACTGCAAGAGAAAGGAATAAAATGGCCGCCGTTAGGAATTTAAATCACAAATGGAGAATGGAGGGTAAGGGATAGTATGAGTGGGATGCAAAGGAGGTGACAAGGACAGTAAGTGAAGAAAGCAGTCAAAGGAGAACTTGCTGGTGCAAGGCATTAAGAGAGTCATGAATGTCATCCTCAGGAGCAAGACAGAGGCAGGAAACTACAGGCCTGTACGTTGAGAAAAGGAGCTGTAAAGAATCCATAGTTAGGATTAGGAGGTATTGGTGATGGGTGGAAGAGGGAAGGGAGAAGGCACAAGAGCTTAAATAACACTTTATCGCTGTATTTAAAGTATTAAAAGGGGGACAGATAACCAAGGGTAGTCACAGGGAAGAAACAACAGGTAAAATGTCCTGCGCAAAACCAGGTACACTAATTTCCACAGGATGGAATGGTATACAGTTACAAGAGATGCATGTCACAAGTGGGATACCTCAGGGATCAGGAGGGCTGTTACCCTTGAAGAACAGGGAAAACATACACATGCTCAAGTTGTAATTTATTAAACACTTGTTACCACAGTCCATGTGCATCACTGTTTATTGTGCATGAGGAACAAATGAGACTTGGTTCACCAGTAACCATACATGGGACAGTATGGTATCCGGCTTTGTACTCAGTAGAAGTGATAGGGAAGACTCTGCAGTACCAAGCCATTGTGCTTTGTACCTTATTGTCAAACTAATTTGACTTGGTGTTTGCATTTACACCCCATGACCATGCCAATCGTCTGTATGTATGCAATGCTGTTCTGCGCTTAATCAAAGTTTGTAGTGCTCTGACATGGAGCCTTTGAAAGTAAGTGCCTGACTCAAAGGATTGTAATTCAGATCCATAAAACAAAATTTAAAAAAGTGGGTGTGGGATTTTTCCATTTATGTCATCAAAGATACAAAAGCTGACAAAATGCAAGAAGTAATAGAAGGGATAGCGGCATTGTGGGTCACACTTGAATATGGTAATGGCTCTGTCATAAGAACAGTAGTGATCCTGAGGCCTCTTGACCAAGGAGTAGAAATGGACTGAATATTTACAAAGAATATGCAGAAATTGGGATCAATGGGTAACGTTACACTAGTGGATGATGGTAACATGCATGATGCTGAGTTGTCAATAACAACTGGTGCATCAGCAAGAACTGGGTGGATTCCCCCCATGAGGTAGGCATAATCCAACTAGTTTGTAATCACACCAGGGAACTAAATCATCCCATTACAAGGCTGATTTTGATAAGATAGACAAACGTTAAGCCGGCCCGGGAAAGAGAAAATATAGATGAGGGGTACAGGCAAAGTGGGCGAGCTTTAAGGATGCAATACTTGAAGCAACAGCAACATCCCATTGTGTTATGGAGAAAAGCAGCAGCAAATGAAGGAAGAAACCACATTGGTTCACAAAAACAGTAGCAGAAAAGGTCAGAGCCAAATAGTGGCCAATCAGGAAATACAAGGGAACACAGTGGGATAAAGATAGGGAGTCATACCAAACTTCACTAATGGAAGCAGGAAAGGTAGCAAGCCAGGCAATGGAACAAACCGAGATAAAAATAGCACGAACAGTAAAAGAAGGGGCCAAGACTTTGCATAGATACATTAGTGAAAGGAGAAATTCCAGAGGGGGTATTGCTAAGTTAAAAGGAGACATGGGGAGTGTGTGGAGGAAGACCAAGTAAAGGCTTCTTTCTGAAACAGATACTTATGCTCAGTATCTTCTGAGGTGAAGGCAGGGCAGGGCCCACAGCTCAGTACCATGGACACAGGTGGGATGCAGATGTGCCCAAATCCCTTCACAAGAGAAAAGATCCTGCAAGAGCTCACTAAGCTCATGGTGGACAAGGCAATAGGCCTTGATGGCATACATTCCAGGGTACTAAAGGAGCTAAGGGTGGAACTGGCACAGCCATTAGCAGAACTGTTGAGTGAGTCTCTGAGCATTGGAGAGATCCCCGAAGACTGGCAAAGAGATCATGTGATCCTACTACACAAGAGTGGCAGCAGGGAGAAGGCAGGGAACTATAGACCAGTTAGTTTTACTTCAGTAGTGGGCAACATTATGGAGGTAGTCCTTAGGAAAGGATAGCGCCACACCTAGAATCCATAGGAGCACAGGATTAAAGACAGCATGGGTTTACAACATGAAGTTATAATCAAACTAATATCATTGATTTCTTGAACTGGGTTTGCAGAGCAGTGGTTCAAGGGGGTGCCGCTGATGTTGCCTACCTTGACTTCAGCAAAGCTTTTGACACAGTTCCACATAGAAGATTGATTAAAAGCTGGGTAGGCTCTGGGTGGCTCACACATCACCAAAGGGATAAAGAGAGCAATTTCTTCACCACTGACATCAAGATCTGTGCAGAGGTGGATGTAGGGGAAGGCTGTACAGTACTCCAGGTGGATTTGGCAGAAAGGGAAAACATTTCTAACACATTGCAACTTGTGAACCAGGACAAAGAAGTCCAAAGTAGTAACATGGAAAACAACCTATGAACTTATGAATGAGCCAGCAGAAACAGACCACCTGGGCTATCTACATCTGCTCAAGTGTGCAGCTAGCACCACTAGTTTGCAGCTGCCCCACCCCACCCCACCTACCCTTTGTAAAGCCACTGCCACCACCTACTTTCACTCTGCACTGCTTCCTGTCCAATGCACTATTAAAGCTGTTCAGAGATTTACATGATGCCACCCATTATGGTAGTGCATTGCATTTTGCTAACACACTCTCTGTGAAAGAGTGACTCCTCATTTAGCTCTTAGATCTTCCCACCTGTATTCTTTTGGTTTTTTCTTATTATTTAGGAACTGGCCCCTGCAGCCCTCACATTCTGGAGGGAACCACAGCCTCATCACAATGGCATCTACCAGCCAAAACAGTAGTGGCTCCAGGGCTTATGCCCCCTGGTGGAATTGGAGGGAGGGCTCTGCCCCCAAGACCGGATTGAGTATTTCTGTGCTGTGGTTAGCCAGGTGTGAGGACTGAGAACTCCCTCCTTTATCCTCTGGGGGCATACTTTTTCCATTTTTTTCTCTTCCCCCAGTGGTGGTGCTTGCAATGAAGCCCCAGATCCCATCTAGCATCTACGTCACTCCTCGAACCCCATGTGTGGCATTGGTGCTCCTGCCCACAGCCTCTGCTAGGGGCCAAGCAAGCTCTGAATGCTGGAGTCCCCCCTTCCTGGAGGAGAGCTGTCTAGTGGATGCTCAATCCTTCTCCTCCCTGCTGCCCCACATCCCCTCCGGCGGACTGCACTCATTACTGAATGCAGGTCACCAGCATGGAGTTAGGTGTGGTGCCATGTGCCTCAACCCTCAGTGCCACTGGGCCATTCACACCTGTATTCTTAGTCCATGCATCCCGGTGTCCATACCACTCTGACCCATCCTTATTGATTTCAGTTAGATACTTGAATGTCTCTGTCATGTCCCCCCGTCCCCTCGATCTACCAGGGTGTACAGATTCAGGAATACAAGCACACTCTCATAGTCTACACCCCCTTTATTCCATTATTCCTCTTCATTGCCATCCTCTGCCCCACCCCCAGTAACCTGATATCATGCTTCAGGTATGGACACCAAAACTGCACACAACACTGCAAATGATGTGACCTGTAGAGGGGAAAAATCACCTCTCTTCACCTTGATGAAAACAACCTTGCTATGCAACCCAGCATTTTGTTCCCTTTTTCAGCCACTATACTGCACTGGCCAGTATTGTTTACAGTCCCCGTTACTATTACCCTAGGTCCTTCTCCTCCTCAGCGATTCCAAGCTTAACCACACCCAACCAGTATTATGTCCTTGGGTTCTTCTCCCCGAAGTGCATAAACTTACACATCTTTGCACAGAACCCCACCTGCAAACTCTATGAACACTCCTGTAGCTTGCTTAGGTACAACAGCAGCTGCTTGCATAACTCCACTACCGCTCCCATTTTTGTGGTGTCTGAGAACAGACTTACCTTGCTCACCACACCATACACAATGTCCAATATGAAGAGCCAATAATAATGGTCACAGCACAGAGCAATGTGGCCTCCCCGCTAGTCGACAGCTTCGCATTTGAGAGATCCACTCCCACCATCACACGTTGCAGCCTCCACCTAAGACAGCTTGTAATCCAGTTCTTACTCTGAGTCTTGGTGCAGGCTTCCACTGACTGTGTAATCCACTATTTAATAATATACCATTTCTGCTCTGCATCCATCTTCTGCCTTATGCCCTCCAGTTTCACTTTCAGTACTTCCTGCATCCTCACAAAGTCCGCCTCCCTGAAGTTTACCAGCTGCGTAAATTAATTCTCTTAATCCCTTCAAATGGTGATCACTGTTGGCTACTGGGTCCTCCACACTCATTTCCCTGACTGCCTATGCCTGCGACACTACTAGATAGAAAGTTTTCTTTAGCATAGTTGGTCCACTGAAAAATTGCTTCTGGAGACCCTCCTGTATTGCGTCCAAGAGCACTTGCTCCATAGTATTGTCAGTGACCAGAATGCTCCAGTCAACCCCCAGCAAGTAAAATTCCCCACAATGACAACCTTCCCTTTTCTACACACCTTTCAGATTTATCCTGATGATTGCCTGTCAAACTCTTAAGACTGGGATGACGGCCTGTATACCACACACAACATCAGTTTTCTACCCCTTGTGTCTATGAGCTGCAGCTAGATTGCCTCTGTTCTCCTTTACTCCACCTTGTCCCTTGTGCATTTGACCCAGTCCCTCACATAAACTGCCACCACACCCAACATAGAACCATAGGCTTTATAGGAAGATAAGGACAACTTGGTCCACCCAGTCTGCCCATTTCTCTACTTACTGGCTAAGCTGCAGATCTTTGTTAACCAACAGCCTAATTCCCCCCTACCTCCTACTCTAATTGTCTTTTGTTCATCCCATGGATTATTGAATTCCACCACTGTTTTCACCACAGAACCTACTCAGGATGGCTGTTCCATGCATCCACCACCCTCTCCATGAAAAATGACTTCCTCACATTGGCTGCTAACCATCAATCTTTGATCTGCTAATTGTGTCCCCTTGTTATTCTTCATTTCTCTTTCTCTGAAATATGCTACTGTCTTTGGACTTTGTTGATTCCCTTAAGGTGCTTGAACATTTCTGTCATGTCCGCCATATCAATCCGTTCCTCAAGGATGTATATATTGTGCTATTCTAGTCTCACCACATATGGCTTCTGCTGCAGACATTGCACCATTTTGATTGAAGTCCTCTGGACTGTTTCCATCCTGTCTATAGCCTTGCGGAGATGTAATCTCCAGAACTACATGCTGTACTCCAGATGTGGTTTCATGAACTGTCTGTACAGAGGGATAACAACTACCTTCTTTCTACTGTTAATGCCTCTGCCAATGCCTCACAGAATGCACACAGCCCTCCTTACTGAGTTCTCATATTGCTTGGCTTCCTTAAGATAATCGGATATGAGCACACACACAGGTCCATTTCCATTTTTTGTAGTTGATTAACCCCCCTCCCCCCCACACACACACCTTAGTGTACTGATCAGCAGAGTTTCTGTTTCCCAGATACAGTTCTTTACATTGAAAATAAGCTGCCATACTCTGGACCATTGCTCCAACCTTGCCAAGTCCATTCTCAGCCTTTCCACGTGTCATTGTGTATCAACCCTGTTGTAGATCTTTGTGTCATCTGTAAGAGAGGCACACTTTTCCTTACAGCACCTCTTCAATGCCACCTATAAAGATATCGAAGAGTACAAGTCCCAGTACTGAACACTGTGGTACCCCACTAGTAACCACCCTTCCTTCAGAGTGTGCTCCATTTACTATTACCCTCTGTGTCCCATTGTCCAGCAAATGTGTTAACAAGGTGACCCCACCCAGGTGCCCACTCCTAGGCTGGCTAACTTGTTTATTAATCTTATGTGTAGTACTGTGTCAAATGCTATACCTGTGTGTGCTATACCTGGTTAAACAACTAAATAAAAAAAAAATGCCTTGCTAAAGTCGAAGTAAGACATAGATAAAGTACCTCCTTGGTCTACAACGTTGGTCAACCAGTGCAAAAAATATATTAGATTTGTCTGACATTACTATACTGCTGTTAGACCATGCTGTCTTGGGTCCTGTGACCTGCAGGCCTATAGGTACTTGACAGTTCTTTCTTTCATAAGTGATCCAATAATTTTCCATACCATGAGTCCTGTACTTGTGAGACAGGAACCATGGAAATTGTGACTTGTCGGTGATAGTGCAGTTATGTAAGGCAAAGGAGAAGGATGTGGGTGCAGTAGTGACAGGGTCAGCGCAGGAGGCCGGGGGCAATGGGAAACAGAATGCTGAGGTGCATCGCACAGGAAAATATCTATAGGAGAGAAGTTATCCTGCCCCTGTACAAGTCCATGATGAAGCCACATTTGAAGTACTGCGTGCATTACTGGTGCCAGCACTTGAAATAGTTCACCAAGTCATTGTAGTGTGTACAGTGGCAGGCAAAGAAAATGAGCATGGCATTGTGAGATAAACATTATGGGATGGAGTTTTTAAAACCCTTAGATTTGCACAAGGTGCTTGTGTCCAGCATGTTGAATGCAACAAGCACCTTTGTCAATCAGCAGGCTGCTTTCACAAAGCATCCTAGCGCCAGCTCTGAAAAAGTTGATGTAGCACTAAGTTACTGTTCTTGCATCAGTGCATGGACATCACCATGCTGAAGTCGCAATTCTCAAAGCTCTATCCAGGGAAAAAGGGCTAAGTACCATGACACCAACCAAGGGATGGTCAAACGGTACACAGACATACCCTGGGAAAGAGGTCCACTGTGTGCTACAGTGTTCACGGCCAGTGGTCTGCCCTGTAACAATAATACTGCAGTACTATATCACACCTTGTGATCTTGTGGCCGCTCTCCCCACCCTATCAGCCACTTCTCAGAATCAGAACGTTCACTCCATCGTGATTTAGTGGCCCCACACCCACACCAATCAGCGCCTACATGTAATCAGAACATTCACTCCATGGAGATCTAGTGGCCCCCACTCTCCACCCCGACTAGACCCTACACATAATTATAACATTCAATCCAAGGTGATTTAGTGCCCCCCCACCTGCAACAATCTGCCCCTCAACATCATCATACTGAAAAATCAGTAAATGGTGTTCAAGTGGCCGCACACCACAGCAAGTAGTGCCCACACCCACCAGGGACTGATTTTTTTACATGATGATGTGGAGGGGCAGATCGGTGAAGAGAGGGTGGCCCATTACTTACCAGGGACTGATTTTTAAATATGATGTGGAGGGTCAGATATGTGTGGAGAGAGTGGGCCATTACTAGATCATAAGAGAGTTCTACTGCTAGATCAAGGCTCATCATATCATGAAGAGGGGCCAGCAGCTTGCACACATCAAAGGGCATAGCTGGCACATAACCACCCACAGCAGTTTAATTTGGATGCACCACTGGCTGGGCGCACTACATCCACTGCATCAAGCAGCGTGACTTAGGGTCCAGGACACTGTCCAATTGAAAATTGGGCGCATAGTCCTGGATGCACAAGCAATCAGTGCAAGCTGCCAGTGAAGCATCTTGTGACAAGGTTTTGAAATCAAAGCCTATGGGTATAGCACAATATATATTCCCTGGCACTAGAAGGGAGTAAACGGGATATGATTGAGACTTTAAAGTACATGAAGGGGATGAGTAGAATTTTCCACCGGCACTATTTGCAAATTAAAAGTGGGAAGGAAAACCAGGTGGCACAGTGTGAAGTCTGATGGAGGCAAATTCATGAGGGAATTGACAATGCAGTTTCTCTGCAAAAGGATGGTGAGAGGGTGCCAGAGGATGTGGTATCACTGTGGAGAGTGTGTCACTGCCAATGTCGGGGTGGGACAGGTTCACATGGAGGATTCAAAATGGAGTGTAACTGAAGTAAGAGATGGGAAACATGACTTTGATCTAAGCCTACCAGGATTCACCATGTGCAGAAGGGTCAGGGTGGAGGGAAGGGAAGGGGAGGTTACATTTATCATTAAGTATGGAGTATAAGTAATCAAGGTTGAGGATGCAGGGGAACAGGTGGAGGCATTACGGGTCACCCTACAGTCTCCAGGATGAAAGCAGCTGATAAAAGGGGTGGCATATAACCATTCGGGCAGGTGGAGGAAAAAAAGGAGGGCCTGGTGGTGAACCTTAGGGACCACTGTAGGATGGGGAGGGCATAACAGTGTTACCAGAGAATCAGAATATGCCAGGAGCAGACTGGTGAACTATGACGTCCTCATGGGGCAAAGAACTGCACCTGCTGGACGTCTTCCAGGATAAGTTTCTTGCTCTGCTGTTGACAGATCCAACATGGGGGGAGTAGTGTCCTGGATGTGGTCCTGGCAGATGGTGAGATCATCAGAGACCTAGTGGTTGAGGACTGAATGACAGGAACTGAGCACACCACATTATGGTTTTCCTTGGACCTGGGGGAGGGAGACATAAAAACAGCAGTGGTAGATTTTTGAGAGGCAGACTTCAGGGGGATGGAAAGGATTCTTGGAGCAAGCTGGATGAGATCAGGCCACATACGGGCCCTGAGGCACAGTGGGAAGTTATAAAAAAGGGCTCGTAGAGGCCAATAAGGCCTGCATGAGGAAGAGCCAGAATGGGGCAGCTCTAAGAAGCAGATCTGGTAGACAAGGGAGGTCCAGGAGGTGGTGAGGGAGAAAAAAGGTGGCTTATAGCCTGTACAAAAATTTCCAGGGGGGGATAGATCAAAGGGAGATGATGATAGGACAGCAAAGAGGGCCACCAGAGTGGTGAGGTCAGCCAAGGTGTGGGTGGAACTGAGATTGGCAGAGGGGATTCGAAGGGGTTAAAAAGGGTTCTTTTGGTATATCAGAGAAAGAAGAAGAAAAGGGAAAGGGAAAATTAATAGACTTCAGTCAGGGAGCGGGTGAGTGGAGGAGGAAGGGGAGCAGGTGGGGGTACTAAATGATTTTTTGCCTCAGTTTTCACCAGAGAGGATGGGGGGGGGTGGCACTGCAAGTGGAGGGGGTATGGGGAAAAGCAGATGTATTAGGGGCAATGAATGAGGAAATCAACCTTGGGAGGGTCTGTGAAGCACTCAAGGCCCTAAGAGAGGGCAAGGCACCAGGCCCAGATGGAATACATCCACAGGTGGTTAAGGGAGCAGGCTGATACCCTGACTGCACCTCTGTCGGGCCTCTTGAACTCCTCCCTTTAGACGGTGAGGGTGCTGCAAGATTGTAGGATGGCACATATTGTGCCTATCCACAAGTGAAGCTTGAGAGAGGAGTCGGATAATTACAGGCTGCAGAGCCTGACATTGGTAGTCGGCAAAGGGATGGAGGTCATCTTAATAGAGAGGCTGGAAGGGTTTCTGAGTGCACTGGACCACCTAGATGATCACCAGCATGTTTTTGTTTTGGGCAGCTCGTGTCAGACAGACTTGGTGGAGTTCTACGTGGGGGTGATGAGAGAGCTGGATTGGGGCAGGCCAGTGGATGTCCTCTTCCTAGACTTCAGCAGGGCATTTGACTCAGTGATGCATCATGGGTTCCTAGCAAAGATGGGGGATATTGGGGAGGGATGGTAGTTGGTAAGGTGGATAGGGAACTGGCTAGCAGGGTGGGCACAAAAGATGATGGTGGAGGGGTGGAGGTCTCATCTCCCAGAAGAGTCATTAGTTAGGTACAAAAGGGCTCAGTCAAGGGTCCACTCCTGTTTAATGCCTGTATATCAAACATCAGAAGAGGTATCGGGAGTGGGATGAGCCTATTTGCTGACAACTCAAAACTGTGACAGGTGGTGGTCATGAGAAGACGCGATAGACCACTGGGAATAATCAACTGCCTTTTTAGTATTTTAGTAATGTTGGTGGAAGCAAAGGGGTGGGCGCAGCAGTGTGAATGAAATAAGTGCTATGAATAGACAAGACTACATTGACCAATTGGCTTGTATCTGCTGTCATTTTCATATGTCCATATGTACCTATCAATACCACCTAAAAATACAACTACATCACAATCTCAGGCCACTTTGAGACAATTCACCATATTGCAGAATGTGTGAGGCATGCAGGTCACAGTACAGTCACCTTATTCAGCCCATATGACACTGTACAGCATTTGCACATAGGATCAAAATGTAATGAGAAAAGGAAGCTGACTCCATGGTATGATGCTTCTGCCATAAGCAGACACAGCAAAACAGAGCACCACTTAATTCTGGCAGGTGTCATTCAGAGACAGAATAAGAATGCACAAATTGAGAGAATTTATAAATAACGGAGGGATTGAAAGGACCATGGGAGCAGCAGGGTTAGGGAGTCCATTGTTCCTGCAAACTTCAGCAGTCAGTTATCATCAAATGAATTTACCACCTCATCCTGTATACACATCAGAAGGCATGTACACAAAGACAACAATCAAAGACACTGACAAACAACGAGGTGATAAATGGCCAAAACTGCCCAGGAATATGGACAAAAAACCAGCATGAGAAATTGCAGGTCAAGTGCTAAGCACTGCAACACTAGGCAACTAAATGCTCTAGTCAGAGTGTTGGAGTGTGAACAAAAGCAGGCTGACAATGAAGTTTGCAAGTCAATCACTTCCCAACCCCCCAGCCCTCCAAAGAACAAGTCTGGAACAAAGTTAGATGACAAGCGGGCTTTTGTTACATGCCATGATCAGTAGAAAGTGCTGGATATATTGAAATAATCTCCATGGTCACCGTGGAAGTTTCTATTCAAAACAAGAGGCAGAAGGGCACATGGTGCCAAACGAGTGAGGAAAAGACCCAGTAATTGTAGACACATGAAAAAATTAGCATAGTCAAGACAGACACAAGTAAGAAATGAGCATTTGTTTTCCACGCAGATGATGAGCCAAATTGCTGTGTGTGGGATGGTGGGGGAACATCACAGCACACATTAGAAAAACATTACTGCAGTGTCACTAATATAAAATAGTTGTGAACAAGGGAAAACAAGGTAATTACAAGAACTCCTTGAAAAGCAGACAACCGCAACATAACATTGTCACCCAACAACAACAAAAATGGAAAGATACCTAGGGGTAATCATATCAGATGACCTTAAGGTAGGCAAGCAATGCGAGAAGGCAGTAGGGAGGGCTGGGGGGGATACTGGGATGTATAGGGAGAGGTATCACCAGCAGAAAACAGGAAGTTGTTAATTCCCTGTACAAACAGTTGGTGAGACCCCATCTGGAGTACTGCGTCCAGTTCTGGAGACCCCATCTCCACAAGGACACAGACAGGATGGAGGCAGTTCAGAGGAGGGCAACTAAAATGGTGCAGGGTCCGCAAGAGAAGCCATATGAGGAGAGACTAAAGGAGCTTAATATGTATACCCTTGAGGAAAGGAGGGAGAGGGGGGACATGATAGAAATATTTAAGTACCTCAGTGGAATCAACAAAGTCCAAGAGGGTAGCATCTTTCAGAAAAAGAATGTGCAAGAACAAGGGGACAGAATTTGCAGATAGAGAGGGGACGGCTCAGGGCAATGTGAGGAAGTATTTTTTCACAGAGAGGGTGGTGGACGCATGGAACAGCCTTCCTGAGGAGGTTGTGGGGTCTAAAACTGTGGGAGAATTCAAGAATGCATGGGACAGACATCAGGCAATTTTTGCGGGCGGTAGGAAGAAATAGGCTGTAGGTTAAATAGGATCTGCAGCTTATCCTCTAGGTAGGGAAATGGGCAGACTAGGTGGGCCAAGCAGTCCTTATCTGCCATCAAAGTCTATGTTTCTATGTTTCTATTCTGACACTGGTGTAGCACCTGATGGGTATTACTCAACTGGCAGCACAGTGTACAGTGGAGGAACAAAGTGCTCACTAACAAGTGCTGCTCTGCAGTGTGGTAAAGCACTGATCAAAAATATGCCAACTGAAAGCTCAGCAACCACAGAAAAATAGCGCAGAAGTGCACTACCAGCTGTCATTTGGATAAGGGAAACACGACAAATCAGTGACTTCTGGACAGCATAAGCCACTTTCTGTAGTTACATCTCTGGGTGTTATCTCCATTGAAAGTAGTATCAATGGATGTTGCCTTTGGTCCAACAAGGTAGCAGCACAGGCATGGGTTTGGGGCAGTACACATTCGCTGAGCTAGAAAGTGCCACAAAGCATTGGTCTGAATTTTTAAATGATGGTTGGAGAGTTTTCTTTGCAGTCCAGTTCTATGAATGCACACATACTGTCTGTGCACAGTAATTTTTGGACTCTGCAAGCATAGGCAATTGTTGCCATTTCTTGGAAACGCTGAGAGCTGTAGCAAAAGAAAGCTTGTTCCTTCACTACATGTACTTGTACTTGGCAATGTTACATGGCCAGTACTTTTCTGTACTGCTGAGTAATTTAGTACTAGATTCCTGTTTCTGCCTGCCTACACTACGGAAAAAGGACCATTTGCTTTCTACCTTGATTTCAATCTAAAATTCACCATGAAGGCACAAAATCAAGGTAATAAGAAAATGATTATTTTTTCAGTAGTGTAAGCAGAACCAGGCTGTACAGACAAGTTGGCAAGTTATACACAGCAAGTTGCTTCTGATTGTGTACTAACAAGTAATTTGCTTATGGCAGGCAGAAATGGGAGACCAATACTAAATTGCTCAGCAGTACGGAAATTAACTGGCCTGGACAACATTGTCAAGTACAGGTACATGTAGTGAAGGAGCGAGTTTTCATTGTGCTGTTTTAGTGACTTAGCAGAGCTTGGTATCAGATTACCTTAAAGTTGGCAAGCAATGTGAGAAGGCAGTAGGGAGGGCTGGGGGGATACTGGGATGTATAGGGAGAGGCATCACCAGAAGAAAACAGGAAGTTGTTATCCCCCTGTACAGACAGTTGGTGAGACTCCATCTGGAGTACTGTGTCCATTTCTGGAGACCCCATCTCCGCAAGGACATAGACAGGATGAAGGCAGTTCCTAGGAGGACAACTAAAATGGTGCAGGGTCTGCAAGAGAAGCCATACGAGGAGAGGCTAAAGGAGCTTAATATGTATACCCTTGAGGAAAGGAGGGAGAGGGGGACATGATAGAAACATTTAAGTACCTCAATGGAAGTCCAGGAGGGTAGCATCTTTCAGAAAAAGAGATATGCAAGAACAAGGGGACACAATTTGAAGATAGAGGGGGACGGCTCAGGGGCAATGTGAGGGAGTATTTTTTCACAGAGAGGGTGGTGGACGCACGAAACAGCCTTCCTGAGGAGGTTGTGGGGTCTAAAACTGTGGGAGAATTCAAGAATGCATGGGACAGACATAATGCAATTTTTGTGGGGGGTAGTAAGAAATAGGCTGTCGGTTAAATAGGATCTGCAGCTTATGCTCTAGGTAGAGAAATGGGAAGACTAGGTGGGCCAAGCAGTCCTTATCTGCCATCAAAGTCTATGTTTCGATTTTTCTATGTTTCTCGGGGAGCAAAAGAACATAAAATAAAAAGCAAACTTCTAACTAGTCTCAGATGGGGGTCTGCCTTCTTAGCTTGTTTGATAGGTCTGAAAGCAAGCTCTCATCTAGAGGAGGACATTGTTGAAATGCAAATGTGCAGTGCTGTTGCAAAGAAGAAACAGCAAAGGATTCATAGATGAGTTGGGATGGGAAATAAATAAGGGTGTGTTGTTGATGGAAAAAAGCTTTGGCAGAGTTTGTTGTGACTGTTCTTATGGCTCATGCTGGAATTTCCTACAGCCTGGACTAACCAGTAAATACCTATACTTTCAGAAGCTCAAGGTCTGCAGTGGAGCCCGCAGAGAGCAAAAATATCAATGACGATGCTAGCAACCATCCGGCAGAGGGTCAAAGGTGTGCAGTGCTAACACTACTGGGATCATTTATTCTAAGCATGTTTGAGGTTAGGGGAGTAGTTGCTCTTGCTGTTAGCATGAATTCTGAACCATCCAACAGAGTGCTGAGCTCCAATGGGTGTAAATTCACCCTTTGCAAGCTGCACTGTAGGCAAAGAGCCAATAAAAGTGATGTGCTGCAAGCACCAAGTGCAGAGAAAACAGTGCTTCGGTGACCATCAAAGGCAAGTCCAAAACAGACGGAAACATCTATAATCAGGAGACCAGAAATGAATGCCCCCCCCAAAAAAACAAAAAAACACATCATAAGGTACACACAAAATTCTCCTTTTTGTTTAAATACCACCAGGAAAACATGCCTCCTGAACAATGGACATACAAGCATTTGGAACAGCATGTCTCTCACACAGATATATGCTTAGCAGTTGCTGTTTTTCTTTAGCTGACTTTTCAAAACAATGCGAAGCCTGGAATACGTTTGGCTTTTCTCCCTGCTTGAGTAATCAGTAGCTATGTGCAAGGCAGGCTCTGCAAGTCTGCTTTTTGTCTGTTTTTTCATTCATGTAGCTGGCACTGCTGCAATATTTTCATGAGACTGTGATCTTTTCATGTCCATCAGGCATAAGAAAACAAAACAACCCAGCCATTCCCCACTACCACTACGAGGACACAAAATCCAAGTGGTCAAAAACACAGTCCCTCACATAACTCTGCTCAGTGTCTGTGTGTGGGGTCCTCCTATAAACTTATAACCCCTTTATGTAACTCACTAAAATGCACATCCCTGTACTCTATAGTAATTCCTCAACACAAGCCATAAACAATAGGAATGAACAGTAGTGATGTAGTGAATGAATTCAGCTGAGCATCTGATAAAACGTATACACTGTGATCAAAGCAACAGCAGCAGTGGGAATGAGAACTACAGGGCAAATGTTGACTAGCTGTCAGAAAAGAAATTAATGGAATGTGTGTTCACTGACACCTGGATCATGCTGGTGCATGCAAGGTGGGTGGTCTCAAGCGTGCTGTGCATTGAGGGAGGTCCTTCGGCAGACACAAACTTTGAGTGGACCTGAGTAAAAGTTAATTCACAACAAAATAAATAGTATACAGTGAGGACCACAAAAACAAAAGTTCAACATAGATTATATGTACGTTAGCTGTGGCAAATGATCAGAACACATATAAATTTAGAAACATTTAAATCAAGCAGTACTCATGCTGACAGTGTCCCTTTAAGAGATAAATGAGATTTGCTGTGAATTAAATCTATGTAGGCAACTGTGACTTTTATAATCTTTTTTTTTCTTCCAATTAGCTTGGGGTGGGTGGGAGCAATACCTATAAAATCTCTTAACTTTGAAACATTGCTGTAATTTCTTACCTTATAACCAGCATTCCTGTATACCCTGAATTGTGTACTGCAGTTGTCCTCCTTACACTCACATGACTGATGCCTGTCTGTTTTTCAGTCATTATGTAACTGGGTTGCTGGGCAGATGTTACAGGTGTTACTTCTTGGTTACTATCCCTGCCTTATGCCTGTTGGGGTCAAGCAAGGTTGAGGGACCTGGGCTTGTTATGCTCCTCACATTGGGGGTTGGCTCAGAAGAAGAACAGAGTGAAAAGTCAGTGCCGTCACCTGGAGAACAAAACAGTGGGCCTGATAACAAGTAGACTACTGCTCCCTGGGATGCAGTACCAAACCACCTCCCTAACTGTTTCACCCTGAGACTCACTAGTACTGGTACCCACATTTTGCATGAACTGGTAGTTACTGAAATTACTGTTGCAACAGCTGTTACATGTGTAGTTACACTTCCAGCATAAATCAATTTTTCCATTGCACTTTGCAATAGCTGTTACATGTGTAGTTACACTTCCAGCATGAATCAATTTGTGCCAAAAGAGAGACAGTTGTGGTTGCATGTGTAACTACCACATCATGCAATTTGTATAACTACACACCAGGAAGGGTCCCTACCTGGGTATCCTTCACCACTCACCACCACTCCACATAGCAGATCAGTAGTAAAGTGCATGGTATGTAGCCATGCCCCACCCGCAACCACCCAGATGGGCCATAGCAGGTCAGGAGTGTGGGTACAGAAGAGGTGTGGGTCAATGCCACAGAAGCAGCACATTTCTTAGTAACTACATCATTATTACATGCCAATAAGTAATTATGTAAATTATTTTTATTGTGTAAGTAACCAATGTAGTTGTATAGAAAATAAGAATAATTGATTTCTGAAGGAAAGTACAGCAAGGAAGAACTACAGCATTGACATCCAAAGTAAGTGTATAGTAATTACACCCTTCTTTGTAAGCTTTATTTTAAGTGTCAGTTTCTGCATCCTTACTTTGCAAATACATCTTAGTTAGTCATTAACTGTGGAAATAATGCCACAGAAACTGCACATTCCTTAGTAACTACAGCACTGTTTCACCCTTCTTCTTACACTTTATTTAAAGTATTTATTTCTGCGTGCTTACTTTGTAAGCACGTTAGTTAGTCATTAACTGTGGAAACAATGCCATGGAAGCAGCACATTCCATAGTAACTATAGTACAGCACTGCTACACCCTTCTTCTTACACTTTATTTTAAGTGTCTGTTTCTGTGCACTTTCTTTGCAAGTACATGTTAGTTAGACATTAACTGTGGAAACAATGCCACAGAAGCAGCACATTCCATAGTAACAACAGCATTGTTACACCTTCTTCTTACACTTTATTTTAAGTGTCTGTTTCTGCGTACTTACTTTGTAAGTACATGTTAATTAGTCATTAACTGTGGAAACAGTGAAAGAGAAGCAGCATGTTTCTCAGCAACTACAGCACTGTTAAAAGTCAATAAGTAATTATGTAAATTAATGATGTTTTATTGTATAGCAATTTACAATGTTAGATTGCATGTTTATTTGTTGTTCTTTTTTTTGGTTGCACACTATACAAGTTGTGGCTCTGGGATTCAAACCCAGTTCTCCAGGTTTGAGGGCAGTGCTTTTAACCATTATACTACACTGCAGTAGCTTCATGAGGGAGGGATTTCTGAAGGATAATTTTAAGTATCACTAGCTACACTGTAACTACTGTATAACTACACTGCAATTGCACTATGTGGTTGTTAACTAGTTTCACAATGTGTATTGTACACTTACATAACTTTAAATGTTCTGCTTCTGTAAGATTGATCCACACCTCTACTGCACCCACACCCCTGCCCTGCTGGTGCCCAGTTGGGTGGCTGGGGATGGGGCATGGGCTACCCTTTGATGACAGTCCTAATTCTTCTGTACCAATGACTAAACTGTCCCATTGTACAATGCTGAACAGTCATTATGAGTCTGATTGTACATCATGTATATTGCACCCACACGTTAGTTGCTACTCTCTTGTGTTTCAATTGTATTCTTGCACTTAATTGTACCTAGCTGTACTCAGTACATTCAATGTATTTGATTTCCTGTACCTTTCTCTGTTAATGTGAGTGTATTGGCTGTATTATCTTTGTACCATCTTTATGGCCTGGGTCATGCCTGAAAATGACCCACTGAATCAGTGCACCTTACTGAGAAACAAACTAACAAAAAGACAAACAAACAAAAAATAAATAAATATCAGTGATCTGCTGTGTGGAGTTATGGTGGGTAATGCCGGATACACATGCCTGGATGCCTCCTTAGCCATTGCATGCCCTTCCCACTAGCTGAATGAGGTGGCAGCCATGGCACTATCATTCATACCAAGCTACCACAGCTCCTCACTATACCATGATAGTTGGGGCATGGTGGTGAAGACTAAGGCTGTGCAGGGGCTGAATTTTATTTTCTGAATACCACGAATATCAGGGCTTCAGAATATTCAGATGCCCTTCCTGAATAGAGGACTATTCAGGTGGTATTCGTATTCGGGACAGCCCCTGCTTGCACAGTCCTTAAAAAACAGTTCTAACCTCCTCTGTAGTGTCCTCCAAAACAAAAATAAGATATGCTATGTAACCCCATCTGCCCACCCTCTAGCAGTAACCCCCATGCACTGGCAGCAATTTGTTATAAAAAAAAATAATTCAATCCAGATAGGTGACTGGCAGAAACCACCTGCCTCCACGGTCAGTTACCCTCTTGTCTGGTGAAGGTAATGCCTAATATACTTCCTCCCCACCCCCACCCTGACAGCACCCCACTACCTCCCTTCTCCCCCAGCACCGGAAATTTGTTATAAAAAAATAAATAAAATCTCCAATGGGTAACTGGCAAAACCCGTCCACCTCCATGGCCAGCTGCCCTTTTGTCTGGTGACTCTCATGCCTAAAACATACTCCCTCCCCACCCCCAACTTTGGAAGCACCCTACTCCTACCCTCTTCCCCCCCAGCAATGACTAAGGAAGAGTCCCTGCATGTGTATCTGGTACCACCTACCATTACTCCACACAGCAGATATTTGTTTACCAGGGAGGCTGTAGGGGAGGCTGACTTCAGTATGATGGGTGAAATCTTAGGAGAGTACCTGGCAGGAATTCAATCTCACTGGGATGCAAACCATAAATGGGGAAAAAAAACTACATTGGGGCTTGTTGAGGCTGTTGGGACCTGTATCAAACTACAGAGCATGAAGAAAAGATCTAAGAAGTCAAGCTGGATGACTAGGGAGGTTTTAAATAAGGTGAGGGCAAAAAAAGCAGCATTCCATACATTCAAGAATTCCAGGAGGGGGGAGATAGGGATGAGTACATGAGAAAGTCCAGAGAAGTTACCAAGGGTGTTAGAGCAGTCAAGGCCTCCAGGGAACTGAGGCTGGCTCAGGGAATTAATAATGGGGAAAAGGACTTCTTCTGACACATTAGGGAAAGAAGGAGCTGCAAGGATCAGATAGTGCAGATCAAGAAGGATGGGGGTGGGCAGAGAAAGGAGCAAAACAGGCAGAAGCACTAAAAGAGTACTTCTGTTCCATAGTCACGAGGGTGAAGGGCAGGCAGCTTCCACAGGGGGTGGGGAGGGTGGGCAGAAGGAGGAGAGACAGATGAAGTAATCATTGAGGGCAAGTATTAGAGGGTCTGAGGGCTCTGAGGGTGGATAAGGCACCAGGACCAGACAGCACACATCTCAGGGTGCTGAGGGAACTGGTGGAGGTACTGGCAGGGCCACTGGTGGACCTATTCAATACCTCCCTGGACACAAGGTGAATGCCACAGGACTGGAGGAGGGCCAATGTGGTGCCCCTCCATAAAAGTGACCCTAAGGATGAACCAGACAATTACAGACCTGTAAGCCTGACATCAATTGTGGGGAAGCTGATGAAGACAATCTTGAAGGAGAGGGTGGTGACATTTCTGGAGGATAATAGACTCCAGGAAAGTTATCAGCATGAATTTGTCTCAGGAAGGTCCTGACAGACTAACCTAGTTGAGTACTATGACTGGGAACTGAGGGAATTGGACAAAGGTCATGTGGTGGATGTCATATTTTTGGACTTTAGCAAGACCTTTGATTCAGTGCCACATGGGAGTTTGGGAGGGAAATTAAGGTATGTGAGGGTTGGGACTAAGACAATTAACTGGATTGATAATTGGCTTCAGAGAAGAAAGTTCATTCACATATTCATGCCTGTGTAGTACAGTATGGTCTGCAGGACCATTGATCTACACTGTGGACCAATAGGCATGCAGCACATAGTGTATGCTGTTATTCGGTGGGCAGCCGGTTGGTATGCGGGCGGGGTGCTGCCACCCACCGATGACTGGGGGAGCAGGGTGGCCGGGGGTCCTCTGAGAGTGGGAGGGGGGGACTACTGGACCACCAGATAATGGGATTCCTGCACTGATGCCCATGATTGGGCATGACGGGGGGGGGCACAAGACCACAAGGTAGGATTATAATACACTGCTATCTGCAATTGGGCATGATGGGGGGACCACTAGGCTACCAGGTGGGATTATAATACACTGATGCACATGATCGGGCATGATGGGGGGACCACTAGATCACCAGGTTATTATTGCTTGTACAAAAGCCCAAGAGCAGGCATACTGGGGGAGGGTCACATTGGGAAATGGGGAGGGTGTGTGTGCTACTGGACAGTGTCCCTGCTGGGTGGGTGGCCACCCACGACTGGTGAGTTCTACGTTGTCCACTGCAATGCAGCAGCCCACCTGTGGGTGGCCAGGAGATGTTTCTCTATTTCACTGGCTCAACATTGCACCCCCATATGTGGCGCACATCAGGGTTGTGCAAGCATATGCGCCGCACATCCCGGAATACCCCAGCACATCAGGATTTGCGCTGCACCTGGCAGCCGTTTGAATATCCCACCGGGGGGTATTGCTGGGTTGCGCCAGGTGCAACCCCTTTGAATATCTGGTACACTGAGTACAGCTAGGTTCAACTAAGTGCAAGAATACAGTTAAAATACAATAGAGAAGCAACTAAAGTGCAGGTGCAATATACATGATGTACAATCAGTCAGTCTTATGACTGTTCAGCCTTCTACAACAGGACAGTTTATTCATAGGTAAAGAAGAACCCCTCTGGTTACCGTTGTCCCAAAAGGGCGATCCCACAGGGTTCGGGGGCAATCCTGTTCAGGACAAGTCCTACCCTCCCCCCAAAAATGGGGGGGAATAGGAAAAATTAAATATGGAGGGAGAAAGAGAGTCCCCGTGGTCCTTATCTTCTCTACCCCACCTAGGGGAGATCCCCCACCACAGGACCAGACCATGTCCAGGAGTAATCCCCCTGGCTGAGAAGGAAAGGACCTAAACAGAGCCCCTAAGGCCAGAGCAAGAAGCCCTAATTGTCCTCCCTCCCTCCCAGGCTGGGCCCCTCTGTCACTTAGGAAGGTAACAAAGGACCCAGAGGTACCAGTAGGACCAAGCCCACAATTGGCCTCAAGTAGGGGGAGGGCAAGCAGGAAGGGGGCATTGTCCAAGGACTGAAGCCCAGAAGGGAAGGTGCCAATGATGAATGGTGAAGATATACAAGAAGATCAAGAATTATGATAGGTAGCTAATTTTCATATCTTCCCTGTGTCAGTCTTCACCATTCATCACTGTCTGGGTGAATACTGAGCCCCTGAAGGGGGCCCAGCACTTCCCTGAGGGATGTGAGTCTCTCAGTCTCTTGTAGGGGAGGACCACAAAAGGATGATACCCATTAAAGACCAGTTAGGATTGTGACTGGTCAAGGTGAGTTGGGGTCTCCCATTGTCTGGGAGATGGAAGTTGCCCCTGTAGTTCCCACCTTGCCATGTGGGAGAAAAGGTGGGTCTCCTGGAGAGCAGGGGCACCATCCTCCACCATACCAAGGGTGACAACCTTGATAGATGAAGCCTAATGCAGATCACTGTCACTGCTAGCCTTGAAGCTACCTCATTGGCATCATAAGACACCCTTGCTTGGTGCCTTGTGAGCATCAGACCCTGTGCAGAGAGGGCAATGGCCTGCCTGTTTTCCTTCATATCAGGCAGCAATGTCAGCACCTGACCTAGCATTGACCACAGATGCCTATGCAGGCAGTGTGGTGTGATTGATGAGTGGCAAAGCTGAGCATGATACGAGTTGAAGAGAACACTATCTGTCTCTAGCAGTCAAACTCTGCAGAGTCCACATCCAGATGGTCAATTGCATACCAGATTTCTGTGCCCAGAAGGGGTATCCAGTACCCTAACTCCTGAAGTGGATGTGGCAAGATCCCTGGAGACCCCTGGTGTGCACAATAACTGTGCTGGAAGTCCATAGGGGCTGGAGTTGGGACAGATGGGCACTGCCAGGTGTGTAATGATGCTTCCTGGGAAGGAATTGGCCACGAAGGATGACCAGGTGGTCCACATTGAATTCTCCAAGGAAGACACGCACTGTCCACTCAATATTGTGTCTTACGATGTAGGATAGTTGCAGATCGCTAATCAGCCTCAATAGGAAGCACTGATAGTCTAGCTGATCACTATCTGAGGACAGATGGACAGAGATATCCTCTTCCTTGAAGGAGGAAGATGAGAAGTCTGATGAATCTGAAAAGTTCAAGTCCAGCTACTGCATGGGAGACAAGCAAAAGACCTGCTCATCCATAGCCCTGACATACCTGAGGAAAGTGGCAACAGTGGCTTTGAACTGCTCCCAGGTCAAGGGCCCTGAAGGACCCACATGCCTTGGGAAATGAGGGGGGGCTGCAGAGGCAATGGGGAGACACACTTCTGGAGGCAGTATAGCGCAGTGGTCTAAGGCTCTGAGCTGCAAATCTGGTGACATCCAGCAGACCAGACCTGGGTTTGAATCCCACAGCTTCCACTTGCATACTGTGTGACCCTGAGCAAGCGCCGGCTTAGTGTGCCTTTTCTGATTAAACAATTTCCCCCCATCCCCCCCTTCTCCTTATCTGAGTGACCTCAGCCAGGGCTAGGGGACCTTGCTGGTGATCTTGGACTTCCTAGGAATCTGCTGGACTGTGCAGTTACTGGCCACTCAACCAGCTTGAAGCGGTCAAGATTGAGCCCTGAATGGGAAACTCCCCTGTGAGGAGACTGGGCCTGCATAGAACCAGAAAGATGGACCCCAACCTTACCCAATAAGGCCTCCCTTGAAGAGGACGAGGGAGAGAATAAGGGCTCAGCACTGTGACACATCCCTGAACCCCCAAGGGTCCCCAGGAAAGGTTGCTGCCCCATGTCCTACTCCTCAACCCAGTCAATTCTGAAGTAGATCTCTTCCTCACTCCCAAAGCTAGGGACTGCTCCAGTCCCGTAGGCCTCCTGAGGGAGGCTGCAGAAGAGTGAGTCCCTGTTCTGGTGTGGGGGGGCAGCACTGGGACTGACAGCTCTCCATGCCCCAAAGACTCAAATCACCATCCCTTCAGCTGGAGGGTCACTATTGTCAGGCGCACTCCTGATGTCACCACTGGCATGGGAGCTAGCACCGATTATAATTGCCGGTGCCATGGAAGGGGATTCCTGGGAGGACACAGAGTTACTGGGAACTGGAGAACCTTCCGATTCTGAGGAGTTAGGTAGCCAGTCCAGATCAGTCTTCCAAGTGTCTGGCTCTGGAGAGAAGATGATCCAGAAGACCTCCAGAAGAGCAGCCCCAGAGGTTTTTCCACCCTCAGTGCCACTTGCAGTGCAGCAAGAGGGCCCAGTATCACTCACAGTGCCAATCATCAGAGCCCAAATGGTTCCAGGATACAGAATGGCACCAGTGAGTGGCACTGAGGAGCCACCATGTTGGGCCCTGTAGGCGTGGACCATGACACTGGGGGAGCCTGCACCTCTGAGGAGTTGACTGGCTATGCATTGCTCCCAGCCTGCCCCCCGAGATGCCCAGACCAATCCCCCAGCACTGCAGAAGAGACCTCCTCCCTGGCAAGGCTAGAAGAAGAAGAGGAGACCCCTTCCCACATGTCTGTATAGAACTGGAGGGATCTGAGGGAAGGGAGTAGAGACCTGAGCTTGGAGTCCCTCATACAACACTGCCCTCCAAAAGTCATTGGATTGTGGCTGACTTTCCATGTGCAGTGTTCCAGTGCTCCAAGGTCCATGGAGAAGCAAGCTTCTCAACTATCAATATTGTGAGACAGACCCAGGCAGGTGAGATTTTGGTCATGCTGGTCCGTGATGGACACCGGTGCATAGAAGACCAGCCTGCCTTGGAAGAGCACTTTTTGTCCCTAGATGAACCCAACATGACTCGCAGTAACTAAAATAATAATAAGAAACAGACTCAGCACTGCTTCAAGAGAGAAAAAGGAAATATCTTACTGGATTCCTGTAGAAAATGGCACCAAGTTACTAGCAGATGGCAGAGCTGGAATGGAAGAAAAATGGTGTCAACAACGATGTCGAAACAAGTAACTAGGCTGCGATGTCACAGATGAAATTTCTTCAGCAGGTGTGAGGTGCTGCACTCTGGATGATGGGAGAAGCAGAACTGGGGTGGAGAGGAGGAGTTGGAACCATTGCTGGCCAACCCTTGAGTGCCACGTAATGCATCGGCCTCAAGGGTGGCACCACCTCCGGTGCCGGCTCCTCACCCTACAAAAAACAACTCACTCTGGGTGCTGTGCCTCTGGTTGTTATAAAGACAGTAATAAATGGTGAAGACTGACACAAGGAAGATTGGTAGTACTGTGCTGTACTTACACAATTCACATGAAGTGGTAGTTACTGCAGTTACTGTTGCATCCCTTCTGCCTCAAATCAATTCTTTCTGGCAAATGTTACTATGCATGTTGCACTTTGCATCAGATGTTACATGTGTAGTTACACTTCCAGCATTAATCCATTTTCTGTTGCACTTTGCAACAGTTGTTACATGTAGTTACACTTCCAGCATAAATCAATTTGTGCCAAGAGGAATGGTTGTGATTGCACGTGTAACTACCACTTCATGCAAATTGTATAACTACACACCAGTCAAATGTGAAAGTAATTAACAACTACATAGTATTTACAGTGCAATAACAATGTAGTTACTTCATAGAAATGTGTGTCTAACTACATAATATGCAAATGAGAAACTAATTACCAACTACATTGTAGTTACATGTAACTACACAGTACTTACATAGCAGTTACATTGTAGGTATACAGTAATTACAGTGTAGTTAAGTAAACTTAAAATAAAGTGCTACCTTGATTTCCGTAATTTGTAGTTACAACTTATTCTGTTGGCCCTGATCCACATTCATTCCCATTTTGTTGTTAGGGCCCAATCCTGAAAAGGCTCACAGCCCTTCTGCTCTTACAGAATGGTATGAAAAGTTGGGAGTGTCCCTTTATTGCAGGATATGCACATGCAGATCACCACAAGGGCAAAAATATCATCAATGGCATGTCTCCTTCTCACACAATCCTAAACTTTATGAGGTGTTTATGCATCTGGTCTAATTGTGAGCCGAGGCATGAGGATGCACATCCACCTGACCACAAAGGAGTTCAAGCTTTGGTCAGGGGCTGCAAAGCTTGCAGCATTATGTGACTCTGAGGTTTGCTGTAATGCCCAGTGCACAAGGGCCAAAGGTCCATTGCAGCCATACTGAGCCCTGTTGCCAGTTACCTCTAGCCTCCAGAGCTGGCACAATGGGAATTTTCTCAATTGTTTCTCGTTTTGCTGAATATGTCACTATGGTATACAGTACCTTGGTCTGGGCATATAATAGAATGCCTGCCATCAATTCCTGTCTTCCCTAAACATGTTCCTAGAAAACATGTGTTTATGTACAAATGATGGGCAGGACCTGGGAAGGATGGTTGTTGGCTATTCATCTTGCATGTCCAACTGTTAACGTGTAGCTCCAACGCCTGGATACATGACAAAAATACACACAGTTTCTGGGTCAGCTTTGTGGATCAGGCCAATTGACTTCTATCTACCAAATATATTTTATCTTACTCTTTACTGTCCTTTTGTTCTGCCATAATTAATGTATTTGTATATTATTTTGTAATATTGTTTTTGATTGCAGCTATACATGTGCTGTATCACCCCAAACAGAGGATTTAAAAATCCCATCAGAAACAAAATAGGGATCAGTTGTGCCATTTCCTGAATACAGTACTGGGTTCATAGGCGTCAGTCTGTACATAAAAGCTCCTGTTTTTTCCCAATATGTCATTGAAATCAACCTATTGTCAATTACAGCTTAAAAATGGATAGGAAAATACTGCATCCTGATTGGTTAGGACCTGAACATTGGGAAAGTGTAATACATGCATAAACAAGCATTTGTCAATGCCGAGCGTTAAACACGGGTATTTGCAGTGGTGTTTGATATATGAGTTACCCTAATGCCCTGTGTGATTGCTGGTATTTGGACAATAAATTGTCAGCATGACCTTTTGTTACCCCGTTGTGTGCTACATAGGCGGAAACACGTTTTGGGCAGGATGTGAAAAATGACAGCTGTGCTGCTCATAAGGAAGTGTGGTAAAATGGCAATGTTGAAAATCTGGAGTGGAAATATTGAAAATTCGCAAACCTAGGAGCATGCGTGGGAACTGTGCAATGCACGCTCATAAAACAGTCATAGTTAGGGATTTTTTCACCAAATTGTCAACATTGGCATTTTAAAACCTCTGCTAATGAACAGTGTCACTGTGATTGTCTTACTGTGTGCCATACATTGATTTTGCAGACCGACTGCGCCATTGTGCACTACATGGGCGGAAACACGTTTTGGGCAGGATGTGAAAAATGACAGCTGCAGTGCTCATAAGGAGGTGTGGTAAAATGACAGTGTTGAAAATGTGGAGTGAAAATATTGAAAATTCACAAACTTACAAGCGTGCGTAGGAACTGCACAATGCACGCTCGTAAAACAGTTATTTTAAGGAATTTGTTCACCAAATTTTCAACATAGCCATTTTAAGATCTCTGCGCATGAACAGTGACACTGTGATTTTCTTAATGTGTCCTATACACTGAGTTCACACAGCGACTGTGCCATTATCGCTACATGGTGAAACACGTTTTGGGCAAGTTGTGAAAAATGACAGCTGCAGTGCTCATAAGGAGGTGTGGTAAAATGATAATGTTGAAAATGTGGAGTGAAAATATTGAAAATTCGCAAACTTATGAGCGTGCGTAGGAACTGCTCAACGCACACTCGTAAAACAGTCATTTTTAGGAATTTTTCACCAAATTTTCAACACAGCCATTTTAAGACCTCTGCTCATGAACAGTGTCACTGTGATTTTCTTAATGTGTCCCATACATTGAGTTTGCACACGGACTGCACCATTGCTCGCTACATGGGCGGAAACACATTTTGGGCAGGATGTGAAAAATGAAAGCTGTACTGCTCATGAGGAGGTGTGGTAAAATAGCAATGCTGAAAATCTGGAGTGAAAGTATTGAAAATTCGCAAACTTATGAGCGTGCGTAGGAACTGTGCAATGCACATTCGTAAAACAGTCATTTTTAGGAATTTTTTCACCAAATTTTCAGCACAGCCATTTTAAGACCTCTGCTCATGATCAGTGTCACTGTGATTTTCTTAATGTGTCCCATACATTGAGTTCACACACCGACTGCGCCATTGTGCGCTACATGGGCAGAAACACATTTTGGGCAGGATGTGAAAAATGACAGCTGTACTGCTCATGAGGAGGTGTGGTAAAATGGCAATGTTGAAAATCTGGAGTGCAGATATTGAAAATTCACGAACTTATGAGCCTGCATAGGAACTGCGCAATGCACGCTCGTAAAACAGTCATTTTTAGGAATTTGTTCACCAAATTTTCAACATAGCCATTTTAAGATCTCTGCTCATGAACAGTGCCACTGTGATTTTCTTAATGTGTCCCATACACTGAGTTCACACAGCGACTGTGCCATTGTTAAGCTACATGGAGGAAAACGTTTTGGGCAAGATGTGAAAAATGACGGCTGCAGTGCTCATAAGGAGGTGTGGTAAAATGACAGTGTTGAAAATGTGGAGTGAAAATATTGAAAATTCGCAAACTTACAAGCGTGCGTAGGAACTGCACAATGCACGCTCGTAAAACAGTTATTTTTAGGAATTTGTTCACCAGATTTTCAACATAGCCATTTTAAGATCTCTGCTCATGAACAGTGACACTGTGATTTTCTTAATGTGTCCCATACACTGAGTTCACACAGCGACTGTGCCATTGTTAGCTACATGGGCGGAAACACGTTTTGGGCAAGATGTGAAAATGACAGCTGCAGTGCTCATAAGGAGGGTGGTAAAATGATAATGTTGAAAATGTGGAGTGAAAATATTGAAAATTCACAAACTTATGAGCATGCGTAGGAACTGCGCAACGCACACTTGTAAAACAGTCATTTTTAAGAATTTTTTCACCAAATTTTCAACACAGCCATTTTAAGACCTCTGCTCATGAACAGTGTCACTGTGATTTTCTTAATGTGTCCCATACATTGAGTTTGCACACCGACTGCACCATTGTGCGCTACATGGGCGGAAACACATTTTGGGCAGGATGTGAAAAATGAAAACTATACTGCTCATGAGGAGGTGTGGTAAAATAGCAATGTTGAAAATCTGGAGTGAAAATATTGAAAATTCGCAAACTTATGAGCGTGCGTAGGAACTGCGCAATGCACACTCGTAAAACAGTCATTTTTAGGAATTTTCACCAAATTTTCAACACAGCCATTTTAAGACCACTGCTCATGATCAGTGTCACTGTGATTTTCTTAATGTGTCCCATACATTGATTTTGCACACCGACTGCGCCACTGTACGCTACATGGGCAGAAACACATTTTGGGCAGGATGTGAAAAATGACAGCTGTACTGCTCATGAGGAGGTGTGGTAAAATGGCAATGTTGAAAATCTAGAGTGAGATATTGAAAATTCCACGAACTTATGAGCCTGCGTAGGAACTGTACAATGCGCTCGTAAAACAGTCATTTTGGAATTTTGCTGCAAATTTTCAACATGGGATTTTGGGACCCTTCTCATGAATGATGTCACTGTCATGGTGTTATTCAAGTCAAAGGGTGATTTCACACGGTGACTGTACAGTGCCTGCAAAATCACCCTTTGGGCCATAATAACGCCATGACAATGACATCATTCATGAAAAGTCCCAAAACCCTATGTTGAAAATTTGGTGAAAATTCAAAAATGACTGAGATATGCACAAAGTTGAACCCCCATCTAGCCCATTATACAGCTTACCAGCATTTCCTCAGTTAGCGGTTGCCTTTGAAAGTGCAGATGTGTTCCCGGTCCACGAAGATCGTTGCATGAGTCCGAGGTAAGTATGGGGTGGGGGTGTAAGGAGGCTGGGTGCACAGTGGGTGGGTGTGGGTTGAGGAGGGCTGGGAGATCGCCATGGGACCGTTTTTATTTTACAGGTTAAAAAAAAAAGCGACGGCGATGGGACATTGCCATGCTGGAGGGCTCCCAGCAGAAGAAGATAGCTGGGGGGCGAGGAGCTGACTGAAGGATTGGGCACCCCATCGGCAACCACGTGATGGGGCCAAGGATGACGGGATTGGGCACCCTACAGCAAAAGAAACGGAACGCTGGCTATGCTGGGGTGGGCCCCAGCATGGCAGCAGGATGGCTTGGGGGCTGTGGAGCCGACTTAGGATTGGGCACCCCATCAGCAAAAATGTTTGCCATGCTGGGGTGGGCTCCCAGAGTGGCACCAAAGCTTTGGGGGGGCGGCGTGATGCGAGGGGGGGACGGCGTGATGCAGTGCTCCGTATGGCAGCAGTGTTTTGCTTTGAAGCAGAGGAACACTGCTGTCATACAGAGCTCCTGCACCCATTGGTGCAGGACCACCACGCCTGCTCAAGGGAGCAATGCATTGGATGGGAGAGGCACACCTCCAAAGTGTGCTACTCTCCCAAAACGTTCCTTGCGCATGCGCGCAAGCGAACGTAAAAAGGACTGGCAATCAGAAGACAGAACATTAACAATATCAGTGCCTTTTGTTAAAATTCCTGATTTCAATTACAAATATGCCTGCCACCTTTATTCACTAAAAAATATCACCTAGGCCCTAAGAATTAAACTCCATCAAAATAAAACAGTCAAACTGATTAACTGTTCTTTTTCTTTCTGTTCTCCTCATAACACACACACACAAATTAAAATGAAGTCACACAGTTTTAATTTTTGGAGCTTCTTTTCTGACAGTGGACTCCTTCATCCTTACCTGCTTACCAGGGAAATCTTTGCTGCTAGCTCTGCCCCAGATACAATTGAATGCTTTGCTTTACTGAGGCCTTATTTTGTGTGTGTGTTTATGTGGAGACAGTTGAACATTCAGCCAGTAGAATTCTGCAGAACTTTGCAGTCCTAAATTCCAAGATAAACAAACATATTATCTGTTGAATGTGTGGATAGCCAGATGCTTGAGAGCTTGGGAGGAATACTTTGTACTGGTTACTTTTAACAGAAGAAACAGTTTTAATTTAAAAAAAATTTTTTGTATGGCTCACCATGGCTCTGTGTGCATATTGTATGAACACACCACACACACACCACCAAATCATGTTGCTTACTTAGTCACTGCTAAACTAGCTACTGGCACACAGTTGTTGAGGTGGTGTGCAAGTAATAGGAAAAACAATCATCAGATCAAAATGGGTTTACAAATTAATTTGCTCTTTTTGGAATATCATTAATTAATGAAACAATATATGTAAATATCACCAATAGCAATCATTGCATGATAGGATATACAGTGTATAATCATATCCTTTCATTAGTCAGTTTACATGGTCATCATTAGAGTGCCTGTTGCAATTACCAGATCAGCTGCCATAGTTCGTACCTCTGCACTAGTTTGCTCAGCTTTCAGTTTGTATAATAGGTTTTACTCAATTATTATTTTGCAGTTTTTGTGTCATGGTCATCAATTTGTGCTGTCACTTAGTCATAAGACTGCATACAGTAGATGTCACCATGACATCCTTTGCGTAGTGGTCACTCAGTTATCGGTTCTTAGTTGCACAGCTTCCACATGGTCAATGATCAGCATAATGTCACCTGGTCATCAGTTTGTTTGATCATGACTGAGTCATCCTATTTTCATAGTTGTCACAGCCCTGCTGCCCTTATTCAGTGCCATGGAAACAACCAGTCATCAACTAACATGCCTGAGACCATTTGTTTAGCACTCCATATTCTAAGCAATGCAGTCCACTTGTCTACACTCGGATGTCACTTTGCACAGTAGAACCAATTGATTTCAGAGTCTGTGTAAGAGATAAAGGTATTTATATTTTGAATTGTTTACAAATAACATTTGATAGAACATAACTATCTGAAAAGGCTTACGTTTGAGCTGAATACACCCATGCTTCTTATCCTGTCCAAAGTAGCTGGAGATAAGACTCCCTCAATACAAGATATCATGATACAGTACTCAGTGGAGCATGGTCTGGATGTTATGAGGCATTTTGTATGTACTGTGTAAATGCAACATTTTCAGACATTCTTCCAAGATAAAGGGCTAGAATTCCAAGAAGGCAGCTACAGAAGCAATTGCACTTGTGTCTGTATCTGACTACAAGCATCTGCATCTGAATCCACCCATCTGCTCAATTTTCAGTTATATAATTTTGTTAAAAGCACTTGCACTTTGTGACACTTGGCATTAAAGGATGTTGTGGAGTCAATCTACATAATTTCTGGGTCTAAGTTTAGTCACAAACCAGACAGATGATTCAGAAGATCTGAAATTAAAAGTATGGCCTGACAGATTTGGAAAAACATCTCTTTGAAAATCATGTTTGAAAAGTTAATTTCTTGCAAAAATATTCAAAAATTTGTTTGAGTAAATGAACCTTGTCAAAACTGTTTGGGCTCAGTTTAAACAAATATGAATTTAAACTGGAGATGGTTCTCCTGTCTTAACAAGGAAATGCAATATCACATAAAAACTCTGAGGGCTGGATATTCAAACTGCACCGGGTAGGGGCACAAGCCCAGGCACAGCACAACTGGGCTGCACCAGGGCATGGACCAGGTGTTATTCAGTGGTGCTGTGCCAGGGCACAGCACCGTTGAATATGGCACTGATGGTGCATGTACTGCACATGGCGCAGTGGCACTGTGCCAGCGCAAGTGGCAGAACGGGAGCAGGGGGATGTGCCAGCACAAGTGCAGTTGCGCATGGTGCATCAACCACAATATTCAGTACTGGGCATGCAAATGAGGCCATTATGCATGCAAGGTGCAAATGGGTCCATTTGCATGTCATTATGGCCTCATTTGCATGCTGTGCCCTGATCCCCGGTGACTTGCACCTGGCACCCTACCAGGCTGCAGCCCTTGGGAACCGATGCCCTGTGATCCCATTGTGGTTCCCCCACTCCCATATGCCCAATCGGGGGCTGAAGTATTGTTAAAACCCTGGTGGTCCAGTGGATACCCCCCCATTGCCTGATCGCGGGCATAAGAATTGAAGAATCCCTGGTGGTACAGTTGAAACCTCCCCCATTGCCCGATCGTGGGCATTAGAATTGAAGAATCCCTGGTGGTCCAGTAGAAACCCTCCACCATCTGATCGCAGGCATATGTAATAATAAATCACCTGGAGGTCCAGTGATGACCCTCCCCACCACCCACTGAGGTCCCCACCACCAGCACCCCCTCCGATGTCGGCGGGCAGCAGCACCTCATCCCATGCTGTGCCTGGCTGCCCATGAATGACAGCCATACAGTACAGTCAGTACACTGATTGGACCACTTTTTTGCTGATTGTGTGTTGTGGATCTGGTGCAGCAGTTCATAATTTCAGGTTGTTTAAAATATGTGGTATATTACTGAAGTTTTCAAATTGCTACACATTACTTGTAGACAAATTGTGTGTGTGTGTGTGTGTGTGTGTGTGTGTGTGTGTGTGTGTGTGTGTGTGTGTGTGTGAGTGTGTGTGTGGTGCATAACTTTAAATTATACACCTTTTATTGTGCCACAGTGTAATTGCAGGTGCAGCAGTGTGAACCTGCTATCCACTGCAGCTGAGTGATTTTGTACTGCCATTGTGGTATCTTTTCTTCATTTGTGGCTTGCATTGCTGTAAAATCTGCAGTGCCCCACCCCACCAGCAAAAGGAATTATCTTCCAGATTGGATTGTTTGTGACTTCAGCACCACTGGTTAGGTAAGGTGTTGTTGAACTTGTGACTTTCAATTTGTATCTGTTGCTGAAGCTACAGTTGTTTTTGGCTTCACATCCAGTGTCCTCACCCAGAGTGAACATTCCAAAATCAAAATTTGTTTAGAATATTCTTGTTGATCCCAAAATGCCCACAAACAGATGTGCAATCAAAGCTGTTTCTTGCCATGGCACTGCTGCCAATGGTAAGATTGTCTGTGGGTGGTAGTACAGACACAGAAGTGCATTGCTGATGCTGGGAAATGTATTTCTCCTTCAATGTTTTTACAACGCAATCAGTAGCTTCACTCATAGTTGGAGGAGATGATGTTGTCTCAGCTGGTGGTGTTAGTGCAGTTGCTGGTGCTGGTATGAGTATTGCTGCCTTAAGTTCCACTTCTGACCAGTTTACTGTGTCCAAAATATAGTGGAATGTGAAGCAATGCGAGTGAGTGGCATGTGAGATGTCATACTTCCAGTAACATCCCAATAACTGAACATGAGGATTCTGATCATCATTTCAACGATAGCATACAATGTGACATTTTTTTCCACCGCGGTTCAGGTCATGCATTTGCCATGCAGTTATTCATAATGTGGTGAAAAAATATTAGGTGATGGTGGTGTTGATGATGATGATTCTGATGATGATGATGTTGCTGTGGTTGCAACATGCAGTCCACATGCCAGCATCCAAGCAGAAGATGTGGATGTGGGTGATGTTGATGAATATGATGATGATGTAAGTGACCCCAGTTGGGAACCGGACAAAAAGAAATTCAAGGTGGCTGTGTCTGTGTCTGTTTGCATTAATCCCCACCCCCCTGTACAAATTTGTGATTTACCAGTTTCAGTTGATGGTGATGATAATGACCCAGTAATACTGCTAGGTAAGCTGTGGTGGTCAGTTGCAGTCAAGTATGTCCTGCCAGAAAAATCATGCTTTTAACTTCATTGCTTAAAAATGGAGTCCAATAAGCAGCATCAGGGACATGTTAAAACTAGAGCATCACAATCCCTTGTTTGGGATTTTTTTGTGCAAGATGCCCCATTTTCCTTTTCTACTATCTCCCCTGATGAAGCTCTTAATACTCTCCTATCCCTCAACCCCTTTAAAGGCTCCTCACCAGATGAGCTTGATTCTAAACTTCTCTACCTTTCTGCTCTTGCATTTGCTTATCCTATCTCCCTAATCCTTAACCTGTCCTTTATTTCTGCTCAAGTACCCTCATCCTGGAAACACGCTGTAGTCCTTCCTCTCCCCAAGGGTGATGACACATCCACCCTGGCTACTACACATTTCCTCTTTTCTACCCTTGTTAAACTTCAAGAACATTTAGTTTTCTCTCAGCTATCACCCTTCTTCTCGGTTCCTCCTTCTTCACCACTTCCAGTCTGGTTTCGGAAGAACCACTCAACAACCACCTCTCTTCTCAGGCTTACTGAATCCATCCTTTCAGGGATGGATGATGGCTTAAATCACCTTAGCCATCTTTGTTGACCTAGCCAAAGCTTTCGATACTGTTTCACATCCCTGCTTCTTAATTCACTCTTCTCAGCTGGCCTTGCTCCATCAGCCACCAACTGGTTTAAATCCTACCTCATTGGCAGGATCCAGTCAGTGAGAATCCTTTATTACATCTCCCCCCTCCACTCCCTATCAACACCGCTGTCCCTCAGGGCTCAGTGCTTGGTCCTCTACTCTTCTCCATTTTCCTTAATGATCTTCCCACAGCCTGCTCATCCTCTTCTATCCACATGTACGCTGATGATAATGTTTTGTACAGTTCCGGCAAAAACCCTGCTGCTGTGCAAACCAGCTTACAGCATGACTTCAACCAAGTTCAGCTCTGGTTCACTTCTCACCAGCTTCTTCTACACACCAAGAAGACAGTTTCAATGACATTTGGCACCAGGCAGAGGCTCTCTAGGCTCCCAACCCTACCCACCTTCCACACCCTTGATGGGACCATCTTGGAGGACACCTCCTCATTTCGGTATCTGGGAGTTTGGCTGGACTAGCACCTCAACTTCTCTGTGCATATCAATGCTATCCTGAAGAAACTGTGCCACATGCTTGGTGTTCTGTACAGGAATCGTAGTTGCATCCCGCTGACTGTGGTATGAAATTGTCCAGAAGATGATACTCCCATCTTTGACTACTGTGACATAGTCTATGGTGCTGCTCCCAAATCTTCCTGACCAAGTTGGACACTCTTTTAACTCCTTCTGCCACTTTGCTATTGACTCCTTCCCTCCCACCACTGTGAACTCTATCACTCTCTAACCTTCCTTCCACTATCTCACAGTTGCATTTCTCACTGTGCCAAACTAACCTCAAAATTCTGGTTCAGGAGGCTCCTCCTATCTCTCATCCTCTCTCTCCTCCACCCTCCCCACCCACTCTCTCAGATCAAATGACTCACACCTCGACGGTCACCAGCGTTCCACCCTCATCAGTCAGACTGGTTTTGCCCATCATTTCCTAAAATCTGAATTCCCTCCCCTGAAATACATCACTCCTCCTCCAACTACTCCTTACCTCTGCCCTACACAATTACCTTTCCCTCAACTGTTCCTGCTTTAACTCACCTTAATACCTGTCCCCAGTTTCTGCCTTCCACGACCCCTCCCCAGCAGGGTTCTCAACATCCTAAAGGGGAATCAGTAAATGGCTAACCCTTCTCCTAATATTCAGTTCTTGCCTCTCCCCCCTCTCTTCTCCTCCTGCCCTTCTGGGTCACCAGTGTGCACAGCCTAACTCTATCATTTTTACTCCAACAGCACTTGCGTACTACCTTGAGCCTGCTCCTGGTACACTCATGCACTATAAATAGTTCTATGGTACTATTACTGTTATGTACGTTCATACAGTATGTTCTTTTGTATGATTTTGGACATGTAATTTACCCAATGTTCCACTACTGTTTATTGTACAATACCTTGTGTTCCACTGTTGCACAATCTTACAATGTTGTATTGTTTGTACTACCCATGTACTATTGTAACTGATCATCCTTCACAACTCTATGTAACCCCCCCCCCCCCAGGTCACACCGTGAGATGAGCAACTTGTTGTTCAGTGTGCCCTCCTGGTGAAACATTTCAATAAATAAATAAAAAATAAATGATGAGTCAGTTGTAATCTGCCAGGTTTGCCATGCACATGTGAGTCAAGGTATAAAGGGGAGCCATCTGGGCACAGGAGAACAGCATACATGTTTTAAGAATAGGCACATGGCACTGTGAACCCAGCACAAGATGGCAGCTAATACCACAGTGGGGCGTTCACCCTCGTCATCAACCATAATGAGCATATTATCCCCTTCTGAAATTAAATGTATGCAGTAGTGATGGAATAAGAGCAGAGGATTACTACAGGCATGATGGGGAGGTGGAGGAGCATAATGATTTTGAAATGTTGTCCAGTGCTGGTGAGAGTAGCAGTTTTGGTAGTGGTGGTGGCGGTGAATGCAGTATGTCTAGTGCAAGTGGTACATCAACCCTGGTTGGTAAATCTGGCAAAATAACTACATTTATGGGTTTGTCATCATCACCTGTGCATCTGTCTTCATCAAATGTTCACAATCCACCCCCTGCCATTTGCAGAGCAGAACCATTTGTCATCACACCCCATGTAAAATGTTTGTCAGCCCACGTTACAGTGTTTTTGCACATAAACTGAAGTACCTACTCAATCATACAGTGTCACGTGAACTTAATGCTGCTGTAGCTGAAATGCTGGGAATTAATCTTTTGCCCTTCTCCTTTGTGGAGAATTCTGGGTTCCAGTGGTATGCTGCACATGTCTGTCCAAAATGGAAAGTCCCATCCAGGACATACTTTTTGACCTGTGCTGCCCCGAGTTGTACCATACTGTGTCCGACTCTGTAAGACATTCCCTTCAACATTCCTCCTCTCCATTCATCCATTTAAGTATGGATATGTGAACAAGTGGCAAAACAGTAAGGAGTTCATATTTGTGTATATCTACACATTGGGCGCAGGTACCAGGTGTTGTTTGTGCTGTTGGTAGTGTGACTTATCAGTGCAATAAGGTGGAGTGTCATGGTAGCAATCTTCCAGGAATTCTACAGCATGCAATGATTGCTATGCACAATGTGACCTGTTCACACACTGGTGAAGACATGTTGGACTTGGTGCTGAAGGAAATTGACAAGTGGCTGAGCCCCCTGTCCCTGAGAGCTGGGTTCATAGCAAGTGACAATGGGTCAAATGTGGTGAAATGCATCACGAATGGTGTCTTTGTTTGGGTTCCATGCATGGCCCACTGTTTAAATCTTGTGGTGCAGGAGTTTCTGTAGCACCTGGATATAAAGGAAATGCTAACAGCTGCACGCCGTATCTGTTCTCACTTTTCACACTCTGCAAGGCCTGTGACCAACCCGGCAGTTGCAGATCCGAAAACTCCCTCAGCACCGCTTGAAGATGGAAGTTGTCACCTGGTGGAACTCCACTTTATACCACGACAGAGGTTGTATCAACAATACAAAGCCATCTCAGAATATTTTGTCATGCACTAAGCGTGACAGTTCCAGAACCTCCATGTCTATGGTGACTGAACAGTGGCACCTCATGGACTCTGTAATAACAATTTTGTGGCCTTTTGAACATGCCACACAGGCAGTGAGTGGAGAGTCTGCCTCCGTTAGTTAATCAATTCCACTGCTGTGGGTGCTGAAGCAGACATTAGTGAATGTATAGCATAGCCTTGATGTTGCTGGAGACAGTGCTAGCAGTGTGTTGCTGAAACACATGCTGACAGTATTCGACCAGAATTGTCACGTCTTGAGCATTCAGCATAGTGACAACTTTGCAATAACAACAATGCTGGACTCACAATACAAAACTGGAATTGCCTCAGTACTGGAGGGTGGGCCTGAATAGGTAAAAAATGTCAGTGGGCAACTGGTGCACTTGGTTCATGGGGCACAGAAGTCACATGCCAAGGTCAGCAAACCTTAGCAGCATAATCAGGCTGAAGGTGAACCTGGAGGAGTATCAAGCATATCCTGCAAGGGGAAGGGGATTGCAGTTCCAGGTGGTCTGTCATCCAAAGAGGTTGGTGATAACCCACTTTGAGAGGCTTTGTCCCAAGTGGGGACTTGTGACATAAATGATTCTGGAGAACAGGATGATGCTTCAACCACTGGGCTTATTGCAGCACAAAGAATGGTTGACTCATATTTGTCTGAAAACAGGCATCTGCCAATAACTGATGATCCTCTTTTATATTGGAGTGGAAAGGTCAGTGAATGGCCAGAGCTGACTGCAGTGGCACTGAAGTACCTGACATGCCACTCTCCAGTGTGTGTGTGTCGAGTATTCAGCTCAGCAGGTGCAATAGTTCGGGATCATCGTACAAACCTCTGTCCTGCAAATGTCAGTTTGCTAACATTCATAAAAATTAATAAGAGGCACATATCAGCTCAGACTGCAACCTCAGTATTCATACCCTGGTCTAGTCATGGTTTTGCTGATGTAGAAATGGACCATCCCAGTGGCACTGGCAGTGGCAGCATGAAACAGCCTACCACTGACGTAGCTGATGACACAATGGAGAAAGAATTTACCAGTGGTCAGAATTCAGACATAGATGACTGTGAGGGCAGCTTTCTTTATGAGGATGATGATGAGGTTAATGTTGGCAGGTTTTAACTTAAGTGGTTAAAAGGCTGTCATATTTGTTGTATGACAGATGTTTTCTTTTTCATAAAGTTAAATGAGTGTCCCACTCAGAGTGACTCAAATTCCATATCTCACATCACATTTGTAACAGAAACAATAAATCCTGTCCCTGTACCACCACCATAAGACTGCTGTTAGCCAGTGCCACTATAAGGAATGTCACCGTGTGCCCTCTAGACCACCATCACCATAAGACCACTGTTAGAAACTGCCAACAGAAGGAATGACTTTGTGTGCCCCCTGGACCACCACCATAAGACCACTTTTAGCCACTGCCACCACCACTAGATGCAGGAAGATGTCAGAGGGAATGTCATCTTGTGCCACAGCTATGACCACCAGCACCCACCACCAGTATCACTCTGACAATGTTTTTCCATTACATTGATCATGCCAAGGCAGAGGGAGTTGAACAGGAGACCACATCTATCAGCCACAGGCACAAGATTCTTACTACTAAAACTATGAAGTGAGCATGTGTACTAATGTTTTTTATGTTATTCAACTTCCTTTAGCTGTATGTTTTGTCTTCTGTTGCTTTTCTGAGCTGCAATGGTCAAACACATATGGCAAACTTATTTTGTTTCTTTACAGGTTAACAACAAATGACTGTCCTTCACTGAATGTCTGTATCAATGGTACAGCAGCAGTACTGTCTACAGGAACCTATGGAATATCCGTTTCCAATCCATACTGGTAATATTTTATTTTTTCATCGGCTCCTTTTTTTTTCCATAACAGTGCAACAAATCCAACTGAGGATTCATAAACTAGGTGACATGTGTACGTCACAAAAAATATTTCTGCAACATGTCATGCACTGTATTCCAAATTTGCAGCTGTGCAGCCATGACAGTGTTGAAACAGTTGGACCCAGGTTGTGTTACTTGACAAGATGTGCTTTTGACATGTAACTTGAGTTGAGATGCAGGGACACTGACACAGTGTATTTGTTACACAGCCTGGTACTAAATTAAGTTGTGATCTGATGATTGCAGTGGGACAGCTTGCTATCTGTGTTAATCCAGATACCCATGGAACAGCCATGGCTTAAACATAATGTGTTACTGCTGCAATCAAGTTGTAATAAGTCCTTCATTTCTTTTTGGAAACCTCCAGATGATTTGTTGTGTCTTAGTTGCCCTATCCGAAAGTTCTTCAACATCAAGCTCCCCCCTGCCCGGGCTGGGGCAGACATGCAACATGCGGAAGTCGTTTCAATCGAGGACCATGACCATCATTACCAACCAGACTGGAGAAGGATGCAGATGAAGTATGTGAAGAAGTAACCAAATAATAAACCACTAATGAGACCTACTTGCAAATATGGCCCCCCTCCAAAAAAATGTACTTACCTTCATTGGCTTGAGAGTATTCCATTTCCAATTTTAACGCAAAAATTTCTCATCAAGCACTGGAATGTGCACACCAACAGTATGTGTGACCAGTGATACAAAACAATACAATGAGTACATGTCTTTACATGTCAACCCCCCACCTAGAAAATACATATATATATTTCTATATATTATAGTGTTACGGTAGTGTCACTATAGTTAGGGTTGAGTACCCCATTTAAGGTTAAAGTGTGAAATTTTGCAGCTTAATAACTTTGCTACCATATGACAGATTTGCCTGAAGTATGGCAGACACAGGACGGTACCATAGATCTCTGGATCTGCCCAGTTTTGTAACAGTCGGATAAACAGTTGAGGAGCTAATAAGTGCCGTTCCGTGTCACATTTACACTTTTTAGCACATTCTTTGCTCACGCCTACAGATAGCATATTTTGTGTGACTAGTCCAAAACCATCAGGGAACATGCAGCCAGAGTCCCTGATGTACCTTTCGAAGATTTTGTGAAAAAATATTAAACGGTCCAAAAGTTATTCAAAAAACAAGTTTCCCATTATAGTCAATGGGAAAAGATAAAAAGTTCGACAGTGTCACAAATGCAGTTTTTAGTGTTGCAAATAACCCCTGTAGTGTCGTGAATCAGCCATTTTTTTTTCAGTTATTGGTCACAGAAATGCTTGGTATTTAAATTTGGAGCCCTCTAGGGACACAATTCTTTTTGTGTTCACCTAGTCGAGCCCTGAGGATGCTAGCCATGTCTTTTTTGGGGGGGTTAAACACCCCAGAAATATGTTTTTGAAATTTTTGTAAACTGTAGTGTCACAAAGCAGTGTCACACCCGCGACACCTTCATGATTTTTTCTTACTAAAGTGTCGTGATTTGCGACACTACGGCCAAAATAACAGGAATTCTTTGCCACCCTGCTGCAAAAGAACAATTTGGTATTTTGGGCTGAAATTTAAATCAACATCCCACAGATGTACCTTTTGTTGGTTTGGTGACAAAATATTACAGGGATGAAAGGTTATGGTACTCCGAAGTTGGCGCTTTTCCCCATAGACTAACATTATAGCGTCTGGCGCACCTTCGAGCCTGTATCTAAAGACACCCGGGATACAGACTTTTCATCGGAAAAATGCAGGCTCAGCACAAAACTAGCCAGGAAAATCATAAATTATATGAAATTTTAATTTTTTTCTACGTCGTACGGTTCCTGAGATATAAGCAATTTAATATTCCAAGTGCTCATTTTTTGCTCCGAGGCCCATTATTATGCATACATTCTTTGTATTCACTGTGTTTCTCTATGCAGCTTTTGTGGAAAAAAAGGGTGTGCGCTTTCATTACTGTTACACTTGCTGTTCCCACTTGCGTTTCCGTGACTGTTTGCATTAGCGTTCCTGACTACTCCACCATATGCATTACCCTTTGAGTTTTTGTTTGTGCTTGCATTTGCATTACTGTTACCATTTGCATTTCCATTACTGTTTCTGTTTGCATTTCATTTTGCGTCACCGTGTGCATTACCATTTGCATTTGCGTATGTGCTTCCGTTTGCGTTTGCGCTTGTGTTTCCTTTGGCCTCATCATCTCTGTTACCTTTAGCATTTGTATTTCCAGTTGTGGTACCGTCCCTGTGCGCGTTACCATTTGCATTTCTGTACATGCTTGCATTTGCGTTTTCATTTGCTTTACTATTCACTTTGGCATCATTGTTGCTGTTACTGTATCTGTTTGCATTTCCAATTGCATAACCATTTCTGTTTGCATCTTCTTCACCATTTGCATTTCTGTTGCTCTTAGCGTTTGCGTTATCGGTTGCTTTTCCATTGTCGATTGCATTACTGTTTTCTTCTGCGGTGCTATTGCCTTAACCATTTGCATTTCTATTTGCGTTTCTGTTACCGTTTGCATTTTTCTTACTGTTTGCATTTCCATTGGCGTTAGCGATTACGTTACTGTTTCCATTAATGTTTGCGTTTCTGTTGCCGTTAGCGTTTGCATTACCGTTTGTGTTACAATTTCTGTTTTCATTAATGTTTGCACTTGCATTTCTGTTACTGTTTGCATTACCATTTACCTTTGCATTTCCACGTGCGTTACCATTTGCGCTTGCATTTGTATTACCATTACTGTTACTATGTGACAAAATATTCACTATTTATACTGCTCATTCTCAAAAAGAAGGGAAATCCTTGGAAAAAACTCTGTTTAATGCATCAGTTAGGGTTTTTCCACGGTGACAAATCCGAGGAAATTCGATGTTAGGGTTCCCACCCCTTCCACCTCACCCCACCAACCAGGCATCAGGTGTGTGTTGGGGTTGTCGTCTTATCTCTCACCCCATTCTCCTATACTGCACCATCTCAGCTTGTTTACATATGGGATGGGGTGAGAGTTAGACCAATGACCCAACGCACACCCTGATGCCTATTGGTGGGGGCGGAGTCGGGTAGGGTGGGGTGGAAGGGGTGGAACCCTAACATTGAATTTCTCATATATATATATATATATATATATATATATATATATATATAGAGAGAGAGAGAGAGAGATATCAACTCACCAAGGCTACTATTAGTGTACACAGAAATGGCACCTTTCATCCAGTTGAGTGATCGCATCACATTTACGGGAATCTGCACACTTTGGACCAGCAACAGTTCTCTCACGGTCATCATTTCTGATGGAACACTGAATGGATTCATGTCATGTTGTATCTCCTTCACAAGGTTTGGCAAGACAATGTGCATCATGAGTACATCATCATCATAGAGTATGTAAACTTTCTGGACACAAGACAGATGCATTTTGGGATGCAGAAAAATTCTGGTGACTCTGTGTGACCACTGCACACTTGAGTGACTGCACAATAAATTCTGTGGGACTTTGCATGTGGTGTAACACTCCCATTTCACTTCCTCAGCACTGAGATTTTCTGGACACCACGACAGATGCATTTTGGGGATTCAGAAAATTCTGGGGACTCTTGCAGATATTCAAACTTCTTGCGCTCAAAATGGCGCAGCAGCGAGCAAGCACAAACCAGTTGCGCCAAATGCGCAACAGGTGCGATATTCAAACATGGAGCAGAACAAATTGCGCAAACGCATAACAGCTGAATATCGCACATACTGCGCCATAGCACAACCAGGAAGGAAAAGCTGAGCTGAAATGTTGTGCTATGGGCGCAACCAAACAGCCGAGCATTCCAGAGGTGCCATAGCGCAAGTAGAGCCCCCAGAGCAATGGAACTGCACATCCAGGGAGGCAGGCTGGGCCCACTGCCAGCCATGCCACACATGGGCACAGGAACACACTGCAGAACCCACACCACACATGCACCCCAAGCACAGCATCACTGGGGTGGGACAGATGATCTACTTGCCCATGGGAACAAGCCAACAAAGCATAGCAGAGCCATGACACCCCAGCACAACCACTGGCAGGCTGAGGTGCCACACAGAGGGGTTGACAACCACAGAGCACATCAGCCCCTGTACACACAGCACACCCTGCACTGTGACCCCAAGACACCACCTATGTGCAGTGACTGGCACTGCAGAAATCATGCATCCCCCCAGCACACGTCAACCCCGTGCAGCACAGAAGCCTACAAGCCAGACACACCCTGTGCACCGAGCAGTGGGTGGCAGCAGACGGCAAGACCAACTGAAAGTCACTGCCATGCTGGAGATACCTCCCCATGCACACACACGCACACACACACACACACACACAGGACCATACCAGCCCAGATGGCATGTACACCCCTGCAACTGAGCATCCATAGGCAGCTGCAAATCAGAGAGCAACACATTATTCGTATAAAATATAAAAATGTATTTCACAACAACAAACATTATCAAGAACAAGTACAACTATTTACAAGGGGATGGGTACAGGTAGGGTTGGTCAAGGGTAGGGATGACAAACTGGAGAGGGAAGGCAGGGTGGTAGGGATGGGAGAAGTGGGAAGGGTAGAGAGTCATGGGCCAGCCAGCAGCCGTCCTCCTGCCGGTGTCCTGCAGTTCTCTGTCGCCTCCTCCGCACGCCATGGCGGTGAATGGATTGCAGGATTCGCTGTTCTGGGCCACAAGCTGTCGGATGGCCCTGACATCCCTCGCCATCCTCTGGAGAACCTCGAGGCCTAGGAAAATGGGAACATAGTCAATGGCTGTGACTGACCACAACCCTGAACACCACCCAACCTGCAAGCCATATAGCCCAATGTCCTGCACCTGTGATGGCATGCACCCACCCACAGTGAACATGCACATGGCCATCACAAACAGGCGGCACCATCTATGCACACCACTGCACATACACACTGCCCATGTCCATCACAGCACAAACAAGGCTGGCAAGTGATGTGGTAACGTGGTACGATGCCAGTTACACAGCTATGTGCCCAGTGCATGCATGGACCACCAGTGATGCATACACAGACATGCTGTGAAACTGGACAGTGATGCATGTCACCTGTGTTGTGCCTACAGACATAGATACATAGCCAGTGTCAGCAGATAAGGGCCTATGGCCCACACAGTCTGTCCATTTCAGCCTGTAAGTTACTTTGTTTACCTAGAAGTCTGTTGCCCATTACCCCTGACCTCAAGAATTCCGTTATGTCTATCCCGTGCAGTCTGAAATCCCTTGAGTGTGTCAGCCCCCACCACTCCCTCTGGCAGGGTGTCCCACTTGTACACCACCCATTCTGTGAAGAAAGTCTTGCTCATGTTTCCTCTGAATCATCCTCCCTCCAACTGCATCCCATGCCCTGTAGTCCTGGAACATCTTTTGCACTTCAAAATAGTGTTTCCCTGCACCCTGTTCCACCCTGTAAGATACTTGTATGTCTCAATCATATCCCCTCTCTCCCTCCTCTCCTCCAGGGAGTACAGGTTCAGTTCCTTCAACCTGTCTCCCTAGGAGTTGTGATGCAAGCCATGCACCATCCTTGTTGCCCTCCTCTGAACCTTCTCTGCCCACTCTACGTCCTTATGTAGGTATGGTCTCCAGAAATGTACACTGTACTGCAGGTGGGGCCTCACTAGTGTCTTGTATAGTGGAATTATGACCTCCCCTTTCCTGCATGTTTGTATTGTGCATGGCTACTGGCTCCCCCCAGCATGCAATAGCATCCATGAAGTCATGATACTCACACTGCTCAAGCAGCTCTGACTGGCGCTGTTGCTGGCACTGCTGCCGCTGGTGGGCTCCAACCCCTGCTGGCAATGGGTCCCTGGCACGGCCCTCTTCACTGTTGCCCCGCATCCTCACATCCCGGCCTGTGGGAGACATATGTTGAGACAAACATCAGTGTGACTCAAAAGCAGACTACCCCCTGCCCCAGTGACAGTGCCTGCCCACACAGCCATACCCAGTCATCTCACAGCTGCACACACTGACACAGCCAACCGTGGCTGAGCCATCACCTATACACAGCCACCAAAACCCACACACACCCCTACAGATAATACAGGTGCATATATGGCACACCACCTGGCCTAGGCACCATGACCCGCCTGGCACGTGACCGCAGCCGATCCAGCAGATCAGGATCCCTCGGCGGAGGTCACTGTACCAGTGCCAGCACTGCTCAGCTGACCGGCACGTTCAGTGACCCCCACCAGGTCAGTGGCCACTTGCTGCCACACCTGGATCGGACAATGGTCAGGCGCCTCACCGTAAAGTGCCTCATGGTGGGGCTCCACTAGGGCCACCAAGTTAGCCACTTCAAGCTGGCTCAGGACACAGCCCTCCTCCCAGCCATGGCACCAACTTTACAGCAGGCAATATGGCGCCCAGCTGCGCCGTAACCCCCCGTGAGATGTTGCAATAGACCACCACAGGCTCCAATCATGCTGTTCGAACCGTCGTCACTTCAAATAAGCGCTGTCACCAGACAGGCGCAATAAAGGGCGATACACATGGCAGGTGAACAGTGCCGGGGCAAAGGCCATACACAAGGTCATGACAATGATGCAGGCTCGCACAGTGCCATCTGACGATATGGGCATCCTGCGTGACTGACCAGCTGCGTACCAGTGCAACAGTGGAGTATTCGCAGTATAGTGCCCATTGCTGTAGCGCCACTGGCACAATGGTGGCCATGGACTGAATTGCCGATCGCGCTCAGCACGTCAGCAGCGTGACAGATGCGTACGTAAGCTATCTGGGCATGCGCAATGCAGTGTACCACACAGGCACAGATCTGCGCCATTGGCTCAGCTGACTCTTCCGTATTGCGCAAAGTGCAGATTCGTGATATTCAGCCGACACATGCAAATCATCTGATCAGCCATTCAAGGGCACAGTGGCGCAATTTGCATGTCATTATAGTTGCTCCACTCCTAATTTGCATGTATTGTGCTATAAATGTGCGACATTGGGCTGCGTTGGCCAGATTCGGTTACTGCAGGTGAGAGGTGAGTTGCATGCTGTGTGATGTTCAGGATGATGGTCATGGGAAAATGCTGTAGACTGCACAGTGACAGGTGTCCACTTCCCCCCATACAGATCACCATGACAAAGCAGAGTCATTGTGAGGGTGAGGACGGTGGGCGTAGGAGGAGGCCCAACTTTACAGCAGCAGAGACGGATGCTCTCTTCCAGGCCTACCTGGATGAGGAGCCAGTGCTGAGTGGACGGAGGGGCACCCCTCAGTCCCATGCGGCTGCATGGGAGGGGGTAGCTCGGGCCACTAACCTGCACGGAAGCCACCAGCGCTCCGTGCAGGAATGCAAGAAAAAGATGGGGACAGACCGCAGGAGGTTGAAGGAGAAGGTGGCAGCCTTCAGGGTGGCACGTGCTGGCACTGGTGGGGGCCCACCAGTGGTGTTGCAGCTGACACCAACTGAGGAGACACTGGTCACAGCCATGCAGCTGAGTGCCATTGAGGGCGTACCAGGCGGAGGATTCCAGACAGGTGGAAGCCCATCACTACACGGTATGACATGGTGGTGATGTTTGGGGGGGGGAGCGTTGTTCACATGCACTCATGTACTCTCTTTCTGTTACAGATCCTGTTCATCTTCAGGAGACGGTGGTGGTGGGTCCAGACAGTGATGCTGACCTGCTGGACATGGAGGAGGTCCATCCACCTCCACCACCAGCCAGCAGGCACTGCAGCAGCATGCACGCTGGGCAGCAAACTCTAGTGTCAGTGATGCAGGTGCGGGGTGCACAGCCTGTGTCTCAGCAGTCTGGCATGCAAGCATGCCAGCTACTGTGACCATGGCAATGTGCATACCTGCACCATTGATGATAGAAGGCCTGCAATGGGCAGTGATGGTTGTGTGTCCCATAGCGGATACACGGCAGGCCAGCACGTGCCCCTGGGCCTGTCTGGTTCCAACTGTGTACCAGCATGCTGGCAAGGTCCCAGGCTGTGCCTGTCAGCACCCGTGGGGCAGCACCGGTGGCTGTGCAGGTGTCTGGCACTGTTGCCAGCAGCGGTGGACCTGGGGCTGGCGGTTGGAGGGCAGCAGCAGCAGTCACCCACCAGGTCTGGGGGTACAGTGTCAAGCAGTGGCACATGTACGCCGCCCTTTGATCCACCCATTCCTGATCCTGGTGAACAGCGCCCACCCTCAAGGGGTGTTGTGCATCAGGACCGTCCACACCCTGGGGGTCAGGATGCCATTGGGGCACAGTACCCATTGGACGAGCACACCCGCCTGCTGCAGGAATCAGTACAGTTGCAGAGGTGGGTTGCAAGGTCCATGGAGGCACGGTCTGTGTCCATGGAGTGGCACAGCAGGGAGTGTGCTCGGGACCGAGCCGAGCTGGTCTGTATGCGGCCGGATGTGACCGCCGCCATTGACAGGCTGACCCAGGCAGTGGTCTCTGTCGTGGATGCATTGGGCACACAGTCAGGTGCTCCTGTACCACACACCCCACACAGTGCACTCTCCACTCCCCGTTCCCGGCATCGTGTGACACCAGGCCTGTCGATGCCAGGTTCTGCTGTGGGCATCCCGAGCACCCCTGGTGCAGGTTTGTTCGGCATGCTGCAGACCCCTGTGTGGGTAAGGTCGTGTTCGCGCAGTGGGACCCCTGGTGGTGCAACAGTGCCACCCCATGTGGCCCCTGCTCAGCCTGCCCATGCTGTTGGGTCATGGTGGGGCCACCGCATCCACGGTGGCTGTGGGACAGTGCTACATGACTGAGCTGTCTCCCAGTGGGCCCTGTCTGGTGCTGCCATGTGTGCAATGTGTGTCATGGTGGGCAGTGCACTGCTGGGTGCTCTGCTCACCACACCCGACACCGCGACCACCTGCACCCCTCCCAACTGCTGTCCACAGGTGCGTGTGCATGATGATGCCTGCATTGCACTGTACACCAAGGTGCAAGGGGCCCAGGTTCTGACACACATACTTGGACAGTACGGGTGGTGGGGGTGGTCGGTGGTGCTGTGTGTTAGCAATGTCGGTTCTGCAGTGCTGTGCATCTGCCCATGTACGCTCTGTGCCTGGTGTGTGTGTGTGTCCATGTGAGTGCTCACCCCTCCCTGATGGTGTGTTTGTATGCCTGGACCCTTCCACTCCCCTGACCGTCATGCACCCCTGGTGTGTTCCCCTGTGTGCCTGTGGTTTGCGCATGGACAGTGTTGGTTGCACTGTCCCTTGACTTACCTGTGTTGTCTTAGTGCTGCTCTGTGATGGTGTCCCAGTGCAGCCGGGCCTGCCGGATCAGTCGGGGGTCCCTCCATCCAAGGGGGGCTGCTCATCACCATCATCACCGGCGCCACTGGCGTCCCCATCGCTGTCCCCCTGTTTGACCTGTACAGCTATCCCATGGTCTTTGGCCATGTTGTGCAGGATGCAACAGGCCGGGAATATCCCACAGGCCTTTTGGGGCTGTTCTGTAGGGGCACCCCCGGAGGTGTCTGGGCATCGGAAGCATGCCTTGAGCATCCCAAACACCCGCTCTATGATGTTGCATGTTGCAGCATGTGCATCATTATAGGATAACTGCACTGGGGTCATGAGGGCGCGATGCAGGTGTGAGCAGCCAGGGATGGAGTGGTATCCGCAGTCACCTGTGTGGAGATGGTGGAGATCAGTGTCATGTTCAGGTCCATATTGGCCATCTCCCTGTATGCCTACTACCATGGCACCTGTGGCATTCCCACCCTTGCCCAGGGTTTGCATTCCATACATGTGTACTCACCCACTAGATGTCCTGTGGGGATGTCCCCACTCTCGAATTGATGGCACAGTGCAGGCTGACACCATATGAAGGCATCATGTGCTCTGCCAGGGTGTGTGGCACAGACATTGATTATGCGCCCAGTGGCATCACAAACCACCTGGCAGTTGACACTAGGGAATCCCTTTCTGTTCCGATATGCGTGGCCATCGGGGCCAGGTGGCGTGCGGATGGCCACATGGGTGCAGTCTATGGCCCCTAGCACGCCAGGCATACGTGCTACCCTGTGGAACTCCTGCATGTATGCTGTATGCTCTGCCGCGGTGCTGGGGAAATGGATGTTCTCCGCGAGCATGTGGCAGCAGTGCGCTGAGGAATGGGTGAGGATGCGTGACGTGGCGACTGTGTGATGCCTGTGGTGTCCCTGTCAGCCTCTGGAAGGTGCCGTGGTGAGCAGGCACATGCAGGCTGTCACCTTGGTCTCCACCGACAGAGCGTGACTCCATCGTGAGGGTGCCTGCATCCACATCACTGACAGCTCACAGAGCCGTCTCAGTATTGCCCTGTTCCAGGTGGTACTGGCCACAATCTCTACATCTGTGTACAGCTCAAAGCTGATGCCAGGCACAGTACTGCCTGTCGGCGAGGGCGTACCGCAAACGGGCCCTTCCACGGCCATGTCCCCCTGCAGTGCATTCTCACCCCTCATTACAGCTTCCATGTGAAACTGGCACTGTCCATCTCCTGGCTTCTGACTCCCTGGCTGGTGTTGCTGTGTTACCCCCACTGTCCTGACTGCTACTTCCACTGCACTGGGCAACCCCGCTGGCCTCTACAGACTATGGGACACACTTTCCTTGCCTGCCTTTGCTGTCTGTCTGTCTGTCTGTCTCTGTCTCTCTCTCTCTCCCCACTTGGCAGCTTGCGCGCTTCCTTGAGCCTTTTATTTGGCTCATTTCCGCTAGTCACGCAATTTCCAGCTGTGCCGCTATTGCGCATCGTGTAGAGTCTTTGAATATCGTAATGCGGTCTTTATGCATGGATCCGCCCTTCAAGTTCGCGTACCTTCATTTTCATTGCGCTGTTGCTCAGCATGTTTTCAGGGGCACAACTGCCTCCTTCTGAATATCGCAAAATGGCGCAGTTTTGGACTTGCGCATGGCGCAACCCTTTTGAATATCTGGGCCTCTGTGTGACCACTGGGCACATGAGTGACAGCGCAATAAATTTTGGGGGACTTTGAATGTTGTAATGCACCCATTTCACTTCCTCAGCATTTGGGAATTTTCTGGACACATGACAGTTGCATTTTGTGTGTTGTGATTGTGATCACATAATATCATACTTAAATTATAAACCAAAGCAGCAGTGCAACAATGTGGTGAAAATTGTGACCTATACTTTTTATGCTATTTTAAATTGCCAGCCACTAGTTACCTCCTGACTTGTATGATACCCTTCTTTTCACAATTTGTGTCTGCTTTACTACTTTTCCTCATGTCTGAAAAAAAGGAGCACACCTTTTAATATGGCTCTAACCATGTTTTCATCACTGTTTGCAGCTTTTGTAGAATAAATATTGTTCTGTGAGGTCATAAAACACTGCCTGCTGCACAACTGCTAATTTTTCAACAGAAGTAATATATAACAACTGATGGAGGAAAACAGTGGAAAATACTGACGAAGACCTGATCTACACCGTATTAAAAGGAGTGCTCCCTTTATTATTTCAGACATGAAAAAAAGTGCTAAAGCAGACTCAAATACTGGAAAGAATAGTATCATACAAGTCAGAGATGTAAATAAAGTGGCAATGTAAAAACAATAAAAAGTACAGGTCAAAAGTTTCACCAGATTATTGCACTGCTGCTTTAAAAAAATTCAACAAGTTACATAGTTATGGTATTGCACCCAATATATGGGTGCCAGGGGAATCTTTCTTGCTCCACATGTTCTTACATACTGCAATACTTTACTGGCAAAAACACTCGTAATTTCGATAAACTGGGTCCAGGAGTACTTCCCGGCCTGAAGAGCCGCCCAAGTTCTATCCTCATGCTCAGCAACATTATGACATGCCAGGGAGAGCGCAGGGGCATGCTCCATTATAGTGAATGGCTGGCAGCTTTCCAAGGTTTTTTTTATGTTATAATGGTCAGTTTGTGGTGAAACCTGGGCACATTTTGACTAATAAGAGCCTTGTTAGTGGAAACATACCCACATTTCACCACAAACTGACCATTATAACATACAAAAAATTCAGAAAACTGCTGACCATTCACTATAATGAAGCGCACCCCCGCGATCTCCCTGGCATCATGTCATAATGTTGCTGAGTGCAGGGGCAGAACTTGGGTGACTTTTCAGACTGGGAAGTCCTCCCTGTTTACAGAAATTATGAGCATTTGTGCCAGAAAAGTATTGCACTATGTAAGGACATGTGTAACTAGAAAGATTCCCCTGGAGGTAAGGCACCCAAATATCGTATGCAATAATGTAACTTGGTGAATCTTTTTAATGTCTGTTTCAAAAAAGAAATATTTCTGGAGCCTCATTAATGTTTACTTTGTGTCGGGACTCATGATTTGAAGTGTTTCGCAAAAAGCATGACTGAGCAGTGCAAGTATGTTGTGCTAAACTGCACGTGTGCTGTCAGTGTTCTTTCCTGGTGTGCAGACATTGTCCAGCTTCGTGCAAACATATATATGGGGTGACTTGTTGCAGTATCTCAAGAATAAAGATAAGAAAGAATGTATGATGTATATTTTATTTGTACCATCAGCACCAGTGAAGTAAGTGATATGATATTTTTCAGGGTACTGGGTCACTGTGCACCTCAGTCACTCACAGTGCACACATGATGTTACAGAGATCATAGCACAAAAACACATGATCTCCTAAAAGTCATGTGTGCAGTATGTGACTATGGTGCACTCTGGCCAGACACCTTTGAAAAGTATCGTATCACTTAGTCCACCGATGATGATGGTGACAACAAAATATGCGTTATTCTTATCGCTATTCTTTATACCATAAACACTGTAACAAGTCAGCAATATATGTTTTAAGAAGCTGTACAATGTCTGATGTCACACACACACACACACACACACACACACACATAGAGGAAACAACACTGACTGCACACATGCAATTTAGTACATCATACTTGCACTGCTCACACCAGATTTTCCACAACCACTCCACAACCGAAAGTAAACATTACTGAGGCACTGGGTTGTAATAACAAGGCAATAAGGAGCATGTATGACTGTATGTGTATGTATATATTTAAAGGGAAGCAGTCAGCAACAGAAGTTTCTGTCCCATGCAAGGCTTACCCTCTGGTTAAGCCTTTTAAGTATGTTGTGGTGTTTTCTTGTGCGCAACATACTTTTAATAATAAAAGTCAGCGACCTAAAGGATCGCAGATGCCATGGGGGCTCCATTATGCGTAAAGGAAGGTGCAGCGGAGAAACACCATGTGCTTCAATACTTTTGTATTGAAGAGCATGGTCTGTTGCTGTTGCACCTTTACACGGAATGGAACCCCATAGCATCTGCCATACTTCTGGGTCACTGACTTTTCTGTATTAAAATAAAGTATGTTATGGCACAAGAAAAATGCTGTAACATACTTAAAAGGCTTAACCAGAGGGTGAGCCTTGCAGGGTGTGTGACCTCCTGTTGCTGACTGCTTCCCTTTAGACTAATACTGTGTGGCCTTCCCTCTGTCTGTTACTAAACATAAAGAAAAGACAAAACATTACAGCAGTGGGGGGTGCTGAAAAAAGAAGCTAATGGGGGATCCTCTGATGTTCCAGCAGCAGATGGAGCATCGACACAATCTGTAGCTGAAGTTGCTGATCTGCTCCACCTGCTGCTGGACAGCACCCACCCTCATTATTTTCCTGAACCGCAGCCCACAAAAGTGCTATGTCTGCCTGCATTACAGGCATTGTGGTGGGGTCCACTGATGTAGGGGAAACCAGGTAGTGGTGGTGGTGAGGGTGGTGCTGATGGCAGTGGTGGGGGTAGTGGTGGAGCAGCTACTGCTGTGGCCTTCCTCCTGCTGTGGTAATGCACAACAACAGCACCCTCTACCACTGCCTCAGAAGGGTCAGAAGGTGGAAGCCTGGCCTTTTGGTGGCAGCCTGCCACTCCACCTTGTGGTGGTTCAGCATATGTGTGTGTGCTGACCCCTAGTCCCAAGATGTGTCCCCTGGGGGCCACGTAGCACCTGCACACCACAAAGCAGACACACCACAAGGCTGCTATCCCCCCGACACAGTTGAAAAATTGCCAAACTGGGGAGCTGTGGGGGGACCAGGCACAGGAGGGGCAGATGTAGTGCTGGCAGTATTTTCACATATCTGGGGCTCCTCCTGCTGCTATGGAGGTGGTGCTGCTGGAACTCCTGCAGCTGCTACTGGTGGTGGTGGCAAACTTGGTGGATGTGGTAGTGGTACTGGTGGTGCTGCTGCTTCTGGAGGGGGGAGGCAGGACCAAACAGTCTGGAGCAGTCTAATGCCACCTGGCTATGACCCCCATACATGCGCACTCCCCTTTGGCCATGGGCCACATACTGTCCCTGGTCCATTGCACAAAACACTCCTTCCCTCTCTGATGCATCACATGATGAATGATTCACACACGCACACACACACACACACACAAACAAAAAAAAACCTTGTAAAACAAAGAAGTCGGTCACCAAAAACAACTGACAAAACATTACAAAAAAAAAATAAGGAATTAGTTTTTCAAAAAGCTTTTGGGTTTTCTGAAATTTGCTTAAGAAAGAAAGAAACTAATAATGAACTCTCCCCTCCTACACAAAATGCTTCCTCCTTCTACTTCTGCAAAGGAGAAAGTGAAAGCATCTGCTTATATCACTCACTTCCTTCCTGCCTGGCTAAAGATTGTGACTTACAGTACTGTAAGCCATATGATGTGTGGGGAGGGGCTGCCTAAAGTGCCTATATTGTTGTCATTCTGCCTTACTTCGTGTGAAGGTGGAATAACAACGCAAGGTCATAATAACAAGGTGAAGTGAACACTTTTCAATGGTCACTTCATGTAGCATTATGATAATGAGAAGTGGACACTTCGCATTTGCTTCACCAGCGAATTTTAAATTCACTGCATCTCTAGCCATCAGACACAGTCCCACTCACCCTTCCAGTCCTGCCTCAATTACCTCCACCCCCAAGGGTCATCCTGCTCCCACTCACTTGTGCTTCATGCGAGTAATATGTAAATTAATTTATAAAAATCTTTTTTTCATTAAGGAAAGGTGTGATCACTGATGTTAGCTCTCCCTGCCTCACAGGGGTCGATCACAGCAACAGTGGCCGGTTACAGTACTCTTTTCTCTCTCACTTTGCTGGCTGCTGGCCATGACAACACCCTTATTACCTCACTCCCTCTGCTGAATGATGCCACCCAACCCATCCTGCTCAGCTGCCAACATGCCCACCTCCTTGATTATCCATTACACAAATCTATTTTCTGAAAAAGAAAATGGAACTTCTCCTTGTCCAGTACCATGGCATGATGGGGCTGTCATGGGAGAATCTGGTTAGCTCAATTTTGGTGGTCAGTATTGAGGTCTCCTAGGTCAGTCTTGACATTACAGATTTGGAGCACAAAGATGGTGGCCCAAAATTCCCAAAAATGACATTAATGTTTTTTGGCTCCAAGCTAATTCTAAATTGCTTATTAAAGAAAGCCAACTCACATGCCAATGCCAAACACACAAAATGCCATAGGTGAACATGGCTTTGTTGTACAGTGTATATAATTCATATTTTATTAATTCTGATCATTTAGTTTTGATTGGCCAGTTAAACATAGAAGACAAAGTAGCTTGGCAGAAGACACCAGGAGAAAGGACTGCTGTGTGACTGGACTTCTCTACTGGGACTATATTGCCCTCCTTCCCTCCCTGCAAAGCTAGTTCTACTTTATAGGCACAGGGTTTGACTGACAACAGGAACTTCCTGTTTGAGAGCAGGAAGTGAGTGATCACAGAGCCCCAAAGACCCACCATCCTAGAAGGGCAAGATTAGCTCTCCGCCCTAGCTGCTGGAGGTCTGCCTCAGAGCAAGTAAGGGGTCTACTGAGAAATATAGGATATTCTTGTCTCAGAACAGGACAATCAGGAGCTTAAAGGGCACAAAGACAGAAAGTAAGGAGAGAGAGAGAAAAAAAAACAGATGAAAGAGTAAGGATTGCAAACAGTTAAGGGGCCAGAAATAAGACATGATGGGAGTGGTGCAGTGCAGTGGCTGTGGAGCAGCAGTCTTCTGGGAGATGTTCTGGAGGATGCAGTGTTGTCCCATCTGCAAGCACCTCTCTGGGCTGAGGGAGGAGGTTGCTCATCTCCAGGCTGAGTTGGCCAGGATTTGTGGGACCTCCTCTTCCATCCAGTGCCACTGCCATTGCCTCAGAGGTTGCCAAGAAAGAGGAGTGGTTGGACCACAGTGGGCTCAGGGAGGGTGAGGTGGTGGAACAGAGGTGCATCCCTCCAGCTGTACCTCTCCACAATTCCTATGCCATTCTGGCAAGTGTGGTTCCTCTATGGAGGCACCCACAGTGGAGACCAAGGAGGATGCTGGGAACCTCCACAAAGGAGACCCACAGGAGGGTGGCAGGGGACCCCGCAGGGGAAGAAAACAACTCCTGGTGGGGGACTCCATTGTTAGAAAGGTAGAACTGGGGGAGGAAGGGGAGAGGGAGGTAAGGTGCCTGCCTGGCGCCATGGCTTGGAGGGACAGGGAGAGAATTCTCAGGATTGCTGGAGCAGCTGTACAGGGGAGGGAGCTGGATGTTATTGTCTACCTAGGGACAAATGTCCTGGCTAAGAAAGGAATTAGAGACGTGCAGGAAGAGTTTGTGGAATTGGGGAGGGGCCTTAGACAAGTAGCATGCACGGTAACTTTCTCGGAGGTGCTGCACATCTATGGCGTAGGAGAGGCTAGGGTGTTCTGCACCATGGAATTTAATCAGTGGTTGAAAAACTGGTGTGGAGCTCAGGGATTTGGCTTCATTGTGGACTGGGGGTCCACCTGGAGTGATGCAAGCCTATACTGGCATGATGGGCTGCTTCTGTCCAGGAGGGGAACCAGGATCCTAGGTGATAGGTTTAAATGCTTCATTGGCATGCATTTAAACTAGCCAAGGGGGGAGGCACTGGAAAGGAGAAGGGAAATCCTAGTGCCCCAAAAATCATGGTAGTAAGTGCGGTAAACACCAACATAGAGGTGTCAATAGGGAGAAGGGCAGGAGTAAATGGAGAAAGTGACAAAGGCAAGAAGGACAGAGATGGGGCAAAAAGGAGTAAGGCCATTAGGAAATGGAGGGTAATGAGTACCAATGCCTGTAGTCTGGGCAACAAGCTCCCTGAGCTGGTGGCCTTGATGGAAGAGGGATGCCTGGATATCGTAGCAGTCACAGAAACATGGTACACAGAGAACCATGACTGGGATGTTAACATACCAGGGTACATAACCTACAGGAGAGACAGGCAGGGGAGAAGAGGGGAGGAGGTAGCTCTCTATGTAAAGGAAGGATAAAGCAACTGAACAAAGAGTAAACAGGGAGGAGAGGAGGCACTGTGGGTCACCTTGGAGACTGGAAAGGGCACCACAATCCACACAGGGGTTGTGTACAGACCCCCATGTCAGGGGGAGGGAATGGACAAGGATATGATAGAAGGCATTCTTAGAATGTCGGAGAAAGGCGAGATACTGTTGATGGGAGACCTGAATATGCCAGATGTTAACTGGAGCACATTTGCTGCAGCCACATCTAAGAGCAGGGCCATTCTTGATGCCCTACAGGTGGCAGGCCTCAGACAGCTAGTTTCGGAACCCACTCGTGAGGGAGAAATCTTAGACCTCATACTCTCAAACGGGGGCAGTGAGAGAATCTCAGATCTAGAAGTGGGTTGCCATCTGGGAACAAGTGACCATCAAACAGTGTGGTTCATGTTAAACTCAGCTACAGAGTCAAGCCATACAAAAGTGAGGGTACTGGACTTCAGAAGGGCTGACTTTGGCAAGATGGGAGAGTGCCTCAGAAAAGCACTAGCAAACAGGCTAGAAGGAGGTGTGGTGCAACAATGGGGAATCACCAAAATTGCCATCACAGAGGCAACAAGCCTTTGTATGAAGCAAATAAACAAATCAAAATGAAAGAAAAAGCCACTATGGTTCTCAAAAGAGGTGGCTGTGAAAGTCAGGAAGAAAAAGATAGCATTCCAGAAGTATAAGGAAACATAGAAGGAGCAGGACAGGGAGCTGTACCAGTTAAGGCAGAAGGAAGCAGGGAGAGAAGTCAGAATAGCAAAAGCCCAAACTGAGGAAAAGATAGCCAACTTGGTTAAGAAGGGGGATAAAACCTTTTATAGGTACATCAGTGAGCGTAGAAAGACAAAGGGAGGGATAGAGAGGCTGAATAGAATGAACGGTGGGTGGGCAGAGGGGGACAGTGAAAAAGCAGGGTTACTGAATGAATATTTCTGCTCAGTATTCACTGAAGAGGAGGAGGAAGTGCCTAATCCAATTAACAGAAGCATTCTTGGTGGGGGGGAGTTGATCCCAGTCCTTTCACTGAAGAAAGGGTTCTGCAAGAACTCCTAAAACTGAAGGTGGACAAAGCAATGGGGCCTGATGGAATTCACCCCAGAATTCTAAAAGAATTAAGGGTGGAACTAATGAAACCACTGGCTACTCTTTTTAATAAATCATGGGAGGATGGTGCGGTACCCGAGGACTGGAGGAAGGCGGATATGATTCCCCTTCACAAAAGTGGGACCAAGACAGAGGCAGGAAACTACAGACCTGTCAGTCTGACCTCTGTGGTAGGGAAAGTGAAAGTCATTTCTGAAGGAAAGAATAGTTGAGTACCTAGAGGCCAGTAGGGCACAGGACCCAAGGCAGCATGGGTTCACAGCGGGAAGGTCATGTCAGATGAATCTAATAGATTTCTTTGACTGGGTGACCAAAGTAGTAGACCAGGGAGGGGCTGTGGACATGTCCTGCCTTTTCTGATTAAACAATTTCCCCATCCCCCTTCTCCTTATCTAGTGACCTCAGCCAGGGCTAGGGACCTTCTGGTGATCTTGGACTTCCTAGGAATCTGCTGGACTGTGCAGTTACTGGCCACCAACCAGCTTGAAGCGGTCAAGATTGAGCCCTGAATGGGAAACTCCCTGTGAGGAGACTGGGCCTGCATAGAACCAGAAAGATGGACCCCAACCTTACCAATAAGGCCTCCCTTGAAGAGGACGAGGAGAGAATAAGGGCTCAGCACTCAGACACATCCCTGAACCCCAAGGGTCCCCAGGAAAGGTTGCTGCCCCATGTCCTACTCCTCAACCCAGTCAATTCTGAAGTAGATCCTTCTCACTCCCAAAGCTAGGGACTGCTCCAGTCCTGTGAGCCTCCTGAGGGAGGCTGCAGAAGAGTGAGTCCCTGTTCTGGTGTGGGGGGCAGCACTGGGACTGACAGCTCTCCATGCCCAAAGACTCAAATCACCATCCCTTCAGCTGGAGGGTCACTATTGTCAGGCGCACTCCTGATGTCACCACTGGCATGGGAGCTAGCACCGATTATAATTGCCGGTGCCATGGAAGGGGATTCCTGGGAGGACACAGAGTTACTGGGAACTGGAGAACCTTCCGATTCTGAGGAGTTAGGTAGCCAGTCCAGATCAGTCTTCCAAGTGTCTGGCTCTGGAGAGAAGATGATCCAGAAGACCTCCAGAAGAGCAGCCCCAGAGGTTTTTCCACCCTCAGTGCCACTTGCAGTGCAGCAAGAGGGCCCAGTATCACTCACAGTGCCAATCATCAGAGCCGCAAATGGTTCCAGGATACAGAATGGCACCAGTGAGTGGCACTGAGGAGCCACCCATGTTGGGCCCTGTAGGCGTGGACCATGACACTGGGGGAGCCTGCACCTCTGAGGAGTTGACTGGCTATGCATTGCTCCCAGCCTGCCCCCCGAGATGCCCAGACCAATCCCCCAGCACTGCAGAAGAGACCTCCTTCCTGGCAAGGCTAGAAGAAGAAGAGGAGACCCCTTCCCCACATGTCTGTATAGAACTGGGAGGGGATCTGAGGGAAGGGAGTAGAGACCTGAGCTTGGAGTCCCTCATACAACACTGCCCTCCAAAAGTCATTGGATTGTGGCTGACTTTCCATGTGCAGTGTTCCAGTGCTCCAAGGTCCATGGAGAAGCAAGCTTCTCAACTATCAATATTGTGAGACAGACCCAGGCAGGTGAGATTTTGGTCATGCTGGTCCGTGATGGACACCGGTGCATAGAAGACCAGCCTGCCTTGGAAGAGCACTTTTGTCCCTAGATGAACCCAACATGACCTGCAGTAACTAAAATAATAATAAGAAACAGACTCAGCACTGCTTCAAGAGAGAAAAGGAAATATCTTACTGGATTCCTGTGAAAATGGCACCAAGTTACTAGCAGATGGCAGAGCTGGAATGGAAGAAAAATGGTGTCAACAACGATGTCGAAACAAGTAACTAGGCTGCGATGTCACAGATGAAATTTCTTCAGCAGGTGTGAGGTGCTGCACTCTGGATGATGGGAGAAGCAGAACTGGGGTGGAGGAGGAGTTGGAACCATTGCTGGCCAACCCTTGAGTGCCACGTAATGCATCGGCCTCAAGGGTGGCACCACCTCCGTGCTGCTCCTCACCCTACAAAAAACAACTCACTCTGGGTGCTGTGCCTCTGGTTGTTATAAAGACAGTAATAAATGGTGAAGACTGACACAAGGAAGATTGGTAGTACTGTGCTGTACTTACACAATTCACATGAAGTGGTAGTTACTGCAGTTACTGTTGCATCCCTTCTGCCTCAAATCAATTCTTTCTGGCAAATGTTACTATGCATGTTGCACTTTGCATCAGATGTTACATGTGTAGTTACACTTCCAGCATTAATCCATTTTTCTGTTGCACTTTGCAACAGTTGTTACATGTGTAGTTACACTTCCAGCATAAATCAATTTGTGCCAAAAGAGGAATGGTTGTGATTGCACGTGTAACTACCACTTCATGCAAATTGTATAACTACACACCAGTCAAATGTGAAAGTAATTAACAACTACATAGTATTTACAGTGCAATAACAATGTAGTTACTTCATAGAAATGTGTGTCTAACTACATAATATGCAAATGAGAAACTAATTACCAACTACATTGTAGTTACATGTAACTACACAGTACTTACATAGCAGTTACATTGTAGGTATACAGTAATTACAGTGTAGTTAAGTAAACTTAAAATAAAGTGCTACCCTTGATTTCCGTAATTTGTAGTTACAACTTATTCTGTTGGCCCTGATCCACATTCATTCCCATTTTGTTGTTAGGGCCCAATCCTGAAAAGGCTCACAGCCCTTCTGCTCTTACAGAATGGTATGAAAAGTTGGGGAGTGTCCCTTTATTGCAGGATATGCACATGCAGATCACCCTGGGGCAAAAATATCATCAATGGCATGTCTCCTTCTCACACAATCCTAAACTTTATGAGTGTTTATGCATCTGGTCTAATTGTGAGCGAGGCATGAGGATGCACATCCACCTGACCACAAAAGGAGTTCCAAGCTTTGGTCAGGGGGGCTGCAGAAGCTTGCAGCATTATGTGACTCTGAGGTTTGCTGTAATGCCCAGTGCACAAGGGCCAAAGGTCCATTGCAGCCATACTGAGCCCTGTTGCCAGTTACCTCTAGCCTCCAGAGCTGGCACAATGGGAATTTTCTCAATTGTTTCTCGTTTGCTGAATATGTCACTATAGTATACAGTACCTTGGTCTGGGCATATAATAGAATACCTGCCATCAATTCCTGTCTTCCCTAAACATGTTCCTAGAAAACATGTGTTTATGTACAAATGATGGGCAGGACCTGGGAAGGATGGTTGTTGGCTATTCATCTTGCATGTCCAACTGTTAACGTAGCTCCAACGCCTGGATACATGACAAAAATACACACAGTTTCTGGGTCAGCTTTGTGGATCAGGCCAATTGACTTCTATCTACCAAATATATTTTATCTTACTCTTTACTGTCCTTTTGTTCTGCCATAATTAATGTATTTGTATATTATTTTGTAATATTGTTTTTGATTGCAGCTATACATGTGCTGTATCACCCCAAACAGAGGATTTAAAAATCCCATCAGAAACAAAATAGGGATCAGTTGTGCCATTTCCTGAATACAGTACTGGGTTCATAGACGTCAGTCTGTACATAAAAGCTCCTGTTTTTTTTTCCCAATATGTCATTGGAAATCAACCTATTGTCAATTACAGCTTAAAAAATGGATAGGGAAAATACTGCATCCTGATTGGTTAGGACCTGAACATTGGGAAAGTGTAATACATGCATAAACAAGCATTTGTCAATGCCGAACGTTCGCTTGCAGGTATTTGCAGTGGTGTTTGGCATATATGGTGCCTTACCCTAATGCCCTGTGTGATTGCTGGTATTTGGACAATAAATTGTCAGCATGACCTTTTTGTTACCCCCGTTGTGTGCTACATAGGCGGAAACACGTTTTGGGCAGGATGTGAAAAATGACAGCTGTGCTGCTCATAAGGAAGTGTGGTAAAATGGCAATGTTGAAAATCTGGAGTGGAAATATTGAAAATTCGCAAACCTAGGAGCATGCGTGGAACTGTGCAATGCACGCTCATAAAACAGTCATAGTTAGGGAATTTTTCACCAAATTGTCAACATTGGCATTTTAAAACCTCTGCTAATGAACAGTGTCACTGTGATTGTCTTACTGTGTGCCATACATTGATTTTGCAGACCGACTGCGCCATTGTGCACTACATGGGCGGAAACACGTTTTGGGCAGGATGTGAAAAATGACAGCTGCAGTGCTCATAAGGAGGTGTGGTAAAATGACAGTGTTGAAAATGTGGAGTGAAAATATTGAAAATTCACAAACTTACAAGCGTGCGTAGGAACTGCACAATGCACGCTCGTAAAACAGTTATTTTTAAGAATTTGTTCACCAAATTTTCAACATAGCCATTTTAAGATCTCTGCGCATGAACAGTGACACTGTGATTTTCTTAATGTGTCCTATACACTGAGTTCACACAGCGACTGTGCCATTGTGCGCTACATGGGCGGAAACACGTTTTGGGCAAGTTGTGAAAAATGACAGCTGCAGTGCTCATAAGGAGGTGTGGTAAAATGATAATGTTGAAAATGTGGAGTGAAAATATTGAAAATTCGCAAACTTATGAGCGTGCGTAGGAACTGCTCAACGCACACTCGTAAAACAGTCATTTTTAGGAATTTTTCACCAAATTTTCAACACAGCCATTTTAAGACCTCTGCTCATGAACAGTGTCACTGTGATTTTCTTAATGTGTCCCATACATTGAGTTTGCACACGGACTGCACCATTGTCCGCTACATGGGCGGAAACACATTTTGGGCAGGATGTGAAAAATGAAAGCTGTACTGCTCATGAGGAGGTGTGGTAAAATAGCAATGCTGAAAATCTGGAGTGAAAGTATTGAAAATTCGCAAACTTATGAGCGTGCGTAGGAACTGTGCAATGCACACTCGTAAAACAGTCATTTTTAGGAATTTTTTCACCAAATTTTCAGCACAGCCATTTTAAGACCTCTGCTCATGATCAGTGTCACTGTGATTTTCTTAATGTGTCCCATACATTGAGTTCACACACCGACTGCGCCATTGTGCGCTACATGGGCAGAAACACATTTTGGGCAGGATGTGAAAAATGACAGCTGTACTGCTCATGAGGAGGTGTGGTAAAATGGCAATGTTGAAAATCTGGAGTGCAGATATTGAAAATTCACGAACTTATGAGCCTGCATAGGAACTGCGCAATGCACGCTCAGTAAAACAGTCATTTTTTGGAATTTGTTCACCAAATTTTCAACATAGCCATTTTAAGATCTCTGCTCATGAACAGTGCCACTGTGATTTTCTTAATGTGTCCCATACACTGAGTTCACACAGCGACTGTGCCATTGTGCGCTACATGGGCGGAAACACGTTTTGGGCAAGATGTGAAAAATGACGGCTGCAGTGCTCATAAGGAGGTGTGGTAAAATGGCAATGTTGAAAATGTGGAGTGAAAATATTGAAAATTCGCAAACTTACAAGCGTGCGTAGGAACTGCACAATGCACGCTCGTAAAACAGTTATTTTTAGGAATTTGTTCACCAAATTTTCAACATAGCCATTTTAAGATCTCTGCTCATGAACAGTGACACTGTGATTTTCTTAATGTGTCCCATACACTGAGTTCACACAGCGACTGTGCCATTGTGCGCTACATGGGCGGAAACACGTTTTGGGCAAGATGTGAAAAATGACAGCTGCAGTGCTCATAAGGAGGGGTGGTAAAATGATAATGTTGAAAATGTGGAGTGAAAATATTGAAAATTCGCAAACTTATGAGCATGCGTAGGAACTGCTCAACGCACACTCGTAAAACAGTCATTTTTAAGAATTTTTCACCAAATTTTCAACACAGCCATTTTAAGACCTCTGCTCATGAACAGTGTCACTGTGATTTTCTTAATGTGTCCCATACATTGAGTTTGCACACGGACTGCACCATTACGCGCTACATGGGCGGAAACACATTTTGGGCAGGATGTGAAAAATGAAAGCTATACTGCTCATGAGGAGGTGTGGTAAAATAGCAATGTTGAAAATCTGGAGTGAAAATATTGAAAATTCGCAAACTTATGAGCGTGCGTAGGAACTGTGCAATGCACACTCGTAAAACAGTCATTTTTAGGAATTTTTTCACCAAATTTTCAACACAGCCATTTTAAGACCACTGCTCATGATCAGTGTCACTGTGATTTTCTTAATGTGTCCCATACATTGATTTTGCACACCGACTGCGCCATTGTGAGCTACATGGGCAGAAACACATTTTGGGCAGGATGTGAAAAATGACAGCTGTACTGCTCATGAGGAGGTGTGGTAAAATGGCAATGTTGAAAATCTGGAGTGCAGATATTGAAAATTCACGAACTTATGAGCCTGCGTAGGAACTGTCGCAATGCACGCTCGTAAAACAGTCATTTTTTGGAATTTTTGCACCAAATTTTCAACATGGGATTTTGGGACCCCTTCTCATGAATGATGTCACTGTCATGGTGTTATTCAAGTCAAAGGGTGATTTCACGCAGTGACTGTGCAGTGCCTGCAAAATCACCCTTTGGGCCCAAATAACGCCATGACAATGACATCATTCATGAGAAAGGGTCCCAAAAACCCTATGTTGAAAATTTGGTGAAAAGATTCCAAAAAATGACTGAGATATGCAATAAAGTTGAACCCCCCCCATCTAGCCCATTATACAGCTTACCAGCATTTCTCAGTTAGCGGTTGCCTTTGAAAGTGCAGATGTGTTCCCGGTCCACGAAGATCGTTGCATCGGAGTCGGAGGTAAGTATGGGGTGGGGGTGTAAGGAAGCTGGGTGCACAGTGGGTGGGTGTGGGTTGAGGGAGGGGGCTGGGAGATCGCCATGGGACCGTTTTTTATTTTACAGGTTAAAAAAAAAAGCGACGGCGTGGGACATTCCATGTGGTGGGCTCCCAGCGTAGCAGAAGATAGCTGGGGGGCGAGGAGCTGATAGGGATTGGGCACCCCATCGGCAACCACGTGATGGGGCCAAGGATGACGGGATTGGGCACCCTACAGCAAAAGAAACGGAACGCTGGCTATGCTGGGGTGGGCCCCAGCATGGCAGCAGGATGGCTTGGGGCTGTGGAGCCGACGTAGGATTGGGCACCCCATCAGCAAAAATGTTTGCCATGCTGGGGTGGGGCTCCTGGAGTGGCACCAAAGCTTTGGGGGCGGCGTGATGCGAGGGGGACGGCGTGATGCAGTGCCCCGTATGGCAGCAGTGTTTTGCTTTGAAGCAGAGGAACACTGCTGTCATATACAGAGCTCCTGCACCCATTGGTGCAGGACCACCACGCCTGCTCAAGGGAGCAATGCATTGATGGGAGAGGCACACCTCCAAAGTGTGCTACTTCCAAAAGTCCTTGCGCATGCGCCGGTTTAACGAAAAGGACTGGCAATCAGAAGACAGAACATTAACAATATCAGTGCCTTTTGTTAAAATTCCTGATTTCAATTACAAATATGCCTGCCACCTTTATTCACTAAAAAATATCACCTAGGCCCTAAGAATTAAACTCCATCAAAATAAAACAGTCAAACTGATTAACTGTTCTTTTTCTTTCTGTTCTCCTCATAACACACACACAAATTAAAATGAAGTCACACAGTTTTAATTTTTGGAGCTTCTTTTCTGACAGTGGACTCCTTCATCCTTACCTGCTTACCAGGGAAATCTTTGCTGCTAGCTCTGCCCCAGATACAATTGAATGCTTTGCTTTACTGAGGCCTTATTTTGTGTGTGTGTTTATGTGGAGACAGTTGAACATTCAGCCAGTAGAATTCTGCAGAACTTTGCAGTCCTAAATTCCAAGATAAACAAACATATTATCTGTTGAATGTGTGGATAGCCAGATGCTTGAGAGCTTGGGAGGGAATACTTTGTACTGGTTACTTTTAACAGAAGAAAACAGTTTTTAATTTAAAAAAAAAAATTTTTTGTATGGCTCACCATGGCTCTGTGTGCATATTGTATGAACACACCACACACACACCACCAAATCATGTTGCTTACTTAGTCACTGCTAAACTAGCTACTGGCACACAGTTGTTGAGGTGGTGTGCAAGTAATAGGAAAAACAATCATCAGATCAAAATGGGTTTACAAATTAATTTGCTCTTTTTGGAATATCATTAATTAATGAAACAATATATGTAAATATCACCAATAGCAATCATTGCATGATAGGATATACAGTGTATAATCATATCCTTTCATTAGTCAGTTTACATGGTCATCATTAGAGTGCCTGTTGCAATTACCAGATCAGCTGCCATAGTTCGTACCTCTGCACTAGTTTGCTCAGCTTTCAGTTTGTATAATAGGTTTTACTCCAATTATTATTTTGCAGTTTTTGTGTCATGGTCATCAATTTGTGCTGTCACTTAGTCATAAGACTGCATACAGTAGATGTCACCATGACATCCTTTGCGTAGTGGTCACTCAGTTATCGGTTCTTAGTTTGCACAGCTTCCACATGGTCAATGATCAGCATAATGTCACCTGGTCATCAGTTTGTTTGATCATGACTGAGTCATCTATTTTCATAGTTGTCACAGCCCTGCTGCCCTTATTCAGTGCCATGGAAACAACCCAGTCATCAACTAACATGCCTGAGACCATTTGTTTAGCACTCCATATTCTAAGCAATGCAGTCCACTTGTCTACACTCGGATGTCACTTTGCACAGTAGAACCAATTGATTTCAGAGTCTGTGTAAGAGATAAAGGTATTTATATTTTGAATTGTTTACAAATAACATTTGATAGAACATAACTATCTGAAAAGGCTTACGTTTAGGCTGAATGCACACCCCATGCTTCTTATCCTGTCCAAAGTAGCTGGAGATAAGACTCCCTCAATACCAAGATATCATGATACAGTACTCAGTGGAGCATGGTCTGGATGTTATGAGGCATTTTGTATGTACTGTGTAAATGCAACATTTTCAGACATTCTTCCAAGATAAAAGGGCTAGAATTCCAAGAAGGCAGCTACAGAAGCAATTGCACTTGTGTCTGTATCTGACTACAAGCATCTGCATCTGAATCCACCCATCTGCTCAATTTTCAAGTTATATAATTTTGTTAAAAGCACTTGCACTTTGTGACACTTGGCATTAAAGGATGTTGTGGAGTCAATCTACATAATTTCTGGGTCTAAGTTTAGTCACAAACCAGACAGATGATTCAGAAGATCTGAAATTAAAAGTATGGCCTGACAGATTTGGAAAAACATCTCTTTGAAAATCATGTTTGAAAAGTTAATTTCTTGCAAAAATATTCAAAAATTTGTTTGAGTAAATGAACCTTGTCAAAACTGTTTGGGCTCAGTTTAAACAAATATGAATTTAAACTGGAGATGGTTCTCCTGTCTTAACAAGGAAATGCAATATCACATAAAAACTCTGAGGGCTGGATATTCAAACTGCACCGGGTAGGGGCACAAGCCCAGGCACAGCACAACTGGGCTGCACCAGGGCATGGACCAGGTGTTATTCAGTGGTGCTGTGCCAGGGCACAGCACCGTTGAATATGGCACTGATGGTGCATGTACTGCACATGGCGCAGTGGCACTGTGCCAGCGCAAGTGGCAGAACGGGAGCAGGGGATGCCAGCACAAGTGCAGTTGCGCATGGTGCATCAACCACAATATCAGTACTGGGCATGCAAATGAGGCCATTATGGATGCAAGGTGCAAATGGGTCCATTTGCATGTCATTATGGCCTCATTTGCATGCTGTGCCCTGATCCCCGTGACTTGCACTTGGCACCCTACCAGGCTGCAGCCCTTGGGAACCGACATGCCCTGTGATCCCATTGTGGTTCCCCACTCCATATGCCCAATCGGGGCTGAAGTATTAAAACCTGGTGGTCCAGTGGATACCCCCATTGCCTGATCGCTGGCATAAGAATTGAAGAATCCCTGGTGGTACAGTTGAAACTCTCCCCATTGCCCGATCGTGGGCATTAGAATTGAAGAACTTGTGGTCCAGTAGAAACCCTCCACCATCTGATCGCAGGCATATGTAATAATAAATCACCTGGAGGTCCAGTGATGACCCTCCCCACCCACCCACTGAGGTCCCCACCACCAGCACCCCCCTCCGATATCGGCGGGCAGCAGCACCTCATCCGCATGCTGCCTGGCTGCCCGCTGAATGACAGCATACAGTACAGTCAGTACACTGATTGGACCACTTTTTTGCTGATTGTGTGTTGTGGATCTGGTGCAGCAGTTCATAATTTCAGGTTGTTTAAAATATGTGGTATATTACTGAAGTTTTCAAATTGCTACACATTACTTGTAGACAAAGTGTGTGTGTGTGTGTGTGTGTGTGTGTGTGTGTGTGTGTGTGTGTGTGTGAGTGTGTGTGGTGATAACTTTAAATTATACACCTTTTATTGTGCCACAGTGTAATTGCAGGTGCAGCAGTGTGAACCTGCTATCCACTGCAGCTGAGTGATTTTGTACTGCCATTGTGGTATCTTTTCTTCATTTTGTGGCTTGCATTGCTGTAAAAATCTGCAGTGCCCCCAACCCCACCAGCAAAAGGAATTATCTTCCAGATTGGATTGTTTGTGACTTCAGCACCACTGGTTAGGTAAGGTGTTGTTGAACTTGTGACTTTCAATTTGTATCTGTTGCTGAAGCTACAGTTGTTTTTTTGGCTTCACATCCAGTGTCCCCTCACCCAGAGTGAACATTCCAAAATCAAAATTTGTTTAGAATATTCTTGTTGATCCCCAAAATGCCCACAAACAGATGTGCAATCAAAGCTGTTTCTTGCCATGGCACTGCTGCCAATGGTAAGATTGTCTGTGGGCGTGGTAGTACACAGACACAGAAGTGCATTGCTGATGCTGGGAAATGTATTTCTCCTTCAATGTTTTTTACAACGCAATCAGTAGCTTCACTCATAGTTGGAGGAGATGATGTTGTCTCAGCTGGTGGTGTTAGTGCAGTTGCTGGTGCTGGTATGAGTATTGCTGCCTTAAGTTCCACTTCTGACCAGTTTACTGTGTCCAAAAATATAGTGGAATGTGAAGCAATGCGAGTGAGTGGCAGTGTAGAGATGTCATACTTCCCAGTAACATCCCAATAACTGAACATGAGGATTCTGATCATCATTTCAACGATAGCATACAATGTGACATTTTTTTCCACCGCGGTTCAGGTCATGCATTTGCCATGCAGTTATTCATAATGTGGTGAAAAAATATTAGGTGATGGTGGTGTTGATGATGATGATTCTGATGATGATGATGTTGCTGTGGTTGCAACATGCAGTCCACATGCCAGCATCCAAGCAGAAGATGTGGATGTGGGTGATGTTGATGAATATGATGATGATGTAAGTGACCCCAGTTGGGAACCGGACAAAAAGAAATTCAAGGTGGCTGTGTCTGTGTCTGTTTGCATTAATCCCCACCCCCGCAAAATTTGTGATTTACCAGTTTCAGTTGATGGTGATGATAATGACCCAGTAATACTGCTAGGTAGCTGTGGTGGTCAGTTGCAGTCCAAGTATGTCCTGCCAGAAAAATCATGTAGCACACCCCCAACTTCATTGCTTAAAAAAATGGAGTCCAATAAGCAGCATCAGGGACATGTTAAAACTAGAGCATCACAATCCCTTGTTTGGGATTTTTTTGTGCAAGATGCCCCATTTTCCTTTTCTACTATCTCCCCTGATGAAGCTCTTAATACTCTCCTATCCCTCAACCCCTTTAAAGGCTCCTCACCAGATGAGCTTGATTCTAAACTTCTCTACCTTTCTGCTCTTGCATTTGCTTATCCTATCTCCCTAATCCTTAACCTGTCCTTTATTTCTGCTCAAGTACCCTCATCCTGGAAACACGCTGTAGTCCTTCCTCTCCCCAAGGGTGATGACACATCCACTCCTGGCAACTATCGCCACATTTCCCTCTTTTCTACCCTTGTTAAACTTCAAGAACATTTAGTTTTCTCTCAGCTATCACCCTTCTTCTCGGATTCCTCCTTCTTCACCCACTTCCAGTCTGGTTTTCGGAAGAACCACTCAACAACCACCTCTCTTCTCAGGCTTACTGAATCCATCCTTTCAGGGATGGATGATGGCTTGATCACCTTGGCCATCTTTGTTGACCTAGCCAAAGCTTTCGATACTGTTTCACATCCCCTGCTTCTTAATTCACTCTTCTCAGCTGGCCTTGCTCCATCAGCCACCAACTGGTTTAAATCCTACCTCATTGGCAGGATCCAGTCAGTGAGAATCCTTTATTACATCTCCCCCCTCCACTCCCTATCAACACCGCTGTCCCTCAGGGCTCAGTGCTTGGTCCTCTACTCTTCTCCATTTTCCTTAATGATCTTCCCACAGCCTGCTCATCCTCTTCTATCCACATGTACGCTGATGATAATGTTTTGTACAGTTCCGGCCAAAACCCTGCTGCTGTGCAAACCAGCTTACAGCATGACTTCAACCAAGTTCAGCTCTGGTTCACTTCTCACCAGCTTCTTCTACACACCAAGAAGACAGTTTCAATGACATTTGGCACCAGGCAGAGGCTCTCTAGGCTCCCAACCTACCCACCTTCCACACCCTTGATGGGACCATCTTGGAGGACACCTCCTCATTTCGGTATCTGGGAGTTTGGCTGGACTAGCACCTCAACTTCTCTGTGCATATCAATGCTATCCTGAAGAAACTGTGCCACATGCTTGGTGTTCTGTACAGGAATCGTAGTTGCATCCCGCTGACTGTGAGGCGCGAAATTGTCCAGAAGATGATACTCCCCATCTTTGACTACTGTGACATAGTCTATGGTGCTGCTCCCAAATCTTCCCTGACCAAGTTGGACACTCTTTTTAACTCCTTCTGCCACTTTGCTATTGACTCCCCTTCCCACTCCCACCACTGTGAACTCTATCACTCTCTAACCTTCCTTCCACTATCTCACAGTTGCATTTCTCACTGTGCCAAACTAACCTCAAAATTCTGGTTCAGGAGGCTCCACTCCTATCTCTCATCCTCTCTCTCCACTCCACCTCCCCCCCACCCACTCTCTCAGATCAAATGACTCCCACACCTCGACGGTCACTCGGCGTTCCACCCTCATCAGTCAGACTGGTTTTGCCCATCATTTCCCTAAAATCTGGAATTCCCTCCCCCCTGAAATACATCACTCCTCCTCCAACTACTCCCTTACCTCTGCCCTACACAATTACCTTTCCCTCAACTGTTCCTGCTTTAACTCACCTTAATACCTGTCCCCAGTTTCTGCCTTCCTACCATGACCCTCCCCAGCAGGGTTCTCAACATCCTAAAGGGGGAATCAGTAAATGGCTAACCCTTCTCCTAATATTCAGTTCTTGCCTCTCCCCCCTCTCTTCTCCTCCTGCCCTTCTGGGTCACCAGTGTGCACAGCCTAACTCTATCATTTTTACTCCAACAGCACTTGCGTACTACCTTGAGCCTGCTCCTGGTACACTCATGCACTATAAATAGTTCTATGGTACTATTACTGTTATGTACGTTCATACAGTATGTTCTTTGTATGATTTTGGACATGTAATTTACCCAATGTTCCACTACTGTTTATTGTACAATACCTTGTGTTCCACTGTTGCACAATCTTACAATGTTGTATTGTTTGTACTACCCATGTACTATTGTAACTGATCATCCTTCACAACTCTATGTAACCCCCAGGTCACACCGTGAGATGAGCAACTTGTTGTTCAGTGTGCCCTCCTGGTGAAACATTTCAATAAATAAATAAAAAAATAAATGATGAGTCAGTTGTAATCTGCCAGGTTTGCCATGCACATGTGAGTCAAGGTATAAAGGGGAGCCATCTGGGCACAGGAGAACAGCATACATGTTTTAAGAATAGGCACATGGCACTGTGAACCCAGCACAAGATGGCAGCTAATACCACAGTGGGGTTGTCACCGCTATCAACCATAATGAGCATATTATCCCCTTCTGAAATTAAATGTATGCAGTAGTGATGGAATAAGAGCAGAGATTGACTACAGGCATGATGGGAGGTGGAGGAGCATAATGATTTTGAAATGTTGTCCAGCTGGTGAGAGTAGCAGTTTTGGTAGTGGTGGTGGCGGTGAATGCAGTATGTCTAGTGCAAGTGGTACATCAACCCTGGTTGGTAAATCTGGCAAAATAACTACATTTATGGGTTTGTCATCATCACCTGTGCATCTGTCTTCATCAAATGTTCACAATCCACCCCCTGCCATTTGCAGAGCAGAACCATTTGTCATCACACCCCATGTAAAATGTTTGTCAGCCCACGTTACAGTGTTTTTGCACATAAACTGAAGTACCTACTCAATCATACAGTGTCACGTGAACTTAATGCTGCTGTAGCTGAAATGCTGGGAATTAATCTTTTGCCCTTCTCCTTTGTGGAGAATTCTGGGTTCCAGTGGTATGCTGCCATGTCTGTCCAAATGGAAAGTCCCATCCAGGACATACTTTTGACCTGTGCTGCCCGAGTTGTACCATACTGTGTCCGACTCTGTAAGACATTCCTTCAACATTCCTCCTCTCCATTCATCCATTTAAGTATGGATATGTGAACAAGTGGCAAAACAGTAAGGAGTTCATATTTGTGTATATCTACACATTGGGGCGAGTACCAGGTGTTGTTTGTGCTGTTGGTAGTGTGACTTATCAGTGCAATAAGGTGGAGTGTCATGGTAGCAATCTTCCAGGAATTCTACAGCATGCAATGATTGCTATGCACAATGTGACCTGTTCACACTGGTGAAGACATGTTGGACTTGGTGCTGAAGGAAATTGACAAGTGGCTGAGCCCCTGTCCCTGAGAGCTGGGTTCATAGCAAGTGACAATGGGTCAAATGTGGTGAAATGCATCACGAATGGTGTCTTTGTTTGGGTTCCATGCATGGCCCACTGTTTAAATCTTGTGGTGCAGGAGTTTCTGTAGCACCTGGATATAAAGGAAATGCTAACAGCTGCACGCCGTATCTGTTCTCACTTTTCACACTCTGCAAAGGCCTGTGACCAACTTCGGCAGTTGCAGATCCGAAAAAGCCTCCCTCAGCACCGCTTGAAGATGGAAGTTGTCACCTGGTGGAACTCCACTTTATACACGACAGAGAGGTTGTATCAACAATACAAAGCCATCTCAGAATATTTTGTCATGCACACTAGCGTGACAGTTCCAGGGCCTCCATGTCTATGGTGACTGAACAGTGGCACCTCATGGACTCTGTAATAACAATTTTGTGGCCTTTTGAACATGCCACACAGGCAGTGAGTGGAGAGTCTGCCTCCGTTAGTTAATCAATTCCACTGCTGTGGGTGCTGAAGCAGACATTAGTGAATGTATAGCATAGCCTTGATGTTGCTGGAGACAGTGCTAGCAGTGTGTTGCTGAAACACATGCTGACAGTATTCGACCAGAATTGTCACGTCTTGAGCATTCAGCATAGTGACAACTTTGCAATAACAACAATGCTGGACTCACAATACAAAACTGGAATTGCCTCAGTACTGGAGGTGGGCCTGAATAGGTAAAAAATGTCAGTGGGCAACTGTGCACTTGGTTCATGGGGCACAGAAGTCACATGCCAAGGTCAGCAAACCTTAGCAGCATAATCAGGCTGAAGGTGAACCTGGAGGAGTATCAAGCATATCCTGCAAGGAAGGGATTGCAGTTCCAGGTGGTCTGTCATCCAAAGAGGTTGATAACCCACTTTGAGAGGCTTTGTCCCAAGTGGGACTTGTGACATAAATGATTCTGGAGAACAGGATGATGCTTCAACCACTGGGCTTATTGCAGCACAAAGAATGGTTGACTCATATTTGTCTGAAAACAGGCATCTGCCAATAACTGATGATCCTCTTTTATATTGGAGTGGAAAGGTCAGTGAATGGCCAGAGCTGACTGCAGTGGCACTGAAGTACCTGACATGCCCACTCTCCAGTGTGTGTGTCGAGAGAGTATTCAGCTCAGCAGGTGCAATAGTTCGGGATCATCGTACAAACCTCTGTCCTGCAAATGTCAGTTTGCTAACATTCATAAAAATTAATAAGAGGCACATATCAGCTCAGACTGCAACCTCAGTATTCATACCCTGGTCTAGTCATGGTTTTGCTGATGTAGAAATGGACCATCCAGTGGCACTGGCAGTGGCAGCATGAAACAGCCTACCACTGACGTAGCTGATGACACAATGGAGAAAGAATTTACCAGTGGTCAGAATTCAGACATAGATGACTGTGAGGCAGCTTTCTTTATGAGGATGATGATGAGGTTAATGTTGGCAGGTTTTAACTTAAGTGGTTAAAAGGCTGTCATATTTGTTGTATGACAGATGTTTTCTTTTTCATAAAGTTAAATGAGTGTCCCACTCAGAGTGACTCAAATTCCATATCTCACATCACATTTGTAACAGAGAGCACAATAAATCCTGTCCCCTGTACCACCACCATAAGACTGCTGTTAGCCAGTGCCACTATAAGGAATGTCACCGTGTGCCCTCTAGACCACCATCACCATAAGACCACTGTTAGAAACTGCCAACAGAAGGAATGACTTTGTGTGCCCCCTGGACCACCACCATAAGACCACTTTTAGCCACTGCCACCACCACTAGATGCAGGAAGATGTCAGAGGGAATGTCATCTTGTGCCACAGCTATGACCACCAGCACCCACCACCAGTATCACTCTGACAATGTTTTTCCATTACATTGATCATGCCAAGGCAGAGGAGTTGAACAGGAGACCACATCTATCAGCCACAGGCACAAGATTCTACTACTAAAACTATGAAGTGAGCATGTGTACTAATGTTTTTATGTTATTCAACTTCCTTTAGCTGTATGTTTTGTCTTCTGTTGCTTTTCTGAGCTGCAATGGTCAAACACATATGGCAAACTTATTTTGTTTCTTTACAGGTTAACAACAAATGACTGTCCTTCACTGAATGTCTGTATCAATGGTACAGCAGCAGTACTGTCTACAGGAACCTATGGAATATCCGTTTCCAATCCATACTGGTAATATTTTATTTTTTCATCGGCTCCTTTTTTTTTCCATAACAGTGCAACAAATCCAACTGAGGATTCATAAACTAGGTGACATGTATACGTCACAAAAATATTTCTGCAACATGTCATACTGTATTCCAAATTTGCAGCTGTGCAGCCATGACAGTGTTGAAACAGTTGGACCAGGTTGTGTTACTTGACAAGATGTGCTTTTGACATGTAACTTGAGTTGAGATGCAGGGACACTGACACAGTGTATTTGTTACACAGCCTGGTACTAAATTAAGTTGTGATCTGATGATTGCAGTGGGACAGCTTGCTATCTGTGTTAATCCAGATACCCATGGAACAGCCATGGCTTAAACATAATGTGTTACTGCTGCAATCAAGTTGTAATAAGTCCTTCATTTCTTTTTTTAGGAAACCTCCAGATGATTTGTTGTGTCTTAGTTGCCCTATCCGAAAGTTCTTCAACATCAAGCTCCCCCCTGCCCGGGCTGGGGCAGACATGCAACATGCGGAAGTCGTTTCAATCGAGGACCATGACCATCATTACCAACCAGACTGGAGAAGGATGCAGATGAAGTATGTGAAAGTAACCAAATAATAAACCACTAATGAGACCTACTTGCAAATATGGCCCCTCCAAAAATGTACTTACCTTCATTGGCTTGAGAGTATTCCATTTCCAATTTTAACGTAAAATTTCTCATCAAGCACTGGAATGTACACCAACAGTATGTGTGACCAGTGATACAAAACAATACAATGAGTACATGTCTTTACATGTCAACCCCCACCTAGAAAATACATATATATATTTCTATATATTATAGTGTTACGGTAGTGTCACTATAGTTAGGGTTAGTACCCCATTTAAGGTTAAAGTGTGAAATTTTGCAGCTTAATAACTTTGCTACCATATGACAGATTTGCCTGAAGTATGGCAGACACGGAGCGGTACCATAGATCTCTGGATCTGCCCAGTTTTGTAACAGTCGGATAAACAGTTGAGGAGCTAATAAGTGCCGTTCCGTGTCACATTTACACTTTTTAGCACATTCTTTGCTCACGCCTACAGATAGCATATTTTGTGTGACTAGTCCAAAACCATCAGGGAACATGCAGCCAGAGTCCCTGATGTACCTTTCGAAGATTTTGTGAAAAAATATTAAACGGTCCAAAAGTTATTCAAAAAACAAGTTTCCCATTATAGTCAATGGGAAAAGATAAAAAGTTCGACAGTGTCACAAATGCAGTTTTTAGTGTTGCAAATAACCCCTGTAGTGTCGTGAATCAGCCATTTTTTTTTCAGTTATTGGTCACAGAAATGCTTGGTATTTAAATTTGGAGCCCTCTAGGGACACAATTCTTTTTGTGTTCACCTAGTCGAGCCCTGAGGATGCTAGCCATGTCTTTTTTGGGGGGGTTAAACACCCCAGAAATATGTTTTTGAAATTTTTGTAAACTGTAGTGTCACAAAGCAGTGTCACACCCGCGACACCTTCATGATTTTTTTTTACTAAAGTGTCGTGATTTGCGACACTACGGCCAAAATAACAGGAATTCTTTGCCACCCTGCTGCAAAAGAACAATTTGGTATTTTGGGCTGAAATTTGAAAGCCAACATCCCACAGATGTACCTTTTGTTGGTTTGGTGACAAAATATTACAGGGATGAAAGGTTATGGTACTCCGAAGTTGACGCTTTTCCCCATAGACTAACATTATAGCGTCTGGCGCACCTTTCGAGCCTGTATCTCGGAAACACTTCGGGATACAGACTTTTCATCGGAAAAATGCAGGCTCAGCACAAAACTAGCCAGGAAAATCATAAATTATATGAAATTTTAATTTTTTTCTACGTCGTACGGTTCCTGAGATATAAGCAATTTAATATTCAAGTGCTCATTTTTGCTCCAGGCCCATTATTATGCATACATTCTTTGTATTCACTGTGTTTCTCTATGCAGCTTTTGTGGAAAAAAAGGGTGTGTTTCAATTACTATTACACTTGCTGTTCCTTGCGTTTCCGTGTTTTGCATTAAGCGTTCCTGACTACTCCACCATATGCATTACCCTTTGAGTTTTTGTTTGTGCTTGCATTTGCATTACTGTTACCATTTGCATTTCCATTACTGTTTCTGTTTGCATTTCATTTTGCGTCACCGTGTGCATTACCATTTGCATTTGCGTATGTGCTTCCGTTTGCGTTTGCGCTTGTGTTTCCTTTGGCCTCATCATCTCTGTTACCTTTAGCATTTGTATTTCCAGTTGTGGTACCGTCCTGTGCGGCGTTACCATTTGCATTTCTGTACATGCTTGCATTTGCGTTTTTTTCATTGCTTTACTATTCACTTTGGCATCATTGTTGCTGTTACTGTATCTGTTTGCATTTCCAATTGCATAACCATTTCTGTTTGCATCTTCTTCACCATTTGCATTTCTGTTGCTCTTAGCGTTTATGCTATCGGTTGCTTTTCCATTGTCGATTGCATTACTGTTTTCTTCTGCGTGCTATTGCCTTAACCATTTGCATTTCTATTTGCGTTTCTGTTACCGTTTGCATTTTTCTTACTGTTTGCATTTCCATTGGCGTTAGCGATTACGTTACTGTTTCCATTAATGTTTGCGTTTCTGTTGCCGTTAGCGTTTGCATTACCGTTTGTGTTACAATTTCTGTTTTCATTAATGTTTGCACTTGCATTTCTGTTACTGTTTGCATTACCATTTACCTTTGCATTTCCACGTGCGTTACCATTTGCGCTTGCATTTGTATTACCATTACTGTTACTATGTGACAAAATATTCACTATTTATACTGCTCATTCTCAAAAAGAAGGAAATCCTTGGAAAAACTCTGTTTAATGCATCAGTTAGGGTTTTCCCGGTGACAAATCTTGAAATTCGATGTTAGGAGTTCCCACCCTTCCACCTCACCCACCCCACCAACGGCATCGGGTGTGTGTTGAGGTTGTCGTCTTATCTCTCACCCATTCTCCTATACTGCACCATCTCAGCTTGTTTACATATGGGATGGGGTGAGAGTTAGACTAATGACCCAACGCACACCCTGATGCCTATTGGTGGGGGCGGAGTCGGGTAGGGTGGGGTGGAAGGGGTGGAACCCTAACATTGAATTTCTCATATATATATATATATATATATATATATATATATATATAGAGAGAGAGAGAGAATATCAACTCACCAAGGCTACTATTAGTGTACACAGAAATGGCACCCTTTCATCCAGTTGAGGTGATCGCATCACATTTGCGGGAATCGCAGCACACTTTGGACCAGCAACAGTTCTCTCACGGTCATCATTTCTGATGGAACACTGAATGGATTCATGTCATGTTGTATCTCCTTCACAAGGTTTGGCAAGACAATGTGCATCATGAGTACATCATCATCATAGAGTATGTAAACTTTCTGGACACAAGACAGATGCATTTTGGGATGCAGAAAAATTCTGGTGACTCTGTGTGACCACTGCACACTTGAGTGACTGCACAATAAATTCTGTGGGACTTTGCATGTGGTGTAACACTCCCATTTCACTTCCTCAGCACTTGGGAATTTTCTGGACACACGACAGATGCATTTTGGGGATTCAGAAAAATTCTGGGGACTCTGGCCCAGATATTCAAACTGCGCTCAAAATGAGCGCAACAGCAGGAGCAAGCACAAACCAGTTGCGCAAATGCGCAACAGGTGCGATATTCAAACATGGAGCAGAACAAATTGCGCAAGCAACTAACAGCTGAATATCGCACATACTGCGCCATAGCACAACCAGGAAGGAAAAGCTGAGCTGAAATGTTGTGCTATGGCGCAACCAGGGCAGCCCAGCTGAGCATTCCAGAGGTGCCATAGCGCAAGTAGAGCCCCCCCAGAGCAATGGAACTGCACATCCAGGGAGGCAGGCTGGGGCCCACTGCCAGCCATGCCACACATGGGCACAGGAACACACTGCAGAACCCACACCACACCTGCACACCCCAAGCACAGCATCACTGGGGGTGGGACAGATGATCTACTTGCCCATGGGAACAAGCCAACAAAGCATAGCAGAGCCATGACACCCCAGCACAACCACTGGCAGGCTGAGAGTGCCACACAGAGGGGGTTGACAACCACAGAGCACATCAGCCCCCTGTACACACAGCACACCCTGCACTGTGACCCCAAGACACCACCTATGTGCAGTGACTGGCACTGCAGGAAATCATGCATCCCCAGCACACGCCAACCCCTGCAGCACAGAAGCCACAAGCCAGACACACTTGTGCACCGGCAGTGGTGGCAGTAGACGGCAAGACCAACTGAAAGTCACTGCCATGCTGGAGATACCTCCCCATGCACACACACACCGCACACACACACACACACACACATACCCAGGACCATACCAGCCCAGATGGCATGTACACCTCTGCAACTGAGCATCCATAGGCAGCTGCAAATCAGAGAGCAACACATTATTCGATAAAATATAAAAATGTATTTCACAACAACAAACATTATCAAGAACAAGTACAACTATTTACAAGGGGATGGGTACAAGGTAGGGTTGGTCAAGGGGTAGGGATGACAAACTTGGAGAGGGAAGGCAGGGTGGTAGGGATGGGAGAAGTGGGAAGGGTAGAGAGGTCATGGGCCAGCCAGCAGCCCGTCCTCCTGCCGGTGTCCTGCAGTTCTCTGTCGCCTCCTCCGCACGCCATGGCGGTGAATGGATTGCAGGATTCGCTGTTCTGGGCCACAAGCTGTCGGATGGCCCTGACATCCCTCGCCATCCTCTGGAGAACCTCGAGGCCTAGGAAAATGGGAACATAGTCAATGGCTGTGACTGACCACAACCCTGAACACCACCCAACCTGCAAGCCATATAGCCCAATGTCTCTGCACCTGTGATGGCATGCACCCACCCACAGTGAATATGCACATGGCCATCACAAACAGGCGGCACCATCTATGCACACCACTGCACATACACACTGCCCATGTCCATCACAGCACAAACAAGGCTGGCAAGTGATGTGGTAACGTGGTACGATGCCAGTTACACAGCTATGTGCCCAGTGCATGCATGGACCACCAGTGATGCATACACAGACATGCTGTGAAACTGGACAGTGATGCATGTCACCTGTGTTGTGCCTACAGACATAGATACATAGCCAGTGTCAGCAGATAAGGGCCTATGGCCCACACAGTCTGTCCATTTCAGCCTGTAAGTTACTTTGTTTACCTAGAAGTCTGTTGCCCATTACCCCTGACCTCAAGAATTCCGTTATGTCTATCCTGCAGTCTGAAATCCCTTGAGTGTGTCAGCCCACCACCCTCCTCTGGCAGGGTGTCCCACTTGTACACCACCCATTCTGTGAAGAAAGTCTTGCTCATGTTTCCTCTGAATCATCCTCTCCTCCAACTGCATCCCATGCCCTGTAGTCCTGGAACATCTTTTGCACTTCAAAATAGTGTTTCCCTGCACCCTGTTCCACCCTGTAAGATACTTGTATGTCTCAATCATATCCCCTCTCTCCCTCCTCTCCTCCAGGGAGTACAGGTTCAGTTCCTTCAACCTGTCTCCCTAGGAGTTGTGATGCAAGCCATGCACCATCCTTGTTGCCCTCCTCTGAACCTTCTCTGCCCACTCTACGTCCTTATGTAGGTATGGTCTCCAGAAATGTACACTGTACTGCAGGTGGGGCCTCACTAGTGTCTTGTATAGTGGAATTATGACCTCCCCTTTCCTGCATGTTTGTATTGTGCATGGCTACTGGCCCCCCCAGCATGCAATAGCATCCATGAAGTCATGATACTCACACTGCTCAAGCAGCTCTGACTGGCGCTGTTGCTGGCACTGCTGCCGCTGGTGGGCTCCAACCCCTGCTGGCAATGGGTCCCTGCACGCCCTCTTCACTGTTGCCCGCATCCTCACATCCGGCCTGTGGAGACATATGTTGAGACAAACATCAGTGTGACTCAAAAGCAGACTCCCCCTGCCCCAGTGACAGTGCCTGCCCACACAGCCATACCCAGTCATCTCACAGCTGCACACACTGACACAGCCAACCGTGGCTGAGCCATCACCTATACACAGCCACCAAAACCCACACACACCCCTACAGATAATACAGGTGCATATATGGCACACCCACCTGGCCTAGGCACCATGACCCGCCTGGCACGTGACCGCAGCCGATCCAGCAGATCAGGATCCCTCCGGCGGAGGTCACTGTACCAGTGCCAGCACTGCTCAGCTGACCGGCACCGTTCAGTGACCCCCACCAGGTCAGTGGCCACTTGCTGCCACACCTGGATCCGGACAATGGTCAGGGGCGCCTCACCATAAAGTGCCTCATAGTGGGGCTCCACTAGGGCCACCAAGTTGGCCACTTCAAGCTGGCTCCAGGACACCGCCCTCCTCCCAGCCATGGCACCAACTTTACAGCAGGCAATATGGCGCCCAGCTGCGCCGTAACCCCACGTGGAGATGTTGCACAATAGACCACCACAGGCTCCAATCATGCTGTTCGAACAGCGTCGTCACTTCAAATAGCGCTGTCACCAGACAGCGCAATAGGGACGTACACATGGCAGGTGAACAGTGCCGGGGGCAAAGGCCATACACAAGGTCATGACAATGATGCAAGGCTACGCACAGTGCCATCTGACGTATAGGCATCCTGCGTGACTGACCAGCTGCGTACCAGTGCAACAGTGGAGTATTGCGCAGTATAGTGCCCATTGCTGTAGCGCCACTGGCACAATGGTGGCCATGGACTGAATTGCCGATCGCGCTCAGCACGTCAGCAGCGTGACAGATGCGTGCGTAAGCTATCTGGGCATGCGCAATGCAGTGTACCACACAGGCACAGATCTGCGCCATTGGCTCAGCTGACTCTTCCGTATTGCGCAAAGTGCAGATTCGTGATATTCAGCCGACACATGCAAATCATCTGATCAGCCATTCAAGGGCACAGTGGCGCAATTTGCATGTCATTATAGTTGCTCCACTCCTAATTTGCATGTATTGTGCTATAAATGTGCGACATTGGGTCAGTGCTGGCCAGATTCGGTTACTGCAGGTGAGAGGTGAGTTGCATGCTGTGTGATGTTCAGGATGATGGTCATGGGAAAATGCTGTAGACTGCACAGTGACAGGTGTCCACTTCCCCCCATACAGATCACCATGACAAAGCAGAGTCATTGTGAGGGTGAGGACGGTGGGCGTAGGAGGAGGCCCAACTTTACAGCAGCAGAGACGGATGCTCTCTTCCAGGCCTACCTGGATGAGGAGCCAGTGCTGAGTGGACGGAGGGGCACCCCTCAGTCCCATGCGGCTGCATGGGAGGGTAGCTCGGGCCACTAACCTGGAAGCCACCAGCTCCGTGCAGGAATGCAAGAAAAGATGGGGACAGACCGCAGGAGGTTGAAGGAGAAGGTGGCAGCCTTCAGGGGTGCGTGCTGGCACTGGTGGGGCCCACCAGTGGTGTTGCAGCTGACACCAACTGAGGAGACACTGGTCACAGCCATGCAGCTGAGTGCCATTGAGGCGTACCAGGCGGAGGATTCCAGACAGGTGGAAGCCCATCACTACAGGTATGACATGGTGGTGATGTTTGGGGGAGGGTGTGTCCATGCACTCACATGTACTCTCTTTCTGTTACAGATCCTGTTCATCTTCAGGAGACGGTGGTGGTGGGTCCAGACAGTGATGCTGACCTGCTGGACATGGAGGAGGGTCCATCCACCTCCACCACCAGCCAGCAGGCACTGCAGCAGCATGCCTGGGCAGCAAACTCTAGTGTCAGTGATACGGTGCGGGGGGTGCACAGCCTGTGTCTCAGCAGTCTGGCATGCAAGCATGCCAGCATGCTGTGACCATGGCAGTAGCACGTACCTGCACCATTGATGATAGAAGGCCTGCAATGGGCAGTGATGGTTGTGTGTCCCATGACGGATACACGGCAGGCCAGCACGTGCCCCTGGGCCTGTCTGGTTCCAACTTGTGTACCAGCATGCTGGCAAGGTCCCAGGCTGTGCCTGTCAGCACCCGTGGGGCAGCACCGGTGGCTGTGCAGGTGTCTGGCACTGTTGCCAGCAACGGGTGGACCTGGGGGCACAGCGGTTGGAGGGGCAGCAGCAGCAGTCACCCACCAGGTCTGGGGGTACAGTGTCAAGCAGTGGCACATGTACGCCGCCCTTTGATCCACCCATTCCTGATCCTGGTGAACAGCGCCCCCTCAAGGGTGTTGTGCATCAGGACCGTCCACCCTGGGGGTCAGGATGCCATTGGGGCACAGTACCCATTGGACGAGCACACCCGCCTGCTGCAGGAATCAGTAAGTTGCAGAGGTGGGTTGCAAGGTCCATGGAGGCACGGTCTGTGTCCATGGGTGGTCACAGGGGAGTGTGCTCGGACCGAGCCGAGCTGGTCTGTATGCGGCCGGATGTGACCGCCGCCATTGACAGGCTGACCCAGGCAGTGGTCTCTGTCGTGGATGCATTGGGCACACAGTCAGGTGCTCCTGTACCACACACCCACAGTGCACTCTCCACTCCCGTTCCGGCATCGTGTGACACCAGGCCTGTCGATGCCAGGTTCTGCTATGGGCATCCGAGCACCCCTGGTGCAGGTTTGTTCGGCATGCTGCAGACCCCTGTGGGTAAGGTGGGTGTTGGCGGGGCCCCTGGTGGTGCAACAGTGCCACCCCATGTGGCCCCTGCTCAGCCTGCCCATGCTGTTGGGTCATGGTGGGGCCACCCACGCATCCACGGTGGCTGTGGGACAGTGCTACATGACTGAGCTGTCTCCCAGTGTGGGCCCTGTCTGGTGCTGCCATGTGTGCAATGTGTGTCATGGTGGGCAGTGCACTGCTGGGTGCTCTGCTCACCACACCGCCACACGGACCACCTGCACACCCTCCCAACTGCTGTCCACAGGTGCGTGTGCATGATGATGCCTGCATTGCACTGTACACCAAGTGCAAGGGGCCAGGTTCTGACACACATACTTGGACAGTACGGGTGGTGGGGGTGGTCGGTGGTGCTGTGTGTTAGCAATGTCGGTTCTGCAGTGCTGTGCATCTGCCCATGTACGCTCTGTGCCTGGTGTGTGTGTGTGTCCATGTGAGTGCTCACCCCTCCCTGATGGTGTGTTTGTATGCCTGGACCCTTCCACTCCCCTGACCGTCATGCACCCCTGGTGTGTTCCCCTGTGTGCCTGTGGTTTGCGCATGGACAGTGTTGGTTGCACATGTCCCCTTGACTTACCTGTGTTGTGCTTAGTGCTGCTCTGTGATGGTGTCCCAGTGCAGCCGGGCCTGCCGGATCAGTCGGGGGTCCCTCCATCCAAGGGGGGCTGCTCATCACCATCATCACCGGCGCCACTGGCGTCCCCATCGCTGTCCCCTGTTTGACCTGTACAGCTATCCCATGGTCTTTGGCCATGTTGTGCAGGATGCAACAGGCCGGGAATATCCCACAGGCCTTTTGGGGGCTGTTCTGTAGGGCACCGCCGGAGGTGTCTAGGCATCGGAAGCATGCCTTGAGCATCCCAAACACCCGCTCTATGATGTTGCATGTTGCAGCATGTGCATCATTATAGGATAGCTGCACTGGGGTCATGGGGCGCCGGTACGGTGTGAGCAGCCAGGGATGGAGTGGGTATCCGCAGTCACCTGTGTGGAGATGGTGGAGATCAGTGTCATGTTCAGGTCCATATTGGCCATCTCCCTGTATGCTACTACCATGGCACCTGTGGCATTCCCACCCTTGCCTAGAGTTTGCATTCCATACATGTGTACTCACCACTAGATGTCCTGTGGGGATGTCCCACTCTCGAATTGATGGCACAGTGCAGGCTGACACCATATGAAGGCATCATGTGCTCTGCCAGGGTGTGGCACAGACATTGATTATGCGCCCAGTGGCATCACAAACCACCTGGCAGTTGACACTAGGGAATCCTTTCTGTTCTGATATGCGTGGCCATCGGGGCCAGGTGGCGTATGATGGCCACATGGGTGCAGTCTATGGCCCCTAGCACGCCAGGCATACGTGCTACCCTGTGGAACTCCTGCATGTATGTTGTATGCTCTGCCGGTGCTGGGGAAATGGATGTTCTCCGTGAGCATGTGGCAGCAGTGCGCTGAGGAATTGGTGAGGATGCGTGACGTGGCTCACTGTGTGATGCCTGTGGTGTCCCCTGTCAGCCTCTGGAAGGTGCCCGTGGTGAGCAGGCACATGCAGGCTGTCACCTTGGTCTCCACCGACAGAGCGTGACTCCATCGTGAGGGTGCCTGCATCACATCACTGCACAGCTCACAGAGCCGTCTCAGTATTGCCCTGTTCAGGTGGTACTGGCCCACAATCTCTACATCTGTGTACAGCTCAAAGCTGATGCGGGCACAGTACTGCCTGTCTGGGGGCGTACCGACGGGCCCTTCCACGGCCATGTCCCCCTGCATGCATTCTCACCCCTCATTACAGCTTCCATGGAAACTGGCACTGTCCATCTCCTGGCTTCTGACTCCCTGGCTGGTGTTGCTGTGTTACCCCCACTGTCCTGACTGCTACTTCCACTGCACTGGGCACCCCCCGCTGGCCTCTACAGACTATGGGACACACTTTCCTTGCCTGCCCTTTGCTGTCTGTCTGTCTGTCTGTCTCTGTCTCTCTCTCTCTCTCCCCCACTTGGCAGCTTGCGCCGCTTCCTTGAGCCTTTTTATTTTGGCTCATTTCCGGTAGTGCGCAATTTCCAGCTGTGCCGCTATTGCGCATCGTGTAAAGTCTTTGAATATCGTGATGCGGTCTTTATGCATGGATCCGGCCTTCAGTTGCGTATGCCTTCATTTTCATTGCGCTGTTGCTCAGCATGTTTTCAGGGGCACAACTGCCTCCTTCTGAATATCGCAAAATGGCGCAGTTTTGGACTTGCGCATGGCGCAACCCTTTTGAATATCTGGGCCTCTGTGTGACCACTGGGCACATGAGTGACAGCCATTAAATTTTGGGGACTTTGAATGTTGTAATGCACCCATTTCACTTCCTCAGCATTTGGGAATTTTCTGGACACATGACAGTTGCATTTTGTGTGTTGTGATTGTGATCACATAATATCATACTTAAATTATAAACCAAAGCAGCAGTGCAACAATGTGGTGAAAATTGTGACCTATACTTTTTATGCTATTTTAAATTGCCAGCCACTAGTTACCTCCTGACTTGTATGATACCCTTCTTTTCACAATTTGTGTCTGCTTTACTACTTTTCCTCATGTCTGAAAAAAAGGAGCACACCTTTTAATATGGCTCTAACCATGTTTTCATCACTGTTTGCAGCTTTTGTAGAATAAATATTGTTCTGTGAGGTCATAAAACACTGCCTGCTGCACAACTGCTAATTTTTCAACAGAAGTAATATATAACAACTGATGGAGGAAAACAGTGGAAAATACTGACGAAGACCTGATCTACACCGTATTAAAAGGAGTGCTCCCTTTATTATTTCAGACATGAAAAAAAGTGCTAAAGCAGACTCAAATACTGGAAAGAATAGTATCATACAAGTCAGGATGTAAATAAAGTGGCAATGTAAAATAGCATAAAAAAGTACAGGTCAAAAGTTTCACCAGATTATTGCACTGCTGCTTTAAAGAAATTCAACAAGTTACATAGTTATGGTATTGCACCCAATATATGGGTGCCAGGGGAATCTTTCTTGCTCCACATGTTCTTACATACTGCAATACTTTACTGGCAAAAACACTCGTAATTTCGATAAACTGGGTCCAGGAGTACTTCCCGGCCTGAAGAGCCGCCCAAGTTCTATCCTCATGCTCAGCAACATTATGACATGCCAGGGAGAGCGCAGGGGCATGCTCCATTATAGTGAATGGCTGGCAGCTTTCCAAAGTTTTTTTTATGTTATAATGGTCAGTTTGTGGTGAAACCTGGGCACATTTTGACTAATAAGAGCCTTGTTAGTGGAAACATACCCACATTTCACCACAAACTGACCATTATAACATACAAAAATTCAGAAAACTGCTGACCATTCACTATAATGAAGCGCGCACTCTGATCTCCTGGCACATGCTCATAATGTTGCTGAGTGCAGGGGCAGAACTTGGGTGACTTTTTCAGACTGGGAAGTCCTCCTGTTTACAGAAATTATGAGCATTTGTGCCAGAAAGTATTGCACTATGTAAGGACATGTGTAACTAGAAAGATTCCTGGAGGTAAGGCACCAAATATCGTGATGCAATAATGTAACTTGGTGAATCTTTTAATGTCTGTTTCAAAAAGAAATATTTCTGGAGCCTCATTAATGTTTACTTTGTGTCGGGACTCATGATTTGAAGTGTTTCGCAAAAAGCATGACTGAGCAGTGCAAGTATGTTGTGCTAAACTGCACGTGTGCTGTCAGTGTTCTTTCCTGGTGTGCAGACATTGTCCAGCTTCGTGCAAACATATATATGGGGTGACTTGTTGCAGTATCTCAAGAATAAAGATAAGAAAGAATGTATGATGTATATTTTATTTGTACCATCAGCACCAGTGAAGTAAGTGATATGATATTTTTTCAGAGGTACTGGGTCACTGTGCACCTCAGTCACTCACAGTGCACACATGATGTTACAGAGATCATAGCACAAAAAACACATGATCTCCTAAAAGTCATGTGTGCAGTATGTGACTATGGTGCACTCTGGCCAGACACCTTTGAAAAAGTATCGTATCACTTAGTCCACCGATGATGATGGTGACAACAAAATGTACGTTATTCTTATCGCTATTCTTTATACCATAAACACTGTAACAAGTCAGCAATATATGTTTGCAAGAAGCTGTACAATGTCTGATGTCACACACACACACACACACACACACACACACACACACATAGAGGAAACAACACTGACTGCACACATGCAATTTAGTACATCATACTTGCACTGCTCACACCAGATTTTCCACAACCACTCCACAACCGAAAGTAAACATTACTGAGGCACTGGGTTGTAATAACAAGGCAATAAGGAGCATGTATGACTGTATGTGTATGTATATATTTAAAGGGAAGCAGTCAGCAACAGAAGTTTCTGTCCCATGCAAGGCTTACCCTCTGGTTAAGCCTTTTAAGTATGTTGTGGTGTTTTTCTTGTGCCGCAACATACTTTATTTTAATAAAGAAAAGTCAGCGACCTCAAAGGATCGCAGATGCCATGGGGGCTCCATTATGCGTAAAGGAAAGGTGCAGCGGAGAAACACCATGTGCTTCAATACTTTTGTATTGAAGAGCATGGTCTGTTGCTGTTGCACCTTTACACGTAATGGAACCCCCATAGCATCTGCCATACTTCTGGGTCACTGACTTTTCTGTATTAAAATAAAGTATGTTATGGCACAAGAAAAATGCTGTAACATACTTAAAAGGCTTAACCAGAGGGTAAGCCTTGCAGGGTGTGTGACCTCCTGTTGCTGACTGCTTCCCTTTAGACTAATACTGTGTGGCCTTCCCTCTGTCTGTTACTAAACATAAAGAAAAGACAAAACATTACAGCAGTGGGGGGTGCTGAAAAAAGAAGCTAATGGGGGATCCTCTGATGTTCCAGCAGCAGATGGAGCATCGACACAATCTGTAGCTGAAGTTGCTTGATCTGCTCCACCTGCTGCTGGACAGCACCCACCCTCTCATTATTTTCCTGAACCGCAGCCCACAAAAGTGCTATGTCTGCCTGCATTACAGGCATTGTGGTGGGGTCCACTGATGCAAGGGGGGAAACCAGGTAGTGGTGGTGGTGAGGGTGGTGCTGATGGCAGTGGTGGGGGTAGTGGTGGAGCAGCTACTGCTGTGGCCTTCCTCCTGCTGTGGTAATGCACAACAGCAGCACCCTCTACCACTGCCTCAGAAGGGTCAGAAGGTGGAAGCCTGGCCTATTTAGTGGCAGCCTGCCACTCCACCTTGTGGTGGTTCAGCATATGTGTGTGTGCTGACCCCTAGTCCCAAGATGTGTCCCCTGGGGGCCACGTAGCACCTGCACACCACAAAGCAGACACACCACAAGGCTGCTATCCCCCCGACACAGTTGAAAAATTGCCAAACTGGGGAGCTGTGGGGGGACCAGGCACAGGAGGGGCAGATGTAGTGCTGGCAGTATTTTCACATATCTGGGGCTCCTCCTGCTGCTATGGAGGTGGTGCTGCTGGAACTCTGCAGCTGCTACTGGTGGTGGTGGCAAACTTGGTGGATGTGGTAGTGGTACTGGTGGTGCTGCTGCTTCTGGAGGGGGAGGCAGGACCAAACAGTCTGGAGCAGTCTAATGCCACCTGGCTATGACCCCCATACATGCGAGACTCCTTTGGCCATGGGCCACATACTGTCCCTGGTCCATTGCACAAAACACTCCTTCCCTCTCTGATGCATCACATGATGAATGATTCACACACACACACACACACACACAAACAAAAAAAAACCTTGTAAAACAAAGAAGTCGGTCACCAAAAACAACTGACAAAACATTACAAAAAAAAAATAAGGAATTAGTTTTTCCAAAAGCTTTTGGGTTTTCTGAAATTTGCTTAAGAAAGAAAGAAACTAATAATGAACTCTCCTCCTACACAAAATGCTTCCTCCTTCTACTTCTGCAAAGGAGAAAGTGAAAGCATCTGCTTATATCACTCACTTCCTTCTGCCTGGCTAAAGATTGTGACTTACAGTACTGTAAGCCATATGATGTGTGGGGAGGGGCTGCCTAAAGTGCTTATATTGTTGTCATTCTGCCTTACTTCGTGTGAAGGTGGAATAACAACGCAAGGTCATAATAACAAGGTGAAGTGAACACTTTTCAATGGTCACTCATGTAGCATTATGATAATGAGAAGTGGACACTTCATTTGCTTCACCAGCAATTTTAAATTCACTGCATCTCTAGCCATCAGACACAGTCCCACTCACCCTTCCAGTCCTGCCTCAATTACCTCCACCCCCAAGGGTCATCCTGCTCCCACTCACTTGTGCTTCATGCGAGTAATATGTAAATTAATTTATAAAAATCTTTTTTTCATTAAGGAAAGGTGTGATCACTGATGTTAGCTCTCCCTGCCTCACAGGGTCGATCACAGCAACAGTGGCCGGTTACAGTACTCTTTTTCTCTCTCACTTTGCTGGCTGCTGGCCACACAACACTCCTTATTACTCTCACTCCCTCTGCTGAATGATGCCACCCAACCCATCCTGCTCAGCTGCCAACATGCCCACCTCCTTGATTATCCATTACACAAATCTATTTTTCTGAAAAAGAAAATGGGAACTTCTCCTTGTCCAGTACCATGGCATGATGGGGCTGTCATGGGAGAATCTGGTTAGCTCCAATTTTGGTGGTCAGTATTGAGGTCTCCTAGGTCAGTCTTGACATTACAGATTTGGAGCACAAAGATGGTGGCCCAAAATTCCCCAAAAATGACATTAATGTTTTTTTGGCTCCAAGCTAATTCTAAATTGCTTATTAAAGAAAGCCAACTCACATGCCAATGCCAAACACACAAAATGCCATAGGTGAACATGGCTTTGTTGTACAGTGTATATTAATTCATATTTTATTAATTCTGATCATTTAGTTTTGATTGGCCAGTTAAACATAGAAGACAAAGTAGCTTGGCAGAAGACACCAGGAGAAAGGACTGCTGTGTGACTGGACTTCTCTACTGGGACTATATTGCCCTCCTTCCCTCCCCTGCAAAGCTAGTTCTACTTTTATAGGCACAGAATTTGACTGACAACAGGAACTTCCTGTTTGAGAGCAGGAAGTGAGTGATCACAGAGCCGCCAAAGACCCACCATCCTAGAAGGGCAAGATTAGCTCTCCGGCCCCCTCTAGCTGCTGGAGGTCTGCCTCAGAGCAAGTAAGGGGTCTACTGAGAAATATAGGATATTCTTGTCTCAGAACAGGACAATCAGGAGCTTAAAGGGCACAAAGACAGAAAGTAAGGAGAGAGAGAGAAAAAAAAACAGATGAAAGAGTAAGGATTGCAAACAGTTAAGGGGCCAGAAATAAGACATGATGGGAGTGGTGCAGTGCAGTGGCTGTGGAGCAGCAGTCTTCTGGGAGATGTTCTGGAGGATGCAGTGTTGTCCCATCTGCAAGCACCTCTCTGGGCTGAGGAGGAGGTTGCTCATCTCCAGGCTGAGTTGGCCAGGATTTGTGGGACCTCCTCTTCCATCCAGTGCCACTGCCATTGCCTCAGAGGTTGCCAAGAAGAGGTGGTTTGGACCACAGTGGGCTCAGGGAGGGTGAGGTGGTGGAACAGAGGTGCATCCCTCCAGCTGTACCTCTCCACAATTCCTATGCCATTCTGGCAAGTGTGGTTCCTCTATGGAGGCACCCACAGTGGAGACCAAGGAGGATGCTGGGAACCTCCACAAGGAGACCCACAGGAGGGTGGCAGGGGACCCGTAGAGGAAGAAACAACTCCTGGTGGGGACTCCATTGTTAGAAAGGTAGAACTGGGGAGGAAGGAGAGAGGTAGGGTGCCTGCCTGGCGCCATGGCTTGAGGGACAGGAGAGAATTCTCAGGATTGCTGGAGCAGCTGTACAGGGAGGGAGCTGGATGTTATTGTCTACCTAGGGACAAATGTCCTGGCTAGAAAGGAATTAGAGGCGTGCAGGAAGAGTTTGTGGAATTGGGGAGGGCCTTAGACAAGTAGCATGCACGGTAATTCTCGGAGGTGCACATCTATGGCGAGGAGAGGCTAGGGTGTTCTGCACCATGGAATTTAATCAGTGGTTGAAAAACTGGTGTGGAGCTCAGGATTTGGCTTCATTGTGGACTGGGGTCCACCTGGAGTGATGCAAGCCTATACTGGCATGATGGGCTGCTTCTGTCCAGGAGGGAACCAGGATCCTAGGTGATAGGTTTAAATGCTTCATTGGCATGCATTTAAACTAGCCAAGGGGAGGCACTGGAAAGGAGAAGGAAATCTTAGTGCCCCAAAAATCATGGTAGTAAGTGGTAAACACCAACATAGAGGTGTCAATAGGGAGAAGGGCAGGAGTAAATGGAGAAAGTGACAAAGGCAAGAAGGACAGAGATGGGGCAAAAGGAGTAAGGCCATTAGGAAATGGAGGTAATAGTACCAATGCCTGTAGTCTGGGCAACAAGCTCCCTGAGCTGGTGGCCTTGATGGAAGAGGGATGCCTGGATATCGTAGCAGTCACAGAAACATGGTACACAGAGAACCATGACTGGGATGTTAACATACCAGGGTACATAACCTACAGGAGAGGCAGGGAGAAGAGGGGAGGAGTAGCTCTCATGTAAAGGAAGGATAAAAGCAACTGAACAAAGAGTAAACAGGGAGGAGAGGAGGCACTGTGGGTCACCTTGGACTGGAAAGGGCACCACAATCCACACAGGGGTTGTGTACAGACCCCATGTCAGGGGAGGGAATGGACAAGGATATGATAGAAGGCATTCTTAGAATGTCGGAGAAGGAGATACTGTTGATGGGAGACCTGAATATGCCAGATGTTAACTGGAGCACATTTGCTGCAGCCACATCTAAGAGCAGGGCCATTCTTGATGCCCTACAGGTGGCAGGCCTCAGACAGCTAGTTTCGAACCCACTCGTGAGGAGAAATCTTAGACCTCATACTCTCAAACGGGGCAGTGAGAGAATCTCTAGATCTAGAAGTGGGTTGCCATCTGGGAACAAGTGACCATCAAACAGTGTGGTTCATGTTAAACTCAGCTACAGAGTCAAGCCATACAAAAGTGAGGGTACTGGACTCAGAAGGGCTGACTTTGGCAAGATGGGAGAGTGCCTCAGAAAAGCACTAGCAACAGGCTAGAAGGAGGTGTGGTGCAACAATGGGAATCACCAAATTGCCATCACAGAGGCAACAAGCCTTTGTATGAAGCAAATAAACAAATCAAATGAAAGAAAAAGCCACTATGGTTCTCAAAAGAGGTGGCTGTGAAAGTCAGGAAGAAAAGATAGCATTCCAGAAGTATAAGGAAACATAGAAGGAGCAGGACAGGAGCTGTACCAGTTAAGGCAGAAGGAAGCAGGGAGAGAAGTCAGAATAGCAAAAGCCCAAACTGAGGAAAAGATAGCCAACTTGGTTAAGAAGGGGGATAAAACCTTTTATAGGTACATCAGTGAGCGTAGAAAGACAAAGGGAGGGATAGAGAGGCTGAATAGAATGAACGGTGGGTGGGCAGAGGGGGACAGTGAAAAAGCAGGGTTACTGAATGAATATTTCTGCTCAGTATTCACTGAAGAGGAGGAGGAAGTGCCTAATCCAATTAACAGAAGCATTCTTGGTGGGGGGGAGTTGATCCCAGTCCTTTCACTGAAGAAAGGGTTCTGCAAGAACTCCTAAAACTGAAGGTGGACAAAGCAATGGGGCCTGATGGAATTCACCCCAGAATTCTAAAAGAATTAAGGGTGGAACTAATGAAACCACTGGCTACTCTTTTAATAAATCATGGGAGGATGGTCGGGCACCCGAGGACTGGAGGAAGGCGATATGATTCCCCTCACAAAGTGGGACCAAGACAGAGGCAGGAAACTACAGACCTGTCAGTCTGACCTCTGTGGTAGGGAAAGTGAAAGTCATTTCTGAAGGAAAGAATAGTTGAGTACCTAGAGGCCAGTAGGGCACAGGACCCAAGGCAGCATGGGTTCACAGCGGGAAGGTCATGTCAGATGAATCTAATAGATTTCTTTGACTGGGTGACCAAAGTAGTAGACCAGGGAGGGGCTGTGGACATGTCCTACCTAGACTTTAGCAAGGCATTTGACACAGTCCCACACAAAAGATTAATAGTCAAATTTACCAGCCTGGGAGTGGGTCCCAGGCTGGTAGCCTGCGTAAAATATTGGCTGAACAACAGAACACAGAAGGTAATTGTAAATGGAGTCCACTCTGAAGAAAGAGGGGTTACTAGAGGGGTACCGCAGGGTTCAGTATTGGGTCCAGTCCTTTTTAATGTCTTCATAAGTGACATTGCAGAGGGACTGGAAAGATAAGTATGCCTCTTTGCAGATGACACAAAGATCTGCAACAGGGTTGATACACAAGGAGGTGTGGAAAGGATGAGAAGGGACTTGTCAAGATTGGAGGAATGGTCAGAAGTATGGCAGCTAGGATTCAATGCAAAGAAGTGCAAAATAATGCACCTGGGAAACAAGAACCCAGGGGAAGAATACACAATGGGGGGTAGGTAGTAACAACAACAAAAAGGAAAGGACCTGGGGGTAATCATATCAGATGACCTTAAGGTTAGCAAGCAATGTGAGAAGGCAGTAGGGAGGGCTGGGGGTATACTGGGATGCATAGAGAGGCATCATCAGCAGAAAACAGGAAGTTGTTATCCTCTGTACAGACAGTTGGTGAGACCCCATCTGAGTACTGTGTCCAGTTCTGGAGACCCCATCTCTGCAAGGACATAGACAGGATAGAGGCAGTCCAGAGGAGGGCAACTAAAATGGTGCAGGGTCTGCAAGAGAAGCCGTATGAAGAGAGACTAAAGGAGCTTAATATGTTTACCCTTGAGGAAAGAAGGGAGAGGGAGACATGATAGAAACTTTAAGTACCTCAGTGGAATCAACAAAGTCCAAGAGGGTAGCAGAAAAAGAGACATGCAAGAACAAGGGGACACAATTTAAAGATAGAGGGTGGGCGGTTCAGGGGCAATGTGAGGAAGTATTATTTTACAGAGAGGGTAGTGGATACATGGAACAGCCTTCCTGAGGAGGTTGTGGGGTCTAAAACTGTGGGAGAATTCAAGAATGCATGGGACAGACATAAGGCAATTCTTGTGGGGGGTAGGAAGAAATAGGCTGTTGGATAACTAGGATCTGTGGCCTATCCTGTAGGTAGGGAAATGGGCAGACTAGATGGGCCAAGCGGTCCTTATCTGCTGTCAAAGTTTATGTTTCTATGTTTCAAATGCCTACTTTCAGGTAGAACCTGGAAGGTTACAAGAAGATAATACAAACAGATAAATTATTAGTGCATAAGTGAACCACAGAAACAAATAATAAGAATCAAAAGAAGCAATATCAAGGTACAGTACATAGAAGTGAAGCCCACCAGGTTGAAGTGCAGTGTCACAGGTTTCCTGCATGACAAAAGGGATTAACTCCAATTGAAACTGCATTGTTTGCTGCAGTAACTCTACTGCAGAATTCTGCAGAGTTGGACTTCATCCTGGTGGACTTCACTGTGAGTGCATAACCCCTACAGAAATAATTATATGAAATGTTTTCATGCTGCTCACATATAAAACTATCCAAGTGATATGCATGCTGCAAGTATGACTTAAAGGTTAAATTGGAACTGATTGCATGCATATGGCATGCATGCAGCAAGCAAGTGTTGAAACCATGATTCTTATGTTAAATTGTGAAAGACTGCATGCATGTGTCATGCATGCAAAATGCATGTGGTCACTGATAACTGCACATGTAAAAGTCTAGTGACTTGCTCAAGATCACACCATGCACAAGTGGAGGTTGATGAGATTCAAACGCATGTCTTTATGCCTCCAAGTCTCCTGGCTTGCAGTTTAGTGCCGTTAACCACTAAGCCATACTGTCTGCACACATATGGTGCACGTGTACTTCAATACATACTATATCTGAACACATCTGCTTGCATGTGGCATGCTTGTAGCCACTGTTATGCTTTTCAGTTTTCTTCTCTCCCTCATCTCATTTTCATAGTTGAGCTGTAGCACACATACCAATGGAAACACATGTGGTTTTCCCCACTCCAATACACAAACATTCTCACAAAACCAATTAATTACTTCTGTCTGGCCTGTACTCCTACTATTTTCTCTCCATAGTTTTGAATGCTTCCATGCAAACAGACTTTAAGGTGCAGACACAAAAGTAGCAATAACTCAACACACACACCCACATGGCCAGTCCTCCCCCCATGCACACACACTATAGTGGGTATGGCCATGCTGCTATAGACAACCCACCAAGTACTGTATATATATAAGTAAAAAGTCTCTTACTTGAGTAATAAGGAGCCAGAGGCAGGAGTCTTTAAGATATGATGGCCATGTTTTAGAGTGCGGGGATGTACCCACTTGAAATGAAAGAAGTTACTGTCTAATACTATTTTATACATTATGATGGTGAGCTGGAGAATAATGAAGGCCACTGTTCTACTAACAAGGCCCTTGTTAGTCAAGTGGTGGCCTTCATTAATCTCCAACTCTCCATCAATAATGTATAAAATATTATAATGAATAAAATATTAGTAAAAAATACCCCCATTCATTTCAATGGTGCACACTCCTGCAGTCTCCTTTGCCCTATGTCATAATGTACCTGGGTGTAGGGATGTGGACATCAGCTCCCGGGGTGAGGGGGCATAAACCTGACTTTAGCTGGGCTCCATTAGTTTGTGTATACCTTAACGCTCACCTGTCTGTGAATGCAAGGGACAGCTCTAAAGTGTCTAACATCTCTAAAAGGTACAACTTTTTTGTTTTGACTGACTAGTGATATGCAGACCAGGAAAAAATCAAATGTATAAGATTCATCAGTATATACTCCAAAGCAGTGCATCGGATTTGGGCTTAAACCTACCCAGTTACTAACCAGTTTTTTTCCTGGCTGATGTTCTGCCCCCCCACACAAAAAGAATGTTGTCCCAATTTTTCTCCCCAACTCCATTCCATTCAATACCCACCCCTTATGGGTCATGAAGCTGCCCCAAGGTGAAGAAATGTGAAGAATACATCAATATTTCAGTCCTTCCTCCTTTCCCAATCTCCCTGTAAAAAAAAAAATATTTACGTTTACCTACCCGGTCATATGGTCAGAACCTACAGCCTGGCATAGTGTACCATCAGCCCAGTTTTCAGTATGCTCCCCCTCTCTCCTTCTGCCAGAAGCTGAATGCTAGAACTGACCATCACAGGTCCCCAACGTGGTCCTCAAGCAAGTCACCTCACCAACCGAACCCACCCAACCTGGATTGCTTGCTTCTTGCTTGGTTGCTGCTGTGGCTGCCTCTGCATTGCACTGATCAAGGCCTATGAAGGCCACCCACACCACTGTCACCACTGCTGCTAAGCCTAGCTTGCTGCCGTTGGAGTCTATGCTGTTTTTGTTTTTGCAAAGTAAGCCTATTAGGGTAAGTAGGTAGCCTAGTCTTGAGTTATCTTCTAGCTCTTCCTCTGCCCCTTCAGCCACTGGGGGAGATGGAGACTCACTAAGAGTACAAAAATATGCTGCCATAACACTGGTTTTGAGAGTTCAGTGATCACTGACTCCTCTAAGCTATTGTGTGCAGTATGCCTACTCTGTGGTGGGAAAGACAGTGTCGCACTTGCAAGGCTCATGTGCTCTTTCATGGCTGGAGCTCATCCACATAACAAGTGATTGTGCCACTGCTAATAGGTGGAGAGAGTGGACAACACAATACAGACACAGTTAAATCTGGAGAGTACCTGCAGAGTGAGCACACACAGGCCAGGTGGGCACTAATTGCGCAAAATATTAAATCCAAATTTAAAGCCATTTTTGCCATACCATAAGAACAACCAAGGCACAAATACAGGAGGCAACTGTTCCCTTCTGCCCTACCTAAATGGCACCCCTGCTTACTGGTAGAAATGCATTCTCAGGTGCTAATGCAATGGTTTCCACTGTTTTCTGAGGTACTGAGCTCCATGTTTCATGATGTGTCCTGATCATGTGGGTTAGTGTCCCTCAGTGTCCCTCATTTTGAGTGTCCATGTCCCTCATTTCAGTGACAAAATGTGAGGTATGGTGTATGCTTCCAAGACCCTACTCAGCACAAAGAGTGCTGAGCATGGCCATAGTGTATATACTCCATACAGAATGACAAACAGAAAGTAAGTGAAATGAAACAGTCATGGAGAAACACATTTGTAGCACTAAATATGCATAAGGGATTTGCATGGTCCAAAACAAAAAGGATAGGCTTCACAACACAGAGGTCCCTCTTCTTACATTTGGAATGAGGATGTTGACTGGCTATATCCTAGGCATTTAATGCAGTAAGCAAACAATACCTTACAAATTAATGGCGATTTAATGATAAAAATCAAAAGCCATTAAACAACTTGCAAAAGGATCAGAATTAATGTGTTTATCTACTTTTTACGGGAATTCAAATAAAAATGTATTTTAATGACTCTAATTTCTAGTAGTAGTATAAGAAATAGAAAATGTTTTTTTAGATGAGATTTGTACCAACTTATCTGCAGCACACATTGCAAGCATGCAGCATGTGAAACTGATGTGATGCTTAAATGTTCACACCAGCTTAACTGCTGCACTAATGTTCAAGTGTGCAACACGCTAATCTGATGTAATTTTTAGAAGATGTTCACACCAGCTTACCTGCTGTGCACATGTCAATCTTGCAGCATGCAAACTTGATTTGATTTTTAGACCTGGTTCACTTAAGATCACTTTGTGTAAGCAAACTGCATGCAAACATTGCACAATTAAGCATGTGGCATGCATTCTACATGTACACAGCACACCTATATTTCTGTAAGGGAAGATAACAAAAGGAAAAAAGTAATAGTAATACAAAGAAGCAAGATCAAAGTGCATATAATGAATCTGTACAGTTAGAAGGGGCAATATAAAAATTTGGTATACTGATAGCACAAGACCTGAGATAAAGAGCAAAATGCACATTGCACAAGGAGGACAATATGACCGAACAGGGAAAACCCAGAACGAAATACTTAGGCCCTCAGTCATTTGAATAAGGGAAGGACCAGTCACCCAGGGCAAGTGCTGGAAGATAAGTCTTTCAAGTAGTTCCATAAGGATCTTTTAAAGAGGTAGTGAGAGGAGACACCTTGAACAGACAGTGGGAGAGAGTTCCAGAGCATAGAGGCACATGCAGCAAAGGCCTGATCTCTCTTTGCAGGGCACAATTTAGGGACAGAAAGCAGGGACAAGTCATTGGATCTTAAGGTGTAACCAAAGTTAGTAGCCCTTAGCTTCTGTCCCAGGATGGGTGGGGTTGCAGCTCGAAGTACCTAAGCTACAAACACCCCAGGACAAAAGCATGACTATTGAGGGGATAACCATCTAAGTTAGCAGTAAAGTTCTCAGTAGTATATGAAGCAGGCTGCTGAGATGGTGAAACAACACATAATATTGCATACTACTATACTTCCCATTTGGACAAGAGGGACTTAGCAGTATTGGTGTAGATAAGGACCAGAAGTGCTGTGAGGGTGGGGATGCATTTGGTTCTGTAAGCCATGCCAGTCTTACCATTCACATTCCTGCATACATTAGAAATGTGCAAGAAGAGATCCAGTTGGAGGTTGAGGGTGACACCAAGGTATTTGAAAGAACAGGCAGTGGTCAGGGGCAAACTACTGCTACTTGACATAACCAGGGACCCAGGACATGAGCTGAATTTTGCCCAAGATGAAAAGTACAATTTCTACAGCAGTAGAGTTAGTTCAAGGTCCCTTTGTTTAGAAAAGTAATTGGTCAGAGATCTCTACTCTATCGTGCCCCTCTTTTTCTTAATTCCCTGCCGGGAGAAATGATAAACTACAGAACGGTCTTCAAATTTAAAAAGAAACTAATCCCTTTTCTGAAGGATAAACAGGAATGTACATGTAATTTATACTGTATACAGAGATCCATAGATACATAGACAGTGTTGGCAGATAAGGGCCTACGACCCACCCAGTCTGCCCATTTGAGCTTATAAGTTCACTTTATGTTTTCCTAGAAGTCTGTTGCCCCTTACCCCTGACATCCAGAATTTCTTGATGTCTATCCCACGCATTCTTAAATCCCGTGATTGTTTCAGCCCACACCACTTCCTCTGGCAGGGTGTTCTACTTGTCCACCACCTGTTCTGTGAAGAAATTCTTCCTCACATTTCCTCTGAATCACCCTCCCTCCAACTTCATCCCATGCGCTGTAGTCCTGGAACATCTTTTTTTTGCTTACAAATAGTGTATTCCTGCATCCTATTAGTCCCTGTATAATACTTGTATGTTCCTATCATATCCCCTCTCTCCCTCCTCTCCTCCAGGGAGTACATATTCAAGTCCTTCAACCTGTCCTCATAGGACTTGTGATGCAATCCATGTACCATCTTTGTTGCCCTCCTCTGAACCTTCTCTACCCTGTCTATGTCCTTACATAGGTAAGGTCTCCAGAACTATACACTGTACTCCAGGTGGGGCCTCACTAGTGTCTTGTATAGTGGAATTATGACATCCCTTTTCCTACTGGTGATGCCCCTACCTATGCATCCCAGCATCCTATTTGCTTTACCTGCTGCCTTGTCACACTGCTGAAATGATAACCCCAAGATCCCTTTCCTGCTTGGTGCATGCTATATCCTCACCCCCTAACTGATATATTGTGCCAGGGTGTTTGTGCCCCATATGCATTATCTTGCACTTCTTTGCATTGAATTTCAACTGCCAAACCCCTGACCATTCTTCAAGTGTCTGCAGGTCTCTTCTCATTCTGTCTACACCCTCTGGTGTGTCTACTCTGTTACAAAGCTTTGTGTCATCAATGAACAGGGAAATTCTGCCTTCTAGGTCCTGCGCAATGTCACTGATAAAGATGTTGAATAGAACTGGTCCCAGCACTGATCCCTGTGGTACCCACTGGTCACTCTTCTCTCTGTGAAGTGACAACCATTTACCACCACCCTCTGTGTCCTGCGCCTGGCCAATTACCAACCCACCACACTACAGTCCTGCCCACACCCATATTCTCCAGTTTGTGTAATAGCCTTCTATGTGGCACAGTGTCAAAGGCCTTGCTGAAGTCCAGATAGGCCAGGTCCACTGCCCTCCCCTGATCCACCTCCCTAGTCACCCATTTGAAAAATTCAACAAGGTCGGTCTGACATGACCTCCCCCTTGTGAAACCATGCTGCCTTGGGTCCTGTAGTCCAGTTACAACCAGATGTTCCACCAATCTCTCCTTCAGTAGTGCTTCCATGATCTTCCTCACTACCAAGGTGAGGCTAACTGGTATAGTTACCTGCTTCATCTTTGTTCGCACTTTTGTATAAGGGGACTACATCTGCTGTCCTCCAGTCTTTGGGTACCTCCCCTGTTTCCAGTGATCAGCTAAACAGGATTACCAGAGGTTCAGCCACCACCTCTCTTAATTCCTTAGGGACCCTGGGATGCACTCCATCTAGCCCCATTGCTTTATCAACTCTTATTTCTTCCAGTTCCTTTAGGACCCTTTTTCATGTAATTTGACTTGTGTCCATTTCTGTACCATTCCCACCCCTTGTACTCCCTTCAGGCCTATTACCCTCCTCTTAGTAAAGACTGAGCAGAAATACCTGTTCAATATGTCAGCTTTACTGTTGTCATCCTCCATGCGGCCCCCATCCACCCCCTTCAGTCTCACTATCCCTCCCTTTGCCTTTCTTTTTTCATTTATGTACCTGTAAAAGGTGTTGTCCCCTCTTCCCACTGATTTTGCAGTGTGCTCTTCTGTCTGAGCTTTGGCTTCCCTTACTGACCTCCCTACCTCCCTTTGCTTCTCCTGGTACTTCTCCCTATCCCATTCTGCCTGTGTCTTTTTGTATTGCCTGAATGCAATCTTTTTGGTTTTCACTTTCTTTGCTACCTCCTTGGAAAACCATAATGGCCTCTTCTTCCTTTTCCCCTTGCTAACCTGCTTAATGCATAATTCTGTTGCTCTTGTAATCCCCGTTTTAAATACTGCCCACTGTTCCTCAACCACTGATTCCTGCCCCATTCCCCTTACTGCCTCTTTCAAGCATCTCCCCATTTTCCCAAAGTTTTCCCCCTAAAATCCAGGATACATGTTTTTATGTGGTTTGTTTCTTCTCCTTCTGTGATTTCAAACCACAATGACTGGTGGTCACTGTTCCCCAGGTGCTCCCCCACTGTTACCCCCATCACACTGTCCCTGTTTGTGAGCACAGGGTCCATTATTGCCTTCTGCCAAGTTGGTTCCATAACCAGTTACTTGAGGAAGGCACCTTGAAGGGAGTTCAGGATAAATCTGCTCCTAGTTGATGCTGCTGTTGGGATGCTCCAGTCCACATCTGGAACACTGAGGTCTCCAACCAGCACTACCTCACCCTTGTCTGCCATCCTTTGGATGGCTAGCATCAGCTCCCTATCTGTTCCTTACTCCTGGGATGGTGGTCTATAGACCACACCTGTGCAGATGGCTGGCCCCATTTTCCTTTCCAGCTTAACCCACAGTATCTCTCCCCAATTTTGTTCCACATGGATCTCTGTGGCCTTTGTGTCATTTTTCACATAACGTGCCACTCCTCCTCCCTTTCTACCTGCCCTGTATCTTCTTTTTTTTTCAACATGTGAAAGTTTATTATTTTTCCAAGTTACAAGCTTCAACATTGCCAAAAACCAAGGATAAGGCAATGATGTCAAACATAAAGAGATGGCTCTTTTCAATACAGTAGCCATATACTTACAGTACAATTATTAACATAGAAGATAGGAGTCTTCAGTGAGCTAATAAAGTTATGACCCAGCATAGACTACTTAATTAACCATCAACAGGAACAAAATTATTAGGATAGAAAAAGGTAATATTTAAAGTGGTCATCTAACATGAAGAACTCTATCTAATATTTTGCTACAGGTACTTCCAGGTGGGTTAGGGATGAACATTGGAAGGCTAGGCCTGTAGTTCAATGAACAAACAGCCAGCCACTCCAACTTCCTGAGCTTTATAAGCAGTTCCTCTCAGCCTCATTATGAAGCACTTTTTCTTTGCAGCTGGAGGCTCTGTTGGTCTGTCCTCTGAGCAGGCTGTGGCCTACTCACCCCTCCCCCCACCTACTGTTTCTGTGTGTCTCTGCTGGACTTCGGTGTTTATTTTCCTGTTTCTAGTTTGTATCTCTTCTCCGGCTGTGTGCTTCCCTGTGTTTTGTGTCTCCTGTTTTTGGGCCTTGTTCCCTGTTTTCTGTTTTGCTGTGTTTTGGTTTTGTCTTTTTTGGGGCTTTGTTTCTAAGCTCCAAGCATACTGCTACTCAGTATTCATACTACTGCTTTCAGTTACCTACAACTGCAGCCACTGCTACAGTTTACTCAAATTACTATTGTACCCAGAGCTCGTGTTTTTACACTGTTGCTCACCACACTCAAACTACTGCAATGCAACTGCAATCATTATATGTGTGTTTCAGTTCAGCCATAGCTGCTCCATTTGCATACTCAATTTTTTTCACCTGACACAGGTTTACTCTGACCCTAGCTGTGCTGCTCATTCATGCTCTCATTCTACTTGCAGCTTCATTGCACTGCTTGGCTACACCTGTTTTCAGTGCATTGTCTCCATGTTTTATTGCAGTTACAACTCTGAGGTCAGCCAACTAAGCTCCTGCTGAAGCTGTTAATATAGCTTTATTATTATTAAATCCTGCCTCTCCGCTGAAACTCCTCAGAGTATTTGTCACCTTGATCTGGCTATTCATGTCTGTCTGGCTTGCCCCCATTCAGTGCTGTTTCATTGCTACATGTTATGCAGACCTCCATGCAGGTCCACCTATCACTACTACTGTTTATTGACCTATGTACAGGTCCACACTTGCTTATGCTATCATTGCTCATTGCTTATGCAGATCATTGCTTCATGCCTACTGCCATCTCTTCGGCTTCTGCCTCAGGGATTCTGCTGCACTCAATTCTGCATTCAACCTTGCAAGGTCTCAGCACTCAATGCTCATTTTAATCTCAGCACACCATGCTCATTTAGCTCACCAGCTTTTCAGCTCTCAATCAATTTTTGGGGCATGCCAGCCATTCTATTTGGGCGGAGGATTCCTGCAGCCAACGGTCTAGCTCTGCATTTAGTCTGCATCTTGAGCATGTCCAACTTGGGGGGGGGATCTTTCTCACCTGGCCCATAGCTGGGAATGTCCTTCTCCTGGGCTTAGCTTTAGCTGGCTGCTATGTGACAGCAGCTCCTGGTGTAGAATTTAAGACTAGCGGTGAAGGCTGTAAAAAGTTACCTCCTTTGGCTCTAGTGTTCCACTATAATGGTTAGCCATTGACTTTAGTGGTTTCCCTAGCAAGGCACCCTCACCACATTCTCCCTACGACTGCCTCTGGTTCACCTAATTTGAGTTTAGGGAGGGTAGACCAGGTGAGTGCCTCAGCAGTTGTTGTGCTCTTCCTGTGCCTTGGATGCATGTATTATTGCAGAGTTTTCTCGTAACCTTCCATGGCGTTCCCGCTAGAGGGTTTGAGTGAGATCCTTCCTCCAAATTGGAATATTTTCTACCTCCTTTTAATTGGGTTTTCAAAATTACAGCTGCAGAGCCATCACTAAATAAACTATCCTATACCTGGAGGGAAGGAGACTAGGCCTTTGATCCTCAACATTTCCTCCTCATAGTGTTTTTTTCTCTCCCCCATTGCCTCAAGTCATAACTGTTAGTCAGCATAGTAGTGTCCCCTAGTTTCTTTAGGTAGATTCCGCTGTTGGATGGAGGCAGAGGATGCCCTGCCATTCCCTCTCTCCTTAAAGGATTCCCTAATTCTCAATGCAAACCATTAGTATCATGTTATGCAAACCTGGGCATTTCATTACATTATCAACTTGAGCATCTCATTACGTTATCAATATGTCTATGCTTCTCTACTACGTCACAGTTACTGCTACTATGTCACAGTTACTGCTTGCTCATATGCTTCACGTTGCCTCATTCCTTCGGGATATGTTTGTACTACATTTCTTTGGGGAATTCCTAAGGTACCTTTAGCCATGGGAATCATTCTGTGGCACCTCTAGAGGTGCAAGTCTCTCCTAGGGTTCCTTGCCTTTCGTACTCCTACAGGGTTGTAATTCATCTGGAATAGAGAGTGTGAATGGCCAAAACCAAACTAACACAGTTGCACAAGCATAACACTATACTGGCTGCACAGGATATTGAATTGGAAGGCTAGGCCTGTAGTTCAATGAATAAGCACCCAGCCACTCCCATTTCCTGAGCTATATAAGCAGTTCCTCTCAGCCTCATTGTGAAGCACTTTTTCTTTGCCCCACCATCCTCCCTTCCTCTTCCAGTGGCAGCACTTCTCTCCTTATGGGGATTCCAAAGGTACCTTTAGCCTCAGGAATCGTCCCTTGGCACCTCTTGGGGTGGAACCCTCTCCAAGGGTTCCTTACCTTTCGTACCCCTACAGGGTGGTAATTCCTCTGGAATAGAGAGTGTGAATGGCCAAAACCAAACTAACACAGTTGCACAAGCATAACATTATACTGGCTGCACAGGACATTGAACAGTAAGGTTTATAGTGAGCAGGAATCCTATGATGGTGGCTTGGCAGGAAGGGGGTGTAGGACTGTGCACAAGTGTGATTGTAAATATGCACCCCACTTATTTTGATATTTGCTAAGTTGGCTTAGGTGGGAAAAAGAGAGCCTCTCCAGGGTGGTTGTCTGTGCCAGAGCCGACCTCTATGCTGAAAGAGGGGGAGGGTTGAGCTTTCTCCAATGCATCAGGACTGCATGTTTGGCTTCCAGGTAAGCCACTAATGTCCATTTTTGAAGAGAGGAAGGCAACCTGTCTAGTGAGGTGGAGTCCCCAAGCAGTAGCATTGAGTTCAAGTGTGTGATGGGATGACCTACAACTCTAGAGCATTCTGCAAGCACCATGTACCAGAAGGGAGTAATCTTTGGGCATCCCCAAAGAATGTGGAGGAGATGGGCAGAGGGCTGATGGCATCTCCAACAGGAGGAGTGGTTGAGGAGGCCCATACAATGTAGGCACTCTGTGGCTCTGTACCATCTCAGTAGGATTTTCTGCTGGATAGTTTGGCTTTTAGCATCCCTGTAGGCAGTCTGAGCAAGCTTTAAACACCACCTCCATGTGTCAGTGGAGAGGGTGGCCCCAAGTTTGGTCTCCCAGTGCTTTCTACAGGCATCGGTGGTATCAAGTTGGGCTTCTCTCATGGTCCTATAAAAGCCACCTGTGATGCCTTTTTGGGAGGTGGACTTATGGAGTGAACTGAGCCATGCACAGTGAGAGTCCTCAGTCAGCTGGGTCTGCAACTCCGTAACTGCACTTTGGATTTGTAGAAACTTCCAAAAGTCTCTAGCTGGAAGGGGGTAGTGTCTCTATAATTGATCATTGGACATCAGGTCTGGCGTGCCTGGAATATAAAGGTCCTGGAGGACTGCAATGCCACTGGAGGCCCAGCTCTCCCAGTGTACCAGCTTACAGCCTATGTGCAGAAGCTTATTATACCAAAGGGAAGTGTAAAGCACCCAGGGGGGCACAGGCCTTCCTCAGGGTGCAAGAAAGAGCCATGCACTGCCTCCATGCTTGCAAGGTCTCAGTTATGACTGTGGTGGGGCATTTGATTCAGGAAAAGGCAGGCTGAAGCAGAGACCACAGCTCTGTACCTGACACAAGCCTTTGCTCCATGTCCACTCAGGGGGAAGAGATGGGGAAGGGACAAACCACTTTGAAGCCTGGGCAGTAATGAAGGCTAACTGGTAATGCTGAAAACATGGGAGCCCCATACCACCATGGGACCAGTGGGCACACATTTTCACCTTGCTCCGTCTGCGGGCTTTCCCCTCCCAGAATATAAGGGAAACCATCTTGTCTATTGTACGGAATAACTTAGGAGATAGCTGGATGGGGAGATTATTAAATAAGTATGAAAGCTTTGGGAGGAAGAACATATGCACAGCTTCTACTTTGCTATGAAGTGACAGGTGGAGCTTACACCATCGGTCCGCTTCTGCTGAGAGAGAGGCAAGCAAGGGGTAAAAGTTGATGGCTTCCAAGTCTTGCCATCTCCTGGGGATAGTTACCCCCAGGTATGAGAAGCTCTCTGGGGCCCATGTAATGTCATTGCCAGCCAGACAGTCTTTGGAACAGGAGTTATTGAGGGGGGCTAAGATAGTTTTTTTATTCTGATTTACTGTCAAACCAGAGAGTTCTGCAAAATCCCGCAGAATGCCCAGGGCCTTTGGGAGGGACAAGCTAGGTTGAGAGATGGTGATACGGAGGTCATCTGCATAGGCATTTACAAGATAGGTTTGGTCTCAGACTGTGATGCCCGAGACATCCTTAGTGAGTATGAGCTTCGGGATTAAAGGGTCCAGTGCTACAAGAAAAAGCAAGGGGGAATGGGGGTATCCCTGATGAGTGCCCCGATGTAACTAGATGGGGGAGATATTTTTGTTTGTTAAGATCTTAGTAAGTGGTGCATTGTATGAGGAAGAGACCCAGCCCTGGAAATAAGGGTCAAACCCATAAATCCAAAGTATCTTGTGCAGGTACCCCCATTCCAAGGAGTCAAATGCCTTTGAGAAATCAATTGCCAAGGCTGCTGCTGGATCTGGGGATTGTAGAGCCAACCATTTAAGGTTCAGAACTTGCCTGAGGTTGTCTGCCACCACTTTTCCTTTGGTGAATCCCACCTGGGAGTGGTGAATAATGGAGGGAAGGACTGACATCATCCATGTAGCCAGTATTTTTGCTGCAATTTGTGTGTCCATGGACAAAAGTGAAATTGGGTGGAAGTTGGCATAGGCTAAGGGGTTATTAGACTTTTTCAGTAGCAGTGTTACCCGTGCTTCCCTCATTGAGGCAGGGAGGGTACCAGCAGCATGTAACTCTTGCAAGGCTGAGAGGAGCAGAGAAGAGATTTCCTCAATTATCACTTGGTACAACTCCACAGTCATCCCATTGAGACCTGGGTCTTTCCCATTAGCCATTTGGAGGAGGGCTGTGTGTAGCTCTTGGGCAGTGAAGGGTTTCTCCACAAGCTCTACCGACTCAAGAGGAAGGGTTGTGATGTCAACTAAGGCACAGAACTCTCAGATCAACCGGGACAGATCGTCATTTGTCAGTGATGCCCGGGACTGGTAGATTGTCTGGTAGTAGTTGCTCATAGTGCAGATAATGCCTTGGGGATCTGAGACAATTGAGTCCTTGGGGTCTCTCAGGTCATGTATGTGGGAGGCAGATTGTTGTTTTCAGAGTTGGTAAGCCAAAAGCTTGCTGCCCTTTTTGCTCCCTTCCTAAAAGGTGTGCTTTGATCGAAGGAGATGCCATTCCACCTTCCTCTGGAGGAGGCTGTTGATCCGTTATTTAAGCCCTGTGATTGAAGCAACTAGGGGGTGGTCATTGTGAGCAAGTGGGAAGGCTTTAAATCTAGACTCCAAGGTGGTGAGCTCCATCTATAGTTTGGAGAGTTCAGCCTTCCTTGCCTTGTTCTTTGTGGCTGTGAATGAGATGATCCTGCTCCTCAGGACTGCCTTAAATGCCTCCCAAACAGTACCTACTTAACCTCCCCCCCGCATTCTGTTGGAAATAGGTCTTAACTTCATCCCTATCCATCTTTTGAAACTCCTGATCCTGAAGGAACAGGGGGTTACAGAACCACCTGGTGCTAGTCGGCCCCGTCCTGCTGGGAGGTAGTGAAGAAGGATGGGAGTATGGTCAGAAATAAGGATGTTCTGAACTTTGGTATCAGTAATTCCCCATAAGGCCTCCCCATTGGCCAACCAGAAATCAAGATGACTAAAGGAGGCATGAACGGGAGGAAGAAGGTGTAATCCCTTCCACTAGGGTGGTTCTGTCTCCAGGGGTCAATGAGTCCCCATTCATTCATAAGTTCCTGTAAGGCCACCCTCGCCTTGGGGGGGGTGGACTTCGTTTTATCCAGGAAAATGTCCAGGATGAGATTGAAGTCACCCCCTAAGATAATGGGCAAGTTGGGGTGGTCCCTAGTGATAGAGGTAATGGCCTGTCCTATTCCCAGCACTGGGTCTGTTGAATCAGTGTTGGAGTCGTATATATTGGCAATTACTGCCCCACCCCCTGCATAGGAAAATCAGGCTACTACCCATCACCCCTGGCTGTCGGTTTGGAATTCCTCCATGGCCCAGGGACAGGCTTTGTGTAGCAAGATAACCACCACCCTAGTTTTGTTTGGGGCAGAGCTAGACCAAATCCTACCCACCCACATCTTCTGGAGCCATGTTACTGTCTTAGCAGTGAGGTGGGTGTCCTGAATGAGGGCAATGTCAGCACAGAGGGAGCAGAGGTGATGCAATACCTTCATTCACTTCACAGGGTGATTTAAACCCTTAACATTCCAGGAGACCCACCTCATGCTTGTAGGTGGAGTCCCAGCCATGGCACAGTCAGCACAGAAAAAAAGGGGAACTTCACTTACCTGTAGATGATGAATTAACAGAGGAATTTATAGATACCCCAAGCTGTGTAGCATCCACCCAGCTACTGCCCCTACCCTCATCCCAAGAAGATTCTGGAAGGATCTGTAGCAAAGGGTTGGCAATGCTATCAGAGATTTTCTAGACTAGTAGTGAAATAATCTATTTTATAAGAAAAACAAAACACAGAACCAAGTTAGTAAAGCAATAGAAACAGCAAACAATAGTTAACTAGTAAATATCAATAAGAACAGCCGCAGGTTTGTGCCAGTAGGTATAACCTGTGTAACCACTAAGGGTGCAGAGATAAGCACGTTTGGAGTCATACCAATACAGTTGGTACACCTGAGCAATGCTAGCTCACAACACCCAACAGAGGTAGAGAGAAGGATACCAATAGTGGGGTCCATCCCTGCCCAGGTCCAGTTACTCTGGAGTGTGATCCTAGGAGATCAGGGAAACAGGAGAAGGGTCTGGGGAGGATAGGCAAGGCCAGTGTAATGAGGATGGAGGTGAGGAGCTGATTGCCACATGAAAAAGCTGAAGTAGCCCAGCTGCTCAATATGGTGATGGTTGGAGTCTTCTGGTCGGTATGTATCAGTAGGGAGACACTGACTAAGAGTGTCAGGAGTGACAGTACCCGCCCACATAGTAAGTTGCACAGCAGATCTGCCTCTCAGATGGAATCAGAAATTAAGCTGTAATGCCCCACATATATAAAAAGAGAGGAGGAGATAACAAAGAAACAGCCAGAGGGCCATGCAGCCCCATTCTGGGCTGGCAGTTAGCCAGTACATGAGTGGGTTAGCTGTACAGTCTTCGACTTAAAAAAGACTGCCAGGAAGTGCGTCCCATTTGAGAATAACCCTCATCTTGAAGAGGGCAGTGGGGAAGGGCACTAGAAAGGTATGAACCTGGGGCCATCAGGTGTTCATCGCCCTATTATCTGGGCAGGATAGTTCCACTGACCCTGCGATTGAGGTGAGAACTGCCTGTACCGCCTCGGTAAATTTTGAAACCCTTAAACAATGCAAATAAGAAAAAACTGTGTTCATAATGTTACTGTCACAGGGTTCATGACTCAGTCTACATGGGTCATCCATCTGGTCCAGCCACAGGAGGATTAGTGGGAGGTGCACTCTGACATGATCTCTGTGGGATCCCCTGCGAAACTGCTGCATCGAATGTCAGAAGGCCCGGTCTGACTGGTAAAGGGGAGTTATCTGCGGTGGCCTTGGTCATTTCTATTTCAGCCTCCCAGTCCAAGGAAGGATTAGTGTTCATCTCATCCAGTATATCCTCTGACTTTTGCACATCTCCATCTTCAGAGATAGAATCTCCTTTTATGAGCATGGCTTGGGGGGAGGCTTCAACATGGCTCACAATTATCCTTCCTTGGCTTCGAGAGCATGATCTCTGTCTGCTTGTTCGAACTGCAGGTGTCTGGTTGAGAGGCGGAGGAGGTGAGGTGTGCTTCATCTGGGGGGATTCACTATTTTCATGCTGTGAGTCCGAAAACTTCAGTCGGCTTCTTGAACTAGAGCTTGGGGGCCAAGTAGAGTGCTGCGCCTTCCATCCCTGAAGTGCATCCCCTGGAAGCTGTGTCTCAGAACTTTGGTTTCTCCTCTGTTGAGCCCCTCCCGGTGCCCAGAGGCATCTGGGAGATGTAGTTGCCAATACCACATCAGGCCAGTACTTTGCCAGCTAACTTTCTAACTCTCTTGGGGACTGTGCCAGGATTTCCCTTCCCTCTTTGGAGACATACAGGGAGGTGGGCCTTCTCATTTGATATTTGTATCCATATGCCATTAATACTTTTCTGAGAGACACAAATGCTTTTCTTCTCATCACCACCTCATGTGAGCAGTCTTGAAAAAACAAAATTCTGGACCCCTTCCACACAATATTCCCCAAGTCTCTTGTTGCTCTAAGAAGCTTTCCTTTAGTTGAATAGCATAGTAGGTAGGCAATAATGGGCCAAGGGGGAGAGGTGCGGTGATCTGTTTTTATAAACAGGTTGTGGTGGGCTCTCTCCACATCAATTGGATCTTTTCACCTATCTCCCAACACTTTAGGCAGCTAGTCATTTAGGAATCTCTCCATGTTAGACCCATCCACACCCTCAGGGATGCCGAGTATCTGGATGTTATTCTGGCGTCCCCAATTCTCCTGGTCCTCAGCCCTTTCCCACAGTTTGGCCAGATTATATTCATGTTCTTGCAGGTGCCTCAATACTTGCACATGCTGATCTTCCAGCCTGTCTGTGAATTGCTCCAGCACATTGGCTTGGTCCTCTAGCTTTCAGGCATCTGCCACAGTCCCTGTAAGGACGTTAGAAATGCCACCGATCTTGTGAAAGAGTGTTTCTAACATTTGAGTAATATAGGCCAGGGGTCCCTGATTGAGATTGCTGTGGGGGGTCCAAGCAGACCCGGAAGGAGAGCTCAGAGAGGTGCCGGCTCAGCCATGCCACTGGTCCATAGTTCCCATCACAGTCTGAGCAAGTGACTGGGGAGCCGAGAGTGGCGAACAGAGCACTATCACTGGTCCCTTAGAATAGGTTGATGCTACTGTTCTGGAGAGGGAAATGAAGATAGATCACGTCAGGGCCTAGAGGTTCGCTGGGTGTATGCTGGCTGATAGGCTGACTGGAGCAACAACTATGAGTACCTGGCAGACTCAGATGCAAAATGGCTAGTAGGCAGTCAGGGGAAGGTAGGTGATTAAAAGTCCATCCTCAGGGCTGATCAGGCAGAGAGATCACATTGAATACCCGCCGATTATGCCTGGTAAGGGACGGAGCTGTGGGATTATGCAGCCGCCATGTCTCTGCTAAGGCCACACCCCCCTGCCTGTCTCTTCTGAATATGTTGCAGCCAGATATGGCCATCTCCCAGTCATGATTATCATTATACCAGGTTTCTGTGATGGCCACAATGTCCAGGTCAGACTGCACCATGACAGCCTCCATATCCTCCATCTTGTTGCTAAGGCTCCTGGCATTGGCACACATGGATTTCCATGATTTGAACTCCCTAGACTGTTTAGCTGTTCTACTCCAGCCCCTTCCTTGGTTGTCATTTATCCCTGGTTCTCCCTGCTGTCTGCCCTTCTGTTGATTTTTGCCCCTTTTCTGCCTATCCACCTCTTGGGCACTTATCTCCACCTTTTGCACACTGCTTTGTAGAGATATCCACTCTTCCTGTTCACTGGTTCCACTGCTAGCTGTGGGGGGGTGGGCAATTAGGTACCATCCTTGCTGGCCTGCCACCCCTTGGCTAGTTTAAATGCTTGTCCATATAGCATTTAAACCTATCATTGAGTGCTTGGATTCTCCTCCAGGATGGATGCAGACCGTCAGGCTTGAACAAGCCTCCATCCCTCCAGGTAGGTCCCCAGTCCCCAATGAATCCAAACCCTTTGTCACAGCACTAGTTCTTCAACCATGAGTTAAAGTTCCTGGTGCATGTGCCCTTATGCTGTCCCATGCCTGTCTCTGGTAGTATTTCTGAGAAGGTGACAGAAGTAGCTACTTGCTTGAGACCCCTCCCCAATTTCCTAAACTCTTTCTGAACTTCTTTTGGCTCACCATTTGCCAGGTCATTAGTACCTAGGTGGATAATGACATCCAGCTCACCTTCCCATCTTGCCTTCCCGGCAATCCCCAGGATCTTCCTCCCATCCCTCCATGCCATGGCACCTGGTAGGCACCTCACCTCCCTGTCCTCCCCTTCCCTCCCCTCCTGTGTTTCTAGCTGTATCCCTCTTATGATGGAGTCCCCCACCAGGATTTTCTTTCTCCTCTTCTGGGGACCACTGCTCTCCCCGCTGAGGTCACCTCCTTGGCTAACCTCCACATCCTTAACTTCCACTTCTCTGGGTACCTCTGTTTGGTTGTCCCCATTTGCCAGTGTGGCATATGAGCTCTGGAGAGGAATAGGATCTGGGATGTGCCTCTGCCTGACTGCCCTAACCCTTCCTGAGCCCACTGTCATCCAAGTGTTCCTCGTTCTCGGCATCCTTTGAGGCAGCAACATTGGACTGGGTGGTCTCTGGATAGGGGTGATGGTACTCCTGACCTAGTTTACTTCTGCTCTGAGTCTGGCTACCTCATCCTACAGTCCAGAGAGATGAATGAAGATAGGGCAGCATCTCAGCATCCAGAAGGTCTGCCTGAATATGGCTGCCTTGCAGCCACTGCATTGCACCACTCCCCATATTATACTGCACTTATACTGCTATTCCAGTACTTGTCTGTTACTGAAGCTTTCCTAGTTCCCTTTTTATTAATTTACTGTCCTAAAAATCCTGCCACTTATCCTCAGATACTTTTCATTAGAAAGGAAAAAATAAATAAAAAATGAGTCAAAACACTTGTCGTGCCGAGGGTGGGTTTCTTCCCCATTATGCCCCTCCTACTCCACAACCCCTATTATCCAATGTGCTTAGCTTCTGTCAATCAGATTTAACAGGGCATATAATTAAGAGTGGGGAGCAGGGGAAGGGGCAACAATTTGCAGCAATTAAAGACAGCAAAGAAATACACCACCACTACAAGCACAGCAAACTAGGTTTTAAAGTTTCAATAGCCCAAAAACAATTCTAAGTAAACACAGCAAAGAAATAACTGTCACTAAATACCCACAATCTAAATTTAAAACAAACATAGCAATGAGAAGTTACTGGAAAGCATTGAAATGGATCTGGATCCTTCCTCTTCTGGCTTCTGGCTTCTTCTGAAAAAACCAAAATCACTTGCTACCTCAACTCTGACTAAGCCCCATCTCCAGTTATCATGTAGCTGAGGTCAGAGGTCAGACAATTAGCACACACTAAGTGTTATTGCTATAGTGTATGTCTGTATATCCTTTTACTCTGTTATCGAACTGTATGTCAAAATTAATGCTGTATATGTATTTATTGTTTTATACTTGTCGCCTGTGAAAATGGGCATTAATGCTCATCAGGCCTACAAAAATAAAAAATAAATGAAATGAAAATGAAATTAGTTTTCTTTAGGTTAAGGACCAGCTTATTAGCTGATAGCCAGGACTGAATTAGGTGGGAGTCCTCATTTAGTTGGGAATTGATTATCTTAATATCCTGGGAGCTACAAGAGAGCACCAGATCATCTGCATTCAGGGTGAAGCTGCAATAGACAGGTACTGTATATGAAGGAGATAATTAATAAACAGTGAAAAAAGAATGGGATCCAGGATCAAACCTTAAGGGACATCAAGGGAGACAGGAGCCAATTCTAAGATTGTTCTATTAAATTTGTCTATCTGCTGTCTATCATATAGATAGCAGGCAAACCAGGCAAGCGTATGGTCAGATAGACTAAAGGAATGCTACTTGGTACAGAGAAGTTTGTAATCCACCAATCAAAAGCTTTGGGAAGATCAGCAAAGATCATTCTAGTTCACTGCCTCTGATCTATGGCCACCCAAAATTCAGAGGTGACCTTAGTAAGGGCAGTGGAGGTGCTATCCACTCCAGAAACCATGCTTCACCTGGGACAGCAGATCATGGGCTTGAATTTCAGAGTCCTGAGAATGCCACAAACTCCTGTGCATCGATCGTTTGGCTCAAGGGGTTTGTGGCATTCTCCCGGGTGGGAATCAGGATTTTCAATCCCAGGCACCAAATGCGACAAGTTAGACCAACTTTTTCCTGGTCTAACTTGTGCCATTTGGGGGACTCTTTTTATGGGGTGTATACCAAATCTTTGGTGCAAACTGCTGTAAATTGAGGAAACTGTCGCAACTGTGCCAAATGTACTAAAATCGGGTGAAATTGTATCAAAGGATTCTGGTGCAGCTGCAACAAAAAAGCAGGTTTGATACATGGCTTGACACAAGCCCTGCATCAACCTTTGAAAATCGAGCTCTCATGTCCATAAAGATATTTAGTAAAGTGGGAAGCTACAATTATCCAAGAAGGTTGTCTGTGGGTAATGGTTCTCTTATTCTTTTCTTTAGCTCCCCCAGAGATAATTGAATATCTTAAAAGATTACAGAAGTGTGGGCTGCTGCAAAAACTTTTCAAGCACTTCAATACCCTTTTCAGAAAATTCATTTTTCAAATTGACTGTACCCCAAAGTTTCACTCCTTATCTGGATTCAATTTCAAGTTTTTCGTTGACCATAAAAAGACTTACAATATTTAAACAGGCAAAGGACAATATAAATAATAACATGTACTTATTACCATGTACAACTTATTAAAACTTATCTGGAGCTTTTCAAGGGGATTTTACATTCAAAGCTGTGTTAAAACAATGTCTTCAATGTCTACAATGCCTTCCGGGCTCACCCCAAAGATTCCTGACCAGGCAATCACCCTTCCTGGCTACAATGTCTTCTGGGTTGATTGTAAGTCCAAAAGAGGTAGAGGGTGTGCCTTATATGTGAAAGACACTTTCCGAGGACACCCCATTGATTCCAATCTTCAAGTAACACCTGCTCAGATTCTTCCCATCAGGCTCCTATTAGGTGCCCACAATAAGGCCCTCACAGTTGTCACTGTTTACATGCCTCCTAAGGAACAGGGACCTGGTCTAACCGCTGTCCTTGACTTTGTCAAATCCCACCCATCGGACTCCGGAATCATCCTTCTTGGTGACTTTAACATTAATTGGCTCTCAGCTGAAGGTGGGTCATTTAAGGACTCTGTTATATCAGCTAATCTGACTCAAATGGTTGACTATGCAACCAGAAAGAACTACAGAACTGGGACCTGCACCCTACTAGACTGGATTCTAACCAACCACCCCTTTCGGACCACGAAAACCTCAGTCCTCCCTGACTCACTCAGTGACCACTCTCCTATCAGCTGTACCTGGTCAAACAAATTCTGTAAGTCCCCTCCAAAAATCATCACCAGCAGAGTCCTACCCTGTGGTCAGCTACCCCACCTCAAATTGCACCTCCGTCTGCAGGACTGGTCCCCCATCTTCAAGGCAACAGATACTAATACTGCACTGAAGCAATTTATTCACATTTTCAATGAAGCCTGTAATAAATGTGCCCCCCTCAAAAAGCGTAAAGTTAAATCGCTCACTAATCCTTGGCTGTCAGGAGACCTCCTAAAAAAACTTAAATCCAGGGACCACCTCTGGGAACTGGCTAGAAACTCCAGTAAGCAGCTCGACATCCAGAATTATAAACGGGCACAGAACAACTGCACCAAATCCATTCAGCAACAGAAATCTGACTACTATAAAAATGCCCTCACTAACTCCTGGGGAAATGGGAGAGATATCAGGAAAAACATTAAAGATGTCACTGAGAAGCAGTCAAAATCTTCGCCGAACATACTCAACATAAATGGGCACACTACACTCGACCCTAAAACTATTGCGAACACTTTTAACATTGCTTTCACTGACCTTAGCTGTGTTCTCCCCTCTGACATTTTCCAAGATGCATCAACTCCCACTTCCCAACTCCTCCACCCACGCCTGTCACCCACCTTTCTACTTTAAAGCACTAAAGAAACATCAAGTCTGAAACTACGTTGCCAAAGCCATCAGCAAATCTAGAACAAGCAATGACACACTTGACCTCAAGCTACTGGCCCTAATGCTTGACGAGGTACTTGGTCCCCCTCACCAAGATCTTTAATCTCTCTCTCTCTTTCCCTAAGCCAATTCCTGGACAAATGAAAAATGGCCACTGTTACCCCGATTCACAAAAGTGGAGATAAGACTGACCATGCAAACTTCCGCCCTATCTCCATTCTGCCTCCCCTATCGAAGGCACTGGAATGTATAGTAGAGGACCAACTTACCGAGCATCTGGACAATTATAATATTCTCTGTAAACAGCAACATGGCTTTAGAAAAGGTCATAGTACATCCTCTGCCTTACTTGAATTCACCGGCTCCATTCACAGCTCCCTTGACAATGGACAACTAACTGGTGCTATTTTCATCGACCTGACCAAAGCCTTCGATACTGTCCACCACTCCCTCCTGCTGAACCAACTAAAAAATGCTGGTCTCTCCAGTGATTCAATCTCTTGGTTCAAAAGCTATATTGAAAACCGCTCCCATTGTGTAAAAATCGAGGATGTGTACTCTGATTCCAAACCTGTCCTCTCTGGAATCCCCCAGGGTTCAATACTGGGCCCCCTACTCTTCAGCCTGTTCCTTAACACCCTACTGGACTCCTGCACTGAACATATCACGCTGTATGCTGATGATGCAGTAACCCTTGCCACACACCAGGACCCAAAGAAATTGCAAGAAAATCTCCAACTTGTCTTCTCCTTGGTTGAGAAGTGGTTCACAAAGCACAAACTGATCCTTAATCAAAAAAAAAAAAACCAAGGCCATGATCTTCAGCAGCTCCCATAATAAACATAAGCACTTCCAACTCTCCGTTATAACCAGACAAGGTGCCGCACTGGAACAGGTCAAAAACTTTAAATTCCTCTGGATCACCCTTGACCCTCACCTCTCCTACACTGCCCACATTGACCATGTTGCCAAAGCCACTAACTCCCAGCTAGGCCTGCTATTCCATCATAGGAAACACCTGACACACGAAGCCCTCACTGTCGCTGTCCAGAGGGCCATCATATCCATCATTGATTATGGCATTATCATTTACGTCTCTGCTACAACCACCGCACTCAAACATGTATCCACCACCCCCAACAAGGCCTGTCGTCTTGTCACTGGCTCCCAACGCCTAACTCACACCTGTGACCTCTATTCTCAAACTGGATGGTTGAATCTTGCCAATCAAATAAAACACCAAACTTGCATTACTGCTAAGAAAATCTTGCTGGGCCTTGCCCCCCTGGAGTCTGTGCCCTCATACAACCAAGAATCCACACCCGCCATACTAGGGGATTGAAACCTCAGCTTCTGAAAATCCCGCATTGCCGCATAACACATGGCCAAAGATCCTTTGCTTAGCGAGCTGCTAGTTGGTACAACGGTCTTCCCAGTGACATCTCATCCTCACTATCGCTAGCACTTTAAGACTGGCCGCCAACATTCACTGCCCAACCTCTGTGACTGTTGTGGCTAAACATGTCTTTTGGTTCCCTAGCTGAAGATGCCCTTTTGGATCCACATCTACTCCTGCACTTTGCCAGCACCCCCCTCCTATCTTCACCTCCCCTGCTGGCACATGACAAATGCCAAATGGCTGCACTACCTCTATTCTTACCCACCTTCCACCTCTCCTCTCCTCTCCTCTCTCTGTTCCCCCCACCTACCTCCCCTTTTCTCCCATCCACTTAGTTTCCCTGATTTCATCCTCCTCCTTTCCCTTTCCCCTCCCCAAAGCTTCACCTTATTGTTCTTTTTTCCTCTACAAGACTGTGTTTTTTTTTATTTTGTAAACTGTTATCTTTGCTTAGGTTTGTCTCAATTGTACCAATGACGTGGAACCTTTGTAAAAGAGCCTCGGCTCAAAGGTATTTGTAATCCTAGAACAAATAAATAAAAAAAAACAAAGAATAATAAACATTTAAATATATTTGCCAGATAGTCCACTGCCACAGTTCAGTGCATGTGTTTTAACTAATGTTGCATGCCTTATCGCCTATTACCAGGAGACAGCCTATACGTGCTTGCACACTATTATAGTTTTAGTTTTGTTTTGTAAATTTCAACCAGACTAATAGTCCTAGAGGTACAAGAAAAGAACCTTAAGTATACTGTACCACACAAGATACACTTCATCAGGTAGAATGCATCAAATCATAAGGAAATAAATTTTGCCTCAAAGCACTGTAGGGTCCCAACGGTGTCCATGCAGAGGATGCTGAACTGTCTTCCTCACTCACTTGAGCCTGTGGGCCCGTACACATGGAGTGCCACATGACAGTACATCTGCACTCTCACACTCCCTCAGGAGCAAAGGTTCAGCTGCAGCTAAGAAACTGACAACAGACACAGCTTAAGCTATGACTGGGAGAGCAGCCAACAGGTTCAAGTGCACTGAATGCTGCGTCTGAGCCGTAAGTGGTTGCAGAGCATTTGCTGCAGTAGTACTTTCCTATTTAGTGAATTGCAAGACATGATTCATGTATTCAGCTTAATATAACTGCATTTGCAATATTATTTGCAGTAACTAACTTTATCAGACAATCACTGAGAACTGTGTATGTAAAGGTGAAAATTCTGACCTAACCACTTTATCTTTACTTAATATTCTGTTCCCTCTCTGCTGAAATGATGTCTGTTTTTTTTTTTTGCAGCTACTTATTTTTTCTTCCCCTGGAGTCCTCTGCCAGCATCTGAATTCCCCCTTCCCATGCAGGCTCTGGGTATGAGACCCCCTTCCCATAACCCCATGACTTACCCTTCATGGCAGGGGATGGGAAGCGACTCAACCCACTGGACCTGATGAGCGTTCAGGGATGTGCCTTCCTGGGCCAACACAAAAGGGGACCATCATCATTTGCAGAGGACTCCATGTTTTCTTGTGTTTACTCTGTTCCCCTCGAGGTGTGGCATGCAATGGCGCCAGCGGAGGAAGCGTGCATGCTCCCGTGCGCGTCCCACCAAGCGTCTGCCACACTCGCCCTTTCTCTCAGCGCTGACGTACACCTCCCAGCCTCCACTAGGGTGGCAGGCAATCGCTGAGCCCTGCAATCCCCTCCTGGAGAAGGAGAGCAGTCCTAGGGATGCTCGATCCTTCTCCTCCCTCTGTCCCTTGAGAGCCCCATGTCCGTTCCAACATGGGTGCCGCACGTGGTGCAGTAGAGGCATCCAGTGCCTCAGCCCTCAGCACCACTGGGCTGACCTGATCAGTCTGTTTTTAAAGCAGGAACTGCTGGGTTATCTATACCCATTAAGTACCAATAATAATTTCCCTTAAAGCTGGCTCAGTGATGAAGGGGGCTGAAACATCTAATGTGCCTTATCTGTTCCCACACTGGTGATCTAACTTTGGGAAGGCACTCTGGCACTGGGGTCAGCTGGGAGGAAGAGGACTGAGTGTCCAATGGACTTCTCTCCTCTCCCTGGGTGGGGTGGGATGCCATCTCGCTCCTTGGATACCACCTGATGAAGAACAGGTGGCAGTGCCAGAGTGCTATCAATGTATTAGGGAGGGGCTGCAGTTCTGTAGTGTGTGTGCATGTCAAAGTGTATATGCTTATGTGCAGTCATGGCAAGGGGAGGATGGGAGAAAATGGAAAATGTGAATGTGATGGCTTAATGAAGCCCTGCCTTCCTGCTCCTGTTCTTACATTGCCACCTGACCAATACCCCCAGTTCTCAATGAGAGTCACCAGATGGGGAAGGATGCCCTTCTCCTTCCTGTCCCCTCCACTGAAGGCAATCTGTGGAGGAATACATGGGGCAAAGTGAGCCGGTGGGAGTGCCAGATGGAAGAGGCAGGGGCTGAGCTGAACGAGCCTGCCAGTGCCAACCCACAGGAAAAAAAACTAAACAAAAAAAAAATTTTCTAATTTCTGCAAATTTATGGTTATATTTAGTGACTTACACCATTCAGCCTGGCACTTGCTAAGGGTTAACAAGTTGTTATGGGATGATAATTTTCAATGTGTTTTGGATCCCCTTGATTAAAGACAAAGACCACCCGCGCTACCTTCCAAATGTCAGGTAGAATACTAGTAAACAGAGACATGTTAAATATATGTGAAATGGGTAAGGCCAGAAATGGGGTACCAAAACAGGGAACCAAGGCACAGGAGACTGGCTGGAAATTGTCATGATCAGGGTTAGCATTGGGAATAGACTGACCAACAGTCTTCCAACCTCACCAACTGTAACAGAGTTGAGGTAGAAGGTGGAGTGGAGCAACCATGAGCCAGGGGATAGCACAGTCTCATCCTGGGATGCAAGGCCTGTGAATTGGGAGGTGAGGGCAGAGAGATCTGAAAACTGTTTATTAAAAGCATTAGTTATAGTGCTAGGATTGCTACAATTAACCTCATCAATGAGCATATCATTAATTTGATAATTTAGAGAGCTGTCAAATATTTTTTAATGTTACATCAAAAACTCCTTTTGTCTTTAGCAGATGCTGATAAGGAGGCTCTCCATAACTCGTTCTTGGCTGAGCAAATGGCTTTCCTACATGCATTTCTAAGTTGTCTGTACTAACTCAACAAGTTCAGGCAGTGCTTGAGTGGACTTAACCTGACCCAGCAGTTGACTCTGGATTTCATGAGGGCTAACAGGTCACTATAAAGCCACTTAGTAATGGTGTCCCTAACTCTCCTTTCAACAAAAGTGGTGTGCTTATCCTGCAGTGCAAAGAAAATGCTTATAAATTAGACAGAGCATCCGAGGCATCAGTAGTAAGCAACAGAGGAGACCAGTCAGTACGCACAAGGTCATTATGGGAAGAGCAAGCATCAAGCTTGGAAAGGTGTCTAAGTAGAATGATCTTGGGAGGGATTTTACATGTAGAGACTCCCCAGACAGAGTTGATGGGGTATGGTCAGAAACAGAGTTAAGAAAGGTACATTTCACAACAACAAAGCAGAGTTGCAGTGAGCACTCTACACACATTGTCTCAGTGTTTCATATGAGAATGCTTTATTAAGGGACTGCCATGGCCTCCAAAAGGCAGCCTATATGTACACAACTTTTAAAGAGACAGATACCAAGTGTGACTGAGTAATTAATACTAGTGCAACAGTTACAATACAGTAGGTGCCAGAGGTGCAATACAAGGTGTTAACATTAAAGAGCTACTGACACTTCAAAGAAAACCTTGAAAACCATAATTACGTTCAATTCGGCTTGCATTCCATATATATTCTATATATTTTTCCTTCCTGCTATTTATTACAAAGGACATTTGTGTGAATATATGACCTTTATCCCACTGAGATCCCTTCAAGTTCATCTGCTTCTGTAGCTTCCTCCCTACTTCAAGTCATAATCCTCTGTTGTGACAGCACCATATGTTGCCATGTGAGTAGCTGTAATGTCACAGGCAATGCATTATGACCTCAGGTAGGGAAAAAGCAGCAGGAATAGATTAACTGTTCAGGAGCAAAAATCCTGTTTTCATATAGATGACCTCAGTAATAAATAATGGTGAGGAGGAATACAGAACTAATGTGAAATACAAGCTGAACTGTGGCTAAAAGTTATGTTTTGTTTAAGTTCTCCTGAAGGTGTCAGTTGCTCTTTAAGATGTAACATAAATTGCTAATACAGTATTAAAAGTGGATAAAAACAGAGCCATGATTTCTATTATTCTATTATGATTTCTATTATTCAGTGCAACTTGCCCTCCCCACACTAGTATGTGGCAGGAGGCAACTGGTTTGGCCAGTGACTTGGGTTCTGTAAGATAAAGACACACATAACAGTTATTGTTACATTTCAATTGTTTGCAGTTAAAACACAAGCATGCACTTTCACCTTAATCACTCAGGGATCCAATTCATAGATATGAGGCATTTTCATTCTATCATTCATTTCCAGTGGGCTCCTAGCCTTCAATTTATAACCAGAATGTCCCTCTTTGAGCTGGGACCCCTCCAGACCCCTATGCCTCAGACCTATACTGACTTTTAATTCTCAAAAAAGTCCAAGCATGTCTGACAGGGATATTGAGCTGGTGCAGATGTGCCAGCATATAATCCAGATTGCCATTCTAGATTGTGCTCATGTGGTCACTCACCTTTAGCAGATATTTAGTATGCAAATTTAGTAGGCCCCATTCACCATTGCTAAAACTAAGGAAAGAAGTCTATGACAGAGATCATGCCACAGAACTTGTATCGCTCACATTTATGCATTTGTTTTGTCAGGGAGGAGAGCTAGGTCAGGTGGGAGGTTGGCTGTAAACTGTGTTGCAGTTTATGTTTTTTATGTTTATGTGAAATGCCTTGTTTTTTACAAAAGCATTTTTAAATAAATGATCTATTTGTCTGTCTATCTGAAATGGCCTCGTATAAATGATTTGTGGGGGATTCCCCACATATGTTGCCAGTTTGGGCTCAGTCATGAGAATGCCCCAGTGCTTTTGTAGTATTGTTTCCACCTCCCTTGCTCGGGTACTATACATGGAAACAAAATTCCTTTTTGAATTGGCATTGTTGGCCATACTTTGTGGGGTAAGTAAGGCATCCCTCTCAATTTCAGCAACTCTAATCCTGGCCCTCTTGATGCCTGCCTGGCTGTACCCCTGTTGCTTAAACATTGCCTCTGTTAATTTGCATGCTACATATGTTGCTGACTGAAAGAAACAGGCTTGGAATATTATCAGGAGTGTGGGGTTAATGGTGAGAGCTAGGCAAAGGCACAATGATTCCATCTGTGGGTTCGTGGACAAGTTCTGTTAATATCTTCTTCCACATCTGTATCTACATGTGTACAGCCAGGAAAACATTGAGGGGGCCAAGATTAATGCTGCTGAAATCAAGAGGATGTCTTACTCACTCCAAAATGTAGGAACAGCATTGCAAATATGAGAAAGAATTTTGTCACCCCTTATATTACTCAAGTGAAGGGAGGTGGAGACAACACTTCAGAAGCACTGGGGCATCATCATGACTAAGCCAAAATTACTACAATATGTGGGAAATCCACCATGAGTTGTCTACAGAAAGGCCATGTAACTTGGTGATCATTTGACATGAAGTTTACAGCCACACTCACGACTCACTACCTGGTTCCCATCTCTCCCAAAATGAATGCATTGATGTGGGTAATACAAATCATGTGATATGATCACTGTCACAGATTATTGCCGTAATCCTAGCAGTGAATGACTGTGTATGCAGAGGCTCATCAACTGCAATGTGACTTGTGTGGTTTACCTGGCCAACTGTTTGTGTAGAAACTATTAAATAAGCTGCACTTAACATGAGTTACAGGAGGGGATGGGCAACCATACGAAGACTATTCAGATTGAATTACATGTTGGCAATATATCTGCACAAGCCCTATATCCCTAGCAGACATAGTTGTACTTTTTGGGGGATTCTAAAAGTCACTGTTGGTTAGGGGATGGGGATCTGGAAGGGGTCTTAGCCCAAAGAGAGAAGGTTATAGTTCCACAAAGACTGACTGATAGGATTTAAGTTGCCTCCTATTTATGAATGGGACCCCTTAGTGATTAAGATGAAAGTACTAGTGTTTGTTAATGAAAACAATTGAAATGTAGCAATAACCATTACGTATCTATCTTTCTATTACAAATCCTAAGTCACTGGCTGAACCTATTGCCTCTTGTCACATATTGTATGGGGAAAAGTATATGAATAAACTGAAGCTGTCGACTCTGTTTTTATGCACTTTACCCACTTATTGATTTATAGTAGCACTTTATGTTAGCACCACATATTGCTCCTTTTGTAACTATTGCTTTAGTATTAAGTACTCAGTCCCACCTAGCATCTATTTTTATTTAAAGTTGTCTACATGTAGGCTGCCAGTGAGAGGCCACCTCAGTCTCTTGACAAAGCACTCCTGCATGAAACATTTGAGACATTGGGTCTAGTGTGCTCACTGCCTCTCTTTGCTGTTAAATATCTAAATAAATATGAACTTTACAAGCAAACTATGTTTAGCCTTGTTTTTCTGTGTGCTTGGTGTTGATGTATGAACCGGCTTTTTTGTTTTCCATTGAGTATGTAGTTCACCAGCCACACAGCCATCACCCTATAAGAGGCCTTTCCTTTCATATCTAAATTGGTTCTTAGTCAGACTCCTTTTATGCAGTACATCATTTGGCTGGTGCTTCTCTGCAGCAACTTTTTGATATTAAGTACCTGGGATTTCTGCTTTTTCCATCCATAACATTCTCAGATCATATTGCATTTGTATGTAAAACGTTAAACTTAAATTGAGTGGAATGCAAATGTAAACAGTTTCTTAACCCTAACTCCCATTTAACAATTGCTAAAAAGTGTGTCATCCTATTATTTGACATTGTGTCTTTTTTACTCAAGTGCTGCTGCTAAAGATTTGACTCATCTCTAAACAGTTTACAATAGTATCTGTCAGTTTGCATTATCTGCCCAGTTGCATAGCCATGATTGCAACCTTTACTCTAGTCTTGGTTGGGTTTATACAAAATTATAGAAACATACAGCAGCCTCTGCCAGCACATAAAGACAAGTGTCCATCCAGTCTGCCTGATTAGGTCTTGCTACTTCTCCCCCTGACCTCATTGAATTATGGGTCCCAGTGGGTATCCACACTACTCCCTCTCATGAATCATATACCACCTTAGTTCTACCTATTGGACCGATCAGTCTCTGTACCCTGCCACAGACATGCTTGAATCCATTTATAATCCCTGCCCACCTCTGCAGGTAGTCTGTTCCTCAGCTCAGTAACCCTCTCTGTGATGAATAACTTCCTCAAGTCCCTCCAAAATGTTCCCTCTCCAGACAAGAGAGAAAACCAGTGCAATGCCTACATTGGACAGTTAAATTGACCATGGGGGACACTAAGGCTAGGGAAAATGTGGTAAAGGGAGTAAATGAGGGGAAAACCTTGCTAGTGATTCCCCTACACAGGGGATTGGTAGCAGTAAGGTGGCAAAAAATAAGGCTGAGGTTCAAACAGGAGTAGTGGTGAAGGCTAAGGTGGGAAGGATCTCAAGGTCTGAAAACACCAGGAAAACTAAGATATTAAGTAGAATGGTAGGAATGCAGGATTAGGATAACAAAATAGCAAAAGGGGTTCTGGAGTTAATTGGATGTGAGTCTGCCTTAATGTCAGGAGTCTGGGCAATAATATCAGTGAGCTACAGGCAGTGATGGAAGACACTGAGGTGGATCTAGTTGCATCATAGAAACTTGAACCACAGACAGTAATGACTAGGACTTGTCAGTCCCAGGTTACACAATGTTTAGACAGGATAGAGAGAAAGGCAAGGGAGGTGTAGCCCTATATGTCAGAGAAAGGCATACAGTAGATGCCATGGATGATGGACTCGTCAGGGGACGCAAAGGAGAAACTAAGTTGCAGTGGGTTCATCTCATGGTGCCCTCAAGCTAGAGACTATAGGGGTATGGTCTGTAGACTATGAGGACATGGGTAAGAGAGAGATAAGGAGCTTACAGAAGATCTGGCAAGGGGAATGAAGAAAGGCGAAGTGGTGTTGGTGGAGGGTGATCTGAACCTACCAGGCATTGACTAGGACAGTCCAGCATCCAAGTGCACATGAAATCAGGCCCTGCTGGATACATGTACAACTGCATGCTGGTTCAGCTGCTTAAGAAACCCACTAGACAGGTACCAGTTTGGCACTCACCAACTTGGAAATGGAGTGTGGAATAATGGTAGGGGATCTACTGGGGACCGGCAACCACAACACCATTTGGTTCAGGCTGGCCCTTGGGACCAGAATGCCACTATCAAAAACTGTAGCCCTAGATTTAAGAAAATCAGACTTCAACTGGATGAGGGAGCTGGTCCAAGACAAATAGAGCAGGGTGGGCAACATCAGAGATTTAGAGGAAAGATGAGGGGCAATCGGGAAGGAGGAATGGACAGAGTATCAAATGAGAACTATGGATGGTAATATTATGGTCAAGGAGGCAAAGGCAGACAAGGAGCTATGTACTGTGAAGGTGATTAACTCATTGCCTCCACAGGAGTTCTCTGAAGTTGCACCATTTGTCTCCTGTATACTGTTAATAGTAAATCCTGGGCCTTTCTAAGCAAAATCAAGTTATAGTCAGCATGCCACAAACAAATCCTAATAGCTCAAGAACCGTAAGTGCTAGACACAAAGTATGAGTGGCAGAGTTATTCAGCACAAAATTACCTTTCCAGTGGTGGTATGCAAAGAGTAATATGTAATTTCATTTTTTTTCTATGCTAGTTGAAACAGCAAAAAAAAAAAATGTTTTCACTAAAACAGGCAGCATAAGCCATACACACCATACCATACACAAATACGAATAAAGCCTAAAGTATACATGATAGACACAAAATATCAGTGGCAAAGTTGTTCAGCACAAAATTACCTTTCCAAAGGTGCTATGCAGTCAAATATATATTATATTCTGTTACATTATATATTAAAATATATAAGTGACTTCTCCAGACGTTGCCAGGGCACACAGGAGTCAGTAGCTGACTTCTGTAGGCATCCTCTGGACACACCAATGTATTTTACTGACGCCTACAGGTGTCTGCTAGGAGATAATGAGTTAAGGGTGGGTAAATACAGTTCTTCAGATATATTAAGTAAAAAAGGACGCAGGGATGGGGTATTTTTAGGATACAAGAAGGGGTAGAGTTATAGAGGAAGATGAACAAAAAACAGGTGTACTTAATTGTTACTTCTGCTCTGTTTTCACAAGGGAAGACAGCCAGCCCCTCCCTAAAAGGGGCATCAAGGTGGCTGCCAGGTGTATTCCTTAAATGAAGCAGACAGTTTTTACCAGAAAAGGAATCCAGAAGGGACTAGAAGCCCTAAAGGTAGATAAGGCCCCTGGGCCAAAAGTGATGCCTGCTAAGACGCTCAAGGAATTGCCAGCAGAACTGGCTAATACCCTTATAGGGCTACTCAATAGATCAGTTCAGACAGGGGTAGTTCTAAAAGACTTAAAGGTAGTCCCACTACAGTGGGGGGGGGGGAAGAAGAAACCAGCGAGTTACAGACATATAAGCTGTACCTTTGTAGTGGGTAAACTGATAAACTGATGAAGTTACTGGTTAAAGAAGATCTTGTGGACTACCTGGACAGCAACTAGGGATCAGGATTGTAAACATCATAGGTTTGTGGCATGAATATTTTATTTCACCATATCAATAATTAGCTGTTTTGTCATTTATGTACTTGACATTTTCCACTGTGATGCACTCTGTACTTTAACTTTGCAATAAATTCTGGATGTTGTGAGTGCTTGGTTTCTGTGCTTTTATTTTAGGCCTTGTCAGACCAACCTGATACTTTTCTTTGACTGCGTAACAAAGGTGGTAGATAAGGGCCATGCTGTGGACTTACTCTACTACAGTTTTAGCAAGTCTTTTGGCTTGGTGCCACACAGAAGATTGCTGAGGAAGGCAAATGATGTGGGCAGGGCTAGGGACATAGATGTGTTGGAAACTGTCTGCAGGAGATACAGCAGACAGTGGTGGTAAATGGGGTCAAACTAAAAGACAGGGAGACCATGAGTGGGGTGTGGCAGGGATCTGTCATGGCTCCTGTCCTCTTCAATATGTTCATCGTTGGCATTGCAGAGGGCATCCAGGGCAAGCTGTGTCTCTTCGCCGATGACACAAAGCTAAGTGGCAGGGTAGATAGCGACAAAGTGATCATGGAAATTTAAAGGAATCTACAAAGGCTAAAGAGGTGGTCCAAGGTTTTCACTTGTCATTCAAGACCAAAAATGCAATGTTATGTACCCTGGGAAGAAAAATCCTAGGACAGAGTAATGGATGGGAGAAGTAACACTGAGCACTATGGCAGAAGAAAGTGACCTGGGAGGCATCATTAGTGACTTCCTCAAACAATCAAGCCAATGTAACAAGGCCTATAGTAAGGCTAATAGGATTCAGGGGTGTTATGGAAGAGATATTGACAGCAAGAAAAAGGAGGTATTATTACTTCTGTATAGGGACCTGGTAAGGTCACACCTGGAATTCTGTGCTAATTTCTGGAGTCCTCACTAAAGGAAGGACAAGCACAGGCTGGAGACAGGGCAATGTTGAGTGACCAAGATGATTCAGGGCCAACAGACCAGATCTTATGAGGATCATCACAAGTCACTGAACATGTACTTACCTGAGACCAGGCAAGAAAGGAGTGGTATGATAGAGACCAAGTTCCTAACAGGAATAAACAAGGCGAACTGCAGGGAACTATTTAGCGACAGTAAAGATTCAAGAACCCAACATCATGAGTGGAAACTGGCAGAGGGGAAGGTTTAAGAGGAATGTGAGGAAGTTCTGTTTTACAAAAAGGGTGGTGGGGTCATTTAACAGTCTGCTAGTGGATTTTTTTGGTGCCAAGACCATAAATGGTTTCAAGCATATCTGGGACTGAGTGAAGTGGTATAGTGGTTACTCATGCCTGTAACAATATGGAAGGGAACAGTCTTGTGGACAGAGAGAGATAGAACCCCATATGGACAATAGGTTCTGGAGCAAATAGGGAACTACAGGCAGACTACATGAACCCTTGGTCTTTATCTGCCATCATTGTCTATGCTTGTATGTGTTTATTTCGACCAGCCCCTACTCATGACCCCTTGTTATTGCATTATTATTCCAGTTCAATATGTCCTCACTGTTTGCTCTGTTTACTTCCCTTAAGAACTTGCTAGTCTCTATCAGGACACCGCTCACACATTTGGCCTCTGTTGACCAATTGTCCTGGTCCTTCAGCCATTCCTCATAAGATCTGCCCTTTTAGCCCTGAATCACCTTGGTAACCATTCCATGCACTGCCTTATGTCTATCCCTATTCTGTTTCAGGTGTTGACTTCAGAAATGTGCACATTATTCCAGATGATGAGTCACTAGTGGCCTCTACCGGACCAATATCATTTCCTTTCTTCTGCTGTCAAAACCCCTCCCAATACACCCTAGCATCCTTTTTGACTTCCTGTAGGCCTTATTTCACTTACAGGATTGCATGAAGGAGCCACTGATAATTACTTACAGGTCCCTTTCCTCAGCTGTAGTTGCCAGCCTAATCCCCTGCCCCCATCCAGTAGACTGTCTATGAGCTCCTCATCATTATGTGCATCACCTTTCACTTATTGGTGTTGAAGCTCATCTACCATATTGTTGACCCTATCTCCAGCCTTTCAAATTCCTGCTGAAGCTCCCTCACTCCCCTTTTCACTATTCAACCTGCTGCATAACTTAGTGTCATCTGTGAAGAGACATATCTTTCCCTGTATTCCTTCCCCAATGTCACTAATACACATATTAAATAGGACAGGTACCAGGATTGACCCCCTGCAGCCCCCAGTGACCCCCCCATAGGCTCCTGATTTAACCTTGCTAACTGTCACCCTCTACTGTTTCTCACCCACCCACCTGTCTAACTCTTTCCCTGCTTCCACATCCTCTAACTTCTTCAGAAGCCTCCTGTGTAACATTGAATTAAAGGCTTTGCAGAAATCCAAGTACAGCAACTCTGTCTCCTGCCCTCCATCCACTGCCCTAGTGACCTAGTGAAAGAACACTATTAGGTTGGTTTGATGAGACATTTCTGCCACAAACCCATGCTTCCCACTATTATGCACCCTGATCTTCTCTAGGTAGGTTATTAGGCTTTCCTTGGCCAGGGTGTTCATCAATTTACCTACAATTGAGGTAAGACTGACTGGCCCATAGTTGCTCTGATCCTCTCTGATGCCTGATATGTGGAACAGAGCCACATCTACTGTCCTCCAGTCCCTCAGAATAACACCAGATTGTAGCAAGCCATTGAAAGCTCATGCAAGGACTTAGCTAGCTCGAAAGTCAAATCCTTGAACACTATCAACTGTTAACCATTTGGTCCTGTTGTTTATCTACTTTTGGGGCAGCAAGTTATTTTCTTACTCTGTCAATTGTATTCTCCACCAATCTCATTTCCTGAGTCAACCTTGTAGTTGTCTTATCCTCACTCTCCAGTAGAGGCCCTTCATTCTACACTGTGAATGCCCAAGGAGTAATTTAAAACATCTGCTTTCTGCTTATTATCTTCAATTACCTTCCCCTTTTGCTAACCTAACAATCCCCACTTAACTTATTTTTCCCTAATGCTCCAGAAGAATTCCTCCCCCCCACCCCCAACTGACACCCTCAGCAATTCACAACTCTGTGTCTACTTTTTCATTCCTGACTACCTTCTTGGCCTCTTTCAGCTTGCTCTGGTGCGTCCCTCACTGCACAACTTGAGTCTTCTTGTACCTATTGAAGGCTTTTTTGGCCCTCATTTCCTCCTTTACATGTTTTAAAAACCAGATCATTCTCTTATACTTGTTATCTTTGGTGACTGTTATCATATAAGAGTCAGTCACTTCTCAGATGGCCCCTTTAATTGCACCCCATGTATCTTCTATCACCTTGATCTGTTTCAAACTCCCCAAACTGTTTCTGACTTTTTCCCTTATTTGATCAAAATCTGTCCTGATGTTCATTACCACTTTTGAAGATAGTCTGCCATTTTCCAGGTCCAGTTCAGACCATACAGTTTTATGGTCACTGGGGAACCAAATGGTCTCTGGACCCCCGTGGTTCCCCTACCACCTCCACACCTATTACCTCTGAATTGATCAGCACCAAATCGAGAATGGCAGATTGTCTCATCGGTTCTCTGACATGTTGTACCAGTGAGCAGTCCAGCACAGTGTAAGGCAGGGTCTGACCTCTGGTACACTTTACTGCTGAGGTATCCCATTTAGTGCTAGACAGATTCAAATTTTCAACAACCACTAAGTCCCCTTTTATTGCCTCTTCCAAATTTTCTCCCCTAATCCCTTACCCTTCTTATTGTGCTGTCTTGGCAGTCTTTAGGCCACCCCGTTCTCATATTTTTAACTGTAGCTGTTTTTAGCTGCACCCAAATTGACTCCACTCCTCCCTCTTACATTTGATGGCCCTTTCCTCTGCAGCCTCCATATATCCTAATGTAGATGTCTACTCCTCCCCCGTTCCCCTACCCTTACCCCATCCTTCCTGAAAAAATGTATACTCTGTACAGCTAGATCCCTGACATAATTCCTTTTGACTCATTTTTCTGTGATTGCCATCAAGTTTAACTCAGAATCTGCCAGCATTGCCTGGAGTTTGCTAATTTGTTCTCTGGGATCCAGGTTTTTAGGCAGACCACCTTCCACCCACTGTTTCTTACTGCCTTTCTTTACCTGCTCCCAATCTCTTGTCCTCAATCCCTCTCCTACTCCTCCTGTTGCTTCTTTTTCTTGTTGGGTTTCATGGAAACATAGGAATTGTAAGCAGATAGGACTGCTAGGCCTATCCAGTCTCCCTGTAAGCCCTCCCCTTGTTTATGGCCCCAGACACTACTTTATCAAGGGCTTTCTCTTCTCCTTCCCACTTCTAAGGTTCCCCTATTGCTGTCCCATGCATGTTTAAATATCTCCACTGTGTTTGCTCCCACCACTTCTTGTGGCAGACTATTCCTTGAGTCCATTATCCTCTCTATGACGAAAAACCTCCTCACATTTCCCTGTAACCTGCAACCTTTCAATGTCCTATTATGCCTCCTTGTTCTTGTAGGTAAGGTAAAAATTTATTGGTAGACAAAAATTTGTCATTACAAAATAATCAATAAAACATAGAAACATAGAAACATAGAAACATAGAAATTGATGGCAGATAAGGACCGCTTGGCCCACCCAGTCTGTCCATTTCCCTACCTGATGGATAAGCTGCAGATCCTAGTTAACCAGCAGCCTACTTCTTCCTACCCCCACCCCCTAGAATTGCCTTATGACTGTCCCATGCATGCTTGAATTCCACCACTGTTTTTGACTCCACAACCTCCTCTGGAAGGCTGTTCCATACATCCACAACCCTCTCTGTGAAAAATGCTTCTTAAATTACCTCTGAGCCACCCCCTTCTATCTTCAAATTGTGCCCTTGTTCTTGCACACCTCTTTTTTTGAAAGATGCTACCCTCTTGGACTTTGTTGATTCTCTTGAGGTACTTGAAAATTTCTATCATGTCCCCCCTCTCCCTCCTTTCCTCGAGGCTATACATATTAAGCTCCTTAAGTCTCTCTCTTCATATGTCTTCCGGTGCAGACCCTGCACCATTTTAGTTGCCCTCCTCTGGACAGCTTCCATCCTGTCTATGTCTTTGCAGAGATTGGATCTCCAGAACTGCACGCAGTACTCCAGATGTGGTCTCACCAGCTGTCTGTACAGAGGGATAATAATTCTTGTTTTCTACTGGTGATGCCTCTCCTATGCATCCCAGTATCCCCCAGCCCTCCTTGCTGCCTCTCACATTGCTTGCCCACCTTTAGGTCATCTGATATGACTACCCCCCAGGTCCCTTTCCATTTTTGTTGTTGTTAGTATCTCACCCCCCATTGTGTACTCTTCCCCTGGGTTTTTGTTTCCCAGGTGCATTACCTTGCACGTCTTAGCATTGAATCTAAGCTACCATACATTTGACCATTCCTCTAACCTTGCCAAGTCCCTTCACATCCTTTCCACCCCACCTTGTGCATCAACTCTGTTGCACATCTTTGTGCCATCTGCAAAGAGACATACTTTTCCTTCCAGTCCCTCTGCAATGTCACTTATAAAGACATTGAAGAGGACCGGTCCTAATACTGAACCCTGTGGTACCCCACTGCTAACCCCCCTTTTTTCAGAGTGGACTCCATTTACTATTACTCTCTGTGTCCTATTCTCCAGCCAATTCTTTACCCAGGCTGTCATCTTGGGACCCACTCCCAGGCTGGCTAACTTGTATATTAATCTTTTGTGTGGGACTGTGTCAAATGCCTTGCTAAAGTCTAGGTAGGCCATGTCCACAGTCCCTCCCTGATCAACTACTTTGGTCACCCAGTCAAGAAATCTATCAGATTTGTCTGGCATGACCTTCCGCTGTGAATCCATGCTGCCTTGGGTCCTGTGCCCCTCTGGCCTCTAGATACGCAACAATTCTTTCCTTCAGAAGTGATTCCATCATTTTTCCTACCACTGAGGTTAAACTAACAGGACTGTAGTTTCCTGCTTCTGCCTTGCTCCCACTTTTGTGAAGGGGAATCACATTTGCCCTCCTCCAGTCCTCAGGTATTCAAAGCTTATAAATACATACATAAATAAAGTAACCTAATAATAATAAAGACAAAGAACCTCTGTGCGTAAACACTGAGGCAAGGGTTACCCCAAAGGGCATTTGGCTGGGAAGCCAAGTTTCAAGAAAATACAAAATCACACATGCCCCCACAATGCAAAGCATCATGGGCTGCATATGCAAATCACCACAGAATGTTATGCTGGTCCAACTTTAAGCAGAATTGCATGGTGCCGAAAGGCCTCTCACACAGTTTGCAAAGGGTGCTAACAGAAGACATAGACACGTGTTTCGTCCTACCAGGACTCATCAGTATGCCTCGTCTGTTTGACACCCCAGTGGAATGGACCAGCTACCCCTAAGGCAGTGTGCCTGGGATATATTGTGGTTGTTTACGCACAGAGGTTCTTTGTCTTTTAAATAGTTTTTTATTTTAATGGGTTCACCACAATATATCCAGGCACACTGCCTTAGGGGTAGCTGGTCCATTCCACTGGGGTGTCAAACAGACGAGGCATACTGATGAGTCCTGGTAGGACGAAACATGTGTCTATGTCTTCTGTTAGCACCCTTTGCAAACTGTGTGAGAGGCCTTTCGGCACCATGCAATTCTGCTTAAAGTTGGACCAGCATAACATTCTGTGGTGATTTGCATATGCAGCCCATGATGCTTTGCATTGTGGGGGCATGTGTGATTTTGTATTTAATAATAATAAAACTGTTTCCTGCAGCCATAATCCATCTCCAGGTTCAGGTATAACATTATGTCATGGAGTAATTTGGTTTCCCTGTAATATCACATTTACTTTACATGTAGTTTACTTAATTCAATAAATCTACAGAATGTTGACACTCTATTTATATCAGATATATTAGTTGTCTTTAATAAATAGTTATATTGATACATTGGCTCCATATCTAAATTTCTTAATGGGTCCCCCAAATAAAAATTCCTTTGTGACTTATACATTGGACACAATATTAATAGATGTTTTTGAGTATCTGCATCTAAACCACAAGCACACATATTATTATTTATCAGACCAATTATCTACTTTAAGATATTGCTTTCCACATAGCCAAACCTAAATTTGGTGTATGCTTTCCTATTACTTGGTTTATCAATCTTCCTTAAATATTGATGTAACCCAAACCATCTCCGCGTGTTTAATGCCAACCATGAGCTTAATTTACAACTTTTAACTTTTTCCATTTCTTTCTAGATATGAACATCCCTTATTCTGGTTTTAACAGTCACATTAATCACTTCCAAAGGGGATCTTACACTTTCTGCTAATAATTCTAAAAGCCTATAAGGCAAAATTATTTTTTTCAAGAATATGTGTGCTTGGGTAAATAAAGTCTTCCTGTCATCAGCTCAATATATATTCTAGGCAGCCTCTGCTCAAGCATACTATAGGCTTTAATTCAATAGGTCACCATCCTTTGTTCTATGACTATGTTGCATATTATTGGTAATTGAGCTAATTCTAATCTTGTCAATCTATTAGAAGCTCCACTGGGCAAGCTCAATAGCATTTTATAAAATGTATTCATTACTATTTCTAATCTCTCTACATTCCCCATCTCCCAAATGCCTGTTCCATAAAGAATTTGTGCGTTCACTTTTGCATTAAGTACCTTAAGTGGGCCCACTACTGATCTTCCCCCATATTTAAAATTTAATCTATTTAAAACTGGAGTTACCCCTTCAATTTTCTTTATGATTCCTGGAATATGTTTCTTCCAATATAAATTATACGTAAAAGTAATACCCAGATAAGTAAATTTAGATACATATTCTGTTTCTTGACCTTTACATTTCAATAAGCACAAACTGCCATTTCTAATCAATTTCTTATTAAATATCAGATTTTTTTTTTAGAATTTATCTCTAATGAGAGTTTTTCATACTCCTGCTGAAATTTATCTAAACTTCTCTTGATTTCAGATAGCTATTTGAGATTAATACAATGCCATCTGCGTATGCCAGGTAACGACACCCCCTATTACTTACCCTAGGTATATACAGCTCCAAATCCCCCAAACCTTCCAGAACCTTGTTTAGAAAAAGGTTAAAAAGTATAGGAGACAATATGCACCCCTGTCTAAGAGCAACATTAGTTGGAAATGTATCCATACAATCACCCTCCATATTATATCTAATAGTTGTACAATTGTTATCATATAATAATTTAATTAAATTTAGAAGGGGGGAATTTCCACCCCATAATTATTAAGAACTTCCCATAGTTTGTCTCAATTCACTCTGTCAAATGCAGACTTTAAATCAACAAATACACTGAACAACTTTTGTTTTTTAATTATTATATACTTATTTATCAAATGGGATAATACAAAGCATTGATCTAGGGTTGAATGACCCGGCATAAATCCTGCTTGTGCTTCACTGATTATTTTTACTTTATCTAACCAATCCATAAGCCTATTAGTTATAATTTTTGTGAACAATTTCTGAGCATTATCCAATAGGCTAATTGGACTATAATTACTCGGGTCAGATCTGTTACCCTTTTTATATATAAGGACTATAATGTTCTCCCTCTAAGTCTGAGGAATTTTCCCCGTTTGTAATATGCTATTATATAAATTTGCCAGTACTGGGGTCAATAAAGAGAAATCATAAATAAAAAATGTCCATAGGTATCCTGTCTGGTCCGGGGGCTTTATGCTTTGTTGCCTGCTGCAAGGCTAAACTTACTTTGCCTTCATTGATTTTATTTTTATTTAGGGACCATTTTGTTTTAGGTACTGTATATTTAATTTCTTGATCATAAAATAATGATCTAAAATAATTTTCTCACATCAATGGGTCAATATAACTTTCAATATTATCATAAATCAGATCCCAACCTTTACACACAAGCTGTCAGAATTTGTTGGTATCGTTCTCCTTCACATATTTTTTCCAGTTGACCCCACATTGTAATTCTGTAACTCTTCCTTTTTTCTTCTAACAGTCTTTTATATTCTTCCCTTTGCTTATTTAATGCTGTTTTATTTTCTCTTATTGGTCTATTATAAGTGAATCTGGCCAACTTGTTAAGTTCTTTTTTCTTCCTTTTGCACTGATCATCAAACCAGTTACTTCCTTTTTTTCCCTTTGCTTGTTGATACTTTAAATAGAAGAGCTGCTATGTTTATCACAATTTCAGGAAATTTATGCACATATTCCTCATCTAGACCCTGTATTCCCAGATTAATTCATTCTTCCTTGAACCCTGGATCAAACAACAATTGTATAGATTTATAATTCTGTATTACTTCCCACATAATCCCTTTTTTGACCCTCATGATATCTAATTTCTTCTCCTTGTTATTTTTTAATTTAAAACAAAACTCTATTTTTGTTTCTATGGGTCTATGTTCACTATACATTCTACTATCTACTCTAAAGCCTGTCAATTTTGTTATAAGATTAATAGAAATCCAACATAAATCAACTGTTGAAGTCCATTTAGTACCAATATAGGTGTAATCACCATCAGCATCCGCCTTTGTTCGTCCATTTACCAAAATTAAGTCTAATTTATCTAAGACTTCCAGCAGTATTATCCCTCTATCTCATTTCTTACTATCCTTACACCTTCTGGTAGAGGAGAAGGCAGGGGGATTCAAAGCCGCACACACCTTAGCCAGATCTTCTCGTAGTTCTAGGTGGTGTCCCATCCTGGCATTCACATCTCCTAATATTACTATTCTACAATTTGGGTCTTCTAAGAGGCAGTTTTATAAAGATTTACCTAATTTCCCCACATCTTCCTGATCCACATAATTAGAATTGTGTAGAGGGAAATAAACATTAATTAAAACCACTTTCTGTTTGTTAACCTCTATTAGAACTTGCAGGATGTGATCTGAGTCAAGAAACAGTTCTGTATGCTTTGCTTTGTTTGTTATTTTGCACCATGCCACAAGTCCCTCTGATAATCTACCAAACTTTTTAGAGCTTTTAGCTACCTTATGAAAGCTTTTAAAACCATTTAATTTCAAATTGTTGTTACTCCAGGTCTCCTGTAGACAAATATAGTTATACTGGTCTAGGTATTAAGTAAAAGTAGGATCTGTAAATGTGTCCCTGATTCCCACAACATTCCAGGACAACATATTATAATCACTCCCTAATTCTTTGTTATTTACTACCCTTATTTCAGTCAGGTCTTGTCAATCTTCAAAATTCTCAAGTGTCTTAAATCTGTTTGCAGTCTTAATTAAATTTAATCAATGTTCCTCTTTTTGTCCAACTAAATGTACTCTCACTTCTTTTTCACATTCTCCCTGAAGGTATATTTCCACCTTATCTATAAAATTCGATTTTGCCAAGATATGATTATAATCCTCTGTTTTTCACCCATATTGCTATTTGACCATTATTTTCCCATCTTTTTATTTTCTTTACCCTTTGATTTAAACTGTTATCCTTAGTCAGATTTTGCAACATTTCCATAACTTTTTTTCTGATATTAGGGTTTGTTTCTGATATACAATCATTCAGACCATATATTGGAATTACATATTCATTATCATTGGATACTAACTCAGCTTTTATTCTATAGAACTCTGGAAAAATAGACCTTATTGCCACAATGCTGTCAGTTTCTATTCCCAGTTGTTTCAGTTTATCCTTGTGAGTCTCTATTGTTTTTAATACATAAAATTGGTCTGATAGCAAAAGCACTAATTTATTGTTTGTTATTGGTCTTATCACACTAAATCCTGCCAACAAGCTATCACAGTTTTTGTTAATCTGTAAAACTGAACCTAGAAATTGTTTCAAATTATCATTTACCTTTGATTCAGTTTCATCTGGCTTCACTGGGACCTAATACAATGGGAGAACAAAATCTGCCTCCAGAGTTCTAGCTAACAAGTCCCTCAAATGTTTTCGTCTTTCAATTTCCTTCTGTTTTTCCTCCTCATTCTCAGTGTCCTTGTTCCTTAATTCTTCTTCTAGATTGTATAAAATAAACTTCTCTTTCTTTTCTTCATTCTGTTTACGATTCTTCTATACTTGTTCATGTTTCTTTATCTCCTTCTCTTTAATGCAAATCATTTTGTTTTTAGACTTATCCTTATTATCCATTTGTTTGCCATTTCATGTTTTTAATTTCCCTCTTTGTTTTTTTAGTCATTTTCCTATTATTTTTATTTCTGTCTTTGTGAATTTCTCCCGTCTCTTTCTTTTTCTCTTTTGTAGTGTCTGTATCATTTTGTCCTTCCCCCTTTTCTTTTATACTCAGATCCTTTTTATTTTTAACATTTGCATTATCAAACCCTGTTCTCCTGTTGCTGCTTTCCTGTTTAATTCCTTTCTCCCATAATTGTATATGTCCAACCTTTAGTTTCTTAATTAGGCTATTATGCCAATCATGGTTGCTGGGTAACATAACTAATTCCGATTCTTGTTCACTATCATTTTCCTGTTCTATCATCCTTAGATCTATCACACTTGCCAAATTTTGTTCACTATCAATTCCCTGTTCACTCAATCTCAAATCTATTGCACTTGCCAGTGTGATTGGTTTTTCATCTTTCAAGGCTTCCTCCTGATTTTCACCCACTAAAATTAAACTCCCTTCCTCCTTTTCCATCAAATCCTGGGAGTTTTCTACATCTCTATGTGCCAATTTACTATACAACCAATCGATTTTCTTTTTATTCTCTATGCAAACTCCTTTTATAAATGAAAGACTTTGAGAGTTCTGTGTCAGTTGCTCATAAATTATTAAATTCACTGAAATTGGATCTCTTAAAGCATGAGTACGTTTCTTTGAAATGGTTTCTAAAGCTGGAGTGCTAAATTCAATAGGACTCATACAGCTGGTAACTACTTCTGAAGCCCTCATGATCTTTAATGAGTTATTAAATGACTTCCTTAATCTGGTTAGTTTGTTATAACCAGTTAATTGGGATATGGATGAATTACAATTACCCAACCAATCCAACTTCAGTTTATTAAAATCTTTAAGTTCCCTCTCAAATCTGTAGTTGCTTTGTATTGTATCTTTCATTTTCTCCACCGTCCTACTTACCTCATCATTCACTAAATCTAATACTGTAGATTCTGGACCAATTGTCCCCATTGAACTGCTTGAATTTTTTACCATTGTTCTATCTGTATCTAGTGACATATTGTACATCCCATCACTAAGTGGGGCTGATTGTTCTTTCCTTTTCCAGAGATCTCGTATGGAACTTTGTTTCATCTTTACATTATTTGTGTGGGGGTAATTTGATTTCATTGCAGATTAATGGGGTAGAGTCTTTATTTCCACAATTTTGATGTTCCCTATTATTATATCTTCCTACAACCCCTCCCAAAATCCCCTCCTCCCCTTCCCTTCCCTCATATACCCCTACCTCCTCATTCTGGGGTATCTTTTCCCTCTCCTTCTCCTTCTGTAAATGATCCAGAATTTCCAATTTTCCATGCTTTTTTTCCAAAAATTCATGTTCATCCCTGTCAGGGCAAACTCTATTTATATCAGATGTTTCACAGTGTTGCCTATAATTCACACCTTTCATTTTCTTCTGCTTACACACTTCTATTTTAATATTCTTTTTCCCCTTTCTAGTCATAACTGGCATTTCTTATCAAACCCTGTCTAATATGATAGGCAAAATTTAACGATGGAATAGCAAAACAAGTTATACAGCTTTATCACAGAATTTTATCAGTATTTATTCAGCAATGTCATTTTTAAGTTTAAATACTTTGAGTCCTTCAATTATATACCAGAAGCTTCTGTCAAGGTTCCAGTCATTGTATAAAACAGCCAGCTTCTGAGTAGTTTACCACAGCTCTTATTAAATAGAATTCAGTGTCATTTTATTTTACTTCACTTAACTCTTCCCATCTCTTTCTTCTCTCCTTCCTTTTCTTATTTTTAATTAGAAAACCAGAAGACTGGAAGACCAGGAGATCAGAATCTGAAGTTGTTCACAAATTTGCAATCTTAATTAGATTTCTGTTTCTTCTTAATTGAAGTTGGACCTTTTGTGATGATCAACAATAATAGCACAACCCTGTCCACAGAAACTCTACAGGTTTCACTCCTTAGAGTCTCCAAATTCCCCTTTTGTCTTACTCTCCACTTGTTTCTCAAGCGATTTTAAAAGCAGGAAAAATCTCTCTCTGTGTTTAAGGTCCTTAAGGTGCATCCAGCATCTTTTTCACATAGCACAGCCAGGCACAGGCCGATAGGCCCCCATGGGCTTTACTGAGGCTACCTCCCAACCAGGGAGGCTCAGCCCACCGCAGTGACTCCTTCCTCTTCCCGAGAGGTGCTCTGAGGCCTTTTTGGTTAAACACCATGAGCATTCAGCAATCCCAAATGATTTCTTTTTCACTTCTTTGCTTGTCTTATCTTGACCTTATAAAACTGAACAGACACCAAAGTTGTACTGAAAAGGTCGGCAATATCCTCCTTTAAACAGGCAATGGTGGCATACCTGTTTTAGAGAGAAAAAATGTCTTTTCCAACTCCTTCTGCAACAGCTTCTCCTCAGTAGTTCAGCATGTGTCTGTCCTCCTCCATTGAGATATGCCTGTCCCTTGTTCTTGTACTCCCCCTATATTGGAAGATACCCAACGTGCACCATTTTTATGACTTTAAGATACTTGAATGTTTCTGTCATGTCACCCTGATCCCTTCTCTCCTCTCCTTTCCTCCAGTGAGTACATATTGAGGTCCTTTAATCTCTCCTCATATGATTTCTGGTGCAAGCCCTGTACCATCTTTGTCACCTTTCTCTCACTACCTCCGCCCTGTTAATGTCCTTATGAAGATGTGGCCTCCAGAACTGCAAACAGTACTCTAGGTGAGGCCTCACTAGTATTTTGTACAATGCATCACCACCTCCCTCCTTCTGCTAGTCATACCTCTGCCTATGCCCCCAGCATGCCACTGGCCTCCCTGCAGCCTTTGTACTCTGCTAAGACACCTTTAAGTCATCTGAAATGATAACCCCCAGATCCCTTTCTTCCTTGGTATTCATCAGCAACTTCCCCCCATCCTGTAGCTCTCTTCAGGTTCCTTCATCCCAGGTACATTTTTTTGCACTTCTTTGAATTGAACCTCAGCTGCCATACATCAGACCATTTCTCAAGCTTCCACAGGTCCCTCCTCATTTTCTCCACCCCATCCAGAGCATCCACCCTGTTGCAGATCTTGGTGTCATCTGCAAACAGGCAGACCTTTCCCTCCAGCCCTTCTGCTATGTTACTAATGAAGACATTAAACAGGACTGATCCAAGGACTGATTCCTGAGGTACCCAACTGGTTACCCCCTCTTCCTGGATTAAATCCCATTTACCACCATGCTCTGCCTCCTGTCTGTTAACCAGTTCTTAACCCAGTTTACCAATTTGAGGCATATTCCTAGACTACCCATCTTGTTAACTAGCCTTTTATGTGGGACAGTGTTGAAGGCCTTGCTGAAACTGATTACCCCCTTACTGTCACCTATTGATATAATCAGTTTCCTTTCCTTGCTATCCCTAGTTCCTCTTTGCCTTCTCTCCATTTCTGGGGAAGTCCTAGATAGACTCTCCTTGTCCCCCTTCAAGGGTTCTCCTTCCATCAGTCTCCCCTATTCAGTTCAACCCTTGCAGGGCCACAGATTGATATATCAATCCAGAATTCATATGCACTCTAATTCTATCAACAACCTAAGGCTTAACTATCTAGCTATATATTGATCCAGCTTATACCTCAGCTCACTAGTTCCTTTCCTCATGAGGTGAAGGCCATCTCTTTAAAAAAAAAAACTTCTTTCCCAGAAGTCCCCAATTCACCCACAAAGCAATATCCTGTCTCTTGACACCACCCATTGAACCATTAGTTGAAATCCTCTGTTGTCACTTGCATCACCCTTTTCCCCCTTGCCTCACACTAGTAGAATCTTAAAAAGTCCTGCAAAGCTGCATTTCCTCTCAACATGTCACAAGCTTCTGAAAGGTCATTTTAACTGCTTCCAGTTTCTGATTTCCTGGCTTATTAGTATCTGAGTATACTAATGTTCCCATTTTCCCCTCCATTCTACTAATCAGTCTCTCTATTCTGCTTATACCCTATCAGCTGATGCACCTGGTAGGCATTTGACCAACCACCTCCCTTTCCTCTATCCGTGTAAGGAGGTGTGGAGAGGGTGGTGTATGGCAATAGAAAATGGAAAAGGAGATGGTTGGTTCGATGCCTATTAGTCCACAACTATCAGTATCCTATTGGCTAACTTCTTCTCACCTTATTCCCTTGTCACAGGCATCATTCCACTGAATGGGCTCACAGTCACCCATGGACAGTCAGATACCTGTGCCTCTTCCAGGGGTGCAAAATGAGTTGTAGTTGCTACTTAAAGCCATTGTTGTACACCTGCTTGCCTTGTCTTACCATCCTTCCCCACCACCCTTCACTCCCCAGGGGCCAATGGGCCTCTGGAAGAGAAGGGGAGAGATGTGGTTCCAGACTCCAGTTCAGCTGACAGTACAGCAGAAGTATCTCACCCCATGGAGTCACCCGCTGTGCATACAGTATCATTAACCTCCTGCATATAGAACAGTGCCCCACAGTCCAGAGTGTAGTGCAGGTGATGGCTACCCTACAGTCCAAATATAGAAACATAGAAACAAAGAATTTGCCATCAGATAAGGACTGCTTGGACCACTTAGTCTCTCCATTTTTCTTGGCCTATAGTGTTACTGCATATCCTATTTGATCTTTGGTCCATTCACCCCCTATCCCCTCCTCCCTTTCCCCAAGATTACCTTTTGCCTATCCCATGCATTCCTGAACCCTTCCATCTCTGCTGGAAGATTGTTTCAGGAATCCACCACTCTTTCTGTGAAGAAGTATTTTCTCACATCTATCCTGAATCTACCCCTCACCAGCTTCTTATCATTCCCCCATGTCCTTGAGCACCTTTTCTTCAGAATAATACTTCTTCTCCTGTACCTTATTTATCCTGTGAGGTATTTAAAGGTATCTATCATATCCTCCTTCTCTCTCTCCTCTCTTCCTGGGTGTACATATTTCGGTCCTTAAGTCTCTTCTTATAGGGCTTCTGATGCAGACCCTGCATCATTTTAGCTGCCCTTCTCTGGACTGCCTCCACTCTGTCTGTGTTCTTATGGAGATGTGGTCTACAGAATTGGACACAGTGCTCTAGGTGGGTCTTACTAGTACTCGATACAGAGGCAGTACCACCTCCCTCTTTCTGCTGGTGATACCCATTGCTATACACCCCAGTATCCCACTAGTCCTCCAAACTGCCATGTTGCACTGCCTGTCCTCCTTTCAGTCATACAATATGATCATCCCAGGTCTCTGTCCTGTTTGGTGGTCATTAGTACCACTCCTCCATTTTGTACTCTGCCCCTGGGTTACTGTTCTCCAAGTGCATTACTTTGCACTTTTTTCACGTTAAAACCCAGCTGCCATAAACTTGACCACTCCTTGAGTTTTCTCAGGTCTCTTATTCTCCTTTCACTCCCCCTCCCGAGTGTCCACCCTATTGCAGATTTTGGTGTCATCCACAAAGAAGCAGATCCTCCCTTCCAGCTCCTCTGTGATGTCACTTATAAAGCCATCAAAGAGGACCAGTCCCAGCACTGATCCCTGAGGAACTCTGCTGGTCACCCTCCCTTCCTCTGAGTGAACTCTGTTTACCACCACCCACTGTCACTTATCCCCTTAGTAATTTTTTATCCAGTTTACCTCCTTTGCACCCACTCCTAGGCTCCCCTCCTTGCTGCTGGTTAGCCCCCAGCCATATATACTTTCCATTTATTTATAGTCCCACTTATTTACTGATTCCCACTATCAACCCCTCTATTCTTCCAACCCCTTAAATGTCCTTACCTACTTTGCTATTTCACCCTACCCCATATAGATTGTTATGTCCTTAGCTGTTAATAACCCTTTTTTCCTGCTTATATCCCCCTATCTTTTTAATATTTCTCCATACCCCAGAGAGGGCATTATGGGTCTAGCTAGGTACAAATGTTTTTGTACAAACAAGCCAGGTACTCAAGTACTCACCACCTCAAATTTGCACCAGCTCCATTGTTAGCAGCAAAATTATAACATTTATTTACATAGTAAATGGCACAGAAAACATAAACGTGCCTGCCTGATGCATTTTAGATCCCACAGTACCCATTATCAAAGGCTGAGGCTACTATATTCATCAATCATTTATATAGTTACTTCATTATGACATCATAGTGACGTAGTGACGTGTGTTACAAACACGCAATTCATTGGACAGTAAATATATTTAAAAGACAAACTTTGAATGCTGACAATAAAAGATGTTGTATGAAGAACCCACATAAAAACAGCATTAAATAATGAATCAGACAAGTAAAAACTATAAATACCCAATAACACTAAAGTAAGGAGGGATGGAGGAGTGAGAAATGGGAAAAAGTATAAAAATGTATTTCTCCTCTAACTGGAGCCTACAAAAACATTTCAGATAACTATGATACAATTATCTCCTGTCTTCAAGGTAAGGGAATAGGTCAAAGTCAGTATTAAGTCTAGGACTGTATATGGCTTTTAGTTGTGATCCAGAAAGTCTCCTGTTTTCAGTACTAGAGTATTGTAGTTGCCTCCCCTTGGGTTATGGCTCACCTTATCTATGGCCATAAAAGTTGATACATGGGGTTTCCATCCCTAGAGTTAGAGACATGGGCTGCTGTGGCATAATTAAGGTCACCTCTCTATTACTCTCAGATGTTTGCCCATATGTGTTTTAAAGTATCTAGTGGTTTTACCCATTATCCCATTATATGGGCAAGCAAAATGTGTGGCTCAAATATGAGTGACTCAATCTGTGCTCCCAAAGGAGTAGCGACTATGTAGGTACAGTGAGGGGAGGGAAAAGCGAGTGTGGAGGGATGGAATAGCAATGGTGAATGACGAGGAGAATTGTAAAGTGCTGTGGGCTAAATGAAGGAGTTCAGCTCACTGCTGCTGAGCTGGGTGCCTGGAGTGGTGGATATGGTCACCTCCTGGGGTGGAAATGGTCCAGGGTTTGGGACTGCCTGCAGGTACATGTTTTTTTTAACTGATTTTGCTGTTGTAATTTTTTATTTTTATTCCATCCTCTGGTTCCCCCTGACTGTGCTGCCCCAGGTGTGGTATTCACCCTGCATATTGTGGCCCCTCTCCCATGTATTCTCCTATCTCCCAGTGTCCACCCCACAGGACTAGATTATAATAATACGTAGGGTGTGGGGGAAAGGCCCACCACATTAAATTTTAGTTTTTATTGTCCCCCTCTTGCACTGTATAGTGCCATCGCTGTATTCAGAATTGCTGTGGTGGTTGCACAGCCAACTTTGGATTTGGCAAAATGTACTCACTCTTATGTGAGACACCATTTAAGTTTTGCTGTTATGACATAGAACCATTTTACCCTCATAGAATGCTTGGCATGTACAGGTGGCAAGGTAAATAACAACACTAGTGCTAAAGGAAGTGAGCTGTAAGACTGCAAAATCTTTTTGGCAATTAACAGAAGTAAAATTCTTCCCAATATTCACAAGCTTACAATATATGCAATTCTTGCATTGATAACAGCCAGAATATCTCCTATGCCATGTTTGATTATTCTTTTTGTCTAGAAAATGACTATGCACAAGCATGTCCTTGCGGCCTGTAGCTTTTCTATAGGACATCCTTGGCAGCTCAATAGCTACATTCTGAAAACCAGGATATGTGACTAGGGTTACCCAATGATTTCTTTATTATATTTTCCACACACCTAGCATGTACAGAAAAAAATAGTGACCACATTAGTTACCAATTCCTGTTTTATGTCTTGTAGAATTACAGACCTATCACAATTTGCAGAAAACTCCCTTGCTTCAACCAATTTCCTATGGCTATACCCCATTTCAAAAATCGATTGTGGAGCACAGAGGCTCCCTTATGGAAGCCCTCATCAGTGCTACAGTTTCTTTTTAACCTTAAAAACTGGCCTTTGGTATATTCCCTGTAACATGTGGTTGATGACAACTAGATGACAACAAAACAGTACTTCCATCCACTGGTCTCATGACTGTATCAGTGCTCTCTGTCTCATTTCTTTCCTTTGTTAAAGTTAAGCGTGCTCCACCTCAAGTCTATCCTACTCTGAATTGTTGATATTATTTGTTTATCATTATCTGTGCTTTATATAAATGTATGTGAATTCAACCTCTGATTTATTGCAACCCTGACTGTAATTATTGTACATAAGTTGTTTTTGCACTGTACTGTTTGTCATTTCTGTATTCTCAAGTTTGTACTCTCCCGGGTCATGCCTGAAAATAGGCAGGTTTGTTGCCTAGTGCACTTACCCAGTTACTAAAAGCTAATATATAAAAATAAATAAGTATGAGACATTTTTCCTGCTGCATATGTACAAAAATTCAAAATTGGGGTTAGTGCAATGTAAAAAAGTTAAAACATCAGTGAGTTTAATTTAATTTCATTTACAAATTAAAATAATATTGTCAATAAACCTCTTCCATAATACAATTTTGTTAAACAAAATATTCTTGCTGACATCAAAAAAGAAATCTTTCTCCCACCATCCAACATAAATATTCACCAGTGAAGGGGCACATGTTGCCCCATGGCTGTTCCCTTGATCTGAACATAAAATTCATGGTTAAAAACAAACATACTGTGTTTCAGAACAAACTCACAATTTAATTAAAAAGTCTTTGGGTGGTAAAGCATCTGTACTTCTAGTGTTCAAGTAGTGGGCCATGGCATCCATAGCTCCCTCATGGAGCATGTTCATATATAAGGCCTCTATGTTTAGAGTCACCAGTAAAGTGTTCTCATTTAAAACCATGTCATTCAACAAGTTCAACACATCTTTAGTATCCTTCACATATGATGGTAAAGAGTCCACATATGGTATCAAAAAAGAATCCAAATATTGTGAAAGAGGTTCAGTTAAAGAACCGAGACCACTCACAACTGGGCAGCCAGGGGGGTTTGACAGGGTCTCGTGCCCTTTCAGCAAGGTGTAAAACATGGCACAGACTGGGCGTGACATTTTTAGAAAGTTCCTGGTATTGATGTTAATATAACCCCTCTCGCATGCCATGTTTATTGTCTCATCAATACAGAATTTGAAGTCTAAGGTGGGGTCATGATCTCACTTGTGGTTGAAATCTGTATTTTTAAATTGCCATATCACTTCTGCAGTGTAATCAGTTTTATTTTGCACAACTACTGTATGGCCCCATCTTTATCTACTTGTTTGATCACAGTGTTGTAGTTATTTTGTAAACTCCAGATGGCTTCTCATTCCTCAGAAGTTAAGTTATCAAAACTAGGTTTCGGTAAATTGTCAAGCAGAATATTCAAATCTTGGTCCACCATTTCTTTTAAAAATGTACACTGCAGCAGAAGATGGGGGCAAAATGTGGAGTTAGGTCTAAAAGTATCAACAGGAGCAGTGCAGTTGTTATTATCACTATCAGACTGTTTATTGAAAAAAACATTAAGTTCAGTTTCCTGCAAGTCAGGTTAAAATGCATCAGAGTTTGGACCTTGTTTAAAGGGGTGGATGCAAAAAGTTCAGGCCCTTTCTAAGCAAACTGATTTCAAGGTCAGTCAGAGTATGTGCGGACAAATTAATTATTTGTGTATTGATTTCAGCAATGCACTTTCCTCCTTCGACCCTTGTATGGGCATCTGCTGTATGGTTTCTGCCTGTAGTTGTGCACCCTGTACTCTGAGTAGTCTTTCTCTTCTCCCCATCCTCCTCCTCCTCCTCCTGGAATGTAGTACCCCATAGAGTTTTTTAATTGGGGGTCCTCCATAACTAAGGTGGGGGGGCAGTTGTCAGCCTTGCTGAGGAGGTTGTGGTTTAGGTCCCTGTTGCTCTGAAAAAGGTCCTCAGTTGCTCTCGTCATGTTCAAACTAGATCACATCTATACTAAAGTCAAATGATATATTTTTATTTGTTTTCAGGATGCTTTGGGGGCTTATTTGTACTCTACTTACTCCTCCACCACCCTTGCTAGTGGAACCAGCAAATCCACTTCCTTACAGGCAATGTATCCTCACCTTATTAAGGGAGCTAGTTGGGCTAGCTACTGGCACCCACTACTACAAACATCACTGTTCTATCCTGAGCTGAGTTCCTTGAAGAACTGCACAGTCTCCTGCACATGCTGTCCTCCTGCTTCACTGCCCCCATGTGAGGGGTAGCTCACATGATGGTTCACGAGGCCTTAAGGGAAACATATACTTTATTGCAGCCATGTGAATGGTCATCTGCAGTCATGTGATCTGCTCCTCTCAATTAGTGGTGCTGATGTCCAAAGTCCAAACCCATCAGCAAATTCAGCTTATAGATAGATAGTTACATGGGCAATGATAGCAGACAAAGCCCCATTCACCCATCCACTCTGACCACCATACCTGATGTCTCTGCAATGGCCATAATAGCTTGTTTCTGCCCTCTAACTAAACCCATATCCTGTCCCATCCCTGCTTTACACTGCTGATTTATTTGGCTGTATCACTTCCTTCAGCAGCTTTATTCAACTTGTCAACCATTCTTTCTGTGAAAAAATGCTTAGACATCCTTTCTGAAACTCTCCCCCTGCAAGTTTAAGTGATTTCCATTTTGTCCTTGTATTTGAGCTCGAGGAGAAAAGTTTCTTGGCATATATTACTCCCATGCAAGTACTTGGACTGTATATTTCAATTATTTTCTCCTTTCCCTCCTTTTCACAAGGGTGTACATGTTAAAGTCCTGTGATGTCCCCTCATACTTCTTGTCCTCTAATCCATGAACCATCTTGGTTGCCCTGCATTGTACTGCTTCCACCTTACTTTAGTCTCTCCTTAGGTGCGGATTCTGTTACCTTACACTGTATTCCAGATGTGATCACAGCAGTAACCTGTACAATTAGAAAAGCACCTCTCAACTTCTTCTGTTTATCCCACTCCTTATCCAACACAGCATCCTGTCTGCCTTGTCTACAGTTCTGCTACAATGTGTTATTGTTTTAGGGTCTCCAGCATCATGGTCCTTAGGTCTTTTTCCTCACGGTGCTTTCCAGTTCCAATTTCATACTGCAGTCTTTGGGTCCTTTTCCTAATGTGCATCACTTTACATTTTTTAGCATTGAAGCCCAGCTGCCAGATCTTTAACCCACTCTCCAACCTGCCCATGTCCTCCCTAAGTTCCCTTAGCTGTTCTTCCATGTCCACCCTTGAACAGATCTTTGTGTTATCTATGAAGAGGCAGAACTTGCCCTTGATCCCTTCCCCAATGTCACAAATGAATACATGGAAAAGGATCCGGCCCAGCATTGACCCATGAGTTACCCCACTTGTTTCTTCCCTTATCTCTGAAGACTCACCTTTAACTACTACCCTTTTTGTTATTCCTCTCAGCAAGTTCTCCACCCAAGTTGCCATATTTTCTCCCACCCCTATGTCCCTTATCTTTTTCACTAGCCTCTTGTCAGGAAATGAGTAAAAGGCCTTGCTGAAATCCAAGTATACCACTTGTACTGCCTGTCCGATCTGCTGCTCTGGTCACCCAGCAAAAGAAGTTAACCAGATTTGTCTGGTAAGACCTTTGCCTCTTGAACCCATGTTGTCTGGGGTCCTGTAGCCCATTTTCATCCAAGAAGTCCACGAATTCTTTCCTTAGTAAAGACTCTATAATTCTTCACAACATAGATGTCAAGCTAACTGGTCTACAGTTGCCTCACTCATCCTTTTTCCACTCTTGTGTAGAGGGAGTCTATCCACAGTTTTCCTATCCCTAAGGACCTCCCCCACACCAGACTCTGAACTGTCAAATATTTCTCCAAGTGGATCTGCAATCACTTCTGCTTCCTCCTTAAGAATCCTCAGGTGTAAGCCATGAGGTCCTATAGATTTTTGTACTTTCAACACTAAAAGATTTTCCAACAACTTTTTCTTCATTATTTTGACCATGCCACTTGTGCCTTTCCTCACCTTCTTTCCTCTTAACACCACATTATGGCAGTGGCTAATCTATCTCTCTACTAAATGTGAGACAAAAATATTTGTTCAGTACTGTATCTCTGTTTTCCTTTGTCCCCACCTCCCATCCTTCCTCATGCTTTAGTCTCACAGTACCACCTTTGACTTTGTGCTCCTCCAGGATGTACCTGAAGAATGCCTTTTCCTCTTGCTTCCCTCAGTTTGCCAGTTGGGTACCATCTCTACTTTGGCCTCCCTCATCTTCCTTATGGCTACTTTTGTTCCCTCCAGGTACTTCTCCCTATCCTCCTTCCATTTGCTTTCATGATACTTTAAGCATCCTCTCATTTAGCTCTTACCACTGTCTTTACTTTGGCCATGAACCACTTTGAAACCTTTGCCCTTTTTTCCTTTGGTACCGTCACAATTGAGTTTTCAGATGCTTTTATCATTGTTTTTTAAAATGTTTCCCACTTTTCTTCTGCCCTCCAAATGTTCTGTACTCCTTGTGATTTTTAGGGCTGCAGTGGGCAGAGCCCTGCAGTCCTTGTACAATCATCAGAAAAAGGACTGGCGAACAAACAGCATATTGGACTTGCATCACAGCTGCCTTTGTGTCTGTGAAACAGTCCACCCATGTTGTCCCTACTGATTGCATCACTGCACTATTTCACATCAATAACACCTGTCTTCAGAACTAACCCATGGGTGATGCTTAAGGGACTGTATTTACTTATTTGACAGGACACACATTTCATTGGTTCATTTATTTTCTAAGAGCTATGAATCCTATAGGTCAAGCATGCTTCAGATAAGTAAAAAAAGACAGCAAAAAACAGCAGAAATAGCTACCTGCAGGAATTTACAAACATGAGCTTTTTTTATCCAACATTACTGTACTTGAGGTTCCGGTGTGCTGTTTGTCTGAGAGACCCAACCCTACTCGTTTACCCCATGCATGCTTTGGAAAAGGAAAAAAAAAAGACAGAAAAAAACCCCAGCAGAAATAGCTACCTGCAAGTGTATATAAACACAAGCCTTGTTTTATCCAGCACTACTGTACTTCAGACGCTGGTGTGCTGTGTGGCTGAGAGACATAACCCTACTCAATTACTGTGTGCACACTTCAAATAAGTGAAAAAAAAAGACAGGAAAAAAACCAGCAGAAATAAGTACCTGCAGGTATATACGACATGAGCCTTGTTTTATCTGACACTACTTTGCTTGAGGTTGCAATGTGCTGTGTGGTTGACAGACCCAACCCTTCTCATTTACTGCTGATTTTAGTTTATTTGCATCACTGTCCACACTTGCCAAGTGTGGACTCTGAAACATATGCAGAAATCCAAGCAATTCTGCAGCAGTAGTGATGGACCAGAATTAGTGCCTGGATGTTTAAATGTATTCTTGTACCTGGTTTTGGGTTGTGTGTGTGTATGTTTTTTTTTATCTGAGACTGCTGAACTTGGGGTGGCAGTGTGCTGTGTGGCCAAAAGATCTGACCCAACTCCTCTACCACTGATTTTAGTTCATTTGTGTCAGTCCACACTTGCCATGTGTATACTCCATAAGATATGCAGGAATCAGAGCAATTCTGCCACATTACTGGTGGGCCAGAATTGGTGCCTGGATGTTTAAATGTATTCTTGTACCTGGTCTTGATTGCAGCTCCTTTATTTCTAATGAGTATTCCATTCACGGATTCCAGCATTTGCATCAGTGTCCACCCTTGACGGTTTTGAGACAGTTCCCCCAGTAATTTATTCATTGGTTTCATTTTTTCAAGTGCTTTGCTATTGGAAAATGCCTTTTAATTTATTTATTTGTGAGATGTGAGTTTAACCTTACTAAGATCTCAGAACATGCTTAAAACATATTCCACACCCAGCCCTTTTGTTCTGGTCACCAGTAATTTTCTTGGCAAGAATAAATTAGTCTCCCCTCTTACACTGAAGAACATTTCTGTCTTCATGTCAGTCTTCTAATATGGTTGTCAGTTCCATAGATTTACCACCTCTTTAGGAGAATAAGTGCATCCTAACAGTACCTGTGATAGGGGTTGGGGGATGGGTTGTGAGTGACGCTCCTTGTGTGTACCACCAGTAACTTGGTATCATTTTTTGGTCTGTTTTATTAGTAAGCATTTTCATAAGCCATGGCCACTTGCTGTTTTAGGTCACATTCTCACACATCAATATCAACAGCAAATGGAACACTTGGACTGCAACAACCTCTTCCCATCCCTAGACTATTTTAGTAAGCCGTGGCCACTTGCAGTTGTGGGTCAATTTCTCAACATCAATATCAGCAATTAAGGGAACATTTAGACTGCAACAACCTCCTCCCACCCCTAAACTAATTATCTGTTTATACTCACACATAACACAAGCATGGCACTCATCCAGAAGCCAGCCATTTAGTAATAGAGAATCAAGGGTAGACCTTATGGTAGAACTTCAAGTAACACCACAGTAGGTGTCCAGTAACCCCCTATTTTTTGCTTGCTCAATCCTCAATAAGTATGCCAGGAAAACATGTTCTGTTTCACACTGTAGGTATTCCGCACCTATCTGTTTTATTCTGGATAAACAGTGATTTATGTTCTGTGACAAGAATAAATTTGTCTGAACTTGTCTTGGAAACTAGTATTTTATCATGCCCATCTTCTCATCCAGTTTTCAGTTCCATGAATGTATCATCCCCTTTGGAGAAGATGTCCACAGTAACAGTGCCCCTGATTTATCAGCTATATGCTTTGGGACATGTCATTGAGTAATTCCCTCATTAGTTTTGTTTTATGTTAAGTGATTTGCGATCGTAATTTATTTTTTGTTAGAGGTTGGGAGTTTAACCATAGTAAAATCTCAAAACATTCTTTAGGCTTGTATGTTGCTGACTTAATTGTTTGTATGTGGACTGAATGCTAACAAATGCTTATAAGCCATTGGCTAGGATTTTTTTTTTTTTATAAACATAGGCTGTAATTGTGGCAATAGATCTATTACTTATTCCTTATTTATAGAATAGGCTGATAGGAGAATAGGATAGGAGACCATTCATAATAAATATATTGCCTATGCGATTCAACATTTTAATATAAACTCTGTATCTTTTTATGAATCAAGACAACATCAAAAATGCAAAAATAAAATGAAAAAATAAAAATCCAAAATAAATGTGGATTTGACATTGCATGTAACCTGACAAATAACACAATAAAATTAATTTAAACAGGTGCATGTAGAATGTCACATCTGTTTCCCTTTTATTGAAATAAATCTTACTTTGATTTTTTTTTAAGCTGTGCAGTACTTATTAAGTGAGTTAGGTGCAGGTTTGAGATTAGCACATTCAGAAAAGGACTTGGCAGTATAGCCTAGAGCTTAGGGTACAAACTGTGAATACGCTTGGTACATCCAGCAGACTTGGATTTCATTCCCACAGCTTCCACCTGCATACCGTGCGACTCTGAGCAAGACACTTAACCTCCCCAGTGCTCCTGGGTGGACTCTGACAACAGGCTGTTGTGCCAAGTTGCTATTCCAGGTTACCAAAGAATAAAAAAAGGGGCACTGCTCTACCAAATCTCTCAGCTGCTGAAGCTTTTGTCAAATAAACAAAAAAAGGACCCTACTCTATTTAATCTCTAAGCTGCTGATGTTTTTGTTAACTCAGCTGAGATAGCTTTTGGTGAGGCCAGCACTGTGGCCAAGGCATAAACCAATACAGCACAACAATTTCAGCTGGTTCATGACCCCACCCTGAGAAAAGGAAAGACAGAAAAGGCTTATCCAGTTAGTGCTGTGTTGTAAAAATCCATTAAATCTGTAACGTTTCTTTCATCATGTCTTCTTACGCTTGTAATCAGGCTCTTATTATAATTAAAAATGACAGTATAAATTAGTTAATTTAAACATGATTTTTTTATTTCCTGTCCTCTTTACAGGCATGTTGAATATTGTTATGTCCTCTCCTTCCTTTGATGAAGCCCATAAAATCCATTTTATTAAGTATGGCAAATGGTTTTCTAAACAGTTTGCTACAATTTTGGCTCAAATGTTTTACAGTAATCAGAATTTAAGAGATATTGGATTGTATGAAGAACATGTTATAGGGTCTTTACCTTTTTTGTGTATGACCATGATGTGGGTTTCATCAAAGGAAAGAGTGAGGGATTTCAAAATCTGGAAAAAGCTGAATAAGTTAAGCAAAATAGGTGTTGGTAATAATGTAAATGCATTGTGAGAATCAATTGTGAGACCCTCTGGGCTGGGTACCATGTTGATTATACTTGTTTTCTCTTATTAAGTCATGCTGAGTATCCATCAAGGGAAGCTAGACTGTTGGAAATGGAAGAACTATGCTGATTAGCAATTTTGGTATTAGAGATGTCCTTAATAAAACAAAGTCTAATAAACTCGGAGATTGTTGAGGGGGTAATCAACATTTGCTCCTGAAACTGGGCCTAACATGCTCCAAAATGCACCATTTTACACACTACATTTTCAGAATTTTCTGGGGGGGGTGCATTCCCCCAGACCCCACTAGACAGGTTTGGTTTTCCAGGACAAGTGACCCACCCCATCTGTAAATTCCTAGATCTGCCACTGATCATGACGAGAGCAAGATGATCTGTTGGTATGTTTGCTTATTAATTCTGTTTTGTCAGTGCCTCCCACCTCCTGATTCAAGACCCATTGGTCCTTCAATCAGTATTTAACTGTATTGCTACCAGCTAGCCCAGTGCTGAGTAAGCAGAAAGTAAAAACAAGCATTTGTCAATGCTGAATGTTACTTGCTTGTATGTGCTGTTTAGATATTTGGAAGTGATAGTACCATGCCTAAGAACTGTCATGTGCCCCCCAAAGACATCTACTGTGTCTTTCTGTTCAATATTCACAGAAGAGGGGGAGGGGCAAGGGCCACAGCAGTACAGCAGTTGCCAAGGGGGTGAAGAGGTGGACAATAGTCCATTCACAGGCAAAAGAGTCCTGCAGGAGCTCACTAATATGAAGGTGGACAAAGTGATGGGACCAGACGGCATATACCCAAGGATATTAAGAAAACTGCAAAGGGAGTTAGCAGTACCCTTGGCAGCCATGTTCACTGAGTCATTCAACACAGGGGTGGTACCAGAGAATTGGAGGAGGGCACATGTGGTCCCTCTACACAAATCTGGCAGCAGTGAGGAGGCGGAGAACTATAGGCTGGTCAGCCTCACCTCAGTAGTGGGGAAGATCATGGAGACATTGCTTAAAGAAAGGATAGTGGGGCATCTAGAAGCCATCAGAGCCCAGGACCATAGGTAACATAGATTCACAGTGGGGCAGTCATGTCAGACAAATCTGGTTGATTTCTTTGACTAGGTGACAGAGAAAATAAATCAGGGTGGGGCAGTGGACAATGCTTACCTTGATTTCAGCAAAGCCTTTGACACCATCCCACATAAGAGGCTGATAAACTAGCCTGGTAGGCTGGACATGGGGAAAGGGTGGTAAACTGGGTTAGAAACTGGCTAAAAGACAGGAGGCTGAGAGCGGTAGTGGTAAATGGGATGCAATCTGGGAAGAGGGGGTGACCTGTGGGATGCCACAGGGATCAGTCCTGGGGCCAGTCCTTTTCAATGTCTTCATTAGTGACATTGCAGAAGCACTGAAGGGAAAGGTCTGCTTGTTTGCAGATAATACCAAGATCTGTAACACAGTGGATACCCGGGGGTGAAGAAAATGAGAAGGTACCTGGGAAGCTTGAAAAATGGTCTGAGGACTGGCAACTGAAGTTTATTTCAGTTGGAGGCAGTATAGCGCAGTGGTCTAAGGCTCTGAGCTGCAAATCTGGTGACATCCAGCAGACCAGACCTGGGTTTGAATCCCACAGCTTCCACTTGCATACTATGTGGCCCTGAGCAAGTCACTTAACCTCCTTGTGCTCCCAGGTCGCTCCTGTAAAAAAGCTTCCAGCTTAGTGTGCTAAACCTGGTTAAACAACTAAAATAATAAAAGAAAAAATAATAATTCAAAAAAAGCAAAATTATGCACATGGGACACAGAAACCCTGGGGAAAGCTACAGAATGGGGGGAAGGGAATTGCTGACAGTCAAAAAGAAGGAAAGAGACCTTGGGGTTCTTATTTCAGATGACCTGAAAATGTCAAAGTAAAGTGCTAAGGCAACTGGGAGGGCCAGTGACATGCTGGTGTGCATAGGCAGGAGTGTCACCAGCATAAGGAGGGAGATAGTGATGCCATTATATAAAACCATGATCAGGCCTCACATTGAGTATTAAGTACAGTTCTGGAGGTCACACCTTCATAAGGATATTAACAGGCTGAAGATGGTCCAGAGAAGGGTGAATAAGATGGTACAGAGCTTGCAACACAAGACTTATAAGGAGAGATTAAGGGATCTCAATATGTACTCACTGGAAGAGAGGAGAGAAAGAGTTGATATGATAGAAACATTCAAGTACCTTAAGGGTATAAACATGGTGCAGAGGGGAGACATTTTCCAATACAGGAGGAGCACAAGAATGAGGGGGCATGACATGAAATTGGAAGGTGGGAGGTTAACAGGGAACATGAGGAAGTTCTTCTTCACAGAGAGGGTGGTGGATGTGTGGAATGGGCTGCCTCAGGAGGTGGTGGGAGTGAGCACTGTGAATGTATTCAAGCATGCTTTTGACAGGCATAAGAAACCATAGAGGTATAGCAGCGAGTGGGTCAGACAGTAATCCAGTACAAGGGCTTATGGGCAGACTAGATGGGCCAGGCAGTTCTTATCTGCTGACAATTTCCATGTTTCTATGTCTGTGTCTCTTTCTCTTTCTCTTATGAATTACAGACAGACAGAGAGAGACACACAAGCATAAGCTGCTTGCATGTGCCGTTCCCCACTATGTCCTCCCTAACACTCTACTATCCACAGACACATAGAGAAAGGACACAGTACACATTGTCTCTTCAGTGCTGCTCCCCAGTGTCTCTGTCTCTCTGTCTTTCTCTCTCTCTCACTGTTACTCTCCCTATCTCACTTTCTCTATGTTGCTCTCTTTTTAAGCACTGAGCCCCGTTCTTGAACAACAGGGGGAAAAACCCAGTTGCCCTCTCTCACTGGGATAGGGGGAGGGGTTTGGCAGAATGGGGCACAGAGAACTTGTTGTATGGGAGGTGAGAAAGCAGTACAGAGGTTCCCAAAGAAAAAGACACTGAGAAAGACAGAAACAGAAAAGGGGGAGGGGAGAGAGAGAGAGAGAGAGAGAAAGAGAGCAATACACAGGTCTCTACTGCACACAAACTGTAGCACTGTTCTGTGCCAGAGAGTAAGGTGAGGCCACAGACAACAACATCCCAATGTTTTCTATCTTGCTGTCTCACAGAACATTTCAGCGATGGTGCAGGTGCAGAAGAGTGATGATGCTGTCTCTCACTATCGTCTGTGCACTGAGGGTGGGGAATGGGCAATGGGGCAGTGGGGGGTGCCAGGAAAGGAAACTCTTGGTGGCCACTGTCATGCTCACTCTTTCCTCTGCTCTACTGTATTACAGCCTGTCAGAGGGCTCTATACTGCTGACCATTGCTTCCACTGTTTCTGCGGACAGAGACATAGACAGGCAGACAGAGAGAGACGCAGCACATTGCCATAATTTTGGTAACTACTGTCTCCCACTGTCTGTGTCTCTCGTTCTCTCAGGTTTACACTCCAGACCACATGGCCGCTGTCACTCTTAACTACCTCCTTGCCCACTCAGACTGCTGATTATTTGCAAACTGGACAGGGTAGTGGCAGGCGGAACACATATAGGTCCTCTGTCTCTGAGCTCATAGGCTACACAGCTGCCATGTGCGTCTTGCTGTCTTGCACTTTGTGGTGTTTCTGTGTCCCCTAGCCACAATTGTCACACAGACACGAGATTCCTATACCATTACCTGACATTGTCTCTGTCCTGTTAGCTCTCTCTCTCTGTGTCAGATTGCACAGTGGAATCACTTCACCCAGCTTGTCCCCATTGCACTTCACCAACTTGGGAGCATAATCTGTCTGTGCCGCTGGACTGCAGTCTGAAAATGCTATCTGACTGCACACAGCACAGACTGGGGCCTCAGAAGCTACAAATTGCACAGTACGGTACTGATTTCACTGTGACCTCAGTGCCCGGTGGTCCACAGGTTAGCTGAGTGTGTACACAGCTGTTAGCTGTGCTTTGGTTGCACAGAGGTCTGCATTATCACACTGTCAAGTGCTGCCATGCAGTCAATCAAATCCATTCAAAAGAAGAATTGTACAGTTTGGCTTTCAGAAAAAAGTGTATTCTTAGAGCAGCGGGAATATTTGCAGTGTTACCGGAGTATTCTGCTATTCACAAAATATATGCACAGTCTGAATCAGCCATCCACTCTGGCTCTCAGAGCATATCAGGTTTCAGCTCTTACAGCAACTCTTACGGTGCTTCGCTGAAGCTAAAGCTTCTCTAGTTCCTCCCGTAATTTGTGAGGCTGATTGCAGCACAGCTTAGCTAGTCACATTAGCACGGTCACTGGAGCCTGGCTCAAACAAATGCAAAACAAGAGGAGACAGGAGGGTCAGAGGGACAACAAGGGAGAAATGAGGTAAGGGAAACACATGAGACAGAAGGTGTGTGCAGGGGAGGAGGGAGAGACAGCAAGGAAAACAGAGTGATGGCGGGGAGAGGGGATGGCTTTATGTATATGAAATGATGGAAGTGTTCTCTCATTGGAGAGCTTCATTTGTTTCATGTACACAAAGTTTCCACCCATAAACTGTAAACCATTGTCATACTTAGCTTGCATGATAATTGGTCTGTCAAGGATGAACCCAATGCAGCTTGACCTGCATTAGGCTAGTCAGTGACACACCTCTACAATGCCGTTCTCTGTAGCAAAACATTTCTTGTGCAAGCACAAGCAACATAAAAAGGAAGAGAAAGGCAGACAGTGGATGTAATTAAGGAATAGATTCAGTATTCTGAAGCTTAGATAGGTGGAGGATGGGAAAGGCCTCAAACCCCGAAGCCACCTCACAGTTCAAACCAATACCAGCATGTTTGCTTGACTTGCAAATGAACACAAGCATTTGTCAATGCTGAATGGTTGCTTGCTGGCATTAGCAGTGGAAGTGCAGGAGTTAGACAGATGCAGTATAGGAATGGCAGTGAAGTATTGATTGGATGCCAACTCCACCCCCCACCCTGCAGAGATGGACAGGCATTGGGGAGTGCTTTTGGGTCATCACCCATAACTGTCATGACCTTTCACCTCACCCTACCCTGCAGACACCTACAAGTGTCGAGGCGTGCCTTGGGGTGTTCGGGCTTTACACTCACCTCATTCCATAAGGAAATACACTGAAATGGGTGCAATATAGGAGAATGGGGTGAACTCTAAAGCCAAGGCACATCTCAATGTCTGTCACTGGCTGCAGGGTGGGGGTAGGGGTGGCATGGCATGAGCATTACTGTCAACAGTCCCAAGTCACATCCCTGACGCCTGTCACTCCCTACAGGGTAGGGTGTTATGGTCGGAAACCCTAATGCCCTGGGTGTTTTTTGGTATTTTTACTCCAAGTTTTCAACATGGGTTTTTTTGTGACCCCACCCCATGAACAGTGACACTATCAGTTTGTTAGCTGAAAGATGATGTTGCACAGGGACTGTGCCATATGGCACCACAGGTGTGAAAACACATTTTGAACATGATGTAAAAAATGACAGCAGTACTGTTCATGAGGAGGTGTAAAAAAATGGTAATGTTGAAAATCTGGAGTAAAAATATAAAACAACTGGTGAAGTCACAAGCATTTGCAGAAACTGCGTAACTCACACTCATAATTATTTTTGGGAATTCTTTTACCAGATTTTCAACATAGGCATTTTGGGACCTCTGCTCATGAACAGTGTCACTGTGATTTTCTTAATCTGTCCCAGACACTGATTTCCCACAGTGACTGCGCTATTCTGCCCCGGAAGTGCGAAAACGCATTTCAGCCAGGATGTGAAAAATGACAGCTGTACTGTTCATAAGGAGGTGTGGAAAAATGCCAATGTTGAAAATCTGGAGTGAAAATATTACAAATTTGTGAAGTTACAACGGTGCATGGAAGCTACACAATTCATGTTCATCACACAATCATGTTATGGACTTTTGTCACCAAATTTTCAACAGCCATTTTAAGACCTCTACTCATGAACAGTGTCACTGTGATTTCCTTAATCTGTCCCCAACAATGATTTTGCACAAGACAGGGCCATTGTGTGCTACATATGCGAAAACACATTTCGGGCGAGATGTAAGAAAAATGACAGCTGTACTGTTCATAAGGAGGTGTGGTAAAATGGTAATGTTGAAAATCTGAAGTGAAAATATAAAAAATTCTCGAAGTTATGAGCATAGGTAGGAACCACACAATGCACACTCATAAAACAGTCATTTTTGGGAATTTTTTCACCAAAATTTCAACATAGGGTTTTTGGGGGTTTACCTCATGAACTATGACACTGTCATTTCATTAATCGGTCCCGAAAGGTGGTTTCACGCAGTGACACCACAATCACCTTTAGGGACCAAATAACAAAGTGACAGTGACTAAGTTCATGAGGCTGGGTCACAAGAACCCTATGTTGAAAATTTGGTGAAACAATTCCCAAAAATGGCTCAGATATCCAACTAAGTTGAAAAAAACCTATTTATGCCATTATACAGCTTAACCAGCATTTCTTCAGTTCGCAGTTGGCTTTGATGACTGCAGACCTGTTCCCGGTCCACCGAAGATCATCATGCTGGATTCTGGAGGTAAGTATGGAGTGAGGGGTGTGTGTGGGGAGGTGGGTGCATAGTGGGTGTGTGCAGGTTGGGGGGGAAGGGGCACAAAAATTGTGAGGGACCATTTTCTGTTTTTACAGGTTTAAAAAAAATAAAGACAATGTTGGATGCTTTTCTGCATGCTGGGGTGGGCTCCCAGTGTGTCGGCACACCTGGGTGTTTCTTTTGGGGGGGCTAGAGCTTATGGGGATTGGGATGGGGATGGGGATTAGGCACCCCTGTCATCCATACAGTGTACTTGGTGGGGAGTGTGCATTAGCCGAGGGGGACTGGGTACCCCCTTAGCACACAACAAATGAAGGGTGCATCATGCTGATGGGGATTGGGCTTCCCCTTCAGTAAATGGACCGGTGGGGCATGCCGACAGGGCAAAATGGGCACCCCATCAGCTTTAAGAACTTGGAGAAGTGGGCAGCTGCTTTCCATTGGCTTTGTGGGGACTGTGAGAGGCCAACAGAGAAGCCGTCACCATGGGGACACCACACTGCAGCTTGTATTTGACGGCTGCAGTCAGGGACGCCCCCCCCAGCAAAAATAGCTGATTGCATAGTGATGCAGCACTCCCGGATTGCAGAGGCTGAGTTTCTTTGAGCACAGTGGCATGGTCATTAACTGCCATCAGGGACAGCACGCTCCTCTATTCGCCACAGCAGAGACCCGCCCGAGAACGGACTGCTGCCATTCGGTAAAACACTGCCATGCCTCCACAACCCACTTGTGAAGGAAGCTGACACAATGTGTTTCTTTCACATATGTGCAAGCAACACAAAAAATAATAATAATAAATAACAGAATCCAGTCTTGTTTCTTTGAAGTAAGTCCTAACTAGACTGACCATAAAAAAACTGCTGTGCATATGTGTGTGTGGGGGTGGTAGCATTATTGGCATACCACCTGATTTACAGCTTTAGCTTTGATTGTTTTTTTTTTTGTATCTTAAAAATATAGACTAAAGGAGCTTAATATGTATACCCTTGAGGAAAGAAGGGAGAGGGGGGACATGATAGAAACTTTCAAGTACCTCAAGGGAATCAACAAAGTCCAAGAGGGTAGCATCTTTCAGAAAAAGAGACTTGCAAGAACAAGGGGACACAGTTTAAAGATAGAAGGAGGGCGGTTCAGGGGCAATGTGAGGAAGTATTATTTCACGGGAGAGGTAGTGATGCATGGAACAGCCTTCCTGAGGAAGTTGTGGGGTCTAAAACTGTGGGAGAATTCAAGAATGCATGGGACAGACATAAGGCAATTCTTGTGGGGGGCAGGAAGATATAGGCTGTTGGTTAACTAGGATCTGTGGCCTATCCTGTAGGTAGGGAAATGGGCAGACTAGATGGGCCTAGCGGTCCTTATCTGCCGTCAAAGTCTATGTTTCTATGTTTCTATTGGTAATTCTTTGTTAAAGTATCTACTTCACCCTGCAAAAGACTATGTCAAGTGCCACTGTGCTATCAAATTTACTGGCAAAGTACCACTCCATGCAGCGTTTGCTGGGCAAAGTAAGCACAATGCCAGGCAAAGAACTTTGTGAAGTCAGGGAAACTTTGCAAAGAATTTCATGAAGCAAAGTTTCCTAACTTCACATGATGTCATTCTGGGACATGCATTAAAGCAGCAGCATTTGTTAGCAAGAAATTTCATTATAGTTATTTTGGAAAAATGCATTTCTGACATCCATATATTCATCCTCAGTGTATTATTAATTTTCTAAGATACTTGCAAAATGGCTTTTATTGCTGATTTAAAAATTAATGACTCTCATCATTATACATGGTCACCACTCACAATTTTTACAAATGACTTCTATTGAGGCTACCTGTTGAATGTAAATACTATTACCTTTTCCACCACCCCCCACCTTTTGCCTATTGCTTAGCTTGACAATGCCCAGGGCTGCTACTCCTGCCCCCGGATAACTGCTCTGTGCCTCACCTCTCTTTAATTGCTGGTATAATTACTGTGTTCACCTATTATTTTCCTTGATTTGAGCTGTTATTGTGTCATTTAGACTACCACTGTTAGTTCTTCTGGATTTTAACTGTTCGTTTGACATTTTAGATTACCTCTGTTTAGTATTCCTTTGTCTGTTTGTTACCCTCATCTACTGACGTGGAACCTTTGTAAAAGAGCACCTTGCACTCAAAGGTATTATAATCCTAGATGGAAATAAATAAATAAATAAAAAACATCCATGGAGTAGATTTTGTAGGATGACAAACAACACAGTACTTCACTAAAATATTTAATTTGTTCATGGCAGCATGACACTGGCGGGGGCACAGAAACTTTTTAAAGCTTCAAAATCCAAAAGCTGAGTTTAGCAATGAAGCAAAACAATAAGAAAAATAGGTACATTGATGTTTTTGCTAGGAAAACATTATTGCTAAAATTGCATTGTGACTAACAAATGCTACTCTGCTGTTTTAAATTGGCAAGAACTTCAACTCCACTTTCACTCTTGGTGAGAGAAAAAAAAATATACCGGCTAGAGGGGAATAATTATCTGAAGTCTCCTGAAAATGATTTGGTGCTCTTGTTTCGGATCTCACCTCTTATGCCATAGCTGGTGGCAGCAGAGATGTCTGGGACTGCGTCAATTTCCTTATCCATTCCAGTGAACAAGTAAAGGAACCCGAGATGGGCAGCTGTGATGTAAAGTGTGTAGGGGTAGGGGGTGTAGTTTATAAAATGTTTCTTAGGAATAAATAACAAATTGTTGGGAGAAAAATGTGGCAAATGATTGCTGTAATTATACTATTTGAACTGGGCCATAATTGGGACCTGTGGCTCATGGGTGTAGTAAGGCATACACTCATCTAGGGGTCCAGAAGTACAGGGGCAGCTCCTGATGCACTACTTTTGCAGTGAGAAAACTGATGCGCACCAATGCACATATGTAGACTGCCAGCTCGCACATTTTTGGTGTGGCTGCAAGCGGGTCCGCGTATCTGCTCCTCTGGCCCCTCCTCTGCAACCTCAACTGTAGCCCTATCGGCTCTGGCCAGAGTTTGTTTCCAGCTGTTGCCACATGTTGCTGAAAACTTCTTTTTTAAAATACTGTATTCGTACTGTGTCTGCCCTGCCAGTGGCCCCTGTCTGGACTACCAGAGCCACTGTTCCGTGGTCACTATGACTGATACTTTTTGTATGCTGTTACTGTTAGTGAACAGCAAATCTTGCAGAGACCCTTCCCTTGACAGGCTATGGACTAGCTGAACTAAGAATGCCTCTTGGCATGCATGTTCTATGAACAAAGAAATGTAATTAATGCAATGATGTACTGCAACTTAATGGTGGCATAGTGGCTTCCCCTTTCAACTTCATGGCTAATTTATCTGAAGCCAAAAGCAGATTTTTTTCATTTGGTGCCTAATTAACATGGCCCTGCTAAATATTGACTCCTCTCCCTTGGTGCAGTTTCTACTTCCTACAGTACAGTACTGCACAAAGCTTCATCATACAATATGCTAAGTAGTGCAACTAGAGACATTTGAAAGTTAAAGCGCTTTCTTGCCCTAACTGAACAGCTACCTCCTGCTCTTGTGCTTTGCTGTATAGTCAGAGCTTTATCGGGGTCCTGGTATTGCAGTCATGTGGGGTTTAAATACCTACAAAGAGCATCATGTGACAACTTGTGGCTCACCTCCTCATTAGTAAAATTTAAAGTCATAAGTAAGTTAAAGAAACTCCCTTATAAACGTTACGTGATCAGCTTTTAGTACAAACATGCATAAATATTAAAAACAATGTTTTATAAAATATTCTGGTTACACCCTCAACTTATAACCTTTACTATTAAAAGGAATGATAAGATCATATAGACATGTATGACAAAATGAGGCAAGGGAAATGTATTTGTTAGGTTCTTATCAAAGACTCTATGCACTCTACAGACAGCAAGCTGAATGATTTCTACAGCACATAAAACATGTTGGGAGAAACAGGTGGTAAAAACACATAAACGCAGTTTAAAAACATACCACCCCAGGCCATCATTAATTAAATGAAGACATTTTGATGGTCCAAAATGCCTAATTAAATAGATGAATCTTAATACCCCTAAAGCATTCCAGAGACAGGGCTCCTCTAATCACAGCCTGGACCCCATTTCACACAACACATCAGGAGCTGCCATGTAGAAAGCTCTCCCAAAGATTTCAGTCAAGAGCTTGGATCCATGAGGATTCCCTCTTAAGAGGACAGATGTGAGCGTATTCAGTCAGAAGGTCTTTCAAATAGCTGGTACCAAAATCACACAGGGCTTTGTACACTAAAAGCTTTCCTTGAAGCTGATGCACCACCTCACTGCCAGACAGTGCTGTTCCCAGAGAATTAGCATGATATTGATCGACCAAGGGATCCCAGCTATCAGCCAGGTTGCTGAGTTCTGCATGAGCTGCAAGTGACAGGTATACCATCACTACAGCTAAACAGTCACACCGAACCCCCCACAGCGAAACCCCAATCGTGTGCTAATATTGTCAGCGATGGGGAGTTCACTTCAATTGACTGTTCAAGGAATGGGGGATAAATATCTAACTCCACTGTCTGTGTGACATGGAGTTAGATATGTATAGTGGGGGGGGGAGTGCAGGGGAGCAGCCCCCCCATTGAGCGTTGCTCTGTTGCCTGTCATTCTGGGGATGTATCGGGGGTGTCGACTGGTTTCCTGTGCGGTTGAGGATGTCAGTTATTCCTTGTCATGCTGGCATCATGGATCCCAAGTCACATACCAGCCCCACAGATAGGCCTAGGTACAGAGCCTTACAGGAATCCAAGTGAGTGGTGACAAAAGCATACTGTGGTGTTTCCAGGTAAGGGTGTGCAAGACAGTTACAAATCTGAAGGATGTTTCATAGATGGTAAAAATCACTGCAGAGAATGGAAAACACCTGATGTTCTAGTGTCAGTCTATTATCCACAATGACACTCAGGTTCTTTACCTTATCAATAGCTCACCGTGTGGTGCCATTTCACAATGGCAACAAGGCATCATCACTATTTTTTGCTATAGTCACTCGACCTGGTGTATGTGACTGATAGAACTGAGTATGATCTACACAGCAGTGAAAACCCAGACCGTAAACCCTGATGATCTCCTCCAGCGGCAACATGTATCAAGCAAACAATATGGGTGCTACAATTGACCCCTGAGGCACTCCACAGAGCAGTAGCGTCCAAGATGTTTCTACCCGAATTAGACTGCTGCAATCTGCTGGATAAGTAGTACTTCAGCTACTGCATCACCGTACTCTAGAGTCCTACATAGTGTCTCAGATGGGACAACAGCACTTCATGATCTACAGTGTCAAACGCCGAAGACAGATCCAGCAGTACCAAGACGGAGCAATGACTGCTGTCTCTTGCCAGGAGATCACTGAACACCATGGTCAGAGCAGTCTTTGTATTATATCAAGGCTTAAACTCAGACTGAGATGGCTCAAGAATTTCATGACATTCCAAGCAGCCCTGTAGCCATGCCAATACAGTGTCAATAACCTTCCATAAGAATGTAAGGTTTGAGACAGGCCTGTAATCTGCCAGATCCTCAGGGTCTAAAGATGGTTTCTTCAGAAGGGGCTTCACCACTGCGCTCTTCAGTTCTGTGGGGAAAACACACTTCTGAAACGAGCACCCAACTATCTCAGTGATCGATGATCCTCATTTTTCTGATGCTGCACAGTAATTGCTGGTCATCACTCACTGCTGAAAAGCATTTGTAAGTGGAGAGTAATAGTGCTCTGTCTAGTTATTAGTTAGTACATAAAAGAAAAAAAAAAGATAATGGGTAATTAAATAATATATTTTTTATCCATCACTCATAACATGCTAGTTTTGCAAGCTAAAAGTATTTGTCAATAATTTTAACCCAACGCAGATTCATTCTTAGCTGTGGAGCTTATAATATATTTACCAAAGTGATATATATTCAAGGTACAGTCTGCCATTTATCAAGTTGCTGAGTCAATTAGTTACAGCAGATACTGAAAAAATATGAATTTGGGCAGTGTGGCACAACATAACACCATGTACTTATTCAAACAGGATGAATCATATTTTAATGGTTACAAAAATGGCTTTAAATCTAATTCATCATTCTGGCTGTTTGCTTTTACTGTGTTTAGTTTGAAAATCCAAAAAGATTCCCTTCTTAACAGACTATTGATTCGGGCACCCTCTCTAGAGTTAACAGGAACATGTTAAAATTCCTCAAACATTAGCAGTGCTGCATTTGAGTTATGGTATTTATTAAAATGCAATCTAAGCAGGATATTTGCACTGCCTTTTATTATGTCCCTGAAGTGTTTTTGGACATGTTTCTTTAATAGACATATTGTCTTACCAATGTAGATTTATTTTTCAGGGGCAGTACAGGCACTAAAGTGTGAATGGAGTGTCACAGTTAATAAACTATTCAATTTTCAGTCTGTCCTCAGAACCTGGTACCACAAATGCTTTTATTTGTAACCTATAATGACACACATTGCAGTGCTGGCATCCAAAAAATATGAGGTAAAGGGAGCAGCCAATTTCTTTCTAATGGTTTTGAACAAGTCTGTCTTTAATATTCTTTGGGTGTCTAGATTTCACCCTTGGTTATTCACCAGTATCCGTCAGAATACAGGGCTGTATTTATGTACAACATTCCCTATCTCCCCAGCCACTGCATTATACATGGCAGAGAAAGTTACAGGACAAAGGCCATTTCTCACACTTCTGTTTTTTCTGTTTTTCCTTCCAGAAAGCTTTCCCTTGGTAATGAGGTAACTTTTGATTTTGGCTTAGCCAAGCTTTTCATTTGGTACCATCTCTTCAAAAAACATTTTTCACATCTCTATACTGTTCTTCAAATACATCAGGATTACTAAAACTACTCCTCAAATGAAGGAATTTTGTGTATGGTAATGGATTCTTTGACTTAACAAGATGTTCACTTTGTGTGTGTAGAACATAATTAGTGACTGCTGGCTTTTTAAAGCCCTTTATGCACACTACCTGACCTGGTATGCCTATAAGTGTTATACCTAGGTAATCTATATTATGTAAAACATAGAGACATAGATTTTGTTGGTGAAAAAGGACATTTAGACCCATCCAGTCTACCCCTTGTCACTGCCTATTCCATCACCACTGACCCTAGTTAGTCGTGGGTGTCAATTCTTCACCCCTTTCCCCTATATGCTCATGTGCCAATCCCATGTAGCCACCTTTTTTTTCCAACCATTTGTATCCTTCGACGACAGGCTGCCCCAATTTTCTGCCACCCTACCAGAGCTCGGGGTTTTTCAGGGTCTTGTAGTGCCTTCCCCCCCAGCAGATCCCCAGAGCCTGACTTAGAGGCTTCATCCCATCCACAGGTGGCTCCTGTGTTTCCTCTTTTTTCTCTCCAAGTGAGTGACCTGTTTCTGAGACCCCTTGGAAGTGGTAGCACATGCATGTGGAGGTGCACATGCGCACTGCAGCTCAAGTGGTGTGTCTCTTCTGCCTGCCCCTTTTGGCCTAGTGCCGGTGTTTCTTGGAGTGATACTATCCATCCAGTCTTCATCAGGGTGTGGCCAAGCTCTGACAGAGCTGAGAACTCCCTCCCAAGGTGGAGAGAAGCCAGCTGGCAGCTTGGATCACATTCTCTCTCTCCCCTCCGATGACCTCCGATGACCCTGGCTCATTCCTGAACCCAGGTCGCTGGTGAGGCACGAGGAGTGACGTCCAGTGTCTCAGCCCTCTGCAACACTGGGCCAGCTCCCATATAGCCAGCTTGAAGCTCCCCAAAGTCTTTGCCCCAACTACCTCATCTGAGAGGCTGTTCCAGTCATCCACTGCTCTTTCTGTAAATAAATATTTCTGCACATCTCTCTTAAACATCCTACACTTAGCATCATTGTATTCCTCATTGTTTTAGTGTCTTCCTTTCTCTGAAACAAATCCTACACTTGCACCTTGTTCACTCCTGTGAGATACTTTAAGGTTTCAACTATGTCCCTTCTTGCACTCCTCTCTTCTAGGTAGCACATGCTGACTTCCTGCAGCTTTTCCTACTGCTGTATGTATTCTTGTGCAACTCTCTCACCATTCTGGTTGTCCTCCTCTGTACTGCCTCTGCCCTTTCAATGTCCTTGTGGAGGTGCAGATGCCAGAACTGGACACAGCACTTTAGGTGAGGCCTCACCAATGAGCAAAATAATGGCAGCACCAACTCCTTCCTCCTACTAGAAATCTCTCTCCTACTGCACCCCAGCATCCTGCTCACCTTTTACCACTGCATTGCCACCTTGCCCAAATACCCTGAGGTAATCAGATATGATGACCTCAAGGTCTCTTTCTTGCTTGTTAACTGCAAGCTCCACTCCCCCCCCATCTTATATACATTCCCTGGGTTCTGCAGCTTTAGGTGCATAACCTTGCACTTTTTGGCACTGGAATCCTGCTGCCACCTGCTTGACCATTTGCTAGTTTCCTCAGATCCCTTTGCAGTCTCACCATGCCTTATAGTTTAACCCTGCTGCAGATTTTTGTACCATCTGCAAAGACACACACCTTACCTTCAAGCTCCTCCACAATGTTGCTTATGAAGACATTAAAGAGGATCCGTCCTAGCACCAAACTCTGTGGCACCCCACTAGTCACTCTCCTATCTCCTGAGTGTATACCATTCATCACCACCCTTTGCCTCCTATTCCTTGAGCAGTTTGATACCCAGCTTGTTACTTTCTCCCCCATCCCCAGGATGCTTAGTTTCTTAACTAGCCTCCTGTGTGGCACAGTGTCAAAAGCCTTACTGAAGTCCAGATAAGCCATGTCCACTACTCTCCCTTGATCCATCTCCCTGATAAGTCAGTCAGAGAAATCTATGAGATTAGTTTGACATGAACTCCCCCCACTGAAACAATACCACCTGTGGTTCTGCAGCCCTTTTGCTTCTTGGAGCTCCATGATCCTCTACTTCAGTAGTGTCTCCATGCACTTTTCCACCACTGATGTGAGACTGACGTGAGACTGACTGGCCTGTAGTTGCTAGCATCCTCCTTACCACCAGTTTTTGTGCAGCGGAACCACATAAGCCCTCGTTTAGTCCTCTGAGTCATGTTTGTGCATGAATCTCATGTTAACATCATTAGTATTCAATCAACGTATGAATTCAGTTACTCAGTTCAAGTCCCCTTTCCATATGCAGAAAGTTTTTTTAATAAAACATCACCGTAGAATGACATCATCTGCATAGGGGAATGACTTAGAGACCATAATCTCCAATTCTCAAAGTCGAAGGAATAAGTTGGCGTATGATGGGGCCATACAGGTCACCATCACCATCCCAATAGTTTAAATATAGACTGCATCTTATCCATGTAATGCTAGGGCAACAGAAAGGAAAGGAGAGCTGGATGTCATTGTCCACCTGGGTCAAATGACATGGCTAGGGATGAGGCTGGGGTAGTGCAGGAAGAGTTCAGGGAGTTGGGGAGAAGTTTTAGGCAGGTAGCATGCTCAGTGGTGTTTTCTGAGATGCTGCCTGTATATGTATGACAGGGGTGAGGATAGGGTACTCTGTACCAGGAGCTTCAACTCATAGTTGAAGGAGTGGTGCAGAGATGAGGGGTTCAGCTACATTGGGGACTGGGGTCCCACCTGGAGGGATAAGGTACTACATAGAGGAGATGGCCTACATCCATCCAGGAGGGGAACCATGTTCCTCAGTGAATGGTTTAAATGATACTTTGGTAAACATTTAAACTAGCTGAGGGGGTGATGGAAAGAAGTAGGGTGGCATTAACTGCCCACCCCATAGGCTGAAGTAGTCAGTAGGGAGAACCCTAAGGGAGAGAAATCCCCAAGGGTACCCATTGATAAGGATAACAAAATTGTAGTTATGAAGGGAAATGGGAATGAGAACAGAGGGAGTAAGGAAAGAGAGCAAAAAGGAAAAAGGGGGGGTTGACAAGCAGGGAAGTAGCAAAATCTGGAAGGCTATGTATGCAAATATTCGAAGTCTGGGAAATAGAATTCCGGACTTAGAGGCCATTATAGCAGAGGCTGACCTGGACATTGTCACCATTACAGAATCTTGGTGCACTGAGAGCCATGCCTGTGATATAGCAATACCAGGCTATACTCTGATCAGAAAGGACAGGGTGGGAAAGAAAGTAGGGGGAATGCTGCTTTATGTTAGGGAAAGCAAAAAGGTGACAGAGGTACAAGGAATGCAGGGAAGGGCAGAGGTACTGTGGGTTACCCAAAAGATGGAAAATGGAGCCGCTATTTGCACTGGCGTGAACTACAGACTTCCAGCATGGGGAGGGGATAGTTGGATAAGATTCTGGTAGAAGAAATCCAAAAGATGGCAAATAATGGGGAGGTGTTGCTGGTGGGGGACTTCAATCTGTCGCATGTCGACTGGAACCTCCCACAGGAAGCTTCAGCTAGGAGAAGAGACATCCTGGAATCCCTGCAGGGGACATTCCTCAGGCAACTAGTAAGGGAACCCACACATAATGGGGCAATACTGGACCTTGTATTTACTAATGGGGATAGGGTTGCAGATGTTGTGGTGGGTGGCCACCTGCAGACCAGTGATCACCATACAGTGTGGTTGAATATAAGAACTGTGACAGGATCAAACTACACTAGAGTCCTGGGCTGTAGGAGGGCCAGTCTGAAAAAGATGGGCGAATGTCTCAGGGATTCCATGGTGGGGGAATTTGTGTTGAATCCCCCCCTTGACTCACACTGGCTGTTCTGGGGCTCTCGGGTCCACATTGCATACTACTCTAAAGGGACTGGCCTAAGTTCACAAGTGAACAATGATATACTGGAGTAGAATGGTGCAGTGCCTCCACCTGGGGTAGTCAAATGAGATATCTGTTGGATAAATTCCAGGTTACCACCCCCTGGAAAATATAGTAACTGCCCCCACAGTACCTTTCCCACACAGTAAATGCATACACTTTCCAATAACCAGCAATACTAAATTGTACCATAAACCAAATGTATGTGTAATTATAGGGAGGGAATGAACAGGAGAGAAAATAGCACAACAGTAATAAATGACAACAACAGCTGTACCCCACACTGTCTCCCACATCTCCCACCTGTGGGTGACTAGTTTTCCCACAAATGGCCATTAGAAACAGTCAGCAGCAGTAGGTACCTCACCAGAGTTGCTCCAAAAGGCAGACATGCAGTGGGGATAAACAGTCTCTTTACTAGGGAAAAGAACACTTTTGTTGAGGTCCAATAACTTTTAACCGATGCAAACTTTAACCTTTTTCTGCTTGGTCTTATCTTGGCGCTAGCAGAGTCCCACTCAGATATTAACCCTCTTTATTAACTAGCTAGCTAAAGTAGAAGACTCATTAGAGCCACCGCCCAGAGGTAGTTACAGTCAGGAGGTCGAGGGGTTTCAGCAGACAAATGATTTAAAATGATACCATGCTGGTATCAGGAGTTGTTGGTGGCCCACCATGATAGCAGGTTGCAGATGAACAGCAGCTTTTCTTCATCTGTCAGGCCTTTCAAATTTTCACCTCCGCGGACTTTGTATGTGGTGTTCAACTGACAGGCCTTTCAACATCTTTTGCTCTGGCGATCTCTTTGGTGGTTCAGGGGACTGGGCAGGCTGGAAGTCCCTGAGACTTTCTGCTTGGCACACAGCTTAGAAAGCACACTTGCAGCAGTACTCTGGCTTAGTCTCTAGCACTCACACTCACAATGTCTCTGGCTGAAACAGTCAAGCAGGCTCACACACTAGTCCCTCCAAGGGGAAACACAATGGCTTGGTCTCTCTATCTTCTACTGCAAAGTCTTGTTTCCCTCTGCAGCAAAATCTTTTTATTGCTGCTACAAAATTATTTTTTCTCTTTGCTGCAAAATGTCTTTTTCTATCTTTAGGCTACAGATTAACAGTCTGTAGTCTCAGGCAGCAAGTGTTACTTTACTGCAGGCTGAAACTCTGCTATCAGAACAGCAGATTCAAATGCTACTCAGGGATGCCGTCCTTGGCTTGCCTTACTTCATTGCTATCACAGTATTTCCTCAGGCATTTTGCCTCTTCTATTCAGTTCTGAGACCATTGGGCAGGTACAGCAGGCCTTTGAGCAAGGTAGTCCACAACAGTCTCTCTCTGTCTGTACTTTTTCTCTCTGGAATTACTCAGGAATCTCTTCTTTTGGCTGGCTGCCAGTGGCATTTATAAATTTTTCAGTATCCACTTGATTGGCTGCATTGTTCCCAGGCTCACAGGCTGCCCTTTGACACCATCCTAGTGGCCCTCCTGCTGCAGAATTCCTATGGGGCCACCATTAGTGCTCATCTTTTTTTCCCCAACATACACAGCCCCACCGTTTAAGTCTTAAACCCATTCAGGGGCTAAAACATATATATGTCTTGGCCTTGCTTGCCCTGTGGGAGCCAGAGACACTATTGTTTCCACCATTTCACTGTCCCCTCTAATGGAGACATGTTTCCTTTAAGGATTTAGGGTGGTGCATGTACACACGATGCATGGCAGACGTCTTTAATGTTTATATTCACTTGGTTCATTTCTTGCTGCTCCTGGGACTGAGTAACTGCTCTCCAGGGACCTGGAGGCACAGAAACACTTTATGGACCCTGTCCCCTTTCTTGCCATGGGTCCAGGGAATGAAGATATCTGTGGCCACAGCCACCAGAAATACATGAGGTGCCATGGCCCGAATCCCACCAGGGCTATTGATAGGGGACACCACACAGCAGCAACAGGGCCATAGCCCACAGGGTAAGCCCCACATGGGGTGGACAGAGGCTTACATCTAGGCAGAGTGGAAGAACAGTGGGCTATGCTAAAAGGGGCCATAATGAAGGCAACCCCTACATCAGGCAGGTGAGCCAAAATCAAGAGGAAAAAAAAAAACACTATGGTTCTCAAGAAAGGTGGCTGGGAAGGTAAGGGCAAAAGAGTTACATTCAGGAGATATAATAAGATGCAGAGGGAGGAGGAGAAGGATAGAGAGGCTTATCAGGAGAAACAGAGGGATGCTGCAAAAGCAGCAAGGGGCACACAAGTACAAACAGAGGAGAGAACAGCCCAGGCAATAATGAAAGTGGACAAGATATTTTTCATGTATGTAAGTGAAAAAAGGAAGACCACAGATGGGATTGTAATGCTAAGAATGGAAGGGGGGATTGAGTGGAGGGGTACCAGGAAAAAGCTGACATCCTGAACAAACACTTTCAGTTATTATTCACAGAGAAAGGGGAAGGCAAGGGACCACTGAAATGTAACAGGAGCATCGAAGGAAGGGAAGTGAACACTAGTCCATTTTCAGACAAAGTAGTCCTGAAGGAACTCCCAACACTGAAAGTGGGCAAGACAATGGGGCAAGACAGTGTGTGTCCAAGGATATTTGAAGGAGCTCAGGGAGGTAATGGCTCCACCTCTAACAGTCCTATTCAACCACTCACTGAAGATGGGAGTGGTACAGGAGGACTGGAGGAGGGCAGATGTAGTCCAGCTTCACAAAAGTGGTAGCAAGGAGGAGACAGGCAACTATAAACCAGTCAGCCTGAAGTCACTGGTGGGGAAAGTAATGGAATCTATACTGAAGGAAAGGATTGTGAAATATCTTCAATCTTGTGGTGTACAAGATCTGAGGCAGCATGGATTCACAAGGGAAGGTCACGTCAAACAAATCTGATAGACTTCTGTCTGTGTAACTGGGGAACTGGATAAGGGAGGAGTGGTGGATGTGTTCTACCTAGATTTCAGTAACACCTTTGACATCGTTCTACACTGGAGACTTGTAAGGAAGCTCAGTAGCCTAGGAAAGTGTCCAACGGTGATAAACTAGGTAAGTAACTGATTAGGAGATAGGAGACAGAGGGTGGTGGAAAACAGTGTGCACATTGAAGAAGGGAAGGTGACCAGTAGGGTACCACAGTACTCAGTAGTTGAACTGGCCCTCTTTAATGTCTTTATTAGTGACATTGCAGATGGGCTAAATGGGAAAGTTTGCCTTTTTTGAGGATGATACTAAGATCTGCAATAGATTAGACACTCCAAGAGGGGTAGAAAAAATAAGTAGTGATCTGAGAAGGTTACGGGGTGGTCAAGGGTTTGTCAGCTAAGTTTCAATGCTAAAAAGTTCAAAATCATGCACTTAAGGCACAGAAATCCAGGGGCAGAGTACAAAATGGGGGGAGTGGCATTAATGACCACCAAACAGGAACGAAACCTAGGTGAACTCATATCTGATTACCCTGAAGGTGGCCAGGCGGTGTGACAGGGTAGTTGGGAGAGCCAGTGGGATGCTGGGCTTCATAGGGATAGATATCACCAGCAGAAAGAGGGGAGAAGGCATTAACTCTGTATAGATCATTGGTGAGGCCTCACCTAAAGTACCGTGTCCTGTTCTGGAGACCTGATCTCCAGAAGGACATAGGCAAAGTGGAAGCGGTACAGAGGAGGGCAACCAAAATGGTGCAGGGTCTGCATAAAAAGCCCCATGAGGAGTGACTGAAGGACCTTAATATGTACACCCTGGAGGAAAGGAGGGAGAGGTGGCTATGACAGAAATTATTAAATGCTTTATGTGTATAAATAAGGTACAGAAGGGAAGGTTTTCTTAGAACAAAAGATGCACAAGGACATGAAGTCATGCTTTAAAGCTAGAGGGGGGTAGACTCAGGAGAGATGTGAGGAAGTATTTCTTCCACAGAAAGAGCAGTGGATGACTGGAACAGGCTCCCAGCAGAGGTGGTGGGGGAAAAAACTGTAGCAGGGTTCAAGAATGCATGGGATAGGCATAAAGGAACTTTAGGGGTAAGGCACGGGGGGGGGGGTAGCCAGAGCTGGAGATCAAGTATGGGTTATGGTGATACTGTAACTAGGGAAAAATTGGCAGAGTTGATGGGGCAAGCGGCCCTTATCTGCCATCGAACTCTATTGGCCAAATTTTCAAAGGGTTGATGCAGGGCTTACATCAAGCTCGGCATCAACCCCAATGCTTGATGCAGCTGCACTCAACTCCCTTAATGCAACTGCACCCGATTTTAGTACATTGGGTGCAGTTGCAAGACTGTCCACAGTTTATGGCTGCTTACACCAACTGTTTGGTGCAAGCCCCATAAAAAGGGTCCCTAAATGGTGCAAAGTTAGACTGGGGGGAGCTGGTCTTACTTGTGCATTTGGCATACCTGATAGAGAATCAGGATCTGTGTTGATGGAGTTCTGCAAGCCTCCTGCAGCATATGTTCTAGCACTGGGGACTTGTAGCATCTGCAAGTGTTTGTAAAATCAGGCCCCCATGTTACTACATAGCACAATTATGTGCAACGCATGATCATGTATTAGTATTGTGATACCTGCCTACTTTCACTTCATTATATGTTGTTTAGGGCATGTATTGTTGTCATGTCTTTTGTGTTTGATGATATGCCAATAAAATAATCTTAATTAAAAAAAAGTTTAAGTATAGAGTTTATTTGCAAATATGAAAGAAAATATGTTTAAGAATGAAATCAAATGCTTTGGTGATAAATCTCACCAGTGCAGCTGTACAGACTTGGTTCAAAAATGTCCTACTAGCTGAAGTGTAGCCTTGGTGTCTAATAGATGAATATAAAGTTTCAACATTGACTGACAACCAACCATAATCTCACTGCCAAATAAAATCCTGAAGTTCTGACAATGGGCCACACATGGCTGCGAGGTGGGACCCAAGTTGAGAAAGCTCACATTGTAGGAAAAAAAATCAATGACCCTGGACAAATTTCCCATGATGGGTCTACTTCAAACACAATCGTGCAACCTAGATGATCAAGTATGTCCTTGTGCACTTTCAGCAATGTGTAAAATGTTTGAATTGTAAGATTGGGGTTTCAAATGTATTTATATTCATGATTTGTTATGTCATCTGAGCTCACAGTATCTTCTTCTAGAGTAAGGTAACTGTTTCTTAAAGATAGCATAAGGATTGCCGAGGGCAGCTCTATAATTATGGTAATCAAGTAACAATTTCATGACTACACACTCAAACTGTGTACTGTCCATCAAAATTATGTTGCCATCTTTATCCTTGGACTTGATTATTAGATTATCACCTTGCAGTAGCACATTCAAAGCAAGCCACTGTTTCTACATCAAATTCTGATGGACCAGAACAGTATATATCACAAGTAACTCCTCTATCTTTCTCTGGATTAATGACTCAAAAGTTAGTATATTCATATTCAAGGTATAGTGGCAAGACAGTTACTTGACTGAAATGCTTTTCTTCTTTCATCCCATGTGTCTGACCTTACCACATCATTTGTATAAATTACTCTATTAGCCCCATACATTTCAGAGGAAAAATCAAAATGTGTTACTTACTCCTGATTTGATGACCTCTCATAATGACTGTTCAGGATCTCTGGATTAATGAAGTTCTGTTCTTCCCAAAATGCAAACACCTGTGTTTCCTCTATCCCCATTTCTTCTGTGGAGTCATACTCTTTTCCTGAAAAGTAATGTCGCAAGCAAATTTTGTTAAACATTTAAACAAATCAGTTTGAGTATCAAGGTTATTAATGCTTGGAGTGGGTACAAAATTCAACCCTTTGCTAAGTGTCTTCTATTTCTTGCGTGGAGTTCTCTTCTTTTCCTGAAAAGTAATGTCACAAGCACATTTTTGTGAAACATTTAAATCAAATCAATTTGATTATACAATGGTGCTTCAAAATCAACAGATCTGATTGGTTGACTGGCACCTTTACAGCATAGTATTCAGCATTACCAACACAGAAGGTGCCAGTCAGTCACATCTCAATAAGTCCCAAAAAAATTTAAAAATCATTCTGAGCCACCATGTTACTTTCCTCACTAAACATTTGCTCTACTTATTGAGCCTCTACTCCTCCAAGCAAAACAAAAAAAATTTGATCAGCGTGTGCCCACAACTAACAGTGCAGAGCAGCGACCCCAACTGCTGACTGAAAAATTGAGATGAAGAGGCTAAATTACCAGCACTGTTGTCACACCACCGTTGTATCTGCCAAACTATTCAAACCCTCCCTGAAGACCAGCAGCAGGTACGCGACAGCTCTGACCCATAGTTTTCTCTGTTTACTGAGTTTAATAACTGTGTCTGCTTCACTGACATTTGCCTCATAGTCAAAGCACCTATTTCTAACTGCACTCTGTGCCAACTGGTGTTTTGTTCTCACCGTCCTATCATGTTCTAGATACTTATACAAATAAATGATGCCCCGTCAGAAAAATATGCTTTAGCGATTCGGCTTACTGAGATAACACGCTGAGACAAAGCATATGAAAAACAAGTTTAAAGCACTCAGAATAACAAGAAATGTGGAAATTATATTATAACATTACAACACACAATGAAAGTAAATCATGTTTTTGTTATTGTACCATGTTTTGTTAATACAACCTTTGTAATAGGACCATGGCTCCACTAAACTACGTTTTTTTTTAACTCAGATACACTGGATTATTTTTTGTAGCATAAGAACAAATTAAATAGAAACCTAGAAAAAATAAAAAATTATTATTTTTCTGTTTATTTTTTTAAACAAAAAAATTAAGGGACACATTGTATAATTGCAATAAACCACTCCAGGGTGTGGGTGATGCTGGGATTTACCCATGCCTGGATGGTTTGTTCACTCGGCCTGTGGCCTCATGACCAAATCACACCAGGCATCGGTAAACCCGGCATCACCCACACCCTGTCGTGGTTTATTGCTTAAATATCAAAAGTACTAATGAATGGAGTGGGTACAAAATTCGTCCCTCTGCAATGTACCTTCTATTGCTCTTTCAACAATGATTTAGATGAGATGTCTATGCCTGCAATATACATCCAGGTTCTATGTGTCTCTGTCGTCATCTGATTCACTTCCATAGTTTGGTTTTTAAAATCATTTGGCTTCTCATATGAACACTTACGCACTTAACATCCATTTTGAAGTTGACTTTCAGGAAACTTCTTACTGCCACAGAGACAGAAACAGTTCTTAAAAGCACAAGTGTTAATTGTACTATTCAACTAAATGGAGCACTAACTGCTATGTTTTTGCTCTGAGTACAGTATGAATACGTACAGTCTAAATGGATATGAATTCAAAGATCTGTAGATTTTGGATGACACTTTACATCATAAACATGAATGTGCTTCTGCCAGAATTGGTGGCAGTAATGCCTCACTTTATAATCCACTACTTAAGGACTGCAAAAGGACTTGACTACGATTCCTGAAAACAAGCTGATAAAACTTGCAAAATATATTTGAACCATCACAATACATTTACATAAACAAAAATCATTGAATCCAGCATGAAATTAGGGTGCCATGTATTACAGACTATTGTTTTAGGTTGGGAAAAGATATTGGTATTATTTAATGCTTTTAAAGTTATTGTTTAATGCTTCTATTAGCCAGTTTTCAAATACATTAATTAATTAATTAATTAATTAAGGAATGTTTGTACCTTCAAGGCAACATAAAAACAGCAGTCATTTTAACAAAATAAGCTGTTTTTTATTTGTTTTTGTTACTAGAACTTCATTAGTGACCCTTATTATCTGAATATTGTTTTTTTTTTCCTTTTCTCTGGAACACGAAATAGCCAGATAACAGAGGGAGCACTATAAGAAGTTGTAAATAGTCTTGTTACACATATTTAGAAAATGGGACTGAAAAATAAAGCATACTGATTGGCTGAAAGCAATGGTCAAGCATGCTTTTAATTTTCAACAACACCCGCTAAATAATTAGTACCAATTTGGGGTGCCCCATCACTTAGCTGATCCTTGGGCCACCCTGAAATTCGAAACCCACCATCCACCATTTTTTCCCTCACTTGCTTATGGACATTGACCTCCGTAGACACACTATCACATGACCCAAATGGCTCCAATAACAAGCAACAGTAAGTAAGCATTTAAAAAAATGTAATTCATCCCTAAAACCCTACCTAGTATCTATTTTTCAGTATATAAAAAACAAACAAACAAAAAAAACAGAACACCAAGATTCTGCTGGTGGTTCCTCGTTCTCAGCGCTCCATGTGCTTAGCGGTATTCTCCCATTCAGCTGCTGCACTGAAAGAACAATAAACATTGTCCTTTCTGTTTTTTGTTAAATAATTGACTTCCCTTAACTAAATGCAGTTGCGCACTGCATCAACAGATGGATGGACGGACAGCGGGCTTTTATACTGAGCTGCATACTGCCAGCACCACATTGCAAAGCACAGAAAGAAAGCTCAGGTACCTGTTTTTAAATTTACATCAGCACGCTACATTGCCATATATTTCCCTGTTTGGATGGACCACTGATCAAAGCAACTAAAATAAAGGACTGTGTGTGTCTGTGTGTTTGTGCATGTGTGAGACAAGCTCCTCACAAATAGAAAAAAAAAAAACAGCAGCACCCTCAACTCTTGATTCCAGCAACATGGGGACTACTTTACTACAAAAAATGTGTTGTTTGTTTTTTATAATTTATTTTTCATATATACATTTTACTTCTTACATATTTTTTTCAAATAAATGGCACCTATATCCCATTTTCTAAGTACAATAATACCCTCTAGGGTGGGTGTTATGGGATATAACGGACCTTCCAGGGGCTATAAACCCCTCTGCTTGCAATGTTGGGCCTCATTACGCCCCTGGGCAGTCCGTTATATCCCAATAATGCCCACTCTGTGGGATATTATTACTTACATAGCACATACAGAAACTGACAATATATGATCTTTCAGGATTCGGTATTGACTGACTGTGAATAACTAAATGAAATCAAGTTAGCACTGTATGAGGTAGATGTTTTTAGATTGCAGAATATATGCTACATATCTAAGAATTTACTATTTATTTTAAGAACACAAACCTTTCTTCACATGAAAACATATGGCAATATAGAAACATAGATATGTTTCTGTGTTTCTATCCTGTGGTTTAATGACTGAAGCAACAGCCATGCCCCCCAACCTATTTAAACTCTTCCTACCTGCTTCATTCAGTAGCATTTTCTTTGCTGCCAGAGGCTTTGACTATCCTCTCTCCTTTCCTTGGTCCTTACCCCCCTCTTCTGAATTGTTTGTCTCCTACCTTCCATTGCATTTGGAATCTGCTGGCTATGCTGGGATCTCTGCCTGGTTTGTACTTCTGCTTTTGGGTCAGTATTTTGCCTCCAACTGCAGTCTGTATGTATTTCTATCTCAGTTATTTGTTTCTCCCTTCTGCTCCAGTGCTTGTATTTGCTTTGTTTGCTTTTTGGGGCTTTTTAGTTCTAGTTCCCCTTACTTGTTTTGTTATATTCAGATACATTGTTAATCTGTCTCTCATTTCATTTTATCATACTTCAGCAATCTCTCTCTTATCTCTACTTGCTATCTGTGTGCTCTCAGTTTCAAATGCTGTTTCCATGCAGTCCCTGTGCTCATCACCTTAAATGATTACACTAGCCTCACTCAGTACTGGTTCCCCTTTTTAGCGGTAACTAAGTTTTTCAGTCCTCTGGTTGCTCTTGTGGTGTTCTGCCCTATTATTTTACTCCTCCATCTTGTGTTTGTGTTATTCAGGCTTATTTGTTGCTGTTTCATAATATTGGCAAACCATACTTTTACCAAAACCTCAGTAGCCTGTTTTTGACTTCTACCATACTGTACTGAAACTTCTCTGTTTAAATTGGCCCTATTATAGTTGGGTGGTTTTATCCTACCAACATTACAGTTGCTGTTTGGTCTCATGGTGCTCAGCTTGTAACTTCCCTGTTATTCCCGTGGTGGGGGACTGTAATGTCACAGTAGTGCATTGTGGCTCCAACTAACAGGAGCCTGCTTTATGTAAGCTATATGATTTTGCCCTGCTCCTTTGCCTCTATGCCTTCTCAGTTATCCATGCATAAATATATTAACCTCATAGACTATATAGCTTTCAAGATATTCATTGTATTCCATTATTGCATTGCAAATGCTCCTTACTTGGAAACCCTAACTCCGCCTTAATGACATCTAAGATATTCTTGCTAATGATATAAATTGTGCATTTATGCTGCAACCATAGCAATCACTGGTGAACCTCATTTATTCAATTATGCTAAACCTCATCAATTCAGTCTCTGGCTTCACAGCCTCTCACTACTTGATCACCTACCTTTCATGACTCCAATAATTCAGCTTCTGTAATGGAATTGATTGGCTTGCTTTTGATAGCTTTGTTCATGCCAGTCAATCATATTAAGCATTCCTATCAGTCAATCTCATCAGTCAATTACATCAGCCCATTGTATCAGTCAGTCATCTCAGTTAATCATATCGCGCAGCTTACCTAAGAGCCGGCAGCTGACTTTGACCAGCCTCCTTATAGTTAACTCTTCATAGTTGACTGTATGCTCTCTTTTATAAATTGGAAGCATGCCAGCCATCCCCATTGCTTTGTAAGGCTCATGGCTGACACTGCATGCAAAACTCCGGGTTGGGTCATTCTCATCTGGATCATAGTGGAAATTTCCTCACTCTGGGCAGAGCTTTAGCCATGCAACTAATCAATGGCACCTCTCAATGTAGAATATAAAACTTCAGCTAAGAGGGATGGGACCCTCACACCTAAGAGTGCTCTATTATCTAGTCGAATAGGGTTTGGCAGCACCTCTACACTATTCTCCCCATGACCGCCTTTGGTTCACCTAGTCTGTTTGTAGACAGTAGGCCAGCTGAGTGCATCAGTGGTCATTGATCTCCTCCTCCTCCTCCTCCCTCCTTGGGGGTCCTGCTCTAGATTCAGAAGATCTGTTGTTGCAGAGGGCTCTCACAGCCCATCCTGCCATTCCCATGTTTATATTATTTATTTATTTATTTAATTTTCAGAAAATAACCTTTGAGTCAGAGATTCATTTACAAAGTCTCTATGTCGAGTTGTACAGAAGATGTGTAAACAAGGAAGTATAGCATTGTACAGAAACCAACAATAAAAGTTACATAGTTAAAAAAGTGACTAGGTAGCAGTCAGAGAGACACTGACAAAACAGGTGTAAATGAGCAGCTTAAAATACATCAGTAATACATGCAGTATACTACAGGGGGAGAGTTTTGTTCAACAAATTGCATTAAGTTGCAGGAATGAAAAAATAAGTAACAGTCAAGGGACATTGTCAAGAGGGGTAATCAATAGCAGATGATGTGATGGGGAATAAAGAGAGACTGGCAATGGTCAGGGACGAAGCCATGGTGGAAATATAAGGGTAGGAATAGGCCAGGGGAATAAGAGCAATCACAGGACCTACTTGCTAGGAGGTGCAGCCTGAGTTTAACTTTGAAGGATCCCAGTTTTTGCTTCCAGGATATCAGTAGGCAGGTTGTTTAGACATGTTGGAGACCTGTACATAAATGACTGCTGGTACTGGGAGGTTCTACACCAGAGGACAGCAAAGGAGGTTTTGGAGGTGTTTCTTGTCCACTTGGGAGTGGCTGTGGTCATAATGAATGACCATGTGGAGGGTGGAGTGAGACCGAGAGTGATTTCCTTGGCAAGCAGGCATGACTGATAAGTGAGCCTGCTCCAAAGGTTCAGACAGTTAGTCTGAGCATAGAGTTTGCACATGTGAGTAAATCTGTGGGCTCCAGAGACTAGTCAACATGCTTTATTGAGGACAACCTTATTTCTGTTGAACACTGTGTCCATGGCAGAGCCATGAATAACTAGCCCATAATCTATGACTGAGAGGATAGAGCTAGTTACAGCCAGCCAGATTGCTTCAGGGGTCATGCAGTGTCTATGTCCATGTAGTGCACTGACCCTAATACTGACTGCTTTACAGACCTGGTTGACATGGAAGGTTAGGGAGGAGTCAAGGGTAACTCTAAGATACCTGAAGCAGCTGTCTTGCTCTAATAATTAAAGGTATCATGAGAGCTTTCCACCAAACTGGAATCATTTCTTCTCCTTAGATTGGGTTTCTAAATTGCAGCAGCAGAGCCGTCACTAAATAAGTCATCCCTACCCTGGAGGAAAGGTGACCTACAGTAGGTCTTGGATCCCCAGTGGTTTCCTCCTCAAAGGGGATTTTTCCTCTCCTCAAATCCAAAGGTCATATTTATTAGTTACTTTAGTTGTAAATTCCCTGTGTTACTTAGGCAGGTTTCCGCAGTTATTCAGGTAGATTTCTGCTGTTGGATGGAGATGGATGGAGGCCTCCTTTGCTATTCCCTCTCTCCTTGGGAAGTCATGCTCTGTTATTATTCATTTGGCCTACATTAAAATCATTACTCATTTCAATTATCTTGAACTATCACCCTTATCTCTGCTGACCAATGTGTATGGTCAGATCTCGATATCAACTCATTCCCTCTGCAATGCTTTCTGATCTACTTTCTTTTGGAGCTTTTCCTAAGCTACCTTTAACCTAAGATAATCATTCCCATGGCAGCTCTAGGGGTGAACCCTAGTGGGTTTGAGAAATAAATTGAATTTTACCTCTCAGAGTGTTGCATAAACTCGGAGTGTTGCTTAATCCAGTTAGCCCTTCTTAGCCTCTGAGCGGCTCTCATGGCAGTGCTGCTCCAATTGCAAAGAGGCCTGCTCTCAGCTGCCTACATTTTTTGACTCTCTGTTTAAATTTAAAGTAAATTTATAGTGAACGTGATTGTGGCAAAGGGCATAAAAGTCAGTGGTCGCTATGTAAAGGGATCTCTGCAGGATTATTATGACTAATAGGAGTTGTGGGCTTCTACAGCTGTTGCAAGCATTTGTGTTTAGACTGATAGTGGTAGTCATTTGCTACAGAAAGCGATAGATTTTAGAAGCCATTTGTTACAAGATACCAGAATCACAGTGCTGAGATTACAAGTATAGTTAGTGATAAGGGAACTGCTTAAGGGCTCCTCACCAGTAATGCTGCTCTGTGCTATCAAAAGCCTCAGTGTAACTGTTTAAATAACATGTAAAAGTGCTGTGGCCAAACTTTCAATGTATAAACTCTGTTTCTGTTCTGATTAATTTTCTAATTTTCCTTAACCTTCCTCCTTGCTCACTCAGCTCATAATACTGTATGCTAGTCCCCCTACCTTACTGTGTGTTTCACCTATACCTTTGTTCTGCAATGTAACTCAATCTCTTACTCCCTTTATTTCCTCCACTTGTAACCTCTCACTCACCTCCCTATTTATTCTTTCCACAGCCCCCCCCAAATCCCAGGGGCTCTCTGCCCATGGAGCTACTGTGGGACCACCCGCCGAGAATTTCCACCAGGTACAGAATCGGACAGCTTTCAGACCTCGAAATTTAAGTCTGGCACCTTTTTCTGCTCGTGCTTTGTTGTTCAGTTTCATGCTGCTGCCTATGTGAATCTATACTAGTTCTCAACTCAAGCAGCTTTAATGCTAAGCAGAGTAAATTGCCCAGTCTGGGATGCTAATTTATTTCCAAAGGCTGAGCTAAATTAATTTACTAGCAACTCTGTGTGCTCCTAGAGGCTGCCTAACTTGAATTTACTCTGTTTTCCAGAGGCTGAGCTAAACTAAGTACTAGCAGCTCAGTGTGCTCCTTGAGCTGCCTAACTTCAAATTTACTCTATTTCCAGAGGCAGAGCTAATTAATCAGTAGCTGCTCAGTGTGCTGCCAGAGACAGTTTCACTTGATATTTACCCTCGGAGAGCGAAAGTTACTAGTGGGCTTGAAAAATAAATTGAATTTAACCTCTTGGAGTGCTACATAAGCCCGGAGTGCTGCTTAATCCAGATAGCCCTTCTCAGCCTCCAGGTGGCTCTCATGCAGCACTGCTCCGATTGCAAAGAGACCTGCTCTCAGCTGCCTACATTTTTCAGCTCTCTGTTTTTCCCGCAGCCACTACGCTGCTGCTCCCCACCACTCCCAACCTTAGCCGGCATCAGTTATATAGTGTAAGGCAATGTTAGACTATGCCCAGAAGAAAATTAATGATCTCCTTACTTTCCAATTAGCAGGTTATGTTTCCTTACCACCAGAGGGTGTCCAGATATTTGTCCCAAATCCTTTCCTGCCTCCTCAAACAAAATCCTGCAAATAAGATCTGAATAGTGCATTTCTACTATAATTCCTTAAACCTAGATCTACTATTGTCCTACAGAAGTATAGCCATACCTCTCTACATGCTCACCATACAAATGGCCTTCTCAATAAAAAGCTACTTGAATGTAAACCCATGTGTAGTATTCCGGCTAATTTCTAATTTTGCTACCCTCAGCTGGCTCACTTCACTATACTGCCTACCTTCCATGCACCCTCATTGCACCTATCCTGAGAACTCTAAGCTCTCCAACATGCTTATGCTACCTCACATGCACCGAGCCACCTCATCACTTCTGGTCCCTTATAAGTTCATGTATCACTTAGCCTACACACTGCATAAATCCATGTGCTGCAACCTCACCTTGTCTACCCCTTTCATCCACCATAAACTGTGATACCTGCTACTCCTAGACTTAATCTTAGCTGGAAATCCTGAACTAAACCCAGGGTCCATAGGTAACTTACCCATCTCTGATACAACCTGGAAGAACACAAGGGCCTCCGCATTATTCACCTGAATATTAGAAGCCTTCCTCATAATTTAACTGAACTTCAGGCATGGGTTTCTCAGTATAACCAGATATCCTTTGCCTATCCGAAACATGACTCAAACCCTCCACCCCTGGTCACCTTTATTCAATACCAAATTACAGTATAATCAAGCATGATCGGCCCTCATCAAAGCATGGAGGTGGAGTGGCTATCTTCTATAAATCTCATTTTTTACTATCACATAATGACTTACCCACCCTCTCTCACTGTGAAGTGATTCATACAACCTAACTCCTTGGCTCTAAGAAATTACACATAGTCTGCACCTACAGCCCTCCTGGTGGTGGTATCACTGGTCTTGAGGAACTCCTCTCCGAAGTGGACAATACCATCAATTGAAATGAAGTCCTTATACTGGGGGACATCAACCTAAACTGGACTGGTAAATCAAACCAGTCCTCTCACACCATGGTACAAATTCACAACCTTCACTTACTAATCACTGACCCAACTAGAGTCATGGCTCCCCCTCGGTCCAGTACACTGATTGACTGGGCCCTTACAAACCATCTTGAGAGTATAGTGTGTGCAGGTGCCTTGCAGATGCAATAAGTGATCACTTCCTGATCTACTGCATATGGCGCTTCACTAGTAGACCACCTCCCCTGACAAAACTCATCACCTTCCGCAATCTGGCTAACTTTAACTTAATTCAGTTCATGCATGATCTTTCTATGATAGACTGGGCACCCTTCTACACAACAGCTAATGCCCAGGCAGCCCTAGACTACTTCCTGGCCCAGTTTGGTCCTCTTAAAGACACCCATGCTCCCCGCGTGACACGTCGTATTCATGGAACTAAAACAAAGTGGTTAACTAAAGACCTTCTCACCCAAATAAGGGCTAGGGAGAAAACGTGGTGGTGTTTCAAGGCCTCAGTGCTTCAATAAGACTATAGTGACTACACACCTGAAAAAGGAACATTTCACTGACAAAAAGCTGCTTCTGTAAAGACTTACTAACAAAAGCCGCAGGTGACTCCAATAAATTCTGGTTAACCATAAAAACACTCCTTGGAGCTAATCATACTGCTACTGCAAGTGATATGTTGTTTAATGGCATACACTGCAATAATCTGGTAATCATCGCCAAGTCCTTCAATCATCACTTCTCTGGCCTATCTAGCTACCTGGCATCTTTCCTTACTGGACACACTGTTTTCTCCCCCTGGGGATACTGTTCCTCTACTCCCACATCCTCTATTCAGGTTCCTGTCCATCACAAGAGTCAACGTTCTAAATCTGCTACTCTCCATCCCTGACAACACCAGCTCAGGGTCTAATGGTTTGGAACCTAGGCTACTAAAAGCTGTTGCCCCTCTCATAGCCTCCCCCCAACAAAAGTCTTTAACCTGTCACTATGCTATGGCTCAGTTCCTAATATCTGGAAAATAGCGAAAATTACACCCATTCCTAAAAAATGGTGATCTTAAAGAAATCACTAATTACCAAACTATAGCTATTCTCTCTGTGCTTAGCAAAATCTTGGAAACATTAGTGGCAACCCAATCCATAGATTATCTTCAGAAGCATAACCTTCTCTCTTGCTCCCAGCATGACTTCCACAAAGACTACTGTACCTCCACCGCACTTCTAAAACTTACAAAAGACATCTACACCTCCTGACAGGTGCGGTTTTCATTGATTTAACTAAGGCTTTTAACCTGGTTAACCATACCCTACTCCTTGCAAAACTGCATTCCCTTGGCTTCTCTGCCGATGTAGTGGCCTGGTTTATTAGCTATATGTTCGACAGGAAACAGGCCATAGTTTTCAACTCAGACAAATCTGACCTCTTGTCTATACATGTTGGCATTCCCCAGGGCTCAGTACTTGGCCCATTGCTTTTTTCAATCTTTATTAATGACTTTCCATGGCTTACATCAACCTGTTCATCTCTGCTTTATGCAGATGATCTTATTATTTACCACAGTGCAAGAAATATATTGGACATTAACCACTCTCTTGCCTTGGACTTTTTAAGTATTCAGTCCTGGCTAACTGTGAGCAACCTTGTTCTCAATACAGTAAGATACACTCCGTGCTCTTTGGCTCTCCTGTTAGACTTAAAGCTAATCAAAACTCACTAAAATATCATGTGCTGATGGCTCCCCACTGGTTAGTGCTAGCTCCTTTAGATACTGTATCTGGGCATTCTTCTTGACAAATCTCTGGATTTTGATCTGCACATCACCACCACCTGTAAATCTGTCAATGCTAAGATAGGAGGTTCCTACTGCACTAGCTATGACCTCACTCCATCGGCTAGACTAGCTGTGGCACAAGGCTTTCTGCTCCCAGCCCTGGCCTATGGCTCAGTCACCTACCTGTTTGCCACAAAGTCCACCCTCCATAAATGGGACACCACCTATAACACTATCTGCCACTATGCCTCTGCATCTCCACAATACAAATACCATTGCCAGCTCTATGCTGACCTAAAATGGCTCTCCCCCTCTGCCCATCGACTCCAGACCTATGACTCACCAATTGATGGTATTTCCAGATTAGGTCTCCCCCAATCCCTCATGTCTCTGCTTCACACACAACCCCTCTCCTTTGGGCTATGATCTACTGACCAAGCCCCTATCCATATCTCCAGATGCAAAACCAATATGGGTGCACATGCTTTCTCATATACGGCTCCAAAATACTGGAACTCCATTCTTCAAACTATCCATCAAGCTCTCACCAATGCTAGCTTCAAGAAACTTCACTGTGATCATCTGTGTGCTGCTAGCCTCTGCACTTGCTTTCATCTACCTTTGACCATATTTCAGTTTTCATTTCATGTATTCCTTGGTAACTGGGTAAAGGCACTGGAACAAAGGTCCCTTTTCAGGCCCAACCCAGACAAAAAAACATAAAAAAATTACACAAATGCAATCAACAGCAATACAAAACCATAAATACAAATTACAAATTGCAGTTACAAACAAATTTATGTAATAAATAACTTTTTAACCTTTGTTTAAAAGTTAAAACAGAGGGAACAATCCTAACATCAAGTGGGTGTGAATTCCAATACAATGGTGCTGCTATTGAAAAAGCTCAAGAGCTTAATCTAAGCTGAGACCTGGGGACAAATATAGGGGTTCATCAGCCGACCTTAGGCTGGGAAGCAATTCTCCCATTACAACAAGATCAGAAAGAAGAAACCGGGAGCCAAAGTAAAAACATTTATACAACAGACAGCCAATAAAATATTCTATTTTGCAACTAGGGGAAAACCACCCAAACCAAGAATAAAGATTACACCGATGTGTCCTATTGGGGGCTCCTAAAATAAATCTACAAATATTATTATAGGCCACAGTTAGTGCTTGCATTTCTTTTGTACCTATGTTATAATATAAACAAGAACTGTAATCAAAATATGGTAGAAGAGAACCAATAGCAATTGCTAATCTAGTTGCTTGTGAGAAGAATGACTTAAATTTGCATAACAGCCCTATTCTTTGATTTACTTTCCTAACCATTGACTGAATCTGAGGTGAAAAGGTCAAACTGGGATCCAATAGAGTGCCTAAATACTTAAATTGAGACACTTCTTCAAGCTGACCACCTCAAAAATCAGATATCCTCAGTTCCAGGGTGTCCTCAAACATAAATTGCGTGCCAAATAACATAACTTTTTTTCAGCTGAGTTCAAAACCATAGCATTTAAAGTAAGCCAAGAACAGATGACACCAAAATCCTTTTCCAGGGAACAAGAAAGTTCAGACACAGAATTTGACTGAGCACAAATTACAAGATCATCTGCATAAAGCAGTGATTCACTAAATTTACAAACTCCAGGAAGCTGATTAATAAAAAATAGAAAATAACAGGGGTCCCAAAATGGACCCGTGATGCACACCACAACTAATTGGCAAGACATCAGAAACCACTGAACCTACTTGAACAAATTGACACCTGTTACTCAGATAATCATAAAACCAAGAAACAGCAACATCAGAAAAACCCAGATCTTTTAATTTTGTGCAGGCCAAACCATGATCAATCAAATCAAAAGCCTTGGTTAGGTATATGAACACTGCCCCAGTCATCAAACCCTTCTCAATCCTGCGTATAATGGTGTTCGTGAACCCAACCAAGGTCGTACCCTTACCAAAGTGCTTACGGAACCCATGTTGTTGCCTTGACAACAAATCATGGGTAACCAAATAGGCATCAATTTGCTTAGCCATTAATTTCTCAACTAGTTTGCTAAGGGGATTCAGTATTGATATTGGCCTATAATCATCCATGGAAATAGCACAGCTCTCTTTTGGAATTGGAACCACCTTAGCTTTCTTCCAGGACATGGGAAAAACACCTGTAGCTAATGACATATTAAAAATATAACAAAGGGGATACGTAATAAAGGGAAAATCCAATTTTAAGAAGTGGGCATCCAACCCTTCCCCGGAGTCAGTCCCTTTATTTGGGAGAGACTTCAGAAGATGAAAAACTTCATTTGATGTTATTTCCTTAAACAAAAACCTGGGTCAATCTACCAAAGGAACAGAAGAAAATGATATATTATTACCAGCCTGAGGGGGAAAAAAATCTAAACTTAGAAAGATTTCAAAATTTAGAATTCAACAATTTAACAATTATGGGCAAGTCACCAATTTCTTTGTTGTCAGCATTTAATTTCTGGATGTCAGATTTTGATTTAGGAGAAAGTAAAGAATTTACGTTGTTTCAAAACTTCTTTGGATCTGCCCATCTATCTTCAAAGCAATCCCTGAAATAAGCTTTTTTAGCATTTCTAACAGTTTGAGAGACTAAATTCCAAAGTCCACGGTAGAGATCCATTGAAACTCTACTTGAATAAAATTAAAAATGTTCTTCTCCCTGCCCTCCGCACCCCCAGGCAGTTACTCCACTGACACCTTTCTCCACCTCTCTTATAACCCTCTTTTAATGCTATCTTTCTTACCTTACTCTCTTCCTTTGCTTTCTACCTCTCTCCCCTTCCATCTCCTCCCTATTTATACTCTCCCCAATCCAATGGCAACATAATGGCACTTATTGCATATCTATATATTGTATATACTTTTGTTTTGCAATGCCTGTTTTTTCAGATGTTTTTCTGCATTCTTGTTTTCTTTTGACTGTCCAAACTGTAATGTTTGAATTATGCTGGACAGTGTTTCTCCTAACCCCAAAGTTGATTGAATGTGATCCCCCTCCTCACCATGCTCATGTGCTGCATCACATATATACTCATGTATTTATAGCTTGTATTCTACCGGGCCATGCCTTAAAATAGGTATTCTTATGGCTAGTACACCCACTTTGTTACCAAACACAAATAAATAAAAAGAAAAAAAAAACTCCTCCAAGATAACTGCCTTTGGCATCCCTACAGGGTGGTACTCCCAAGGCACAGAGAGGTGAACAGCCACAATAAAGTTTATTCAGCAAGCTGCATAAGCACAACACCACACCAAGTTGCATAAGCACATTGAATTGAAGGCTTTAGCATGTGGTTCAATGGCTGAAACAACAGCCACACCCTCTCTCCTGACCTATTTAAACTCTTCCTTCCTTCTTCATTCAGAAGCATTTTTCTTTGCCCCAACAGTTTCCCCTCCTCCTCCTCTAGTGGCTAGCGTCTTTCCTCTGGGGCTTTTCTTAAGCTACCTTTAGCCTAAGGGAATCATTCCCATGGCACCTCTAGGGGTGGGATCCTTCTCCAGGGTTCTTGCCTTCTGCATCTCTACAGGGTGGTACTCCTGAGGCACAGAGAGGTGAATGGACACACCAAAGTTTTTTCAGCAAGTTGCATAAGCTCAATGCCACACCAAGTTGCACAAGCACATTGAAGTGTAGTTTTCCAGTGGCCCTGATCATACAGCATCCTCATCCACTGCTCATATATTCTGGAATTGTCTTCCCAGTAATGTGCCCTCTGCAACGTCTTACCATGAATTTAAGCTGTTAGCTCAGAATTATTTTCTTGACTGCTATACTACTGTTTGTTAATGTACACATACAGTATTTGCTTCTTAAGTATGCTCCCACAGTATGTAGTCTTGTTTTTCTGTCATTCTATATTGCACTACTCTGCTGCTCACTTCATGTCTGAAAAAGGTCCAATGCACTTATATGATAAGAAATTAAAATGCAAAAAAATAAATAATGCAGAATTGCATTTTAGGATATATCATTGAAGATTTGAGAAATAGAACACTGGTTTACTATTTATAAAATTTAAATCTGTTGTTCATTTGAGTACTTAATTGTCTTCAGTTTCAACTGCTGACTTCAGTGCTGCATTAGGTGCATGTCAAGTCATCAGCATTGTGAAAGCTGCTCTCTGACTGGTACAGTATTAAATTGTGATAATGCCTTCATGATATCAATTATGATAATACTTTCAGAAACATATTTTTGATGTCCTGCTCTTAGGGTTGTCATTAGTCAAGATATGCCTTTAATCTTCCCAGTTTTAACCCCACTGTTGTAATATTAATATAGGGTATGCAATGGCCAGGCTCAAAATATGCAATTTTTCTGTAAGAGTAAGGTGGATGGATGGCCCATTGGCTAAATGGTTGGGTTACCTCTCAAAACACCAATGACATGGGTTGAGGAAGGAAACAGGTCACTGGCAGCTGTCTGGCAGAAGAAGACTTGATTATCACAAAGAATGCTATCATCCTCTGGGAAGGCAGGTTTGTTGCCTCTATCACAATACTGCCACTTGGGTGACCACAGGTGATAGTGCATCAGAGGTTCGACTGAGGAAGGGGAGGATGCTGGCCAGAATTTTCACTGCCATTCTTTGCATGCACATGTACTTGGATTCCCAATATCACCATCCTTCGGTGCAGTATCCCATCAAGATAGTGAAGTGAAAAAGAGCGAGTACAAAACAGCGAGTCAAGTAACAGTGAATACAAGTTCAGCGACAGTGTCTTTACAGCACATGGTTATGTTAGTGAGGTAGGCAGTAGTAGGCAGTAATATAGTTTAATGATGCAGTCATGCTTCTGTGTGCTGGAGACCGTGCTGCCAGCATAGCGTACAGGTTAGAGTCATTGCTTGTGTGTGCAACTGCTACATGTGGGAGTTCTGGGTTCCATACTTCTGGGTGCTGTAGGTTTTTCTCCCTCTCAACTTTGTCACCTTCCTTGAGTTCAGACACCCCCAAGTTAGAATAGAAAATTCATCCCTTCCTGACATTGTCCCTCTTCCCAGGTTCAGACCACCCCTGGAGTTAGAACAGTAATTTCACATCTCCTGACTTTGTCCCCCTCCACAAGTTCAGTTCCTCCCACGGAGTTAGAATAGTAAATTTATCCACTCCTGACTTTGTTGCCCTCCCTGAGTTCAGTCCAACACCCTGGAGTCAGAATAATTAATTCACCCCCCCTGACTTGGTCCCTCCCAAATTCTGCCCCCCCAGAGTTTGAATAGTAATTTCAGGCCCTTCTGACTTTGTCCCCCTCCCCAAATTAAGCTTCCATGGAGTTGAAATATGTTATCTGCTCCACCTCTCAAGTCCCCCATAGTATGTTGCCCATCATTGCACCATCCGTGTTTTTCTGAAGCTTGATGTGCTGTTCACTGTTTTTGCTCCTCTGTGTTTAGACGATCATGGTTTTTGCTGGTGCTGACTTTGATTTGCTGTTTTTGGTCTGCACGATTTTTGTTTCCCTATTATCACACTGAACTCTTAGGTGCCAGGAACAAACACAGGAAACAAATCTGGTGTGCAACTGGATTATAGTGACTAAACTAACTAGCTACTCTTCCTTGAAGGTCATCAAGAGAGGGTTAGCACCTTGTCTGGTGTGGCAAGCCAGTTAAGTTCCGCCTCATGGGGTAATCTGAGGGGGCTGAGAGGCACTAAGTACTGGAGATGGTCAGGTACAGAGTTGAGTGATAGCCGATGTGAGAGGGCAGCACCAGAGAGAAGAAGCATAAGCAAATTACAAATCAGTGTGAGGGGGCAGAACTGTAACTTACAGTATAAGTGGTAGAGCCACAAATAAGTTAAGTTTTTTTCCACTCACAGCTGATGATTAACTGTATGCTTTTAGTCAGGTCATTGGGTATTTGAGTTATTCAAAATCTGCTTAATAGTTACAATTTTAAATCTATTTGTTTAAAAATGTAGTCGTTTTTCTTTAATATTAACAACTGGCTTAAGTGTTGCACTAGGCAACTTGTGATGTCATCAGCATTGTGAAAGTGTCTCTCTGATTGGTGCATACTCCCACTGAGATAATAAAATGAATTTTTATTACATAAATTGTGACAGTACTTGCAGCAATGTATTTTGGCTATCTTGGTGTAAGTTCTATCATCTGCCCAGAAATCACTTTTTTCTTGATATTTTATCCACATGCCTCTTGTATAACTACAAGTATTCAGTGGTGTTAGACAAATAACTGTAAGCATGCATGGGGTTAGTAAGTAAGGAGCAATCCTCAAATACTAGGATTTGAAAAACAGATATGGGAGTTAAATCTAATACAACAAACTCTGGTCAGAAATTATATGGCTGCGGAGAGCTTTTAGGACTGGCAAGAGCATGAAAAAGACTATGAGGTGCTTTCACTGCACCTGAGTCAGCAATAAGTAATATTGCAGCAATTACAGTACTGTGCATGCGTGATACTGGCACATGTAAAGTTTGCCCCGGAGTCAGCCATGCGCAACATGGCAGTGCTGACATAACTGTGTATGCACGATAGTCATACATGTGCAGTTTAAGTCATTGTTACCATGTTGCACACAGTGGTCTTTAGTACTGTAGTTGTAGAACAGAAAAGTAGTGTGCCGGGAAGTGAATATGTTTATGCAGCTCATTGAGGGGATGGGCTGCCCAACCAGAATCACTGGAAACTATGTCAGAGCACTGCGGCAGCACATCAGACAACGATCCAGTTATGTGCTTCCACAATGCTGTTATACAATCTGAAGATGGTATAACATCCCTGGAGCTTGGCCCATGCAGATGTACAAATCAGACTCGGGAGAAGTCTATTAACAAACTAGAGATCTGGTCTGGGACTTGCTCGGCATCAGTCACTTTCTCATTCTTTTCTAAGCAGTAGTTTCTGACAAATATGTCTTAACCATTTTAATCTCGGTGCTGGTAGACTACTTCTAGTTTTCCCTTGATTGTATTAGGCTGGGGTAGCAGCAGTCTTGAAGTAGTAGATGCCGGTGGTAGCACGCTCTGGAAAAAAGTGGTCCCCATGCTCGTCTGCACATTTTGGAAATTATGCCTTTCCTTGTTTTTGCTGTAAAGAAACTGACCCATTTAACACAAAAACAAGGAGTCAGTTATGGCCTCCTCCCTCCCATTTTGCTTCAAGTGAGGAACATCATTATTGGATTGCATCAGATGTACAGTGGCAGCCATAGATGTAATATATTATTAAACAGTAATCAACTGTATGTAAAAGCTCTTTTTTTTTGAATGTGTGCTTTCTTAATGTTGTCAATACCACTCCACCCATGTGTACTCTGCCCCTGGACTTCTGTACCCCAAGTGCATTATTTTCCATGTTTGTGTTCAGGACAAAAATGCCTTTCAAATGAGGGTAGTCGCTAATCTAAATTCTTCATAGTTTTTTTTGTTTCTTTGCATGTGTGCAAGAAACATCTTGTGGTAGAGCAACATTTCAGACGTGTGTCAGGCATGAGTCCAATGCACAGCAATCTACAGTGGGCTTGTCCCTGGCAGACCAATGAGAATGCAACAAGACTGACACTAGTCACAGTTTCACAGCTGGAATCCATTCTCTAGTTGAAAGAATAAAGTGCTCGAATGAGAGTGCTTCATTCCTTTCATTCATGCCCTTACTGATCTTACTGTTTGTCTCCCTACCCATCCTGCAGATGTCCAGGTATTCAGCCATACACTGCATCTCCCACACTCTGTGCATAAGCAGACTAAACAGTCCTAGCAGTAAAGTACAAATAAATATTATTTATCCTTTCCCAGACAGAAGTCCACGTTGAAATTGTTTGTGTCTCTATGTGAATGACAATGCGTATTCTTGTCCCTGAGCTCCTCTCTCTCTCTCCAGTGCTTCATGTGTACCACAATGCCCAGCCTGAGCATTGCTATCTGTGATGGTACCCACTGACCCACCCTGTGGATCTTCTAGTATCCATGCTGCCTCAGTGTACCCCTCCCACCCCACTGCACAATACAAGGAGCAAGAGTGCTGAAAAGTGAGGCAGCATTGGCTGCAGAGCTGTAGCTTAACCCTGAATGGTGGGGAGAGAGAGACACAGGCTGCAGGAACAGACACTGAGAAGGAAAGGCAGCAGCACCCACCCCCCAAAAGAGAGCACAGGCTCGAAAGAGGTGGTGAGTGGCACCAGTGCCAAGGACTGAGTGGAGAGAGAGACCCCAAATAGTGAGAGCAACATGCTGAGATGTGGCTAGTAAGCAGAATGAGAATGATCATCAGGTCACAGGCTGTCACTATTGCAGCACCACCTTGGCAGTGTGAAATTAGGGGCACTGCAATGGAGTGACCATAACCACAATGACCAGTGGCTCCCGGACCTGCACCTGAGCAAATATTAATTTAAATGGGTGGCCTGTCCCCTAGCAGTGTCTACTGTCTCCCCCACCCCTCCCATCCCCACCCACTGAGAAAGACATGGCAACAGTGAGAGCCGCTTCCAGTGCAGCATATATGTGCAGGTCCAATCTTTTCCAGTCAGAGATGGTATCAACTCCCCCCTCCCCAAACAGAGAAGTGGAGTACAGTGTGTGCCCAAGCTCAGTTGCCATCCATTATATTTCAGCTCACTCTTCTGGCACCTTGCAGTCTGTCTGACTCTCTGAAGCTCAGTGGAAGCAGACAGCACATACAAAGAGGCAGTGAAAGTGGCAGCAAGAGTGACATGACCAGGACAGAGAGCAGTGCTGCAGAGTTTTCCTTTCACTGTGAGGGAGTGGATGAGACAGAGAGAGTGAGAGAGAGTGAGTAAAACATACTTGGTGCATCTATTCCACCACTGTACAAAAGGAGCACCCAGACAGAGCCAGAGACAAATATGTGGGTCACATATCTGCCCCTTCACATTGATTAGCACAGTGTGGGGTGGGCGCTGGACAGGCACCCCTGGGTAGTTGCTGCCTCCTACACCTCCAGCTCACATCAGCACATATGGAACAACCTGCAGTAGCCACAGACTGATGTAGGTTACTCATCTTCCCCTCCACACTCACTCCACTCCACATAGGTTGGCACAGTGACAACGTGATCTTCAGGTGGGCAGCCCAAGGTAAATAGTGGACTGTGGCCTGGCAGAAGATGGTGATTGGTGCCCCCTTCACAACCCTCCCACCGCCGCACATTGGCTGCCCCAGTCAGTGACACAAATGTGTTTCACGTTTGTCATGCCACACCTGTTTTTATCTAGCCTGGTGGATGTCAGGTGGGTGGAAATGGGGTTACAGTCCAGATCCACTGGGTGGCCCAAGGCCATTAGCACCCAACACATCTTTCCACATTTCTGCACATGTGAAGCATTTTCCCCTTCCATTCCACCTCCTGCATGTTAGGAGCACTCTGCAGGAGCCAATGACAGATGTGGTTCACACATGTGTGCATCTTCACCCATCCAAGTTCCATGAAAGCTGGCACTGGCATTGGGTGGGTGTTATGCAGGTGTCTTGAGGAAAATGATGCCCTATCCCCTGTCCCACCTACACACAAGGGTAGCACCCTGCAGCAGCCAGGGATAGAGATGCAAGTTGCACATCTGCCCCTTCATTCCTGTCCCTGCTCCACCACAGCTAGCATGAAGGTTGGAGTGGGCTTTGGATGACTGGCACTTCCTCACCCTTTACCACACCTCTACACTTGCAGAACACTCTTCTTCAGCAGGAGGCTTTCCCACCTAACGTGTTCTACCCATGGAGAGCACTCTGAAGTACTGATATATAAAAATGTGGATCTTGTATCTACCCTTCACAACTGTTCCCACTCTGCTGGGTGGTGGGGTAGGATACTATGGGTGATCCCGTGTGACTGGTGCCCCCTCTTGCACCCCCACATGTTAAACCAATACTTTATAGCAGCCAGACAAGAGCTGTGGATTGTACATCTGCCCCATCATAAACTGTGCCCATTCCAATAAGTTTCACACACAGGCTGGAGTGAGGTTTAGGATGGTGACCATTACATGACTGTTCCCCCACCCTCCATCCCACCTCCACATGTGAGGAGCACTCCTCCTCCATTTCACATTTGCAAATAGAGACCACTCCTCCCCTTCCATGTTTCCTTTGCATATGGGAAGCAATTCTCTATCTCCAGCCCTCTTCCACATGGTGTACATAGTGCCTTATGTAATCATATTTGTTACATAGAAACATAGAAACATAGAAATTGACGGCAGATAAGGACCGCAAGGCCCATCCAGTCTGCCCATTTCTTTTTCTACCTTATAAATGTGCCATCGGCCTTTGCTCTGTCAGTGACCTATCTATTCATAGTCATTTGTATTGCTCCCTTATGCCTATCCCATGCCTGTTTGAAGCCCTGCACTGTATTCATAGCCACCACTTCTTGTGGTAAGCCATTCCATGCATCTACCACCCTTTCTGTGAAAAATTTCCTACATTCCTTAATCGGCCTCCCTCTAATCTCATGCTGTGTCCTCTTGTCCTGCTATTTTTCTTATATTTAAACATGTTAGACTCTTTCACCTTGTTTATGCCCTTAAGGTGTTTAAATGTCTCGATCATATCACCTCTCTCCTCCTTTGCTCAAGGGTATACATATTGAGCTCCGTTAATCTGTCCTCATATGTCTTCTGATGCAGGTCCCTGCACCATTTTGGTTGCCTTCTCTGGACTGCCTCAATTTGATTAATGTCCTTGTGAAGGTGTGGCCTCCAATACTGTACGCAGTACTCCAGATGGGGGCCTTAACCAATGTCTTGTACAGAGGGATTATTACCCTCTTACGACTTGTGATACCCTACTAATACACCCTAACACCCCTAGCCTTACCTACTGCTTTAGAGGTCTGCTTGATGATTTTAGGTCATCAGTGATGATGATGCCAAGTCTCTTTCTTCCTTTGTGACTGCTAGCAACTCCCCTCCCAGCCTATAAGTGGCTTCAGGGTTTCTCTTCCCTATGTGCATGATTTTGCACTTCTTTGCATTAAATTCCAGTTGCCACTCTTCTGACCATTCTGCTAATTTATCCAGATCTCTTCTCATTCTGCCCACCCCATCTGGATCATCTACTCTGTTGCAGATCTTGGTGTCATCTGCAAACAGACAAGCCTTACCCTTGTTCTCAATCCTTGTTGAATGCAACATTGTACATTTTGTATATGCTAATGTAAAGAAAATCAGTGCACCCCTTCAGGCTGACACCCCAATGATGAAACATGAAAAAAGACCATTACGGCAACAGTCGCTGTAATGGTCCTTTTCTGTGTTTCACTTTCCCCCAGTGTTCTGCCCCATCCCCAAACTAACTCTGACCTGGAGTTGATAATCCTAAAGTCCATGGGGTGCAGGGGACACAGCCCATACATGTGGGGTGTGGGGGGTGCAGCTCCCCACAGAAAACACTTGTAGATTGGGCAGCACAATACCTGCATCAGTACTGTGCCTTCACTGTGTGGGAGGTTGGCATTTTCACTGTCGACCTCCCTTGGTGCTTCCAAAAAAATTGCTTTTTAATTTACATTATGTGTCCTTACTTTTTGTATCTCACACCATGTATTGTCTTTATCATTGCTCGTACAAGGGACCTCCTTGCAAATGAGCTTGCTCAGTGGATTTTATTCCTTCACAATAGACTTGAACTTGAACATGGAAAGCACTCTTCTGTCCATTACATCTCCACACATAGGTATCATTGCTCCACTTCCATCCCACCTCCATACATTGTGAGCACTCATCCCCTGACCCCTCCAGTGCTTCTCCCACTAGATTTTACCTCCCCCACATGGAGAGCTCTTCTTCCACTGTATCCCACCTCCTGCACATAGGGAGCACTCCTCACCCTCCATTCAACCTCCACACATGGGGAGCTTTCATCCCACTCTGTATCAACTCTGTACATAGGGAGCATTCTACCCCTTCATCCCACTGCCCTTACATGGGGAGCATTGCTTCCCATCCATCCCACTCCTACACATGGGGACACCTCCATACATTTGCATCACTCCTCTATCACCATCCCACCTCTGCATATAGAGAGTACTACTGACCCCATTCCACCTTTGCACATGGGAGCTCTCTTCAACAGCCAGATACAAAGAAGTCAGTCAGGCATTTGCCTTTTCCACACTTATTCCCACTTCACACGACAAGCCCCAAGTTGGGCAGAACATCGGTGGGTTTGAGACATAATGAGTGGGTTGCTCTGGGAGATGGTGCCAATACAACTCACCATCTCTCTGAAAATGAGAAGCCCCCCCCCCGAATCAATCTTTATTCTTTTCTCCAGTCATCACTTTTCTACTGATTATCCTCCTGTTTGCTTACCTTACCTGTCATTCCCCTCCCAAGACAGTACTACAGGCCACTAGGCCAGGGCAGATTTTTCCTCGACCTCTCCTGTCTTCTCTTCAGACCACATCACCAGTCCAGCCAATGTCCAGCACAGTCAAAATGCTGCACCATGCATTACTCGCAGCTCTGCACCGGATGGTCAGTTCTTTCTCTAGTAGACCATACTTCAAATTCTCCCACAGTTCATCTGAGGCTTGAGAAGAGCAGCACACAGTCCCACTCTAGCACCACAACAGTCGACTGGGACACCACAACTTGCTCAGTGCTGTACAGATGATGCAACACAGCAGCATGCTCACTAGTCTGTCTCACCAGGCTCCTCCCGCTCTCTCTGTTGATGATCTCTCTATCTCCCCTAGTCATCAATGGTCCCAGGCATGCACACTGTGTTGCAACTAGTTCCAACCACTATGGAGACTGCTGAGGCACTCTGTTTTTTAGCAGCTGAGCCTGAGTCAACCTGAAAATAAAATACAGACATTTGAAATTTTCTGAGGTAATTTCAGGAGGGGGGGTTGTTTGAACACCCTGAGCACCCCCCTGCCTACCTCCATGCAATCCACAAAAGTTCAGACACATGCAATGCTTACACTTAAAGGCATTCCACCAAGCCCAGCCAGCCCCTCTGCCTACCCTGGCACACAAATGAACACCAACCATTACCCCCTTCCACTTCCTCTGCAAGTAGCAAGGATCCCTTACTCTCAAGCGGTCAGTCCTGTACAAGTAACAGAGTTGGGAGTCTGAGGCTCCAGTCAGACCTGCTGCTGTAATTGAGCTTGAGCCTGCCTGAATAAAACAGGACATCTAAACTGAGTCCCCTTAATCCCTACAGATGGAGGGCTGCTGTACAGATAATTGCTACAGAGACTCAGACACCACTGGAGATTTAAAACAAGAGCTGGACTATGGCAGGCAGGCTGCCATCTGCCTACTCCTCCTCTTCCTACTCTGAATGCTTGCAGCACTTGCCAAGCTCCTCCTCTGCTACCTGTGCCCACAAATGGTCAGTAGTGTCAGTGGGTGGCCCCTATTGGAGTGGTCAAGCAAGCTCCTTGACTTGTTATCAGCCTGTGCAACTGATATTCTCTTTTGACTTCCTTCTGTGTCTGGTTGCATTTGCCTGTTTTTAAACACTTAATTAACTTTTTTTCTAGTGTCTACTTAGATACAGAATATTAAACATATCAAAGTAAAATATAATTGCTTTGAAGAAGATAGAAGGCTTTAGTATGGCTCAGCTTCAATGTATGGTTGGAGAATCTGAAATCTTATCTTTATTGGTTTACTTCCTTATTGCTATTTTGTATTTTCAGGTTAAATCAAATAAATAAATAAAATATAATATTTTTTTTTGAGAAGATACAAGCTTTTATTATGGCTCTTTTCGGTTCAACCCACACACACACCGAAGCACTGAAGCTTCGAGATCATCACCATTTTGCCAGCCTTGCACCATTCCTCTTAACCTAAAGATATGTATCACAATGGTTGTAAAATTGTAGGTCTATATTCAATGGCTTTAATTCATTATAATTACACACTAAGAAGAATGATCTTAATGAGTTCTTTAAGCTTTCATAATGTAACCTTTTGCAGTTTTAATGACCACCCGATCCTGGAGTCTTCAATTTGTTTTATCTAAACATTTCTTTGCTCAGTTCATCAATAGTCTAATAAAATTTAGAATAAAATTACTTTGGATTTGATTCTGTGCAAATATTAACTTCTCTCTGAGTTGAAAATGCATAAGAGATTAGTTGTACATACTTTTCTATTTCTCCACACTTTTACTTTGGAAATTTGTAAAAAATATGAAAAAATAACACTGAACAGTCCAATAAGATTTAGAATAAATGACTTTAGAATGAAACTGTATAAACTTTGGGTTTGATTTTGCACAAATATTAACTTCTCTTTCAGTTGAAAATGCATAGGAGATTAGTTGAACATACTTTTCTATTTCTCCACACTTTTATGGTGGAAATTTGTAAAATATATGAAAAAATAATACTTGACCTTTTGCACAGGTCTTGACCTCCCTTAAAGGGAATGGTTTACAACATATTTAGGAGTCATTCAAGAGTTATCCCAAGATCAAGATTTAGTAAACTATAATTTAACGCATTTTAATAACAGAAGATGCCAAAGAGGACATAAATGAAAACTCTGTGTTGCAGCATAGATGCCTAAAGGTTTTACAGAAAGCCATTGTTTTTTTTTCCTCTGTCTTCCTTCTTCCCCCTGTCTGAACAGTGTCAGCTTCACATACAGATCTCATATGATATTGCTGGCTAATAATTACTAAAATTAATCTGCTGTCTTTATTCTGAAAAGATTTAACATGATCTCATCCTGAAAAGATCTAATGTGACCCCAATAAGCAGATCATTTTTTTCAAGCTGGGAAACACTAAAGAATTCCATTGAAGTACTAGTATGTCAGGATCTATAGTTAAATTAGGCATGACAAGAGGGTCTAGTCTCATTTCACTTAAAGTGGCATAGTGCTTTAGAGAAATGAAGCTGTTAGAAGTGCAATAGGAGATATGACAAACACATTTAAATATCTCTAAAAGTGTATTAATTAAGCATAAATCATCTTATGAAAGTTGTTCAGGACAGAGCAACCTTTCAAATGAGCCTATTCATTAAGCTGCACTAATTATATTTTTTAAACTATGGCCATCTGATTTCCTGAATTTTCATTTTTCTTTACAATTTTCACCTTTTGGATGGCTATAATTAAAAAAAAATAATTCAGATTAGGGACTACCCTCATTTGAAAGGTCATTTTGTCCTGAACAACTTCCACATTGGTTATATAATGGTAACTTGTATACTTTATGAGATATTTACATTTGCTTGGCATGATACTGTGTTCACTCAGACAGAAAAAAATTAGGTTGTTTGGAAGACCATATTTTACAAAATATAAAGAATTCAGATTAGTGACTACCCTCATATGATAGGTCTTTTTGTCCTGAACAACATTCATGCTGGTTGTTTTTGTGCACATTGAATAGTTTTAAAGATATTTAGATTTATTTGGAAGATGTGCACATTTGCTCTCAGAGAAAAGCAGGTTGGGGTTATGTATCCATCATTCTAAAAAGAAAGAAGGAAGTATTTTTAACTGCCATAGGGATTTGCAGTGCTATGGAAGGATACACTGAAAACTACTAAAAGATGTGTTCCATGGAAACACCTTTTCAAGTTAAAGCGATATGGTTGTAGGTTCTGCCCACATCCATAAAAATGAGTCCTGTAGTAATACCAATGTAATATGAATAGTTGATTTCAGACAGAGAGAGAAAAAAATGGTTCTGTAGCTGTGGCAGTCATGGGGTGGTATAACAGTGGATGGGGGTCAATTTTTGAAGAAAGCCTTATAGTACACGGGGCATTTGTTTGCCAAGTGATGTTGCTCCTTGGGATACCTTACCAGAGCATTTAAAGTATGTGTTGGAAGTTGCAGGCTGCTTACTCTAAGTGACTTGACTACATCTGTGCTTCAGAACCTTCTGTTTTCAGTCCGAGAACAAAAGGAAGAAAATAAAGATAACCTGGGTCAGGAAAGGAAAGAAAGAAGGAAGGAAGGAAATGAGAGAAAGAGAGAAAGAAAGAGAGAAAGAAGAAAGAAAGAAAGAAAGAAAGAAAGAAAGAAAGAAAGAAAGAAAGAAAACCCACAGAAAGAGAAAGAGTAGAGAATGTATAAAGGAGTGAGAATCATAGAGGGACAGAATGGATGACTGTAAAGAGAAAAGGTAGAAGTTAAATTGAAGCAACAGAACTGTGGGATAAAACAAAAGAAAGATATGAAAATGGACTCTGCATACAATCGGAAATGGAGTTGAGTGAATATACAGTAATTCTGATAAATAAAATCTGGGATAAACTGTTGCTATGCATATTCAGTGTATTACATTCAGAAATTCAGTATGGTACTGCTGACATTATATTCCAGTTCTGAAGCTATGATAAATGCTGATGGAGTATTCTCCAGGAATTTATTATCTCTGGTACTCTTTGCCCCAGAAATAGAGCAATTTGAACAATGAGTGAGACAAATGTATTCAATTAAAACATACACGTTGCAGGCAGATAATGTAAAATTATTTTTTTATTCTGCCCTTTTACATGAAAAAGATCCTACATAGTCTGCCGATAATTTGTAAATTGGGATTCATGAATATCAGTTGGTTTTATGTTGCAAGGTAAATGTAGTTAAAACAGAATTTCTAACCTATGGCATGTTAAATACAACACATCTGAAACAGAAGCTGGGACTTAATGGAAATTATTCCCATCTGAATTTGTTTTGAATTTGTATGATGAAAAACAGAAGACATGTAAGGAAAAAATGTAGTGTTAATTATTTAAGAAGGTTCGGTATGATCAGCTTAAACTGGTCAAGTACCTTAAAGGGACACTGTCAACCCCCTTAGGCCTCAGTGTCCCTAGTTTAAAAAACACATGTCATGATTGTTCTCATTCTATAGAGACTGTCGATGCAGCTGGTAGTTTGATTCAGGCCCCTTTTTTTTCTTTTAAAAAGTGAAAAATTGAGTGCCCACCTTACTGGTGTTACCACGCCAAACCAGGTTTGTTTACATTTCTTGACCAACTCCCATTGCATCTTTCGTGGACTCAAGAACACCCCCTACACAATCTAGTCATTGAGTATGCAGTGGGAGTAGAGGAGACTGTTGTATTGTGAGTGGCTGCACTGCTTGAGGGTGTTTCTAATGTTCAGAAAGTGTACACTAAGAGTAGTTCAGTGATATGAAGCAAAATAAAGCTGGGCATAGCTATACATTACCATGCATTTCAGTTCTAATAATCAAGGACCAAGACTTCTGTAATTGAGTTAATACTGGTAGTCTCACACACAAAACACCTAGCAGATACTACTGCTGTTTGTATACAGACTGCTACAGTCTGTATACAAACAGCAGTAGTATCTGATAGGAGTATTGTCCTTGTCCCTGTTATTTCCAGCAAGAAACTGAGTAACCTGTACTTTTATGTGGACCTATGTTGCTTGCAAATTTGTTTGTGTCCAGTGCTTTGCACGTGCACAAAAGGGAATTACAGTAGGCTAGGAAATCAACAGTTGGGGGAAAGTGAGGTGTAGTTATTATCCACTCACATTTTCACTTATATTATATCTAATTCAATACATAATGGCACAATGTCATGACATGTATGAAAGTATAATAAATATCCTCTTAACCCAAAATAAACTTGTGTCATGCACTGTTTGCCTGATGCTGTGTCAGAATTCTGACTCCAACTGTAATATACCTGACTATATCTGTACCAAATGTGATCTTCTGGGCTCTATCCAGGCTGAAAATACTGTTATATGTAATGAGGTAAAGGAACTCAAAGATATAGTCAAAATACAGGATTGTTTTAGCAAAATTGATCATGAGATTGAAGTGTTAATAAATCATAGAAAAAGATGACGTGACCTGCTGGTAATCCCCTACCTTTCACCAGAGCAGGTTCCAAATCCAAAAAAAAAAAACCATGGATCTTCACATTGAAAATAATCTTTTATTAGGGGACAAGATTACTGTCAGAAAAAGAACAAATCTAAAACCAATATATAAAATTAGGACTAAAAATAGGTTTGACGCATTGGAGGAAGATGATACAAATGAAAAAACAGATACAGATACTATCATAGAGACCCTTAGCATCAATAGGGGATATCGAGCTATTTCTAAATCTCTTCCTGTTTGTAGTAATTTGCATACTGGGGATACTGTACCTAGGTTTGATCAATTCAAATTTGTTTTCAGTGACTCTATTATTAAATATAGTGACACTTACATATGTGGACAAAAGGAGGACCAGGTTATGGTATCATGTTACCCAGGGGCCAGAATTGTAGACATAGCACAATGTGTGCCAACAGTTATTATTCCAGAACATTCCATTATCACACTGCATGTAGGTGCTGATGACATGGGCAAAGCACATGAAAAGGATATTTGTCATGATTTGGTTACATTAGCTTCCTCGCATAAGAATGAGGGCCACAGGGTACTCATTTCAAATATTCTTCCTGTCCCCTGGGCTCACAAGGGAAAAAAAATCTTACCATACTGAGAATAAATGTACATCTTGGAAACTTGTGCAGTGATAGAGACATTCAAATAATAGACAATTGGTATACTTTTGACTGCAACGAAAAACTATATGCAAAAGACAGACTTCATCTTAACAGGACAGGAGCAAAACAACTAGCAGCAAATATCAACCATGCTATGGAAATGACTTGTTTAAACTAGAGGCGGGGGGGGGAGTATCAAGTGACAGGATACATAAACATAAAATAATAAAAAATAATGTACAATCTCACATTAGCAAACAGACCAAATCTGAGTTAACTGTTCTTACCTTCAATGCAAGAAGTATAAAAAAATAAAATGGATGATTTAATGGTCACCCTGGATTCTAAAGATGTTGACATAATAGCAATTTGTGATACCTGGACCCAAGTGAATGGGGATCCCTAGGCAAGTAATATTCACAGGTATAATTTATTTGAGAACATCAGAACCAACAGGAAAGGTGGATGGGTAGTCTTCTATATTAAGAACACCCTACTAGTACTGATATTACATCCAGGATCAAGTTGGATAATAGATATGAATCCATTTGGTTGCAAGTCCAGGGTATCAATAATAAACCATTAATTTTTGGATGTCTCTACCACCCACTGGATAGTACTATTGATATAACAAAACAAATAATGGCTGAAATTATAAGAGCGGGAGACAGAGGCTGAATTGTGTTATCAAGGGACTTTAATTTCCCTGGAATTGACTGGGTTAATGGTATTTCAAGATCCAATCCTGGCTCATTGTTCCTAGACACTTGTGCTTAGTTACACTTAGAGCAATATGTCAAAGAACCAGCTAGGTGAAAGGACATTTTATATCTTGTGCTAGCATCACCAAGCATATCTATTTGCAAACTGCTCTACTGATTGTCCTATAGCCAGTAGTGACCATAAAACTATATAGTTCACTGTGAAATATAATCATACACCCAGAAACAGTTGTACAACTATATTTCTTCTTAACAAAGCAAATAAAGAAGGAATAAAAAAAAGATTTAGAAAAAATGAGTTGGAATACTGTGCTTAAGAATAAATAGGTCATTGATGTGTGATTAATTATTAAAAACACTATACTGACAGTTGCTAATTACAATATTCCACAGGTTGAAAAAAGCAGATCATACAAACATCCTAGATGGCTAAATCATAATATTAATCAGCAAATAAAACAAAGGCTAGACTATATAAAACATACATAACCTATGGAACAAATATCGCTTATGAATCTTATAAAAAACAACAAAAACTGTGTATGGCTAAAATTAGACAGGCAAAAAGAAATATGGAAGTGACTGTAGCCAAAAACTCCAACAAGGCTAATGCTAAGCAATTTTATTTATATATAAACTCTTTGAAAACCCCTAGGAATGAGGTGGGACCCATTAAAATAGGAAATGACACAATAACTGAAAACATACAAATGGCTGAAGCTTTTAATGATTATTTTTGCAACATCTATAAAAAAGATGCAAAAAGATATATTAAAGGTAAATTATCATCAGACTCAAACATACAAATCTCAGAAAATGAAATATTGGATAAAATTAACTGCTTTAGAAAAGAATCCTCCCCAGGTCCTGATAAAATATCCACAGGTATCCTTCAGTTAATGACCAAACACCTGTTATTACCACTTAAAATGCTGTTTGAACTTTCTCTCTCTAAAGCTGATGTTCCCAGTGACTGGAAGCTTGCTTATGTTGTCCTGATTTTTAAAAAGGGAGATAGAGAGCTAATGAACAACTATCATCCCATTAGCTTAACTTGTGTTATCGGAAAGTTAATGGAGAGTATTATCAAAGATAAAATCATCTTGTCAATAGTGGGGTTCGACTCGGTACAAGATGAATTTATTAAGAGGAGAAGCTGTACAACCAATTTGTTGATTTTTTTACAATCATATTAGTAAATACTTAGATCAGAATATTCCATGTGATATAATATATCTAGACTTCTCAAAGGCCTTTGACCTTACTCCACATTGGGTCATATTAGAGAAAATGGAAAAGCTAAAAATTGACAGAACTATTATCTGTTGGGTGGCCGATTGGCTCTCCAATAGGCGTCAATGTGTAACAATCAATGGGCATGTTTCAGATGAGGGTTTTATTCATAGTGGAATCCCACAGGGTTAAGTTCTGGGCCCTGTGCTCTTCAATATCTTCATTTCTGACTTGACATCACAACTTGGTTGTATAACCTTGAAATATCCTGATGACACAAACATTTGTGCACCATGTATCAGCATGGAAGACTCGTTAAGATTGCAAAAAGAACTGAATAAAATAATCTGTTGGTCTAATGAATGGGACATGTTTCTAAATATAAGTAAGTGTAAAGTGATGCACTTATGTAGGACTAACTGCAAATACAGCTATTACATTAAAGGTCACAAGTTAATAAAAAAATTGACTGTGAGAGGGATCTGGGTGTATCTACTATGAACAACCTGAGTTCACCACAACATGTTACACAGGCCGTCATTACAGCAAACAGATTCACATTATCTATTTAGAAGAATCTTACATCTAGATCAAGTAATGTCATGATACCACTGTATCGCTCATATGTGCGGCCTCACCTGGAATATTCCTCTCAGATTTGGAACCCCTACAAAGTCAGTGATAAAAATACACTGGACAAAGTTCAGCGAAGGTCCACCAAGAAGGTGGAGGGCTTCAATGAAGTATCTTATGATAACAGGCTTAAATCTTTTAGTCTTATGTCTTTAGAATCCCGCTGGGCCCAAGGAGACCTACTCCAACTGTATGATATAATAGAGGATCCTGAGCTTATGTGTGAAATTGACATTGAATTTAAAACTACTAACATAGCCACCAGGAGTCATACCTTTCAAATTCAAGGATCTCATTTTAGAACTACTGCCAGGCAATATTTTTATATAGTCAGAATAGTCAATTTATGGAATAATCTTCTGCTCAACATAATTATTGCAAAGAGTTGAACAGATTTCAAATCTAGACTTGATAGATATATTTTGGATGGTGCATCCTTGAGGTATTATCAATAAGGGTGGAACACTTATGGGCTTATGCCTTCTTGTTCCTATTTCTCCCTTAATATGAACCTTAGTATAATGAGGCAGATAAAGCAACCAGCAACATTCATGAATTTTAGAGGAAGTAAGCAATTGTAAAATGTGGAGTTTTATCTAAAAATAATACATTGCAAAAACAGTTGACAGTGTCCCTTTAAATGTGCATGACTACTATGGCTTTTCTTGTTGTATAACTGAGTACAACTAAAAGCCCCTGATTATCTCCTAGTCCAACTCATGCAATCAAACAGTGCCTACTCCCTCTGTTCACAGCAACACTCACCTTTTCAATTCCCAATGCCTTTCATTTCCAGCACCAAACACCTGGAACAAACTATCTCTCCAGCTGAGGAATGCTTCTATCTTGCAAATGTACAAGTTGTGTCTTTTCTGCCCCATATTTGTTTTGAGCCAGTATCCTTCTCTACTGGACCATGATCATATTGCATAAGAATGTGTATGCACTTTATTTTCTGCAGTCCCACATTGTTAGATTGCTGTGATCACTATTTGGAGGTACCTGCATTTACAGTACAGTATGTTTTTTTAACGTGTATATTTCAGCATGGACAGGAGGTAACTATTATAGTTGGACTATGTCAAATTGTTGACTGCTGTTGTTCTCCAGTGACCCCACTGAAAATGAGATGCTGCATCTCATGGGGTTATTCTGGTTGGAGGATTGTTAAATAAATAAATAATAAAAATAAATAAATACATAAATAAACTGGTTTTAAACAATTAAACTTTTTACAAATGACATTTTCTAACAGAGTAACATCCTTTAAACAAAATGTATTGCTTGCTTTGTTCCTAAGGCTGTGCATGAGGTCTGTTTTTGGAATTCATATTTGTGTCTCTGGTATGTGTAGTTGTATATGTATGTGTATTTATTTGAGTATTCTTGTTTACTAAACATTCATTGCACAACACTTTTAATGCATCAGTGAGGGTTTCAATACAATGGACCAGCATAAGGGAAATGTGAAGTTAGGGTAACATGTCTCCTGATCCTTGATCAATCTGTGATTTGGTATTCACCAAGGGTGTGAATGATCACATCATGCAGCATTGGCATTGCCCTAACCTCTGCACTGTAAGCCCAGGCTAAGAAAAATGCTTGCACACACACACATGCTTGGAGGCAGAGTGCTGAAGATAGGGTAACACCAATGCTGTGTTGTGTCATTGGTCAAACCCCAATGCACAATATGCCAGAAATTCACAAAGGCTCAGGGGATATTTTTCATTAGCATCACAATTCCCTGTTTTTAATGCTTTGGGTTTCAGCCCTAACCAATGCATTAACATAGTTTCTTAAAATGATTGTCATCATTTTAAAAATATGTATACAATATACAACACATTCATACAATCTGGTATTTTGATGCCAGTCTTTGGCTGGCATTTACTTTAATGTGAATGGCAAACAATCCCTGCATAATGCCAAACAGTCCCTGGAATAGCTTTTGATGGGCATTGCCAGAATCTATTATGGTAAACAGCTTCTGGATTGACAATACTGGCTGGTTATCAACATTGTCAATACTGTCAATGGCAAAAAGTCCTTTTTTAGCAAGCAGTCTCTGGTTTGGCAAATGCCAGCTGCTAGCCATCATTTTAACAATTCTACTTGCAAGTGGTACCCAGACACAGTGCCAGTTCCCACATTTAACTCACCCTGTGCCAAACAGTGCTAGTAGCAGAAGACATGATCACCACCACCCCATCCCTGTTGCAAGCAGTCTCTGGTGTCCATTGGTACTCCCTCACCCCAGCGCACTACTGAAAAATCAGTAGTGTCTAGTGGAACCCCCTACCTCATCCTGCAAGGACAACAAACCCCACAGCTGCTCTACTACCAAAATAAGTCATCTCCAGGAGCTGGTGCCACCAAGTAGTAAGAAGTCCAAATGTGTAAGCAGAAAATCTTGAGCACTAACCATTGAACAGGAGATAGTTCTCAGCCAGATTCCAATGTAGTAATGTCTCTTTACTGCACAGGAATTTGGCAGAGAACTATCTTTTATACACTGATAACTGCTTTAGTTTTCTGTTTGCCCATTAGGTGAGCAACCCCCAAGTGTCCAGTAGCACTACCTTCCATACTCTGCTCCTGTCCAAGCAATCATGGTATCCACTGCCATAACCCATATAAACCCTGCTCCATTACAAGCATCTCTGACATCCAGTGGAATCAATCCTCCATTCTTCCACCTTTCACTTTTCAGTAGTGTCTAGTGGTACCCCATGCCCTGCTCCACCCAAAGTATACCTGCCATCTAGCAGTGCCCCCATAACATGCTACATCTAAAGTGGCCCCTTGAGGAAGTTATTGGCAGATGATGCACAGAACCATCTATCTTTGTGTGACAGAAATTGTTGATTTGTACAAGCTGTTATATTTTGGAGCTATTACCCAATAAAATGTCCCTTTTGGCAACAGTGAGTTTGACCTTGTATTTTACAGTATACGCCCTATCTGATTGGAGTGCATAACCTTCTGGTTTGTGTGCAGCATATATGGGTTGCCACCATATTTGTGCACCAAAGTCCTGCACCTCAGAATGCTTCCCATCTCATGTTTTTACATTTCAAGTATCACTAAAATTCAAGACATCCAACACCCTGCCCTATGTACAAGTACCCATTTTATTCAGTGACAGTCTCTTGCCTTCAACCTTCCCAATGTTCAAGAATCTCTGGTATCCACTTGCACCCCCCCCACACACACACTCGCGTCCATGGAATCCAGTGGCACCCACCATCTCTGACATGCTCCCCCATCTAGAAGTATACTTATAATCCAATGGTACCTCAACCCTTACCAATGCCACATCCTGACAGTGCCCACCTCAAACTCTCACTCACCTCACCTGGTTATAATCTGAATCAGTTACAACTGCAATTTTAAAAGGTATCCACACAACATGTATTTAGTAAATCCCAGACCTGTCTGCAAAATTGGGAACCAATATCTTTGAAATACAAGCTGAGTGCATGTATTTATTAAACTGTAGTTTCAGTTGATTCAGATGGAGGCCAGATGGGGAGATGAGTGAGCTTGCCACTGTCTGAGGAAAGGGGGCCCTCAGTTGCACAGGGGTGGGACTCCCAGAGCTAGCCATGTAAGGGGGTAGACACAAGTCTGCCACTAGGTATGGACTCCCATTTGTTGCATAATTATTTATGCATTTTCTGACACTGATGCTGAGCTTCTGGTGTTGGAACACTTGCAGAAGCCTGAGGCATGACACTGGGGAAGGAATTCCAGTGGCACATATTTATTTATTTATTGATTTATTCAAGAGATTCACCAGGAAGGCATACTGAACAAGTATAACAACATATATAAATAGTAAATACATTAGAACATACATTAGATACACAATGAAATGTACAGATTGCATAGTTAACAATATAAGAAGCAGTGCAGTAGGTACATTAAGGCAACATGTAGCAAGTAAAGAGATAGATAAACAATAGACACATTTGGTACAGAGAGCTGGACTGGTTACATACATAAATATATCAGAATCAGTGGAGTAGGTACTGGGAGCACTAAGAAAATAGTAAGGGCAGAAATAGATGTACTATAAATATATTTGGTTCATCAAAAAATGGTCAGCTAGCATAGCAGAACTATATCAGCAGTATGTACAAAGTGAGCAGGATGATAAGTACTAAGGGCAGCAGCACAGCATGGGCGATAGTAATAGGTTGTACAGTAAAACAATGTAGTTGCAATTTGCTGAGCAGTAGTTGGCAGGACAAAGGCTCAGATGGGTACAAATATAGTACAACAAGCAACAAGTGTAAAAAATCCAATGCAATAATAGTGAAGAGCAGGGGAAAGATATGAGATAGGAGGGCTGTGTTGGCGGCCTTGTGAAAAAGTAGTGGATAGGTGTGCTTGCTGAGGTGGGGCAACTAGGGACTAATGTCTAGGTAATCCTAGATATGGAAAGCCTACTTGGAGGGCTAGAATTTGATGAGGGGGCAGGAAAAACAGAGGGGTGAGAAAATGATGGAGGTTGGCAGGAGCAGGAAGGTGCTGTGAAATCTCTTAGAAGAGAGGAGAGGGAATAAGAAGAGGAGGAATTACAGATGGAGGAAAGGGGGGTGGTCCACATTTTAGGACAATGGTAGGAGAATGCTGCTTGGCCAGTGGTGGTTGAATAGTGGTGAACTGCAAAAGAATGAGGGTCAGAGTTTCGGAAGGAATAAGAGCTTTGGGAAGTAGCACAAACAGCAGTAGTTAGGTAGGAGGGGAGATTACCAGACCAGAATTTGGCCATGAAAGCAGCAGTATGAGATAGTCATCTGAACTTCAGGAACAGAAAAGACAGGGCTTTGTACTGGTTAGAAAGGTGAGTATGGGAGAGGGGACAGTAAAGCATAAAATGACAGAAAGAGTTGAAGAGGATGTCCAGTCAGGCCAGGATAGTTTTAGAGGTGGCACTGTAGACTGTATCTGCATAGTCAAAAGTGGGGAGGATCATTTTTGTACAACGGCATGTCGTGCTTACTGAGGGATACAATCCTTGTTACTTGGGGTGTAAGTTCTTTTGAATTGCATCCACATGAGCAGAGAAGTCCACGTGGTGATCTAACCAGACCCCAAGGTATCTGAACGTGGAGACATTTTCGATGAAAAACCATCCAAGGTGTGGAAGGCGGGAGAGATTTAAATTTATCATGTCTCTGTCTTGTGCCGAAGGTTATAGAGACAGTCTTCTGGGCATTAAGGAACAACTGATCAGTTTGGAACCCTTGTTAGATCTTATTGAAATTGTGTTGCAGTCAAGCCTCTAAATCAGTGGGCGAGGTACTAGACGTGTAAAGGACAGTGTTGTCTGCATACATGTGGATATGGGAAGTGGAACAGGCTGAGGGGAGATCGTTGAGAAGATAGAGAATAATATAGGTCCAAGTATGGAGGCCTGTGGGAGACCAGTGGTGATGGAAAGAGGAGGGGAGACTAAGGATGTAACCTTACCTGCTTGTGATCTGTGTGTGTAAGATAAGATTGAAACCACACTGTTGCTGAGAAATTCAACCCAGCAGCAGTGAGATTTTGTAGGAGAAAGGAATTCAATACAGTGTTGAAGGTATTCACCAGATCAACAAATGTGGCAAAGGTGATGTGTCCTTCATCCATGTTGGAGTGTATGGTGTCAGTGAGATGAAGGAGTGAGGTAGTAATGGAGTGGGACTTATGGAAACCACACTGGAAAGGGCTGAAAAAATAGGTTGAGTCAAGGCAAGGGGTTAGCTGAGTGAGGGCAATGTGTTCTTGGAGCTTGACTAGAATAAGAAGAAAGATGATTGGGTGGTAGTTCCCAGGAAAAGAGGAATCACCACCTTTGGGGAGTGGTATGATTGTAGAGTGATTTCAGGTTGAGGGAACAGAGGATAGAGTAAAGGATTGGATAAGTAGAAAGGCTAGAGGGGTCACTATAGCCTGGGCAGAGAGATAGAGCAGATTGGGGTCAAGGCCATCAGGGCTCTTACCCTTAGTAGGGTTCAGGGCAAGGAGTGCCTTTAGAGCTTCATTTGATGTTATGGGTGAGAAGGGAAAAGGGGGGAAAGAAGGAGTGGAGGGGGTCAGAGGAAGCAGTAGGCAGGCATATGAGAAGGGTTTAGAGGAGCATGGAAGTGCAGGATGTAAAGAATGTGTTGAATGAAGAAGCCACAGATGGAGGGTCAATGAGTGTAACATTTCCATGGGATATGGATGGGATAGGAGGGTGGAGAGAAGAAGAATTTCATGACTCTCCAGAATTTAGAGGGATGGCTTAAATTACTGTTGAAAGAGGTAGAGAAATAATCAGATTTGGCGTATCTGGTGGCCCTTGTACATGCATTTCTAAGTTGCCTATAGTGGAGGAGGGAGTAAGAGCTAGATTTCATGTAAGCTTTCCAGGCCTGGTTCCTGGTGTGCATGCAGGGCACCAATCATGCATTGATCCAGGGAAGGCTAGAGCCTTTAGCTGTGGTCAGTTTAGTGGGAGCATGCAGATCCCAGATTTCCAGGAATTTAGTCTGGAAGTAGTCGAGGGCAGTATCAATAGTGGATGCTGAAGAGATGGGGTACCAGTCAGTGTGGAATAAGTTATTTAGTAGGGGATCTAAGTTTATGGAGCAGAAAGAGTATGGGGGATAAATTTTGGTGGGGCTTTAGGCTGACAGATTTTACGGATGCAGTAGATCATATGGTGGTCATTAAGGGAGTCTGGGAGAATACCAACATCGATTATCCAGTAGGGGTGGGACATGAGGGCCCAGTCTAACAGGGTGTGTTTGAAGGATGTATGATTAGGATGAGTTGGGGGTAGAGATTAGTTTTGATAAATTTAGAGAGTTTACTTTCGTGCAAATTTTTGAGTTGCTAGGAGAGAGCCAATCCATGTTTAGGTCACCTAATAAAAGCTCGCCATCAGAGGTGTGCCAAGTGATGGTAGCGAGAAGCTCAGATAAGGTTGATGTAGGGAGACTGGGGTGACAATAAGCACTGGCTATAAATATAGGTAATGAAAATGGAAGCGATAGTTTGATGAGGAGGAGTTCTTATTGGGACGGGGACAAGATGGACAGAATAGGAGAGTATTGGAGGTAAAGAGGCTACATACATAGGGATACCTCTGCCCTGCTAAGTCTGACTTGTCTGATTTGGGTAAAACCATGAGTAAAAAGATTGGTGCCAGGTATTTTATGGGAGAGCCAGGTTTTGAAGAGAACCAATACATCCATAAGTAAATCCAACATAATTGGTTGTAGGAGAGTGAGCTTGGGGAGATGACTTCTTATATTGAGGTGACCATTTCTTAAGACTTTTGGAAGAGTTGAATGGGGAGGTAGGGTGGGGACATTGTTGGATTCAATATCTCCTGCTGAAATTAGTAGTAGGGTAATTAGCTACTTGGAGAAAGAGTAGACTCATTTAGTACCTTGAGGTTGTAGAGAGTGGGGGTGGGGGTGGGGAGGTGGTTTGAGGATGAAGAAGGAGGAATTTGTGAGGGTTTAAAATAGCTAAGAGAGATATGGAGGCAAGTACAGAAGTATGGGGGAGCCTGGGGTAATTGGCTGGAGCAGGATTCATGGGGAGTGTGGTGTGCTTTAGGGTGAGAGTTGGAGGGAGTGATGGGGGCAGGGGGATGGAGGGATGAGTGTTAGGAAGTAAAGAGACCAGGGACAGGAGAAATACAAGGCCAACGCAATAGAGTATAATAATATGCATTGCGGAGCTGTGGAAAAGGCAGAGGGCACTGAGGCTGAAGTCAAGCAAGAAAGAATACAGTAACTAATTTTAACTGATGGACCAGTGCAGTGCAATACTGCTTCCAGCCACTCTGCAAAGAAGGATAAGAGAAGTGGAAAAGAGGTGCTCACTAATAGGTTGTGTGGTCTAGTAGAATAAGCAGCAGACTGCGAGGAACACAATCATGGAAGACCCAGGTTCGAGACCTCCACTTGGAGTGAGGAGGGTTGGTAGAAGTGTGATAACAGATATGACACAAGGCACATAGGGCAGAAGCGAGCTAAAAGAAGGTAGCAAATACATTTTTAATTGGTAGGTCTCAAAGATGTGGCTTCATTCTGGCCATTGGGCAACAAGGGTTAAAAATTGGGGGAATGTGTATACTCTAGTAGGCTGAGTGGCTCAATGATTAAAGCAGCAACCAAAAAGTAGCCAGATATGGGAAAACTAGGTTCGATTCCTGGTCTGTGATAAGAGGGGATGATAGGCTGACTAAGGATTAGGTATGAGGGAATATATTACAGATGATGTAGCAGATAGTTTGAGGGGGTAGATAGATATAATGTTACTTAAATCCATGGAGGGGATGTATAGTGTCCTCTAAAGAACAAAGTTGTTAAGGTGCTAATGGTAAGTTAGGGAGATGGACACGTGATAGGGGCTGGCTATAGATGAAGTGATGATCTAGATTAGGAGGGTGGTGTGATAGGGGCTGGCTATAAACAAAGTGACTGTCTAGGGTGGGAGGGATGGGGCAGATGGGGCTAGCATGGCAGCAGGTACATCCACCAAAACACTCTCTGTATCTGTGCCTTAATTGTATGCTGGCCATATACAGTATACCAAGTGAAAGCCAATACTGGTCATGGTCTCCTAGCGCCAGCATTTAAAACAAACTCTAGCAACAGCCAATATGGCTGCAGCTGAGGTCTGGCAGAACATGGCACTATTTGCCATGTTGAAGATGGTTACAGTGAGTTATGCATGTGATTTTTCAGCTAAATACCACTTCACAGCTGAAACAACACTGTGAATCCTAGGTGGATAACAGCGTGACTCAGCCAGGCTTAATGGGCACTGCCACCCCATTACATTCAACCAACCCTGCATATGCAAAATAGAGGGACTTACCTGAGTGCAGGGTGCCAAGGGGTAGTCCTGAAGAGAGGTCATCTGCCACACCTGTAAAAAAAAAAAGAATAGAAAAGGGGTCACAAAGAATCTGCAGCTTTTATGGAGGTAAAACAGGGCAGAGAAGACAAACGCTGCATCCAACGCCTTAACTACACTCTCTTCCAGTTCCTCAAGGACACGAAAACTGCCAAACTCCAGTCTCTCTCCCAGCAGATCAGCAACCAACATGAGCCCTCGAGTCAGACACAACCTAACAATTTGATATTTTGTATTCCTCCAGACCTCCCCTTGACACAAGATGAGTGATCTTTCCTTAGCAAGGGTCTCTCTTTTGTGCCCACACCCAGATATCTTGATGCACCCCAGGTTCAAGTTGATTTGCAGTGCTTGTACTGTAGAGTACGCCTTACATCTGATTTTTCTAGTAAGACTCCTCTTCCCACAGATGATGATAGTATTACCAGAATAATCAGTGATATCAATCCCAAACGTAGTGCATGGACACCCTCTCCAGGACGTTTTGCTGCTGTTAATTATTTTGTTAACCAATGCATGCAAAACACCACTAACTTCAATTTTCATTGCAGGCACAACCACTCCAACCTGACAACTGGTGAGCTTGCAGCCCTCAGATCTCTGCAATGCAGGAATAACATTGTTATTAAACCAGCTGATAAGGGAGGTGCTGTTGTGGTCTAGCAAAAGGAGTTATACATCAGTGAAGCCACACAGCAACTCTCCAACTCCAGGTTTTACTCTTTTCTTCTCCAGGACCCCACCACTGACTACCAGACTGAGGTTACCATCACCATCACATCTGCTATTGAAAACAAAGAGCTCCCTGCTTCTGCTAAGAGACTCATAGTTCAGCATCCCCAGTCATCCAGGTTTTATCTCCTTCCCAAATTCCACAACACAGGTAACCCTGGATGTCCTATTAGGTCTGCCTGCTCCTGCCCCATATCCCACATCTCTGCATTTTTGGACAGCCTCATGAGACCACTCATTGAATCCCTGCCCTCCTATGTCAAAGACAATAACCATACTCTCCAGTTATTTGACAGGTTCAGATTCAGTGGCTCTCATCAGCTCATCTTCACCATGGACATAAAATATCTTTACACAGTGATCCCCCATGATGATGGCTTGACAGCTTTGCAGCATTTTATGAATAAGCAGAAAGTCCAGCAGCCACCCACACACACACACACTAGCTCATCTAGCAGAACTTGTTCTTAAACTCAATGCTTTTTCTTTTCATAACAGTTTTTTTCAGCAGGTCAGTGGAGTTGCCATGGGTACCAAAATGGAGCCAAGCTTTGCTAATTTGTTTGTGTGTTGGGTGGAGGAACAGTTTTTTCTCTCACATTGACTGTGTTTGAACTCTACAAACACTACATAAATGATTGTGTGGGGGCTACCTCCTGCTCCAGGGAGACTCTCCAAGTCTTCCTCGACAAGTTTACCATGGCCCATCCTTCCCTTCAATACACTGTTGAAGTATCCTCCTCTACACTGCATTTTCTGGATATACAACTCTCAGTACAGAACACTGGTCTGAAGACATAAGTTTATTACAAACCACTGACTCTCACAGTTTCTTTCTCCACAGCTCCTTCCATCCTAAACATGTCAAGAATGGCCTGCCATATTCACAGTTTCTTAGACTTCGCAGGGTATGCTGTGAAGATGATCATTCTGCTGAGCAGGCCTAAATAATGCATAGTTTTTTTGTTAACAGGGGGTACCCTAAAAGTGCATTAGACAGAATAATCTCCCGGGTCAGTGACATGCCCCGTATCCTTGACCCCCGTGGGAAGGATACTGTCACACAAGAACAACGACAAATTCCACTAGTGCTTCCTTTCCATCAGAGTACACCTTCTCGTCACAGGGTCATCACCAGTAACTTTCTTATTATGCAAACTGACCCCAACATTGATGCTTCCTTTACAGAACCACCTATTGCCTCTTACCGCTGGCCATGCAACCTGTGAAATCTCCTGGTAAGAAGCAGCTTAACTACTCCTAACAGTTCCTCCCTACCAGGTACCAAACCTTGCAACAGAACTTGCTGCTACACCTGCAAATTTGTTTCTAGTAGGCCGGCCCAGTTGCACTGAGGGTTGAGGCGCTGGATGCCACACCTCACTCCACACCGGTGAATCGTGTTCGGGAATAAGCACGGGTCACTGGGGGTCAGCAGGGAGGAGATGGATTGAGCATCTGATGGACTGCTCTCTCCATCTCCAGGGGAGGGGGGACTCCACAACCAGTGCTTATCTGACCCCTGGTGGAGGCTGGGGCTCGAGGGCAGAGTTGCACAGTAGGGGAGGCGGGGACACAGCGGCCACTTGACCAGAGGCACGCACAGAAGTGTGCATGGACCCAGTCATTGGCAGCATTGCATGCAATGCTCTTACAAGGGACAAAATAGCCTGCAGAGGATGATGGGGAAACTCGCAGGCTCCGGACCCAGCTAGCCACTCCACGGCAGCACTAGATCCTGTTTCAGGGGGGAGGGCCCCCCTCTCTGACCCCACCAGGAGGGTAAGCCCTGGGAGTGAATGCTGTGCTGGCTGGTAGACACTGGGGTGATGGGGCTGGGGTTCCCCCAGAGTGAGAGAGCTGCAGAGCTGGCGTATAAACAATGCAACAAAAAATTTGTTTATAGTGTGACTGAAATTTGGAGTCCTACAAGTGTTTTTCACATCATGAAGGAGTTCTCATACACCTCCACTAATGTGGTATATTGTAATCTTTGCAGGAAGTGTGCAACTATTTACATTGGAGAGACTGGTAGACACCTTGCTGACCATTTCAGGGAACATTACAGGGAGTCAGGAATGGAGACACTGATAAATCAATTGTATCCCACTTTATCTCCAGGGATCACAGTGTCAAGGACCTTTTTGCTTGTGTACTTCAGCAGGGCTTCTGGTATTCTGACCATAGAAACAACATGGAAACCAAGCTGATTTTCTGCCTTGGCTCCCAGCAGCCCTCCAGTTTAAATAATATACTTATTTTCTGCTAACTTCTTTCAGCCATCCCTTGTTTTTCCTAAAGTCTGTTTGTATCTGTACACATTTAATTTCTATTTTCATTTTCACCATATGTCTCTATCTCTGTCTCCTTCCACCACATTTGTCACCTTTCAGCCTTCCTGTTAGGCCCTGTTAATTAGTTCCCAACTGGGGATTTCTCTAGCTCAGGGGTTCTCAAATGGTGAGGCCAGCCTCCCTGGGGAGGCCCCAACCTGTTCCAAGGGAGGCTCAAGCAAGTCTGAAAAAGTACTGTATTTAAATTTTGGGTTTTATATATTTTGTGTGAAGAGATGAAGCAAACTGAAAGAGGATAATAACAGTAGGAGAATTTTATGTATTTGTTTACTAATAGGTGACAAGGGAAGGTGAATGAGCCAAGGCTCATTTCAAGGTGTACCAAGGGAAGGGTAGGGGTGAATACATTTCAAAAGTAACTGCAAAACAATCAAGAAATATACAATAAGCAACAGTGCAAACAAATATGAACAATAAATTAATAATGAGTCGTGGTAATTGATCAATTTGTAAACTGATGGCAGAACAGCCCAAATACAAGGGTTGAGCATAGAAGTGCTAAAGCAACAGAGGAAGGAGCAGAGTAATCCCGAGAGTTGCTTAGGAGCAGGGAAGGAGGGAGAGGCAAAGCATGTAGGAAGGTTATTTCATAGAGAGGAAACAGAAAGTAGCTGCCCATGAAGGTACTGCAACAAGGGGTAACAATGGTTCAAGAATGAAAATAGCAAAGCGAATAGTTTGGCGAGGAGGGGGTTACAATAAGCTGAATAGTAATAATTGTTTATTTTATTTATTTGTTATTCAGATAACACCTTTGAGCACAGGAGCTCATTTTCAAAAGTTCCAAGTCAGTATAAGACAAAGAACTGAATGTGAGCCAAGTACTCAAAGGGGTTTCAATTTGTTCATGGTGTACTGTGCAAAGTAGAGTGTGTTATTTTTCTTTGGGGAGGCCCAACATTATTTCAATTTTTGGAGGAGGCTCAAAATCTTTTCCATGGATTTGGGGAGGCTCACTGTGGCAAAGTCTGAGAACTATTGCTCTAGCTCATTCACTGCTAGTATGTCTTGTCATTCCCATCATCACCTTTTTTGTTTCCCAGATTCTCTCTTAATCTTGTCTCTTACCACTTCTTTTCCCAGAGAAGACCAAAGGTCGAAATGTAGATTTTTAACTCTTATTTTCCATTTTCAGCTTGCATTTAATATTACCATTTTGTTTTGCTTTCAGACCACATGCTGATGCAGCACCTTGTTTTTGCTTTTAGAAAGGGAATTATACGTATCTGATGGGTAGGAGTCCACAAACCTTCAGACCTGCAAAATAAAAAGAGAAGCTAAGGTAGTAAAAAAAAAAAGCAGTAACAGAGGAGAGGCAGAGGAAAGGGAGTGTGGTTTGTGGAGGGAGACTCAGCCAAAACACCTGTTCCATACTGGTGGCCAAGTGGCCAGTATTTTACTTAGTAGTCCAAGTGGGCTAGTGGAGGCTCTTGGTGGGGCTAGTAGCCCTTTTGTTTAAATAGGAAGAGGCACTGGTGGTCTTGAGGCTAGGAAATGCCCTTGGGGGACACTATGTAAAATGTAGCCCTGGTAGTCTAGTGGGCTAGTTCCTGGATGGCTGATGCTAGCAATTTTTTAAAAATAAATTAGTACCTTTTCCCTGGGGTCTTACCCATGTGCAGACTGTACCAACATGGCTGCTTTGTGATCGGCACCTTTGAGGCCTGTACCAAGATGGATGTCCCTTCGAGGGCACATGTGTACCTTTACCAAGATGGGCATCACTGGCACAAATGCAGTTAATGGCCTTTCAAGATAGTGCCCACAGTGCATGTGTGGGAATCCTGTCACTCATGCATTCCTTAAGGCAACTACAGCATCAGAAAGCCAACACCTTAGCCTACAAAAACAACCTTTGCCAACCTTATCTACAGTTGTGGAGGCAATAAGTGGCCCTTCCAACCATGATGCCAAGTGGTCAGCCTTTAAATCCTCCCCCTTCCCTCAGATTTGAAATGAGTATAATTACCTACATAACCAATGTAAAAGGCTTATATCCTCAGCGAGGCTACTTATCTTCACAATCTCCAAGCTTGTAGCCTTGGCAACTCTAGTCAGTTTTGGTCTATTACCCACTCCCTAATTTCTCCTGGGGGAAAAATGCCCCCTTTTCAACTCTCGACCCCTACTGGCCCCTTGTCTAACCCAGTCAATGTTACTGATGCACTAAACAACAAGTTTACAAACCTGGATGAATACATTTGCAAATTACCCTCACAAAACCCTAGCCCCTCCCTCCACATCAAGGGGCCACTTGTCCCCACTGCTCCCTTTCCTCTTCAGTGCTATCTCCTCTAGATATACTCCTAAGCTACTTTGGTGTCTCCCCAATAAGGGTAGTGCTGGTAGCAATGGCCTCTCCCCACATTTCCTCAGAATAGTGACCCTAGAAATAGCTAAACCGCTCATGGAAATCTTCAACATTTCACTCACCATGGCCATTCTCCCCCCAATATGGAAACAGGCAAGAGTTGTCCCTGTTTTCAAGTCTGGTAACTCCACAAATATGATTAATTATCACCCCATATCCATCCCCCCCTTCAGCAAATTACTTGAAAAAACTGTTCGCCATGAGACTACTGAATATGCCACAAAATATTATCTTCTGTGTCCCCAACAATACGGATTCAGAAAAAGGCACAGCGTCACCACTGCACTGGCTTGTTTCTCCGATCATGTCCTTTGTAAAATGGATGAAGGGATGCTAACAGGAGTTGTATTTGTGGACCTCTCTGAGGCATTTGACGTGGTGAACCACAACATACTCCTAAACACACCCTGCTACCTCGGATTGTCACCCGACACTGCAGACTGGTTTCTCAACTACCTCACTGCATGCACACAGCTGGTCAGCATGGGTGAAGCTACCTCTTCTGTCCTACCTGTCTCCACTGGGGCCCCTCAGGGATCCATCCTGGGGCACAGCCTCTCCTGCCACTCCCTGCTGTATGCAGATGACCTTATCCTCTACTTGAGTGATAAATCCCTGTCATACCTCTCCTTTTCCCTTACCACAAACTACCTCCAAGCCCATAAATGGTTCACTGCTAACTGACTGATTGCCAATATGAAAAAACTAAAGCAATGCTCTTTGCCTTAAAACTCAGGTTGGAGAAATTTGCTCAAACACACAGCACTCTCTCCATACATTCCGTCAATGGGTCAACCCTTGATACAGTGCACTCCTTTAAATATCTGGGTGTTACCCTCAACCCTGCCCTTACTTTCACCAATCACATAGATATCCTTATACACTGTGTTAATCAAAAATTGCAGGTCAGCTACCACCTTATCAGGTATCTCACTCCTGAAGGCCGGCTTGCTATTGCCCAATGCAATCGCTTACCTTTACATGACTACTGTGCTCCTATCTTCACCCTTACCTCCTCTGCTAACCTGGCTTGGCTAAACACTACCAACATCTGCTGGTTTGTGCATCTAGTCCCACACTCCACACACCACTGCTCACTCTACAAGGGCCTGGGCTGGCTCTCCCCCATCAGTGTGATGGACCTATCTCCTGGCTAGCACAGTCAATAAGGCTATCCAAAACTGAGCTACCTCTCCACTCTTCCACCTCCTCCAGCCAAAAGTGTGTGTTCAGGAGCTCTGCCTCATTGCTGGATCCAAGCTTGAGTGCCTCCTAGTCACTACCTGTATGAATAAATGAGCTTTCTTGTCCACAGCCCCTTCCCACTGAACATCTTGCCCTCCACATTTAGAACTATAGATATGCCAGTACTCTTCCACTCTCTTCTTAGATCTCATCTTCTGTTCTCCTCCCCTTGCTCCTACTTTCCTGGCTGATTGTCATGCTCCTACAACCCTCCCCCTACTCTTTCTCTTCTTGGTCCTACCCAAGCTGCCTTAACACCCTTTTTATTTCTCCATCAACTACCATGCCTAATTTGTATTATACCTGGCTACTGCCTGCTATTGTCGTACAAATTGTATTTCTCTATTGTGATGAAACTTTATATATTTTTATGTAACTATCCTGAATATTATCTCCGTTGATTGATTACCCTAAGCCTTGTTCCATCTCCATTGTACTTGCACTTGTTGTATTTCTTGTGCTATCCTTTATGGCCTGGGTCTTGCCTGGAAATGGTTCTCAGACTAGTGCACCTACACGGTAAACAAATGAATAAATAAAATAAATAATCTGCATTTGGGGACTCAATAAGTGGCCCTTACAAGGCACCACAAGGAGGGTATAGCTATAGGAGCCCTAGCAAGCAGCACAGTCCATGGTTCCAGACCTTCAAACTGAGTCTAGAAATATTAGAGACATGCTGCTACAAAATCTCTTGTTCTGCAGAAAATATGTAGAAAGGCTGAAGATGCAACCAGTCTGCATCCAATGTGGAAAAAAAGTCAACTGCTGTGCATTACCAAAAAAATAAAGAAATAAAATAAATCCAATGTGCCTGCACAACTGGTTTCATGCTTGTGTAAGGTAAATAATCTTTGGCTGTTCGCTTCTCTATTCATGGGATATACCACCCTGTAGGGGTACAGAGGCAAGGAACAGTAGGAGAGGGTCCCACCCCTAGAGGTGCTGAGGGAGTGATTCCCTTGGCTAAAGGTACCTTAAGAAGAAGCCCATTGAAGAGAGAGAGAGAGCATGCTGCTGGAGGAGGAGGAGGGGTGGATAGAGGGGCAAGGAAAAATGCTAGTGAGTGGTGTGAAGAGGAGTGGCCCTTATAAGAGCTGAATAGGGGTGTGGCCAGTTGTGCCGCCACCTAGAACTATGGGCTTTAGCCCTTCAATTCAGTGTGCCTGCATAACTGGTTTCATGCTTGTGTAATGTAGATAACCTTTGGCTATTCACCTCTCTATCCATGGGATATACCACCCTGAAGGGGAAAGGAGGCAAGGAACCCTAGGAGAAGGTTTGACCTTTAGAGGTGCCACAGGAGTGATTCCCTTGGCTAAAGGTACCTTAGGAAGAAGCCCAAAAAGAGTGTTGATCAAAGTATACGAGGTGATAAACACTCATCAGGACTGAAGATCTGTATGTAGGTCAGTTAGTAAAGTATGTTCAGTTGGTAGCATGGGTCAGTTGGTCATATTGTTTGAGTAGAGTAGGCAGGAAACAACAGGAGAATAGTGACCCACTCGGAGGTCTGACTGTAAGGCATGGAGGCCCGGCTTATTAAGGAGAGAGAGAACAGACAAAGGGGGGAAAGAGAACAGACAAAGGGAAAGCTGGGAACAAATGTAGGAGGCTAGTACTACAGTACAATAAAGTGAACTAGTGGATTATCATGAGCTGCTAACAACTACCAGAAGTAGGGCAAATGTACACGTTGGATTGGTGATGGTACACATTCTGGGAGGCATGGCCGATCACACATGTTAAAATCACTGCATTACACCCTGCATCATGGTGTTCCCAGCAGGGATGATGTTCAAGTTTCCAAAAACAGTAATAGCTGACAAGGTACTTGCCCGGTCTTCACTGAACATATAGTTCTGCCTCATTCCGTGTTCAGAGTGACTTTCAATTACCAGTAAAAGAATGAAGGACATATCAGGCACATTGTTAAAAATCACAGACAGTTTAGATGTACACTGGATATTCCTGTGAAATGCACGCAGTTTGCATGACTGCAGAATGCAAACTGAATATTTATTGTGCCAGTGCAGTATTCACATGTCTGTTTATTGTACACAAACAGTTTAGTGCACCTCTGGTTTTATGAAATGTTTGCACTGCTAATGAAGTACATCTCATTTTTAGACCAGAAATAGCATCACAAATATATTTGAAATGCTATTTGCCCCTTGAATCTGCTTTTCTTTCTTTTTTGGCACATCTTCCATGTGTATTTTCAGTCTTTCTTTACTAATTCCAAAATTAAATATAGCTGAAATTTACAACCACACATATGTTTGGTCAAAGTATCAGAGAGTTGGTTCAAGTATGTGTTCCATGAGAGAAAGCTCCTTACAGTCTCAATATTGCATTTTGTTTGTTTTGCCAAATTCTGCAGTCTTTGCACACCATTATCTAAAATTTAAAATGATTTTTCCTTATGATGATGATATCATTGCTGTTCACCCTCCATGTCTTTGAGTATGAGTTTGTCAATGTGTGGTTGTAAATGTCAGCTTTATTCAATTATGCAAAAGGATACTAATCTCATAGTGGTGCACAGGATAAAGGAAGAAAATATGTAACAGAGGTAGTGTGTAACGGTGTGGTCTTACATACTGAAACTGCATAGGATGTGTTCTTGAAATATAGTATGAGATTTTTAAAGCACAGGTGGAGCTGGAAACATCAACCTCAGGTACTGAGCACCAGTGTAAGGGCAGAGGTGGGGGTGGGAGTGGGGTTGGCAACAGAGGACCTTGACACTACCTATATGTTTCTGCTTCTGCTGGCAGAAGTCCACTAACTGACACCACAAGTCTACTTCAGTAACAATCTGCAAGGAGGACAGAGTAGGACTCAATACAATTATCAATTGTTGGAATGGTCCAGGTGCTGCAAACATTAATTTCAGGTACCAAGCACAAGTGTTAGTAATACTTGACAACAAGAAGAAAAAATAAAAACAACAAATGCAATACATTGTGTATGAAAAAGTGGCTTAAAATACTTTGCATGCAATTCTGCAGTAACCCTGAACTGGCATTTGACACTTTCAAATTGGGCTAGAAGTCTTATAGTTGACATACACACAGCATGGATGGTGAATCTAATGAGCAGCTTCTTTGAGGATGACACCCTCCAAAAATGGCAGATATAAAACCACACTACTTTGATGTATGTGCCCTGGATTATGTGCTTTTGCAACAAGTGAGCTGGCTTCCCATGAGCAAAGTACAAGAGATAAAATCCAATCATCACAGATCTATAGGTAGCACATGGTAAAACAACACACACTGCAAGCAGGCACACATCTATGAGGTGGACTCTGATAAATGGCATTTGATAAGGATGCAAACAGCAAGATAGTGAAATCATTTCCAGAAGTACGTTCCTTTTTGTATTAACCTCTATAAGCAGTAAAGCACACTGTACAGCTGTCAGGCAGTAGGACCGCTAGTGTTTGTGGCTGCTCCAGGGAGTGAGAAAATCATGAGTTGGTGCTGTCAAATGCTGTGATGCAAGTACAGTTTACTAGATGGCTGACATGCAGTAGGATGCAATTGTTGGCGCTGGCTCCAAGTAGTGAGAAAAATCACAGGACACACAGAGACACGGGGTGTATCATTGCTGTGCAACAAGCTTTAAGCATCAAGGGGACAGACAAACAAATGCACTTGGGAAGGATAACACAAAAAATGGCTCAATTTAGAATTTTTAAGATGTTATGCACAGTATGGGAGTTGCACAAAGAGTTCAGCCATAGAGTGCAGACAGGAAGACACAGCGAGTTACTGCCTGACAGCTGAGAACAGTTGCATCCACACAGTAAATAGTCAACATACAGTCCAGAGCCCCAACAAGAAGGTAACACAGTGAACATGGCCAGTGTTAAAAAAATTACCTTATGTGCAAACTGAATGGACTGAAAGAAATGTTGCTCAGCAGTCAGCAGTCTCAGTGTTGTATGAGGTAGTTGGCAATGCTAGTTGATTCCCCACATGGAACGTCACTTCTGGTGCACTGATGGTCAGCTGAAATCAGCAATGATCAAGCAGCACACACAATGGAGGAGGGATAGGACAAAGCAAAAAAAGTAAAAAAAAAATTAAGGTAAGCTTTGTTTTGTATGAAGGCTTGAAGTGCAATTGCAGTAATATGGCTGCAATAGACACAGTGCTGCTGTTTGTAGCATGAGGACATTTCCCTTTAAGAGTGAGCCCTGATTTTTGCACAACACAAAATAGACAAAGCATGCATTCTGACCCCCCACCCCACCCCAACAATTTGCCATAGATTAGATATTAATAATTTGCCATAGTGGTGTCCATGGTTGGTCAGTCAGTTTTTCACTTTTGAAAAGAATGACAGAATCAGAATCAAGCTACCAGCTACATCCACAATATCTACATAATGTGACCTATCATAAAATGTGCCTTTTATGGCTGCAGTTTGCATACCCCTTCAGGCATTTTTCATTCAGGAAAGGGCTGATGTCATTTTTGCTATTAAACAACATGATAAGTGTTAAAACAGAGTCCTCTGCTGGTGCTACATCACTACTGCCTGTGTGTGTATAGGAGCTGGATAGCACTATTTTTCCTCTGGCTTGAGGAGTTAATTGAGCCCTCCCTCAGCAGAGACTCAGACATTCTACACTACAGTCAGCAAACACAGAAAGTTAACTCATTATCTTCCAGCAGTCATTTTGTGTCAGGTTACCAATGGATAGTAGACATCATACAAAGCTATTGGCAGTATAATGGGTTAAACACTTCCTGGAGCTTTCTGCGTAACAAATAAGCACTGCTGTGCCTTCAGGCCCTATCAACACCTCATTAAGCCATTTGACACCTCCATTCTAACAATAATCATTCTGCTACTTTGTAAGACATTTCATAGCAAAGAGTTCCAGTGATGCCTGTTCCCAAATAATAAACACTTTTAAAATGTTAAATTCAAACTTCATGTTCTCAGGCAGGCAGTTCTGAGGAGACACTAGTACCTGACATTTAGAGATTACTTGCCTGTTATATTATTAGAATTTCAACTCTGTCTGTCTGTTTCTCCATGGAGAAAGTAGCACGCTGTTGAACATGCTGTATACTTTAGAACACAGTGGACTGTCAAGGATGTTGGTGCCTGCTGCTTTTTTTTCTTTTTGTAGAAGAAACATTTAACGTATATACTCTCGCAGATGTATGCATTTATTTTTCCAAATATTTGTTTTAATAATGTTAATAATATATCCAATGCACCAAAATAGCCAGTTGTGTTTTAGTTATTATTTTATAAAACACTGTGTTCTTAACCTGTAATTTGTGACTACAGGTGTTTACAACTGAATGATAGTAACCACATTTGCTTCACTTGCAAGTAGGTGGGCATGTGTGTGTCTCATTTTTGTTTGACTTAGGTTATGAAGTGACACATAGAATCTGATCAGTTCATAACATGGTGTATCGTATTTAAATGAACTGATAAATGGTGGCATTGGCTTCTTTTACAAATTCATTTTTCCTGTCCGTGGATATAGTAAAACAAAAATGTATCAACAAAATGTTTAAAAATAAGAAGTTGAGCAGTAATTTAGTTGATTTGGTATAAAGAGCTGCTCTTTGGAAAATTACCTGGTTGGGGGGGTGGGGTGTCACAAGCAGAATGGGACTTCAAGGAGGGGGAGCTCATTGCAGCAGATGAGGCATAATAGCATTTAAAGCTTAATGGTGTGGAAGTAGAGGCACCAATATCTGAGCATGACTTTGGTAGAGGACTAAGTGTGGTTTGGGGGTGGGGGGAGTTATCAGACATTGAGTGAATCTTGGTATTTTTAGCATAATGGTTTTCTGAAACTTCAGCCTTCACTGGGTTAGACTCTGCATCCATCTGCACAGTATGTCACAAAACCACATGCAGTGGGGTATGGGTTAAAACCAGATAACCAGACGTAGACCAGAGCTGTAAAATCTGGACTGGGCACAGCTTGTACAAATATTGCTGATCCACTCACTTCAGATGATCTGGTCTGGCTTTTACCTATCTGGTCTGGTCCTGAAGGTTCAGTTTTCAACCATGCCAACGAACGGTTGAAAAACAGACTTCCAGGAGTGGATCAGATACGTAAAAGTCAGACTGAACAGTGCAGCCAGAGTGACCAGACCAGAAGTATCTGTACAAGTTGCACATAGTCTGGCCAGTTTGGATTTTTACAGAACTGCTGTGATTCAGGTCTGTCAGTCCAGTTTTAATAAATCAATCAATCAATCTTTATTTTATACTGAAAGGTATGTGAGCAAAAATGCCCATTTACAGGAATGTCCAATTAAGCATAAAAAGAGAATAGAACACCAGGTGAAACAATTACATAGTAAAATACAGAATAAACAGGTCTAACATAAACTGGTCTAATACAGAGATCTAGAGGGATATACAGAAGAAAGGGGAAGCAAGTAAAAACATACGAAATTGCCAGCAGAAAAAGGCCCAAAGGTCTATCAAGTCTGCCAGATTGTGTAGCTCTTAGTTTGATATCACTACAGCTGCCCCACCCCCACCTAAACCCTACCCTTCCTCCCCTTTCATGGTCTTTCCCACCTTTGTGTTCTGGTCTGTACTAACCCTGCCCTTGACTTTATCCCAACCCTGCTTAAAGCTATCCACTGTCCTCAGTTCAATTAATTCCTCTGGCAGTGTGTTCCATCCAGCCACCACTCTCTCTGTAAAGTAGTGCCTCCTCATCTCCATGCTGAACCTTCCCCTTCCAATTTCAGACTGTGACCCCTAGTGACCCTTCCCCCTCTTTAAGTTGAACAATCCTCCCTCTATGACTTTGTTTATGCCTTTCTAGTACTTAAAGATCTCTATCATGTCCCCTCTTTCTCTTCTCTCTTCCAATGAATACATGTTGAGCTCCCTCAATCTTTCCTCATACGGCAATTCCCCTAGTCCCATGACCATTTTCATAGCTCTGTACTGCACCCCCTCCAGTAATATTACATCCTTTTTGAGGTATGGGTACAAGTACTGCACAGTACTCAAAATGTGGCCTCACCAGTGATCTATACAAGGGCAGGATGACCACCTCTTTTCTAGAGGTGATCCCTCTGGCAATGCACCCCAGCATCCTATTTACTCTTGCTGCCATCCTCCTACACTGTGCTGATACCTTCTTGTCCCCTGCAACTATTACTCCCAGGTCCCTTTCCTCCTCTTAAGCTGTTATCTGTACTCCCTCCCACAGCCAGTAGTTGGTTCTGGGATTTCTGTCTCTGAGATGCATGATCTTGCACTTCTTAGGGTTAAACCCTAACTGCCACTCCTAAGACCAGTGTTCAAGTTTAGCTAGATCCTCCCTGGGTGCCTGCCTCCTTTTCTCATTGTTCACTTTTGCACAAATCTTAGTGTCATCCTCAAACAGGCTGATCTTACTCTTGACCCCCTCTGCAATATCTCCAAAGAAGACATTGAACAAAACCGGGCCCAGCACTGAACCCTGTGGTACCCCACTCATTACTGGCCTTGGCTTGGATGTCTCCCCCTTACAACTACCCTCTGTTGTCTGCCCTACAGCCAGCTCTCAACCCATACCACCAGTTTGTCCCTTACTCCAGTGTCCCTCAGCTTGCTCATTAACCTCCCATGTGGCACCGAGTTGAAAGCCTTGCTGAAGTCCAGATACAGGACATACACAGTGTGGCCTTCGTCAACTGCCCTAGTGACCCAGTCAAAGAAGTAGATCAGGTTAGTTTGGCACGATCTTCCCGAGACAAACCCATGCTGTCTCTCATCCTGTAAATCATTACTATCAAGAAAAGTTAGCAACCTCTCCTTTAGAATGATCTCCATCAACTTCCCCACTATGGAAGTCAAACTCACCAGTCTGCAGTTGCCCGGTTGGTCCTTGGGTCCAGTCTTGTAAAGTTGTTCCCATGTGAGCCATTGTCAAGTCCCTGTGTACATTCCCTGTCTCCAAGGAGGTGTTGAACAGGTCCATCAGAGGGCCTGCCAGCACCTCTGCCAGTTCCTTCAGGACCCTTGGGTGCACACTGTCCAGTCCTGATGTCTTGTCCTCCCACAAGGCTTTAAGGCCCTTCTGAAATCTATCCTCTTGGATGACCCCATCTGTTATCTCTGCCCCCTCCTTGCCCCCTTCCCCTTCAGTACTGGGCCATTCCTTTCTTTCATAGAACACCAAGCAGAAGTACTCACTGAGTGCCTCTGCCTGTTCTTCTCCTTGTTCTGCCCATCCCCCCTCTCTCTTGCTTCTTATAATGTCATCTCTACAACTCCTTTTCTCCCTTATGTATTTAAAGAATTCATTTTCCCTCTCTCTGATCCCCTGAGCCAACTTCAGCTCCTTTGCTGCCTTGGCTGCCCTGACTGCCCATGTCACTTCCCTAGATGCCTTTATGAACACCTTTCTATCGTCCTCATGCTCAGATTTTTTTAACTAAATAACAGTGATGAATTTACAGCATGGGGATATAGTTGTAGGTACAATTCTGAAACAGTTGGAGGTACAATTCAGGAACATGAACAGTTGGATGATACAATAAAGACATAAAGTGTACACAATGCAATCTAAATAAAGTAAAAATGCAAATATCAATAAAAGCACAGAGGCCGAAAAAAAGTTGGTTACCCAAAATAGGCTAAGGTGGAGCTAGAGAAATATTCCACATGACAACCAATAGTGGTGAGAGCTGAGCAGTGCATGAGGGGTAAGCAAAGGAAGGGGAAAAGAGATATGGATATAAATTACAAGTCTTTACATAGAAGTGTCTCCCACACTCATTATTTTCATTTTCCTCCTCAAATTATGCTAACTGTATTGTAATGCATTATACAGTTGATTTTGTACTACAAATGCTTATTCAAATGTTACCAATAATGACTATTGCTAAATTGTATGTATTTAGGAGGGCTGCTAATTTAAGGCACCATTCACTTGAGGTCTTGAGAGTAAACGGGATGGTGACTGAGACTGTAATGCAATGCATAGTGGATAACAATAAAAGGGACATGGTCTGGTCAGGAAAATTTACATAAGTGAGTATTGCAGAGGCTCCCATGTAAAGAGCCATAACTCATACTGCCTTTCTGTAATGTTTGAATCATCATTATTAATGTCAGCATCTCAATTTCTCCCAGGTCCTGCATGTATTGGCACCTAACTGTCACAAAGTTGCAGGACAGTATTCAGCTGAGGTCCTGATTCCTATTTTTTCCTGTGTTTTGAACATGCGGCACTTTATTACTGTGAGTTTATTGTTCCAAGCTATTATTCCCCTCACCCTGGATAGTGAAGGCCACTCCTTTACCCATCAAGTGTGACCCCCCCAAATTCACAGTATAATTTCCTAGGTGTGTAGTGTGTTGTACAAAAGATGTAAGATAGTGACAACTGAGTGGTTTGCTCATGCTACACAGGGAGCAAAGTCTACAACAAATACAAAACATCCCGATGTTCATTTAGCCCCATAAACAGATGTTCACAGAACAGTTAGAACTAGTTGGCTTTCTTTTTTCTTCCACATCGAGCAAGATCGACATTGTTTCATAGGTGAACCACCCCTGAAAAAAAAAAAAAGAGACATAAATATTTTTTTTCTTTGGAATTGCCTTTACAATTTAGCACATTTAAAATATTACACACCTAAGCTGGATAAAGAAAAATAAACATCAAAACATACATATTCAGAGGCAGAAAATGCTATGCTGTAATACAGTCCAACAATGCATTTTACAACACCACTAGCTATGCCAGATAAAGAGTCATGCAGTGATTCACTAGCTGAATAAATGTGAATTGCTTGAAAACAGACTGCCTAAGAAATGATCATTTCGTGTAACACAGTCTGTACTGAAACATTTACTAAGGTAGCATCAGTGAGTCACAGCTCCAATTGGGAACTCCGTGCAATGTGTGATAACTATGACTGCACATTATACTTTTGGTGAATTTTATTATTGTTGCTTTAAAAAAAAAAACACAAGCCACATGATAATGACAGTACTGTCAGTGCAACTCTATAAATTTCTCTCTCCATCACCCTGTCCCTCTGTCTGTCTCTCCACACCTCTCACAGTAGACACCGTGAATGTCAGGAGCTTCAAAAATAGCAGATTTCATTCATGTATATATGTTGACATGACAGTATAGCTGTTTGTGAATTTCTGCGCTGAAATCAATTGTAAAACTACAGACATCTCTGCGAGATATGTACAGATGACAGATATGTAACTGTGCCTTTCAATTGGATAATCAATGCATTTGGAGTGGCAAAATTCTGCACAATAAATACCACTTTTATTTCCACTCCTGACATTCTTGGTGAATATTGGGAGACATGAAGGGGTGGATGGATAGAGAAATTTACATAGGTGTGCTACCAGTGCTGTCATTATCATGTGGCTTGTTTCTTTTTTTAGGGAACTATAATAAAGTTACCTAAAACTCTAGTGTGCAGTCAAAGATGTCATACCTTGCACAGAGGTCCTGAGCTGTGATTCCTTCATTACAGGTATGGAATGCTCATTTCTTCTGTTTACAAGCAATTCACATTTCTTCAACTAATAAGTAATGTGTGACAGTAGTTAGCGTAAGTCCTATACCTTTATAAGGGAGGGTATATACCGTGGTACTCTCTTAACAATATTGTAAGAATATGTAGTATTAATATGCCCCTTTTATGGTAAACTGTTTTCTATTGTTAAAGTAACAATGTAGCTAGTGCTGTCTAAGTTACATAGTGTTGACCATTGTAAGCATAATAATGAGACAATGTTGTAAGGGTTATCTGAAATGAAAAGTGTAGGAACTTAAAGCTAGATGCAAAACAGTGACAGTAACAGTAATACCTTTACTGGTGTTTTTCCAGGAAAAAATAATAACATTTTCATTACGAGGATACAGGTTCTCCTTGACCTCGTTGACCTCCCATTGACTGGAGCACCGGAATTAGGTTGCTGATCTGTGAGAAATATTTTGTTGCCTTAGGTGTAAGGAATTACATTTCTTTTCGAGTACACAGCTGATTCATGTGGCTGATGCATGAAAGGGAGCATAGTTCTGACTAGGTCATCTGCTGGGTACTACAGCCTGAGGGTCTGTATTAGGAATAAGTTTGATTGTTTTTATAATAATAGTATGAATTGCTGTTTGGTACTATAGTATAATAACTGGCAGGTGCTTTTCCCCTAAGAAAACCCAAGTTGATATTTGCCGTGATAACCTGCCGGTTATTACGGCAAATATGTGCCGGGTTCCCCTATCTGTGTGCGTCAGCTGCTCTCTCCCTTTACTCACACTAGACACCTGCCGTAACCACCACTTGGTGGTAAGTGAGACCAAACATCTCTTTTTTTTTATTTTATATAACTGCTATGGTGAAAACGTGCTTGCCAGCAATTATATAATATAAAAGACAGGGCAGTGTGTAAACTCAATTTTATACACACCCTCCCTCGGTGTGGAATGCTTCTCATAGACCTGCATCCCTCACCTTGCATGTGTGTAAAATCTCATAACACACACCACTCCATCCTTTATTGACTATATAGCAAGTAATAAAATTAAAACACAGGCAATGGAAAAACTGCAGCATAATTTGATGAACCAATAATCTGATAAGAGCATATTAGTTTCACTTGACCCATGTGACCTCCCATTTATATGGTTGGTGAATATGCACCTAGATTTAATAGATACTGTAGCTATGGGTTAAAAGTATGATCAGCAAAATGAAGAACTCAGTTTTATTAAACAGTTGTTCTGTTAGGACTGTGTGTATAGTGCCCTTACTTTATTTTTTTTTTTTGTATACCAAACAACTGGCACTCAGTTGATATTGTAACAGAAGGGAACTGCTACAAACTAGTAATAGCTAACAGTTACAGATTATGTCACTGTAACTCCCAATGACCTCCAAGCTCTAGTTCTATATGTAAGTAATAAGCCACGACCCAATTGTGCATTTCAAGTTTTAATGCACACCTCGAGAGTGATAACTAAGGCATGAGGCTAAAGGCCAAGTGTCCTTATGCCCCCGGAAAGTGCATTAAAATTCTTGAAATGTACACCCTGGAGTGGCTTATCACACTTATAATACGGGCACCATCATAAAAGAATTAGTTTGAGTCACTCTGATAGGGATTAAAACTTATTTACTATTTTCAAACAAGTGTACAATACATTAACTCTAAAACTTTTAAAAAAATTGAAAAAGTAGCCCCATTAATGCATAAATAGCATACGTCAGTAATAGATTAGTACTTTGCAGGAAAAGTATTTATTAGTAGTGTTAGTTGAAAATATATATTTTCTCTGTAACATGTTCCTCTGCTTCTTACATGGCCACCAGGCTGGGCGTGCTGTGAATTACCCTGTGAGCTGCTCCGTGGTTTTTGTGTGTTTTGGATTAGTTTTTAATGATTTTAAGTGGTAAAGCGGTAAAGGCTTAGACGCTGAAAGTTCTGACTGACATCTAGTGAATTTTATTGAATTTTATTGAATTCGGCTGTCCTTTCTGTTTAAATTGATTATCCTTCTGTTTCTTGGATGTATCTCTTTATGTGGTTTGAGCACATCATAAGTGCACTGCAAGTACACTGAATTAGGAAAATTGAGAGTGTATTGGAATTGTTGGAGGATTCTGTCTGTTTTTTGCTGTGGAACGGAATTCAGTCTACTCATTCATGCACCAGGACGCTGTTGCATGAAGATGGATTTCACCTGTTGTATTCGACTTTTACTTGTCGAAAGGTATTGTGTGTGCAGTGACTAAGGGTTCTGTAGTGAACAGCAGGGCTGAGTTGGAGAATGCCCTTAGGACATAATTTTAACCTACATCCTGGTTCTTTTGACTGGCAGCTTTCTGCCATATTGGCTGGAAAGTGAAGTATAACTGGTTTTGGCTGTTTGGATTATTGTCACCAGACTATTTGGTGGATTTAGGGTGACAGAAACTCAATTTGGGACTAAGTGGAGTTACCCGATCTGTCTGGCAGTCTGTGTGGTGGTTGTAGTGGCACAGGGTTTTGCTCTTGTTCACCGGGGAGTTGGTGTTAAGGGCTGAGCCCTAGGGTTCTCTGGGGGGCCTATCATTTGGTGGGCGCTATCAGGGACCCCTGTGGTAGCTGTTGTGGCAATTGGTGGTCCACCAGGTCAGTTTGTTTGGGCTGTTCTGGTCCCAGAGTGGTGTCTGACCCTGAAGAGGATTTCCAGAGGAATTTTTATCTTTGGAACTTTGGCCTTCTGTTCTCTGCCTTTTGCTCTGAGTGTTTCGACTTCATTTATTTTTGACAGTGAGAATGGCAGATAGTAAGTGTCTGAACCTGAAGATGCTCCTCAGAGAAATTTTTAATTTTAGAATCTGGACTCCTGTTCTCCTGCTTTATATTTGGCTTTATGGTCAGAGTGTTTTTATTTCATTTAGTTACTGACAGTGACAGTGTCAAATTATAATTGTTATCAGACTCTAGCAGTGAGAATACATTAGGGCTGGAACTGGGGGGGGGTATTTTGTGTTACCTATTTTGAAAAAAATCCAAATTTATTTACATCTACTCATCTTGTGAGGTGAGAGCTCCTGAGAGGACTGTCCTTTCCTGACTGGTGGTGAGAGGACCTCTGGACCTGGACGTGTTTTTCCTAAATGGTTTTAAGTTTTATTAATTTTTTATGCTTGTTTTTATTAACTGTGTTTATTGATATATTTAGTTTTCCTTTAACTGGGGGGAGAGTTAAAAAATGTGTTATTACATTGTAGGATTTAGTAGAATTGTGTATTGATTTATTATTTTCTTTTGGGTTTTGGTTTTGTTTGAATAGTTGGATAGCTTGAGGAGGGTTCCTTCTTTTAAAATGTGCTGGGGCTCTGCCTCCATGGCTGTGTGCTAGTCATCCTCCGCCCTTCATGCTCTCCACCCCTTTTCTCCTCTCCATGTAAGTTTACAACTTACCTGCACTGTAGAGCACTGGGTATTGTGTGGAGGATTCGAGGAGGGGCATGGGAGTGTGAACAGTGGGGGACGAATGAGGGGGAGCCATCGCATCGAGGTAGTGAGAGCCAGGAGACACCCTGGGGTGAAATGGAACCAGAAGCATGGTTCGCCATGTCTGGTTTCCATACCCAAGGGCACTACTGATAATGGTAGGCAGGTGGTCTAGTCTCCCCAGGAAGTTCACCCAACTCAGGTGGTGTTATGCAATGCTAGGTCCATTAAAAACAAGACTGCAATTATTGCAGAACTTGTTAAATTGGTGGACCTGGCTTGCATCACCGAGACCTGGCTGGATGAGAATTCTGGCCCCATTTTGGAGGCTGCAGTTACGGCTGGGTACTCGGTGATACACCACCTGAGATTGGGTTGCAGGGGAGGGGGGTAGCAGTCTGCTTCAAGGCTGAACTTAACCTCACAAATGTACCAGTGAGGGAGACTGAGTCATTTGAGTGTACCATGGTGGCAGGTGTAAGCTGTAGAAATTGTTCTCATCTGCTGTCCACCAGGTGATGAGAAATAATTTCTCCAGGAAGTTGCATACTTTGTCATTGACATGGTGTTTGAGTCACCAAGGCTGATGGTCCTGGGTGATGTTAACGCCTGGGTCAACAATGAACTCTCGCATTTTGGTCAGCACTTCCTCCAGTTGATGACATCTCTGGGCCTCACACAGGTTGTTTCCACTGCCACTCATAATCAGGGCCACTATCTTGACTTAGTCTTCCTCCTGGGGATTGAGACCTCCAACCTGGGGCTGGAACCAGTTGGATGGTCTGATCATTACACTGTGGGGTTTAGTTTTAGTGCCCCCTTTGTAGGTCAACCCCTGTAGAGATGATTCAGTACTGCCCTTTGTGAGATGTAAATTCTCATGGCCTAATGGTGATCTTGGATGTCTCGTCCTTCTCAGAGGCAAACCGTGACCCAGAAACCCTTGTGGTGGCTTATAATTCAGCCATTACAATGGTTCTGGATGTCATTGTCTTGTCTGTGTTCATCCACTCTCCCTTCACCCTTGATCCCCATGGTTTGATGGGACTCTGAGGGAGATGCAGCGACTTTGGCAAAGGTTGGAGCATTCCTGGTGGAAGTCCACGCTTGATGCCAACCACTTTAGATTGATGGACCATTATCAAGTCTATCAATCTGAAATCATCCATAAGAAGGCAGAGTTCCTGTCCGGGAAGATTGTGGCTGTTCAAAACTGACCAGCTCAGCTGGTCTGAACTGTGGACAGACTGTGCAACCTAGCCTGTCTACAAGTCCGGAAAGCCTTTTCACAAGAAGAGTGTGATGAACTTGCTTGATTCTTTGCAAATAAAGTGGCCAACATCAGATCTGCTTTCTGACCGGCACACTCTATGGGCATTGTGGTAGACCAGTGCAGGTCCATATATCTTGCTTCTTCTTGGAGTACCCTTGGCCGGCTGACTTTTATGGATGTCATGTGGATTGTCCAAAGTGTGCACCCTACATGCTGTAGTCTTGATCCGGGACCTACTTCTCTAATTTTGGGTTGTAGTGATGTCATTGGCCTGGTCATAGCTTGAACAGTCAGTTGCTCCTTGGAGACAGGTGAGTTTCCAAGCTCCCTAAAAGAGGCGGTGGTAACATCACTCTTGAAGAAAGCTTCATTGGACCCAGACTGTCTTGTTAACTACAGACCAATCTCTAAGCTTCCCTTTGTGGGGAAGATGATTGAGAAAGTAGTGGCCACACAGCTGGAGGACCATTTGACCATCCATGTCATCTATGAACCCCTTCAGTCAAGATTTCAAAAGAAGCATACTACCGAGACAGCGCTGGTTCAGTGCTCAATGATGTTCTGATGGCTAGAGATGGAAGGAACCATTCCATCTTGGTTCTCCTAGATCTCTCATCAGAGTTTGACACTGTGGACCATAGGGTACTGCTTGATCACCTGAGATTCATTTGTGGACTGTCGGGTATGGTCCTCAAGTGGTTTACATCGTTTCTCATGGGAAGATCTCAGAGGGTGGTGTCTGTTTTTTTTTCCTCGGACCCAGTCTCTTTATCATGTGGAGTTTCTCAGGGCTCAGTGTTGTCCCCCATGTTGTTGGCAGTGTATATGCTGCCCTCGGAGACATTGTAAGAAGGTATGGGTTGAGGTTTCACTGCTATACAGATGATACTCAGCTCTACCTTTCTTTTGGCCCTGACCAGGATAGAGCTGTCTTGGCCTTTAATAACTGCCTTTCTGAAATCCAGGAGTGGATGAATACCAGTTGGTTAAAGTTGAACTCCAATGAAGACCGAGGTATTGGTTGTGGATCGGGTCACCAGATAGAGAAGTTGGGTGGAGGTGCACCCTCTGGATTATACCTTGGGGGTGAGCAACTCCCAACCTCTGAACAGGTGCGGAACCTGGGGGTTATTTTTGATGACCCTGTATTTCCAGATCTCAGCTGTCATCAAATCCTCATTTTACCATCTGAGGAATATCTCCAAGATCAGGCACCTTGTTCTGTCTGGTGACCTTCCTGCTTTGATCCATGCCTTTGTGACCTCATGCTTGGACTATTGCAACTCCCTGTACCTAGGGCTACCTGGGGTAGAAATCCACCACCTGCAGCTAGTGCCAAATACTGCAGCACAGCTGCTGATGGGATCCTTGCGGTCCTGTCATATTTTGCTAGTGCTGCGCAGACTGCACTGGCTGCCAGTTCAGCGGCAGATCATCTTTAAGGTCAGTCTTCTGACTTTTAAAGCCCTACACAGACTTGGCCTGGACTACCTGAAAGAGCTCCTGGTTCCTCACAGCCCCCAGGCGATTGCTGCGCTCAGTCAACATGGGGTTGCTAGAGAGTCTGAGGGTACGCTTGAAATCTTCTGGGGCTAGAACATTTATGTATGCTGCCCCTACCCTCTGGAATTCTCTACCCCATATGTTACATGAGCACACGACCTTGGAGGGCTTCAAACAAGCACTGAAAACCTGGCTATAGAGTCAAGCTTATGGTCTTTAACTGATAGAAAATTTTTAAGATTTTATGATTATTTGTTTTTAAGATGTTTTGTTGATTATGTTGTAGTGAAATTTTGTGATTATGTAGTTTTAACTTTGTTAGGCGCCCTGGTTTTACAAGGCGCCATACAAATAAAGTTTATTATTATTATTATTAAATTTTCATATGAATGCACTGAAACATCTGTAAATTTGTAAAAAATATGCAGTGTTTAAAACTTTATTTTCATTACACTGTTGTAATATAGTTTCTTTGAAGGCAACATTCTCTTATTTATAGGATTGAGGTGAAATGTTGGTAAGAAAAAACACGTTACCTTGCATTTCAAATCAGTACAAGTACTGTCCCTTAATGGAAATGTGTTCAGAACTTTAAACCTGTCAAGTTGCCTTTTTTTGGTGGAGGTGGAGGTGGAGGTGGGAGGGTGATAGATTTCACCTGAAAATACCCATATATGATATAAATGTACATACTTTTATAAACTTCAGGAATGTGTTTGAGTAGTTTGGATCTGCCTCTGCCTATATAACTGTGTTTTGCCACCATTTCTCTTTGATAATAAAGTATTATTGCCTACTTTCTTCTTCCTGTTTTTTTTTTTTCTGTTTTTTCCCCCATACAAGATATCTTTTTTTTGTTATGGAATATTTACTATTTAACACAGGAATTCAAAATGATCTGTTCCACTGGTGGAATGTTCCTCTCCTAACATACTGTACACACACACAACAACGACCTCTTCTTCAGCCAAAGACTTAATTATCTCACTGTCAGGGCAAGCAGAAGAGCTTTCCCAGGTGAGCATGGTAAAGACAGAAGGGGGATTTTTCACTGTCAGCAAAGAAACAGTTGTAATGAAAAGTATTAACAATTCTTAATGTTTCTAATTTGTTTATGCGTGTAAGGAGAGTGTGATGATCAAGAAAACAACATTTAATTAATTTGTTTTATTTTTTATTTAAGGTAGTTTTATTTTTAGGGCCCAGTTGAAGGTTTTTACAGTATAAATAAAGGTAGCAGCCTTGTTTGTGATGGAAGATCAGCTCTGGTTGTAGGGGACTGACGGGAGATTGTTCTGGATGTTAGAAGACTGATTTCCTCATTGTGTGATGTGGTTTGGGACCAGGATGACTGTACTTTTATAGAGATTTAATGTATAGTCAGTTGACATGTCTTGGCCAATGAGATTTCTAGATTTTTTCTTGCCATTTTATAATAGTATCTAATACTGATACAGATGCAGTTTTTCTTGTTCTGCAGCTCAAGTGTTAAGTCCAATTGGAATTTTTTGTCACTAGCTGTGACTTAATTTTCCATTCCTATTTCATGTGATATTATGTTGGAAAGTGCTACTTTCTGTAAGGCAGGGCACTTGATCACTTAACTTGTTTTGGCTCATATATGACTGAAAATCTACTCAACAGTGAGCTGTGCTTTATTTATTTTTCTTTACTATTGTATATGTTATGTTATGTTATTTTTGCCTATGCACCCAACAGAGATGGCAACACAGGTATTTAAATCAGTGCCATCTAGGGGGAAAAAAAAGGGGGGAACAATATATAACACAATATTAGCAATTTACACATGCAAAAGTACCATTAGGTTTACATCTGATAGTGGATCTTCCCTAAAACAATTGTATTGTCACTACATACTGTAAACAATCTGGTACACTTAGGGATATTATCAAAAAACTTTGGCCACTTCTAAATGTGGAACCAAAACTTCAAGAAGTAACAAGCAATTTGCCACTTATGTTGTATTGCCATGGTAAAAATATTGGGGACATTGTTACCAAAAGTTAGCAACCTATCTCAAAGGTACATAAGGATGTGAAAACATAGTTACCATGTAAACCTAATGGTACTTTTGCATGTGGAAATTGCAAATATTGTGTTACTATGTTGAAGAGCACTACATTTACATCGGTTAATGCCTCTAAAATATATACAATGGGTTCTTTCTTTAGTTGCGCCACTGAGAATTTGGTATATTTGGCAACATGCACATGTGGTGCATTTTATGTTGGCAAAACCACACGCCAACTTAAAGTAAGAGTTGGAGAACACAAGTGTAGCATAGCAAGAAATAATGATAGAAGTGCACTTGCTATGCATTGTTACAAACACAGGGTAGACAGTATGAAACATGAATTCAAGTTTTGTGGAATTGAATTGGTTAAACTGGGTCCCCGAGGTGGTAACATCAATGATTTGTTACTTAATAGGGAGGCATACTGGATTTATACCCTTGATGGTTTACAGTTGCCAGGATTGAATGACAAGTATGATGTTATTCCCTTAATAAATATGAGAAAGAAAAAATGATTTATGAATTCTGACAACTGCTAGCAATTTGGATTAGTTGGTGCTTTCTGATAAATAAGAGAAATATGGAACCCAATGTATAATCATATAGCTGTTAGTGATAATGAATGTAAATAAGCTTTATTGTCAGTGTTTTATAACTTTTTCTCTTTTCTTTTTTCCCCCTAGATGGCATTGATTTTGCATATACACTGCCTGAGAATAGTTTTTTAAACTACAAAAATGCAACATATTGAACTTCTGCAATAAGTGTATGGATTTACCTGGTCATAATGGCTAATGGTAAGGTTAATGGTTAATAGACCAGGTCTCATGTAAGTTTAAGTATAGTTCCATTAGATAGTAATACAAAAACATATATAATTGTGGACATAAGAATATTTGATCTTAGATGGAATGATTGTTAGATGATTTTGTAAAATTTGTGTAGAAATGCTTTTGGCATATCAAGGGTATTTATGGTATATGTTTGTTTGAATTATGATGCATTTTATGTATTTCACTTTTTTGAGGTGTTGTCACTTTAATTGTAAGTTTTTTAGAGGCATGGATTGTGAGTAGACCATCCTCCTGATGACGCATGGTTTGTGCGAAACTAGCTGAGGTTTCTAGCCTGTACTGCTGGGTGGCTGTGCTATTTGTATGCACTCATTAAATTTATTTATATTTTGCAATGCCTAGGGTTCCATCTGTTTTTCCTTTTCTACTGACTGTTGTTATGAGTTGGCACGCATGAGTGGAGCTGAGGATTTTACCTTTCTACCCACCAGAGATGCAAAGCAATATCCCCCCTTTCATTTTATAGTTACTTCTTCCCTTCCATTCCACCTTCTGTTTTATTTTTATTAACTTCATTCCTCTCACTTAAAGCTTACTGTCTCTTAACCTTATTTCACTCCATTTATCAATCTGTTTTTCTAGCAAAAAATGTGTGCTGATATAGTTTAGTGCCAGTTTCATTTCTGCTCCTTTTTCATCCCCAAACTTTTATTTTCTTTTTACCTTTCAACACACACTACTTTTTAAGTTTTTATTTTTTTATTTTGGTGTTATCTGTTTAATAAATCAAATGCTTTCTCTCCACCCCTCCCAAGCTTTTCAAATGGCACAGCTACTTATTGTTTTCCTTTGGATTTATGTGCGCCCACATCATATCCAGTTGTTGGGCTGACTGCTTGGTAAACTTCCTACAAGCAAAACTTAGCATCCCTCCCCTGTACAGGCAGTCTCTCACCTTTTATCCCAAAACTGTATATACCCTGATGCAGAATCATTATAATGGCTTGCTTATTCATATGGGGCTTGGTGCAATGCATACAAACCACTGGCCTGATGTTTTTGTGTAATAGTAGGTTCATGGTAGGGTCAGAATGGATGACTACATGGCTGTTGGGGCACAGGTTCTTATGAGGAGGGGTTTTCCTTCAAAACATTTATTTTTTACCATGAAAGACATTCTGAGCTGGTAACGGCTCATTTCCAGAAGCTTCATGGGCAGGGGAAGGGGGAACAGTACAAAACAGTAAATATCATAAAGTGCATACAAAAAATAAACAAAATAAAGAACATTAATACCTTCCTTAGTTGTTTTCTATATTTATCTGACCTGTTAATTAACTGTTGGTTATGATGTGTGTTTTTCCCAGATGTGCAGTGTATTGCGGTATTTCTGATTTATATGTTTATCTTCTTGTGACGATATCGGAGCTGTCTGCCTTTTCATAGGATTTCAGTTCATTGATTAAAAAAATCTGCTGTCTGTTTTTTTTTTGTATCAGTCACTTCACTTACACACAGGATTATATAGCTACTGCATTTCCAGCGGAGTGGTACGTTTTGTTATAATTCATCAGGCTCCATGTTTTGGTTGTGCCATTTCCCTGGTGCTTTTTTTTTTCCTTTTATAGTTTCTATCACAGTCATATTTTCCTTTATCAGCCTGTGCATCTTAATTAACCCCAATGCATTGTGTCAATTTGCTACATACTTGCTTCTCCCCCTTTCTCATGTTTCTATATTGGTATCTAATACTGTTACTGATGTGGTCTTACTGTTTTTTTTTTCCTTTTCTGCAGCTCAGGGTTTAACTACAATTGTACAATTGGATTTTTTTTGCCACTAGCTGCAGCTTAATATTCCATTCCTGTTTCATGTGATATTATGTTGGAAAGTACTGGAAAGTACTACTCTCTGTAAGGCTGTGTGTTTGATCACTTAACTTATTCTGGCTCATATATGACTGTAAATCTGCTCTGCAGAGAGATGTATTGTATTTATTTTTCTTTATTACCATATATGTTATGTTATTTTTGCCTGTGCACCCACCTAAACTGCAGAACAATTGAACACATCACATATTGCTGCTGGAATAGCTCTGTATTTCCTCCCCCCACCTTTCATTTTATAGATACTTCTCTTCCATTCCACTCTGTATTATTTTTATTAATGTCATTTCTCTCACTTAAATTATGTGTTATATGGAATAACTCCCATTGTTATTATTTTTTACATAAATTGTCAACTGTGCAGATACATTTGTAAAAAATGAATTATAATAATGAGACTTTTTGAAATGTTATTTGGCTTATCATCCTCATGCTTGTCTACCCACTTACTCAGTTTCCTATTTGTTTATGTCCTTGTACTAACTAATTCCTGTTGCTTCATATCAAGGGGTTTTTGATTTTCATATTGTGTGTACCTGGGGTGGAGCAGCAATAAAAGATAAACTATGCAATGCCCTCATTAACACACCTACCCCAGTTTACTTTTACATAACATCAATTTCTTAGGCCTTGTAAAGTAAGATCTTCCTTCAGGAGAACAACTTGTTTTGAAATGTATAAGATTTACACTGACATTTGGGTATATGCACTTTTATATAATACTAATTATGTGTGCATGTGTGTACTATATAACAATCACTAAAAAATCAATTAAACACATCAAATGTCTTTGTAAACATGTCTCAACATTGTGTTTGTCTTCCACCTTGTTACAACATATAGTTGTCTCAGCAGTGTTTGCAGTTAAGGTACAGTACCTTCATATATATGATGGCCCAGTTCTGTTGAGTTGATTGCTATAACAGTGCACAGAATAAAATGTAAAACATTTAGACAACTGTAATACAGACAGTGGCATTATTTTGTATTTGCCCTTTCTTAATGTGCCATATTTTGGTTCAGTTACTGTATGCAATGGCAATTCATGTATATGTTTAAGCCTATGAAACACCCCTATTTAGGTAATGCATTTGCAGCCAAAGTGGCTCTGCCAGTGCTTGTTAAACTAGGGACACTTTGAGACCTGAGGGGGTTGATAGTGTCCCTTTAAATCAATGCACACAATGAGAGGCTGATATATTCCTAAAAATGGATGAGTGACATTTATCCACTAAACATACACCACACAATGAAACTACAGCCCATACAACCAAGAACTAAAACAAAACAACAACAAAAACATGTTTCCATCAAAGTCAAAACAATATGAATATCTCAATCACATTAAAAGTGCCACAAGATACTGAATAAATTAATTTATGAATTAAGCTGGTGTTTAAGCTGGAGGTCAAGTAGTGTCTGCTGTGATACAGCAGGTAGGGAAACATGGGCAGACTAGATTGGCCAAGTGGACCTTATCTGCCATCAAATCCTATATTTCTCTGTTTCTTTGTGAACATATGAAGCCCTACAGAAAGAATTACTAAAAACTGTCCAGTACTGTTGTGTTTTAAATGAACAAGCATAAGCCAGAAAAGACTTGCCTGATCCTGTTGGAAGCTGAGAAACTTTCTATACTGCAGAGAACAAACTAGAATGCATTTGAGGAACTGGGAACTTGGTAAAACATAATATTGTAGGGGACTAGGAAGGTAAACTACGCTTTCTACAGAAAGTTTCATTATTTTCTTATTGGCATTAAGAATTGCAGGATTCCATTTGTTGTAATTTTATAACCAGAGAGGTTAAAATACAACTGAAGTTGCTTGATTTCTGTGCTAGACACATAGGATTTGGAAGCAAATTTGTGCAATATTTTAGAAGTGTCCTGCTGGCTGAACAATGAGTTCGTTTTTATCCCTGGACTCAGTAGAGTGGTTTGTGTAGGAGCAGTGGTCTAGTACATTGTGGTGTTGGTTGACTTACTATAAAGGGCAGTACTCACCAGGGTGGTGGAGCAGTAGTGTATTTGATTGTTTCTAACAGTCACCAGTGGTTGTGGCATTTCCTTTATAGCCAAGGTTATGACATCACTTCCTCAACAGGTCTTGGAGCAGAACTGTCATATTCTTAATTACGCAGCACAGTGCATACAGGGTAAGTACACACACACACACACACACACACAAAAAAAATTACATATTACTCATTGTATATTATAAGGAAGAGGGACATGTGGGGAGTGGTGCAATGCACTGGCTGTGGGGAAGCAATTTTCTGGGAGACATTCTAGAACCTGCATTGCTGCCCTATTTGCTGGCAACTGTCAGGTCTGAGGGAGGTGGTTGCCCACCTCCAGGCTGAACTGGCAAGGACTAAGGAGGCCTCCCCCACCCAAAGAGCACCAGTTCCACAACCACTGCCTCAGAGGTTGCCATGTGTGAAGAGCAGATGGACCACAGTAGGTTCGGGGAGGGTGAGGGTGGTGGAACAGAGGCATAGCCCCTGAGTTGCACCTCTACACAAATCATATGTCAGCCTGGCAAATCAAGGTTCCTCTATCATGACACCCTCATTGGAGACCAAGAAAAATGCTGGGGACATCCACAAGGGAGACCCACAAAAGAGTGGCAAGGGACACCACAGGGGAAAGAAACAGCTTCTGATAGGGGACTCAGTTGTTAGGGGTGTAGACCTGGGGAAGGGAGAGAAGGGGGGGGAAGTAAGGTGCCTGCCTGGTGCCATGGCTTGGAGGGACAGGAAGCGAATCCTCAGGATTGCAGAAGCAGCATCACAGGAGAGGAAACTAGATATCATTGTCCACCTCGGGACAAATGACCTAGCTAGGCATGAGATCAGTGCAGTGCAGGATGAATTTGTGGAGTTGGGGAGGGGCCTCAGACAGGTAGCAAGCATGGTAACCTTCTCAGAGGTGCTGCCAGTCTATGGCAGGGTGAGGCTAGAGTACTGCACACCATGCAGTTTAATGAATGGTTGCAAACTGGTGCAGAGCACAGGGCTTTGGCTTCATTGGGGACTGGGGACCACCTGGAGAGATGAAGGTCTATACTGGCATGATGGTCTGCATCTGTCCAGGAAGGGAAACACGCTCCTAGGTGACAGGTTTAAATGCTTTCTTGGCAAGCTTTTAAATTAGCCAAGTGGGGAGGTGCTGATAGGAAACAGGAAAGTACAAGCCTCCCCCCAAAAAACATGGCAGGTAGTAGGGTAAACATTGAGGTACAGAGCTTGACAGAGGGCAGGACAGGGGCAAATGGAAAAATGAACAAGGGCAATAAGAGCAGGGATGGGGTAAAAAAGGATAAAGCCAACATTAAATGAGGGCAACGAGTACCAATGCCCGTAGTCTTGGAAACAAGCTTCCAGAGCTAGTAGCCCTGATGAAAAAGGAACACTTGGATATTGTGGCAGTCACAGAAACATGGTAAATGGAGAACCATGACTGGGATGTCAACATACCAGGATACACAATCTACAGAAGGGACAGGGAGAGTAAAAGAGGAGGTGGAGTAGCTCTCTACATAAGGGAAGGGATCAAAGCTACAGAACTAAAAGTAAAGGGGAGGACAAGAGGAACTCTGGGTCATCTTGGAGACAGGGAATGGCATCACAATCCGCACAGGGGTTGTATACAGACCCCCTTCTCTAGGGGAGGAAATGGACAAGAAAATGATAGAGGGCATTCTCAAAATGGCTGAAAAAGGGGAGATACTGTTGATGGGGGACCTGAATACGCCAGATGTTAACTGGGTGACATGGACTGCAGCCACATCCAACAGCAGGGTCATTCTCGATGCCCTACAGGGAGCATGCCTTAGACAGCTAGTGGTGGAACCCACTCGGGAGGGAGCAATATTAGACCTGGTACTCAAATGGAGAGAGGATCACAAACTTAGAAGTCAGTAGACATCTGGGAACAAGTGACCACTGCACAGTGTGCTTCACAATGAACACAACCATGGAGACAAGCCATACAAAGACAAGGATACTGGACTTTAGAAGGGCTGACTTTGGCATAATGGATGAATACTGAGGAATGCATTGCAAATGGCCAGAAAGGAGGGGTGGAAGAACAATGGAGAAAAATCTAAACTGCCATCATGGAGGCAACAAGTCTTTGTGTGAAACAAATAAAGGAAACAAAGTGGAATAAAAAAACACTATGGCTCTCAAAAGAGGTGTCAGGGAAGGTTAAGGAGAAAAAGGCTGCATTCAAAAAGTATAAGGAATCACAGACAGAGCACGACAGGGAACTGTATCAATTAAAGCAGAAAGAAGTGGGGAAGGCAGTCAGAAAAGCAAAGGCCCAAACCAAGGAAAAGATAGCCAACTCAGTTAAGAAGGGGGATAAAACCTTTTATAGGTACATTAGGGAGCATAGAAAGGTTAAGGGAGGGATGGTGAAGATTAATAAAGGAGAGGGGAGGTGGGCACAGGGAGACAGTGAAAAGGCAGAGATACTGAATTAATACTTTTGCTCAGTATTCACAAAAGAAGAAGAGGAGGAGTTATCTAAACCAAACAGTAGAAGCACTCTGGATAGTGGGGTTGACACCAGTCCATTTACAGAAGAAAGAGTACTGAAAGAACTCCTAAAACTCAAGGTGGACAAAGCAATGGGGCCTGACGGGATCCACCATAGAATCCTAAAAGAGCTAAGGGAGGACCTAGTGACACCATTAACCACACTTTTTAACAAATCATGGGAAGATGGGGTGGTACCTGAGGACTGGAGGAGGGCAGATGTGATTCCTCTTCACAAAAGTGGGAGCAAGGCATAAGCAGGAAACTACAGACCTGTTAGTTTGACCTCAGTGGTGGGGAAAATGATGGAATCACTTCTGAAAGAAAGAATTGTTGAGTACCTAGAGGCCAGCGGGGCACAGGACCCAAAGCAGCATGGATTCACAGCAGGAAGGTCATGTCAGACGAATCTAATCGATTTCGTTGACTGGGTGACCAAAGTAATAGACCAGGGAGGGGCTGTGGATATGGCCTACCTAGACTTTAGCAAGGCATTTGACACAGTCCCGCACAAAAGATTAATAATCAAGTTAGCTTGCCTGGGAGTGGGTCCCAGGGTGGTAGCCTGGGTAGAAAACTGGCTGCACAACAGGACCCAGAAGGTAATAGTGAATGGAACACATTCTGAAGAAAGGGGGGTTACTAGTGGAGTACCTCAGGGCTCAGTACTGGGTCCAGTCCTCTTTAACATCTTTATAGGTGACATTGCAGAGGGTCTGGAAGGAAATGTATGCCTCTTTGTGGATGACACAAAGATTTGTAACAGAGTTGATACACAGGGGGGGGTAGAAAGGATGAGAAGGGACTTGGGAAGATTGGAGCAATGGTCAGACATATGGCAACTTAGATTCAATGCAAAGAAGTGCAAAGTAATGCACCTGGGAAACAAAAACCAGGAGAAGAGTACACAATAGCAGGGGAGGTACTAACAACAACAATAATGGAAAGGGATCTGGGTGTAGTCATATCAGATGACCTAAAGGTGGGTAAGCAATGTGAGAAGTCAGTAAGGAGAGCCAGGGGGATACTGGGATGCATAGAGAGGGGCATCACAAGTAGAAAAAGGGAAGTGGTTATCCTCTGTACAGACAGTTGGTGAGACCCCATCTGGAGTACTGTGCAGTTTGGAGATAGACAGGATGGAAGCAGTCCAGAGGAGGGCAACTAAAATGGTGCAGGGTCTACATCAGAAACCATATGAAGAGAGACTGAGAGATCTTAATATGTATACCCTTGATGAAAGGAGGGACGGGGGGACATGATAGAAACTTTTAAGTACCTCAAGGGAATCAACAAAGTCCAGAAGAGTAGCATCTTACAGAAAAAGAGGTATGTAAGAACAAGGGGGCACAATTTAAAGTTAGAGGGGGGATGGCTCAGGGGTAATGTGAGGAAATTCTTTTTCACGGAGAGAGTGGTGGATGCATGGAACTGCCTTCCTGGAGAGGTTGTAGGGTCTAAAACAGTGGGGGAATTCAAACATGCATGGGACAGACATAAGGCAATTATAGTGGGGGGTTGCAGGAAGTAGGCTGTTGGTTAACTAGAATCTGCAGCTTAGCCAATAGATAGGGAAATGGGCAGACTGGGTGGGCCAAGTGGTCCTTATCTGCCGCCAAAGTCTATGTTTCTATGTTAATTATTGTATGGGATTTGATAAGCATAGATAAGCCATCCACGGTCATGTAGATGCTATCATAACAGACTTAACTCCAAAAACATACAGTGGTAGGGCATATTTGTCACTGTATTGGTCCCAACTGCACTCTTTAAAGTGTGATTGGTCAAACCTATCCACATATACTAACTGGGCCTAAGAGGCATAATTGAAAAAAATGAGAAAAAAAAGGCTTTTTTTGAGGGGGGTGACCCTCATGTGGGTAGAAGGTGCTGTAAGGTAGCAGCAAACCTATCTCAGGGGAGATACCAATCACACAGGAGTATCAGTGAAATATGCAAATGATCATGCCGAAAAAAATAGTGTTCAACTAGCGAACTGCTCAAACATCCTGCCATGAACAAATCCATGCAGTTGAGGCTAGTTACTGTGACAAACTACTACACACAGGAAAACACACACAGAATAGGCAGGCTCCAAAAGTATATAGCATAAAAGTTTGCATATATCAGAATGGCATCAAGGTGAACCTTACCAGGACATCATGACTGCAAGACACACACTCCCGGTGAAGCCAGAGAAAAGAGGTCAGCACTCCCAAGTATAATCAAACAACTTTTCTACTTCATAGCAGCAGGTGGTGGGGAAGGTTATGGAGAAAAAGATAGTATTTAGGAAGTATAAGGAAATACAGAAGGAGCAGAACAGGGAACTGTATAAGTTAAGGCAGAAGGAAGCAGGGAGTGAAGTCAGAATAGCAAAGGCCCAAACTGAGGAAAAGATAGCCAACTCAGTTAAGACGGGAGTGTAGAAAGACAAAGGGAGGGATAGTGAGGCTGAATAGAAAGGACAGTGGGTGGGCAGAGAGGGACAGTGAAAAAGCAGGGATTTTGAATGAATACTTCTGCTCAGTATTCACAAAAGAGGAAGAGGGGGTGGTGCCTAATCCAATCAACAGAAGCACTCTGGATAGGGGGCTCTATCCCAGTCCTTTCACAGAAGAATGGGTTCCGGAAGAACTCCTAAAACTGAAGGTGGACAAAGCAATGGTGCCTAACAGAATTCACCCTAGAATTCTAAAATAATTAAGGGGTAGAACTAGTGACACTACTGACTACCCTTTTTAACAAATCATAGGAGGATGGTGTGGTACCTGAGGACTGGAGGTAGGTGGATGTGATTCCCCTTCACAAAAGAGGGAGCAAGACAGAGGCAGGAATCTACAGACCTGTCAGTTTGACCTCCGTGGTAGGGAAAGTGATGGAATCACTTCTGAAGGAAAGAATATTTGAGTACCTAGAGGAAAGTGGGGCACAGGACTGAAGGCAGCATGGGTTCACAGCCGGAAGGTAATGTCAGATGAATCTAATCAATTTCTTTGACTGGGTGACCAAAGTAGTAGACCAGGGAGGGGCTGTTGACATGCCCTAGCTAGACTTTAGCAAGGCATTTGAAGCAGTCCCAAACAAAAGATTAATAATCAAATTAACCAACCTGGGAGTGGGTCTCAGGGTGGTAGCCTGGGTAAAACATTGGCTGGACAACAGGACACAGGAGGTAATTGTAAATGAAGTCCACTCTGAAGAAAGAGGGGTTACTAGTGGGGTACCACAGGGTTCAGTTCTGAGTCCAGTCCTTTCTAATGTCTTTATAAGTGGCATTGCAGAGGGACTGTAAGGAAAAGTATGCCTCTTTGCAGATGATACAAAGATCTGCAACAGGGTTGATACTCAAGGAGGCATGGAAAGGATGAGAAGGGACTTGGCAAGGCTGGATGAATGATCAAAAGTATGGCAGCTTGGATTCAATGCACAGAAGTGCAGAATAATGCACCTGGGAAACAAAAACCCAGGGGAAGATTACACAGTGGGGGGGGAGGAGGTAGTAACAACAACAAAAATGGAATGGGGGGGGTAATCATATCAGATTACCTTAAAGTTAGCAAGCAATGTGAGAAGGCAGTAGGGAGGGCTGGGGGGATACTGGTATGTATAGGGAGAGGCATCAACAGCAGAAAACAGGAAGTTGCTATCCCTCTGTACAGACAATTGGTGAGACCACATCAGGAGTACTGCATCCTGTTCTAGAGACCCCATCTCTGCAAGGACATAGATAGGATGGAGGCAGTCCAGACGAGGGCAACTAAAATGGTGCAGGGTCTGCAGGAGAAGCCATATGAGGAGAGACTAAAGGAGCTTAATATGTATACCCTTGAGGAAAGGAGGGAGAGGGGGGACATGATAGAAACTTTTAAGTACCTCAGTAGAATCAACAAAGTCCAAGAGGGTAGCATCTTTCAGAAAAAGAGATGTGCAAAAACAAGGGGACACAATTTGAAGATAGAGGGGGAACGGCTCAGGGGCAATGTGAGGAAGTATTTTTTCACAGAGAGGGTGGTGGACACATGGAACAGCCTTCCTGTGGAGGTTGTGGGGTCTATAATTGTGGGATAATTCAAGAATGCAAGGGACAGACATAAGGCGATTCTTGTAGGGAGTAGGAAGAAATAGGCTGTTGGTTAACTAGGATCTGCAGCTTATCCTGTAGGTAAGGAAATGGGTAGACTAGGTGAGTCAAGCAGTCCTTTTCTGCTGTCAAAGTTTATGTTTCTATGTAAAATCCATTGGTGTTGAAATGAATATTGGCCTGCAATTCATGATTGCCATAACGCTGATAGATTTTACATGCTGCTATGAAGTAAAAAAAGTTGTTTGATTTTACTTGGGAGTGCTGACCTCTTTTCTCTGGCTTCACTGGGAGTGTTTGTCTTACCACACACATGAATTTATGTTTATTCAGAAATGGAGCAATCTCAGATGTACTGCTGAGACCTGGTTTCTTTAGTCCTCCCATTCGGTATACCCAATACCATTTTTTTTTCATTTTATTTTATTTTATTTGCATCTCGGAATTAAACACCTTTGAGTCAGGGACTCATTTACAAAGGCTCCACATCAAGCAAGCAAGAAAACAAAATCAGAGGACAAGAAAGCATTGCGAGATGCAATGTAGTGAACCACATGGTTACAGTAATGATATTTACATATTGTATAACAGGTAGCAGAAATTATTTATTTGTTTATTTATTTATTGAAGATATTAGATAGGTACCTTTAGCACAATAAATGCAGTTTCACACACTGAGAATCAAGTAGCAGCCGGAGTAGACATTGTCAACCAGGGTAATTACAAGACATATAGGGCATACAGTAATTTAAATTTGCACAGTTAAAGCAATGACACACATCATAATACAAGTAACAGCCACAATTGACATTGTCATTAGGGCATATGTGGCTGGAGATGGGAGGGGGAAGAGGAAACTCAGGGAAAGAGAAAAAGACAAAATTAAGTGCAGTCACAGGAACTGGTATGGATGAGGTGCTGCTGTAGCTTTTCTTTAAAAGGCCCCATTTTAGATTCAGCTAGGACTATAGCAGGCAGGTTGTTTAACCAAGCTGGTGCCCTGTACATAAACGACTGCTGACACTGCAAAGTCCTACATCGAGAGACAATGAAAGAGGCTTTGGAAGTACTTCTTGTGTTTCTAGGAGCGGCAGCACACCTGATGAATGGCAGCAAGGAGGGTGGAGTGAGACCAAAAGTTATTTTCTTTGCAAGTAGGCAGGTCTGATAGTGGATTCTGCAATAAAGGTTTAGCCAGCTGGTCCACACATATAAATCACAAGTGTGTGTGTGTCTGGGGGCTCCGATAACCAGGCAACATGCTTTGTTAAGGGCAGACTTTATTCCTTTGATGGTTGAGTCTGTTGCCGAGCCATAGATAACTAGCCCATAATCAATGATAGAGAAGACAGAGCTCAATGGAGAGTTTTTATTCAGAACATTTTCAAAGTCAGCCCCCACTGTCTTTTTGGACAAGTACTATGCCCATCGCCTTCATTATGTGATCCCTTCTGTTTGCTGCACTCTTAATATGGACTGCCATTGCGTAATCATCAGTTTTGTTTTGTACAGCTTTGATGTGCTCACTAAGTCTAACTTTTAAGGACCTCTAAGTGCTCCCTGTGAAATAACTGCCACAAGAGCAGCTGAGTAGGTAAAGCAGACCTTCACTGTCACAGCTGATTTGACCTGTGACCTTATCCATCATTCCCATTTTGGGAATTTTGAAAGTGTCTCCCCTAATGATCATTGGCCACACCTTGCATTTTCCACAGGAGTTACAGCCCCATTTGCTTCTAGTAGTGTTGGTGTGTTTAGTAAGAGGTTGATAACTGTGCACCAGCAAGTCTTGTAGGTTATTGCCTCTCCTGTAGGAGCTGTGCAGGGGGTTGTTTAAGTACTCAGACCAGGTATCACCCTTGGTATCCCAGATTCTTTCTCACAATGTCTACTACTTCATGTGCTCCCCCACCATAAGTTTATTTATTTATTTTATTTCTTTTTTACTGGGTAGGCTCTGTCACAAAAGAGAGTCTGGCATCACTTTCATTATTCGTCTGACTAGCAGTGAGCAATGTATCCCAGTCCATAGCACTGACAGCCTGTTCTGCCCTCAGGATATCTATTTACTTGTAATTTTTGTGTATGAGGTGTTCTGTGAGTTTTGAGGCTCGTAGTATATAGAGGCCCTCAGTATTGCAATTCCTGCTGACTGTCATGAATTGTTCATTAGACAAGTTTTTTACCATGTATCCTGGATGGCAACTACTAGCCAACAAAAGACTATTATGGACTGTTGACTTTCTATAAAGGTCAGTCAGTATGCTGCCATCTTACCACTTTTGAATGACTAGATCCATAAAATTCCCGTCTGTATGTCAGCTGTTACTTTAAATCTCAGGTTTTCATTCGTATAATCAAAAACATTTACAAATGTGTTCAGTTCTTCCCTCAAACCTTTTCAAGTAAGGAATAAGACACTCTGAGGTGTGGTTTATGGGCTGATAAGAGCATGCCCCAGGTGCATAATGAGGCACAAGGCGCTTGCTGAGAAGTGCTCTTATCAGTCCATAAACCACACGTCTTAGTGTCTTATTCTGCTTATAAAATGGATCCCCCCAGTAAAAAAAAAAAAAAAATTAAATGATTTTTGATACCAGATATAGAGTGGCAAATATTGTGAAATAAATGTTAGTAGAAAAGTAGCCCTTGTGGGTGTTAATGTATGTCTGCTTCCCCTCACACTACCCCATACAGAGACAAAGATCCTCAGATTTATTTTTTATGGCCCCTTCCCCACACAGAAAAGTACAGTTCTTGAGGCATTTTGTTTAATTTCTTTCATTCACAATGCTTTTTGCCTTTGTGTTAGAGAGTGTGCCCTTAGCAGCCACTACAGTAAGTGCTTCTCTCCAAGTGCTCCCGACACACTCCCCCATACAGACAAATATCATGAAACCCCACACACAGAAGCAGGTTTGTTTTATTTTACTTACTTAAGTTTTTGGATGATTTAGGCCTCTGTTTTGGCTTTTTCTCATGGTAAGCATCCTAAGCGTATCCTGTAGAAGCCACTGCAGTAAGTACTTCTCTCAAAGGCACACTCCCTTCACACTACCCCCATAAAGAGACAAACATCTGGAAATGTATTTTATGGCCTCAACCACACACAGAAGCACAGTTTGTGACTTGGTGTTTTATTTTATTTAGTATGCTTTTTCCTTACCACCATATTTAACGTGGAGTGAAAAAAAAAACTTGTATGAAAGACACAGTAGCAGAGCTGGTCTGATGAGCTGTTGGAGGAGCGGATATGGGCTGTTTCCTGGCAGGCAACATGTAATTTAGAAGCTTCCACAGTAAATGGTTTTCTCTTAGGAGTATCTTCAGTGACTGGATGCCAGCAGTTCATTCAGGGTCATGTAAAAAGAAAAGGAATTGATTTAGGGGTGTGGCTTGAGCTCCATTGCAGATGTCAGCCTAAACAATCAGCTCCCGATAGTTTGGGAAATATTCGGACCTCCACACGCACCACGAAGGAATACAGCAAACAAAATTACGCGGTGAATAGCTGGAGGGACTCACAGTTCATTTGTGGACTAAAATCAGGCCAGACTTCTTGAACAGCAGTGCTACATTGACTCTCTGTTGGTCATCTGCACAACGAAAATAAATCTACAATGGCTGAAAAAGTACAGCAGGCTGTGGGAGGTGTTGCGGTGCTGGACAGCCCTAAATTAATGAACATGTTTGTTACTCTTGAACAGAGAATGTCTGAGGTGACAGTAGCCTCTAACATCATCACTCTAGCTATACATCAGCTAGAAACTCGTATTTTCCACACCATGTGGCAAGTGACTGCAAACAAGGCAACTGTAGGGGAGTTTCACTCTCTAATGAGAGAACAAAATCACACCATTGAACTCTTAGCAGAAAAAGTGGACGATGTCAAGAATCGGAGCTGACAAAATAATCTCCAAATGCTCGGGGTACAGAAGGGGGCTGAAAAAGGGCATGCAGTGGACTTTTTGAATGAAGTGCTCCTGAGGATCTTGCGGCAGGAGCTACTGCCTGACTTCACTATCGAGCGAGCACATCACACACTCGGCCCTGCACCTAAGTACAGTGATCACCTTCGGCCTATGCTTGCTCGCATCCTAAACTATGTTGACAAGGACAGGGTTTTAACAAGGGGAAGGGAACTTGGGCAGCTCAGCTGGAATAATCATCACATCCTGATATTTTAGGATTGCTTCCAAGATCTGGCCATGCGGAGGAAAGAGTACCCACCATTGTAGAATAAGCTGCATGATCTAGGCATCCCCTTCTCTCTTCGGTACCTGGCCATGATGCGGCTGGTGGTTAACAGATCCCCGCTTTCGTTTTTTATGCCAGAGGCCTTGCAGGATTATGTGGCCAGGACATGGCAGGAGTGAAGGGCCCCCTCTCCTGTGACATCTAGAACCTCTCCCCAGACTTAAACATCAGGCCAGCGACATTGTGGTAGATCCCAATTAGCAAATTTGGGAGAGATGGACACCTTGGACCAGATCCGACCATTTACAGCCAGCCCCCCCCCGAGCCAAAAGTGACAGCAGATGGATCATCACCCTAAGCGGGAACACCTGAACGAATGCCTGAATGCAGCTTCCTTACCACCTTCACCCTCAGAGGAGCAGGTTATCATCACAAGCCTGTACTTCTCACTGAACTGGTATGAAAAACTGGGGGACTTAGGCACCGGAGATCCCACTGAGGAGCAGGCACCAGTTCCTAATGCTACAGTATCAGATAATCATGCCACCGATTCCTCCAGGGCCCAGTCGACACGCAGAGAGTTAACTGTTACCCTTGAGGAATTACATAAAGATCCCCAGGAGCTCTATAATGTATCCTTCCCTGGACCTAGCCTTCTTGAAGCAGGCACTACATGATTCTGGACAGTAGGACACTATTCAAGATGGACTAACATTGTTGTTTTTTACGGTCAGAGAAATTGTCATTTTGCTTATGATAAAAGGGGGTTAAGATAATGCATCGAGGGGCCTGCATAGTCAACACTGGTGCTAAAGGATGGGAATGGGGGAATCTAGCAGTGCTTTTGGGGGAGGGGGGAAATGGAGGATCCAGGGCTTACAGCTGGGGAGAGGGGGTGAGTTTTTTTTTAAATATACCAGGTGTACTATTAGGAGGAGGGAGGGAGAGAAAGAAGCAAATATCTGAGCAACTTACAAGCTCCATTTTCATAGGGCCTAGGGATATCCTCACACCTAGGCACATCCCAGGACATGTCACAAGAGTGTCAGAGAAATCTAGAAATAGAGAAGTCTGGCACCATTAAGTGATGCTTGTGGGAACTCTTAAATTTTCACTGGAAGAGAGGACCTCTACCTGGCAGAGAATACATCTGGTGGTAACCGGTAAAGGAGCAACCTATCTGTTATAGCATAGGGGCCATACATATATTGTTGTTTTATTACTTCCAACTTTTGGGTTTTTTGGTGAGAGCTGCCTGCACCATGGCTATGGATGATTTCTAAGAAAGGTGGGTTGTTGGTTTATCACTGCCATCTGGGGCACTTTTGGCCACTCCCATGGGAAGCGGCTATGGCTTCGTAGGGGACAGGTCCCCCAGCCAAGTATAGCCACATTCTTACTTGCACAGTTTTGTGCTTTTATAAATAGTAATGTAAATATCTGAGCATAACTTTGGGCCATTTGCTCTCTTTAGGTGCCCAAACAGATTCAGGCGAAATTAGCGTTAGGTACAGAGATGATGGCTGAATATCAGCTTACCCATGGAACGTCAGGGGTCTTAATACCCCAATCAAGAGAAAGAAAGTCTTGATGTACAAGAAACCAAGCTTACGGGCAGTGACCATGCCAGTTTAATGAAAGAATGGGTGGGGCTGGAGGTGCATGCCTGCACCCCCACAAAGAAATGTGGGGTGGTTATTCTCATCCATAAAGGTTTATCATGGGTGGTCAACAAGTGTAAAAAAGACTCGCGGGGCATTGGGTTATGGTGACAGTGGACACGGGGGAAGGCCCATTTCTCCTGGTCAACATTTATGCACCTTATGAGGATGACCCTTAGTTCTTTCAGGAGATATCAGAGAGGTGGGCATCTCCATTTTAATGGGGGAGATTACAACTTGACCTTAGCCCCTATCATTGACAAAAGTGTTATAGGTAGGGATGTAAGTTTGTCTGGGATGAGGTTTTAATGACTCATTGTTTGTTCATGAAATCATTAGTAAACAGTAGTAAATGTTGTGGCACTGTCATCATTGCTACATTCTGATGACACTAGCGAAAGTCATGGAAGTCCTGAATAAAGATCAAACGTCATGGAATCAATGATGTGTATGACTGCAATGACAAGCTTACATCCCTAGTTATAGGAAAGGACTCACACCCTAAGGACAACACAGCACTACATCAACTTATGCAAGAACATAACCTGGTGGACATGTGGTATTTGGCCCATCCTATGGAGAGAGACTACACCTTCTAGTCAAGTGTGCATGGTACGTTTAGCAGGTTTGATTGTTGGCTAGTGTCCCCTAACATATCCCAGAATACCATTAGTACTAATATTCTCCCCATCATCCTCTCGGATCATGCCCTGGTGCAGATTCTCCTATTATGGGGGCCCACAACCTAATCAGCCTCTGCATGGTGGTTAGATCCATTGTTGTTAAGGGACCCAAAGTTTCTTCACTGGGTTATACAAGAATCCAGGCAGTTTTTCAGAGAGAATCCCATAACAGTTACTGTACATCGGCCAGTACTACATGGGAAGCTTATAAAGCTACCATAAGCTGGGCAATTATGGGGTTCATGCCCCATAGAAGGAAACAGAGAGACCTTAAGTTACAGTCCCTGGAGCAACAGTTGACCAAGTCTGAAACCCACTTGAAAAAGCCAAGGACCCTATGAGGGGCACTCAGCTGGGGAAAGAGGTCCTTAGGCTTCGACTGGAGGTGAACAAACTTCTCTCCAGGAAAGCAGAGTTGGCTTTATTATGTGTCAGGCATGTATACTGGGAAAATGGAAAAAAAAGTGGGGAAAGTGCTGTCCTGCCAAATTCAGAAGCAACAGGCTAACCGACATATAGTGGGCTTGTTGGACCCATATACTCAGAAACTCCAAACTGCCCCTTTAGAGATTAATAATAAAATTACAGAGTTCTATAAACAGTTATACACCACTACATGTATGTCCCTACCCAAGGAGGCCACACATTTTTTAGGGTCTACAACTTCCAAGGCTATCTCATCATAACTGTGAGCTCCTGGAAGCTCCACTTACAGAGGAAGAAATTCAGCAGCCACTGATGTCCCTTCAAAAAGGCAAGTCCCTAGGGGGAGATGGCTTTCCTGCCAAATACTTCCAAGCTCTAGCCCCAGTTATTTCCCCGATTCTATGCCTGGTATATCAGGAAGCAATCAATCAAGGTTATTTCTCTCCAACTATGAGGAAGGTGGTGATAACCATTCTTCCAAAGAAGGGGAAAGACCCTACTAAAGCCGTAAATTATATGCCCATATCCCTGATATTTGTGGATAGCAAAATATTCACTAAGGCCATAGCCAGCCATCTTGAAACCTTTCTTCCAGAATTAATCCACCTCTCCCAGGCTGACATTGTGCAGAGGAGCTATAGTGCGTACCACATTAGGTCGGTAATTAATTTAATGTACACTTCTAAAACCCTACCTACACTGGCAGCTGGGATATCAGTGGACTTAGAAAAGGCCTTTGACTTGGTGGAATAGGATTATCTTCTTTTGGTACTCCAGAAGTTTGGGTTTGGGCCTACCTTATGTTCTTGGATCAGAGCTATCTATACTTCCCCAATGGCAAAAGTTCTAATGAACTTCCACCATGTCTAATCCCATCCCTCTGGGACGTGGCACTAGACAGGGCTGCCCACTTTTGCCTTTATTGTTCCTCTTGGTGGTGGAACCCTTGGCTGTGGCCAAACGGCAACACAACAAAATAAAGGGTATTTCCATAAACGGTCACTGCTACACTGCTCTTATGTATGTGAATGACTTGCTCATCCCCTTGGCAGATTTGAGCCAGTCAGTCTCCCCTCTTACAGTTCTCCTTTAAGTATTTTCTAAGATATCAGGCCTGAAAGTTAATGCTGCCAACACAGAAATCCTGCCCTTTAATTCACACTGTAGCCCTGACAATATACCCCAAGTAGAGCTTAAATGGATAACAGATGACCTGACATATCTGGGGATCAAAATCTCCCAACAACTGGATAAGGTATGGGAAAGGAATTTGCGCCCCCTTTTGGAGGAGTGCAGGAAGGAGTTGAATAGATGGGCTCAGCTTAATCTTACCATGGCAGGGAAGATCTTGGCTATAAAGATGACATTGGCTGCTAAGGTGATCTACCTCTTGTCCCATATTCCTCTGCATCTTTCTCCCCTTTGGTACACTAAATGGAATAAGATGATAGGTGCCTTTATATGGGAAGGGAAAACACCACAGTATAGTCGGATTAAGCTAAGAACCCGCTGGAAAAAGGGGGGGTGGGGGCTACCATGGCTGGAGGGCTACAAAATGGCCTTCCACATGGCTCAAACACTGCACTGGTTTAAACCCATCACTTCTGAGTCACCACAGTGGTGTCAAATGGAAAAAGATTGTGTAGGCCTTCCCAATCTGGCATCACTACTATGGGGGGCACCTGCTACCTCACAACCCACCATTGACCCTACTATTCGATAATGGAAACAATTACATCACCAGCTCAAGGCCTCACCCACCCAGGTTAGTGTCATCCCGCTTTGGAACAACCACCATATCACCATTTCAAAGGCAGTGGTACATTGGCCCTCATGGGTACAAAAGGGGATACATTACCTCTCAGATATACTCGCACCATCTGGCAAGGGCATGGATTCATTTCAGAACCTCCAGCAAAGATGGGACATTCCACAGAGGGACTTTTGGTGATACTTGCAGCTGTGAGAGGCCACTAGACCTCTCCTGGCTCAGTATTATAAGGAGTTTAAGGACATCATACCCCTCTCCAAATGGCTGACTCTGGCCAAAGGTCATGCTGGATATCTCTACTCTCTGATTATAGATGCCCTCCCAGATCAAATGGAGAAAGCCAAGAGGCACTGGGAAACAGGTCTGGGTATAACTATATCGGAGACACAATGGGCCAAATGATGGAACCTAGCACACTCACTATATATAGATGTCCATAGTAGGACAATACAAAATAAAATTTAACATTGGTGGAACAGGACCCCAGTGGTGCTACATAAATTGGGAGTAATTCAAGAAGACTGCCACCAACCAGGGGGAGATTTATTTCATATCCTCTGGTTGTATCTGGCTTTTTGGAATGTATGGGGTCAGGTTGGTCAACTGGGAACTATGATACTAAAGAAATGTATAGACAGGTCCTCTGCATCTATGATCCTGGGGATACAATCCTTGACATGTCCTCTGTAGGCAAAGAATTTAAGTGGTACAGTATATGTTGTTGGGGATGCAAGTAAAACACCCGTTACTTTGTCACTGGTGAACAGTCATAGTCCCCTCCATGGAGGAAATCCTGGTATCACTGACCCCTATATATGAGATGGAGAGGAAGTCCTACTCACTTGGAACCCAAAAAGCAGATTGCCACACAGTCTGGGCACCCTTCATGGCATTTCTGGCACCCAGGGCAGGGATAGGGTGAAGACATATGGGCGGGCATTCATGATTCCCATTAAGAGATCTGTCAGATATGTACTGGTTGTTTACCTGATTCATCATATGTCCAAATAATAATGTGGTATTAGTATAACTGTGGGTTACGGTGCGGTAAAAGTTAAATGTCATTGTAAATAGTTAAGTTAAACAAAAGTTAATTTAAATAGTCTGATCTGAGGCTTTCTGGTTCTTGTTCTCATCTGTTTTACAGGGGAGGAGCTTTGGTAGCCACAAGCAGTTAAAAAACCCAGGTCATCAGTTGCCTTGTTGAATGGGTGATCAGACTTTCTTGTCTTCATGTAGTTGGGATTCTCCTCTACAAGCCCAGGTATGTATTCAATGTTGATGATGAGGAGACATCTCGCATCAGTTGCTAATGTATGTTTTAATCTGGATGCCTTTATCCTTAAGTTTTCTCTCCTTTATGTACGTTATAGCAGTGGCCAGTAGGTAGCCAGCAAGCACTTGTATTCTATTGTATCACTGGTTCATATGCCTGTATAATGTAAAATAATAAACAATTTTGAAGTAAAAAAAAAAGAATTGATTTAAGGTATTTTTTTTTTCACATTTTGCACATGCCTTGGCCATTGTTTGAAAGAGCTTGTGGATGAACAGCTGTGCTTTCATTTGAAAGCCATTTCTAGGCAGCATGCGGCATGATGCTCGGTGAATCATGGGTGGCTTTTTTTTAATTGTAGTTTCCTTAGTGGCATTTTTTAAGGTGGATAGCAGCAGAAGTTATAAAAGTGGTTTACTGTACTTTATTGGGTAGGGTGATGCAGGGCACTTGGGGTGTGTTCCAGAGCATTTGGTCATGGTAGTGGGTGGGGGGAGTCAGCTTGGAGGCTACATCACTGAAGCTGGTAGAGTGATCTGTGTTGTTCTCCATCCTGACTGGCTGAAGAGGTGCGGTTGACACAATATGCCCTAATGAGGACATAGCCAAAAGTACTTCTCCACCAGTCAGAATACAAACTTCCCAAGACCCATTTTATAAGTGAGGAATATGTCATCAATGAACAATTTCCATAGGTCTGCTTTGTAGAAAAATCGCTTCACTGAATCAGAGTAGACATATTCCTCTTCCACATATATCTGTTGACCAGATTCCAACTGATTTGGCCCAGACAAGGGGGATGGCTTCTGGACAAGCCCCTCACAACCACAGTAGTGGAGACTGACAACTGGCACCCACAATGGATGTTTAACACTTAAACACCAAATACCAACTATGGGTGAGAGTTGCCAGTCACCACTAATGCGGTCATGGTGGGGTTGGTGCCAAAGCCATTTTCCAAGTTTGGTATAAATTTGTTCTTGTTCAGCGATGTTTTTAATACAGTAACAGTATAAAAGTGCTAAAATAACACTATTAAGTCTGAATTGGGCTTAGTTGTGTCTACGACTGCAACCCCTGTATCAATATCTAGCTCTGTATATTGATACAGAAACTTGCATGGCACAGACAGTGGCTAGTCAGGGAGGTGAGTGGAGTCTTAGGGCCAGGTGGGGGGGGCTGGCATTGGGGTGGGGAAAAAGAGTTTGTCAACATGAGAAAGGGACCACTGGGCACCAGGTAAGGAATACTTATGCTAATTGGCCTAGTGGAGGGGGGGGGGTAACACTAGCAGCACAGAAGGAGTACATATGCACATGGGCACTAGGGAAGAAGGGGGAAGCACTGCTATTATTTAGTGGGCACAGGTCCACCAGTCAGCCTGTGCCATGCCTCAGCATTTTTCATGGTGCAGAGGTATGGTGCAGCCTGTTTAATGGCCCATAATGAGATGCATTCTCCTTTTTGCCATCCTTATCATTCTTTTTTTCCCAACCTGATTTTGGTTTGTATGCCACTCAGTTAGCCGGGAGTCCCTTGCTTTGAACAAATCCCCAATAGTCAATTTAAACAAACCAACGTGCTCAGATAAATCTCTGATCCTCATTTTAGGAGGCTGGGAGGAACTGCTTATATAGCTCAGAAAGGGGGAGTGGCTGGTTGCTCACCCATTAAACTACAGGCGTAGCCTTTCAATTAGGTAAGCTTTACAGTAGCCTCTCATAATGATACTACTTTTCTGTTAATAATCATTTTAGGAATCAGGGCAGACACATTTTAAAAACATTGATTAAATAACCACTTATTGAAGTGTATGTTTTACATACTTATCATTTTTATTAAATGCAAACCTTGTACATATATAGACAGACAATAAGAACTTATTTAAAAATGTTTTGGAGAGGTAAGAAATGAGCAATATAAATTAAGCATTCCTCTTGAACCTGTTACAATAAAAATAAAAGCCCATTGAATTGAATATAACATTCATGTGCTCCAGTGCATTTATGGCCTATGTTGTGTTCATACATTTCAGATAAGGGAAAGAAAAATCAAAACACAGAAGTGGCAGTGTAGCCCTCTTGCCATCTGCAACAGGATGGTGGCAGGTTGGAATGTGCTGCCAGAAAAAGAAGTGATATCACTGAGGACAGTGGACAGCTTCAAGAGAGGGTTGGATAGAGCAAAACGGTGGGTCAAAACTGGGGGGGAGGGGTGAATGGAGAGAGAAGCTGGAGGTGGGGGGCACTAAATCAGAGGAGTGTACAAGGGGAGGGGGCAGCTGCAGTTTAATAAACAGCATGCTGCAAACTTGAGCAGACTAGATAGACCAAATGACCTGTATCTGCTGGCAGGTTTGTATGTTTCTAGTACATAAACTACTGGGAGGGACCTGGTTACAATATGCCCTCAAACTATATAACAGCCACAAAAGGAAACGAAGTGACTCACTCACAGGATAATTCATTAAAGATTGATTTATTGTCAAGATATAGAGTCTTTGTTACACCAATTAATCAATGTTTCATGATGAACACACAACTTCTTCAATATCTAGTATGATACGTACAAAAATAAAATATAATCATTTATGAATTTATATAGCACAGTACCCCAAACATCATTCACATATGCCAGCTTTGTTAACAAATTAAATGTACATACTCATATGCTACTCCCTCAAACATAAAATGAGTGCAACACTTTAATATTGCTTTCTCCATCACAAATGCCACTCTAATAATTTCAATATTCAAAACATACCAAAATATAGTACCATAAAAAATTTATAAAATTGATTTGGGCAAAATCGATTCGGGCAATCAAGATCTGCCTCAGCTTTTTGGCTTGAGATTCTCAGACGAACCATGGCTGCAGCTCCTGCCCACCCAAAAGCTTGCAGGCTTTCCAGCCCTGATTTGGGCAATCAAGATCTGCCGCAGCTTTGGGCATTGGAATTTGCAGCCGAACCTTGGCCAAGCTCCTGCCTGCCCACCCGCCCAGAAGCTTACAGACTCTCCAGCCCTGATTTGGGCAATCAAGATCAGCCACAACTTTGCAGCTCAGGATTCTCTGCCAAACCTTGGCAGTAGTTTCTGCCTGCCCACTCATTCAAAAGCTTACAGGCTTTCCAGCCCTGATTTGGGCAATCAATATCCTCTGCAGCTTTGTGGGTTGGGATTCTTGGCTGAACCTTGGCTGCAGCTCCTGCCCACCCACCCGCCTAAAAGCTTACGGGCTCTCCAGCCCTGATTCGGGCATTCAAGATCCACAGCAGCTTTGCAGCTCGGGATTCTCGGGTGAACCTTGGCCACAGCTCCTGCCTGCCCACCTGCTCAAAAGCTTACAGGCTGTCCAGCCCTGATTCGGGCAATTAAGATCTGCTGCAGCTTTGTGGCTCAGGATTCTCAGCCAAACATTGGCCGCAGCTCCTGCCCACCCACACGCGCAAAAGCTTACAGGTACAGAGTGACTGCCGACTACCCGGACTTTGGGCCACAGCTCTTGGTGCCTTTTTTCTTAGCCAGTCTGGACCTTCTGTACTCTGTCCTTGGGCAGCTACTGCTCTTTGTGTTACTGTGCAGCATTAAGTTAAGATCACATGTTGCCCAGGATTTTTAGAGACTAGCTAGCATAAATCAAACTGTGATGTGCATGATTAATGTTATTCTGCAGCATTTATTTCTAGATGTCATGTTTGCCCAGGATGTTTTAGAATCTAGCTAGCCTAATTCAGATTGTGAACTGTTAGATGTTAAAAGTTTATTTCTCCTTATTTCTCTGCTCTCTCTCTTTCTCTCTATCCCCTTCCCTTCATTTCTGCTATCCCAACCCCTGTTTTGCATAAAAAAGGGAAGAGCTTTATTTAATCCCCCTTACCTTTCACTGCAGGTTCTCCAGCCCTGATTTGAGCAATCAAGATCCACCGCAGCTTTGCGGCTTGGGATTCTCAGCCGAATTCTGGCTGCAGCTCCTGCCCACCCTCCAGCACAAAAGCTTACAGGTACAGAGTGACTGTCAACTGCCTGGACTCTGTGCCACAGCTCTTGGCGCCTTTTTTCTTAGCCAATCTGGACCTTCTGTATTCTGCCCTTGGGCAGCTATCTCCATTTATGTTATTCTGCAGCATTTAGTTAAGATTACATGTTGCCCAGGATTTTTAGAGACTAGCTAGCATAAATCAAACTGCAATTTGTATGATTTATGTTGTTCTGCAGTATTTATTTTTAAATTTCATGTTTGCCCAGGATTTTTTAAAGTCTAGCTAGCCTTATTCAAACTGTGAATTGTTAGAATTTAAAAGTTCATTTCTCCTTGTTTTTCTGCTCTCTCTTTTTCTCTCTATCCCCTCCCCTCTGTTTTGCATAAGAAAGGGAAATGCTTTATTGGATCCCCCTTACCTTTCCCTGCTGGCTCTCCAGCCCTGATTTGGGCAATCAAGATCCACCATAGCTTTGCTGCTTGGGATTCTCAGTTGAATCTTGTCCACAGCTCTTGCCCGCCCACCAAGCCAAAAGCTTACAGGTATGGAATGACTGATGACTGGCCAGACTGTACCACAGCTTTTGTGCTGTTCCCACTGGCTCTGTGAGCTGGCTTCCTACCCGCTCTATCTGGACACTTTCTTTTATAGTTAGCCATTGGGCCCCATGATTGTAATTATCATAAAATATTGTCCAATTCCCCATTAACTCGCTATACTCATTCACCACTAGAGGCAGTGCTGAGCACATTGCACTTGAACTAACACAAACTTGGCTTACCTTCCAATCTTCTGTCAAATTCTGCCTTCCTATTTACTCTCAATGTTATTAACCATGGTTTTTAAGTCCTTATTTGCTCTATTTCTCTACTGGTGCCTGCCAACCTGCTAAATGGCCCCCTCACTTTAAACTCACTCATAAGTATTAACTCCACAATAACTCCACAAGGCACATAACCCCTATATACCCTGCTTTTGTGTGCCTCCGACCACTTCTCACTTATTAGTTTCCCATCACCAAACATCACTGTATTAGTGTAACCTTTCCTCCAATCTATCTTTACCTTGAACCACATGCCTAAACTAAAAAGCTCAGCCAACCATAGGGGCCACACCACAACCAGCATGATCAAGTGCTATTTCACCTGGATCATTCTGCTTCTCCTACTCCTCATATCTGGGAATGTCCATCCTAATCCAGGTCTGCAGAAGGCACCCAATCACCAAAGTAATGACAATAAATTCCTAAAACTTGCATTCATCAACATCCGTAGTCTGTTGCTGAAGCTTGATGATCTTCAAGTAGGGTTACCCAGCATATTCTGGACAATCTCTTAGTGTGTGAAACCTGGCTGTCCCCCAAGGTCTCTGACAATGCTATCTCCCTTTCTGGTTACATCCTTTTTAGGCTTGACTGGATTAGGAGAAGGGGTGGGGCTGTGCGTTATACATTAAGGACACTCTCAAAGGCTTGACCCTTCCTCAAATTAATCCAGTCATTAACTCGCAGGATCTTGCCATTAAAGTAATCCTCAGCTCTCAAAGTAAATCACTTGTCATAATATCTGCCTATATTCCTCCAGGGACAAGGCATCCAGATTTAACATGGTCCTTGATTATATTGAAACCCTTCCCCAACCTACAGAAGTAGTGGTCATGGGGAATTTCAATATCAATTGGCTCGCCCCTGAAACTGACCAATTCAAAGATGCCATAGCAGTCCTAGACTTAACTCAAGTGGTCACTACCCCCACTATATTCAATAATAGGACTGGTAACAGTTTCCTGTTGGATCTGATCTTTACCACCCACCCCCACAGAATCACCAGCATCTTAACCCTTCCTGATATCTTGAGTGATCACTCCCCGGTATTGTGCCTCTGGTCACACAAGGTGCCCAAACCCAAAATGAAAATCATCTTCAAACATGTACAAAAAAAGAGCATATTAGCAGACATTCAGGCCCACCTGGCCCAGTGTGACTGGTCCCCTCTATACACTTTCAATAACATTGAACATGCCCTAAACATCTTAATAACACACTTCAACAAGGCATGTGACCTATTTTCCCTCTTCCACTGAATTAAACCAAGGGTTCTCTCAACCCTTGGATCACCCCTGCCTTGTTCAATATGATGAAACATAGGGACACCCTTTGGCATCGTGCCAACACCACTAAAAACAGGTCGCTATACAGAACTATAAAGCTGCATACAACTTTTGCACCTGAGAAGTACGCCAGGCAAAAATCAAACATTATCATGGTGAACTTACTAACACATGGGGTAATAGCCAGAACTTCTTGGACAAGATAAAAAATCTGACAGGCAAGCCCAATAAAGCATTCCCAACTATACTAGTGGTTGATGGAGTCACTACACAAGATCACAAACCAATTGCAAATACCTTCAGTGCTGTATTCACTGATCTCAGTGGGGTCCTCCACCCTGAACCTAACCTGTCAGAAAGAAGTCATCCCTCTGCCCCTCCTCCTAACATCCCTTCCTTCTATTTTCAGCATGTTACATCCATTGAGTCCAAAAGATACCTCCAAAGAGTCCTTGGCAAAGTAAGGTTCACAGTGACACACTGGATCTCAAATTACTAAACCTCAATCTCGAAGTTACACTCACATCTCTGACTAGACTTCTCAGTCTATCACTTTCTCTGAGTCAAATACCACAACAATGGAAGGCAGACATTGTATCTCCTGTACACAAGAGTGATGATAGAGCACAAAATAATAACTACAGATCAATAGCCATCTTTGCTCCTGTCTCTAAAGCCCTCAGACATATTGTATCTGACCAGTTAACTGAACACCTACAGTAGTACTGTATTCAATGCCCACAACAACATGGGTTTAGAAAAGCCCATAGTACAATGACCACTCTCCTAGAATACACAGAATACATTCAAAAAGCACTGGATTTAGGTCACCTGATTAGGTCCATATACTTAGATCCTGCTCATCTCCTCTGAATATACTTGACCTAAACGGAACCCCTCTCGAGACTGTAAGTATGTTCCGCTATCTGGGCATACTGCTCGACCAAACCCTTGACCTGAACCAGCACATCCAAGAAACCTGCAAAACAGTTAATTGCAAACTGGGGCTGTCTACAGAACTAACTACATGCTCACACCCACTGCCAAGCTGGCCATTGCCAGGGGAATCCTCTTGCCAACTCTATCCTACTGCGCCCCCATCCTAACCATGGCAAACAAAACTGCACTTCAAAAGTGGGATACCACCTACAACAATGTTTGCCGATATGCATCAAAGGCCCCCCTGCCTTAAACATCACTGCCAACTTTATAAGGACCTAGGCTAGCTTTCCCCCTCCTCCACTAGACAGTACTACCTCTGCTGCTTCTCAGACTCCATAATCAGAGTGTTTAGACCTGCTACATTATCTGAGCTGCTCCAGCCTGCTATCCCCCCGTGTGAACTGAGATCGTCTGACAAGTCTTTCCTAAAAGTTCCCCTCTGCCGCACTTCCAAGGGCGTTGGTGCATTTGGGCATGCTGCCCCCCAAGTGTGGAACTCACTACCTATTGACCTAAGACGAGCTTCCTCACACCTTGCTTTCAAGTGAAGACTACGGAATCACCTTACTTCTATGGACCAATGTGCCTGTTTTGATCCTACCTAAATCTTTTCTTCATGTTACCTCTCCCTCCCCCTATCTACATGCCCATTCGTCTACCTACACCCTACTTGATGCCTTGCATACTGGTTATTTGGACTGCTTGCACTTTCTTTTATGATCACAAAGAAACTTATATGGCTCTACTGTCTGATGTATTATATATGCCTCTATCACTCTACCTTTCTTAACCTTGTGTTATGACAATTGCCGTTTTTACTTACTGTGTTATGTATTACAAATGTCTTCAGTCACCTTATTGTTACAATCGTTGTGTAACATCGCAATTACCTGATGATTGTGGTACCTGCTTTCCCATCCTGCTGTTTGTACTAATCTTTTGATCGTATGTATTGAAAACATCCTGCTGTTTTGCACTAATCTTTTGACATATGTATTTATTGAAAACTGGTACTGGTCTCTCTCATCTTCTTCCCTCCTCCCGCTGAACTGACTACCCTGGTATTTCTTGCCGGCTCTCAGTTCCGCAACACTGGGTCTACCGCACCTTTTCTCCTTCAAAGCATATGCGGCCGTAACTCTCCCCTGGTGACCAAGTCCCCCTACTTTCCCTGCTGGCTTAAGGTTCCATAAGCCTGGACGCCGACTGCAGCATTCTACCGCTAATGCCATATCTTCCCGCTTCCCTGATCCCTTCCTTGATGCCGGTTTTCAGCCTTCCCCCCATATCGACCTCCTCGCGGGTCACCGCGCTCGTGAACAAACCTGTCTAACTCTGGAACCCCTCATTCATCCAGAATGCCAACCCTGCCCAGCTTGGACTCCCTCCAGCCGGGCCCCTGCCTTTCATTCTGACCCAAGGTTCCCGTGAGTCTGATTGCTGTTCCATGTTTTCCCGCATCAGCCGTACTCATGCCTGCTCCTGCCGTTCTCAGCACAACTCCCTATGTAACCCTACCCCTTCCCTGTCTCCAGCCCCTGTAGTCTATACACTTTCCTTCCTATCCATCGCCGGCCAGCCTACCCCTGGCCGCCCACCTGAGCCTCTCATACCAGGAATCGGTTCCATGACCCCGGTTATAGACTCTTGCCTCCTGCCGCAAAAGCCGTAATCCTTTTCGCTGTCCCACCCTACACTCTCCTAAGATTCTTGGCCAAAACAGTTGGCAGAGTTCTCTTACCTTGGTTCCAGCCCCACCACCTTCCAACTACCTTGAGCTGTGAACTCACCCTTCCCTGCCCACATCCCCCCATCAGTTTCCCCAAATCTAATGCAAAATCTGTCCTTCCTCCAGTACCCTCTGCTTACTTAGAAAAAAAATTGTATGCTTGTATCTATGTATCTGTACTTCTGTACTGTATAAACTGCACCGTTCTACTTGTATTGTATTCAGGCCTCCCGGGTCGTGCCTGAAAATAGTCACTTGCTGGCTAGTGCACCTACCCGGTTAACAAAAACTAAATAAATAAATAAAATATGGACCTCACTAAGGCATTTGATACCATTAATGACATCTTGCTCCTACACTCTCTCACTGCCCTAGGGCTCTCACAAGAGGTCACTAGCTGGTTCAACAGCTACCTTGGGGGAGAACACAGTAAGTGAAAATTGGTGATACCCTCTCCCAAAGTCTTCCAGTTTGTTCTGGGGTCCTGGAAGGGGTTCATTCTGGGTCCCCTGCTTTTCAGTCTCTTCGTTAATGGCCTCCTGCAAGCCTGTAATAACAATATGATTCTGTATGCGGACAATGTGGTCCTGTTTTCAACTGACACAAATCCACTTTTCCTTTCCAATAAGTTGATACCCTGTCATGTGAGCACTATGAGAACAGCACCACACTATACAGCACTAGTCTGGTAAGCACTCATATGGACAGCGAGTAAGGTTTTACAGCACTAGCTGTAAGCGCTCCCCTGGTTGCTGTCCATGGTCCTGTAAAAGGACAAGGGCTGCAATGAATTGGAGGCTGGCTGAACTGCTCCAGTAGCATGGAGGGTGGGGACATGGAGAAGCTCAGCCAGTGGCAATGAAGACCAGGGTTCTAATCCTTGTCTCCCAAATTTTGGCAGCATTGGGACTTTTTTTTTACAAGAGGCCATGGAAATGGTATTCCATGGCCCCAGAAATTTAACTTGCCCTGTGATCCACTCCCTCCAGAGTGGGAGTCCTTAAGTCCAGAGGGTGTGAGGGACAGAGCCCCCACAAAAGAAAAAAAGGCACCATTATTGCAGTGCACTCCTAGCTGATGCTATTCTTGTCAGCACTCTTTGGACCCACTGCCCAATTAGCTACAGTCTAATTTCAACTCAGTTGAAACCTGGTTTGTTCAACATAAACTCCTCATGAATTACAAACATACAAAGTATACGATCTTCTCCAACCCACAAATCAGACATAAATCTGTTTGCCTATCCATCCTGAACAATCATAACAAGACCCTAGAACAAGTAGTTGAATTCAAATATCTTGGCATTACGCTTGACTCAACTATCTCCTACAACCTGCACGTTAGTCAAATTACCAGGGTGTTACATTCTAGGATTGTGACCCTTTTTTATTTTATTTATTTATGTTGTTTAACCAGGAGTAGCACACTAAGCTGAATGCTTTTTTACAGGTGATACCTGAGAGGAGAGGGAAGTTAAGTGACTTGCTAAGGGTCACACAGTATGCAAGTGGAAGCTGTGGGATTCAAACCCAGGTCTGGTCTGCTGGACGTCACCAGATTTTCAGCTCAGAGCCTTAAACCACTTCGCCATACTGCCTCCCTATATGTGACCCTGTGACCCTATATAGACATCACACTGTCTGACACCTGAGGCATTGAGACTGGCAGTAACCAGTTCAATCCTGTCACTTATAGACTATGGCCTTGTCATCTATGGGGCAGCCACCAATACCACCCTAAAAAGACTAACAGTCACCCTAAATAAATCCTGTCATCTGGTGTCTGGTGCTGACAAATGAACCCACACCTGTAACCTCTACGAATGCACAAACTGGCTTCATCTCAAATATAGAGTCACCTACTCAGACCTGTCTCCTGGCTCATAAGGTTAGACAAGGTCTCCCCCACTTTCACTGATGAGCTGCTCTCAGTGGCACCTACAACTTGTTGCATGCACCAGACCTCCAGATCGACACTCTTAGTCCCTTTCTGCCAGACCTCTCAGGCCCAGAGTTCATTTAGCTTCAGAGTACCTTCATGGCACAATGATCTTCCTCTGGACATCACTAACAATACAGATCTTGGCCACTTCAAATTCAAACTGTGTACCCACCTCCTGGCCCTAAGCAAATGTGATCGCTACTAGGCAGTTTGCTCCACATACTTCCATTGCCTCCTCTCCTCCTGTCTTCCCCCCACCAGCAACCTCACTGCCCCCTCTACACTGAAGCACTTGCCTTGATTAAGTCTATCTCCTGATGGCTACCTTACCTCCAATGTCTGTTGAGTGTCCTCTCTTGCTAACTCCATGTGTAACCAGGAGTTTTTTTGTAAATACATGTGGATATGTAACCCCACACTCTGTAACCAACTTATGTTTGTTTGTACATTCTCTGTCTAACATGGAGCCTTTTTCAAAGAACCTCTGGTTCAAAGGTTGATGTAGTTCCAAGGGTTTTACAGCACTAGCTGTAAGCACTCCCTATTCATTGCAGCCCTTGTCCTTTTACAGGACCATGGACTCTTGGGGTTTAATGATGCATCCCTCACCTCGGGTGAACATTAAATTTTCATAATGATCAGAACCCTATGCATTATTCTCTATATATCCAATACTATTGTTACTGTGCTGATCTAATCCAGCAGAAATACAGGACACCAGTTGTAGTAAAAAAAAATGTTGGCATGTTGCCATCTTACAAACTTGCAAACTACATTTTGTTAAAAAAAATTCAGATTACAAAATGCATGCATACATTTCATAATGGTAAAAAGGAAAGTCCCAAGAAAGGCAGAAAAAATAGATTCCATCCTTAGTGTAAATATTTTCAATGTTGGCAGGCTACCCATGTACAATTAACTATTTATTGTATGCAACATGTATTCTGAAATTCTTGAGTTACAAAATAGACAAATAAAAAAAAGAAATCTAACAAGAGTTATGTTTTCCCAAGTAAAATTAATCAGCAGAGTTTGGCATACAAACATTATAATTTATTTGCAGGGGCCGTGGCAAATGCCAGTATGAAAACAAATAGAAAAATGATTAAACTTTTTTATGTAAAATAAACAATTTACTGCATGTTACATGCATTAAGGAAATTTCTGGGTTACAAAATACAGAAATAAATAGAAAGTAAAATAAATTTAACAAGGAAGATTTGTTTTCCAAGTAACATTAAACAGTAGAGTTCTCAACAGAAAGAGTATCACGTATGTGCAGGGGCTATGGCAAATGCCAGTATAAAAGAAAAATAAGAATAATGAAACTGTTTCATGTAAAAGCAGCAATGTGCTGCATGACTAACACATTAGGACATTTCTGGGTTACAAAATACAGAAATAAATTGCAAAAAAGAAAAACAACTAACAAGGATGATTTTTTTCCATTATTACTAAAAAGGAAAATTGTGTTTTGGATAATATATACTGGTGTAGTACAGACCTATTTGCAAAACCAGCGAATCCTGTTAGTAATGATACATCTAATTCAACAGCATGATTCCAATTTCAACTGTAACCCTACAGAAATAGTATCATGTATTTACAGGGGCCATGGCAAATGACAATATAAAAGAAAAATAATTATAATGGTGCATGTAAAATCAACAGTGTGCTGCATGCCACATGCAGTAGGAATTTTCCTGGTTACAAAATACAGAAATGAATTTGAAAAATAATTAGAAAGGATTATGTTTTTTCCATTATTACTAAAAAGGAAAACTGAGTTTTGGATAACAAATATTGTTGGAACTCTTTCAGCATGTTGCTATATTTTTGGTATGGGCAGTGTAGCTTAGTGATGTAAGGCTATGATCTGCAAACCCAGAGATCCAGGTTTAAATTCTACAGCCCTTACATACTGTGTGACCCTGAGCAAGTCATTAACATTTGTTTGCTTCATGAGGTGTGTGTGTGTGTGGGTGTGTGTGTGTGTGTAGGGGTTGGGGCATGACTTGCAAACACTAAAGTAACAGATGTTAAGTTAAATAAATAATGTAGTAATATATGTCATACACAAAAAGGGTGAAAAAGGTGTGCAGGTAAAAGGAAAGGGAAAATTATTTAACCAGGAAAGGCACAGTAAACCGAACCTTTTTCCCAGGTGTGACCTGGAAGCACAAAAAAGTAAAGTGACTTGCTCAGGGTCACACAGCATGCAAGTGTGGGCTGTGGGATTCAAACCCAGATCTCCAGGTTTGCAACTCAGTGTCTTAAACCACTGTGCTACACTGCCTCCTTGGAGCATGACTTAAATAAGCTCCCCATACAGCATAGTTCCCCACATAACCAATATCATGTATTTGCATGGGTTGTGGCAAATGCCGGTATTAAAAGACAAAGACAATGAATTAAACTGTTCTCAATCTGCAATTCCCTGGTTACAAAATGCAGAAATAAATTTAAAAAAAATCTAACAAAGATTATGTTTTTCCAAGTAACATTAAACAGCAGAGTTCCTGAAAGAAACAGTGTCATGTATGTGTAGAGGCTGTGGCAAATGCCAGTATGAAAATAAAAATAATTGAACTGTTTCATGTGAAATGAAAAATGTGTTGCATGCCACATGCAGTAGGAAATGTTTGGGTTACAAAATACAGAAATAATAAAAAAAATCTAACAAGGATGACAGTTTTGCCAAGCAACATTAAACAGCACAGGACCCCACACAAACAATATATTGTCTTTGCAGGGGTCATGACAAATGCCAGTACTGAAAAAGAAAGAAAAAGTATTAAACATTTCTCAATTTAGCTGGGGTATACAGGGGAAAAACAATTGAGGTATTCTGAGTAGAAAGGCATTATTACCAAAAAGAAAAATTGTGTTTTGGATAACAAATAATGATGAAGTACAAAACTATTTCTAAAACTAATGAGCCTTGTTGTAATGATAAATCCAATTCAACAGCATAATCCCAATTTCAACAGGAACTCTTTTAGTATTTATGGAAAGAACAACTGAGATATTGGTTGGACTAGAAAGGCATTATTACTAAAAAGATAATTTTTGTGGATAACAAAAAACTGATGCAGTACAGACACAGTTGCAAAACCATGGAACCCTGTTAGTAATGATATATAGTTTCCTGTAACAAGAAATAGATATAAAAAATGCAGTACTACTGCCACTGTGCTGACTGTATCCGGCAGTAATACAGGACACCAGTTGGTAGGGGAAAAAAATCAGTATGTTGCCATCTTGCAAACTTTAAAACTACATTTTGTTGCAAAAAAAGAATTTCAGATTTGAAAATGCATGCAGATGTTTCAGATGACTCTAAACTGCAGGAAAGTCCCGAGTAAGGCAGAATACCAAATGTCATCCTTAGTGTGACTACTTCCAGTGCTGGCATGCTACCCATGTAAAATCAAGAATTAATGGCATGTGACATGTATTCTGAAATTCCTGAGTTATAAAATAGAGAAATAAATAAATAAAAAAGAAATCTAATGAGGATGATGTTTTCCCAAGTAACATTAAACAGCAGAGTTCTGGTGTATAAAAAGTTTCATTAGTAAAGATTATTCAGAGTGAATGTTGCAATTATGGGCGAAAGAAAGTAATGCACTGAAAGAAATTATTAGTAACTTGGCAGTACCCTTATCTGCCTTTTAAGGAGTACTTAGGTACTAAGGAGGCAGTATAACGTAGTGGCTTAAGGCTCCGAGCTTCAGACCTAAAGATCTGAGATTAAATTCAACAGTCCTCACTTGCATACTGTGTGAACCTGAGCAAATTACTTTTTTTTTTGCTTCAGGCAGCATGAGGGGTGTGTGTGTGTGTGTGTGTGTGTGTGTGTGTGTGTGTAGTGGTTGGGAATGACTAGCAAACATGACATTAACAGATGTTTAGTTATTTAAATAGTAAGTAATATTTATCTTACACTAATAGTAGTACAAAAACTGTACAGGAAACAATGGCAGACCAAGAGGGGAAAATATTAGAAAGGTGAAGCACCACTATGCAGAACAGTGTTAAAGAGCAGCAGAAGACTGAGATAAAAGTGATGTTACTGTTATTAAGGAATTAAAAGTATGATAGACTAGACCTGCCCCAGCCAGTATTCCTCCCTCTCCATTCCAGTTTGTATGACCTATATCTGCCTTTGTAGTTTAGAAAGAAATAGCAATAAACTAAATCCTCAGTTTGGCTATACTGTGACTGAATTTGTTGAGTAGGGATAATCTGTTTTATATACAGAAGGTGTGGTTTCCTTTAAAAAAACAAAAGATGTTAAGAAAGCAGTGGCAGAGTTTGGTAAAAGGAAAATAAATGAAAAGGTGAAGCACTGCCCTGTTCAACTGGGCACACAAACAATGGAAAGCTAGGCTAACACTGATTTAAAAGATGGATAGGATTTTTAAGTATGAAATATTATATGTTGCAGGATTAGGTAGAATGTTAAATAATGGAAAAGTAATGGTCCAACCTGTGGAAGTTGTCACAGCAGGCAGCAGTGATTTAAGTGGTTGTAGTAAAATAATAGTTTGTATGAGTGTATGTTGTAAGTGCTGCATTAATGCCTTTTGAGAACTCTGCACATAAAGATCTTAGCACCAATGTTTTATGAGCAAAGTGCAATGTTAACAAGCAGCTGAGAGAGGTATTTGTGAATGTACACTACCGCTCAGCTGGAAAAAATTGTAAAATTCTTACATGATTGCAGTTTCAGAGGTTGTTTGTAGTGCAGTTCTGGTATTTGAGACAGTCTGTTCCATATCCTTATGTTTAAAAATAGTAAAATCTTCCTGTTACTCTGTGTATCACAGGTACAAATGCAGCGGTTGCTGGATTTTACTCTCTGTGTCTCTTTGTCTTGAGGCAATCACTGTGTTTCCTTTCAGTCTTTAGAAATAAACATAATGTCTCCTCCCTCTGTTCTATGCCAGCTACAAGGTTCACTAGAATATTTTATGCAAAATAAAGTTAATGTAGTCAGAATTCTTTGCAGTGCATGGAGTTATGTTTGTAGCTTAGGTATGGGAATATGGGAATTAAATATGTGGAATAGGAAAAACAATCAAGTTAGGACACATAATTCATTTTGTTTGCAGTCCTTAATGAAGCTGAAAGCAGAAAAGCAGGTAATTCAAAAATATACAGATTTGTTTGAGTAATCCTGAGCCCCCTATACCTTGTGGGAGATTGGAAATGGCTACAGTACGAAACAGAAATGATGTCTATAGAGCAGGTTGTCTTGTTTTTGCATCATTTCCTTGTCAAGTCAGTGGCTTTCTGGGGGGAGAGTGGGTAACAAAGATGGGCCCTATAGTGTTTGTTCATTTGGCTGATTGGCAATGAGGAATTACAGGCCAGAACAGTATCTGTCATCAAATGCCTCTAAGAGTAGTAAAGGGCATGATAGCAGAAAATTGAAAAAGGGTTTTGTTATGTTCCCAAGCCAGTTTGTTATCTTGCCCTTTTAGTTCATAGGATCCTTATCAGCCTTCTTATTGTACAATAAAAAAAAATATATATAGTAGTATTTTATAACAGCAACATTGAATTAACAGCTGAGAAGAGTCGGGAAGTGTTTAAAATTATATGTGTTACTCTTTTGTAAAAGGGGGAAAACATAGGGAAATAAAACAACTATGTGTTGAACCTGTCACAATCGAGCAGCAGTGATGTGCCAGGCTGTAAGAAAGTAAACTTAGTGGAGATTAGGTGTTTGAAGTGAGTTATGAAATTGTGTGCAAAACTTTGTACATAAGGATATTAATACTAAAGTCTTATAATCCAAGCAGAATGTTAACAAGTTGAACTTCACTAAAACGTATAACCTACAGCTTAATCTGGTTCAAAGTCAGCTGACATTCATCTGTATCCTTCTTTCCCAGGGCATGCCTGAAAATAAACAGAATTTGTCTAGTGCTCTTACCCAGTCAACAAAAACTAAATAAATAAAATCAATATCGTGGACATACTGCACACCCACCCTTACTGGCCTAAATGACACCTCTGGCTTCTGTGCTTTTCCAGTATTTGTAACAGTCGCATGTACCTATTTATTTTTAAGCACTGTCAGCATGAGTATTGTTATTTTTGGGATTAGACCCACAACAAGCAGCAGTTGCTCTCTTTCAATCTGTCTGCCTTTATCCACTCAATCTGTTCAATACCAGTTTTGAAACATCTGCACAGTTTAAGCTTGGTCTGGTATGTCACAGCTGAAATGATCTAATATGTTTTTGATTGAAGTACAGATAGAGTAGTCATATCACCATGCAGTATATGGAATGATGGCTGCAGGCAAATTGTGGTGATGTGGGATTTAAGTGCTAGGGAGGCAGTGTAGTGCAGCGGTTTAAGGAACTGAGCTGCAAATCTGGAGTCTGGGGTTTGAATCCTACAGCTCCCACTGGCATACTGTGTGATCCTAAGCAAGTCACTTAACTTACCTGTGCATTCAGGTTACATCTGTAAACAAGCTATAGCTTAGTGTGACAATCATGGTTAAACAATTAAAAAAAAGAAACACAGGTGAATGCTGTGATCCTATTCCTCAACCCCCCACCCTGCTTTCTAGAAACAGTTACATGTCATATTAGTTGTGTTCTGAGAGGAGAAAAAGCTGTCATGTAATAGTAATGATGGCAGAAATAGCAGCATAATATAAATGAAAAATAGCAAAATGCAGGGTTTTTGTTAGCAACAGATAGGTGAGTCATTCTGGTGTTCAGTAATTTTCATTGAAAAGTGTGATAAAGCATGTACAATAAGCAGCTCAAGCTGAATATTCAGTAATCTTTATTACAGCCATCTAATCTGCATTGAAATGTGCTGAAAACTGATACAGTGTTACTGAGTATTAAAGGGTCACTGTGAGCTTTGTCCCACGGTTTTCTTTCATTTTTTAATAGTGTGTCTCTTGGCACATACGTGTACAAAGGATTCTGTAGAATGCCCCTGCATAAAAGAAAAAAATCTGTTTACCTGTTTTTTTTGTTATATTTTATTTTTGCATTACTGTCAGTCCCCCTGCCCACCAGAAGCAGATCCAAGCTGAGAATGCACCAAGAACATGTGTCCACAGGGAGCACAGTGCCAAAGTGCACATGTTAACATCCATATGGTAGCAAATATGTAATCCTGCACAGCGAGTTATAATTAAGTGCTCTTTGGCATTTGTAAAGAAAAAACAAGCACTCATTGAACTGTGAAATACTATTTAACTCTGATGCCAAAATCCCACACGTGCACAATAGCTGCTGGAGGAAAGATCCCGCGCATGTGCAGGAATGTGCCACTATTGCGCATGCATGGAATTTCGGCACCAGAGTTACATAGTATTTCACAGTTCACCGAGTGCTCATTTTTTTCTTTACAAAGGCTAGCAGCACTTTATTATAACTTGCTGTGCTAGATTATATGTTTTTGGGGGATATGGATGTTAACATGTGCACTTAAGCACTGCACACCCGGTGGACATGTGTTCTTGGCATGTTCTCTGCTCAGATCTGCTACCAGTGGGCATGGGATTTCAAGTGCGGACCGACAGTATTGCAAAAATGAAAAAATTCCAAAAAAACAGGTAAACTGATTTCTTTTTCTTTTCTGAATGGACATTCTACAGAATCCTTTGGGCACGCATGTGCCTAGAGACACACTAATAAAAAAAACGAAAGAAAACCAAAGAGCAAAGCTGACAGTGCCCCTTTAATATGTGTCTTATTGTTACAAATGTACATAATACAGAATGGAAGCAAAGTTTCAGGCTTTGTTTATGCACAGTAATGCTGTAGAATACTGCAGGGATAAAACTTGCAATGTTTCAAAATAAGTTGTGTCCTAGTAATGGATGGAGACATTAATTTTCTAATATCTGTGAGAGATATAACCAGAAAATGTAACAGAAGCAATGCACTGTCAATCTGTCTGTCTTAGGTTCTGTCCACATTTTTTTAATTATGTTAATTGCTTTACACTATTGTTGGTAAATGTTTTCTGTGTTTAAATTTGGTAGAGTGAACCTATTCCACTTTTAGCAGCAAACAACACTTATTTCTTATGTGTTTGTTTAGTTGTTGTTACAGTCTCCATAACATCATTATTTAGTAGCACAATAATGACAAATTGATGTGTTCAGGTGAAATGTAGCAAAATGTAATAGAGACAGTGCAGGATGTATAGGAGATTAGTTCTGTATTCTTGTTCCCCATTATGGTGTACTGATATAAACTGCAGGAAAACAGGATCTTTGCTTCTGAACAGTTAATGTTTTCCTCCTGGTTTCTCCCCTGAAGTCATAAGGGCCTGCTCCCATGACAAGAGACCATGATTTTTCAACAGATGATTATGAGGGAAAGTAGGGAGTAAGGTATAGAGCCAAATTAACTATGTGGTGTAAAGATCATGTATGCATGCAAATGTGTCAGAAATAAAGAATGTTGAGGATAAATCTAAATAATATATATGGAATGGAAGCTGAAATGAACATAAATATTATGTATTTCAAAGTATTTTTTGAGGAGTACGCAGCAATGTAATATTGAATCTATGAATATAAGGATCAGAGTTACAGTTTGCATCATTTGTTATCTGTTTCTCTCTTTTTGTCTCCACTTATTTTTTCCCTGTTGCTCTCTACACATCAGCATTATTTATCAAAAGTCAGCATAATTTATCCACCATCTGCTATGGTGCACCTACAATGAGCACATGCACTTTTTGAGTACAGAAGTGTAAGCTAGTAACAGTGGTACTCAATTCATGGAATGATATTTGCAGTGAAGGTGGGACTGAAGTGCAGCAAAACATCAAAATATGCCTATCTTATGAGCATGAAAAAGATGTCATGTACTATTAATGCAAAGTGAAGGTAGAAACAGCAGGACGGGCAGGTATTTGGGGCACTTAAGTGACTGATTGTGATGTGCAGCTGTATGTGGTTGAGAAATGTTTTAAAATGTATTAAGCAGCTCAACGTGAGGATTCAGATATTTTTATTACAGGCACTGTATCTGTGGTAAACTGTGTGGAAAAATGATAGTGTTTATCTGTTTCAATATGTTTGTGAGTGTAACAAATCAACAGCACACGTAACAGAAAATATGTGTCAGATACACTTTAGATACAGTAATGTGTAACAGCACCGCAGGGATAGAAATTTCAAAATGTTGAAAGCATTGGTGTTAGTAATGCATTTAGAAATACATTTGTATACATCTTTAGAGTTAAAAATGCAGTTTCATGTTAGGGTAAATTTTTTGGGGGGTAAAATTATTTTAATCATGGGCACAGTACTTGGTGAACAGAGACATTTGATGATAAAATGTATTTTTTAAGTTTGAGAAGTTTGTAATAGATGTAAGTGTAGCAATGTTATAAATGAGACATGGGAATGAATAATGGTTGATTAAGTGCCTAGAATTTTTGGTTTAATATAATCATGTTTATAAGTGGCAAATAGGTGAGGGTAGTGTTTTGAATGTAGCAGTATGACAGATCTGTTAGGATAAATACATACTGTCTTGCAAATAAGAAAACTTTGTAAGGGATACATTTGCAAAACAGTGATATTTAGATATTGTTAAAATCCGGTGTGCTTTAAAGGTAATTCAACTGACAAAGTTTTAGTGGAAAAGAATTGATTTGCTAAGTGCAGCTCGCAGACTATTAGTCTCCAAGGAAAAGTACTTTACAGTCTCTTCACAAACTTTAAATCTCAGAAGTGTGAAATACAAATGACAAATGGAGGATATTAAGTAATGACAAAACATTTATTTATTTTATTTATATAACTTTTGGTAACCAGGTAGGCCCACTGAGACCTTGACGGTCCCTTTTTCAGGGGTGACCCTGGATTAGTTACATGTACCTGAGGGAGAAGAAAACCAAAGCTATGATACATACAGTGAATCAAGGTTTGCAAAGTGCAGTAGGAATACATGTAGCAGCATGTAGTACATAGTAGACAGACTCCAAGCAGTAGCCCGGACATTTTGTTCAGACAACATGGTGATACAGACACGTCAAAAATGATAACCCACCTAGATAAGTGCCCTAGCATCCTACCCCCACAGGCATACCCTCTCTTCTGAGACTATTATTCTGTGGTGACCACCCCATTCAGGACAGCCTTCACATAGCCTCAACTGTAGCAGCAGCACAGTGTCCCTATGTCCAGGTGGGATTTTAGTGCTTTCTTGAAACCTCCAGGGGAGGTGCTATCTTGAAGCTCTCTTGGGAGATTGTTCCAAAGTTTAGGTAGGGACACCCTGGCAGAACGAAGGCAAAGAGATGTTTTGGCTCTGGGTATTTCAAGTAGTTTCCGATCGGTAGACCTGAGCTCTCTCCTGTTAATTTTAGTGACAAGCAGGTCTTGTAGACTTGGCGGGGGGGCTCCAGGTTGTTGTAGTTTGAAGGTCAAGCACAGTGAGGGATATGCTAGCCTGGCTTTGAGGGATGGCCAGTCTATGGCTTGGAGCACCTTGCAGTGGTGCTCCATCTGTTGCATCCCTGCTGAAAACTGGCCAACCCTATGGTATAGTGTACCCAGGTGCTACTTTTCCATGGGCCTCAGTGTCTGGAACAGGGTTGCTCCATAGAAAAGGGTGGGTAGTATTGTCCCATTCCCTACTGCCTTCCTGGTTTCCTTGTTCAGGAAGGGGCTTAGCCTGTAGAGGAGTCCCAGTTTTGGGTTTATTACCTTTGTGAGGAAATCCATGTGTTTTCTGTGAGTAACCTCCTGCTCTAGGTACATCCTCAGGTACTTGATGTTGTCTACTACCTCAATCCTTTTCCCATATAAGGTGGTGAGGGACAGGAGGTTTTATCTGTCTGGGCCAAGCTTTTTTGGGAAACATGAAGTTTTCTTTTATGTATTGTTGGAAGAAATAGAAACAATCAGTGGTGTTGGAGAGGGAAAAACAGGACATGGTTCTGTAGTGGGATAAAATATTTAAAGAGTTGAAGACATATGCATTAAAATGTTTACAGTCATAAAGATGTTGGAAGATGCACAATGTTGTAGAGAAATTGAATATTTCTGCTTCCAATTGTGAATTTTTTATTAGCAATATGTGACCTGTATTGTAGGGTTAGAGTTGATTTTTTTTTCTCATTTTTAATTTTTTAGTGGAACATACAACATGCCATGCATGGGAACATTGTCTACTTACAAAAAAGTATATCAGATTTGTAAAAATCTGGCAATGCAGCTCTCAGGCTGTTTGTTTCACTGAAGAAAAGTTATAGCATTTGATAATAACTGTCAGTTATGTACACAGTAAAGCAATGTTTTATGAGTGTTTAGTACTGCTTATTATATGAAGCATAGAAAACACAAGGACCCTGTACCCAGCAGTTTTGTAAATAATGCTCATTTTATGTAACTCAAATAAATTATAAATAGAAGTAATATCATTATAGTACTATCATACTGGATGTAGGATGTGACTGGTTGGTGTAGTTTTGAGGAAAAAAGTCAGAACCAGATCAAAAACTAGCACAGAACAGACAGACTGCAGAAATGTAATGAAAGGGGCTAAAGTGGTTGAAGAAAAAAACTGTCTCAACTCTCTTGGCAGCGACATAGCGACTGCTCCAACACTCAGCCTCTTCAAGTCCAAGCTGTGCCTCTCACTACTTGTATCCTGTGATTGCCCATCTTAACATTTGCACCATTCCAGCTGCAAATGCCCCAGCACCCAGCACTTAGAATCAGTCTTTGCACCCCTAGCACCTTACCTGTCATATTCCCTCAACAAGGCCCCAAGGCTGCACTGTCTCCCACCCTCACCCACCTCCCCCCATATCTCCACTCCTGCCCCCACCTCAACCACCTCCCATACTCCCCCTTACCCCTGCACCTCCTTCTCTCCTCGATCTCCGATGCTCACTTCCCCCACCAACCACCCCCTTCCCTTATCTCACTCATAGCTTAAGTCTTTGTACTGGTTTTTACATGTCTGTAAGTCAATGACTATATGTTTGTAACTAAAAATGATGACTGTTGCACAGGCTGACATGAAACCTTTGTAAAAGATCCTTGGCTCAAAGGGATTGTAATCCTAGATGGAAATAAATAAATAAATAGCACAGTGTGTTAAATATGTATCACAGCAAAGCAAATGAGGAGCCCATATCTACATAATAGAACTGTGCTATGAATTTAGGAGCATGTGGATAATAAATAGTTAGAGATGTTGTTTATGTAATATAACATGTTGGGAAAAATGAGTTAAAGTCCATCTGTGTTATCACAGAGCATGCAGCTTTACTTAATAAGATGGTAGTATATCAACAGCAGTTTCATCTTAATTTTATGGAGGTCATGTCATCAGGAATATATGTAAGCTGAAGTCAGGCTTTGCACTGGCAAGCAGGGTCCTTAAAGGAGGTAGCTGTAAAAGAGTGGGCCCATAAAGTTTGTAAGGGAATACAGCAGTTTTGCAAAAACAAATTTGTTGACATAAGTAGTAGTGTTTTTCAGAAAAGATGAATTATTTGATAGGTTTGGCACCAAGTAGGGGTTTTGTAAGATGGACAGCTGATATATTATAGTTGTAATGTAGCAAATACTGGATGTAGGAGGTGACTGGTTGGTGTAGTTTTGAGGAAAGAAAGTCAGAACCAGATCAAAAACTAGCAAAGAACAGACAGACTGCAGAAATGTAATGAAATGGGCTAAAGTGGTTGAAGAAAAAAAATGAAAAGGGCAAAATGGAGCTGTACATAGAGCCTGCAAAAATGTGGAAAAAGGAGCTAAGCTGGTGATCCTGAAACATGGTAGGAGCTGTTGCTTAGTGTAACACTCTCAGTTAAAAATTAAAAAAAGAAACATAGACAATTGTCTGCATTCCCATTCCTGAACACCACCCATTTCTAGAAACAGTTATATGTAAGCATTAAGGTATGACAAAGGATTATTCTGCTGTGGAATTAATGCATTGTTGGGGTGGTTGTGGCATGAAGCCAAAGGCTGAGTGCCTACAACCACACACGCATGCATTAATTCCACAGTACAACACTCCTTTGGCGTGCCTTAATGCACTTGTAAAATGGCACTCTTGTGTGCCATGTGCAATATTTGTTGATATTTGCCCCTGAAAAAGGGACCTCCAGGGCCCAGTGGGCCTACCCGGTCATTGAAATTCAATAAATAATATTTCATTATCTTTTTAATAGCAAAATGATGCTAGCAGTGACAAATAATGACACATACACAGTTTCATGCTACTTGTCATATACATTCAATAACAGCTGGTCTAGAGGCACACAATGTGCTATACATCATGGTTACTGGTGAGCAAAAAATGTGACTACTTTGTCACCATTTCATTTCTAAACTACATAGCACTCATAAACATCTCTAAACATGTAGATTTGCTGTGCTATCTTACTCACAAGATGCAGCTGTATTGCTAATAGGCTGGTGCATCATGGGTATAAATACTGATAGCTATTTGAACAGAAACTTGCATCGACATCTCTCTAGAATCTGATGTGAATTGTTATACAGAAAATTAGATTACATACGACACCAGCTCTTTTATTATGCATGCATTTTGCGTGACTACTAACAACTGATTGTATTTCTGTATTTCACATATGCCATGTGCACTCTGCAGTCCCCTACTCTTCTGGTGGGTTCCTTTATAATTAAGGCTCAACATAACACTTCCTAATTAGAACTGCAGAAGTAACATTTCATTTAACACATGCTATTTCTAAGACTAAAAATGGATTCTACCTGTTCTACAAATAAATATTTCTAAATTTTTAGTATTCTGTTTTTGCCTTTATGTGGAGTCTCTTTTGTAGCAAATGATAATCCTTTGGGTTGGTAGGTGGGAACACACAGTGCTTAGGATGCTTGGCTACATAGCACAAAATAAAGTGCTCAAATGGAGGATTTCTTGTTTTGTTAAGTGGTTATTCACAGTACTACAAGACCAACAGTGCATTACTTGGGAATTAATGTATGGCTGGCTACTATTTATTGACCAATAGAAATGTTCCATTTCAGTGCTTTCCTTTTTGCGTGTTACAAGTCTTATTAATTGTGTTCTGTTGTCAGGTAATATCAATCAATCAAGCAAGAAAGCAAACAAACAATCAGTCAATGTTTGTTTTACCAGGTGAAACATCATTGAGCAAAGACTCATTTCCAAGATGGACCTGGTCATAGGTACAAGTTAACAACAAAAAAGTAAAAGATAGCATAAAGCAACAATAGCATGAATTATATCACATAAGATACAACATAATATACATAGAGTAACAGCAGCAGACAACATCAGCATTTGTCTGACTTAAAATGACAAATTATAAGGCCATAGATTTGCAATAGGAATGTTAGAGATAGGCAGAAATAGCAGCATAATAAGAATATAAAATAGCAACATGTGTAGTTTGTGTTAAGAGCAGATAGGTGAGTCATTATAATGAACAGAAGTTTTCATGGAGAAGTGTGATAAAGCATGTAAAATAAATCCATTCAAAATCAATATCCAGTAATCTTTCTTAAAGCCATATAATCTGTGGTGAAATGTGCTGAAAACTGATTCACAGTTACAGAGTTTCAACATGTTTCTTGTTGTTACAGATATGCAAAACACAGAATGGAAACAATGTTTCAGGCTCAGTTTACATAATGTAGAACACTGCAGGGATAAAACTTTAAAATGGTAAAATAAGTTGTTTCCTGGTAATAGATGGAGACAATAATGTTCTAATATCTGAAAGATATAACCAGAAAACGTAATAGAAGCAATGCAGTGTATATATGTCTGTAGTAGGTTCTGCCCACATTCTCGTAAGGGTGTTAATTATTTTCCAGTGTTGTTGGTGTATGATTTTGATGTCCAAATGTGGGAGAGTGAACCTATTCCAGTCTTGGCAGTATACAACACTTATTTCTTATGTGTTTGTTAATTTGTTTATAATCTTCCCAACATCATTATTTATTAGCACATTAAAGACAAGGTAGAGGGTTCAGATGAAATGTAACAACATGTAATATTTAGACACAGTGCAGCATGTATTATTCATTAGTGCTGTACTTTTTCAACATTATTTTTAGTGATAGTAAGTGCAAGAAAACAGGATCTTTGCTTCTAAAGAGGTATTTTTTTTCCTGTTTGCTTCTCCATACCCTAAGTTATAATGGGCTGCTTGTGATATCACAGTTACTCCCATGGCAACAGACTGTGATGTTTCAACAAATGATTATGAGTCAAAGTGGGAAGTAAGCTATAGGGACAAATGAAATATGAGGTGTAAAGATCATGTATGCATGCACATGTTACAGTAATAAATAATTTGCAGAAGAAATCTATATAATATATATGGAAATTAAGCTGAAATGAACTTATATATTATGTATTTCAAAGTTTTCTTTGAGGGGTACTCAGCTCTGTAATACTGATTTTCTGAATATCAGGATCAGCAGTATTTTCTATCTGTTTCTTTCTATTTGTGTCCATTTATTTTGTTCCCCATTGCTTTCACACATCAGCATTATTTATCAAATGGCAGCATCATTTATCCTTCATCAGTTATATTGCACCAACAATGCACACATGTATTTTTGAGTACAGTAATGTAAGTTGGTTAGAGCTGTACTCAATTCATGAAATGATGTTTGCAGTGGAGGTGTGGTACTATGGGACTGAAGTGCAGAAAATCATCAAAATATGCAAATCTTATGAGAATGAAAAAGATGTCATGTAATAATAATAATGAAAAGTCAAGGGAAAAAAGCAGCAGAATATAAACTAAAAATAGCAAAGGTGTAATTAGTGGCAGTTAAGTTATCGATTGTGATATGTAGCTGTATGTGGTTTGAGAAGTGTGATGAAATGTGTAAATAAACAGCTCAACATGAGGATTCAGATATCTGTATTGCATGCACTTTATCTGTGGTAAAGTGTGCTGAAAACTGATATAGTGTTTATGTGTATCAATATGTTTTTGAGTTAAACAAACAAAGATTGGACCTTTCAAATCTAGGCTCCATCTCTCTCTGTCTGCCTCCAGTACCTATGACTGCCACGCCCTGCCAGTCTAGCTGCTGCCCCGTCCTTACCCCGGCATCACAACAAGCACTTCCATCTCTCCCCACTCCACCCTTTCTCCCCCCCTTACAACTCCTTGCCTTCACTTCTGAATATGTTGACAATGCCTCTCAGCAGTTTACCTTCCCCATGTCCTAACCATGTTCCTGTATCTGTTGCTCTCCTATGACCTTGAATGTTAATGGCGTACCAAATATGGATGCATCTCTCCTGTATCTGTTTGCATAGCTATTAAACATGCAAGTTATTTACAGTTCATGTTTTTTCCACAATTGTCTACACCTACCACGCAAAACTGCTCTTAACCTGATTAAGCTGTTATCACTGCCAAACCTACTGCTGTACCATTTACATTTCTGTTGTACTTTGTACTGTTAAAGCTTTGTTGTGCTGTACTCACTCTGATGTGGAATCTTTGTAAAAGAGCCTTGGCTCAAAGGTACTTGTAATTCTAAATAAATAAATAAAAATAAATAAACAAATCAGCAACACACATACTAGAAAGTTGTGTCAGGTTCAATTTAGATATAGTAGTGTGTAACAGCACTGCAGGGATAGAAGTTTCAAAATTTTCAAAAGCACCAGTGTTGGTAATACATGTAGAAATACATTTTTAGATATCTTTAGAATTAAAAAAAATGCAGTTTCATGTCATGGAAAATTTTTTTGGGGGGTCAAATTATTTTAATCATTGGCACAGTACTTGGGGAACAGAGACAATTGATGATAAAGTGTATTTTTTAAGTTTGAGAAGTATGTAATAGATGTAAGTGTAGCAATGTTATAAATGAGACAGGAGAATGAATAATGATTGATTAAGTGCCTAGAACTCTTTTTTTAATATAATCAAGTTTATAAGTGGCAAGTAGGTAGGGGACAGTGTTTTGAATGTAGTAGTAGGATAGATTTCTTAGAATAAATAAATGCTGTCTTGCAAATAAGAAACATTTGTAAGGGATACATTAGCAAAAAAGTGATATTTACATATTGTTAAAATCAAGTCTGATTTAAGGGTAATTCAACAGACAAAGGCATAGTAGAAAGGAACTGAATTGCTAATTAGAGCTCTCAGACTATTAGTCACCAAGGAGAAGTACTTTACAGTCTCTTCAGGAACTTTTATTCTCAGAAGTGTGAAATGCATATGACAAGTGGAAGATGTCAAGTAATGACAAAACATGGGGTTTTCTTTCATGTATGGTTGGAAGAAATAGAAAGAAATCAGTGATGTTGAAGAGGGGAAAACAGGACAGGGTTTTATAGTGGGATCACACATTTAAAGTTTTGATTTCATATGCATTAAAATGTTTACAGTTATAAAGATGTTGGAAGATGTACAATGTTGAAGAGAAATTGAATATGTCTGCTTACAATTGTGAATTTTGTATTAGCAATAAGTGATCTGTATTGTAGGGTTAGAGTTGATGATTTGATTTTTATTTTCATTTTTTAGGTGTAACATACATGTCATGCATGGGAACATTGTCTATGTGTAAAGAGTATATCACATTTGTAAAAATCTGGCAATGCAGCTCTGAGGCTGTTTGTTTCACTGAAGAAAAGGTATAGCATATGGTAATAACTGTCAGTTATGTTCACAGTAAAGCAATGTTTAACAAATGCATAATACTGCTTATTATATGAAGCATAGGAAACACAAGGACCCTGCACCAAGCAGTTTTTTTTTAAATAATGTTCCTTTTAAGTAACTCAAGTAACTCATAAATAGAAGTAATATAATTACAGCACAGTGTGTTATAAATGTATCACAGTAAAGCAAATGAGGAGCCCATATCTACTGGACAGAAATGTGATATGAATTTAAGAGCATGTGAATAATAAATAGATATATTGTTTTCACAATATAACATGTTGGGAAACATGAGTGAAAGTCTGTCTCTGTTATCACTGAGCACACAGCTTTACTGAATAAGATCCTAGTAAGTCAATGGCAGTTGCATCTTAATTTCATGGAGGTCATGTTATCAGGAATATGTGCAAGCTGAAGTCAGTTGTACTGTCAAGAAGGATCCTTAGAAGAAGTACTTGTAATGGAGTGATCCAATAAAGTTTGTAAAGGAATACAGCAGTTTTGCAAAAACACATTTGATGAAATAAGTAGTACTGTGTTAGAAAAAGATGAATTATTTGATAGGTTTTGCACAAAGTAAGGGTTTGTATGATGGATATTTGACATATTAAAGTTGTAATGTAGCAAATACTAGACGCAGGAGGTGACTGGTTGGTGCAAGTTTGAGGAAAGAAAATCAGAACCAGATCAAAAACTGGCATAGAATAGACAGACTGCCGAAATGCAAGGACAGTGGCTGAAATGGCTAAAGAAAACAATTAAAAAGGAAAAATTGAGCTGTAAATTGAGCCTTCAAAAATGTGGAAAAGGGGCTAATGTGGAGATCCTGATACACAGTAGGAGCTGTAGCTCTGTGTAACACTCCTGGTTAAACAATTAAAAAAAAGAAACACAGGGAATTGGTTGCATTCCCATTCCTAACCACCCCTTCCCCTTTCTAGAAACAGTTACATGTCATATTAGTTGTGTTCTATGAGGGATAAAGGTGTCGGTTAATATCAATGAATAAAATGAATCTGTCTTTATTTTACCAGGTGAAACATCACTGAGCAAAGACTCATTTCCAAGATGGACCTGGGCATAGGTACAAGTTAACAACAGTATAGTAAAAGATAACATAAAGCAGCAACAGCATATCACATAAGACACAGCATAATATACATAAAGTAACAGCAGCAGAGAACACCAACATTTGTCTAAGTTAAAATGACAGTTTATAATGTATTTTATATTTTATTCTTTGATAACTCGGCAAGGCCCACTAGGCACAGGTGTCTGTTTTCAGGGGCAACCCAGGAGCACTGGAGAGGTTAAGTGACTTGGTCAGAGTCACACAGTTCGCAACTGGGGTTGGGGAATAAAACCCAGGTCTGTCTGCTGAATGTACCATGCTCATTCACAGCTCATTACTCTAACCTCTAGGCTATACTGTCAGCCCCAAATGGCTGTAGATTTGCAATAGAGATGTTAGGGGTAGGCAGAAATAGCAGCATAATAAGAATAAAAAATTGCAAGTGAGTCATTATAATGTGCAGAAGAAAGTTTTCGTGGAAAAGTGTGGTAAGGCATATAAAACAAACAGCTCAAAATGAATATCCAGTAATCTTTATTAAAGCCATCTAATTTTAATTAAATGTGCTAAAAACTTATACAGTGTTACAGAATTTCAATATGTTTCTTAATGTTACAGATGTATAAAACACAGAATGGAAACAATGTTTTGGGCTCATTTACAAAATGTAGAACACTGCAGGGATAAAACTTTTATGTCTGTAAAATAAGTTGTGCCATAGTAATGGATGGAGACATTAATATTCTAATATCTGTGAGAGATATAACCAGAAAATGTAATAGAAACAATCCACTGTCTATATGTCTGTAGTAGCTTCTGCCCAAATTTTTTAAGGGTGTTACTTGTTTTCCAGTATTTTTCGTATAGTTTTCGGTGTACAAATGTGACAGAGTGAACCTATTCCAGTCTTAGCAGCATCCAACACTTATTTTTTATGTGTTTGTTAATTTATTCTTTACAATCTCCCTATCATCATTATTTACTAGCACAATAAAAACAAGATAAAGGGTTCAGGCGAAATGTAACAAAAAATAATATTTAGACACAGTGCAGCATGTTTTGCTCATTGGTGCTGTATTTTCCCTATTATTATTTAGTGATATAAAGTGCAAAAAAATAGGATATTTGCTTCTAAAGAGGTACTTTTTTCCTATTTGCTTCTCTATACCTGAAGTCATAATGGGCTGCTTGTGACATCACAGTTACTCCCATGGCACCATTCTGTGATGTTTCAAATTGTGAGTTGAAGTGGGAAGTAAGCTATAGAGACAAATGAAATATGAGGTATAAGGATCATGTATGTATGCACATGTTTCAGGAACAGATAATGTGCAGGAGAAAGTGATATAGTATATATGGACAGGAAGCTGAAATTAACTTAATTAATATATTTAAAAGACAAAGAACCTCTGTGCACAAACACTGAGGCAAGGGTTACCCCAAAGGGCATTTGGCTGGGATACCAAGTTTCAAGAAAATACATTTTTAATTAATATATAGTAACTGGTCAGCAATTTTTTTCCATTACTTGACTGAGTCATAATTTGCTGTTACAATCAGTGGGTTATAATAGCAAACATGCTCCAAGTCACTCAAACACAGCCACTAATTTGCTAGTCACTTCCTTCTGGGTAGGCTAAATGGTTTCGCAAACATGGTGGCTCCTTACTCGCATAGCGAGGAGCTGCCAGACCTAGAGTACTCGTTGCTTTTCTTTTTTGGAAAAATAAATAAAACACTCCGTAAAAATAACATGAGTATATCTGGTTGATCCTACCATTCACAAACTGTCACGGAGAACTGCATCAGACGATGTCTCCGACTCTCGCTCAGAGAGGTGAGATCGCAATCATGATCTAAATTTAAAGTCTATCAGAAGTAAAACTACATGTGCATAAAACTTTACAAAGAAAAATGTAAAATATAAAAACTGTCTCAGAAAGACAGAGACAGACTAGAGAGAGAGAAAGAGAGTGTGTGTGTCCGTGTGTGTCAGACTCAGTACTCAGGGCTGGCAAAAATTAGTGCCCAGCCATTATAAATAATAAAAGATGAGGAAGTGTGCTTAAATTCAAAACTAATGGTTGCCGTTGGTATGGGATGCTTTAATAAACCCCTCAGCCTTTACCCTCGGGGTTTATGTAGCATCCCACACTTCAGGCAACCATTTATTTCTCGTTAATTACACTTCCCCCTCCATTATTGTATATGTATTTCAAAGTTTTCTTTGAAGGGTATTCAGCTCTGTAATATTGAATTTCTGAATATCATGATCAGCAGCAATTGCTATCTGTTTCTTTCTGTTTGTCTCCAATTATTTTGTTCCCTATTACTCTTCATACATCAACATTATTTATCAAAATTTTGCTTTAATTTATTCTTCGTTTTTTATAATGACCTCCAGGGCTGCAACTTCAGTTTGACTCTGTCATTTGCAGTGTTTGGACCTGTGATATATGTGGCTTGGAGTACATGAATGAAATAATTAAGTATTATTATATTAAAGTGGTTGGCAGCATTAGGAGTATTGGGCTTAACAGTGCAGCACTGCAGTCCAACCATATGCCAGTGCCATCAGCCAAGAGGAAGACAATGTCTTGCAATGAAGGAGGCAGTACAATGTAGAGGGTAACTGAACTGAGTTGCAAATGTGAAGACTTGGGCTATCTCATATTAAGTCCCACCTGCAATCAATGTGACCATGAGCAAGTCACTTAATTTCCTTGTGATTTCAGATTGCAAATGGAAACCAGATCTGAGGTAGCATGACAGAACTTTTGACAAGTACCCTCCTCACTTTAATAGGTTATGGACCATACAACATTCTGATTCAGGGGATAGAGCTATTTTGGCCACGGTTTTAAAATGTATTTTATAACAGTACTGGTGTTCGGTTTTGGTTTACAGACACCAGGGACAATTTGTACTAAGAACATCTACTGCATTAATATGCTTTTAGAATGTGCATGTAAAAAGTTGCACTTCAGGACAGCACTTGCTGGCAGACACAAGTACTTAGGGTGGATATACTTCTGGTTGGTGGCCACTTTAACTGCCATTCAACCATAAAGAAAATATTACCAGAAAATGGTAACTAGATCACTTTCTTGATACACGGGGGCATTTTAGAGTAAATGATTAAAACATATGTGCCTAGAGGCACACTCCAAACTGGTGTTCTAAAACAGAGGGACAAAGCTGACAATGCCCCTTTAAGTAACATAACATGTTGTTAAACATGAATCATGGTCAGTTTTTGTTATCCCTGAGCAGGCAGCTTTATTTAATAAAATGGCAGTAAATTGTAATGTGATGGAGGTCCTGTTATCAGGAATATCTGTAATCTGATTTTAGGCTTTGTATTTACAAGCATGATCCTTAAGGAAAGGGTTCTGATAATGGGATACTTCAACATGCTGGATACAGATTGGTCAATACCAGCAGGAACATCTGTCAGAACTAGACACATGGTGGATTCCCTGCAGAGGGAGGGCCTCAAACAACTGGTACGACAACCCACAAGAGACAGGGCTATCTTAGTTCTAGTACTGACTTACAGGGAAGGGATCACAGGTCTCCAGGTAGAAGATCACCTGGGGACCAGTGACCATAACATGGTATTGTGCAATTTGGCCACTACAACTGAATCATCCCATTCCAAGGCAAAAATATGGGACTTCAGAGGAGCTGACTTTGATAAGATGACCAACAGAGTAAAGCTAGTCCTGGAAAAAGAAACACAGGTGAGGGGGTACAGGCAACCTGGGCAGGCGTTAAGGATGCAATACTTGAAGCAACATCCCATTGTGTTAGACAGAAAAGGAAGTGCAAAAGAAGAAGAAAACGACTTTGGTTCTCAAATATTGTAGCAGAAAAGGTCAGAGCCAACAGTCTGGCTTTCAGGACATATAAGGAAACACAGCAGGATGAAGATAGGGAGGCATACCAAACTGTCCTAAGGGAAGCAGGGAAGACAGTAAGGCAGGCAAAGTCCCAAACGGAGGAAACATTAGCATGAACAGAAAAAGAAGGTGACAAGACTTTCTATAGATAAATTAGTGAAAGTAAAAAGTCCAGCGGGGGTACTGCTAAGCTCAAAGGAGAAAAGGGTGTGTGTGAGGAGGAGGACCCTGTAAAAGCATCTATCCTAAATAGATACTTTTGCTCAGTATTAACTGAAGACACGGTAGGGCAGGGCCCACAGCTCAGCACCATTGACACGGGGGGAGGGAGGTGAGCACTACTCTCTTCACAAATCAAAGGGTCCTACAAGAGTTCACTAAGCTCAGGGTGGACAAGGCAATGGGACCTGATGGCATACATCCCAGGGTACTAAAGGAGCTAAGGGTGGAACTAGCAGAGCCATTAGCAGAACTGTTTAGTGAGTCTCTGAGCACAGGAGAGGTCCCAGAAGACCGGAGAAGGGCTCATGTGATCCCGCTCCACAAGAGAGGTAGCAGGAAGGAGGAAGGGAACTACAGACCAGTCACTCTTACCTCAGTAGTGGGTAAGATTATTGAGGCACTCTTTAAGGAAAGGATAGTGCAACACCTGGAATCCATAGGGGCACAGGATCTAAGACAGAATGGGTTTACAAAAGGAAGGTCCTGTCAAACTAATCTCATAGATTTCTTTTTACTAGATAACCAGAGTGGTGGACTACGGGGGAGCAGTTGATGTCATCTACCTTGACTTCAGCAAAGCTTTCAACACTGTTCCACATAGAAGATTGATAAATAAGCTGGGTAAGCTTGAGGTGTGTCAGAAGTTGGTCAACTAAGTGGAAAATGGGTTGACAGGCAGAAAACAGAGAGTGGTGGTAAATGGCATACAGTCAGAAGAGATGCAAGTCACACGTGGGATACCTCAGGGATCAGTCCTGGGGCCAGTCCTCTTCAATATCTTCATAAGTGACATTGCAGATGGACTAGAGGATAAGATTTGTCTGTTTTCAGATGACACCAAGATCTGCAACAGAGTAGATGATCCAGATGGGGTGAGCAGAATGAGAAGAGATCTGGATAAACTAGCAAAATGGTCAAAAGAGTGGCAACTGGGATTTATTGCAAAGAAGTGCAAGATCATGCACATAGGGAAGAGAACCACTGAAACCACCTATAGGCTGGGAAGGGAGCTGCTGACAGTCACAAAGGAAGAAAGTGACTTTGGAATCATCATCACTGATTACTTGAAATCATCCATGCAGACCTCTAAAGCAGTAGGTAAGGCTATGGGGATGTTAGGGTGTATTAGTAGGGGTAACACAAGTCATAAGAGGGAGGTAATAATCCCTCTTTACAAGACACTGGTTAGGTCACATCTGGGGTACTGCATGCAGTACTGGAGGCCACACCTTCACAAGGACATTAACCAAACTGAGGCAGTCCAGAGAAGGGCAACCAAAATGGTGCAGGGACTGCATCAGAAGACATATGTGTTTGTGTATCGTATGCAAATACGGAAATGTGGAATTGGAAATGGTTAATGTTCTTCTTAGGCATATCTCTGTCTCTCTGTCTTTCTCTCTCTCTCTCTCTCTCTCTAGAATATATATATATATATATATATATATATATATATATATATATATATATATGAGACAAAGAACCTCTTGTGCAAACACTGAGGAAGGTTACCCCCAAAGGGCATTCGGCTGGGAAGCCAAGTTTCAAGAAAATACAAAATCACATATGCTCACACAATGCAAAGCATCATGGGCTGCACATGCAAATCACCACAGAATATTATGCTGGTTCAACTTAAAGCAGAATTGCAAGTGCCGACGCACCATAAAATTCTGCTTCAAGTTGAACCAGCATAATATTCTGTGGTGATTTGCATATGCAACCCATGATGCTTGTATCAGTGAGCATGTGTGATGATATATATATATATATATATATATATATACACACACACACACACATATACACATACATACATACATCATACATACATGTATATAACCCTACCACATATGAAATGCATGAGCAGTTAAGCATTGCTTTTACAATTTTACAATTCCACTTTCCATTTCAAACAGTATTACAGACTTGGAATATGACAAACTCTGTCTTCCCAATATGATATATATATATATATATATATATATATATATATATATATAATGGTAACACGGTAGTGCTACCATAGTTAGGGTTGAGGGGCCATTTACATGTTAAACCTAAAATGTTGCACCTTAATAACTTTGCAACCGTTCAACAGATTTGCCTGAAATTTGGAATACACGATCAAGAACCATACGTCTTGGGATCTGCCAACTTTTGTACTGTTCGGGTATACTGCTATGGAGTTATTAAGCGTGATCTGCATGTGTGTTTATGCTTTTTTGGAATTTTTGGCTCATCTCTACAGGTTGCATGGTTTACGCGACCGGTCTGAAATCTTCAGGGAACTTGCGGCCATGGTCTCCAATGTGCCTTTTGAAGATTTCATGAAAAAATATTAAACGGTTCAAAAGTTATTCAAAAACAATTTCCCATTATAAGTCAATGGGAAGGGATAACAAAAAGTTTGACAGTGTCACAAATGCAGTTTTTGCTTTCGTAAATGGCCCTTTTACTGTCGCAAATCTGCCATTTTGTTTTCAGTTGGTCATCAGAAAAATGTTTGGCATTTAAATTTGGGACCCTCTAGCAACCTAATTATTTTTGTATTCACTTAGTTGGACCCTGAGGATACTAGGCATGTCTTTATTTTTGGGTAAAACACCCCAGAAATATGTTTTTCCAATTTCTGGAAAAAGTACTTTCACAAAGTACTTTCACATTTGTGACAGTGTCACATGAATTTGCGAAAGCTTTCATAAAGTTCAACAGTACCTAACGCTCATCCCATTCTCCTATACCTCTGCTTCTTCACACATCTGATGGGGTTTGAGTTAGGGCTGGCAACCCCAACGCGCACCCTGATGCCGGTTGGGTGTGTGAGTGAGGGGTCCAAGGGGGGCTTTCAACCCTAACACCAAATTTCCTCACTTTTGTCACTGTGGGAGAACCCTAACTAATGCATTAAATGAAGTTTTTTGCCTCTAATATATATAATAGATAAACCATTCTGAGGTGTGCGATCATGCTCTGATATATGCATGCCTTGGAGTGCATCAACCACCCAAGGTATGCATATATCAGAGTGCAACTGCACATCAGAGTGGTTTATCTATTTTATAAAATGTTAAAATTGTTTTTTAGGGTAAAAGTGCAGGTGTGCAGTCACCCTCTGATGTACTCATGGTCACCTGATAGTGTTTGTCCAATACTGTTGCTTTAACTGACCATTTATGTATCACCCATTTTATAAATATATATCCCCTGCTAGCAGATAGATGCATGTTTGATGCCAGTAAAAATATTTAAAATTTTGCCGGCCTGGTGGTGCTGAGGATTGAGGCACTGGACATCATACTTGCGCCACACCAGTGACCCAAGTTCAGGAACAAGCCCAGGTCATTGGGGGTCAGTGGGGAAGGAGAGTATTGAACATCCAGAGCACAGCTCTCCTATCCTTGGAAGGAGGGGGGTACTGGCTTGGCACTTGACTGGTCTCTGGCAGAAACCGGAGGCACAGCAAGGGCAGAGCATACAGAGAGGGTGGGGGAGTGTTGGATGTCGGCAGAGATGCCTTGACATCAGGGTGCATGCCACTGCCTCAGAACAGGGAAAAAGACACCAAAGCACCTAGGGGAAGGAGCGCTGAGCATAGACACTAATGACTTCTGCCTGCCTGACCATCGGAGGGACCCAACAAAATTTGAATACTCGGGGTGTATGGACCCCACCTTGTACCCTCCTGGGGGGGTACATCCACAGCTCCATGTGGGGTCTACGGAAATTTAGGAAAGGCAGTAAGTGGGGTAATGCTCATGGCATCTCACGACTGAGTGGGGGTCCAGTGTAGGGGAAGAGAAAAACTGCGATTTCAAAAAAAATTAATTTTTAAAATGTAATGGTGTTACAGAAAAAAATTATACTTCCATTGGTTTGTGCATGGAGAGATGCAAGAGAGGGGAAAGTGCTTTATAGCAGCCATGCAGAACGCAGGACATGCTTGCACAATTTATAAATGTTTCTGGGTTTTTTTTCTCCTGCACTAACAATTGTACATATATGGGGGTCAAAAAGAGGGCTGGGTTTGGAGGAGAGGGAAGGGGGTGATATGGAAATTTGTATCCAATGTAATGTACTGACATCCTTCTTTGGTCTCTTATATTAAGTATTGCATTGAGGCTGACTGTAAATAATAAATAAATAAAGCATATTTAATTAAAAAAAAGGGGACATGCTTGCACAAGTAATGTAAAATGATTGAGATTCCAGTTTGGGGAACAGGAATGGTGGTTAAACATACAGGTCAGTTGAACTGAAACTTGAGGAAAAATGGAGGGTAGCAAGGTAGATGACAGTTGTAATACTCAGACAGGCATTATACTAATGTGACAGTTAACCAGAAACACAAATGTACTGCAGGATATGCTATTTTGGGCCACACAAAATAAAAAGTAACAAATAGGAAAGTCAGTGAATGTTTTTCGGTGAGAGGTAGGCCATCTGCAGCATGGAGTTGTAAATATGTACTGTTAATAGATTGGTTTCAGATTTGTAGGACAATTAAACTTTTTATACAATTTTTTAATGCTCTGTAAAACAAACATTTCTGTGTTTCATTTGTAATAAGGTAGTCAGAAGAGCACATCAGGGCAGTAAGTTTTCTTGTTTCTGCAATGCTGTGTTTATTGATCAAAAATGTTTGTCTGCACTTTTCCTTATTCTGTAAGATATTTAGGTTCCCTTATACGTTTTGAAATCCAGTGCTGAAATATGTAGTAGAAGGAGAATTTTTTTACTTTCCATAGCCCAGTCTATCTCCCCTATCTATACGGTTAATGAACCAGAAAGTATTCTGTATTATTAGAAGTGCTAAGAAAAGTAGAATAAATATTCAACTTTTTTGTATCAGTATTAAACTAGTATTATACACGTGACTTAACACCTATAAACATAGTACTCATTGTATTGTTTTGCACTCAGCAATTTAGTATTACCATATATTGCAATGTGTAAGCTATAACATTTATTGGGAGCTCAGTCTTGGGCTGCACTGTTTAACAAAGTGCACTGCAATCGAGTGCTCTAGCTATCACCCTACTGGGTGTAACAGTTTCAGCGCTCTCTAGAGTTCATCTACACTCCTATCATGAAGCAGCCTAATTGTGTATATAGAAGGAAATAACCTGTGGCATGGTGAGGAAAAGGCTCCTAGCCAATGAATCTCATATACTCTGTCCATACCTCTCAACTGTACCACATTAGGAGGAACGTTCCTCATTTTACTTCACAAAAGCTCCCTGTTCCACATGGTTAGGACTTGTTCCATATTCAAAGTCAACAATTTAAAGCAAACATCCATAGTAAATGATGCAAAAAACATATTATTCAATTAATAACAGACTTTCTGTACACAAATGCAACATGTTAATAGTGTTTTGAGCTTCTTAGGTAAAGATTTGATTATGTGTTCCACATTTTGCCCATTTGTTCCACATTTTGACAGGCAATGTTCCACATTTGGGGGACAAAAGGTTGAGAGGTATAACTCTGTCTGTTTCATGTTTTTTGACTATCTTGACTAACCTGTAACATTTCAAGCCAGTAGGAATAGTGTGCCTAATGTACAGTGTCCTTTAAAAGGAACTTGACTCTTTTACCATCAATCTGTGTTTCTCTTTTTCTCTCTTTCCCTCTCTGTCTCTTCATTTGGGAAGACAGAGGGCTTCATATTCTAGAACTGTAATACTGTTTGAAATGGAAAGCTGAATTGTAAATGCAATGCTTAATTGTTTATGTATTTCACATGTGGAAGGGCAAGTAGATGATTAAAAACAAAAATGTTCAATTTAGCAGCATATTTTGCAATGTATATGCTGTAACAGTTATTGGGGGCTCAGTCTTGGCCTGCCCTTTTTAATGAGGTGCACTGCATTTGAGTGCTATAGCTACCACCCTACTGGGTGGAACAGTTTCAGCGTACTCTAGTGTGTATCTACACTCCTATCGTGAGGCATCCTAGTGGTGTAGATAGTAGGAAGGATCCTGTGGCATATGTTCACTGAATGACACAGCAGTGGGTAATCTCTCCATGCTAGTCCGTCATTTGACACTCTATTTATCTATATGCTTTTATAGAAAAAACATAGTTGTTCTCAGAGTAACACAGCAGAACTTAATCTTTCTGTTTCCATTTCTTAGTCCTTCTTTCTCTCACTCTCTCTCTCTCTCTCTCTCTCTCTCTCACACTCACTCATTTTCTCATGCAGCATATCTCTGTCTTTCTTCTTCCCTCTTTGTGGGTATCTACATTGTCTTACTGAATACAGGTCTCAGTATGGAAACCGGGGATTGCAGTGTGTACTGTTATGAATATATCAAGCGGAATTTTACTGTTGTATTTTTAGATGGCTATCATGGGATCCCCAGCAGGCCTAATGTGTTGTGTTTGACAGCTATATATATATAGACCGAGAGAGAAAGAGGCTGAGACATATGTCACACACAAAAAGTGTATTTTATTAAAAGTCAGTGTAAGGGTAATAGCCCTAAATTTTAATTTTGGGTTTCCCATTTTCTGATACCCCTGTATGGCATATCTTCTTCTGCTAAACATCCCACCCTCCTTCCAAAATGTCTGTTTGTACTTTTCCTTATTATGTAATATATTTAGGTTCCCTTATAAAGGTTGAAATACGCAGTAGAAGGAGAAATTTTTGCTTCCCATATCCCAATATATCTCCCCTTTCTATGCGGTAAATGAACCAGAAAGTATTCTGTATTATTAGAAGTGCTAAGAAAAGTAGAATAAATATTCTACATATTTTGTATCAGTATTAAAACCAGTATTGCACTCATGACTTGCCACCTATAACATAGTACTCATTGTACTGTTTTGAACACAGCAATTTAGTGCTAGTATACTTTGCAATGTGTAAGATATAACATTTATTGGGGGCTTAGTCTTGGCCTGACTGTTTAACAAGGTGCACTGCAATCAAGTGCTCTAGCTATCACCCTACTGGGTGAAAAAGTTTCAGCGCCCTCTAGTGTGCATCCACACTCCTATCATGAGGCATCCTTGTGGTGTACATAGTAGGAAGGATTCTGTGGGATGGTGAGAGAAAGAATCCTTGCCCATGCATCTCGTATACCCTGTCTGTTTCATTTCATTAACTATTTTGACTAACCCTAAACATTTCTAGCCATTAGCAATAGTTAGCCTAAATTACCATGTCCTACAAAAGGAATTTAACTGTTAACATCTATCTGTGTTTCTCTTTTTCTATCTTTCCCTGTCTCTATCTCTTTATTGAAGAAGATAGAGAGTTTCATATTCTAGAACAACAGTACTGTTTGAAATGGAAAGCTGGACTGTATATGCAATGCTTAACTGCTTATATATTTCACATGTGGGAGGGCAAGTAGTTGATCTCTTCATGTCTCTGTTTTAAAATGAGTGACAAAGACAGTTTCACTTTTGCAATGCAGTACACTTTTCAGTACTGGAAGTGGAGACTGATATATTGCAGTTTAATTATTTAGTAGCTTCCAAATGGTTTGATAGGTCTAGGCAGGTAACAAGACAGGAGCATAGAAGGGGGTAGCAAAATTAAATAGTTGCATACAAGTTAATAAGTTCATTTGTAATACCTCCACTTGATGTACATTGTCTGTAATGCATTACTGTTAAACTCAACTATTGTATGTATACCTGCCACCTCTGTAACCCCTCCCCCCAGGTCGTACCGTGAGATGAGCATCTTGTTGCTCAGCGTGCCTTTCCTGGTGAAACATTTTCAATAAATAAATAAATGAATAACAGCTGTTCACTGAATGGCATAGCAGAGGGTAACCTCTCTGTACTAGTCTGTCGTCTGACACTCTATCTGTATGTTTTTATATACAAAAGTTGCATTTGTTCACAGAGTGACACAGCAGAATTTAATGTCTCTGTTTATGTCTCTCTCTGTCCTTTTCTCTGTCTCACTCTCTCTCTCTCTCTCTCTCTCTCTCTCTCTCTATCTTTTTCTCCAACTCTCTCATGCAGCATAAGTCTTTCTTTTTGTCTCTCTGTGGGTGTCTACATTGTCTTACTGAATACAGGTCTCAGTGTGGAAACCCGGGATTGCAGTATGAGCAAAACTGGGGTTCCCTGTACTGTATCTGTGAAGAAGATGAGACACATTTTATTGTTGTAGTTTTGGATGGCTTAATGGGATCCTCAGCAGGCCTAATATGTTGTGTTTGATAAACACATAAAGACAGAAACATGCTAAGACAGATGTCATACACAGAAAGTATATTTTCTCAAAGGTCACTGCAGGGTAAGTGCCCTAATTTTTTATTTTAGGTTTCCCATTTGCTTATACCTTTGTATATCATATCTTCTTCAGCTAAATATTCCACCTTCCTTACATGTGTTCCACACACAGTGTGTTCGGTATGTGTGTAATTGTTTGTATTAACACTCCCACTCACCCCCAACATCCCCTCTGTGTAATATGTTTTATTCATCTGAAAGGAACAGCTTCATTAAGACAAAGTGGTTCCGAATAATTGAGATGCAGTCTATGTGCTGAGATGACAGCAGGTTAATCTTGGAATGCTGGCAGGTATATGTATGTACATGCTTCACTTTACAACATGACCTACTTCAGCCTGCAATCATTGCATTATACCAACCATCAAATGTTCCACTATCACAACCATTACATTTACTAACATCTATTATAGGACACTTATCTACAAATCACTACATTATTGTTGGAGACTTCAGTGTGGACACTGCAGCACCTAACCCTGCACAACAGACACTCCAAACCTACATGTACACACATCACTGCACCCAGTTCATTACCAACTACACAACAGATTGCCAACCAACCTTAGATCACATTTACACAACACTTCCACTTCAACAATATGGTACTTCAGAGTCATACTTCAGTGATCATAAACCAGTATGGTTTCAAATATAATAATCTTCCCTTGTCTTCTCTTTCTTCCTTCACAGATGTATACTGTCATGCAATTAACTGGCATGCGCTCTGCAGAATCTTCCCAGAGGGTGGCAGTCAAATGCTATATTATTTAAAAAAGTGCCATCACCCAATGCAAGACCAATCAGCAACAACAATGGACACTTTACCACCTGGTTCTAGCTGATGAGACCCAAGCCATAAGAGCTTGATGCTGCACTGTTGATAATTATGACACAATAATGCCACTGAGTGGCTACTTACATTATAACATTATGCTATGAAATGGAATTGTTTTACTAAACAAATTCACAAGATTTCCAAATATTAATCCCTGCCCCCATCCCATTGGACACACAAGTATCTGCTAATTAGTTACTCGACCTACCTCCCCTCCCAGTAACTCCAATTAAAGAAGCAAAAGGAAAATCCTCTAAAAACTATTGTTACCATTGCTGGAAGTATAATCGAGGTATGTATCCTGCTATGACATTGCAACATCCCTCCTTCCCCTTTTCTCATTCCTTCAGTGTTTATTACCAGATCTTTCAGGTGCTGAAATAACATTTGCTTACTTCCCTTTCACAATTCTTGCACAACTCCAATATCATTCACCATTTCTTTTTTCACCTACCTGCTACCTTCTTACGACTTGCTCACATTTGTTACTGCACATTACTATACTACACCTTTTACTCTTTTTCCAACCTATTCTTCTGTTACAGCCTGCTGTACAGCCACTACCCACAACCATTGTATTATCAAACCTCACACACTACTTTACACCTTACATTTCCACTACTACTGAGTACCACATCTATATACTTCTTCATTCAAACCTACTTTGTAATCTTACCTCCTCAACAATAACTCTACATATGCAAATTCCACTTGTTCCCTGTTGAGTGGGGTTATATATTACCAACAAACATTTCCATATGATTCACCTCTATCTGCTTTCTTAGCCACCATTACTTACTTTCAACTGTTAGGCTTGCCTTACAACTATGTTACTGGTTTTCCAACATTTTCTCTTCCTATTTAAACAACCATTGTGTTGCCTACTTGCATCAACTTCTTTGTTCCCATTTTTTTACCACATTCATTGAGACTGCTCATAATTGCATTTTTCCCTTCAATACTAGGTATCATTATAGTTACATTAAGACAGCATTCCACATCTGCCTCCAATGACTGCTTCTATAGATTAATAATTATACAATATGAACCTGTTCAGAAGAGAGTAAACATTTGAATATTATCCCGTCAATATTTCATTATTCTCTTTTATTACCAATTCCCATGTCAAGTTGTACCATATGAAATTTACACAACATAAGTAGAATACCTTTCTGTTCATATCCTTAATATCATTACCCATGCTTCCAACATTTACTGTAGTCATTATCTACTCACATTTTTTACACTTAACATTATGTACATTTCTTAAACTCTTCTCTATACTTTCTGATTTAGTTAATATTCACATATTTCATATGGTTACCACACTTGGCCTGCATATTACAAATGTGTCCTGCCATAAGCTCTATACTAGTGCATCAGAACCAAATTTTTTAAAATGTATGTAATGCCCATATAACTTTGTTTGTCTTACTGCTTGCACAGTTAACCTGCTGTGTACCTGTACATTCATCTGATATATCAATGCACAACTGTTTTTCCATTTCATTTGCTATCAATATTGTACCACTTAGTAGGTATTTATATAACTGGAGTTCCATTTATCTCAAATCATCACTTTGCACTTCTCTTGATTCCATATTAATACAGATATTTCTACATCAACTCAGTTCACCAAGCATGCACACAACATTATATTTCCTAGAACACAAGTAATTACTTTTACTATCTCCATTCCACCAACAGAATCAAGGCATGTGTATATTCATGAAAGTCTATCTTGAAGGGTTTTGGCATCAATCAATTTTTTTTAAAATTCTAATTAAAATATTAAATTTAATTAATTTTCTTTTTGGGAAGTCAGCTCAGAAGGTTCATTAGACTGTCTTCTGGTTAGCAATACAATGGTCAAAATTTAGAGTTAGACATTTGCAGTTTTTGAAGTTTTTATTCATCAACATAAAAAAATGCATTTTCTCAACTGTTTGGCCTTTTATGTGCTGTGCGAGTATGAACATAAAATTTAAATGACTTAAAAACAAAATATAATCTTTTCAAACCACTCCAAGGAACTTCTTTGGAATGAACTCTAACAGGTCTCTAAGTTTCATAATTTAAATTTGTATCATTTTATTTTTCTAGCCATGAGCAAATAAAAGTCAAACGGTGTGTATTTTAAGTATTTTCACAATTTATAACTGTTTAACTGTCAAACAGCCATATCAATTTTTACAAAACATGCCAATATATTAGCTCCCAGGACTGGGAAGATTCACACCAAATTTGACAGTCCTTGGGGCTAAGATCTTTGAGATATAATCTGCCAATAACCATTATTTTGACAAAAGCACTTACTCTATGATTACAGACAGTACAAGTGCCTGCGTAATACATTGCATGCATGGGCCCTCATTCCCACTAAATAAGCAGTCATATATTTTCCCATGTATTATGGCACTCAAATGCCATTAACCTACCCAATTAATTGCTATTAGTTAATTAAAAACCTACAAACTCTGCAATAACAGTGGGTGATAACAGTTTTTATAGAAAAATAATTAAGGGATTATAGCAAAGATATTAAAAAATATGAATTGATCTCTTCATAGAATCCCTGAGGAAGAAAGATGTAAGTACAGAGACAGAAAAAAAGCATAGTTTGGTAAAGTACCATTAAAAACAACAATGCACAATGGTGTCACCCAGAATGAAACCCACTTTTAAAGCATTCTACAGTATGCTGCAGCAGACCTACTGAATAAATCAATGTAATTTCAATGGCAATTAGTCCCCTTTGTCATGCAGGAAACTGTGGCATTCACTTCATCCTGGCACTGTCACATCTTCCTGAATGACAATAGAGATAATTTTGTTATTGAAATTACATTGCTTTATTCAGTAGATCTGCTGCAGCATTCTGCAGAGTGCTGCAAAATGCTGAAAAATGGGGTTTCATCCTGGGGGACGTTTCTGTAAAATTTGCTAAAATAACACAACATTTTCACCCCCCCGGTTGTCCTTTTTTACTCCAGAATAGGTAGGATCACAAAACTTCTATCAAGCTTAATGGACAATCATTGAGGACACTGATGTGTGTCCTTAGGTCTTATGACAGAGACACAGCCAATATCTTTGGAATTCTGAATGACATTTGTATGGAAAAAGAGTAGTTACAGTACCTGTTACAGTACAATGCCTGTCCACACATTGAGCCATTTGAATTAATAGGTGGGTAATACATGCTGGAGGTGCGTTACCCACCCATGGAGCTCCACACCTTTGGACAGGTGTGCACCAGCTGGTATTCACTACCGGACACCACCTGTCCATGGCCATGCCTCCCCGGAACAGGACATCATAGGGCAGCTGAGGGCAGAGCCAAGGACCCAGCTGGGTATCCAATTGGATGCTCAGAACAGAACACAAAGTGGCTCCCCTATGTGGCTAGGCACAAATATTGGCAGTGCACCCCATGGAAACCTGATGGATGGTGGCTGAGGGGGTGAGAAGAGGACAGTGCCACTGGCCATTCCTAAGGCAAAGCCAATGCAAGTATCAGATTGGGGGACTGGGGGATGATGGTGCCACAGGCATGGGGGGCATGATCCATCACAGGAACAGTGGTACACTGGGCACTGGGCCACTGGGTGTAGGTGCAGGGGGGAGGTTGTACAGGAATGTGATCAGGGGTCCATGGAGATGAGTTGGGTAGCTCCTGCCTGCTCTATGTTCAGAGATGCTGTGCAGCAGCAGGGGTGCCTGCAGACATATGAGGAGGGGGCTGCCATGTGTGTGGGGCACATAGGGGACTTACAGCAGGGATCTTTCTGGCATACCATGCATGCCCTCCACACACCTGTGGCCAGCACTGCATGCTTTTGTGCATGGCACATAGTGCTGGCATGCCTCCAGCCCACCACCAGCATGGTGCAGTACACAGACCAGGAGGATAGCTTGCATTGGTCCTGCATGCCCCCCCACCCTTAGTGCATCTGGTATAGGAGACACAGTGGATGCAGAGTGGCTACTCACTGCAGATACACGGCATGGAGAAACTCTGCCCATTTGTGCATAGGGCCCCTTATGTGCAACTACCCCCCATACAGATGGTATGAAGGCCTTTGAACACTGCCTATAGAGAGAGATATAACATTGCCACCAAGTAAAATTAACCTGCTCATTTGCTTGGCAAATACAGTTCTTAAAAATAATGTTTTACATTTCTGGCTGGTAACTACAGTACTGTATTTTCACATCAAGGAGATGATGAGTAATGCCAATCTTGCCACCAGTTTAGTTGACTTATATTTATGCAAATGAGAAGAAATAGTAGTCCTTGATGAGTTAGTGAACCTGTTCAACAGGTATGTAGGCCTGTGGCAGTGTTTTTTATTATGGTTTTGCTTTTCTGGTCTGGAAGTGATTGTTCACTTGGGAGCTTAAGCAACAGGTTGGTAGAAAAGAGGTCAGGAGTTATATTTTGTTTTAACTGAAATATTTGAATAGTTTGTAAGTGAAATTAGTTCTATGTGTTAAAAATTATTACCTTGAATTTGAACTGTTACTTGGGCTGTGATATTGTAGGTTTGGGGATAGTTGTTTGGCAGGGAAAATTAGAAGGACATTTAAATGTGTTGTTTGCCTGGTGTTAGGGGGAAGGGACATTAGCTGCAATTAACTTGTCTTTAAACAGGAATTACCTTGGCTTTCATTGTTCACTTGGGAGCTTAAGCAACAGGTTGGTAGAAAAGAGGTCAGGAGTTATATTTTGTTTTAACTGAAATATTTGAATAGTTTGTAAGTGAAATTAGTTCTATGTGTTAAAAATTATTACCTTGAATTTGAACTGTTACTTGGGCTGTGATATTGTAGGATTGGGGATAGTTGTTTGGCAGTGAAAAATAGAAGGACATTTAAATGTGTTGTTTGCCTGGTGTTAGGGGGAAGGGACATTAGCTGCAATTAACTTGTCTTTAAACAGGAATTACCTTGGCTTTCATTGTTCACTTGGGAGCTTAAGCAACAGGTTGGTAGAAAAGAGGTCAGGAGTTATATTTTGTTTTAACTGAAATATTTGAATAGTTTGTAAGTGAAATTAGTTCTATGTGTTAAAATTATTACCTTGAATTTGAACTGTTACTTGGGCTGTGATATTGTAGGTTTGGGGATAGTTGTTTGGCAGGGAAAATTAGAAGGACATTTAAATGTGTTGTTTGCCTGGTGTTAGGGGGAAGGGACATTAGCTGCAATTAACTTGTCTTTAAACAGGAATTACCTTGGCTTTCATTGTTCACTTGGGAGCTTAAACAACAGGTTGGTAGAAAAGAGGTCAGGAGTTATATGTTGTTTTAACTGAAATATTTGAATAGTTTGTAAGTGAAATTAGTTCTATGTGTTAAAAATTATTACCTTGAATTTGAACTGTTACTTGGGCTGTGATATTGTAGGTTTGGGGATAGTTGTTTGGCTGGGAAAATTAGAAGGACATTTAAATGTGTTGTTTGCCTGGTGTTAGGGGGAAGGGACATTAGCTGCAATTAACTTGTCTTTAAACAGGAATTACCTTGGCTTTCATTGTTCACTTGGGAGCTTAAGCAACAGGTTGGTAGAAAAGAGGTCAGGAGTTATATTTTGTTTTAACTGAAATATTTGAATAGTTTGTAAGTGAAATTAGTTCTATGTGTTAAAATTATTACCTTGAATTTGAACTGTTACTTGGGCTGTGATATTGTAGGTTTGGGGATAGTTGTTTGGCAGGGAAAAATAGAAGGACATTTAAATGTGTTGTTTGCCTGGTGTTAGGGGGAAGGGACATTAGCTGCAATTAACTTGTCTTTAAACAGGAATTACCTTGGCTTTCATTGTTCACTTGGGAGCTTAAGCAACAGGTTGGTAGAAAAGAGGTCAGGAGTTATATTTTGTTTTAACTGAAATATTTGAATAGTTTGTAAGTGAAATTAGTTCTATGTGTTAAACATTATTACCTTGAATTTGAACTGTTACTTGGGCTGTGATATTGTAGGTTTGGGGATAGTTGTTTGGCAGGGAAAATTAGAAGGACATTTAAATGTGTTGTTTTCCTGGTGTTAGGGGGAAGGGACATTAGCTGCAATTAACTTGTCTTTAAACAGGAATTACCTTGGCTTTTATTGTTCACTTTGGGAGCTTAAGCAACAGGTTGGTAGAAAAGAGGTCAGGAGTTATATTTTGTTTTAACTGAAATATTTGAATAGTTTGTAAGTGAAATTAGTTCTATGTGTTAAAAATTATTACCTTGAATTTGAACTGTTACTTGTGCTGTGATATTGTAGGTTTTGGGATAGTTGTTTGGCAGGGAAAATTAGAAGGACATTTAAATGTGTTGTTTGCCTGGTGCTAGGGGGAAGGGACATTAGCTGCAATTAACTTGTCTTTAAACAGGAATTACCTTGGCTTTCATTGTTCACTTGGGAGCTTAAGCAACAGGTTGGTAGAAAAGAGGTCAGGAGTTATATTTTGTTTTAACTGAAATATTTGAATAGTTTGTAAGTGAAATTAGTTCTATGTGTTAAAAATTATTACCTTGAATTTGAACTGTTACTTGGGCTGTGATATTGTAGGTTTGGGGATAGTTGTTTGGCAGGAAAATTAGAAGGACATTTAAATGTGTTGTTTGCCTGGTGTTAGGGGGAAGGGACATTACAATTAACTTGTCTTAAACAGGAATTACCTTGGCTTTCATTGTTCACTTGGGAGCTTAAACAACAGGTTGGTAGAAAAGAGGTCAGGAGTTATATTTTGTTTTAACTGAAATATTTGAACAGTTTGTAAGTGAAATTGGTTCTATGTGCTAAAAATTATTACCTTAATTTGAACTGTTACTTGGGCTGTGATATTGTAGGTTTGGGGATAGTTGTTTGGCAGGAAAATTAGAAGGACATTTAAATGTGTTGTTTGCCTGGTGTTAGGGGAAGGGACATTAGCTGCAATTAACTTGTCTTTAAACAGGAATTACCTTGGCTTTCATTGTTCACTTGGGAGCTTAAGCAACAGGTTGGTAGAAAAGAGGTCAGGAGTTATATTTTGTTTTCACTGAAATATTTGAATAGTTTGTAAGTGAAATTAGTTCTATGTGTTAAAAATTATTACCTTGAATTTGAACTGTTACTTGGGCTGTGATATTGTAGGTTTGGGGATAGTTGTTTGGCAGGGAAAATTAGAAGGACATTTAAATGCGTTGTTTGCCTGGTGTTAGGGGGAAGGGACATTAGCTGCAATTAACTTGTCTTTAAACAGGAATTACCTTGTCTTTTATTGTTCACTTGGGAGCTTAAGCAACAGGTTGGTAGAAAAGAGGTCAAGAGTTATATTTTGTTTTAACTGAAATATTTGAATAGTTTGTAAGTGAAATTAGTTCTATGTGTTAAAAATTATTACCTTGAATTTGAACTGTTACTTGGGCTGTGATATTGTAGGTTTGGGGATAGTTGTTTGGCAGGGAAAATTAGAAGGACATTTAAATGTGTTGTTTGTCTGGTGATAGTGGGAAGGGACATTAGCTGCAATTAACTTGTCTTTAAACAGGAATTACCTTGGCTTTCATTGTTCACTTGGGAGCTTAAGCAACAGGTTGGTAGAAAAGAGGTCAGGAGTTATATTTTGTTTTAACTGAAATATTTGAATAGTTTGTAAGTGAAATTAGTTCTATGTGTTAAAATTATTACCTTGAATTTGAACTGTTACTTGGGCTGTGATATTGTAGGTTTGGGGATAGTTGTTTGGCAGGGAAAATTAGAAGGACATTTAAATGTGTTGTTTGCCTGGTGACAGGGGGAAGGGACATTAGCTGCAATTAACTTGTCTTTAAACAGGAATTACCTTGGCTTTCATTGTTCACTTGGGAGCTTAAGCAACAGGTTGGTAGAAAAGAGGTCAGGAGTTATATTTTGTTTTAACTGAAATATTTGAATAGTTTGTAAATGAAATTAGTTCTATGTGTTAAAAATTATTACCTTGAATTTGAACTGTTACTTGGGCTGTGATATTGTAGGTTTGGGGATAGTTGTTTGGCAGGGAAAATTAGAAGGACATTTAAATGTGTTGTTTGCCTGGTGTTAGGGGGAAGGGACATTAGCTGCAATTAACTTGTCTTTAAACAGGAATTACCTTGGCTTTCATTGTTCACTTGGGAGCTTAAACAACAGGTTGGTAGAAAAGAGGTCAGGAGTTATATTTTGTTTTAACTGAAATATTTGAATAGTTTGTAAGTGAAATTAGTTCTATGTGTTAAAATTATTACCTTGAATTTGAACAGTTACTTGGGCTGTGATATTGTAGGTTTGGGGATAGTTGTTTGGCAGGGAAAATTAGAAGGACATTTAAATGTGTTGTTTGCCTGGTGTTAGGGGGAAGGGACATTAGCTGCAATTAACTTGTCTTTAAACAGGAATTACCTTGGCTTTCATTGTTCACTTGGGAGCTTAAGCAACAGGTTGGTAGAAAAGAGGTCAGGAGTTATATATTGTTTTAACTGAAATATTTGAATAGTTTGTAAGTGAAATTAGTTCTATGTGTTAAAATTATTACCTTGAATTTGAACTGTTACTTGGGCTGTGATATTGTAGGTTTGGGGATAGTTGTTTGGCAGGGAAAATAGAAGGACATTTAAATGTGTTGTTTGCCTGGTGTTAGGGGGAAGGGACATTAGCTGCAATTAACTTGTCTTTAAACAGGAATTACCTTGGCTTTCATTGTTCACTTGGGAGCTTAAGCAACAGGTTGGTAGAAAAGAGGTGAGGAGTTATATTTTGTTTTAACTGAAATATTTGAATAGTTTGTAAGTGAAATTAGTTCTATGTGTTAAAAATTATTACCTTGAATTTGAACTGTTACTTGGGCTGTGATATTGTGGGTTTGGGGATAGTTGTTTGGCAGGGAAAATTAGAAGGACATTTAAATGTGTTGTTTGCCTGGTGTTAGGGGGAAGGGACATTAGCTGCAATTAACTTGTCTTTAAACAGGAATTACCTTGGCTTTCATTGTTCACTTGGGAGCTTAAGCAACAGGTTGGTAGAAAAGAGATCAGGAGTTATATTTTGTTTTAACTGAAATATTTGAATAGTTTGTAAGTGAAATTAGTTCTATGTGTTAAAAATTATTACCTTGAATTTGAACTGTTACTTGGGCTGTGATATTGTAGGTCTGGGGATAGTTGTTTGGCAGAGAAAATATAGAAGGACATTTAAATGTGTTGTTTGCCTGGTGTTAGGGGGAAGGACATTAGCTGCAATTAACTTGTCTTTAAACAGGAATTACCTTGGCTTTCATTGTTCACTTGGGAGCTTAAGCAACAGGTTGGTAGAAAAGAGGTCAGAGTTATATTTTGTTTTAACTGAAATATTTGAATAGTTTGTAAGTGAAATTAGTTCTATGTGTTAAAAATTATTACCTTGAATTTGAACTGTTACTTGGGCTGTGATATTGTAGGTTTGGGGATAGTTGTTTGGCTGGGAAAATTAGAAGGGTATTTAAATGTGTTGTTTGCCTGGTGTTAGGGGGAAAGGACATTAGCTGCAATTAACTTGTCTTTAAACAGGAATTAGCTTGGCTTTCATTGTTCACTTGGGAGCTTAGGCAACAGGTTAGTAGAAAAGAGGTCAGGAGTTATATTTTGTTTTAACTGAAATATTTGAATAGTTTGTAAGTGAAATTAGTTCTATGTGTTAAAATTATTCCTTGAATTTGAACTGTTACTTGGGCTGTGATATTGTAGGTTTGGGATAGTTGTTTGCAGGAAAAATAGAAGGACATTTAAATGTGTTGTTTTGCCTGGTGTTAGGGGAAGGGACATTAGCTGCAATTAACTTGTCTTTAAACAGGAATTACCTTGGCTTCATTGTTCACTTGGGAGCTGAAGCAACAGGTTGGTAGAAAAGAGGTGAGGAGTTATATTTTGTTTTAACTGAAATATTTGAATAGTTTGTGAAGTGAAATTAGTTCTATGTGTTAAAAATTATTACCTTGAATTTGAACTGTTACTTGGGCTGTGATATTGTAGGTTAGGGATAGTTGTTTGGCAGGGAAAATTAGAAGGACATTTAAATTTGTTGTTTGCCTGGTGTTAGGGGGAAGGGACATTAGCTGCAATTAACTTGTCTTTAAAAAGGAATTACCTTGGCTTTCATTGTTCAGTTGGGAGCTTAAGCAACAGGTTGGTACAAAAGAGGTCAGGAGTTATATTTTGTTTTAACTGAAATATTTGAATAGTTTGTAAGTGAAATTAGTTCTATGTGTTAAAAATTATTACCTTGAATTTGAACTGTTACTTGGGCTGTGATATATGTAGGTTTGGGATAGTTGTTTGGCAGGGAAAATTAGAAGGACATTTAAATGTGTTGTTTGCCTGGTGTTAGGGGAAGGGACATTAGCTGCAATTAACTTGTCTTTAAACAGGAATTACCTTGGCTTTCATTGTTCACTTGGGAGCTTAAGCAACAGGTTGGTAGAAAAGAGGTCAGAGTTATATTTTGTTTTAACTGAAATATTTGAATAGTTTGTAAGTGAAATTAGTTCTATTGTTAAAAATTATTACCTTGAATTTGAACTGTTACTTGGCTGTGATATTGTAGGTTTGGGATAGTTGTTTGGTAGGGAAAATTAGAAGGACATTTAAATGTGTTGTTTGCCTGGTGTTAAGGGAAGGGACATTAGCTGCAATTAACTTGTCTTTAAACAGGAATTACCTTGGCTTTCATTGTTCACTTGGGAGCTTACAACAGGTTGGTAGAAAAGAGGTCAGGAGTTATATTTTGTTTTAACTGAAATATTTGAATAGTTTGTAAGTGAAATTAGTTCTATGTGTTAAAATTATTACCTTGAATTTGAACTGTTACTTGGGCTGTGATATTGTAGGTTTGGGGATAGTTGTTTGGCTGGGAAAAATTAGAAGGTATTTAAATGTGTTGTTTGCCTGGTGTTAGGGGAAGGGACATTAGCTGCAATTAACTTGTCTTTAAACAGGAATTAGTTGCTTTTCATTGTTCACTTGGGAGCTTAGGCAACAGGTTAGTAGAAAAGAGGTCAGAGTTATATTTTGTTTTAACTGAAATATTTGAATAGTTTGTAAGTGAAATTAGTTCTATGTGTTAAAATTATTACCTTGAATTTGAACTGTTACTTGGGCTGTGATATTGTAGGTTTGGGGATAGTTGTTTGGCGGGAAAATTAGAAGGACATTTAAATGTGTTGTTTGCCTGGTGTTAGGGAGGGACATTAGCTGCAATTAACTTGTCTTTAAATAGGAATTACCTTGGCTTTCATTGTTCACTTGGAAGCTTAAGCAACAGGTTGGTAGAAAAGAGGTCAGGAGTTATATTTTGTTTTAACTGAAATATTTGAATAGTTTGTAAGTGAAATTAGTTCTATGTGTTAAAAATTATTATCTTGAATTTGAACTGTTACTTGGGCTGTGATATTGTAGGTTTGGGGATAGTTGTTTGGCTGGGAAAATTAGAAGGAAATTTAAATGTGTTGTTTGCCTGGTGATAGGGGGAAGGGACATTAGCTGCAATTAACTTGTCTTTAAACAGGAATTACCTTGGCTTTCATTGTTCAGTTGGGAGCTTAAGCAACAGGTTGGTAGAAAAGAGGTCAGGAGTTATATTTTGTTTTAACTGAAATATTTGAATAGTTTGTAAGTGAAATTAGTTCTATGTGTTAAAAATTATTACCTTGAATTTGAACTGTTACTTGATCTGTGATATTGTAGGTTTGGGGATAGTTGTTTGGCAGGGAAAATTAGAAGGTCATTTAAATGTGTTGTTTGCCTGGTGCTAGGTGGAAGGGACATTAGCTGCAATTAACTTGTCTTTAAACAGGAATTACCTTGGCTTTCATTGTTCACTTGGGAGCTTAAGCAACAGGTTGGTAGAAAAGAGGTCAGAGTTATATTTTGTTTTAACTGAAATATTTGAATAGTTTGTAAGTGAAATTAGTTCTATGTGTTAAAAAATTATTACCTTGAATTTGAACTGTTACTTGGGCTGTGATATTGTAGGTTTGGGGATAGTTGTTTGGCTGGAAAATTAGAAGGACATTTAAATGTGTTTGTTTGCCTGGTGTTAGGGGAAGGACATTAGCTGCAATTAACTTGTCTTTAAACAGAAATTACCTTGGCTTTCATTGTTCACTTGGGAGCTTAAGCAACAGGTTGGTAGAAAAGAGATCAGGAGTTATATTTTGTTTTAACTGAAATATTTGAATAGTTTGTAAGTGAAATTAGTTCTATGTGTTAAAAATTATTACCTTGAATTTGAACTGTTACTTGGGCTGTGATATTGTAATGTTGGGAATAGTTGTTTGGCAGAGAAAATTATAAGGACATTTAAATGTGTTGTTTGCCTGGTGTTAGGGGGAAGGGACATTAGCTGCAATTAACTTGTCTTTAAACAGGAATTACCTTGGCTTTCATTGTTCTCTTGGGAGCTTAAGCAACAGGTTGGTAGAAAAGAGGTCAGGAGTTATATTTTGCTTTAACTGAAATATTTGAATAGTTTGTAAGTGAAATTAGTTCTATGTGTTAAAAATTATTACCTTGAATTTGAACTGTTACTTGGGCTGTGATATTGTAGGTTTGGGGATAGTTGTTTGGCAGGGAAAATTAGAAGGACATTTAAATGTGTTGTTTGCCTGGTGTTAGGGGGAAGGGACATTAGCTGCAATTAACTTGTCTTTAAACAGGAATTACCTTGGCTTTCATTGTTCACTTGGGAGCTTAAGCAACAGGTTGGTAGAAAAGAGGTCAAGAGTTATATTTTTGTTTTAACCGAAATATTTGAATAGTTTGTAAGTGAAATTAGTTCTATGTGTTAAAATTATTTCTTGAATTTGAACTGTTACTTGGGCTGTGATATTGTAGGATTGGGGATAGTTGTTTGGCAGGGAAAATTAGAAGACATTTAAATGTGTTGTTTGCCTGGTGTTAGGGGAAGGGACATTAGCTGCAATTAACTTGTCTTTAAACGGAATTACCTTTGGCTTTCATTGTTCACTTGGGAGCTTAAGCAACAGGTTGGTAGAAAAGAGGTCAGGAGTTATATTTTGTTTTAACTGAAATATTTGAATAGTTTGTAAGTGAAATTAGTTCTATGTGTTAAAATTATTGCCTTGAATTTGAACTGTTACTTGGGCTTGTGATATTGTAGGTTTGGGGATAGTTGTTTGGCAGGGAAAATTAGAAGGACATTTAAATGTGTTGTTTGCCTGGTGTTAGGGGGAAGGGACATTAGCTGCAATTAACTTGTCTTTAAACAGGAATTACCTTTGCTTTCATTGATCACTTGGGAGCTTAAGCAACAGGTTGGTAGAAAAGAGGTCAGGAGTTATATTTTGTTTTAACTGAAATATTTGAATAGTTTGTAAGTGAAATTAGTTCTATGTTTAAAAATTATTACCTTGAATTTGAACTGTTACTTGGGCTGTGATATTGTAGGTTTGGGATAGTTGTTTGCAGGGAATATTAGAAGGACATTTAAATGTGTTGTTTGCCTGGTGATAGGGGAAGGGACATTAGCTGCAATTAACTTGTCTTTAAACAGGAATTACTTGGCTTTCATTGTTCACTTGGGAGCTTAAGCAACAGGTTGGTAGAAAAGAGGTCAGAGTTATATTTTGTTTTAACTGAAATATTTGAATAGTTTGTAAGTGAAATTAGTTCTATGTGTTAAAAATTATTACCTTGAATTTGAACTGTTACTTGGGCTGTGATATTGTAGGTTTTGGGATAGTTGTTTGCAGGGAAAAATAGAAGGACATTTAAATGTGTTGTTTGCCTGAAGTTAGGGGAGGGACATTAGCTGCAATTAACTTGTCTTTAAACAGGAATTACCTTGGCTTTCATTGTTCACTTGGGAGCTTAAGCAACAGGTTGGTAGAAAAGAGGTCAGGAGTTATATTTTGTTTTAACTGAAATATTTGAATAGTTTGTAAGTGAAATTAGTTCTATGTGTTAAAAATTATTACCTTGAATTTGAACTGTTACTTGGCTGTGATATTGTAGGTTTGGGGATAGTTGTTTGGCAGGGAAAATTAGAAGGACATTTAAATGTGTTGTTTGCCTGGTGTTAGGGGGAAGGGACATTAGCTGCAATTAACTTGTCTTTAAACAGGAATTACCTTGGCTTTCATTGTTCACTTGGGAGCTTAAACAACAGGTTGGTAGAAAAGAGGTCAGGAGTTATATTTTGTTTTAACTGAAATATTTGAATAGTTTGTAAGTGAAATTAGTTCTATGTGTTAAAAATTATTACCTTGAATTTGAACTGTTACTTGGGCTGTGATATTGTAGGTTTGGGGATAGTTGTTTGGCTGGGAAAATTAGAAGGACATTTAAATGTGTTGTTTGCCTGGTGTTAGGGGAAGGACATTAGCTGCAATTCATTGTCTTTAAACAAGAATTACCTTGGCTTTCATTGTTCACTTGGGAGCTTAAGCAACAGGTTGGTAGAAAAGAGGTCAGGAGTTATATTTTGTTTTAACTGAAATATTTGAATAGTTTGTAAGTGAAATTAGTTCTATGTGTTAAAATTATTACCTTGAATTTGAACTGTTACTTGGGCTGTGATATTGTATGTTTGGGGATAGTTGTTTGGCAGGGAAAAGTAGAAGGACATTTAAATGTGTTGTTTGCCTGGTGTTAGGGGGAAGGGACATTAGCTGCAATTAACTTGTCTTTAAACAGGAATTACCTTGGCTTTCATTGTTCACTTGGGAGCTTAAGCAACAGGTTGGTAGAAAAGAGGTCAGGAGTTATATTTTGTTTTAACTGAAATATTTGAATAGTTTGTAAGTGAAATTAGTTCTATGTGTTAAAAATTATTACCTTGAATTTGAACTGTTACTTGGGCTGTGATATTGTAGGTTTGGGGATAGTTGTTTGGCAGAGAAAATATAGAAGGACATTTAAATGTGTTGTTTGCCTGGTGCTAGGGGAAGGGACATTAGTTGCAATTAACTTGTCTTTAAACAGGAATTACCTTGGTTTCATTGTTCACTTGGGAGCTTAAGCAACAGGTTGGTAGAAAAGAGGTCAGGAGTTATATTTTGTTTTAACTGAAATATTTGAATAGTTTGTAAGTGAAATTAGTTCTATGTGTTAAAATTATTACCTTGAATTTAGACGCTGTTACTTGAGCATGATATTGTAGGTTTGGGGATAGTTGTTTGGCAGGGAAAATTAGAAGGACATTTAAATGTGTTGTTTGCCTGGTGTTAGGGGGAAGGGACATTAGCTGCAATTAACTTGTCTTTAAACAGGAATTACCTTGGCTTTCATTGTTCACTTGGGAGCTTAAACAACAGGTTGGTAGAAAAGAGGTCAGGAGTTATATTTTGTTTTAACTGAAATATTTGAATAGTTTGTAAGTGAAATTAGTTCTATGTGTTAAAAATTATTACCTTGAATTTGAACTGTTACTTGGGCTGTGATATTGTAGGTTTGGGGATAGTTGTTTGGCTGGGAAAATTAGAAGGACATTTAAATGTGTTGTTTGCCTGGTGTTAGGGGGAAGGGACATTAGCTGCAATTAACTTGTCTTTAAACAAGAATTACCTTGGCTTTCATTGTTCACTTGGGAGCTTAAGCAACAGGTTGGTAGAAAAGAGGTCAGGAGTTATATTTTGTTTTAACTGAAATATTTGAATAGTTTGTAAGTGAAATTAGTTCTATGTGTTAAAATTATTACCTTGAATTTGAACTGTTACTTGGCTGTGATATTGTATGTTTGGGGATAGTTGTTTGGCAGGGAAAATAGAAGGACATTTAAATGTGTTGTTTGCCTGGTGTTAGGGGAAGGGACATTAGCTGCAATTAACTTGTCTTTAAACAGGAATTACCTTGGCTTTCATTGTTCACTTGGGAGCTTAAGCAACAGGTTGGTAGAAAAGAGGTCAGAGTTATATTTGTTTTAACTGAAATATTTGAATAGTTTGTAAGTGAAATTAGTTCTATGTGTTAAAAATTATTACCTTGAATTTGAACTGTTACTTGGGCTGTGATATTGTAGGTTTGGGGATAGTTGTTTGGCAGGGAAAATTAGAAGGACATTTAAATGTGTTGTTTTCCTGGTGTTAGGGGGAAGGGACATTAGCTGCAATTAACTTGTCTTTAAACAGGAATTACCTTGGCTTTTATTGTTCACTTTGGGAGCTTAAGCAACAGGTTGGTAGAAAGAGGTCAGGAGTTATATTTTGTTTTAACTGAAATATTTGAATAGTTTGTAAGTGAAATTAGTTCTATGTGTTAAAATTATTACCTTGAATTTGAACTGTTACTTGGGCTGTGATATTGTAGGTTTGGGGATAGTTGTTTGGCAGGGAAAATTAGAAGGACATTTAAATGTGTTGTTTGCCTGGTGTTAGGGGGAAGGGACATTAGCTGCAATTAACTTGTCTTTAAACAGGAATTACCTTGGCTTTCATTGTTCACTTGGGAGCTTAAGCAACAGGTTGGTAGAAAAGAGGTCAGGAGTTATATTTTGTTTTAACTGAAATATTTGAATAGTTTGTAAGTGAAATTAGTTCTATGTGTTAAAAATTATTACCTTGAATTTGAACTGTTACTTGGGCTGTGATATTGTAGGTTTGGGGATAGTTGTTTGGCAGGGAAAATTAGAAGGACATTTAAATGTGTTGTTTGCCTGGTGTTAGGGGGAAGGGACATTAGCTGCAATTAACTTGTCTTTAAACAGGAATTACCTTGGCTTTCATTGTTCACTTGGGAGCTTAAACAACAGGTTGGTAAAAGAGGTCAGGAGTTATATTTTGTTTTAACTGAAATATTTGAACAGTTTGTAAGTGAAATTAGTTCTATGTGTTAAAAATTATTACCTTGAATTTGAACTGTTACTTGGGCTGTGATATTGTAGGTTTGGAGATAGTTGTTTGGCAGGGAAATTAGAAGGACATTTAAATGTGTTGTTTGCCTGGTGTTAGGGGAAGGGACATTAGCTGCAATTAACTTGTCTTTAAACAGGAATTACCTTGCTTTCATTGTTCACTTGGGAGCTAAGCAACAGGTTGGTAGAAAGAGGTCAGGAGTTATATTTTGTTTTACTGAAATATTTGAATAGTTTGTAAGTGAAATTAGTTCTATGTGTTAAAAATTATTACCTTGAATTTGAACTGTTACTTGGGCTGTGATATTGTAGGTTTGGGATAGTTGTTTGGGGGAAAATTAGAAGGACATTTAAATGTGTTGTTTGCCTGGTGTTAGGGGAAGGGACATTAGCTGCAATTAACTTGTCTTTAAACAGGAATTACCTTGGCTTTCATTGTTCACTTGGGAGCTTAAGCAACAGGTTGGTGAAAGAGGTCAAGAGTTATATTTTGTTTTAACTGAAATATTTGAATAGTTTGTAAGTGAAATTAGTTCTATGTGTTAAAAATTATTACCTTGAATTTGAACTGTTACTTGGGCTGTGATATTGTAGGTTTGGGATAGTTGTTTGGCAGGGAAAATTAGAAGGACATTTAAATGTGTTGTTTGTCTGGTGATAGGGGAAGGGACATTAGCTGCAATTAACTTGTCTTTAAACAGGAATTACCTTGGCTTTCATTGTTCACTTGGGAGCTTAAGCAACAGGTTGGTAGAAAAGGGTCAGGAGTTATATTTTGTTTTAACTGAAATATTTGAATAGTTTGTAAGTGAAATTAGTTCTATGCTGTTAAAATTATTACCTTGAATTTGAACTGTTACTTGGGCTGTGATATTGTAGGTTTGGGGATAGTTGTTTGGCAGGGAAAATTAGAAGGACATTTAAATGTGTTGTTTGCCTGGTGACAGGGGGAAGGGACATTAGCTGCAATTAACTTGTCTTTAAACAGGAATTACCTTGGCTTTCATTGTTCACTTGGGAGCTTAAGCAACAGGTTGGTAGAAAAGAGGTCAGGAGTTATATTTTGTTTTAACTGAAATATTTGAATAGTTTGTAAGTGAAATTAGTTCTATGTGTTAAAATTATTACCTTAAATTTGAACTGTTACTTGGGCTGTGATATTGTAGGTTTGGGGATAGTTGTTTGGCAGGGAAAATTAGAAGGACATTTAAATGTGTTGTTTGCCTGGTGTTAGGGGGAAGGGACATTAGCTGCAATTAACTTGTCTTTAAACAGGAATTACCTTGGCTTTCATTGTTCACTTGGGAGCTTAAACAACAGGTTGGTAGAAAAGAGGTCAGGAGTTATATTTTGTTTTAACTGAAATATTTGAATAGTTTGTAAGTAAATTAGTTCTATGTGTTAAAAATTATTACCTTGAATTTGAACAGTTACTTGAGGCTGTGATATTGTAGGTTTGGGGATAGTTGTTTGGTAGGAAAATTAGAAGGACATTTAAATGTGTTGTTTGCCTGGTGTTAGGGGAAGGACATTAGCTGCAATTAACTTGTCTTTAAACAGGAATTACCTTGGCTTTCATTGTTCACTTGGGAGCTTAAGCAACAGGTTGGTAGAAAAGAGGTCAGGAGTTATATTTTGTTTTAACTGAAATATTTGAATAGTTTGTAAGTGAAATTAGTTCTATGTTTGAAAAATTATTACCTTGAATTTGAACTGTTACTTGGGCTGTGATATTGTAGGTTTGGGGATAGTTGTTTGGCAGGGAAAAATAGAAGGACATTTAAATGTGTTGTTTGCCTGGTGTTAGGGGGAAGGGACATTAGCTGCAATTAACTTGTCTTTAAAAGGAATTACCTTGCTTTCATTGTTCACTTGGGAGCTTAAGCAACAGGTTGGTAGAAAAGAGGCTGGGGTTATATTCTGTTTTAACTGAAATATTTGAATAGTTTGTAAGTGAAATTAGTTCTATGTGTTAAAAATTATTACCTTGAATTTGAACTGTTACTTGGGCTGTGATATTGTAGGTTATGGGATAGTTGTTTGGCAGGGAAAATTAGAAGGACATTTAAATGTGTTGTTTGCCTGGTGTTAGGGGGAAGGGACATTAGCTGCAATTAACTTGTCTTTAAACAGGAATTACCTTGGCTTTCATTGTTCAGTTGGGAGCTTAAGCAACAGGTTGGTAGAAAAGAGGTCAGGAGTTATATTTTGTTTTAACTGAAATATTTGAATAGTTTGTAAGTGAAATTAGTTCTATGTGTTAAAATTATTACCTTGAATTTGAACTGTTACTTGGGCTGTGATATTGTAGGTTTGGGGATAGTTGTTTGGCAGGAAAATTAGAAGGACATTTAAATGTGTTGTTTGCCTGGTGTTAGGGAAGGGACATTAGCTGTAATTAACTTGTCTTTAAACAGGAATTACCTTGGCTTTCATTGTTCACTTGGGAGCTTAGCAACAGGTTGGTAGAAAAGAGGTCAGGAGTTATATTTTGTTTTAACTGAAATATTTGAATAGTTTGAGTGAAATTAGTTCTATGTGTTAAAATTATTACCTTGAATTTGAACTGTTACTTGGGCTGTGATATTGTAGGTTTGGGGATAGTTGTTTGGCACGGAAAATTAGAAGGACATTTAAATGTGTTGTTTGCCTGGTGTTAACGGGAAGGGACATTAGTTGTAATTAACTTGTCTTTAAACAGGAATTACCTTGGCTTTCATTGTTCACTTGGGAGCTTAGGCAACAGGTTAGTAGAAAAGAGGTCAGGAGTTATATTTTGTTTTAACTGAAATATTTGAATAGTTTGTAAGTGAAATTAGTTCTATGTGTTAAAAATTATTACCTTGAATTTGAACTGTTACTTGGGCTGTGATATTGTAGGTTTGGGGATAGTTGTTTGGCAGGGAAAATTAGAAGGACATTTAAATGTGTTGTTTGCCTGGTGTTAGGGGGAAGGGACATTAGCTGCAATTAACTTGTCTTTAAACAGGAATTACCTTGGCTTTCATTGTTCACTTGGGAGCTAAGCAACAGGTTGGTAGAAAAGAGGTCAGGAGTTATATTTTGTTTTAACTGAAATATTTGAATAGTTTGTAAGTGAAATTAGTTCTATGTGTTAAAAATTATTACCTTGAATTTGAACTGTTACTTGGGCTGTGATATTGTAGGTTTGGGGATAGTTGTTTGGCAGGGAAAATTAGAAGGTCATTTAAATGTGTTGTTTGCCTGGTGCTAGGTGGAAGGGACATTAGCTGCAATTAACTTGTCTTTAAACAGGAATTACCTTGGCTTTCATTGTTCACTTGGGAGCTTAAGCAACAGGTTGGTAGAAAAGAGGTCAGGAGTTATATTTTGTTTTAACTGAAATATTTGAATAGTTTGAAAGTGAAATTAGTTCTATGTGTTAAAAATTATTACCTTGAATTTGAACTGTTACTTGGGCTGTGATATTGTAGGTTTGGGGATAGTTGTTTGGCTGGGAAAATTAGAAGGTAATTTAAATGTGTTGTTTGCCTGGTGTTAGGGGGAGGGGACATTAGCTGCAATTAACTTGTCTTTAAACAGAAATTACCTTGGCTTTCATTGTTCACTTGGGAGCTTAAGCAACAGGTTGGTAGAAAAGAGATCAGGAGTTATATTTTGTTTTAACTGAAATATTTGAATAGTTTGTAAGTGAAATTAGTTCTATGTGTTAAAAATTATTACCTTGAATTTGAACTGTTACTTGGGCTGTGATATTGTAATGTTGGGGATAGTTGTTTGGCAGAGAAAATTATAAGGACATTTAAATGTGTTGTTTGCCTGGTGTTAGGGGGAAGGGACATTAGCTGCAATTAACTTGTCTTTAAACAGGAATTACCTTGGCTTTCATTGTTCACTTGGGAGCTTAAGCAACAGGTTGGTAGAAAAGAGGTCAGGAGTTATATTTTGTTTTAACTGAAATATTTGAATAGTTTGTAAGTGAAATTAGTTCTATGTGTTAAAAATTATTACCTTGAATTTGAACTTTTACTTGGGCTGTGATATTGTAGGTTTGGGGATAGTTGTTTGGCAGGGAAAATTAGAAGGACATTTAAATGTGTTGTTTGCCTGGTGTTAGGGGGAAGGGACATTAGCTGCAATTAACTTGTCTTTAAACAGGAATTACCTTGGCTTTCATTGTTCACTTGGGAGCTTAGGCAACAGGTTAGTAGAAAAGAGGTCAGGAGTTATATTTTGTTTTAACTGAAATATTTGAATAGTTTGTAAGTGAAATTAGTTCTATGTGTTAAAAATTATTACCTTGAATTTGAACTGTTACTTGGGCTGTGATATTGTAGGTTTGGGGATAATTGTTTGGCAGGGAAAATTAGAAGGACATTTAAATGTGTCGTTTGCCTGGTGTTAGGGGGAAGGGACATTAGCTGCAATTAACTTGTCTTTAAACAGGAATTACCTTGGCTTTCATTGTTCACTTGGGAGCTTAAGCAACAGGTTGGTAGAAAAGAGGTCAGGAGTTATATTTTGTTTTAACTGAAATATTTGAATAGTTTGTAAGTGAAATTAGTTCTATGTGTTAAAAATTATTACCTTGAATTTGAACTGTTACTTGGGCTGTGATATTGTAGGTTTGGGGATAGTTGTTTGGCAGGGAAAATTAGAAGGACATTTAAATGTGTTGTTTGCCTGGTGTTAGGGGGAAGGGACATTAGCTGCAATTAACTTGTCTTTAAACAGGAATTACCTTGGCTTTCATTGTTCACTTGGGAGCTTAAACAACAGGTTGGTAGAAAAGAGGTCAGGAGTTATATTTTGTTTTAACTGAAATATTTGAATAGTTTGTAAGTGAAATTAGTTCTATTGTTAAAAATTATTACCTTGAATTTGAACTGTTACTTGGGCTGTGATATTGTAGGTTTGGGGATAGTTGTTTGGCAGGGAAAATTAGAAGGACATTTAAATGTGTTGTTTGCCTGGTGTTTGGTAAGAGCCTCCCACCACCCTGTTTTGTAGGCTTTCTTAAATACTGAAAAGCCACTGGGGTTGGGATTGAAGGGCTGAGTATTTTTGTTTGGGACTGAAATTTGAAGCAACAGGAGTTGGTTGGCCTGTGACATCATAAGGTACCTGGTGTCTGCTTACACACACTGTTAGTGGGACCAAACACATACTGGACTGTATGTGTTTGTGAGACTTGGGAACTTTGTTGGTGGGGTTGAAATTGGGTTTGTAAATAACTACAGTCAGTATAGAGAGAAACTGTACTCCAGGGGAAAGGGACTGAGAAAAGGGTGTGCTATTATAAACAGAGGAGGATAATCAGGGTGGCCATATTCCACCATGGCAGGCATCCTCGGAAGGGTTGTAGGCTGCACAGGCTGTGGGATGGCAATAATTCTAAATTGGGCCTGGAGAGAGGCTGCCCACCTCTAGATAGCTATCTTGTATCAGGAGTGAGGTATATTGGTTAAGGAGTAAGCTGGGGAGCTGGGGGTGTCCAAGGATAAGGGTGTGGATATGGGCAGCAGAAGGGTGGGGCTGAGGAGGCTGGACAACACCTGAAATTACAGGACATTATGCTACAGCAAGCAGAAGGGGGATATTAGGGACAGAGGACCCTTAGATAGGGAAGTTGATGCTAAGGGAAAGCGACAGGTGAACATTCTGAATTCAAAGAGACTGGAGGGGAAGAGTCAGGAGGGCTATAGTGGAAGCTCTAAAACAGCAGACTGTGGGAAGGAGCTCCTAGGGTGAACAGTGCAAGAGAGGAAGAAGAGGGTCAGTTTAGAGATGCAGTCAGGGGAAACTCGGGTTACTTGATGGAGGCTGACATAGAGTGTCACAATAAATTTGAGATACTAAGCATCCTAGAGGGGGAGGAAGGGGTTGGTGGAAATGAGGAAACTTATACAGAGGCCGGGGGGAGGGAGTCAGATACCCATAGGGCATCACAGACCAGCTATGGAAAGGATAGACATAGTCCCAGAGGGAGAAGAGGAAACATATATGTTAAGCAAATGGGGGAGATGCAACATATTCCAGACATGAGGGAGGAGAGCATGATTGGAGAGAAACTGGGAGACAAGGAGGTGGGAGAGGAGCCCCCCTTCAGCAGGGAGGTCAGTACCAAGGATGGGGCCCTAGCTAAAGGGGACCCACAGAGAGCCTCTGGAGACAGGGGTACTATTACAAGGGGGGATGGTGTGCGGGGAAGGGAAACCATCAGGGCCAGGCTAAATGGTTCAGATAAGAGAGGTTAAAGGGACACCTATTCAGAGGGGTTTGAGTTAAGTGGGCAAAATAGCAAGGGAGGCAGAAAGGGAGGGTGACAAGGGGTCTCAAAAGGCAGAAGACTCCCATGAAATTGCGATCATGAATAAAGTGGGGAGGGCTGAGAGGGCATAGTGGAGGTAACCATAAGGATGATGGCGGTGTTAAGGTTCTGTTACTGGGAGACTCGATGATTAAGGTATCCATTGGAAGGGACAGGGGGTGGATGCCATAGCCAGGTGAAGGTAGTGAGTATCTCTGGGCTGACAGTGCACAGAGCAAAGTTCATGGTGTATGAAATGGTTAGGGATTGTGGGGAAACCGGATTTGTGCATTTGGGAACTAATGATCTAGAGGGAAATAGCATTTTGGAAATCCAAGCAAGGTTCCAAGAACTTGCCAGAGTCTGTCGGGATAATGGATGCAACATTTTCTTTTCAGAGATATTGCCAGTACCAAAGGCCTCAGTTGAGAAAAAAATGAAGCTCACAGAGGTTAATGACTGGCTCAGGAAGTGGGGTGAAGAGAATGGGTTGGGGGTGTTAGGGAACTGGAATGGAGTTTGGGAGGATAAGGGACTATATGCCAAGGACAGGTTTCATCTTGCCCCATTAGGGAAGGAAGTCCTTAAACAGGGGATGGCTGACTACATACAAGAAAGGTGGGGTTTAAACTTGTGAGGGGGGGAAGGGATAAGGGAAGGGCTGACCAGAAGCCCTCCTCCAGATGAGGGAGTAGCCTTCAAGCCCAAGGGGAGGGGAAACAGACTGGAGGTGGAGGTTTCAGGGGAGGATGGAAGTATAAGAAATCTGGGTGGGGTTCGACAAGGAGGATCAGGGATAAGGGGTGGGGTTAGTGTTAGTAAATGCCAGGAGCTTGGGAAACAAGTTGCCAGAGTTCCAGGCCATGCTGTTCGAGGGGGTGGATGTGCGGCAGTCACGAGATGGCCAACAAAAACCATGACTGGGACCTAAATGTACAGGGGTACACTATGCTTAGGAAGGATAGAAAGGAGGGCAGAGGGGGTGGAGTGGCTATGTTCATTAGAGATGATATAGAAATTGTTATGGTAGAAGAGGCAGAGGGAAACATGGAGGCCTTATGGGTCACCTTACGATCCCCAGCAGGAGATAAGGTCAAGCTGGGAGTAGCATATAGGCACCCCGGGATGAGTGATGTTCTAGAGGATGGTTTGCTGGACAACATCATTGCCCAGTGTGGTCCAAAAAGGGAAGGAGGGTGTTGATGGGGACCTTAATATGCCAGGTACAAACTGGGGAACCATGTCCTCTAAGGTGGCCAAGGAGCAGAGGCTGCTGGATGGCTTCCAGGATGTGTTCTTAACACAGCATGTGATGGAGCCCACAAGGAGGGGCATGTCCTGGATGTGGTTCTGCAGATGGGGATCTGGTAGGGACATGGTTGTACAGGACCCCTGACTGGGAGTGACCACAATACTGTCTGGTTTCAAATAAGCATTGGGGGAGTGGGGGTGAGATCTAGGACACTGGCAGTGGACTTCAGGGGGGCAGACTTTATGGGCATGGGAAATATTCTCAAGGATCACTTGAAGGGGATTACCTCAATGACAAGTGTGGAAAGGAGATGGGAGGTCATAAAACGAGGACTTCATGAGGCAGTCAGGATCTGCGCTAAGTTGAAACGTAAGGGAGCAAGGTCACATAAACCATGCTGGTGGTCCAGTGAGGTCCAGGTAGCAGTCAGAGAAAAGAAGGCGGCTTACAAAAAATATAAAACAACAAGAGGGGATAGGGATAAGGAAATGTACCAGCTTGCATCTAGAAAAGTCACCCGTATGGTGAGGGGAGCAAAGTCCAGTAAAGAGCAACGGCTGGCACAGGGGATACATGGAGGGGAAAAGGGGTTCTTCCGGTACATTGGGGAGTGGAGAAAAACTAAGGGCCATCTCAGCAGATTGAGATCAGAAGGAGGGTGGGTGGAAGAGGCGAGGGACCAGGCAGAGGTATTTAACGAGTACTTTGCCTCTGTGTTCACTAGGGAGGGGGATGGGATATCTACAAAGCAAGGCACAAAGGGGATAGAAGCGGCAGGGAGTGGGATCAGGGAGCAACAGAAATGAGAGGGGGAAAGGTACCCCAGGGTGTCACAATCTGGATAAGGATAAAAGACCAGTAAGGTGGAGGGACAGATGATGCCATCCCGCCAAAGAGTGTGGTTTGCCCTCAAGGCCCTAAAGAAAGACAAATCTCCTGGGCCGGATGGCATTCATCCGAGAGTACTATGGGAATTGGCGGACATACTGGCTGCACCCCTGGCAGAGCTTTTCAGCAGGTCACTTGAGACAGGGATGGTACCTAGGGATTGGCGAGAGGCACATGTGGTACCAATCCATAAAGGGGGGTCGAGGGAAGTACCAGGTAACTATAGACCCATCAGTTTAACCTCGGTGGTGGGAAAATTAATGGAGAGTATACTAAAGGAACGATTGGGGGTTTACTTGGAGGAGGTGGGAGGTCTGGATAGTCGGCAGCATGGGTTTGTGCCAGGTAGATCATGTCAAACCAACCTTGTGGAGTTCTATGAATGGGTAACATCAGAACTGGACAGGGGTAGCCTTTGGATATATTATTCTTGGACTTCAGCAAGGCATTTGACTCTGTCCCCACAATGGTCTGGTGGAGAAACTGATGGGGTTAGGAGTAGGCCTTTGATGGTCAGATGGATTGAAAACTGGATAGCTGGACGCACTCAGAGAGTAGTGGTCTGTGGGGAGCTCTCGAACCCTACAGAGGTTGGTAGTGGGTATCACAGGGCTCGGTCCTGGGTCCAATCCTGTTTAATGCATACATATCAGACATCAGGGATGGTATAGGTGTGAAATGAGTCTCTTCGGATGACTCCAAGATGGGAGCAGTAGTTGAGGGAGAAGAGGGAGGTTGGCTCTGCAAGGACCTGGACACCCTGGAAAGCTGGGCTCACATGGAAATTAATCAATATCACCAAGTGCAAGGTGTTGCATCTTGGTCGGAGAAACCCAAACACAGGTACACCCTGGGAGGGAGGCGCTGGAAGCCTCAACAGGGAAAAGACCTAGGGGTCATGGTGGATACATGTATGAATAACTCTGAGCAGTACAGGAGAGCAGCTAGCAAGGCAAACAGGATGTTGGGATGCATCGTAAGGGGATCACCTCTAGGAGCAAGGAAGTGATTCTGCCGCTGTACAATGGACTGGTTAGACCACACCTTGAGTACTGTGTACAGTACTGGAGACCACACTTGAAGAGGGACATACAGCCCTGGAGAGGGTACAGAGGAGGGCAACAAAGATGATACGAGGGCTAGGGATTTGACTTATGAGGACAGACTTGAGGAGCTCTGCCTGTTTTCATTGGGAGAGGAGAGACAGGGGGACATGATTGAGGTCTTCAAGGCACTCAAGGGAATAAATAGGGTAAACATGGAGGATCTTTAGACTAAAGCAGGAGGCATCACCAGAGGGCATGGTTTGAAGTTGGAAGGTGGAAGGGTGAGGGGGGATAAGAGGAGGAGGTTTTTCACTGAGAGGGTGGTGGACCCTTGGAATGCTCTGCCTGGTGAGCTGGTTCAGAGATCCACAGTGGAGGGCTTTAAGAGAGGGTGGGACAGACACAGAAAGTGGATGTATCAGATGATGGCCTGTCCCGGGGGGGGTGGGGATGGATGATAGGGGTTTCTGGAGCACAAGGGATGGGAGGGTCTCGGCACCCAACTAAGGATCTAGGTTCGAGCAGACTCGATAGACCATAAGGCCTAATCTGCTGGCAAATAGTATGTTAGTATGTTAGTAAGTGGAAAAAGATAGAGTTTGGAGAATTTGTTGAATTGCTAGTAAACATGAACCCTAATTCAAGGTGGAGAGTAATAAAAAGATTAGTTTTGAGGACATTAGGATTGTCAAGCACATGTGATAGCATTGTTACAGACCTCTAGAAGTAACCAACAGATAGAAACAGATGGCAACAGCCTTCTGTTGGCTAAAAGTTGCCACCCTACACACACTATCTGAAACTTGTCAAAAAGCTAGTACTGTATATGTGTTAGGAGAAATTATGGAACACAGTAGACTTATCAAATACGAGCTAAAGAACTTACAAACTGATTTGTATGAAGGAACCACATGGTGTCTGATATTAAAAATGATAGGACAGTAGACACTATGAAAAGACATGATCTGGTTAGAGAAGGTCAAAAGGTCAAGAGATAAGTAGAATGTCTCATCTTCACTACCACTTGTGAAGTGGTTTCACATAGGTTGAGGAAAACTGAGAAATTCTAAAGGTTGTTCCAATTCTCTCAGAGACCATTGAGAGACCCCTATAGGTATGGTATGGTATGGTATGGTATGGTATGGTATGGTATGGAGGATGCAACAATGTGAGAAATTAGGTTGTTTACAGATATTCATCTAGTGAACAGCTAAACAATGAAAGACAGATATTGCCAAAGTTGACAGATGACAGCCACTACTGTGGTAACTGTAAGGTTTGTCTACGTTGTTGAAACTTGACAAGTTTGTAAATCCTAGGAAATATTAAACAAATAAACAAAAGTATCAACACAGAGGGACTTGTGTACACTGCTCCTGTAGCTGGTTTCACATTACCAGAACTAAAAGAAAGTTTGGTGTCCCTCTCGGTGAGCACCATCGAGCTATAAAGACTGGTAACCCAAACTATACAAAAGCAGTACATATTATGGAAAACTGAAGCCAGTGAAACCATATAGTGGAGAAAGTTTATACAAATGGGAGGGGGATGAATTTTGAGGACTTGCTAAATAAAAGGGAACAATTTTGGATCCATCACACAGGGACTGCAACTTTATCTGCCTTGCACAAAAAGTTTGACTTGCACCCTTCTTGCATTATATCATATGTATTTCATATTTAACAGGTAGTGTGACACCTTCTCTGCTGGATTTCTTACAGGTGAAAAAAATATTTGGACTGGTGGGTAACACTGACTGCCTTTGAACTTAAATACCTTGTTCTGATCTAAAGATGGATTACCCTGAGATGAACTAGTAAGGCATTTAGCGAGTCCTACTCTTAGATAAAGAAGAGGTCACCCGACCCACCCTTGCTGCTCAAGACTCCCTCCCACACACCGAGAATTCCTCATTGTGGCTGCTGCTGCTGCTGAAACCACACCTCACTCAACCCACCCTCGCTGCTCAGGGTACACCACAGGAATCCTGACACTTTCCTTGAATTTAATCATCTTTGACTGCATTTTTGGCAACAGTGGGGCTTGCCATTAAAAGGCTGGCCAGGTTGTCCAGTGATCCCTACCAGGAATAAGTGCATTAGGAGAGGGAATGGGAGGGGCCTGATGACATCACCAGGCAGGGAAAGGGTAATATGACAAGGGTAAGCTGGAGCACGGGGATTGGCTGGGGTGTAGTGCCCAAAGGAGGGTCCTGACCAGGGGCCCCTTAGGGGGTATAACAGGCCAGTTTTCAGGCAGGACACCCTCATTTGCTGGGAAATTTATCTTGGACAATAACTCAGCACATTGTTTGGCAAATCAGGTAAGGCACAAAGAACTACTAGGCCTGCAGCCATGTGGCCCAAGCGACTGTGCTCAGTGGTATCCTTTGTTTTCTAATTGATTACAGTAACAGTTGTGTTGAAATAAGTTTGATGATAACATGTAATGTGAAGGAGCATATTATGGTTGCAGTAGGTTTTGTGGGAGCAAGTGTTTGTACAAGTAGGCTGGTGGGCCACATGGCTTTGGAGGCTAGGAAGTTTGTGATGGTTTGGTTTTGTAAAAAAAAATGAGGAAAGAAACAGGGTTTGGCATTGGATCAGGCAGTAAAAGGCTGGCTGCACAGGCAATGGATAGCTCAGGTAGTTTGTTAGGTTTTTTGGCATGGGGTAAAGAAGAAGAACAAGGCAGGAAATTGAATCACAGTAGTGAGGTGCACGCCAGATGCTGCATTTATTAGGAAGCAATGAAGGTCTACCCAGTGTTTTTTGGTGGCTCCGTGAAACCATTGTTGGGTGGTAGACTGAAGATTTCAGCAGGTGTGGAGTGGCTGTGGAACACTTCCAGCATATGGGCATGCAGAAAGAAGCCAGCAGGGAAGCTGTTGTACATTATGGCATGGCGAGGAGCTCACAGGGGCACTGGGGTCATGTGGGCAGCCAGGGGGGATGTTTTGATTTGAAGCAACTCACTGGAAGGGGCCAGTGGGAGGTAGCAGGCTCCAAAGAAGGAAGGAGGGTGAAGTTGGGTGAGGAAAGCCAGCTGTGTTGGCGGACGGGGAGCACTCAGGCAGATCTTGTTTGAGCTTCTGGAGCAGACAGGGGAGGCATGGAGCAGATGGGGGGTGAGGTACTAAAGCATGTGTGGTGGACTGGGGCAGACAGGCCCCAGACATTGGAGCTCATGCAGGGGTGGGCTGTAGGAGTTTTCTCCCACTGATGTACAAAATAAAATCAAATAATAAGACATGAGAAGGAAGTTGGTTATGTATCACAGTGGCAGCTACAGAGACTGTGGAGAGCATGAGGGAGGCCCTCTATGAGTGGCATGGGATGGCAAGGACAGAGAGGCCACATGGTATGGTGAAGGGGTCTCTGGCACAGCTTGGTGGGTGGTGGATGGCAACAGGCCACTCGGACCATAATCAGTGGAACCATGGGGGACAATGGTCTCAGGGGATGGAATTATTGGCCTGGCTGCACATCGCCTGGGCAGCTTCAGGGCATGGGCCTGCAGCAGGTGAATGGGAAGCTTGGGGTGCTTCGGGACCATGGTTTTGTTTGGGCCTAGACAGCCACAGCTTGGCTTGGCCAAGGAACTACGGGGGCCTGTGATTGTATCCATGGGATCTATTCATGGTCAGGGGGCCCACAGGCAGGCCTCAGTAGGAGGGGACTGTGCATTGACAGTTGCGGTGGTCAAGGGACATGAACCAGGTCAACCACCTGCCTCAAGGAGGAGGCTTGGTCTAGGTAGACATCTTCTGGCTCATGGAGAAGGACACAGCCATGAAGTACGAACAGAAGGAGTTGGTGGGAGAATCAGAAATGGCAGTGGCATTGGCAGTGGTAGGCCACAAGATGGAAGAAGCAAAATGTAAGGGGAAAACCATAGAGAATTGGCAAGGCAGTTTCATGATATAGAGCGCTTTGATGCTGGAGAAGCAGCTGGAACTTGCAATCCCTTTGCTGACATACATGTCCATTATCAGGGAGGCATAAAAGGCAAAAGTTGAGTACGGGTGGCTCAAGTATGATGAAGCCTTCTAGAAGCAGATGGCAGTGAAGGGGGACCTGAGATTCAGACCTGTGGGTGAAAACCCTCTCCCGGGGGGGCGGTAGGAGATCAAGCAAGGAAGATCACCACTGGGGCAGGGGCAAAGGCATGCTGGGGTTACAACAAGGCTCCTGCACATGGGGCAACTGTAAGTTCCAGCATGTCTTCTCAAAATGCGGGGGGGTCACACCTGACCTCCAGTTGTCAGCAGAACAGCTATGGGGGAGCAGAGATGGGGACAGTTTTACAAGCAGTCCTTTTAGGGCATCCGGGGGATACAGGGCAGGGGACTTGGGGGCAGTCACAGAGGGCAGCACAGCACTCCCGGGTGGTGGCAGTAGTGGGGTACCTATGAGAGGGTGGTGGGGTTGGCACAGGTGTGCACTCCCATTTCCCTAGCAACAGGGAAGGAGCGGACAGTGTTATACCCAAATAAAGGGGCAGGTGAGCAGCTTCAGGAGGGTTTCTGGATGGGTTTCCCATTGGGGTTTCAAGGGTGGTGGGAGAGAACATGGGCCAAGAACCTGGAGTCAGTGAAAGGGAAGGAGGTGATTGTAGGGGCCAAGATAGAGAAGGAAATCACAGCAGGCTGGGTGGAGGGCCCATTGGAAGGCCCCCATGCATGCATTTCTGGATCTCTCCATTGAGGATGGTGCCTAAGAAGGCGGAAGGGGAATTCCATTTGATTTATCATTTATCATACCCAGGAGGCTCTTCGGTGAATGATGGCATTCCAGACCTCCTTAGGGCGGTGTCGTGTGCCTCGTTAGAGCAGGCCATAGTGCTGATTAAGGCAATCGGGAGGCATGGCCAGTGAAGATGGACGTTGGTCGACATTTCGACTCTTGCCCATCAGGCCTGCAGACTGGGACCTGCTAGGTTTTCAATTCCAAGGGCACATCTACTTTGACAAAGCCATGCCTATGGGTTGTTTGGTTGCTTGTTCCACTTTTGAGGTGTTCAGCACCAGGTTACAATGAGTTTTCCAGGCCAGGTATGAGCACGGGAGGGTGGTACATTACTTGGATGATTTCCTCCTCATTGGGGAAATGAGAGTGGTGGCACAGAAAATGCTAGGGGATATTGAGGATATGTGCCAGCAGATAGGGATTCCACTGGCACAGAGCAAGATGGAGGGCCCCGCCTGAAAATTGGAATTCTTGGGTATAGAGGTGGACACTGAGAAGGGCTGTTTTCAGCTGCTGGGGAGCAAAGTAGTGAGCCTTAAAGGCTTACTAGCCCAGGTCACGGGGAGGATGGTGCCATTGGTACAAATACAGCAACTGCTGGGGTACCTTAATTTCACCTGCAAGGCCATCAGTCCAGGCCGAGCTTTTACAAGATGATTGGGGAAGGCCACAGGGAAAGCCAAGCAGCCACACCATTGAGTCAATGTATCGAAAGGGGTTCAGGAGGAGTTTCTTGACAAGTATAATGGGGTGACATTCAGGCAGGATGAGTGGGAATGGAGCACTGACATGGAGCTGTTAACGGATGCTTTGGGCACCCTGGGAATGGGGGCATATTTTCAAGGTGAATGGATGTCAGAACCATGGCCGGCATCTTGGGAAGAAAGGGGACTGCTGAAGGACATCACCTTCCTGGAGATCTTCCCAATATGGGCGGACCTGGAGGTATGGGGTGATAGGATGAAGGGGAAGCACATCTTGTTTTGGTGTGACAACAAGGGGGTAGTCGAAGTGATTAATAGACAAGGGGGGAGGTTGGATTGATGATCTTGCTGGGGCTGTGACTGAACCTGTTGTTTAAAGCACAGCATATTGATGGTTTGAGGAATGAAATGGCTGACAGTCTTTCCCGTGTCCAGCTCAACAGGTTTCAGAAGCTGAAGCTGCAGGCAGCACCACAGGACTAGGATCCTGGACAGGTTATGGGAGGTTTGAGGGACACAGCCAGGGCACTGTACCTGGGATCTTGGGCAGAGAACACACTGAGGGCCTACAAAGCAGGGTGGACAAAGTTCCAGGTCTTCAGGGAGAAGCATGGGTGGGACAAGGGTGAACCGGCCCAGGACGGGCAATTAAGGAGGTTCATTGTGGAGCTGTGGAAGGAAGGGCTGGCCTATGCCACAATGGATGTGCACTTATCAGGCATCAGTTGAGTATGCCAGGACAGGGGCTGGCCTGATGTAGGGGCCAGTAGGGTCATAAAATGCATGTTAGCAGTGTGGCGTAGGGGGCAAGGGTTCAAGGTGGATGGAAGGCAATCCATTAGAGGGGTATTACTGGTAAAGGTATTGGGGGCCACCTGGAGGGTATGCACATTGGCCCACAGGGGGTACTGTTCCATGCCATATTTGCAGTGATGGCTGCAGGGGCTTTCTGGGTGGGGGAGGTGGTGGCTCCATGAAAGGTGGCTGCTGGGCAGACATTGTGGGGTGAGGATGTCCTGTGGGGACACGACATGGTGGTCATTATCCTGGCCAGATCCAAGATAGATCAGGGAGAGAAGGGGACCCAAGTGTCACTGGTGAGGAAACCGCAGTCAGACAGCTGTGCCATGAGTGCACTGGAGGCGTACAGGAGTGCTCAGGGTGGGGCAGGGGGATGCTGTTCCGGCATGGGGACAGCTCCCCAGTCACAGGGTTCCACATAGGGGTTGTCCTCAGGAGGGTGCTGGCATTTTTGTAAGATGACCCCAGCAAATTAGCCCCACATTCATTCAGGATCAGGGCAGCCATGGAGGCAGCAGAGAGGGGCTGCAGTGGTGGATTTACAAAAGGTGGAACGCTGGAGGCCCAGCAGCTACAAGAGACACATGAGAAAATAGCAATAATAACTCACACTGTTTATTTTGTTTCCATGACAGGTTCTAGGAGGAAAATCTGGATAGTGGGGCATTCCTTCATGTATTTGGCTGAAAGGTTTGCAGTGGCCACCTCCAGAGAAGCAGATCTGAGATTTAACATGGAGCATACCAGGGTGCTATGAAAAGGAATTAGAGGAATGAAATGGGCACAGCTAATGCCTTTGATGGAGGAATTGAAATTGCAATGGGGCACCCTGGATTGCATTGTTATATACCTAGGGGGAAATGATGTAGGGAGCCTGCCATGGGGGTGTTGGGATGGAACATCATAGGAGACTTGGAAAAATTGAGAGGGTGGTGGCCGAGGTTGACAATTGGTTGGACAGAGATCTCCGGAGGGTATGGAGAGGGGTGCAGGATGTCCAGCTGATAAGAGAAAGTCAGGAAGCATTTGAACTGGAGGATAGCCAGGATGGTAATAGAGATGGCGGGGGTTCACCTGCAGCACACAGACATTTCATTCAACCAGCCCGCAGTGTTCAGGTCAGACAGTGTCCATCTGTCAGAGTTTGGAATGTGCCTGTTCCAATGATCTATTAGTGAGCTAGTGAACCAGATAGCAAGAAAAGGGCTTAGAAACTAGCCAGCAAGAGGGGAGCCCCTCCGTCTGTCACAAGCCAGAGGAGGGGCAGTAGAAGAAAGACAAAGAGGGGAGCAGGGGAAAGAAAGGGGGGTGGAGCAGGATACACAGGCTGGTGACAAAGAACCCAGACATGGCTGTAAAGTGGGGAGGGGGATAGGTCCAAGATCCAGATTCAGAAGTGTCCGAGTCTGGAGGGTGAAAGCCCAGGGAAGTGGACTAGCTTGGTTCTGGTGTTTATACTGTATATTTTATTTATTTAGTTTTTGTTAACCAGTTAGGTGCACTAGCCATATAATGACTATTTTCAGGCACAGCCCAGGAGAGTACAGCAAAAAGAGAACAGCTGAACAACAGCAACATGGGTACAATAATACAAATAGATGAACAGTACAGCAGTGCTACAAAAACACAATGGGTAGAAACAACAAAATGTAATGGCAAGCATTATACAGATAATGGCAGTAAGATATATAATAAGTGCAGAAACCACAGACCCGACTTGTGGCGTGAAAGGGTTAATAAGATAGTAAGGTTGTATAGAGAGAAATGTGAGGAATGTTAAAACATAACAAGAAAGACCGACAGAAGGAAGGTCAGGGGTGGTAACTGGCAAAACAACAGTGGATGGTCAGCAACAAGGTTCGAGAAGGAAGAGAACTAGTAGTCAAGAAGTTATTTACAAAGAGAAGGAAAAATATGGGGAGGGGAAGAGGAGACAGTCTTGGAGCTGGATTAGAGCAGGGGTGACATTACTGGTAAGTCTCAGGCACTTCAGGTTGGGTCAAAGCATGTACAAGCATCAGCTGAGGATAGATAATGATGATATTCACTTCCAAAGTGAGACTAAGACAGCTGGAGGTTGAGTGGAAGAGCATTCCATACCCTGGGAGCAGAGAATTGGAAGGCCCCTGTGCATTTAGTCATCCAACATCTCGTGTGGCAGAGGGGGCCAGATTCAGTGTCCAGACCCTGAAAGCAAGATGGAAGAACTGACCAAAAGAGCGACAGAGGCCAGAGCCAGAAAATTTGGAAAAGAATTTTGATGCGAATTAAACTGTCAATTCAAAGTTATATGGTTTGTAAACATAATCCTTTGTGCCGATAATACATTTGCCAATGAGCAACTGACAAGTAAATTGGTGTGGTGTCCATCATTTCTCGGGGGGGGATTCAGGGGACAATGGGGCTTATCATTAAAAGGCAGACCAGTCTGTCCAGTGATCCCTTCCAGGAATAAGTGCATTAGGAGACAGAGGGGGGAGGAGCCAGAGGGATAGAGGGGGAGGAGCCTGATGACATCACCAGGCAGGGAAAGGGTAATATGACAAGGGCAAGCTGGAGCCCACGGATTGGCTGGGGGGAAGCCCAAAAGGGGTCCTGACCAGGGGCCTGTTAGGGGGGTATAATAGAACAGGTTTCAGGCAGGATGCCCTCTTTTGGTGGGCAATTTATTCCACCCTCCCACCCTTATAAGGAAGGCAATGGGGGCAAGTAGGGTGCAAAGGAAATAAAAATGAAGGGCAGGTCGAGTGCCCCTAGGGGCTCTGGGCAAGGGGCCAGGTATGTCTGTCACTGCAGGGAGGCAGCATTGGGCCAGGGTGCTAAGATAGAGTCCCCTGTTGGGGAGGGGCATGTATTCCCATGGGGGGGAGAAGAAATAAAAATGGGCCAGTGGGGGGAGAATACATGGGCTTGGGACAAAAAACCCAGATGTGGCAGTAAAGTAGGGAGGGGGATAAGTCCAGGCGCCGGATTCAGAAGTGTCCTGGTCTTGAGTGCGAAAGCCTAGGGAAGTGGACCGGCTTGGTTCTGGTGTGGAGGAGGGGGCCAGATTCACGGTGTCCAGGCCCTGAAAGCAAGATGGAAGAACTGACCAGAAGAGGGACAGAGGCCGGAGCCAGAAAATTTGGAAAGAAATTTGATGCGAAATGAATTGTGAATTCAAAGTTATATTATTTGTAAATATAATCCTTTGTGCTGATAATAAATTTGCCAATGAGCAACCAACATTAAATTGGTGTGGTGTCCATCATTCCTGGGGTGAATTCAAGTGACAACAACCATTTCAGGAAGTTGCTGCACCCTGCCAGCAAAAGCTCACTTACAGAATGCCACTGGACGTGCACAGAGCTCGGAGTCTGATCCGAATTTGAACATGCCATATTTTCTGGACATCTCGGTTCTGATCCAATTTCTGAGCTGCCCTCTACTCATGGACTGCCTTCTCCTGCCTAGAACTCATCTCTGAGTTAAATTGTGACCAAGGGCTGTTGCAATTTAATTGACTCTTGGTGTTTTATGTTTAAATAGTATTAACTGTCAACTTACCTTAGCTTTAACAGGATAGTTTAATTGATTAATGACTACTGCATTTTTTATCTTTTACTAGTGATACTTAGTTGATGAAGGTGTTTATTAAATTTGTTCAATAATTTAATTCCTGTGTAATAGAGTTGTTTTATGGGTCACTAAGTCCTCTTTCTGTCTCCTCTTGCTGTTGTCTGTAATCTGAGTAGCAGCCCCCCCGCTAGCCCCCATTCTGTAACCCTTTTTGCTCTTGGCTAAGCCCTTCCTTCTTTGAACTCTTTAATCCTTTCCCTTCTTTTCTACACATTCCCACCCTCCCCAGGCATTCCTTGTTGCTGCTTTTGGTTATTGAAGTCGACTCCCTTGCATGACCTATTCTCGCTGCTCAAGGTATCAAGGTGCTTTCTTTGAATTTAATTATCTTTGACTGCATTTTTGGCACCAACTACTATTTCAGGTAGTTATGCATAATCCTGCCAGCAAAAACTTGCTTGCAGCTTGCCACTAGCTATATATCTCTGTAGCTAGAGGGTGGCAGGTCCAGAATCGCCCCTGCCCTCTTTTCATCAAGCACTAACATCTCCACTATTATCTGCAGGCCTATAAGTCTGCAAACTAGAGATCCCTGCATTTAAATTGACTGCCCCGGTCTCCAATTTTTAAGCATACACAGACCCATCTCCAACACACATAGTAGGCTGATCAGATGATCTCTGGCCATCACACACTATTTAAAACTACTGGGGACATTAGCTGTGCTGCTTCCCCTCTCCCCAATCATTTACTAACTAACTAATTCCATTGGAACATCCTCAAAATATAGGAAAAAAATGACTTTCCCTTCCTATGCAGTATTCCTGCTGCTACTCATAGTCTTGACCTAAGTGGGTCAACAACTTATCATCTGCCCACTAAACACACAGGTCCAAAGCAATGGTCAGAATGTCGCTAACTTGCTAGAACATGGAACCTCACCACTTTTGCCATATAAAAAAAATCCTTAATACACTGATACCCTTTAAGGAACTGCACCTAGCTTGTAACTCTGGTGTAAGAATACCTGGCTTGCTCATTTCTTTAGCACTGAAGCAGCAACATCATAATTTACTAAAAATCTGTTTCAAGAGGGGCAAAACCAAACCGCTCAATTTCACTGCAAAAAAAAGCAATATTATTATCTCAGGGAATGTGCATCCCAACCCTGAGCCCCCTCATACCCAGGGTGAGGCAGGTGATAAGGACAGTGGTTTAAAAATCGCCATGATGAATTTAGGAAGACTGCTACCTAAGCTGGCATAATTCTAGGCTTGAATGCTTTTGCATTGTCCAGATATCATCTGTCTCACAGAGACTTGGTTAATCACCAAAACTAAAGATAACATAATAGCGCTTCAATGTTATGAGAGTTTTAGATATAACAGAGCAGACAAGAAGGGAGGTGGCTGTCTCATTTATGTCGGGGACTCTGTCCAGGGTAGCATGCTATCAGTAACTGATGCCACAGGTGACTATGAAATGATTGCTGATAAACTCATGCATGGCACTCAAAACAAGTCTCTTATGATAGCTTTTGTCTACATCCCTCCTGGAAAGGGAAAATGGGTTAGGCAAAGTGCTAGAAGTGCTCACCCAAATCAAAAAGAACAGTGAAATCATAGTCACTGGTGACTTCTATATCAACTGGCTCAGCAAGGAGTCTGACTCCTTGAAGGACCTTGTTGCCAGTGTGTACCTCACACAACTGGTTACATAATCTACCAGACTAAACCATAAAAGTGGCAACTACACACTTACAGACTAGATCCTAGCCAGCTGCTCAACAAGGATCTTCAGAGCCACAGTACATTCTGACTCACTAAGTGACCATTTACCTGTCACCTGCCTTTGGCCAAATAAATACAGAAAAGCTGCCATTACAATCATTGAAAGCAGAGTACTTTAAAGAGGCCACTTAAACTGACTTATATCAGCTTTAGCGCAGATCAAGTGGACCCCCTCTTGATGAGCAGCAGAGCATTGATCTAGCTCTGTAATACTTCATCGACAAATTCAATGCAGTTTGTGACAAATTTGCTCCAGCCAAAAAGAGAAAGACCCATTGATCCATGAATGGGTGGATCACTCAGGACCCACTAGAGAAAATGAGTGGTAGTGATGATCTGAAGAATAGGTCCCAATGCACGGGCAGCCAAAATGACTACCAAGAATAAGTGCACATACCTTACTAGGCTTGCCAAAGCAAAATTCTGTAAGGACCAGATGGAAAGGAATTGAGCTGATGGTAGGTTCTAGGAGATCATAAAGGATGTCTTAGGGAAAGATGACAGGAAATGTCCCAAGATGCTTAACATCAGTGGTGCCCCTAAGCTGGACCCTTACACCATTGCTGACTCTTTCAATGCAGCCTTTACAGACCTGAGGGCTGTACTTCTGCCTGAGTTTCTCAAGACTTCTGAACCTTCACTGAATACCCTTAGAACTGGCAATAAATACCCAAATTTCTACTTCAAATGCATCACTGGCAAGGAGGCAAGAAATCATGTAAAAAGGGTCCTTGGTAAACCCAGGCTTGGCAGTGATAAAACAGACATGAAAATGGTTTCTCTACCCCTTGATGAGGTTATAGTCCCCATCATAAAAATATTCAATAAATCACTTGCCTTGACTAAATTTCCCACAATCTGGAAACTGGCCTTTGTTACCCAAGTGCACAAAAGTGGTGACAGAACAAACTCTCCCAACTGCAGGCCCAACTCGATCCTCTTCCCACTCTCAAAAGCACTGCAGAGGATTGTGGCTGATCAAATCACAGAGTACCTCCAGAAATACAATCGCCAAAGTCCACAACAGCATGGCTTCTGCAAGAGCCATAGTACCACAACTGCCCTGGTTGAGTTCACCGACTGTGTACATAAGGCCCTGGACGATGGCAAGGTAGTGGGATCAGTCTTTATTGATCTCACAAAGGCCTTCAACACAGTCAGTCACTCCCTTCTACTGGAACAACTACAGACACTGGGGCTGGCCACCAAATTGGTCTACTGGTTTCAGGACTCTCTATCGCACAGGTCAAAGAGTGACAAAATTGGAGTGGCTGTCTCTAGTGCAAGAGAAGTCTCATTGGGTGTCCCTCAAGGGTCTGTCATTGGCCCCCTCCTTTTTAGTTTGTTCTTGAATGCCCTACCGGAGGCCTGCAATGGCAAAATTATACTGTATGCTGATGATGCAGTCACACTAAGCAGCAATCGCAGCACTGACAAACTTCAAAATGAATTGCAGGCTACCTTCTACCAACTTGAAGTTTGGCTCAGCTCACAAAAAGTACTTCTCAATTTTAGAAAAACCAAAACCATGTTTCACTCTAGTCACCAGCTTAAGAAATCTAACCCGCATCTCACCATTACATACTACAAAGGAGTCCCTCTTGAGCAAGTCCATACATTTAAATACCTTGGGTTCATGATTGATGATACCCTCTCTTTCTTGCAACACATAGACCAGGTAGTTAAAGCTGTCAGTTCTAGACTTGGTGTCCTTTACAGGCACAGACAATACTTAAAACAGACTGCCCTCTTCCTCTCTATCACCAGCTCAATCCTGTCAATAACTGATTATGGGCTGGTAGTATACAGTGCAGCCTCAGACACAGCACTCAGACAGGTAGCTACAGCCCTATATAAGGCTTGAAGACTTACTCTAGGGGCAGATAATCTTACCCACACATGTGCTCTGTATGAGCAAACTAAATGGCTTAATCTGAATAACAGGATAAAGTTCCAGAGATGTCTTCTTTGGGGGTGAAGCACTGCTTGGCCAAACACCTCCCTGTATCCTAAATGTCCTCCAAGTGGCAAGCTCCCATACAAAACAAGGGGTAAAACTCAGAGTTTTCTCAGTGTTCCATTCAGAAGGATATTTCTTGGTCAATGCCCATTCATGTACAGGGCCCCTCACAGGCTGAATGAGGTCCCGGTTGAAATAAATAATATTGCGAACCTTCCAACCTACAAGCTTGAATTGAAACAACACCTTGTCAAAGCCAATGCTTGCTCGGCATTATAGGATTATGCCCCACAATTTCTAATCATGTCTCTCCCTGACACCCTAACAAATCCCCTGTAATTGTAAGGAAACCCTAAATCTTTTACTTCTCCTTCTCATCTACTTCATCCTACTGCCTATGCAATTACACCCACTAATATCCCCCCCCACACCTGAGCCTTTAATCCCTCTCATCCCCTAGGCCCTAACCTTTTACACTCAACTCTCTGTCCTGCTCTAACCCTTATCTTACTCACTACACTAATCTGCCTATGACTGGCTGGCACCTATCATACCTCCCTCCTTCAGGCCCCACTTTGATCTAACCCTCTCTGCCTATGTTTCTCTCTGTTCACATCAGGACAGATGAAACTGTTTCACCTTTGACAAAGTCTACATGCTTGGCTGTTGTAGCTCCAACCAATGTCTAAACTCTGGTAATTTTTTTTTGTATTCAACTTTCTGTAATACCTGCCTGGTAGTGCTGCTGTCCATGTATTTTGAGTTTATGTCCATATGATCTGTAACAATTGTTATGTTTTGTACTGCTGATATGGACCCTTTGTAAACAAGCACCATGCTCAAAGGTTGCATCCGAAGAATTTAAATAAAAAAATAAAGATAAAGATTATATGCTTTAATTGGTTTTGACACATAGAAAAATATTGTATGAAGATGCCTAATTTAAATATGATGAGCATTCTGATTGCATACACTCATGTTGACAATTGGTATCTAAATATACATTTAAGTAATGTGAAGTGGTAACACTGTAATAATAAGCATTCGTCAATGCCAAATGTTTGCTTGCTGATATTAGCATTGGACATGCAGGAGTTAGATTGATGCAGAATAGGAATGGCAGTGAAGTACTGAACTCAAGCCAACCCCATCTCCATGCTGCAGAGATGGACAGGCATTGGGTGCATCTTTGGGTTGTCGCACATAACGCTCATGGCATTTCAACTCACCCTGTTCTGTAGACACTGACAAGTGTTGAGGTGTGCCTTGTGGTGTTCAGCTTCACAGTCATCCCATTTCATAAGGACATACGCTAAAGTGGGTGCAGTATAGGAGAATGGGGTGATATCTGGGGCCGAAGAGTCTAATGCGCACCTTGATGCTTATCACTGGCTTCAGGATGGGGGGTTGGGGTGGAATGGCATGAGAATTACAGCCAGCAATCCAGAAGCACACCCCTGATACCAGTCAGTCTCTATAGGGTGGGATGTTATGATTATTTGCACTACAAATTTTCAACATGGCCTTTTTATGACCACCACCTCATGAAAGCATTTGGGACCTCTGTTCTTTAACAGTTGCACTGGGATTTTGTTAATGTATTCCAAATTTGCTGAGATAGCCACATAAGTTGAAAAAACCCAGTTATGCCATTATGCAGCTTACCGACATTTCTTCAGTTTGCGATCAGCTTTAAAGAGTAGAGACATGCTTGATCCACTGAATATTGTCACACTGAGATCCAATGGCAAGTATGGGGTGAGGGGTGTGTGGGGAGTTGGGTGCACAGAGGGTGGGTGTGGGCTGGGGGAGGGCACTGGACTCAATGAGGAACTGTTTTTCTTTTACAGGAAAGAAAGTAAAACGCAGGAAGGTGTTCTGGTTTTGCAGGTACTTTGGCATGCTGGGGTGGGCTCCCACCATGTCACCTGAGGGTTTCTTTGGGGGGCTGTAGCCAACGGGGATTGGGCACCCCTGTCAGCAGAGTGTTGGAAGGGCGGGCACTTGAGCCGAGGGTGATTGGGCACCCCATTGGGATACAACAAATGGGGTGGCATCATGGCAATGGGGATTGGGCTACCCTGTCAGCAAATGAACTGGGGAGGGGCATGCCAACAAGGGGATTGGGCACTCCCAGCTTTAATGGGGACTGTGAGAGGTGGCAGCCATTCTGTTGGCTTCCTTGGGGACTGTGAGAAGCTGACAGTGAAGCCACCATCATGTTTGTTTAAAAGGGGATACCAGACAAAGCAGCTCTAATTTGCTGTTGCAGTCAGGGACCACCCCACAAAAACAGCTGATTGTTAATGATGGGGCACTCCCTGATTGCAGTAGCAAGTTTCTTTCAAGTTGGTGGCAAGCTACACTACTATAGTCATGGACAGCGTTATCTTGTAGTGGTGCCACACCGACCAGCCCCAAAATGAGCTGCTGGCATTAACAAAACACTGCCATTCCTCCACTTCTCGTTACTGCAGCAAGCTGCCTCAATATGTTTCTTGCACATGCGTGCAAGCAAACATAAAAAAGGGTGCCATTTATGCTAAAGGCACCAAACAGCTTAATACAATCAAGTCATTTTACACATTGTTCCAAAACAGGCTCTTCTTCCCATGTTGAAATCATATGTTACACTGTTGACTGACTATGCATCTCAATTTGGGGGGTGGTAAACATGGAGGAATATATTAAAATAGAAAACATTACCACAAGACATGTAAAATGACTGGGATTGGAACATTTATCATACAAAGAAAGGCTGTTACATTTTGGTCTGCACTGTCTAGAAAAGCATAGAGTATGGGGCGATTTCGGGTCAGCACTCTCTAGAAAAGCACAGAGTATGTGGTGATTTATTTTAATTAAAAACATGTGATAGGAAGTTGATAGTTGAACTCATTAGAAAAAGCACCAACATATTCTTAGCATATGACACCACTACAGAAAGGTTCCCCTATGACTTGGCAAGTGAGTCAGGCAGCTGCCCAGTCATTTACAATATTGTTTTCATGATAAACAGCTGCTGCACAGGACCCCAAGCCAATGTCATGGAGGAGTCAAGTACTAGCAAGTTGGAACACCACAGCCCACTCTGTAATCTGGACAACTAAGCCAATAAGAGGGGTGGGACTCTTACTGGTGGACAGCAGGTTGACCAGGCAGTTCAGCGCCCAAGCATGAAATGGATTGCATACCAGAGCAATCTTGTAATACATGAGGGGTGCAGCAGAGTAGCAGTTTGTTCAGTTGGAGCGCTAGCAGTTTTGCGTGGAAAAAAAGAAAGTAATGTCAGAGGCTGGGGATCCCCTTCCAGCAAGCTGACCTCACTACAGAAGGGTTCTCCACATGTCTTAACAAGTGAGGAAGGCAGTTGCCCAGTCATTTACATTTTTTTTATTAGATGCAGTTGTGGCACAGGAGCGAGCCAATGTTATGGAGGAGCCAAGTACTAGCAAGCTTGAACACCGCTGCCCATTTTGAAATGTGGACAGCTATCTCTTAACTCTCCCACATTAGAGGTTACTGTACTTTCATCATCCTCCCCCCAATTAATTGTTGCCATTCCCAATAGTAAAGATACTGTCTCACGTTGAAAGGAGCTCATTCTCTTTGTTATAAAGGCAGACATTAAAGTTATAATTCATATTTTATGCAGTTAAATCACATTTACAATCCAAGAATAAGCCTTAGTTTCCACAGATTTTGTGATTGCATCTTCAGATGCAATGTTTAGCTAATTGTGAAGCCTGATGTCCCACATACACTCCTTGAGAAATTCAGTGCCCCATAACAAAAAAGTTTGCTAGGTATGGCAGGAGAAGGGAGGTGGTTTGCAAACATACACAAGACTAATGCAGGTGGGCTCCAACTAACTTCAAAAGGGCACAATCTTACCAGGTAACAGTAGGCTGCAGGCAGAACCCCAACAGTACACAGACACTTGATGAAATCATCATATAAAATGCATATTTATATAAAATAAAGGGGTAGAGGGCTAGAGGGGGGCCAAGGACCTGGAATATGTCTTTATTGAAACCCCAAAATGTACCCTTTTAAAATTTGAACTAATTAAAGTAGACAAAGATGAAACAAATTTGTGGAAATTTTAAACTACAGATCATTTTGCCCATTCCTTCTCCCCCCCCCCACAGTACTATACTGTATCTCTGATGCTCACCTAACAAAGTATCCAGAGGTGACCACAGTGTAGCTAAATGATTGTCACTGATGCTATTCGCAGACATATTGCTTGTCCCTAATCATCCTCCCGGCAGCACATAACACAGACAAAAGATACAGGGCAGTTATGTGTGTCTCCCACAACTACTGGCTGCAACAGTGCTAGATGGACTTTGCTCTCCATAATAATGCTGTTTCTCCTGCTCTCTCCTAGTGACACCTCTCTGCTCTGCATGTCTTTCCTGGTAAATGTTCTGTGGGATAAAGATAAAAATATTGATGTCCATATTTATGAGAGAAAAGGAGCCAAAGTGCTTGTCTAGCAGATGGTGGTACCACACTGATAAAGAAATGTATAATGACAGAGGCTAGTCACTAAACTGTGTGTGTGTGTGTGTGTGTGTGTGTGTGTGTGTCTTAGAGAGCAGGAACCTTCTCACCAGCAAGGAGTCAATCTTAAATACAGTTATATATTTAAGTTATTAAGTTAGCATGTAGCAGCACCAGGGTTATGGTTTAGGGACTGGCTGCAAAATATTCATGAAAATATAGGAGGACACACACACACACATACAAGACTAATGCAGGTGGCTCCCACTCACCAAAAAGACAATCTTACCAGGTAGCAGCAGGTTGCAGAGAGAGCCACAACAGTACACAGCCACTTGATGAAATCATAATATAAAATGCACATTTATATAAAATAAAGTCATAGAGGGCTACTGGAGGGCTGAGAATCTGGAGTATGTCTTTATTGAAACCAAGAAGTGTGCCATTATAAAAATTGAGCTAATTAAAGCAGATAATGAAGAAACAAAATAGTGGAGATTTTAAAACTGTTTTTTTGTTTGTTTTACAAACTTTGTTTTCTAACTACTGCGCTGGATATCAGCCAATATGTAACAGATGTGTACCATAATTGTTGGGTTTGTTGTTTGAAGGGTGCAACCAGTTCTAGATGAATGGGAAGTGGGGGTGGGGGAGATTCCTGACATGAGAAGAAGTGTCATGGTAAGAAACAGAATATCCAGGAGCAATGCTTAAAAGAATGGAAAGCCTTGCCTCTCTGCAGTCTGCGATAGACTCATTTATATTGCAGATTCTTTGCTGAGGAAGCCAATTCCCCCAGCAACTTAGTGTCAAAATAGTATTGGGACATTTAATTTTTTGTACGTTTCCTGCTTATTATGCTAGCTTTAAGGCACAGCTGGAGCTCACCTAATTAAAAATAACATCCGGGGATATTATTAATAACAGCGAGCTATAATGGACCTTGATCTATACAGAGCTCTGAAAAACCTATATAACCTATGATGTTCCTGTACTGTCTCACATTGAATACATTGCTAACTTGAAATGTTTGTAAAAGAGTCACTGTGTGCTCAAATGCATATTTTGTAGTTGTGTAGCAAATATAAAATAAAACATAGAAACATAGAAGTTGACAGCAGATAAGGACAGCAAGGCCCATCCAGTCTGCCCATTTCTTAATCTACCTTATGAATGTGCCATTGGCCTTTGCTCTGTCAATGGCCTATCTATTCATACTCATCTGTATTGCTCCCTTATGCCTATCCCATGCCTGTTTGAAGCCCTGCACTGTATTCATATCCACCACTTCCTGAGGTAGGCCATTCCATGCATCCACCACCCTTTCTGCGAAAAAGAACTTCCTCACATTACCCCTTAATTGGCCTCCCTCTGATCTAATGCTGTGTCTTCTTGTCTTGCTATTTTTCTTATATTGAAACATGTCAGACTCTTTCACCTTGTTAATGCCCTTAAGGTGTTTGAATGTTTCAATCACATCACCTCTCTCCCTCCTTTGCTGTAGGGTATACATATTGAGCTCAGTTAATCTGTCCTCATATGTTTTCTGATGCAGTCCCTGCACCATTTTGGTTGCCCTTCTCTGGACCGCCTCAATTTGGTTTATGTCCTTGTGAAGGTGTGGCCTCCAGTACTGCATGCAATACTCCAGATGGGGCCTAACCAGTGTCTGGTAAAGAGGGATTATTATTTCCCTCTTCCAACTTGTGATACCCCTACTAATACACCCCAACATCTCTCTAGCCTTACCTACTGTTATAGTGGTCTGCTTGGATGATTTAAGGTCATCAGTGATGATGACGCCCAAGTCTCTTTCTTCCCTTGTGACTGCCAGTAACTCCCCTTCTAACCTATAGGTGGCTTCAGGGTTTCTCTTCTCTATGTGCATGATCTTGCACTTCTTTGCATTAAACCCCAGTTGCCACTCTTCCAACCATTTTACTAGTTTATTCAGATCTCTTCTCATTCTGCCCACCCCATCTGGATCATCTACTCTGTTGCAGATCTTGGTGTCATCTACAAACAGACAAACTTTACCATCCAGTCCATCTGCAATGTCACTGATGAAGATATAGAAGAGGACTGGCCACAGGACAGATCCCTGAGGTACCCCATTTGTGACTTGCATCTCTTCTGACTGTATAACGTTTACCACCACTCTCTGTTTTCTGCCCATCCACCAGTTTGCTACCCAGTTGACCAACGTCTGACCCACCCCAAGCCTACCCAGCTTACTAATCAATCTTCTATGTGGAACAGTATCGAAAACTTTGCTGAAGTCAAGGTAGGTGACATCAACTGCTCCCCCTTGGTCCACCACTCTGGTTACCCAATCAAGGAAATCTATGAGATTAGTTTGACAGGACCTTCCTTTTGCAAACTCATGCTGTCTTGGATCCTGTGCTCCTATGGATTCCAGGTGTTGCACTATCCTTTCCTTAAGGAGTGTCTCAATAATCTTGCCCATTACTGAAGTAAGACTGACTGATCTGTAGTTCCCTGCCTCCTCTCTGCTACTGTACCACTGTTGTGGAGTGGGATCACATGAGCCCTTCTCCAGTCTTCTGGGACCTCTCCTGTGCTCAGAGACTCACTTAAAAGTTATGATAATGGCCCTGCTAGTTCCACCCTTACCTCCTTTAGTACCCTGGGATGTATGCCATCAGGTCTCATTGCCTTGTCCACCCTGAGCTTATTGTAGGACCCTTTCTTTGTGAAGGGACTAGTGCACACCTCCGTCCCCCCTGTATCCATGGTGCTGAACCATGGGCCCTGCCCTACCTTCTCTTCAGTAAATACTGAGCAGAAGTATCTATTTAGGATAGATGCTTTTACATGGTCCTTCTCCTCACACACACACTTATCCCCTTTGAGCTTAGCAATACCCCCTCTGGACTTTCTCCTTTCACTAATATATCTATAGAATGTCTTGTCACCTTCCTTTACTGTTCATGCTAGTGTTTCCTTGGTTTGGGCCTTTGCCTGCCTTACTGCCTTCCCTGCTTCCCATAGGGAAGTTTGGTATGCCTCTCTATCTTCATCCTGCTGTGTTCCCTTATATTTCCTGAAGGCCAGCCTTTTGGCTCTGACCTATTGTGCTACTGTGTTTGAGAAACAAAGTGGTTTCCTTCTTCTTTTGCACTTCCTTTTCTCACTAGCACAATGGGATGTTGCTTCAAGTATTGCATCTTTAATGCTTTCCCACTTTGCCTGTACTCCCTCACCTGTATTTCTTTTTGCCAGGGCTAGCTTAACTCTGTTGGCCATCTTATCAAAGTCAGCTCCTCTGAAATCCCATATTTTTGCCTTGGAATGGGATGATTTTGTTCTAGTGGCCAAATTGAACCATACCATGTGATGGTCACTGGCACCTAGATGACCTTCTACCTGAAGATCTGTGATCCTTTCCCTGTTAGTCAGTACTAGATATAGGATAGCCCTGTCTCATCTGGGTTGTTGTACCAGTTTAAGGCCCTTCCCCTGCAGAGAAACCACCATGTGTCTAGTTCTGGTAGATGTTCCTGCTGGTATTGACCAATCTGTATCTGGCATGTTGACATCTCCCATAATCAGAACCTCCCCATTAGCTGTCATGTTTTGTATATCTTCTAACAGTAACATGTCTATGTCTGCCCCCTGGTCTGGAGGCCTGTACACAGATCCAGTTCATATGGTTGTCCCATTTCCTGTTTCCAGGGTGACCCACAGTTCTTCTGGCTCCTTATGTGTATTCTGATTTTCTGTAGCTTTGATATTTTCATTGACATAAAGGGCCACTCCACCCCCCCTTTTTGCACCTCAGTCTCTTCTGAACAGTACATAGACAGGTATTGAAGTCTCCAAAGTTTGGTTAATGGTAAACCATATCTCGCTAATGGCTACTAAGTCCAGTTTAGCCTCTGTCATTATTGCCTGCAGGTCAGGGATCTTGTTTCCCAGACTGCGAGCATTTGTGTACGTGATTTTCCATTGGCCAGATTTCAGTGTGTTAGTTGTTGGCGAGGTCTGGCATTTTCCCTGTGTGTCATATGGCGAGCCGCAACTTTTTCTTTACCTGGTGATGCAAAAGAACTACAAACATGCTGAACTCCTGTTTGACCACTAGCTGAGGGGGGAGTGGTATTCTTCCCATTTGACCTATGGGTGCTGCACCTCTCTCCCCATTTGCTAGTTTAAATATTCTATAAGGACATCATACTTCTGCCCCAATATACTGACTCCCTCCTTAGTCAGATGCAGTCCATCAAATTTAAAGACCTTTTGCTCCCAAAATGGTTGCCAGTTCCCTACAAATTTGTGTACTTTTTCCTGGCACCAGCCCTTGAGCCACATGTTTAGTTCCCATATCTCCCCTTCTCTGACCTTCCATTTATGTGTCCCCCTCTCCCAGACTGGCAGGATCTCAAAGAAGGAGATGTTGGATGAAATGGATTATAGTTTGTCACTCAGCCTGGTCAGGTGTTCCTTGGTCTCCACAACTGACTGGCTGGCGAGACTGTTAGTTCCTATGTGTACCAGGATGTCAATGTCTTATCCTGCTTCCTGAACAATTTTAGCAATGTGGGCAGTGTCTTTCCACACTGATGTATCTGGGAGACATCTGACCATTACCTCTGGCTGGAGATACGTATCATCTCCCTGAATCATGGAGTCTCCTATGATCAGAAGCTTTTTGGATTTCCTTTTTGCTTTTTTTGTTTTGGTTCCTGTTTTGGGTGAGTTTTGTTATGCTAGCTCCTGTGCAGCAGTGTCCTGCTCTGCAGTGTCCTCTGCCCTTTTGTTTGATTGCGGAGATAGAGGCAGATACATGTTTGTCATTTTTATATGGTTTGTGAAGATGATATGCTGGAGAGCATCGAGTGATGGTGCACCCGATTTGCCCCTCCTAACCACCTTCCAACCTCCTGGACACATTACACTCTGCAGTCGAGGTGCTTCTGTTGTATGCTGGGGAAATGGCGAGCAGTTCTTATAATATATTTTCCTCTTGAATATGCAATTTGAGGCATCCAATCTCTGTCCATGCTGCCTGGAGCTGAGCCCTTAGATCTCCAATGGTCCAGCATGTAGGACAGTGTCCTATATCCTGTACAAATGCCCTTCTGGAAATTGTTCCACAGTACCTTCAGTTAATATCCATTCCAGATAAGTTGCTGGGTTTATAACTTGGTCAGAGTTATTAGAAGGAAGAAAATGAAAGCTAAAGTTTGATTTTGTGTTTTGTTTGTTTGTTTTTGTATAACTTGTTATAATAAGTTAAATTACTAGTGCCCCTGTAAATGAGATCACTGTGTGGATACCCCTCTGATCTGCCCCTTCCTGGTTTGCTACAGAAAATGTCACAACTGTGCTACCCTATAAAAGTAGCATAGTGAGGGGTGGTTGGGAATGGCAATGGGTGGCTGGGCCCTTCCCCTGCTGAAAAAGAAGAACCATGGACAAAAGAAACAAGGAGTTAAGTGCAGAAACAATCAGCCAGCAACAAATGCAGTAGCCCTGAAAGCTTTTCCTAATGATAGACACGACTGTAAAATCTGTAAAGCACCACCTGTAATAATTTTACAGAAGATATACGCTGTAAGAAACACTTTGCTACAGAGAAAAATAAAGCAGTAACAGAAGATATTATACCTTGCAAAAAACAATTTGAATCAGAAGATTACAGCAGTAATCTGTAAACACACACCTGTAGGCACACCCTGTAATAATGCAGTAGAAGGTATACCCAGCAACAATAATTTGAATCAGAGAAAAATAAAACAATAACATGTTAGCAACAAACAGTAACAATCCTTGTGAGTACAAAATAAAAATAACAACACACAGTAAATCTGCCTAGCCAAAAGAAGCCTTAATCCTTATCCTTGCTCTGGTAAGGTTCTTTGCTCTGTCCTTTCAAGCATCCTAGAAGAAAAGAGCTCAGGTGAAGCTAGGTGCCTTGGCCAGCATACCTAGTCTTTCTAGTATTTTAAAACTGTGCATGTTTTTTTTTCCAGAGGTAGCACAAGTTTGTTTTTATTTTTCTGCACCCTGAATTGCACCACCTTTCATTGTGACTGTATTCAACCCCATGACTGTCAATGTTAATTTTTACATTTGGCTTTGTCTTATCAAGTGCTGAAGTCACAACTAAAATGCTATCACATCTGGTGGGGGAAGGGATACTCTTTTAAAATGTTTTTTTTTAAATAAAAGCAACACTGCTTGTCTACAAAGAACAAAATATATAAAGAAAATCCAAATTCTTTAACTCTTTTATTTGCCAATTTCCTTTACTAGCTTTACTTGTTGGCATCTCAAGTTTCAAACAAAAGGGACCAGCTGAGCTTCACATGAGGGAAAGAGGACTTTAATCAGTCAGATAGGCTTTCAAAAATAATTTCAGTTCAACTGCAGCAGCTAGTTAGTTCCCTACTTCCTAATCCAGTTTACTTCCCTTCACACACACACATATACACACACCATCCCATTCCCCAGGGATCAGATTGTTCCACCACTTACCTAGTTCACCAATGAGATAAATTCATTTTCCCATTCTGTTCTAAATTTACTCATTTCTCTCCACTTCTGAAACTTTGTAGAAGTTGGCAGGCAGCAGAACTGGCACACAAACACTATCTCCAAGTGTCCTGGAGGCATTTCCAACTCAGGCATTTGCAGCATTTCATGTCAGGGATGCAGATGTCTATCCCTGGAACATATCAACTTTCCCACCAGATCAAGGGAGAGATCTTCCTTTAGAATGTTCTTTTAAACTCTCTTACACACATAGACATCTGCTCAGATATAAATGTGACTGATTGGTTTTAATTATAAGGACATTCTGTGCCACAGCACGTTCTAAGTAGAAGTACCTTCTATGCCATCTTTAAAGCAATGCATTTTATGTATTTATTTATTTTTAAATTGTTTAACCAGCTGAGACTCACTAAGCTGAAAGCTTTTTCCAGAGGTGCAACCTGGGAACACAGGGAAGTTAAGCGACTTGCACAGGGTCACACAGTATATGCGAGTGGGGCTGTGGGATTCAAACCCAGGTCTCCAGATTTGCAGCACAGAGCCTTAAAACCACTGTGCTATACTGCCTCCCTAAACTGCTGTTGAGGTAGGCTGCCCCCCCCCATGTAGAATGAGGATTCAGGTGTCCCCCTCCACAGGGATAGTAATTCATTGATTGAAAGTGCTCTATCAAGCAGTGTCCTGTCACCTCAGGGGGATGCTTTTGTTCTGCAGCCTGGGGTAAAATTTTGCAAAGAAATGGAATTCAGCTATAGCTGCAGTTGGTAGTGAGGGGCACAGAACACAGTCAGTGACTGGATGAGGGACAGAGCAGAGCTGTACCTGCAGTCGGCAGTGAGGGGCGCAGGTCGCAGTCGACTACTGGAGGAGGCATGGCCAACTGTAAGTCAGCGGTGTAAGATTGGCCAATCCGTGGGAGCAGTGCCCAGGCAGTCAAGCTTTAAAAAGCCAGCCAGACAGCAGGAGAGCAGAGCTGTACCTGCAGTCAGCAATAAAGGGTGCTGGTCGCAGTCGGCGACTGGAGGAGGGACAGCCAACCCCAAGTCGGCAGCTTAAGATTGGCCAATCCATGGGAGCAGTGCCAAGGTAGTAAGGCTTTAGAAAGCCAGCCAGACTGCAGGAGAGCAGAGCAGTAGCTGCAGTCAGCAGTGAGGGTCGCAGGTCGCAGTCATCCAATCTGTGTGAGCAGAGCCAAGGAGGTCAAGCCTTAAAAAGCCAGCCCGACTGCAGGAGAGCAGAGCTGTATCTGTTCCTGCCCCCCCAACCCCGGCCTCTATTAAGTACGGAGGGGAGGAGGAGCCATATACGGAGTGGAGGAGCTGACAGGCTGGTCTGAAGAGGGAGTGGCATGGTACATGGAAGGATGGATTGTGGGAGCAAGGAGCATCCTGAGTTAAAGGAAATTATTGTGAGGAGCTGGATTGCAGCACAAGGAACTGGGTTGTGCATTCCTCTGCAGGGGACTTATACTTGAACGTTGGTGGCTATGGTAGCATACCGGCGGTCGAGAGGGCTGCTTGGCTAAGTTCTCCCCACTCTGAAAATGGAGCCCAGGTTAAAGATTGTCCCAGCATATCGGTGGTCAACAGGGCTGCTTGGCTAAGCTCTCCCCCACTCTGAAAACGGAGCCCAGGTTAAAGATTGCCCCTGCATACCGGCGGTCGAGAGGGCTGCTCGGCTAGGCTCTCTCCCACTCTGAAAATGGAGCCCAGGTTAAAGATTGCCCCTGCATACCGGCGGTCGAGAGGGCTGCTCAGCTAAGCTCTCCCCCACTCTGAAAACGGAGCCCAGGTTAAAGATTGCCCCAGGTACTAAAGGAGCTGCGTGCCTGATTGGGACTGTTTGTTTGTCAAATATTGCTAAATTACATCGGCCCAGCAGTGGAGATAGTCTATTTTCTACAAAAAAGTGTAGCCTTATTTTACCTCTGCTTTCCGACTGTTGCTTTTTACATGAAATCCCCTTTAAGTTTACTGTAGCTTTACTGAAAATGAATAGCATAAGTTTGTTTTAGTTGCTAAATAATCTGACACCTCTGCATTTGCTTTTACATGAAATCCCCTTTTAAGAAATTACTGCAGCTTTTACTGAAATGAATAGCATAGTTTGTTTAGTTGCTAAATAATTCTTAAACCTCTGCATAGCCAGTGTCTTTGTAAATGAACTTGCTAGCTGTATTCAGACAAAGGCACTCCTGATACAGTCCCTGCCCACACTCCCACCCCCACCACCACAGTGAAACTTCCCTCCTCTGACCTTTATTAATTCACTGTGTCTTTCTCCCTCTTCCACAGCATACCGGCGGTCGAGAGGGCTGCTCAGCTAAGCTCTCCCCCAATCTGAAAATGGAGCCCAGGTTAAAGATTGCCCCAGGCACTAAAGGAGCTGCGTGCCTGATTGTGACTGTTTGTGTGCTGGAGCACTGGCTTTGCTCCGCCGAATGCTACGCTTCTAATATATAGCTTGATTTCTAGTAACATGATGTGAAACAGTCCACTTTCCCATCTGCAGCTTATCTTTTCCTACCACTAGAGGCCCCCTTGCATTTTTTTTTCTTCTTCATTCTCCAGTCCTTTCACTTACTGCCTAACTCTCTATACTACCGTGCTTCCACTTACCCTCATCACTCTCCTCATGCAATTTCCTCAGGCACTTTTGCCAACCACTCACAATGCAAAAATGGGATGCAAAAATGAAACCTCTTGTCAGCACACAGCCTGGCACTCCCAGCCCCGCACCCCATGCCCACTGCACCTGAACTCCCAGACTTTACAAACCTAGACCAATAAACCATAGTCTACACCCCCTCCCCTCTACAACATATACATAGACCCCTCCACCCCCACCCCTGGATATCATCTCCTGGGCAAAGTAACCCACTGAGCCCCCATCCCCGGCCAACCTCTTTCCACATCTGCAGCACAACAAATCCCCTGCTTTTCCCATTTACTCCTCCTATCTGCCCCCCTTACCTTGAAACTACCAATACCCACCATCAGCCATGCACAGCGTAAATGCCAACGACCTACTACTCAAGCTAACAGAAACTGCCTCAGGTTACTCATTCTCCTCCTACTTCTGACAGGCAATGTCCACCCCAACCCTGACCCTCTAAATTTCCCATCATCCCACCCATCTCCAGGAAATGGCCTGCACATCGCCTCACTAAACATTTGCAGTCTTCAAAAAAATGGGACTCCTTTCAGGGTTGGGTACTTCAGAATCACCCTGATATCATTGCACTGAGTGAGACCTGGCTGTCCACATCTGTCCCTGACTCAGCAGTCATCCTCCCTGATTAGCACTTCTACCGCGCCAACTTAGTGGGCAAGCGAGGAGGTGGCTGTGCTCTCTTCCTCATGGACTCGCTCTCTGGCCAACTACTCCCTCTGCTTATACTAATGTCAAGGGCTCAGTCCCTCACCCTAAAATTAACCCTAGGTAAGTCAACATCCCCTCTCCTCCTCACCACAGCCTATGTCCCTTCCAAGAACCAGAAGCCAGCCTTCCAAGCCATCATGTCCTACCTCGCCACCCTACCCCCAAAGCATCAAAAAATACTACTGGGGGATTTCAACATAAATTGGCTGGCCAAAACATCCTCCCCATACAACAATGAGGCATCAGCCCTCGATCTCACTTAGGTCATCAAAACCGTCACCTGGCTACACACCCTCACGGGGTCATCCTCCCTACTAGACCTAGTTTTCACAAACCACCCCCACAAAATAACCAGCACCAAAATCCTCCCCGACACCCTAAGTGACCACTCTCCAGTTCTCTGCAACTGGTCTCGTACCCCCCAAAACCTCACCTAAAATTATTGCAAAACATAAACTAGGGCCTTGATAAACTAGCCGTACTCAAGGCCCACCTCATAGAATGGGACTGGACACCCCTAACACCCTTGACCTGGACCAAGCCCTTGAAATATTTACCAACACCTTTAATGCAGCCTGTGACAAGGTTGCCCCCTCACCAAAACAATGACCAAAGGGAATCATGCACCATGGTTCTCAGACCACCTCCAAGGCCTACTTCATCAGCGTGACACACTATGGCACCTTGCCAATGAGACCCAATGGCCTCTGGACAGGCAATGTTATCGGGATTCCTGAAACAAGTGCACCTGGGTCATACAGACCACCAAAGCAAACTGTTACAAAGCCACCTTAAACTCCACCTGGGGCTCTGGTCACAAGTTCTGGGAAAACATTAAGGAACTCTGTGACAAAGTTCCAAACCTGCCACCTGACCCAATTCTAATAGATGGCTGCCTCTCCTCTGACACCCTCAGAATAGCCTCGGCCCTTAACACTGCTTTCACTAATCTCTCCCATGTGCTGCCCCCTAATTTCTTTGATCCCCCGCCTGCCATTAAAGCCCCACATCCTCCCCTTACTCCACCCTTCTACCTGTGAGTTCTTACCCCAGAGACTGCCAAACCCTACCTAACCAAAGCTATTAGCCAAAATTACTATAGTTATGACTCCCTGGACCTCAGACTTCTCCGTCTCACCCTCCAGGAAGTCCTAGCCCCACTTACTCACATTCTGAACCACTCCCTCTGTCAAGGAAAATTCCCTACCCACTGTAAATCAGCCTACATCATGCCCATCCATAAAAGTGGTGACCGCACATCCACAAACAACTACCACCCCATCTCTATCCTACCCCCATCTAAGGGACTAGAACGCATAGTCGCTGACCAACTTACTGACCACCTTAACAAATATAACCTTCTATCCGGACAGCAGCATGGTTTCCATAAGGGCCACAGTACCACCACTGCCCTCCTTGAATTTACCTCCCATGTCCAATCAGCCCTGGACCACAGCCACCTCACAGACGCCATCTTCATAGACCTATCTAAGGCATTCAATACCGTAAACCATGCCTTCTTGCTTAACACCCTGGCTTTCATGGGTTTCTCCAATGACACCCTAAACTGGTTCACCAGCTATCTTTCTGATAGAATGCAGATAGTCAAGGTAGGCCCTGTCCTCTCCCCCCCGCCTCCCTATCCGCTCCGGTGTCCCACAGGGCTCCATACTTGGCCCCCTACTTTTCAGCCTATACCTCAACTGCCTCCCAGCATCATGCCCCAGAAACTGACTCCTATACGCAGATGATGTGGTCTTGTTCACCTCTGATCTGTCACCCCCCCCAAGCTCCACCAAACTCTCCAACACTCATTCCATGAAGTCAAAGACTGGCTCACCACCCAACTTCTTATTATCAACTACAATAAGACAAAAGTCATGCTCTATGCCCATCTCCAGAACCCACTCAAGAACCTCTGCCCCCAATTCCTCACTGCCAATCAGACCCCATTAGAACAAGTAAGCAGCTTTAAATACTTAGCGATCACTCTAGACCCCTCCCTCAGCTTTAATCAACATATCCTACACCTATCAACAACCCTGAGCTCCAGACTATGGGCACTATACCGGTACAAACACTGCCTCACCCCTGAAGCATTACAACTCACCACAAACTCCTCGATCCTCTCCCTGCTAGACTATGGCATCCTAATCTACAGTGCCGCTCCATCCACCACCCTAAGCAGACTCCAACTTGTTTTAAACAAAGCCTGCCATCTCATCCTTGGATGTGATCATTTTACACACTCCTGATCCCTTTACAGCAGCACAAACTGGCTAAACCTAGATAGCAGAATCAGGTACCACACCTGCCTTATGACCAAAAAGGTACTACTAGGCCTCACCCCACCTACCCTAAACCAAATCATCTGCCCAACTCCCTCAATCAAAAGAACCCACAGCTCAAACAAGCAGCTGCTAAGGGTACCCCATGGCCAGACTTCCCAATTCCAGCAAACCTTCACTTACAGGGCCCCTTCCTGGACTAACACCCTCCCAAGTCATATAACAAACAAACTAAGGCTTGGCCCTTATAAATCCAAGCTACAGAAATACCTTCATGCCTCTAGCCAATGTGACTGCCCTAGACACCAGATTGACATATGCAGCTATCAAACTAACTATTGTCGGACTCCCAGTACCAAATTATAACTATGAAACCCTATGACCATCAGCCTCTCCAGAACCTCTGTAACTATTATGGCTGTACTAAGAAATGAAACTTGCTGTTCTTCAACAACTGCACAACTGTGTAACCTCACTGACTGTTATTAGTAATTTTGCTGTAATCTGTATTCCAAGTTCTGTCCATGTATCCTTTTATATATGACGTGGAACCTTTGTAAATGAGTCGCTGACTCAAAGGTCTTTCTGAATATTTCAACAAATAAATAAATAAATAAAATTAACACAGATACTAAGTGATCTTTCATAAAGGAGCTGAATTGAGGTGATCTAAACTGGGTCGAGCCTACAGATGCTGGAAGTGCAGGGGACTTGGACTTGGCCTTGAACTTGGTGACTTGGACTTGAACTTTGGTGGCTATGGTTAATTAACACAGATGCTAAGGAATCTTTCGCAAAGGAGTTTAAATTGCAGTGAACAGAACTGGGTCGAGCCTACCCATGCTGGAAGTGCTGGGGACTTGGACTTGGCCTTGAACTTGGTGACTATGGTTATTAAGAATTCTTGATGTCTATGGTTTGCACATGGTTTATTATTTCCAAAAATTCTGCCTGTGAGTTTAGGCTGAGGAGGGGGTTGGAGTCAAGGGCCCAAAGTATAAATTACATAAAGTGTGATTTAGGACTGTAGCGTGCTTTGCACTCACCTTCTATGTGCTTAAGTCCACAGAGAGTGCTATAGGACTGCACGTTATGGCCGATGGAGGTACTACTGGTGCCGCATACCAAAAATGGGAGATTGAGTGTCATGAAAGGAATGGAAGGGCAGCACAGAAGGAGGGGTGACCATGGGAGGGGGATCTTTGGCATGATGGTGAGATGCAGTGGCTGTGAAACAGCTATGATCTTAAATTGGGCTTGGATGATGGGGGACGTATGATTTGCAAGCAGCTCACTCAACTGAGGGAGGAAGTGGAGAGGTTAGGGTGGGTGTTAAAAGGGGGGGATGCTGGGAAATGGGGGTAGAGAGACAGGTATGGTATAAGCAAGGGAAGGAGTGGGAAGGGCTGGGAGGATCCACTGGAGGATCTGATACACTGTTCAGAAAGTCAAGGGCTTGGGTGGGAGAGGATGGAAGGGGGTCCAGAGGGGGACAGACCAGAGATGGTAACTGACAGCAGCAAGTCCAGTGGTGGGACAAGGACAAGGACGCCAGAGACCGGAGGAAAGGGGTCACCTGTAACTGACAGCAAGAAGTCCAGATGCACAACAATGACTCCTGTAGCTAGAGAAAAGGGGTCAGCCAGGGATCAGGAGGAGTGAAAGACAGTAGGCTCAGGAAAAGACAGACAGATGCCCAAAATGAATGATGATATAGGCATAGGTGCAATGGGCCAGTGGGCAGAAGTAACAAACAGTTTTTCCCACCTAGGTATTCCAGTCGAGGACATTGGGGAGGAAGGGGTCAGGGAAGGGCCATCAGAGAAGGGGTGCAGGGTGGCTGGGGGATGCAGGGGGGTGAGAGATCACAGGTGCAGTGGAAGGGGTGGAGGAGGGGATGGGCACATGTCATATAGGAGAAGGGGTGGAGCAAGGGACAGGCACATTAGTGTCACACCGCGTGGTGGCACTAGGGGATCTGTGCCATAAGAAAAGGGGCAGGAAGGAAGTGCTGGAGGAGCTGGAGCTGAGCTTCTGGGAGGCTGCAAATGAATGGGATGAAACCCTGCAGGACATGTGCTACAGTAGGAAGCAGGGGGATGTGCCGGGCAGGGTGCAGAAGTGGGAAGATATGCAGACAGGGCAGGTAGCGAGGAAGAAGACTTCCCCAAGTGGCGTACAGTACTGAAAACCTTCTGCAAAGATGAGCGGGACAGGAACAGTTGGGGGGATCAAACAAAGTTGGCACACTCTCACACAGTGATGCAGATGGGAGCAGGCCAGGAGTAGATTTAGGGGGATCAAGAAAAGTTGGCACAAGCTCACACAGTGATGCAGTCGGGATCAGGCCAGTAGCAGTTAGAGGAGGATCAGGTGAAGTTGGCTCATGCTCACACAGTGATGCAGGCAGGGGTTGCAGGGATGAAGGAAACCAAGCCGAAGTACAAGAGATGAAGGGGTACGGGGGGGTCTGAGGAAAGGCTAAAGGGAGAGGGTGGAGAGGGAAAGATGTTAGCTGTGGGCAAAAACCAGGACAGGTTAGGTGATGGGGAACAAATGATGAACAGGGGCTGAAACCAAGTCAGGTTGGAACATGAAAAGGAGGAGCCTAAAAGGAGCCGAGCCCTGCGACACAAAGCTGGAGGCCAGAAGGACACTCAGGAAGCAGTGGACATTAAGGTGGCACTCTTGGGGGATTCAATAATTAAGGGGATAAAATTTAGAAGGAAGGGAGCAAAAAACAATGCAGTATGGGTACAGTGCATGCCAGGGATGACGGCGCAGGAGGTGAGGCATCATATTCGTTCCTGGGGCAAGCAGCCTGATGAAAAGACACATCTAGTGCTTCACCTGGGCAGAAATGACTTGGAGGAGAACAGTCTGATGGAGGTACAGGCAAGGTTCAAGGAACTTTCTAGATTCTGTAGTAGCAACATTATTTTTTCTTCTATTTCCTTCTCTGAGGTGTTGCCAGTACCAAGAGTATGCACACCCAGAAAGGGAAAGATAAGGGCATTCAACAGTTGGCTGCAAGGTTGGTGCAGTCGGATGGGGTTTGGCTGGATTGGTGACTGGGGCTCTACATGGGAGGAGGAGGGGCTGCATGCCCAAGACAGGCTGCACCTGAGCTCTGCAGGGGATGCTGCACTAAAGAGTAAACTGGGGGACTTCATGGCAAGGAAGTTCAATTTAAATTAAATGGGGGGGGCTACGGATAGGGCCATCCTTATGTGAGGCAGAGCAGCGAGACTATGCATCCCCCCAAGTCACGATACTCATCAAGGGAACAGTTAGCAGCGGGGAAGGACAGGATGGGGCTAGATGTTGGAGGGCTTTGGTTGCAAATGCCAGGAGCCTGGGGACCAAAATGGGAGAACTGGAGGCCACCATGGTGGAGGAGAACCTAGACATTGTGGCAGTGAGTGAGACTTTGGTGGAATGAACACCACGCCTGGTAGACAGTGATCCCAGGGTATCATTTTTTTAGGAAGGATCGGGAGGAAAGGGGGGAGTGGTGGCATTGTATGTCAGGGAAGAGATTGGGGCTATGGAAGAGTGGGAAGAGGAGGGGGGAAACAGAGATAATGTGGGCCACCCTAGACAGGGGACAGGGGGAAAACCTTCGTGTCGGGGGTAGTCTATAGGCCTCCTATGCAGGGGGAGGAGGAGGAGGATAGGCACTTCATAGAATCAGCAGCGAGGATGGCACAGAAAGGGGAAATTGTGCTGGTTGGAAACTTAAACCTTCCAGACATCAACTGGTAGGCCCAGACAGCAGTCTCCGCAAGGCGCAGGGGCATCTTAGAGGCTCTGCAGGGCACATTCCTGCAGCAAAGGGTCGGAGAGCCCACTAGGGGTGGGAACCTGTTGGATGTAGTCCTCACAAATGGGGACATTGTGGAGGAGGTGGAGGTGGGGGAAAAGCTTGGTACCAGTGACCACAGGGCTGTCAGGTTCAGGGTGAGAGCAGGCAGGGAGAGGGTTAGAATGATAACCAAGGTAATAGACTTCAGGAAGGCTGACTTTCATGGAATGAGGAAGGTAGTCAGGGAAAAAAATTCAAGGATAGGGGATGTGCAGGGGATGGAGGAATTATGGGCCACCATCAAGAAAGGGGTATTTAAAGTCATGGACTCATGCATAAGAAGGGTAAGGAAGAATAGAAAATGGAAAATACCTCTATGGTTCACTAGAGAGGTAGTGTTAGGGGTCAAGGAGAAGATTAGAGCATTCATTAGGTACAAGAGGACACAAAAAGATGAGGACAGGGAGACCTATAGGGAAAAAAGGAGGGAGGCAGGGCAAAAGATAAGCAGGGCTAAGGAGTCCACTGAGGAGAGGAGAGGATAGTGAAGCAGGCAAGGAGGGGGAACAAAACCTTCTTTAGGTATGTTGGAGAAAGGAGGAGGGCATAGCGTGGGATTGGAAGGTTAAGGGGCGAAGGTGGAACAATACTGGAAGGGGATTTCAAAAAAAGCAGAGGCATTAAATAACTATATTGCTTACGTCTTCATGGAGGAGAGCGAGACCAGGGGACCAGGACAGGGTGTGGAGGGAGACAGCCAGAATCAAGTAGATTTGGTAGAATTCACAACTGACAGAGTAAGGAAAGAGCTGGGTAGACTAAGGGTGGACAAGGCATTGTGGCCTGATGGAATGCACCCAAGGGTTCTCAAGGAGGTGAGGGATGAAATGGCGTTGTGTCTGGTGAGGCTGTTTAACTTGGCCTTGGCCACAGGTGTGGTACCAACGAACTGGAAGAGGGAAGAGGTGGTTGCACTACATAAGGGGGGGGGAGGAAGGACGAGATCAAAAAATACCATCCCATTAGTCTTACCTTGGGGGTGGGGAAGGTAATGGAAACACTACATAAGATCAGGTTGATACAATACTTGGAGATAAATGGCATGCAGGATGACAGGCAGCATAGCTTCAACAAGGGAAGGTCCTGCCAGATTAATCTGATAGAGTTTTTCGATGGGGTGACACAGATAGTGGACCAGGGAGGAACAGTGGACATGGCCTATCTGGATATCAGTAAGGCCTTCGACACCATTCCGCAGAGTAGGCCAGTGTATAAGCTGGACAGACTGGGGGTGGACCACAGAATCACCAGGTGGGTGGAGAACTGGCTGAAGGGAAGTAGTCAGATGGTGGTGGTAAATGGGACACATTCCAGGGAATGGGCAGTGACCAGTGGGGTGCCACAGTGGTCAGTGCTAGGACCAATTCTCTTTAACATCTATGTTAGTGGCCTAGCAGAGGGTCTGGAGGGATGGGTGTGCCTGTTCACAGATGATACAAAGGTCTGCAATAGGGTGAATTCACCTAGCGGGGTGCAAGCCATGAGACAGGACCTGGAAAGGCTGGAGAGGTAGTCTGATACCGGGAAATTGAAGTTTAATGCACAAAAGTGCTTGATGATGGACCTGGGGAGGAGGAATAGGAGGGAAACTTACTCCCTTGGGGTGGGTGGCGATTAAGGAGAAGGAAACAGAAAGGGACCTGGGAATTATGATATCGCGGGACCTTAAAGTGGGCAGCCAGTGTAGCAGGGCAGTGGGTAAGGCAAATGGTATGTTGACCTGCATTGCAAGGGGTTTTACTAGCAGGAAGAGGGAGGTGTTAATGTCATTATACAGAACAATGGTCAGGCCGCATCTGGAGTATGGAGTGCAATTCTGGAGGCCTCACCTATGCAGAGATATTGAGATGATGGAGAGGGTCGAGAGAAGGGCAACCAAAATGGTACGAGGGATGCACGATGTACCCTATGAGCAAAGATTGAGAGGGCTGAATTTGTACCCTCTGGAGCCTAGGAGGGAGAGGGGGGACATGATTGAAACTTTTAAGTATTTGAAAGGAATAAATATGGTGGAGGGTGGTAGCTTGTTCAAACTGAAGAAGGGAGGGGATAGAGCCTCAAACTGGAAGGTGGGAAATACAGAGGTAATGTCAGGGGCAGTTTTTCACAGAGAAGGTGGTGGAGACCTGGAACAAGCTGCCAGAGGAGGTAGTGGCAGCTTAAACTATAGAGGGGTTAAAGAGGGCTTGGGATAGATTAAAGAGGTTGGGAAAAAGCTGGAAGCATAGGAGAAGGGGGGGGGGTTGCGTATTGGGCAGACTGGATGGGCCATGGGGCCTTTATCTGCAGTCACATTTCTGTGTAATCTGTGTAATCCCCAAAAAGGTTTACTCAAGCAAATCTGTGTGGAAGTTTTTAAAAAAAAATAAGAATATAGCACCATTAGAAAGGTAAGATTACTCAATTAATAATTGAAAGATTAATTAAAAACAAATTGAAAGCCACCAGATAAGATCTACACAACTAAAGCAACAACACTGCCTATAACAATATTTTAAATTATATATGAATTTGTGATAATAAGCAACAGATAGTTTGAAAGAGCAGTAGCTCAGCAGAGAGTTTGTACTGGTAAGGGAAATATGCAACAAAGTGCAAGTAATGAAAAAAGTTAAACATACTGAAGTAACAGCATGAAAGAAATTTTACAGTGCTGGCCCATCGGTGCAGTGGTTGGAATTCTGTCTGCAATGCCAGTGACCTGGATTCGGGAACAGACCAGGAACTGGAGGGCTGGCTGGGGGGGGTAGAAGTATTGAGCATCCTATGGACTGTTCTCCTTCTTCAGGGGGTAGGAGGGGTTGAGTGCTGATGCACTGAGGAATCCTGGCAGAGGCTGGGGATCCCACAAGCCCGGCGCCATCATATGTGAGGGGCGGGGTTGATACTGGTGTCATTGCACGTCCCCGCCCCTATTAAATGTGGAAAAAAAACCTCTCACTGACTGCCAGCATGAAGTCCTCCCTTCAGGCATCCATTACTCCTTGCCTCCACACTGATCTAGCCACAGTTTTGCCATGGGACTGACTGGACCTGAACCCCGCCATGGGGAGTAATCCAAAGAGGCAATGTCGGTTCCTCTGACACCTTATCCAGCATAGAGGGCTGGTTTAAAATGTGGTGGCCCCCGCCTTGAAAGGGTTAGTTGGGAGTATTAGTGTGGGCATGGCTATGGAGGAGCGAGGCAGAAGGGCAAGGGCTGATCCTAGGCAGTCAGTCGGGAAAAAGTATACTAAATAAAAAAAAGAAATTTTACAGTAGGACTGTAAAGAACGAGCTCAAGCAAAAATGTTGATCAGAAGCTGGTAAATTCATTCATTCCTAAAGGTTAGATTGTATAGGCGGGGTTAAGCTGCAACCAATTACTGAGGTAAAAAAAGTACCAAGTCTAGCATCCATAAGGAGCTTTGACTAAGGAAGCAAACAGCTAGCTCCATGGTCCTCTCTCAGACACGACATTTGCATTGTAGCTTCAGCTAAACCTTTTGTGCCTTACTGTATGGGGGAGCGGTATAGAAGGGGGGTTGTGCACTTTGCGAGAATGTGTAACAGATAGTTTGAAAGACCCACTTGCTTTAAACTAGTCAAGAGGGGAGGCACTGATAAGCAGCAGGAAAATCCCAGCCTCTCCCTACAAAACAGGGTACTAAATGAGAAAAAGACCGAGGTAGAAAGGTCAGTGGGGGATGCTGCAACAGAAGGTAAAGACATCAAGAAATGGAGGAGCAATGAGTACCAATGCCCGTAGTCTGAGTAACAAGCTTCCTGAATTAGTGGCCTTGATGGAGGAGGAACATCTGGATATCGTGGCAGTCACAGAAACACAGTACACACAAAACCATGACTGGGACGTAAACATACCAGGATACACTATCTACAGGAGGGACAGGGAGGGTAAAAGAGGAAGAGGAGTAGCTCTTTACATAAGGGAAGGAATCAAAGCAACAGAACAAAAGGGAAAACAGGGAGGAGAAGAAGCACTGTGGGTAAATTTGGAGACCGGCAATGGCACCACAATCCGCACAGGGTTGTATACAGACTCCTTCTCAGGAGGAGAATGGACAAGCAAATGATAGAGGTATACTTAGAATGGCAGAAAAGGAGATATTGCTGATGGGTGATCTGAATATGCCAGATGTTAACTGGAGTGCAGTTGCAGCAGCCACTTGAAGAGTGGGGTTATTCTAGATGCCCTACAGGGGCATGCCTTAGACAACTAGTATTGGAGCCCACTCGATAGGGAGCAATCTTAGACCTGGTTCTCTCAAATGGAGATGAAGAGAGGATCACAGATGTAGAAGTGGGTAGCCATCTGGGAACTAGCGACCACCGAACAGTATGATTCACAATAAACACAGCAATAGAGTCAAGCCATACAAAGGCAAAAGTATTGGACTTTAGGAAGGCTGACTTTGCTAAAATGGTTGAGTGCCTAAGGAATGCACTAGCAAATGGGCAGGAAGGAGGGGTGGAAGAACAATGGGGAATAATAAAAACTGCCATCACAGAGGTAACAAGTCTTTGAGTGAAGCAAATAAACAAAACAAAACAATGTAAGAAACCACTATGGTTCTCAAAGAAAGTGGCAGTGAAGGTTCAAGAGAAAAAGAAAGCATTTAGGAAGTACAAGGAATCACAGAAGGAGCAGGACAGAGAATTGTATCAGTTAAAGCAAAAGGAAGCTGAGAAGGCAGTCAGAACAGCAAAGGCCCAAACCGAGGAAAGATAGCCAACTCAGTTAAGCAGGGATAAAACCTTTATAGGTACACGAGGAAGAAAACCAAGGGAGGGATAGTGAGGCTTAATAAAGGGGAGGAGGGTGACAGAGGGTGACTGTGAAAAGGCAGAGATACTAAACAAATATTTTTGCTCAGTATTTACAAAGGAAGAAGGAAGGTACCTAAAACAAACAGTAGAAACACTCTGGATACAGAAGTTGATACTAGCCCATTTACAGAAGAAAGGGTTCTGAAAGAACTCTTAAAACTGAAGGTGGACAAAGCAATGGGGCCTAATGGGATTCATCCCAGAATTCTAAAATAACTAAGGGTAGAACTAGTGACACCACTGACTACCCTTTTCAACAAATCATGTGAGGATGGGGTGGTACCCGAGGACTGGAGGAGGGCAGATGTGATTCCCCTTCACAAAAGTTGGAGCAAGGCAGAAGCAGGAAACTACAGACCTGTTAGTTTAACCTCAGTGGTAGGGAAAATGATGGAATCACTTCTGAAGGAAAGAATTGTCGAGTATCTAGAGGCTAGAGGGGCACAGGACCCAAGGCAACATGGATTCACAGCGGGAAGATCATGCCAGACAAATCTGATAGATTTCTTCGACTGGGTGACCAAAGTAGTAGATCAGGGAGGGCTGTGGACATGGCCTACCTAGACTTTAGCAAGGCATTTGACACAGTCCCACAAAAGATTAATATACAAGTTAGCCAGCCTGGGAGTGGGTCCCAAGATGACAGCCTGGGTAAAGAATTGGCTGGAGAATAGGACACAGAGAGTAATAGTAAATGGAGTCCACTCTGAAGAAAAGGGGTTACTAGTGGGGTACCGCAGGGTTCAATATTAGGACCGGTCCTCTTCAATGTCTTTATAAGTGACATTGCAGAGGGACTGGAAGGAAAAGTATGTCTCTTTGGAGATGACACCAAGATCTGCAACAGAGTTGATGCACAAGGTGGGGTGCAAAGGATGAGAAGGGACTTGGCAAGGTTAGAGGAATGGTCAAATGTATGGCAGCTTAGATTCAATGCTAAGAAGTGCAAGGTAATGCACCTAGGAAACAAAAACCCTGGGGAAGAGTACACAATGGGGGGTGAGATACTAACAACAACAAAAATGGAAAGGGACCTGGGGGTAGTCATATCAGATGACCTAAAGATGGGCAAGCAATGTGAGAGGGCAGCAAGGAGGGCTGGGGGGATACTGGGATGCATAGGGAGAGGCATCACCAGTAGAAAACAGGAAGTTATTATCCCTCTGTACAGACAGCTGGTCAGACCCCATCTGAGTACTGCGTGCAGTTCTGGAGACCTAATCTCCATAAGACATAGGATGGAAGCTGTCCAGAGGAGGGCACTAAAATGGTGCAGGGTCTGCACCGGAAGACATATGAAGAGAGACTTAAGGAGCTTAATATGTGTAGCCTCGAGGAAAGGAGGGAGAGGGGACATGATAGAAATTTTCAAGTACCTCAAGGGAATCAACAAAGTCCAAGGTAGCATCTTTCAAAAAGAGGTGTGCAAGAACAAGAGGCGCAATTTGAAGATGGGAGGGGTGGTTCAGAGGTAATTTAAGGAAGTATTTTTTCACAGAGAGGGTTGTGGATGCATGGAACGGCCTTCCGGAGGAGGTTGTGGAGTCAAAAACAGTGGTGGAATTCAAGCATGCATGGGACAGTCATAAGGCAATTCTAGGAGGTGGGGGTAGGAAGAAGTAGGCTGCTGGTTAACTAGGATCTGCAGCTTATCCATTAGGTAGGGAAATGGGCAGACTGGGTGGGTCAAGTGGTCCTTATCTGCTGTCAAATTCTATGTTTCTACGTTTCTATGTTTCTTTCTCTTTTTACTGTACTCTGTACTTGCATGTCTGTCAGGGGGAAGGACTAGTATAGTACCAGGGTCTTCTTAAAAATACCAGAATTAAAGAGACAGTATTGGATTATCAGGGCAGGAGACATAAATGGTGTGCAAAGGTAAAATCACAATTACAAATGAGCCAGTACATGTATGTTTGTGGTGATCTTACCTGATACCACCCACTATTCATGGTCATAAGAACTGTACCTAGAAAGCAATATTAAATATTGTAAGCCTGCAAGTATTTCAGCCAACAAATCCCATATGTTCAGGTCTGTGTAAGTTTCTGTGCAAGCCAGTAGCTAGTGTTTACAATATGAAATCTCAGTTTACAATATGAAATATTGGGCTGGCAGTATAGCCTAGAGGTTAGAGTAATGAGTTATGAACGAGTTTGGTACATCCAGCAGACCAGACCTTGGTTTGATTCTCACAGCCTCCACTTGCATACTGTGTAACTGTCAGCAAGTCACCTAACCACCCTGTGCTACCAGGTTAGGTGTGTGCCTGGTGGGCCTTATCCAGTTGCCAAAGACTAAAATAAATACACATTTTGCATGAATAATTTCTGACATAGACAGCTGCTATTCAAAAACATATAGAAATGGGTCTGAACTATATTTAAAAAATCACATGTTTTCTGCCTGCAACATTTACAGAATGATAGACTAATATGGACACAGTGAAAACTGTCATGTACCTAGGCAATGCTGTGTTGAGAGGCACATCACTTGTAGACAAACAGAATCTGATGAAAATAAGATAAATTGTATTTGTGCGCATGAGTAAGGAGAAGGCATGACTGACCACAAAAATATTCTTGTCACCAGCAACATGGAAAAATTACTTGCACATTTTTAAGGCCAATTTATGATAATGAAATGGCTCATGGGAGGAATTCGCTGGTCTGACAGAATAAACTGACTCAGCCTTTGGTCATCCCTGAGCAGGGCCTTCCGGAATCGGTTTCTGGTAGCTACTCCATTCTTTTAACTGCAAACATTTTATTGTGACTATAGTGGCTGCTAATTGTCCTACATACAGGGATAGAATAGCTATCTGAGACAATTGATTGCATTTATTTGTAAGGTTTGAATTACGTTTGTATTGTGTACACATTAGAGCACTTCACCTTGCTCACTGCCACTTTAAGCATACCTTTCAACTGCTATGAATTTCGCTTAGGTTATGATTTTCACACTGAAATGTGTGATGTTCTTAATAATGTTAGAGCTATTTCTGAACACACAAACTATTAAATCATTGAACTAATTTGATAGAAACATTCCATATTACTGATTATATGGTGCCCACTAGTTGTAGACATATTATTGTTTAAAATAAGATAGTGCTACTCATTCTGGCTGTTTGCTATGGTTTTGGAAGGTCATTGCTATGATTTTAATGCTGGAAGATGAAGAGGCTTCACTTTTAAGTATTGCACTTTAAATGGCTACAACTCTTGACATCTGGGACTCCTTGGGAAGCAAGTTGTGAAACCCGTAGAGTCGGCTGTCCTTTGCCATTTGTTGTTTTATGGCATCTTGCCTCCTGCAATAAGTGCAGCTGTTATTTTCAGGCACTTTGTGCAAAAAAGCAGTTCGTTTCTGCACTTTTGTTCATCACTTCAGTAACTGTCATGCTGCTACAGTAACTTGCTGCTGGTTTTGTTTGTACATTTTGGTTTCAGGTACTGCACATCATCCCATGTAGTGGTATTTTTTTTTGATTGATATTATAAAGATGTGGACTAGAGCTGAGGCTTACAATGTAAACTTATTGCCTGAGGATGAAAAATTACTGGTAGTGAAATAGAAAGCCTGAAACCACATGCTGAAAACATTATTTATTTTTATTTATTTATTTATTCAATCTAGGATTACAAATACCTTTGAGCACCAAGCAGCTCATTTACATAGGTTCCACATTAATGGGGGGGGGGTACAGATCCATAATGGAAAACAGACTGGTTTCACAAACAATTCAGCAATTTGTATTACAAAATACAGAACAAGAGAACAGCAAATAAATACACATTAGTTTAGCACGTGATTCAAGTCAGAGAGTGAGAAGAGAAGGGAATTAGGAGGGGAGCCAGATCAAGGAAGGGGACAGCAACCAGGCGGCATTGTCAAGTAGCAGCTAGGATAGTAAGGGACAAAAGCAAGGAAGACAGTGGGGGAGAAAAGAGGGAGATGGGAGGGCAGGAAGGGAGAGGAGGTGAGAGGACAAGACAACTAGAGAACAGTGGAAGAACGGGGGGTTAGGTCCCAAGAAGAGGGACAAGGATGTTAAGTGGTGCAATCACAGAAGTTTTCAGTTAGGATGTGCTGACAAAGTTTGAGTTTGAATTCACCGAGACTAGTAAGGTTAGCCAAACCATTGTGGAGGCCAGTTATCCAATATGGCACTTTGATACAAAAGGAGCCTTGGTATTGGGCAGTCTGGCATATCGGGGCTAGTAGGAGTGCAGAAGATGATGTGCGTGTATGTTGGGTCTTGGGGGATTTGTGAAGTAAGCATCCTAATCGGGAAGGCATGAGTCCAAGGAGAATCTTTTTGGCAAGTGAGCAGGTGTGGTATTTAATTCTCCCATGCAAGTTGAGCCACCCAGCCTGCATATAGACATGTCAGGTGTGGATGAGGTGTGGTGCAGTAATAAGGAGTCTACAAGCCTTGTTTAGTGCCACAGTGAGACTTTTGAGTGCAGTGGTGGAAGCAGTTGTGTAAATGACAAGGCCATAGTCGATTAAGAAGAGCACCGGTCTGTGGACAGCAAGATTTAGGGCTTCAGGTGCTAGAGACTTTCTCCATCAATAGAGGAGCCCAATCCTGGTATTGACGGCTCTGGCAACATTTTTGATGTGCAGTGAATAGGTGAGTTGTCTATCAAGTGTAACCCCTAGGTACTTGAAGTGCTATATTTGTTCAAGGGGGTCACCTTGGGAATTTTGGATGGTAAGAACATGCTCTTTATACCGACTGCGGGCTGAGGAGAACAACAGGACTTTTGTCTTCTTGTAGTTTAGTACTAGTTTATGGTTTCAGAACCAGTGCTCAACTTCCGTGAAGCCATTTTGAAGGTTACTTTCAAGGAGGTAAGGGGCAGGGTGGCTTGCAAAAATGGCATCATCTGCGTAGAGCAGTGTTCACTGGTGGCAGGCAGTCGGTAGATTGTTAAGGAAGATGCTGAAAAGGAATGGACCCAGGATTGAGCCCTGGGGTATCCTGGACCGAACAGGCTTCTGGTCAGAGATAGCATTGGAAAGCTTCATGTGTTGAGATCTGTCCCCAAGATAGCTTCTTAACCAGGGCAGTGTGTCAGGGGAGAGCCAGTTTTTGAGAGTTGTTTAAGGAGGAGTCAGTGATTAACCATGTCGAAGGCCTTGGTCAAGTCTATAAAGACTGCACCCACAAGACTGCCTTGGTCAATAGATTGCTGGATGTAGCTGGTGAATTCTAAGAGTGCGGTGGTGGTGCTGTGCCCTTTCTGAAAGCCATGCTGTTGTTCACACATTAGGGAGTATCTATCGAGGTAGTCCACAAGTTGGTTGGCCAAAATGCGTTCGAGTATTTTAGAGAGGGGTGGGAGGATTGATATTGGCCTATAGTTGCTGTGTAGTGCACGGTCTCCAGACTTGTGAACTGGGGTAACAATGGCTGTTTTACATACCTGTGGGAACTGCGAGATGGTTAGAGAGAGGTTAAGTAATTTAGTAATAGGTGGAAGTACTTCCTCCATGGTGAGTGCGATTAGCTTGATGTCTAAAGAGTCAACACTGTGCCTGGACTTGCCCAGCACATTGTTTAGTAGTTTTCTGACCTGAGCCACTGAGACACATTTAAAGTAGAAGGTGGGGTGATGATTTGCATTGGTCTCAGGATGATGTGCTGCCATTAAGGTGGTATCATCAAATAAGTCTTGTGGTAGCACACTACTTAGGTCAGTGAAGGCATCATTAAAGGTATTCGCTATTGTGAGATGGTCAAGTATGGGGATACCATCAAGGTTTAACATCGCGGGAGTCTTTTTTGGGTCTTTCCCTAGAACATCATTAATATTTGCCCAGAATTTCCTGCTGTCACCCCAGGTATAGGTAAGTTGCTCCTTGTGGTGATTACTTCTTGCTTTACAGATTTCCCAAGTGCAGGAGTTTCTTGCAGCTCTATAGGCTTGCCAGTCCTGTAGCTTGCCAGAAGATTTAGCACAGTACCAGAGGTGGTCCCTCCATTTCATGCTGTCTATCAGTCCAGGAGAAATCCAGGGATAAACAGTGCCGTGCACCTTCATTTTCTTGAGAGGTACGTGAACATCACAAGCAGTATTGAACATAGTGATAACATGTTGGAGTGATGTATTAATGTCTGTAGAGAAGTCAAGCAGCGACCAGTCCTGACAGCGCAAGTGTTGTTTTAGGAGTTCCAGGTGGCCACGTCTTAGCACTGTGTTGTAGATAGCTAGAGGCGGTGGGGCATGGAATTTGTTGGTCCAATTGCAAGTAACAGGAAAGTGGTCACTGAGTGTGCCAGTAAACATGGCCTATACCAGTGGGGAAAGGGCAGGGAGCTATCAATGCAGTGGACCTGGGTTGCTTGGGGAAAAAGAGAGCTATTCAAGTATGTGTGTCTGGGGGGGGGACTGTCATTTTTTACTTGTAGTTCCCTGGGTCTTCTGCAGAAACAGGAGGGCATGGATGCAATAAAGTTTTTCCAGAAGCAGAATAAAAATCAAAGGTTCCTCTCCTAAGTGACTCTTTTATATTATGAAATTAGAACACAGCTTAAGACCAATGTATTGGACAGATAAAAAAGCAGGACAAATTATTTTTGGGGTATTGAATTTTCTGGACAAGGTCACATTCAGAACCAAGTTCGAGGTGCCAAAGATATGCTTCGTGAAGACAAGACTTTTTATGTTTGCTTGCACGTATGTGCAAGAAACATAGTGCCATCATCCAAGATTTTGGAGGTGTGTCACCCCCTCTTCCAATTCAGTCAGTGTGTTGGCAGGCGCGGCCCCTGTAAGCCAATGCATGCTGGAGCTGTCTATGTCAAGCTCCAAAATGCAGTGGCATACAGTTGAAAGGGGGAGCTACACTTCAGTGAGCAGCGATAAGATATCGCCTGCTCATGCGCAGCTCCCCCTACACACACACACACACACACACACACACGCAGCATACTGCATGCTGCCCCCCCTCCACGCACACACTCTATAGCCGACAGAGGTGCCCAATCCCCGTCGGCTGTTGCCAGCTCCCCAAGCCTCCCAAATGCCACGCTGGGTGCCCACCCCAGCATGGCAACTCGAATGGTATAGCCGACGGGTGCCTAATCCTCCATCGGCTTCACTGTCTCTCCCTCCCCCATGTTGTCGCTGACGGGTGCCCAATCCCTGTCGGCTTCACTCTCCCCCACCCCGAGTACAAGGTGCTATGCTGGGAGCCCACCCAGCATGGCAAGTGATGCTATAGGCCGACGGGTGCCCAATCCCCGCCAGCTGAACGCCCCCAACCATCTCTGTGCCACGCTGGGGCCCACCCCAGCATGGCAAACGCCCCACGTGGTCATTGAAAAAAACCTGTAAAGAAAAAAACATCCCACGAGTCTCCCTGGCCCTCCTCCCACAACCCGCACCCACCCTCTGCACACCGCGCTTCCCACATCCTCCCCACCTCATACTTACCTCTGGACCTCGGCACAATGATCTTCGGTGGACCGGGAACACGTCTGCACTCTTCAAAGCCGACGGCGAACTGAGGAAATGCCGGTAAGCTGTATAATGGGCTAGATAGGGTTTTTTCAACTTTGTTGTATATCTCAGGCATTTTTTGGAATTTTTGCACCAAATTTTCAACATGGGGTTTTTGGGACCTCTTCTCATGAAAGATGTCACTGTCATGGTGTTATTCGGGCCCAAAGGGTGATTTTGCAGTCACTGCACAGTCACTGCGCAAAATCACCTTTCGGGACTAATTAATGAAACAACTCTGCCAGTGTTCATAAGGTGGGCTCTCAAGAAGCCTATTTTGAAAATTTGGTGGAAAAATTCCAAAAATCGACTGTTTTACAAGCGTGCATTGCGCAGTTCCTATGCATGCTCGTAAGTTTGCGAATTTTCAATATTTTCACTCCAGATTTTCAACATTGCCATTTTACCACACCATCTTATGAGTAGTACAGCTGTCATTTTTCACATCTCACCCAAAACATGTTTCCGCCCATATGGCGCACAATAGTGCAGTCGATTGTCGAAACCAATGTACAGGACAAATTAAGAAAACCACAGTGACACTGTTCATGAGCAGAGGTCTTAAAATGGCTACGTTGAAAATTTGGTGAAAAAATTCCTAACAATGACTGTTTTACGAGTGTGCGTTGTGCAGTTCCTATGCACACTCGTAAGTTCACAAATTTTCAATATTTTCACTCTAGATTTTCAACATTGCCATTTTACCACACCTTCTTATGAGCAGTACAGCTGTCATTTTTCACATCTCACCCAAAATGTGTTTCTGCCCATGTAGCGCACAATGGCGCAGTCGGTGTGCGAAATAAATGTATGAGACAAATTAAGAAAATCACAGTGACACTGTTCATGAGCAGAGGTCTTAAAATGGCTATGTTGAAAATTTGGTGAAAAAATTCCTAAAAATGACTGTTTTACGAGCGTGCGTTGTGCAGTTCCTATGCATGCTCATAAGTTTGCAAATTTAATATTTTCACTCCAGATTTTCAGCATTGCCATTTTATTACACTTCCTTATGAACAGTACAGCTGCCATTTTTCATATGCTGTCCAAAATGTGTTTTCGCACATGTAGCGCACAATGGTGCTGTTGGTGTGCGAAAGCAATGTTTGGGACAGATTAAGAAAATCACAATTACACTGTTCATGAGCAGAGGTCTTAAAATGGCTATGTTGAAAATTTGGTGACAAAAGTCCATAAAATGACTGTGTTAGAGTGAGCATTGCACAGTTTCCACGCACCCTCATAAGTTCATGACTTTGTAATATTGTAAGTCAGATTTTCACCAGTGGCATTTTCCACACTGCTTTATTACAGTACAGCTGTCATTTTTCCACAACATGGCCAAAGTGTGTTTTCGCACTTTCAGCCAGCAGAGATACGTGGGTCGCTGTGGGAAATCATTGTTCGGGACAGATAAAGAAAATCACAGTGACACTGTTCATGATTGGAAGCACCAAAATGCCTGAGTTGACAATCTACTGTAAAAAATCCCCAGCCTAATTATATTACGGGTGTGCATTGCACAGTTTCTATGTACGCTCGTGACTTCACCATTTTTTTAAATATTTTTACTGCAGATTTGCAACATTGCCATTTTTTACACCTCCCCATGAACAGTACAGCTGTCATTTTTTGCATCCTGTTCGGAATGTTTTTGCACCTGTGGTGCTAAATGCCGTAGTCACTGTGCATAAGCAGCTTCCGGCTAAGAAACTAATAATCCCCCTGTTCATGAGGTGGGGTCACAAAAAAGCCATGTTGAACATTTGGAGTGAAAATACCAACGAATGCCTGAGGTATTAGGGTTTCCAACCATAATGCCCAACCCTGTAGAGAATGACAGGCATCAGGGGTGTGACTTGGGATTCTTGCCTGTAATGATCATACCATTCCACACCCTGCAGCCAGTGAGGAGGCATCGAGGTATGCCTTGGACTCTTCGGCCCCAAAGTTCACCCCATTCTCTACTATCAGCACCATCTCACTGTGTTTCCTAATGGAATGAGTGCGCGCAAGAACCAAAGACCCCAAAGAACACCGTGACACTTACCAGTGTCTGCAGGGTGGGGTGTGCTGAAATGGCATGGCTGTTATGCCTGACGACCCAAAGGCACACCCCAATACCTGTCACTCTGTGCAGGGTGGTGGTGGATTTGGCTTCAGTTTAATACTTCACTGCCATTCCTATTACGCAGCTCTGTAACTTCTACACTACCACTGCCAATGCCAGCAAGCAAACATTCGGCATTGACAAATGCTTGTTTTTTATCATAGCCCACATGTCAGCATGAAGAGGCAGAGCCCAATGAAATACAGAAAAATCTGCATGCTGTAGGATTTTGGATCTTCTATGGCTTATGTGGTCAATCTTTGTGCCCAGCACCCATAGGCTACAGTCTACTGTTTCCTGAACTGGGAGCCGATGATGCCAGTGGGACACATTTCAGACTCCCAGCAGAACAAAAATAATAATGTCAAACTGATAGAAATTGTGATTTAAAACATCAAGGACTGATTTCTACAGTAAAACTATTTTCTATAAACATGGTGAGCTCCTTGCAGTAGTTTACTAAGTTTCGCAAAGCAGTGTATTAACATGGTACCATGGGAAGCCCATGCCATCTACAACTAAAACAGAACTTTGGAGGGTGATTCTACCCAATTTTCTCTAACAAGGTATAATGTTCAATGCAGAATTGATCTCAGGAAGATTTTCCCTGATGAATGACATTAAAAAAATTTGAAAATCATCCAAAGTTCCTTTCAGCTGTAGCAGATAGTGTGGTCTTGAACTGATAACCAATTGACATGTACTTCCCAATCAAATGATCAAATGAATTTATGTGGGCATAATGACTACTGCTCTGTCAGCAACACTACATTGTACATTCATTATGACTGAGTGATAACAGAATCAGCTTCTGCCACAATTGAAAGCTAAATCATTACATATCCCTCTTACACTTCTTTTTGATTTTTTTTTTAATTTTTATGTTTTTATAGCATACTGATGATCATAGGCTGCTATGGACTCTCAATATCACATTAAACATGATCACACTGGCAGATTTGTCAGGAAAATAACATCCTGTTTTTAATGCAGCACACCCACACCCAGGCAACTGGTGGACTTTTAGCACCTAATTAGGGATTCTTTCCTAGTAAATTCAGAAGTCAGTGAGCTGCACCCCTCCCTCTTACCTTACTTTTCTAGGCAGCACGATAGATGTGATGGTTTGTCCTGTTGGTCTGAGCTGGTGGTCAGGGCAGGGCAAGTGGTGGAGTGATGAGATAGAGTGATAACAGAATCAACATCACCCGATCCATTTCACTATAAAATATTCCTGACAGCTACCAGTTTCATTAGGTGGTACAGTACAATTGTACATTTCCAAAAAGTTTGAGTAGGGTATAAATGTTTCGATTCAGTTTTCTTCAAGGAAAAGGAGATGGCTTTCCTGAAATCACATTTAGAGTAGATAGAAGATGGAAACTAAGGGCTTAAATCAAAATGCAGCATTGTGCTTTAATTCATATCAAACAAAGACATATGCAGCACCAGGAAAAAATTGTGGCGCATAATAAAACAGATTCAAAAAATCAGAGAAAATAGTAATTGTGCCCACCAAAATGTGAGGACACACACATGGTTGTATGAATTTCAAACCAGTTTATTTAATCAAAAATACAGCACTACACATCCAAATAAAGCCAATAGATACAAGGAGAAAAAACATGTTATGCAAGGTCAATGCCTTGCTTCATCGGCTAGCTTTTACTCTGATGAAGCAAGGCATTGACCTTGTGAAACCTTAGTGTTTTTCTCCTTGTATTTATAGGCTTTATTTGGATGTGTAATGATGCATTTTTGATTAAATACACTGGTCTGAAATGCATACAACCATCTGTGTGTCCTCACATTTTGGTGGCTGCAATTTCTATTTTCTCTGTTTGTTTGTTATTTGTTTTCACTTTAGTTCGGCACTTTTAAGTAACATAGAAATGTAGACTTTGACGGCAGATAATGACCGCTTGGCCCACCTAGTCTGCCCATTTCCCTACCTACTGGATAAGCTGCAGATCCTAGTTAACCAACAGCCTATTTCTTCCTACCCCCCCAAGAATTGCCTTATGTCTGTTCCATGCGTTCTTGAGTTCCCCCACTGTTTTTGACCCCACAACCTCCTCAGGAAGGCCATTCCAGATGCTTACCTTTATGACAAAAATTTAAAATAATTAAGGTACAACTACTGGTAAACAGACAAGACTGCATAAGAAAGAACTTGCAACTGGTTGGTAGAGGAATGTTTAACATACATTTAGCTTTTCTGATGTGACTGGAGAGAGGGGCCTGTTAATAAGACAAAGTCAATTACTATAGCTTTGGAGGCTATCTGAATGGAGCAGGGCAGTTGAAAGGTGTGTAATTCCACTATCAAACAGCCAAAAAGTACTCTCCTTTAACTTATTGCCATTTGCATGGTTATGCCTAAAATGCAGGGATCAAAGGGGAGGCAAGGTTGCATCACCTTTTAAGCACAAAGTGAGCAGGAGGCATATTGTTACAAATGCATCTATGGTTACCAGCAGACCACTAGAAATGTAAACGCTACACCCTCAGCTACATTCGATTTTTTAAAGTCTTTAAACTGAATAAGAAGACAGGTTACCGAGTTGAAAAGTTTGCTAGTTTTCTTTTAAAGAGGTAGTGGAATAGACATGTAATATTTTAATCATAATGACACCTGTGCAGTGTGCTGGCACAGATATTTAGCATAGCAAGGCTTCCCAGGGGGTGTTTCTTTGTTTGTTTGTTTATTTATTTATTTAATTTTTTAACTGAAATCCAGATCACCAGATATGGAGGGATGTGAACCGCCCTTCTAGGACAAGCATTCCAGACATGGGGCCAGAATCAGAAAGGGTCACCACAAGCTGCGACAATGGCAATTTGCACCGACCATCCCTGTGACCTGGACCTTGCACCCAATTCAGTATCAGAGTGTGTCCAGGGGTCTGCATCCTGCGACTTGTGGCAGCTGTGCAAGGTATGGTGCAGCTCCCAGGAATGCTGCAGGTCGCAGGACAGGGGATGCAGCAGATGCACCAGCTGAGGTGAGCCATGGTACCCCCATGCCCACCTCCAATCCCCTGGAAGGTGTTAGCTCCAGCCCCAAGCCCCCTTGCCATGGACCCCCCCATGAAGACACACTGGTAATTGCCCTGGTGGCCCAGTGGTCCCCCACCTCCCTCCCAGTGGTGCCAGGCCCCCAACACACACTGGATTTGAAAGCACATGTGGCATGGTGTGGATTCCCTTTGGTGCATACTTTAGCACATAATCTCACTTGGCAGTAAGCACACAACCTTATTTGGCAGGCTTGGACAAAGCACTCTGTTAGTTTTACCTGGTGCTGGCAAACTAATTTCCATTTATCCCCAACACACACACCCAGTGGGTGAGTCAGCAACTGGCACAGCCCTCTGCTCACCACCATGGCCAGTGGCCGACTAAACTGTGCAGCGCTTGCGTACTGTAATAAGACGCACTCTGTGAATGACAGCCGCTGTCATTCACAGAGCGAGTATTATTACAGTATGCAAGCTTTGCACAGTTCAGTTGGCAGCTGGCCGTGGTGGTGAGTGGAGGGCTGTGCCAGTCACCGGTGGGGTATGGGGAGATGGGGTTTCGCACTGTCAGGTGGGGGCAACTAGACTTCCAGGAGGTTATGGGGATTGACGGGGGATCATGCCCCAGGGCATGTGAGGGGGCTCACAACATATGTGTGTGTGGGGGGGTCTGAACATCAGGGGCGATCCACACACCAACCCTGGCACAGTGTGTGCCATACCTAGGTCCTGGAGCCCATGGGGGTCTGTAACCTACAGGGGATGTGGTGCTGGGGCACAGTGGCAACATCCAGTGAACAGCAAAGATCGCTTAGACCACATTTTTGTTGGCATAACTGGTCTTTGACTGATGTTCACTGGTGGTTGTCTTTGAATCCCATTTGTGGACATAGCAGCCACCCTACCTGAATAGGGTGTAAGTGCTTCCATAAACCCCCTAATGCCATGTTGCAAGGGGGTTTATGATGCACTGGTGCAGTTGGGTGCAGGCAGCCTGCAGCATGTCACAGGCTGCCTATGTGAATTCCCCCCAGATGGAACTCAGGACCTTGCGCCATTTTTTCCAATGCAAATTGCCTTGCCTCCTGATTTGCCTTTTGTGAATCCGGACCATGGAATTTTCGGGGGTCACTTTATCTGCCTCAGTGAAAGAGTGAATAGCAGTTTTTTTGTGCTTTGGTGTGTATTTTTTTCAATAGGATTACCAATTAATTGTTTTGTAGGATTTGTTAAAAGTATTAGGAGCTCACTTTCCTATCAGGATTTTCAACTGACATCCTAGGGGGGAAAAAAGTGTTTCTTTTCAGAAAACAAGGGCTACAGCTTAAATTAATATCTTAATAACAGTGAGTGCCCAATGCAGCACAACTTGTTGTTATTTATTTACTTATTGCATTTTGTTATCATTATAATGTTGTAATTCCTCATGGATTATAGCAATAATAATTTTGGGTAAAAGTAAGATAAAGCCTGAACACAATTTTGATTTAATTTAACTACTGCTGACCAAGGAACCTCTGCCCTGTTGTCTGCCATCCGTTTCCCACTATCGTTCCTGCAGAGTTCTATCCCCGAGCCTGTCTGTAAACCTAAAAGCAAGAAATAGTGCTAAAATTAGGAAGCTCAACAAATAAAAAAATAAAACCCTGCAATGTCATCCAGCACACTGTTTAAACCCTGTGTCTGAGGGAGGACCATGGAGCTACCTGTCTCCTTCCGTATTCAAAGCACCTTATGGATGTTAAACTAGGGTGCTTTTTTATGTTCTTAATTACTTTATTTACATATTGATTGACTGATTTATTAAAGTATCGGAATTATAAACCTTTGAGTCAGAGACTCATTTCCAAAGGCTCCACATCATTGGTTGTACAAACTAGCATGCTAAGAACATTACAATTTGATGACATAAGCAACACATACGTTGACATAACACTTATTACACAATTGCACTAGTACAATTGGTTGCAGCTTAATCTGTTTAAACTGAATAAGAAGACAGGTTACTGAGATGAAAAGTTTGCTAGTTCTCTCTTAAAGAGCTAGTGGAATAGAAATGTAATATTTTAATCATACTCACATCTGTACAGTGTGCTGGCAAAAGTATTTAACATAGCAAGGCTTCCCAGGGAGTGTTTGTTTATTTTTTTAGCACAAATCCAAATCACTGGATATGGAAGGATGTGAACCGTCTGGGGTGTAGCCAGGAATTTTAACTTATACTAAAAGCTGATGGCACTGTTGGTTCCCTTTATGTAAACATATACCAAAATGTGCAGTGCCATGCCACACAAGTAATAAGCCCCCCTTCAGTCAAATATGCATTAAACCAATAATCCCAATAGATACATATTTTATAGATTTTTAACATTTTATTATATCTTCACACACACAATGAAGCTGACTGGAATTTAGTTACAATGTTTGGGAAACACTGTGATAAACCTCTGTACTACATCAAGGTAGCCAGCTGACAGAGGTCCATTCTCACCAGCACTCATGCATGCATACTAATCAGGTCACTCTAGCCTCTAAAGCACCCCCCCACCACCACACTCGCCCATACACCCACATTTAAGGTCAGAAGACATTCTAGGTCCATCATAGGCACTCCCATCTTTCATAAACAGGGAGGAATAAGTATGTGCAAACGTATTAATTTATAGGGGTTCATTTACTAAACTAGACAGAAAAAGGGGAAAGCTTGCATATCTTTCCAAGGCACCTCCAGCCCATTTGTCATGATAGTTGGCATTTTTTTTCTCTCTTTTAAAGTGCACACTCCACCCCCCCCACACCTTTTTTTGCCAGGTATCTAGGCTTTATGGCTGTATGGACTGGCAAGTGGCGTTTTGTGGAACTGTGGCAAAACAAACTACAAAGGCAGATCTGGTCAAGGAAGTTAAAAACAGATGATGCACCTGGGGCCGGGAATGCTTTTGCTTCTAGTTTTTCTATGTCACCTTCTGGAAGACCGTACAGTGCAAAGTCACTTCATGACTTTGCACCTTTTTCTTATATAAATTACATAAACTTGTTAACTGGTATTCAAGCCAGTGAGAGGGTGATAGCTTAAACTGAATGCTGAATTAAGCTGAACAAGCTAGAAAGTAATTGCAGCAAGAACACGCTGTCACATTTAGGTGTAGTGTACTATACTACTTAAAACAACTGTTACTTTGGGATGTTTCAGCAGGATATAGAAATGTATATAAGTGTGCACTATTTGCAGTTTCACTTCAATTAGTACCACACTATGCAAAATGTTCTTGCAGCTTTTAAGATATATAAATGCTGTTTAAAAAATTAGAGTTGTGAGTACTTTGGTGGGTTTCTTCCTAAAATACATGCATGCTGTTGCCTATTTTAAACATTATAAAAGCACTCAGAAAGTCCCAAGTTTTCTATGTACAAATACACATAGTCCTTCTTGTCAAAACTCAGCACACAGTATTTTCATTGAGGCCAGGAATCTGATTATTCTAATTTGGGACTGGGACACAGAAAGATTTCACACATATTTGTCTATAAATAAATGTTACCTTTAATCTTAAAAAAGTAACTTCTGTGTGTGCTCACACTGTGGAGTCTAAAGCTTGAGCAGTATGAAACTAACAGATTCCAAAATCACCAACTGGATCAGTATCCAAATCAACTGCTATCAAGTTGCTGGAGAAGTCACATTGCTAATTCACAATGGAGATACTGCAACTGAAAGGATATGCCCCATAGTTTTGTCTGTGTGTGTGGGTGGGGATCTAGAGTTGGATTTTGCTCCACAAGCTTACATGAAAGAAAATGTGGCATTTTACAGACTAGAACCATGACATTGATGCATGCTATACCCATGTATGAGGTTACTGTTATACCAGCCAAATAAAATACATCCTTTTATGATATTGGGTGTCAGTGTCTAGTTCTACAGAATCTGGGGGGGGCAGAGGGTCTGCCTCCTGCAGGACACCTCCCACTTCTGTCTCACAGGCCCCCACTTCCTACACTCCCAGTAGCCCTTTTTTACCAGTGAGCCTAGCTCCATTGTGCTCTAATTATAGATCCTCTTCCTGGCCTGGGCCTCGAGGACTTCAGTGTTCAGTCAGCTCACTCACAATTGTAAACCAAACCATTATATTGCTGGTAAACATCAAACTGCACACACAGACATACCTCTCAAGTGTCCCTCATTACGAGGGACATCCCTCATTTTACCCTTCAAAATTGCCCTGTCTCTCATTCATCCCTCATGGAAAAGGTGTTGCACACAGAGAGAATGTGCTGTAAATTCAGACTTCAAAGCAGAAATGAATAGTATTCTAAGATATTAAATAAAAAATAAGCTTTGCACAAATAAAGGTAATGGTTTTCACAGTGTTCTGAGCTTGTATCTCTATGTTTGAGGATGTGTCCCTCATTATGAGAGTCAGTGTCCCTCATTGTCTCTCATTTTGAGTGCCCGTGTCCCTCATTTCAGTGACAAAAGGTTGAGAGGTATTCACACAGAATAATTTCCTCCTGATAACAATGAGATACAGCGTCATCCTGTAAACAGCCCCCCCCCCCACCATCATGCTGGGACTTGGCACCAGACTCTGCCAATAGAACTCAGCACCACAAAGGCTCCTCCAGAATCATCATGCCAAGTACAACCCCTGGAGTCAGAGGGTGACCCTCTCTTTTTGCTTTGTGCAATATTTGCTATTTTTGCGATACCCTTTTGTGTTCTCATTGTTTCATGTTGGCACATGACAGAACTCGATTAGTTTTTAGCATATTTTTGCAATAAAGCTAATAGTGATTATAGCCTTCAAGCTGCTGACCCCTTTATTTGTTTTTTTGCTATTTCAGAATTATCACAATGTACTTCACCATCTCTCACACCATCAGATATCATTACTTCTTTACTTCTTTACTTTATGAAGCACTTTACCTAACACATTTCGCCTAACAACAGAGGTCACACACATACTAATCACAGATACCATCTTGTAACATTGACACATACCCAGTTAATGCTATGCTGCAGCCATATTGCATTTCTTCAATCTCCCACTTGGCATAATCATATGCTACAGCGTAGTAACATCAAAACTGTATTTCCAGGTTAACATATCTAGAACAAGTTGTTTCACAATAACATTTTTCTCTTCCCAATAATTAGACATCCTGATGTGGGTGCCTGATTTCAACAGTTACAAATATAATTACAGCTATTTAATTTGTTCTGTTTTGTTGAACTATTTTTTCCACAGGTATAGCACATATTAACTGTGGCAGATAACACCATTGTGCAATAGCGCTGTTCATCTTCTAAAATGAAACATTCTGTCAAAACAGTTTTTGTGTATATATACAAAGGATATCTGTGCTGCACCTGTGTGACAACCAACTTATTTGAACAGTAGCCTCTCACCTTGAGAAACCTCATGAGTGGCAAAGCCACAAGTGACGTTTCCAAGACATCACAGGCCACTGGACAAGTAACTTCATTATCCCACAAGTACACCATGCATATGTAATTTATGTAGCTGGACTTTTCGAGTTCACTTGTGTTACATATTATTTTTTTCTTAAGTTCGTCTCCATGTTTTTTCTCTGCCCCTAGTTTCTGTCTTTGGTTTTCAAGTTTGTTGCTGTGAGAAAGACATCAAAAATGTTTTTGTTTTTGTTAAAAATGTTTTAATTTAAAATATGTTTCTGGTTTCAGAGAAAATTGATTAAGCTCTGCATTTTCTGAGTCTCTAGGACTGTGATAGCTTTCTTTATAAGAACCACTTTAAGAAGGTAAAAAGTAAAACAGGGAGGCAGTACTACTGACCATGAAGCACACATGGTAGTACTTAGTGATGAAGTAACTAAGTAGATAAATCGCTGATGATGTCATCACTATGTAGATATCATGAAGTTATACAGTACACATACTGATTATATTACCACTCAGTCCTGCACACAATCACTCACATATAGAGGATAATGCTAGATCCACAGGTGATAACCATGCAACGATCACCATGAGTGATTGCTAAAGCATCAGTAAACCTCAAGAGCACAGCGCAACTGGTTTACCATTCGCCTAGCAACTACAAGAGATGATAACACCCATCTCATTTCAAGCTACAAAAAACAGTCAATTACAATGTGTACCAGCATTTCAACAATATAAACCACAATATAAGGTACTATCACATCATACCTGAACATATAAACTTATATGAATGCTTCAGGCATTTCAGTAACATATTCATTTTGTTCTTTATCCATGAACATCAAACAATCTGAAAACATAATGTGATTACAGTAAGGAACGTTGCATCTTTTTAACTATAAACACTTGCTTTTTGCAAATAGTTCACCATTATCATCACCTGCATGTCTTTGTAGAACACACATGATATAGCTACCTACCTGCAAAATTCCACCTCCCCCATAGCAATGCATGTAAAATGTATTAAAATGTGCTTGTATGATATCCTGCATGGTAATCAACATGTGAAGTAGAACAGCAAAACAATAGTTACTCATGTGATTCCTGAATATCAGAACTCTTGACAAGTGAGCTCAGATTTCGATCAGTTCTGGCTATGCCACTCATGATAACCCCTGACCACACTTGCCACTTCTGCTGATATATCACACGTCACATAACTAATTATCATGTATCTCCTTATAATGAAATCAATTCTAGGCATCAATGCACTTTAATTACTGTATTATCAAATCAAGACAGCTATACTAATCTACCATATATGTAAATACAGTGGCTCTATGCATTAATTACAAATATACTTCAGTACAGTACATTACTGTAAAAGTACAGAACAGTCAGTTTACTGACATATCTCTTGTTCTCATTTTTCTCTCCACAGAGTCACTTGCTGTTCTTCAAACTGGCTGCTCTTCAAACTGGCTGCTCGAGGCCGTAAAGAGTGATAGCAGGGCTGCAGACCAGCACGCCCATGTCGCTGCAGCAAAATGTGACCACACAATTGAATAAAATTGTGAAATAATTGATTTGCTGCAGCGACATGGGCGTGTACAGCATGAGGCCTTAATTACCACCTGTGGTCTCAAGAACAGCAACAGGGGCCTCACCCAAGCCATAAGATCACTCTGAGAAATGGGGGAGGCCTCTGTTGCATCTCTTGAGACCACTCATGGCCTCATGGTGCTTCTGGCTGAGAACCAGCTGGAGGCCACAGAGCCCATCCATCAACTCCTCCACCAGGACCTGCAGCATCTTTAGAATGATCCACCCTCCAGAGCTCCTCAGCAGCAAAAGCCCCTTGAAGGTGCTCCTCCCACAACACCACCACCACCTGCTGATGAGGGGCACCAAGTCCCATCACTTCTTGCACAGTCTTCCTCTTCCTCCTCATCTCCCCAAGGCACAACATCCTGAACAGCCAGCACTTCCCTGTCACTCCTGGCCATTTTTTTTACTTTTCCCCTTAATCATCTTATTTTTATTATGAGTTATATCCCTCCACCCTGTGTGAAGCAACACTTTTATTTATTTTAAAGCTATAATTTTATTTGTTTTATTTATTACCCTTTCATCCCCCATGTGAAGAAACACAGTTATTTATTTTATAATTTTTTGTCATGTGATTTTGAAAGAAAATATTTTTATATAAAAAAGTGTAATAAGTAAAACATTCTTTCACAATGCCATATTTGCCTCCTTCTTAAAAATACAATAAACTGTGTTCACCTCCAACCAAATAGGTACACTATTCATGTTTACAGCCTTGGTTAGAATCTGCCTCTGTACTGAGGATCCTGCACTTACTGTTGGCAGGTCGAGGGCACTGACTCTATACAAACAGTTACTTTTGCAACTTGTGTTCACCTAGTAGCAGAGAGGTTTACTGTCAATGTGTATGGCTTTAGTTGCCATGTGGCTACACACTCAGCATCCAATACCTGTTCTTGGGAGATGAGAGTATTGCCTTACTCAGGCTATGCACCGAATCAGTGTGCAGCTCACATCAGGGATGCGTACCATTAATGTCCATGACTTTAATTGTGCTGTGGCTCTGCACTCATCATCCAGTACCTGATCTAGGTGTATAGGCACATTGCCTGGCTGAGACCATGCAACTACTCAGTGTCCTAACTTGTGTGCAGCTAGTAACAAGGACTATACTGTTGATCCCATGGCTTTAGTTAGCATCTGGCTCTGCACTCAGGATCCAGTATCTGATCTCAGGGGGGTGGGGACATTGCCTGGCTGAGGCCATGCAACTTCTCAGTGTCCGAACATGTGAGCAGCTGTTATTGGGAAGGTATACCGTAGATGTCCACAGGTTTAGTTTGGCTCTAGCTCTCCACTCAAAATCCAGTACCTCGTCTGGGGGAAGGGATGGGGAAATTGCCTGGCTGAGGCTATGCAACTCATCAGTATCCTAACTTGTGTGCACCTGGTATCAGGGATCTATACAATTGATGTCCATGGTTTTAGTCAGGCTGTGGCTCTGCACTCAGGATTCAGTAACTGGTCTCAGTGGGTGGGGGCATTGCCCAGCTGATGCTGTGCAACCACTCAGTGCCCTAACATGTGTGTAGCTGGTATCAGGGAGGTATACCATTGATGTCCATGACTTTACTTTGGCTGTGGCTGTCCACTCAGGCTCCACTACCTGGTCTCAGAGGGTGGATACATTGCCTGGATCAGGCCATGCAACTCCTCAGTGTCCTAACATGTGTGCAGCTGGCATCAGGGATGCATACCATTAATGCCCATGACTTTAGTTGGGCTGTGGCTCTGTACTCATCCAGTACCTGATCTAGGTGCATGGGAACATTGCCTGGCTGAGACCATGCAACTACTCAATGTCCTAACTTGTGTGCAGCTAGTAGCAAGGACTATACTGTTGATCCTATGGCTTTAGTCAGCCTGTGGCTCTGCACTCAGGATCCAGTACCTTGTCTCAGGGGGGTTGGGGCATTGCCTGGCTGAGGCCATGCAACTCCTCAGTGTCCTAACATGTGAGCAGCTGTTATCAGGTAGTTATACCTTAGATGTCCACAGGTTTAGTTGGGCTCTAGCTCTCCACTCAAAATCCAGTTCCTCGTCTTGGGGGGATGGGAGCATTGCCTGGCTTAGGCCGTGCAACTCCTCAGTGTCCTTACTTGTGTGCACCTGGTATCAGGGATCTATACCATTGATGTCCATGGTTTTAGTCAGGCTGTGGTTCTGCACTCAGCATCCACTAACTGGTCTCAGTGGGTGGGGTCATTGCCCAGCTGAGGCCGTGCAACTCCTCAGTCTCCTAACATGTGTGTAACTGGTATCAGGGAGGTACACCACTGATGTGCATGACTTTACTTTGGCTGTGGCTCTCCACTCAGGATCCACTACCTGGTCTCAGAGGGTGGAGGCCTTGCCTGGCTCAGCCCATGCAACTCCTCAGTGTCCTGTCATGTGTAGAGCTGGTATCAAGGAGGTATACCATTGATGTCAATGGTTTTAGTCAGGCTGTGGCTCTGCACTCACAATTACAGTAACTGGTCTCAGGGGGTGGGGGCATTGCTGAGCTTAGCTCATGCAACTCCTCAGTGTCCTAACATGTCTGCAGTTGCTATCAGGGAGGAATACCAGTGATGTCCATGGTTTTACTTTGGCTGTAGTTCTGCACTCAGGATCCAGTACCTGGTCTCGGAAGGTGAGGACATTGCCCAGCTCAGACCATGCAACTCCTCAGTGTCCTAACATGTGCTGAGCTGGCATTGGGGAGATATACCTTTGATGTCCATGGTTTTAGCCAGGCTGTGGCTTTGCACTTAGGTTCTAGTACCTGGTCTCAGAGGGTGGGGGCATTGCCTGGCTCAGGCAGTGCAACTCCTCAATGTCCTAACATGTGTGGAGCTGGCATTGGGGAGATATACCATTGATGTCCATGGTTTTAGCCAGGCTATGGCTCTGCACTCAGGATCTAGTACCTGGTCTCAGAGGGTGGGGGCATTGCCTGGCTCAGGCCGTGCAACTCCTCAATGTCCTAACAATGTCCTTAAGGTGAGCCATAGTGACATGAATTTCTAGATTTAAGACTTAAAAAAAACTCTCATAGCTCCATAGCTACTGAAATTATAGAAAAAAGATAGATGGAAACATAATCTTACTTGCCAATAGTTGCATTCCACCCCATATAGTGCTTAATATCCCTGTAGGCCAGTTTGTGAGAACTAGACGTAATTGCTCAACAGAGGAGAGTTTCAAAATTAGTGCAACTATTTTGAGAGACAGGCTTGTAGAAAGGGGCTATGTGAGAAACAATATTGAAAAAGCATATGATAAAGTATATCTTACAGATAGAGATTCATTGCTAAATGAGAAAATATAAAATAGAGAAATGAATGAGGGGTTTAATTTTGTAACTAGCTATACGACACAGTTGAAAGAATTGGAAATAATACTACAGAGACACTGGCATTCTTTAGGAGTAGAGTCTGGTTTAAAGAAAATAGCCAAACAGCCACCCCACATGTGCTATAAAAGAGCACCATTGTTGTGAGAACTCTTGGTTCATAGCCATTTTAAAGAAAATAAAGTTAATACCTGGCTAAGACAACCACAGGGATGTATGAGGTGAAAAATTTTATGTATTGTCCTTGTATTATGTAGAGAAAGGAATTTGGGAGTTGCAATACAGGGAAAAAAATATTTAATTAGACAATGCATTACATGTAGTAGTGAAGGAGTTATATATCTAGCACTTTGCAACTGCAGTGCCTTTTATGTTGGAAAAACAATTCCTAGTTTTAAGTTAGAGTTGGTGAACACATCAGAGCCATTCAGAGAAAGGACAACACATATGCTACTGCAGCACACATCATGACAGCACCGATTAGAGAAATACACAGTTTTCAATTTATGGCGATTGATAAAATATGTAGACACCCGAGAGGTGGTGACTTTGACAATTTAGTTCTGACTAGGGGAAACTTCTGGATTCTGACTTTGAGAGCTAATAAATATCCAGGATTAAATGCACAACTAGATTTTTGTCCATTTTTAAAAAGACGTAAATAACTGTATTTAAATCTCTATGAGTCTGTGTTTTAGCCTTTTGTTCATGTATTTACTGACACTTGTATTGATGTATTCATAGTGATTAAAGTGTACTATATTTTATGATATATCCCCTGTTTTTCACCCTTTCCTTCTCTTTTTTCTTTCTCCCCACTCCCATTATATATATATACACATATATATATATTTTTTAACCATTGCCCTTTTGGTTTCACTTCCTTATTTGTTCATTCTCTACCCCCCCCCCCTTATTTTTTGCACTTTTCTTATAACTATTTCTTTATTCTTGAGATGGGTTCTCATGTATAGATGTCTTAAGATGAACATGATTGTTATATATTGATGTTAATGTTATGAGATAATGGTATTTTGGGTATTTGTTATATTTCTGTGTGTATTGATGAATTACAGTCTCATTAGGATTATAGTTAAATTAGAATGGAATCCTGAGACTTGGTAAAGTATTTTTAATTAAAAACACAGCATTTACCATTTTAGTAATTTACTTAATTGAAATGTGATCACATGGTGAAGTAAAACATATATTAAGGGTCTATAGAGGTGAATAGTTTGTCTCTGATGAAGGATGTGATTATTCGAAACATGTTAGATGCCACATTTTGTCTGTTATGTGCTTGGAAATTTTTTACTTATTAAAATATGGACTAAATCTTTGATCCATGATTTTAATTTTTCTTGATGCATCCCAGCTTTGTGGTTTTTGTGTGCTGGAAACGTTTTTGGAAATCCTGATGTGTAGTTTCTATGCACCGCATCCCAGTTTAAAATTTCCCCTTCAGAAAGAAGACAACATGGAGAGAGTGGAGTTGGGGATTTACCCATCTGGTAAAGCGTGAGCAGAGTGATGTACATGTCACATAACATCCTAAACTGTGTCCACCTATGTCTATCTCTCCTCAAGAATCTATAAAGATCTCGACAAATGCCCTGCCAGCACTGGGGGGGGTCTAGTCCAAAAGCAATTTATGCTGTCAAAAGTATGCAATCCCAGTCATTTCCTTGGGATCCAGAGACTGGAAGAAGGAGTAAGGGCTTGAGGTTGCATGAGGCTGCAGGGAAAGGTGCAACAAAGTGGACAACAAATCTCCTTCCGACAATACCCGAGAGGTTGAGCCAAAGAAAGATGTCAGTGCCTTAGAGAGTTGTAATTATTGAAAACTGTGAAACAACAGAATCTGAAAGGTCTCTAGGAGGTCCCCCAAAGGTAGGAGCTTCCCATCCTGAAGATGTTGCCGCACCAGGACACCCCACAACTGGGGGCAGAAAACTCTCGGTATGGGGCGGACAGATATGAGAAAATGGGGGTTATCCAAACCAAGTTGGGAAAGCCCTTTGACCCAGTCAATGTGCATACACTGTCAAAGTTGCATACAAGGACCATAACAAAGGGTAGTATTGTAACCCTCAGGGCAGAAGGCCAGGTGTAAGATAAAGTAAACTGGATGTATGTAGGCCCTCCTGCTTGCAGAGATCCTCTTCTATATAAAGCCAGATGAGATTATATCCTCCCACATCAGGGTCGGCCATGGAGTGACCCCAGTGGAGCCATTTGGAGCTATGTAGTGCCAAGTAGTAAAGAAAAAAATTAGGGAGATCGGAGTTCCCCACTCTCCCTCGACTAAGCCAGCTTACCATAAGCCCAGTGGACCATGCTCTCCTCTACAAAAACTGATTTATTAGCCTCTGAAACTGCACAAACCAAGATTTGAGCAATTTCAATCCTGTCATACCCAGGGACTACAAAAGGCACAGAAGGACATTCATTTTGATAATACTGTCCCAGCTCCAGAGGGAGAGTGGAAGCTCCATCCATCTTTGAAGGTCTTGTTTGAGCACCTGCAATAAAGGAGTCAGGTTCACCTTGCTAAGGGCAGAGAGAGAGTGAGGGATCCGTATCCCAAGGCAAATCAGCTCTTTAGGAGCCCATGCCAAACCCTGATGCTGTATCTCCTGTGTAGTGACCAAATGATTTAGGGGAAGCACCTGAGATTTGTCAAGGTTCATTTTGTACCTGGCTATTTGGGAGAACTGCTAAAGCTCCTCTAGGGCTACAGGGATAGAGGTCTTGGGAAGTTCTAAGTGAAAGAGTTGGTCATCTACATAGGCAGATAGCATGTATTTCTCCTTCAACAGTAGAATCACAATCACAGAGGGGTTATGATTCAAGTGATATAGAAGGGGTTCTAGATATAAGTTAAAAAGATAAGGGGACAATGGGGTAGCACTGTCTGGTACCTCATTTAAGCTAAAAGAGGTAGAAGAGACCCATTATAGTGCACCTGAGCTGATAGGGATTCATAAAGGACTCAAACTCACAAAAGTTCACAGGAAGGCCAAATTTATGCAAAACTGCAAATAAATACAGCCAGAAAATGATGTTGAAGGCCTTTTCTGTGTCCAGGGAAACCACGGCCACAGGGACTCTGCCCTCTCTAGACACAGAATCCAGATATAGTAACTTTCTAAGATGATCACTGGATAGGCTATTCACCATAAAGCTGACCTGGGCTGAAGAAATCAGGGTACTCCAGACTAGCTGAAGTCAGGTAGCCAGAATCTTGGTCAGGAGTTTCATATCCAAATTTAAAAGTGAGAGTGATCAATAACTGTATGGAAGGAGTGGATCCTTTCCTTCCTTGTGTATTAGGGATATCCAGGCTTTATTGAAGGAGGGGTCAGCAAGCCTCTCTGAGAGTAGGGAATTAAAGAACCTATTGAGTAGAGGAGAGAGATCCTCTTTAAAATTTCTGTAAAATATATTACTTAACCTGTCCAGCCCTGGAGATTTGTTGCGGAGCAGAATATCAATTGCCCCAGAGACTTCCTGTAGATGGATTGAGCCATCCAAGGAAGTCCGCTGGGCAGAATCAAGAGTAGGAAAGGGGAGATTGGCCAAATAGGTCTGGATACAGGAGTCCAGATCAGTGGAGGGTGGAGGATCATTGTACAAGCCATTATAATACTCACAGAAGGCCTCCACTATGCCCCATGGTTGGGTCAAGGGGACAAAGACAGGGGACAGCTGGAGACAGGGAATAGCCTTAAGGGCTTCCAAAAATTGAAGGCACCAAGCCAGCAATCACCCAGCTCATTCCCCAGACTCCAAATACCTGGTTCAAGTATGAAACAAGGCCAGATCGGCCTTCTCTGCAAGAAGCTCATAATACGATGCTCAGAGGGTGCACAATTCCTTTTGGGAATTAGAAGAAGTGGATGGGGTCAGGTAATTCTCTCGTATCCTCATCTCTGCAAGAAGATGGTCCTCTTCCTCAGTTTTCTTCTTTTTCTGTAAAGTTGCTAGCCGAATACATTCCCTCCGAACTTCACATTTCTACGCGCCCCATAGAGTGTCTAGATGAAGAACCAAAACCTCATTTTCTGCCAAGAAATTGGTGAGGTAATTCAGAATTTTTTATCTAGAGGAGGGGTTCCTAAGCAATTGGATATTGAGTCGCCAGATCCCATCTCGAGCCTCTGACATATTAAGAAGTAGAGTCGATGAGAAAGGAGCATGGTCGGATAAAACTATGGACAGAATATCACAGATAAGAAGTCCAGGGAGAGAACATCTGCTAAGCAGGAAGTCGTCTATATGTGAATAGCTGCCATGAGGAGAAGAGTAAAAATAGTATTGGTGGGAAGAAGGTTTCGAAAGGAGCCAGGGGTCTACGAGTCCATAACCATCCATAAAGTCTCTCAGGCCATGTTGTGCTGGAAAGAGGCCTCTCTGAATGGAGTCAGATATGTCCAGATCATTCTGCAGGACATGATTCCAGTCCCCTCAGGATGATTGGGACCACATGGAGAAAGTCTAAGGCTGTTGCCCCAATACATTGAAAAAGTCCAGTGTATCAGCATTAGGGCCATATATGGAGACTAAAATCAGCTCTGATAAACTCAACTGGGCATGCTGAAGTATGTATCATCCTTCAGAATCCCATATTTCCCAGAAGATCTGGAAAGGAGTATTCTTTGCTATGAAGATAACAACCTCCCCTCTCTTTAAACTAGAGCCAGCCCCAAACACCCAGCCAACCCATTGCCATCTAAAAAGGTGCACCTCCTCTTGCCATAAGTGCAATTCTTGTAACAGAGTGACATTGATCTTGGACTTCTAAAGATGCCTCAGAATCATATATCACTTCTGTTTACTCTGTGCCCCTCTAACATTCCAAGTGATGCATTTATAAGACACACTACTCATACTAGAAGACAGTAATAAATGGGAAGCAATGCTCAAGTAATCCAAAGAATGGATCACGCTCTTGGATCCCCACCCCTATAGAAAGAAATTCCACAAAACAAAAACAAGCAAACAATACAATACCCCCATCCCTCCAAAACTATATATAGTCCAAGTCCCCGGCCCCACAGATCATACTCCAAACATCCCTCCGCCCATGATATAATACCACCCTCCCAACCACTTCCCACCCCCTTCCCGCAACCACCAGTATATAAACACTAACAAGTCAATACCAGAAAATAAAAAAAAAAAAAGAACCATAACATCAGCCAGGAGGAACAACTCAGAAAACAGTAGTTATAAGCCCCCCCATAATATCAAATAAACATATACGACAACACCTTGAAGTAAATATTGAACACCTAGGAGTAGGCAGTCCAAAGACAGGGTATATACATGAAAAAATCAGTCCAAATAGTCCCAGGAGTCCCCATCATATATAATATCCCATTACATAAGAAGATCACCTCCCTAGACAGGCTTCATCAAATAAAAGGGGTAAATTAAGTGGATCCTAAGATGGGAAACCCCTTAGATCACAGCCGCTCCTTAGATGGTGTGAGTACCTGAGTCCATAACACCAGCAATAAATGGAGTTTCCATGAGAAAGATAAAGGAAGGGGAGAAGTGTATAATACAAGGTCCCTCCTGAGTATGCACCAATGTTCATGATAAACTGGAGTGGGGTAGCTGGCTGATACATGGAGGAGATCCCAGGCAGAGAAAGCAAAGGTAATAATAGATGAAGCACTCCCCGAGTCAGTCATGCCCCATAGTGTAGTATTGAGTCCACTTACCATGAACAGGATAATCAGCCTCATTGAGAAGATGCACATGACTGGTAAAAAAGTTGAACTATGTCCCTGGCAGTAGAAGCCCGCTCCTGATCTGTTTTTGCATCATTAAAGAACTGCAAGAAAAAGGCCAATTGGTCAGACAGAGACAGTCATTCCTCTTCTGACTGCGATGACTTCTCCAGCATGTTGAAAAGTGCTCCTGGGCAGAGGCAGAGCATGAGGTAGAACAAAAAGAATCAGGGGCCAATATAGATGCAGAGTCTTTGGTCAGGTAAGGAGCAGCAGGACAAAGTAGTGTACAGTAGGAACTGAAAAACAGTCTAAATAACCAACAGTGGCAATCCAAAATAAACCAGAGTGCCCTGAAGTTAAGCAGGTTCACTACAGGGTGGGACAAATAGGGTCGCCAGGTTGCCAAATGCGACCTATTTCCCCATTCTGCCCACTTAATTTTGACTAAAAGTCGCCATTCGGGCAAGTAACACTTGTGGAAGCAGCAGGCATGCACCTTTTTTTTTTATTTTGTTCCCAAGTGCAACCGTCCTTGCACATGCGCAGTATTTCTTTTTTTTTCCCCACTGCGCATGTGCAGATTAGTCTCTGAGTCCGCGGCCATGCAAGCACGATCCGGAATTGTAGTGCGCCGCCAGTATGCTGAACCTCGAGAGAGCAAGCCATGGGGTCTTTCTTGTAGTCTGCCCAAGTTGACTCAAGAGGGGATGGACTCATGCCCAGATGATAGATCACAAGGTATGATCTAGCAGGCGTTCACGTGTGTGTGCTGTTTGGTATAAATGCTGTGAACGCTGCTGCCCGCCATTTCGTTGACTGTTTGTGAGGGAGAGGACAGAGCATTCTTGTGTACTACTAGTACATTGCGGTTGTGTCTTAGAACTTAAGAATTTAAATCAAAAGCCCTTTTAAGGGCTTAAGTTGGAAACACCCACAATTGTTCACTGGGGAGGGGCGTAATATGTTAGTGAGGGAGAGAAGAGCATTCTTTGTGTACTACATTGTGATTGCATCTTAGAAATTAAATCAAAAGCCCTTTTAAGGGCTTGGAAACATCTACAATTATCCACTGTGGGGAGGGGGGTAATATTTCTGTCGAAAGTGAGAAAAACATTAAACTGGCATTTGGCAATTTAAACTGTATGATGATGTGCTGCTGAAGTAAGGGGGAAGGGACTTGCTTTGCTTGCTCTGAGGGGGGAAAATCCATTCTGTTCTGGTTTTACTAATGCTGACTCGAAGTGCTGCATAAAAAGCACTCAGAGTTGAGACTAGTGAGAGAGACCATTTTAAAGAACTGCATTACTTCAGGCAATAGTCATTGCAAGAAAAGTTAAGAAAGTTAACTCAAAGTAGTACACCTTGTGCTGACTGAAGAAGGGGAGCTTAAGTTGCTTGATAGTCCAGGTGGGAGGGTAAAGCTACTTATCTGTGTGACACAGTCTATTTGGGCATCTTGTCCTGGGATTTTGTCAGGCTTTGTTGGATGGGACCGGTGGGACCACTCACTGATAGAACAAAAAAAATTAAAAAATACAAGCTTGCTACAATAATAAGTCCGGACTATCACTTGTGTGCATATTATTGGCAAAGTCTGTTTTGACAGTCCACCTGTCTCGTCGTCCAGTGTTGTAGTGGTTGTGTTTGTGTCAGGTTGTGTGTTTTCGGGACGGGGTTGGGGGACCAAAAAATACAAAATTAAAGCTTGCTACAATTAATGAAACGCCCTTACTAGTACTACCTGTCCTGTGTGGATATCATTGGCTGTGTCTTTTGTTGTTTGGCTGTCCACCTGTCTCGTCCAGTCTTCTTGAGGTTGTGTCAGGCTTTTTTGAGGGGACCAATTTAAAACAAAAAAAAATGAAAGCTTGCCACAATTAATGAAATGCCCATACTAGTACTACCTGTGTGCATACCACTGACTGCGTCTTTTGTTGTTTGGCTATCCACCTGTCTTGTCCAGTCCTCTTGAGGTTGTGTCAGACTTTTTTGAGGGGACCAATTTAAAACAAAAAAAAATTAAAGCTTGACACAATTAATGAAATGCCCATACTAGTACTACCTGTGTGCATATCATTGACTGTGTCTTTTGTTGTTTGGCTATCCACCTGTCTCGTCCAGTCTTCTTGAGGTTGTGTCAGGCTTTTTTGAGGGGACCAATTTGAAACAAAAAAAAAATTTAAACTTGCCACAATTAATGAAAAAGGCATAGCTATTATAACCTGTGTGCAAAAATATTAGTGACAGCCTCTGGTTGTGTACTACAAATATCAGTCCATCCAAGACAAGTCCATCAGTCTCACTCACAGTCACAGCTACAGCCTGAGCCAGTACTTCTGGTTGTGTCAGGCTCAGGCAGGCATCCAAAAACTGTCTGCTGCTGTACTGCTGCCATTACTGGCAACCACTCATTGTTTTTCATACTGTTTTGGGATTGGAGTAATAAAAATGTCTGGAAAAAAGAAACAAAAACAACAACGTAATTTGTTTTCCTTTGGCTTTATTAAACCCAGTCTATGTGCTGTGGAAGAATTATGAAACAAAACCATTCATGTCATCAGTAACACTGACAGTAACATTGTCGATGTTGCTGATGAGGAGGAACATGTGAAATTAAATCCTCCAGTTGGTAACGCTGCTGCTGCTGCTGTTTCTTCTATTTCTTGAGGAAGGGGCAGCCAGGGTAACGGCCGTGACCATATTGACAGACCATCAGTAATGGTTACTGATATTGTTCAGGTTCCTAGTGTTTCTGCTACTTCTAGTAGTGTTTCCATTGCAGATAGTTCATTTTCCTCAAGCTCTCTGCCCAGAATAAATCCTACCAACAGGAAAAAAGATTCAGTGAAATGCAAATTCAGGGTTGAATGGTCATGGGAATTTGACTGGCTTCAGTATGAGAAGCAAAGCAACACTATGAGCTGCAAGGTGTGTAGGAAGCAACCCCATCTGGCAGATCATACATCTGTGTTTTTTGTTGGTAGCAGTACTTTTAAAATGGAGTCTATAAAAATTCATGATGCAAGCAGTTCCCATGTTAAATGCATTCTGGCTGAAAGGGCTCAGAGGGCACCTGAATCCACACCTATGGCTTTTTGTTTTCAAAAGATGAATGTTGCAATGAGAGAATCCATGTGGTGTCTTTTTAATGTTGCCTACTTTCTGGCATCAAGGGATAGGCCATTTTGGGACTTTCCGTTTCATACCTCACTGTTACGCAAATGTAATATAAAAGTGATTGAACAATATATAAATCACAAGAGGTGCAGCAAGTTTGTGCATCATATTGCAGCAGTAATACGCAGAAATACAACTGAAGAGATAAAAAAATCTCCTGCTGTTGGACTGTTAATAGACGGAAGCACTGACAGAAGTGTGAGGGAATTTGTGAATGTGTTCATCAGTTATGTTGGTGAAGATGGTATTCCAAATACCTTCTTTATTGGTACTGAGCTACTAGGGAAAGCAGATGCCGATGGATACATTGCAGCATTAGATTCACTCTTTAACAAACTTAACATCCCCTTGTGGAAAACTCTTCCATGGATTTCTGAGATGGCCACTGATGGTGCATCAGTCATGCGAGGTCAACGTGGCTGAGTCACGGCAAAGTTACAAAACTGTGCCTGCCTTGGTTAATTGTTACACACTGCATCGCACATCTTTTACAACTGGCCATTCTGGATGCCCAAAAACATATGCCAGAAGTTCATGAAAATTAAAATGGCTTGCGGGCCCTGTATTCATTTTATCATTCTTCTCACCGAAGAATGAGAGCCTTGGAGGAGGTTGCTAACACCCTTTTCATTGAATTGAAAAAAACTGGTCAGCATTTTCACAGTGCGCTGGGTCAGTTTGCACCACAGTGCTGTGTCAGTTCTTCTCCACAACCTGCCGGCAATAATTGCACACTTAGAGAGTATTGCAACACAGCACAGTAGGACTCCTGATGCAGACAGTGCTAAAGGACATTTGAACTTTGTAAAAAAACAAAAAATAAATGTGGTTCTTGGCCTTTCAACAAGATTATCTATCTATTCTTGGAAGGCTTTCTCAAAATTTCCAAAAAGAGGGTCTTCTTCTTACTCAGGTACAGCCACGGGTAGAGAGCTGCATTTCGGAGCTCATGAAGTTGAAGACCAACGTGAGCCCTGCTGAGGAACAGTTTTTAGAGTATGCCAGTTTGGAGGGCAGTCTCCTTACCGGTGGTATGGATGGCAGCAGCACTCCTCAAGTTCCTCCACCAGGCATGACTCAAAATGCTAGTGAACATCATGTAGTACAGAAAAATAGGAATAAAAGGCAAAAAAGAACCAGGCAGGCCACAGCTTCAGACCAAGCAGCCAAGGAGATTGTTTTCAGTGAAAATGCCCGCACACTGATCAAGAAGAAAATATGCAACAGTGTGGTTGGATTCTTATGTGACAGATTTGAGCCCATGTGGCAGTCGGAAGACTACAAACGATTTTCAGTATTTGACAGAACTATTTGGCCTTCTCCTGATGACCTTCTCTTTCTAAATTTTGGTCAGGAATCCATCACAAGGCTTTGCCAGATGTACATGCCATTCCTGAAAAAGCAATATGGTTCAGGGCAACTTTTATCTGATCCAGAGCTGGGGGACGCTGAACTTGAAAGAGAAATTACATTAAACGTTTTGGAAGAGTGGCAAGATTTCAAAAATGCTGTAAAAAATCAAAATACAGAGCATGTATTAAGAAAGGTTCACCAAAATTTAAAGAGATTTGGTCTGTTACAGTTGTTGATCACAATTTTTCAGGTAATGCCAGTGAGTACAGCTGCTTGCGAAAGGGAATTTAGTGCTCATAATAGGATTAAAACAATATCTTGTAGCAATCTTATTGATAGCACTATGGACAATTTGCTGATGATCAGTTTAAATAGACCAACAATAGCAGACTTTAATCCAGACCCATCAATTGATCACTGGTACTCATCAACACCAGGATATCGGCATCTTTCTGGGCATAAAGTCACACATCCAGAATCAGATGTAATGGACTTGGAAACAGAAACAGATGAGGAGTCTGAGTTGGACTCGAGGAGTTGAGTTCAAAGGACACAGACAGTGGTTGCATTGGAGTGGGATATGGGAGGTGGACCGATTTTGAAGAAGGCAGTAACAGCAATATAAATACTGTTAGCAATCTGGCAGCCATAGTTTTTAGGAAGCATTTACTTATTTTCTGCCCTTGCGCTCAAAATCTAATTTTAGTGATGATGACCCTACACAGTGGTGGATTGGGGATGATAACAGCATAGCAGCAGGCAGCAGCACATGTCTGGCCATGTAATGAAAAAAAAAGTCACAAAAAAGTACCCCCCCCAAAAAAAAAAAGAACACCCAAAACAATAACAGAATCACAACATCTGAAAAGTTTAATTGGTTTATTTAACAAGTCAACAACAACAACAAAAAAATGCAGTGTACACTTAGCACTAGGAGAGGACTTGTTTTCACTTGTAAATCAGCAGGTTCTGGTCAGTCAGTTAGACAGTCAGGACTTTCAATTTGTACTTTATAAATTCTCCCTCCTGAGTATACTTGATGCTGTTCTGGCAGGCTAATTCTCATCAGAATCTTGGGTAAACACGTTCCCAAATGTGGGTTAATAGACAATTCCTCATCTGAAAGACAAGTTAAAAAAATGGCTACCATATTTTATAGGCTAGCAGACGTAAAAAAATTGGCCACCTAAAAATATTTTTGGCCACCAGATTTTGAGGTATGGTGGACAAACTGGCCATCTGGTCAAAAAGTGATTTGTCCCACCCTGGTTCACTAGTTATTAAGGGACAGAGAGGGTGACATCAGCCAGGCGTAAACAAATTGAGGAACAGAGTACCCAGGTCCTTGTAGGGAGAGGGGGGACATGATAGGAGGGAGAGGGGGGACATGATAGAAACATTTAAGTACCTGAGTGGAATCAACAAAGTCTAAGAGGGTAGCATCTTTCAGAAAAAGAGACATACAAGAACAAGGGGACACAATTTAAAGATGGGGGGTGGTTCGGGGGCAATGTGAGGAAGTATTTTTTCACAGAGAGGGTAGTGGATGCATGGAACAGCCTTCCTGAGGAGGTTGTGGGGTCTAAAACTGCGGGAGAATTCAAGAATACATGGGAAAGACATAAGACAATTCTTGTGGGGGGTAGGAAGAAATAGGCTGTTGGTTGACTAGGATCTGCGTCTTATCCTGTAGGTAGGGAAATGGGAAGACTAGGTGGGCCAAGCAGTCCTTATCTGCCACAAAGTCTATGTTTCTATGGTGGCTTGATTAGTGGACTCAGAACTCCACCATTTACCCTAGTAGCTGACTTGTGGGAGCAGGATATCTCATCCTAAAGCAGATCCCTGTGGCAATAGTTTTTGAAATGACTGGCTGGAATTCTTTTCTCCACTGGCGAACAGTAGTCGGAAGTTACTGTGTAATTCTCAACTGGGTGCCCTCCCACGAATGCTCCTTGATATCCCATGCCTTCAGGAGAATATGTTCATCAAGATAATTAAGGCACATGAAAATAAATGGCTGGGGGGCATCTCCATCAGCAGGCATGGGTCATAATGAGTGGTGGACTCTTTCAATGATGTATGTGGGGCCATTTGACAAGGGCCCAGCAAGTTTTTCATACAGTTTCAGGGTGAACAAAATAACATTAAAGACCTCAGCCCATTCAGGTAGCCCCAAGATAACTAGGTTGTTGCACCTGCTGCATGCCTCAAGATCCTCCATCCTCTCCTCCAATTTTTTGCAATGATGCTGAAGATTGATGAAGTGAAGGTCAGCCTTTGCTCGCCAATCTTTGAGGGAGGACATTCGACTTTCAGTGTCCCCCAACCGACAAGACAATGTGTCAATAGACCCCTGGAGTTGCTGAATAGAGTCAGTGATTGAGAGTAGAGCCATTTTCAATGGCTCAATTTCCACCAGTAAAGGATCCTCCATTAATATTCCAGCTAGGTCAGCACATTTAGTGGAAGCCTGAGGCTTAAGTTGTTTGGAGGCCTTATCAGGAGTGGCTAGTGGAGTATGTTTCAGTGGCAGATTTTTCATCTCTGCATCCATCGGAAAGCAGCTAAAACTGGTAAGTCCACAGCAGCAGCAACTCCCACACAAACCAAGTGATAATTTGCTGAAAGAATAACAGATTTGTAGGCAAATATCAGTATTTAGCGGTCAGAGGGTCAGGAGAGAGTTGAAGGAGTGTCTGCTCAGGCAGCCATCACGTGACCTCCCCCATGATTTTATTTTTAAATATTCTTTTAGAAGTACTCTGCAGAAGCCAAGAAGATGAAATGTTGGGAAATGGAATAAGTCAATAATTTTGAACCAAGAAGCACAGAGTTTTGACAGTGCTTTTTGAAAAAGCTTGGTGTGTGGATGACTTCGTAATTTGTATTTAACAGTATGCCTTGGCCAACACCAACAATGAGACTGAATTATAAGGTAATTTCCTGCTGCACTTTGTTATTATGAAAGATGGAACATGGCCAGTTCACTGAAAACACAGTGCAAAGGGGTCTGCCATGACTTAGAGTAAATAATGCTCCATGACCAGATGGCCTGCTCCCAAAAATTCTGAGCTAGAAACTGTAGTGGTCCCCCAACAAATATATTTTTGTGTTTTGTGGAAAAGGGGCTAGGTCAGGAATATTTGAGAAAGTTGGCAGTGGTGCCACTTCATAGGAGGGAGGGCAGGGAGGAATGAGGAAATGATAGGTCAGCCAGTCTTCTACCTCAGATTCAGTGAGGCTTTTGACTCTGTGCCGCATAGGAAGCTACTAAAAAGATGGAGAATTTGGTTTTAGAGGAGCATCTTGCTTCATTGGTAGGTAAATGTTTAAAAGGGAGACAATAAAGGGTGGAGGTGAATGGTAACAACCTGGAGGTGAGAGGGGTCATAAGTAGGGTACAGTAGGAATCTGTCCTGGAATCAATCCTTTTTAATGTGTTTATACATGGCACAGGGGAGGACAATGGAAATTTGTCTCTTTGTGGATGATACAAAGCCTTGTGGAAGAGTGGATAACAATGCGGGGAACAATGATTTGTGTTGAGATTTAGAGCAACTGGAGAAATGGTCTAAATTCTGGAAACTGTGGGCCAGATTTACAAAGGTGGGTTGCAAATGTGACAATTGCAGCTTGTGCCAATGATCCCTGCAGCCTGGACCCTGCACCTGCTTCAGCATCAGACAGGGTCCAGGGGTCTGCATCCTGTGACTTGAAGCATAGGTAAAACAGATGATGCAGTGACCACAAATGCTGCAAGTTACGGGACAGGGGAGAGGAAGATGTGCCCAGGAATCCCTGCCATGCGTGCTCCCCCATGCTCATAGTCCCCACAATAGACAGCACAAAGCCCAGTGTGGGCTATTGCCCTTCCCATCCTGATATTGCCAGGTGTGATGCCATTGTGAGCTATCTGAACACCCCATCCACAGCCCCAATGCCCAATTTCCACACATACATCCCATCCCAGCTGGTAGAATAAACACTCGGCATGCCCCTTATAACCCTGGCAATCCAGTGGCCCCCTCAGCTGACAGTGCAATACCTCCCACTTTCTCCAATTACCCTGCCGGCTGCTGGCACAGCCCACCTTTTATCACCACAGCCAGCCGCTGACTGAGCTATCTATGGAGTGCATACGGTTATTGTACATGATCCATGAATGACAGTGCTGTCATTCATGGAGTGCCTTGGCAGTTGGCCATGGTGGTGAGAGGTGGGCTGAGCCCGCCACCAGTGGTGTGCTGGAAGGGAATGGGGCTCGCACTGTCGGGTGGGGGTGGGGGCCACTGGATCACCAGGGGTTATAAGGGCATGCTGAGTGTGTGTTGTACCAGTGGGCATGGGATGTGGGTGCAGGGTGCAGGAATTGGGCATTGGGGCTGGGAAAGAGGGGGTGTTCAGATAGCCCATAAATGCAACACACGTGGCATATCAGGATGGGAGTGGGTGATAGCCCACTCTGGGCTTTGTGCTGTCTACTGTGGGTTCTTTGGGCATGTGGGGAAGCAATGCTGTATGGGGCTGTCGGGGGGGGGCATGCTGGCCCCATTGTTGTGTAGCACTGGCTGCACATTGGCAACCTCTGGTGGATGGTAAAGGCAACTTACGCCACCTCATAGCAGGCATAAGAGTTCTTTCATGGATGTCCACTGGGGGTTCTTTCTGAATCCCAGTTTGGGGACTTTGATGCCACCCTTTCTGAATAGGGTGCAATTGGTGCTATAAACCCCCTTATGCCATGTCACAAAGGGGTTTATTGTGCATAGGTCCACTTGGGTGCAAGGCAGCCTGCAGCATGTTGCAGGCTGCCTTTCTGAATCCCAACATGGCACAACTCATGACGCAAGTGCTACTTGCACCATTTTTGTGGATGCAAGTTGACTTGCATCCTGAGTTGCCTTTTCTGAATCCGGCCCTGTGTGTCAATGCAAAGAAATGCAAAGAGATGTACATTGGCTGGAAGAAACTACATGGGAAGTACTGAATGGAATGGGTGAAATTATCAGTAACGGGAGGAAAGGGACATATAGGGTAAATATCAATGACAGCCTCAAAAATTACTGCACAGTACATCAAGGCCTGCAGCAAGACAAACAGATTGTTAGGGTGTATTAGCAGGAGCTTTGACAGCAGAATAGAAGAGGTGATTGTGCCTCTGTATAGGTCACTGGTGAGACCACATTTCTAGTACAGTGCCCAGTTCTGGGGGTCCATATCTGAAAAAAGGACGAGGATAAGCTGGAGGCAGTGCAGAGAAAAAAGACTAGTTATTCAAGGGCAACAGTGCAAGATATAGGAGGATAGACTCAAGAATCTCAATATTTACTTACTGGAAGAAAGAAGGGAGATGGGAGACATGACATAAACAGATATATTTCTGAGAGCAACAAATAAGGTACAAATATGGAAACTGTTCCCCAAGAATGAAAGCACTATACGTTGGGGACATGAGCAGAAATTGGGGTTGGGGGGAGGCCGAAAAGATGTCAGGAAGTTTTTCTTTGTGGAAAGGGTGGTGGTGCAGTGAAACAGGTTGTCCAAAGAGATAGTGGAAGCATGCACAATCAATGCATTCCAAGCAGGGTGGGACAGATACAGTAGGATAATAAGAACTAGAGAGACCATACAATAGAATGGGTATTGTCATGTAAGGTGTTAGGTTAAAGTATGTCACATAGTTTGTAGTCAGTACAGGGCAGACTGATGGAAAATCTTTCTCTGCCATCACTTTCTATGTGTCTATGTATCTATGAAGGAAATTGTTAACTTGACAATGAAATTTTGGAGAAATAATTTTTAAAAAGTTATGAGTAAATGGAAAGTAAGGTTGAAAAAAACTAAGTACAGTAACTGCATATGCACAGTTTGCACTTTTTTGGACTTCGTTTAAAAAAAAGTCAGAAAAAGTGCAAACTGCATATGTGTATGGAGTTGAAAATTCAATATGTTTCATAAATCCTGTTAAAAAAATCTAATTAAAAGATACAGTTCTGATAAAGGAATAGTGTTGTCCTGTGCATAGGCTATGCATTTAACGGAGCTCTGATGTGTATTTGCTCTGGGAGGACCCAGGAGTCCAGAAATTCAACTTCTGTTGGAATTCAGTGGAACTTCACACAATTCTACAAATGCAGAATAGTCATTCCTGCTGTAAAATATTGTGTAAAGTATGGAATTGCACACATGCATTTTATTTATATACAGTTGTGTTTAGTGTGCGAGAGAACTAGGCTGCCATGGTCTAATTTCAGACATGACTGTGGTATATTAAAACATGAAGTAACAGTATGGTAAATGGGGAGGTCATGCAGTAATACAACATTGTCATACTACAGTACAGTACAATGTACAACAGCAGTGAAGCAAATACACAGCTTATACTGTAGTACAGTACAAGTATCATTACAATTACAGTATATATCAATGCAATGCAGTTCCCGGTGGTAAGGTAAGACAAGGCAAGGCAAAGTTTATGTGTAGGGCACCCAATCCCAGAGGCTCTGGGCAACTAACAAAGAGGAAGGTGAAATAAAACCAAAACACAATACAAGAAGAAAAATAAATAGCAATAAAAAACATTAAACCAGTAGATACAGTTAAAATCAGATCTAAATGCTGGTTAGATCACATCATCTGGGAAGGCCTGTGAAAATAAATGGGCCTTGAGACCACTCTTGAAACATTTAAACCAATGGGCCTCCCTAATGTAAGGTGGAAGAGCATTCCACAGGACTAGGTCGAAGATGCTAAAAGCTCGATCACCTTCAGTTTTAAGTCAGGTCCTGGAAACCTCAAGGAGGCCACTGGTCAAGGAGTGGAGGGATTGGACCAAGACAGCCAGTGTCAGAAGGTCAGCCAGATAGCCAGGGCCTACTCCATGTAGGGCCTTAAATGTGAGTAAACTCACCTGGAAGATAACCCTCCAACTGACAGGCAGCCAGTGCAGAGCCTGCAAAACCGAGGTCACATGACTAGACTTAGAAAGGTACAACACAATTACTGCTATGAACCTGCAGTATGTGTCTTTTCATCACTGTCTTAAATTACTGATGGCTGTCAGAATTTTTCATTACTACAGGTATTGTGTACTACAGTTTAGGTGTATAGCAGAAGAAAACTTTGCTACTTACATTAGTGAGCATTCTAGTTTCTTTTAAGCAGTCCATTACAATTGGATCTTACTCCATAAACATCACATTTGCTTTGTAGAAGCTATGCAAGACATTTGGGAGCATTGGTCCTTAGTATTTTGTCTACAAGGCAGCCCCATCTTTAAGCTATTGTGGCATTAGGAGGTTAACCAGCTTAAATCAGAACATAATTTGCAGTGATGGGTTCTACAATGTGCAGATAAAGCAAAGCGGCAGGCAATGTGTGTGACAATTTGGGATGAACTGGTATGTACTAAAAGGCCATGGTCATGAGATTGCATAAGGCTCATATGTGCTACAGTATAGTCATCCAGGCTTCCTTAGTTAGTGTCTGTATTACCTGAAATGCTACATAATGTTTGGAGTTTATTTTATTGCTAATTTGGGTCACTTGATTTTCAAAATTGTGGGAAAGGACTAATAACCCACCCAAGCACTTATGACTGTTCTCCACTTCCTGGGGTCTAGTGACCCTGCCCCCTTCCATACCTCTCAACTTTTTGTCACTGAAATGAGGGACATGGACATTTTTGGACACTCAAAATGAGGGATAATGAGGGACAAAGACCCTCAGAATGAGGGACACATCCTCAAACATGGAGATACAAGCTCAGAACACTATGAAAACCATAGCGTTTACTTGTACAAAGTTTATTTTGGATTTAGTATTTTAGAATATTAAGAGTTTCTGCTTTAAAATCTGAATTTACAGCACATTCTCTGTGTGGGCAGTACCTTTTCCATGAGGGACAGAGCAATTTTAAGGGGAAAAATGACTGATGTCCCTTGTAATGAGGGACACTTGAAAGGTATGCCCCCTTCTGACATCAAGAGGGGTGGGATTTTCAGTCTTAAAAGGAGAGCCTAGCAAGTGGCACTTCACAACTTCATCAGCCTTCAGATATATTTTTTCCTGCTTTTACCCATCACTCCACTTCTATCCAACTGTGACACACTTGCCTTGTCTAAGACATAGCATTGAACTGGCCTGACTTGTTGGCAGCTGTTGGTTACAGGATCCAATGGCAGTAGATGTAGAAAGTGAAGGGATCATCAGATTTAAATAAAAAGAGCCACGCTAGGTGCAGAGGATGCTGGGGAGGGCATGGGGCCCCATGAGATTTTTCATTTTCCTTGTTAGCCTTTAGCTATGTGCTTTGTCTTCCACTGCAGCATACCTTTTTTCAACATTCCTTATGGGAGGTGGACTCCTGCTGGGAAATGCTTATGTATGTGCTGCTTCCTTTAGCGGAAACAATTTAACTTATTCAAGTATGCTTGTTACTAATGTAAAGACTTCTCAATATATTTATAATTTTGCAATTAGCTAGCACTCATTGCTTCTTGCCCCAAGCTATTAAGACTTTGAAGTTAAAATGGATTGGCTATGAGAAGTGTATCATGCTCACAGTAAATTTGGCAAGCCCTGTTCTGGTGGTGTAGAGCAAAACCCAAGGCCTGTGTTGCCTTTTCATAGTCCAAAAGGATTACACATAATGCATCTAAGTATCACAGTCTAGTCAAATATTTCATTGAATTAACAGATGGGTTGCTTTAAACACTTCAGATGCGCTTGGACTACAACAAGTAAGAGATGGTTAAGATCCCATTTTCAAAATACTGTAGTTCATTTACTGGGGTATAATTTTATCAGAAATTAAAGAAACAAAAAAGGGGTGAGATCTACTGATTTATTATATAGAACATTTTAAAATAGGGAATGTAAACCAATCAAGTGGTGATAATTTGTCATGTGAATGGGTATCACTAGCATTAGCATTAGGAGATGCAAAAACAATTAAACTTTTGTCTATACATTCCCCCACATTATGGAATAACTAGCCTTGAAGACTTCATTGGAATGGTATATACGTCCTTTTATCATACTGAGACTGCAGTAGTGGGTGACACCAACTTAAATGAGTTAACTACTAAGAAGAGCAAGTTAGAGGCTGTTATTGGTACACTGCATCTTTCACAGATGATCACTAATTCTACAATGTTAAATCTAAAAAGTAAAAATCGCACAGTGTTAGAGTGGTATCTTATGAACAGGCCTGATTATATTACTAATTCAGGTACTCTGGCAGAAAGTAGCAGTGGCCAATGCTCTATCTGTGGAATTTGGTGGGCTAGACCAGATAGGTCTGTTCCTAAAACAGTAACCTTTTGAAACGATGCAATGTTTGATGAAAGGCTCATTTTTATCTGATATTACAGAAACTAATTGATCACCTATTATGGATTGCACTATGTTGAGCAAATCTTTGATCATTTTGAAACCAAATTTATCTCATTACAAGTTAAACATCTTCCCATAATCGACACTAAATTCAGAACACTCATATTGACTGGCTAACAGGTGACTTGCTTAATTTAATGAAAATCAGGACCAAACATTGGAATTTATTTAAACAAACCTAGGAGAATGTGAAGAAAATTAAAAAATGGTTATTGTAAACACAAATTTTATACAAATGTAACAGATCCAAAATACTTCTGGAGCTGATAAAAAAACTACTGCAAATGGAAGGAAGATCAGTCATTGGAGAAATCTTGAAGGGATACTGTCAAACCTTTCTGCATCTTACAATTTCTTGCTGAAAATCCATATTCCATGATTGCTTACCTTCTTTAAAATTAATTCATAATGCTGTTTGTTTTATCTGCTTCCTTTTTTTTTTTAGTAGAACTGAAATGCATGTTAATGGTGTAGTTACTGTATACCCAATCTTGTTTGGTTTCAAATCCTTGATCTACTCATTATATACTTCCTGAACATTAGAAACAACCCAAACAGCACAGTCACTCATGATGCAACAGTCTCCTCCAACTGCATCATGAGTGGCTAGACTGTGTTGTGGGTGTTCCCAAGTCCAGGAAAGGTGCAGCAGTAATTGATCAAGGACTGTAAATAAAAAAAAATGTGTGGTAACACCAGTATGGTGGGCAGTCTCTTTTTGTCTTTTAAAATGATAAAAGCAATCTGAATTAAACTACCATCTACAACAACAATCTCCAAAGACTATAGCAAATCATAAAATGCATGTTTTATGCTGAAGACATTTTGGGGCCTAAGGGGGTTGACAGTGTCTGTTAAATTTCAGGTAAATTGCTGTCAGATCCAGTTTAAAAATTTACAGAATTATCTTCTTATAGGAACCTGTTTTTAACTGGTGCAAGCGCATCCATAAAGTCTGGTACTCCTGATTCACTGTCACTTTGTGGTAACAATACCAAGCCAGATTTTCATTACTTGGATGATTTTAAAAAAATAATAATAATTATAATAATAATAATCTTTATTTTTAAAATGCCTTTCATGAACCAAGGCACCGTACAATAACAGACATAAAAAACAATAAAATACATAGCAATATGACCAGATAACAAAATAAATGAATGTCTAAAATAGCTAAAATAATCAGTCTGGGTAGGCACTAAGCCACAATGTGTCTTCAAGGCCTTCTTAAAGCTGTCCACAGTTGTGCACTCATGTATCTGATGGGGTAGAGAATTCCGCAGGGTTGGGGCTGCATATATAAATGCATGGGCCCCTGATGTCTTAAGATGTATCCTGGGAATCGCTAGAAACCCCTCATCAGCTGAACAGAGTGGTCGCATGGGGAAGTAGGGGCACAGGAGCTCTTGCAGGTACTCCCCAATTATAAACATTATTCACAATTGTTAGAAAGAAAAAGCATGAAAAGGTCTCAGGTTGATTTCATGTAGCAAGCTCTGGCTGACAGAAATTCTTTTTGCAGTTGGCACCAAGAGATATGGTAAGAAAGCATACTTTTATACCTTCTCAGAGAACAGGATCAACATGGAGAAGACAATATAAACACAGTAGCAGCTATTAGTAGTAATCAGATTACAGATCACTGTTGCTGACAGAATGTCTGTGAGTGGTTTCTGGCAGTGTTTTAATAGATGCTACCTTCAAATATTAGCTGCCCTTGAATAGAAGTCACAGCTGTAAGCTGCAGGTATTAAGGCTGGCAGGTGGAATAGGATGGATTCAAGCAGCCATTTTGTCATGGGTCAAACTATGCCTCTCTGCATTTAGGACCTTAAAATCAAAGTCATCTTCTTTTTCCAGGTTTGTCAGTGGTTGGGTCCATTTTCTTGTTTGCTTTCATCTGTTTTGGTCTTACGTGTTTCTGTAATATATTGGCATGTTGGGTGTGGGCACTCTTTTAGCCCTTGAGATGTTCAGTAGTGTAGGCTGCCCCCATTAAGAGGGCACATTTGTGTCTTGTTGTCCTTAGTTCATTGGTGGTATGTGATATGTGGCTGAATGTTGCAGTCAGCAGTGTTTGTGTTCAGAAGCAGCATGTTCTGGTGAAAAATGTGGAGTTTGCAGTGGAGAGAAGCATAATTCATTGGGAGGAACTGTAATCAGATGTAACATTTCAGCAGTATGGTAAGGTCAGCATCATCTGGAAAGTAGATGGACTTGCAGGGTTCAGCTAGTGCGTTTACTTGTGGTGTAGATGTTTTTCAGGTTTGTGGGTCTTTTTGAGTGTGTTAATGAGCATGGACATTTGTATTAATTGGTTTGGTCTGCTACTTGATATAGTAGATCAGGCAACCCAAAAGACAGGATGCTATCCTTGATGGTGGAAGGGGTAACAGTGAGGGAGCCACTGGTGTCTAGTGAGCACAATTCTCTATGGTTTCAGTTGATCTGGTAAAACTGCAAAGCTTTTTTGCAGGTGCAGTCTGGTTTGACCTCCAGTATGTGCAACAAAAAATAACACCTCGAGAGGCTGTGTTCCAAAACTAGGCCGAAATGCACTGCAAAACAGATCTTGAAAATGACAAACTGCTCACCAAATATGATACCTAAATCCATTTTGTCAAAATTTCACAATTCAAATTCCTTCTTTAGGACAGTTAAAGAGATTCACCAATGTTTGTTATTGCACCCAATATATAGGTGCCTTACCTCCAGGTGAATTGTTGTATCTGCACATGTCGGTAAATATTTCAAGACGTTTCCTCACAAAAAACACTTGTAATTTAGGGAAACTGGGTCCCGGATGACTTCCTGGTCTGAAGAGCTGCCCAAGTTCTGCCTCTGAGCTCAACAATGTTATGACGTGATGTTAGGGAGAGTGCGGGGGCACGCTCCATTATAGTGAATGGGCGGCAGCTTTCAGAGTGTTTTTATATATTATAATGGTCAGTTTGTGGTAAAACGTGAGCACTGGTTGACTAGCAAGGTCAACCAGTGCCCACGTTTCATCACAAACTGACCATTATAATATATAAAAACACTCTGAAAGCTGCTGCCCATTCACTATAATGGAGCACGCCCCCGTGCTCTTCCTAGCATCACGTCATACATTGTTGAGCGCGGGGCCGGAACCTGGGCAGCTCTTCAGACCAGGAAATCCTCTGGGACCTGGTTTCCCTAAATTATGAGCATTTTTGTGAGAAAAGTCTTGAAGTACTTACCGACCTGTGCAGATACAATGATTCACCTGGAGGTAAGGCACCCATATATTGGGTGCAATAACAAAATTACTTACATTGGTGAATCTCTGTAACTATAAAAAATCAAAAATAGAATACATAAAAATGAATTCATAAATATGCTAAGCGTTTGAACAATCCAACAAAAAGCTTGCATAAAGATTTTTTTTCTTTAAATATCAGTTTGTAATAAAGAAGAAAATACAGTATTTAGATCAGACAGTTCATCTAATATAATCCAGATAACATCTCTCTAGTCACTTCATCCTTGATTGAATTATCTTGTGTAACACATTTTCATCAGCACTAAATATTTGACTGGCCACTACAAAATGACATATTAAAAGAAAGTCGCAACTAATTTACAGACTGCTCAATCATTCAACATCTAGGCGCTGGATATTCAGACTAGGCTGTGCAGTGGTGCAAGCCTGGGCACAGCGTAACTGGGCTGTGCCAGGGACAGAACCAGGTGATATTGAACCGTGATGTGCCATGGTGCAGCACCATTGAACATGGCAAGGTCGGTGCACATACTGTGCATGGCACAGTGGCACTGTGGCAGCAAAAGCCAAAGAGAGGGAGCACGGGAATGCACCAGTGCAAGTGCCGTTGTGCTAGGCACATCACTGCATTCATTCACACATCTGGTCCTGTGTAGTACAGTATGGTCTGCAAGCCCATTGGTCCACACTGTGGCCTAATAGGTATAGAGATCATACTGTATGCTGTCATTCGGTGGGCCACCGGGCAGTATGCAGGAGGGGTGCTGCTGCCCGCCGATGATGGAGGGGGATGCTGGATGGCCAGTGGCCTCAGTGGGTGGGTGGGGAGGGGTACCATTGGACCACTAGGTTGATATCTCTTGTTACTACAGCCCACAATCAGGCAATTGGGCATACGGGGAGGAGGGTCCACTAGACCACCAGGTTTATCTTTATTCTTTCTACAGCCCGTGATCGGGCATATGGGGAGGGTGCGGGGGTTCACTAGTCTACCAAGGGGGGTCTGGGTGCTTGTGGATGGTGTTCCTGCTGGGAAGGTGGCCACCCATGGCTGGAGGCTGTTGTGTTGTGCATTGCAATACAGCCACCCACCTGTGGGTGGCCAGCATTTGAGCCTAATATTCACAGCTCAACTTTGAGCACCAGTGTGCGGCGCACGTAGGGGTTGCACCAGCATATGTGCCACACGTCTCAGGCTAAATATCGGGATGTGCCGCATATGCAAGGGCACGTCCCCTTCATCTGCACTGCATACATTACCAATGCGCTCTGGCACATCGGGAGCTGCGCCACACAACCTGCCCCTTTGAATATCGTGCCAGTGCACGTTGGGGGGTTGCGCATGGTGCAACACATTTGAATATCCTGGCCCTAGTGTATAAGATTCTGCTTGCTCTTTGAGCCCTAAAATGTTTTCAAATCCCTTTAGTGTTTCATTCACTTACTATGCCTGCAAATTAAATATTTGAAATAATTAGAAACTTTTTTTTTTTTTGGGCAGTTAATCCTTTTTATTCAAAAAAGTATTTGCACAGTACAGAAAAACTTAAGCACATGATTGTAAGGGACACAATTGCAGTACTACAGTGATCATCACAACATGTTTCAGTGATGTAAAGCACCTAAGGCTTCCTAGCAGTAGCTATTTTGGTGAGGTTAGACAGTCCAATGACCTATAATACAGGTAGTCAAAACATCAAATGACCTTACAATATTGGACACATTGCAATCCTTGTCTTACCAACTTCCCTATACTGTGCGTGGGGGCAGGAAGAAGAAGGCAAAGGGGAAAATGGATTGGGCAAGAGAAAAAGTATTAGTCCAGGGGTACGCCTCATAAAAGCCTATGCTCTAGAATGTCACTGGGGTTTCAGTAGGTCTTTGCTTTCTACCATAGGAAAATCGGGGTCCAAGGAGCATGGGGAAACAATGCAGCATAACAGGAGATGTAGAAGGAATGTAAGGTACCCCTTGCTAGATGTGACATTCTGGCCAATATGGTGAGGGTTGAGAGGACCTTAATCCACTGCTGGATAGTGGGGCTTCCACCATTTGCCATTTGTGTACTAACAGGTGCTTCGCCTTCACCCCTGCAGCTATTAGCCAGTGCAATATGCTATCATTTACCCATCACCAGACAATGGGATGTATAAGAGCAGAAGCTGTGAAATCATGTTATATTTCATCCCCAGTACAAGGGTAAACCATTTTGTATAGCAGCCCAGAAGGTTTTTAAACTAGGGTATGACCACAGGGTGTAGAAAAGGTACCCTCGGAGGCTCTACATCTCCAGCAAGACATTTTGCATTAGGCACATTTTACTAAGCTTCTCTGGGGTACAACACCATCAATGAAGGATTTTGTCCTGTATTAATAAGCTTTGGGAGTCTGGTCAAGAAAGACAGGTTACCCTCCGGCAAACAGTGCAGTCTTCTTCTGGGATGGGGAGTTGTAAATATACTTCCCACTGCTGGCATGCCTTAAGAGTTTGATCTGGCAGGGAATCAATGATGCTTTGCTAGTTCTTACTGGCCCTCCCTCAAGGACTCCTTCACCAGTGGGGAGGGGCTGCATTCCCCTCTGTCTCCTCGATAAGTGGTGTGTGAGCACCCAGCAGAGTGTAAAGTGCTCCATATTTGTATACACCTCCAAAATTCTTTGGTAGACAAAGGAAAACAGAACCACAATCCCGCAAAGGTGTCAGTATGCTTGGTACCCAGGATAAGTAAATCCTTAATGTACAGAATCCTTGCCTCTATTCATGTCTGCAGTCAAAGAGGTGTGTGCCCTTCTTTATCTGGGATCCAGGACAACAGGGTGAGGAGTAGTTTGGTCATCTGGACCACTTGATGCCATGCTTTTATAGTGGCCTGTAAAGCTGTCCAAAAGCAGACATGTGGAGGAGAAAGCTTACAAAGAAGAGACCATGGGAGGAGTCCATTGCAGAGCTCACTCTCCATTTGCAACCATAAAAGGGCACAGGAGTCAGTGGGGTAAACCATTTTGTGCGTTATGCCCCAAGGCATATTTGTTTTTCTACTTCTATTTTTATTCTTTTGGTAACCAGGTAAGACCTACTAGGTACAAGTGCCTGTTTTCAGGGTGTCCCAGGAGCACTGTGGAGGTCAAATGAATTGCTCAGAGTCACACAGTATTCAAGTGGAGGCTGTGGGAATCAAACCCAGGTCTGCTGCATGTGCCAGGTTAATTCATAGCTCATTTATCTAACCTCTAGGCTAAACTGCCAGTCCTGGCATATCCACGGTAGGTTCCAACCCAATGCCAATGAATAAAGAGCTGTGAGTCTGCTATATTGAGGAGGTTTCCCTTCCCATAAGGGCATCAATTTTCAAAATCATTTTGGGGTGACAGACACAGGTAATTATGACAGTCTATGGAGGAGCATGGGAGTGACTAGCATCTTTAGGGCAGACATCTACCCTGGCGATGATATATTCAATTGAGACATCTGTCACAGTCCCATTTTAGATCAACCCGAAAGGGGTTATAGGTTGATTTTACAAATTTGGTAAAAATCTGCTGCTATCAGAATGCCCAGGTAATGGATACCATGATGGGACCATTTAAGCATGCAAGTCAGTGGTTGACAAAAATTAAAAAAGACAATATTCCATTACAAACCACTTTAAACCACGTCTCAATGTGGTCCATGGCCTCAGAATTGTCACTAAACCTGGATAAATGCATTATAATGCACCTTGGGAAACACAATTCATGTAACACACATTTATTGGATAACAAACCTCTGAGAGTAATGGTGGAAGAAAGAGATTTGGGCATTCTTGTGTGACAGGATATGATATTCTCAGCACACTGCAAGTACATCACACAGAAAGGAAACACTACCCTAAACTCCATTTTTAGGCACATAGAGGCCAGCAATAAAGAGGTCATTTTGCAATTGTATAGATCCCTTGTGAGACCAGTCCTGGAATGTGGGGCCCAGGTCTGGTCGCCCTACAAAAAGGGTGATATTACAATGCTGGAAAGAGTCCAGAAGAGGTCAACAAGGGGAATAAACAATATGACAGGGAAAAAGTACAAGACTATGCTGAGGGAACTGAACTGACATCTAGGCCAACTAACTTGGTAAGAACAAGTAAATGGTTCAACCAGAAGGTAGTCCATGAGTGGAACAGACTACCCCCAGAAGCAGTAGGAAGTAAAATCACAGATACATTTAATCACAAATTAGACCAACATTATATAGTTTGAGAAAAAAGCAATTTAGCTGGTATACTGGATGAAAGTCCTTAGCTCTGTGTAATCCTATGATTCCTATGAAGACAAGAAGGGGGTTGGAGGGCATAGAGTAGTAGGCAGAAACACTTCAGGTTTTGACTGGTTGGTCTTTAGATCAGATACAGTGTCTCTTGGAAGTCTTTAGGAGGTCCATTAATGGGATGATCCCCACTGGGGCATCAGATAGCAGCACCAGCAAGCCATCTGCATATAGCTTTACTTTGCATTCAATGTTGCTGACCTTTATGTCAAATATTAAGTGACTTTCCTCGATGACAGTTGCTGACGACTCAATGGCCAGTACAAAAAGGAGAAGGGAGACCATGGAGGTGGAAGGGATCTGAAAGTACGTTATTTGTTAGGACCTTGGTGTTTGGGCTGGCATAGATGGTTTTGATTCAGAGTTGAAACCTGGCCCCAAACCCTTTTTCTCCAGTACATGTAGAAGCTACTCCCATTCTACCTAATCAAAGGCATTTTCAAAAGTTTCATCCACTGTGGTGCGACACAAATCTAGTCACTGCAAATTAGAGCACCAGAAATATGTTGCCCCTAATGACCATGGCCCCACATTTTGCTGCAAGACAGCTCAGCTGACAATGGACACTAGTGCAGCAGCAACAATGGACACTAGTGAAGCAGGGTTAGTTTTTGTGGGGGACTTTGCCCCCCACGCCCCCCAATGTGGCGGGCTTTTCCCACCCCTCGCACTACCCAACACTAAATATTATCACTTCAGGGGCCGGGCATGAGTGGACAGAAGGTGAACAGTGTTTAAGGTGAAAACATTATAAGTGCAGGATGCTGTGAAATCCCGAACACCCCTGTCACTCATGACATTTTCTCCTTGCCCTAATTGTGTTGCCCACCTAAAGGTATACATTTTCAAAATCAGCAGCACTAGCTGCTGTGGGGGTGGGGTAAAACTCACAGGGCTAGATTCATGAAAGAAATTCCACATAGTAAATGCATGCTACTTCTAGCAGTGTGTGCTATTTCATACCTCCTGTGTCAGGAAACAGCCTCTGAATGAAACAGCAGCAATTTGTTGGGACATGGTAGACTCCAGCTAAACATTGTGGATGTACCACATGCTAGCTATTGGGGTCTATCAGCTGAAGGACAGTAGAGCAGGACACAGTCACCACTAAGCACAAAAACACAACCAGCAATGCAGGCACAGTACCAAAACATGCACACAAGGTGCAATTCATGTGGGATTCAGACTCTAATGCAGATAAAACTGCTGCAAATGGCGTTGTCATTATTAGCATGGCCCTGATTAGCATACCAGCCACACCACTAGGAGCACAGTCCCAAATTCCTACTGATTCTCATTATCCCCCCTTGTCTCCCTCTTCCCCCAGACACCTGAAGAATGTCTTGTCCCCTTTTTTGACCTCCTTAGCTATTCCCTCCTCTGTTACTGCTTTATCTGCTCTTTCCCTCCTTCATGCCTCCCTTTGTTTTGCCAGATATACCTTCCTGTCTTCATCCTTCTGGGCCTTATTGTACTTTCTAAGTGCTGTTTTCTTCTCCTTCATTGCCTTTGCCACCATTTAGGAAAACCATAGTGGCTTATTCCTTCTTTTTGCCTTGTTCACTTCCTTCAAACAGTATGCCATCTCCTGGGTTATGACCTCCTTAATCTTGATCAGTTGAACTTCCACCCCCCCCCACCGCCTTCCCCACTTCAAGGCATTCTCTGAAGCAGTTTCCTGTTTCCTTAAAATCTGCCTTTCTGAAATCCAGAGCCTCATCTTTGTGTCTCAGTGTATTTTTTTCCTATCCTATCCCTATACCAAACAACACAGTACTGTACAGTAATCACTTGTACTTAGAGGACTACCCACTGTGATGTCAGCAATGCTGTCTCTGTTTGCAAGTACCAGGTCAAACACTGCCCTGTCCCTAGTGGGTTCCAAAACCAGCTGCCTGAGAAATGTCCCCTGTATGAATTCGAGGATGGCCCTGCCTCTTGATGTAGCTGTGGTGAGAATGCCCCAATCTACATCTGGAAGATCAAAGTCCCTCTTAATAAAAACTTCCCCCTTGCTGGCCATTTTCCAAATGACTTCTCCCCAGGGCTCTGTCTAAATCCTCCCTGTATCAGAGGCCTATACACCAGCCTCTTGTGAATAATGGGCAATGATTCCATCTCTATGCTGACCCACAGTACCTCCAGCCCTTCATTGTCCCCCTGTTACCCCTGTAACTCAGTGGCCCTTTTACCATCCTTCACATATAAAACAACCCCTTCAGCTTTCCTACCTGACCTGCCCTTCCAGAACATGGTGTAGCCTAGGATGGTCACTTCCCAGCTGAGGCTGTCCATGCAACATGATTCTATGATGGCCACCAGATCCAGGTTTGCCTCTGCAATGGTTGCATCAAGGTCAGAAATTCTGTTTTTCAGACTCCTCATGCTGGCACACAAGGCTCTCCATTCTCTTTGTCCCTATCTACCTGTAACCTGTCTCACCATGCTGCTTCCCCTCTTTTCCCTCTGTTACCCCTACCCTGCCCTCCCGTTATGTTGTAAAAGTAAAAAAAAAAAACACAGCTCCAGCCCTCCCTCTTGTGCTCACCCCCTTCCCCTGAGAGCAAACAAAAGGAGCTCACCTTATTTAACACCACTCTCTCATATGCTCCTCCACAGGTTGCCGAAGAACTGAAACTACAGATGACACCCCCAGATGGGAGGAAGGTCATGAGGGCCTGCACAAGGGAGCCCTCCCTATGAGCTTTTAAGGTACAGGGAAATTATTGCAAGACGCCACACAGTCCGAGCTGTAACTGTTGAATTCTCCGACTGGCTACAGTTGATCCACGCCGCCCCACCACCACCCTTGGTGGACTCGAACTTATATTATGGAGATCACGTGCATGTTTGAGCCTATCTGCTCACTTCTCCATTTGCAGCTTCTCAGTGGCTGCTACTAGAGGCCACCCTAGTGGGACTGACTGACCTACTACCACTGCAACTAGCTCTGCAGTAGGAAACTCCTCTCAGCTCTGGCCTTGGGCCAGTTGTGCAGCATAACAGTTTGGGATTGCCCATCCTATATCGCACCCTGGGGAAGTATTGGAGTGTGGGGCTGAGGATCCCCCATGACCCCCACTGCTGCTTGCTGCTGCTATCCCCTGAGCAAAGAATCCTACCAGCAACTTTGACCCAGACCAAACTTTGTAAGGTAAACACACCTCATAAGGCAAATTGAACGGCTCAAGGGTAGGGAACCCTGCATCCTCAGCACCACTCTTGGGTCTGGAGGCTCGGAGGAACATGCCCTGCACCGAAGCAGCCCAGCCATATTACCAGCACCGATGGTGCTTGTGGTGTTACCTAAACCCTGCTACTGGCAAGGTACCAGTAGTGTTTTTCTTGTACGTAGCTGCGCTAGGCTGGGTAGATGTAAAAATGAGTGTCTGCCAAGACCCTAACCTGCTTAGGGGTGAGCAGGACCATCATCTACCACATCTCACAGACTGCCCTGGATAAACAGTCCTGCACTCACTGGTCCTAAAGCACGGCTTAGCACATAAGGAAGCCTGCTATTTCTTCTTCTCTGGTGTGCACGATAAGCGATCAACGCTATATTCCCTCACTCAGCAGAGGGTCCTCTGTCTCATCCTGTTAATACTGATAATGCGTGCAGGTGATATCCAGCCCAACCCTGGGCCACCACCCATCAATTCCATCCAGGGGTCCTCTAGTGACCTTACATGGTATCACACCAAAGGCTAGAGGGTGGCTCACATGAATGTTTGTAGCCTACGACCCAAGATGCATGAGTTACAATCCTGGGTGGATACTTACAGGCCTGATGTGCTAGCCATATCATAAACATGGCTGAAGCCTCACATAATCCCTCATGAAGTGGCACTCGACCACTATGACTCCTTTCGAAAGGATAGAGAGGGGAAAAAAAGGGTGGGGTGTTCTTATTTATGTGAGCTCCTCCCTGGAGGCTTCCTTGTCCCCTATTGGTATGCCATGCCCCACAGGGCTTGAATTGATATTTATCAGAATCGTATTGGGCCATGCAAAGCACCTAACTATAGGCTGTATTTACAACCCTCCCACTGGTGGCACCTCAGCACTCCAGAACATAGTTTGCTCCTTAGCAGGGGCACAGCTCGCGGAGCTGCTGGTCCTTGGGGACTTCAACTTGAAGTGGGAACCCACCACTGAGCAAAACTACAGGGCCACACTTCTCGATTCAAAAGTGACCCAGGTCATTACTGAGGTCACAAGACAAAACCAAAAAAACAGGGAACCACTCCATCCTTGACTGGATTCTTGTCTCCAACCCTGCTAACATACAAGTGACTGGCGTGATGTCGGATGCCTTAAGCGATAACTCACCCACTTTCTGTATCTGGAAAAAACTGGCCTCCCAGGATTCCACCCAGGCTCATAGTGGCCAGGGATTTCTCTGGGTTGTCTGCTGAGGCCTTCCAGAGCTCCTTGAGAAAAGCTGACTGGTCACTGATTAGACTCCTAGGCAGTACTGACGATGCTGCTCAGTACTTTCAGCGCACTTTCTCTGCGGTGGCCAAACTACATGCCCTGGTTAGGAAGAGACGAGCTAAAGGTCATTGCCACAAATGAATTTCACGTGAGCTAAAATCATTAATGAAAGCCAGAGACAAGGCATGGAAAAAGGCAAGGAGGTCTGCTAGCCCAGCAGACTTCGCTGCATATAGATCACTGTGGAACCAGTGCAAAAAAAATTCAAAATCAGCCAAAAGGGACTACATAAAATCCCTCCAGCGGCGAACCCTATCTGACACTAAGTCCTTCTGGTCTAGTATCAACTCCCTGTTAAAAGGTACAAAAAAAACCCAGCAAGGTAACATAATCTGTAACGACATAACACTTAGTGATGGAGGGGAGGCTGCCACAGCCTTCAATCGCTTCTTCACCGACTTGGGGGCATACAGATCCAGCCCCCCACATTGCTCTCGGGGCCCCCCGGCCACTGAATCTCAGGATCCTCTGATCACCCACTTCCACCTGCAGACAGTGCAGGACAAAGAAGTGCTGCCTTTCCTACAATCCTTAAAACCTAATGGATCTCCAGGACCTGATGGACTGGACCTCATGCTACTTAAGGCCACTGCCCCAGCCATTACCCTACCTGTAGCTCTGTTAATAAACAGATCCCTGCAGGAAGGAACAGTACCACAAATATGGAAACAGGCCCATGTAGTCCCAATCCACAAGGGTGGAGCTAGGGAAATGATAGGCCATTACAGACTCATCTCCATCTTATGCCACCTGGCAAAGATCCAGGAGCGGCTAATGTACTGACAACTAAGGGACTACCTGGAAGCCAACAGGCTCCAGGCCTCCTCAAAACATGGCTTTTGACAAAAGCATGGAACCAATACTGCCCTTATTAGATTTACCTCTGATGTCCTGGCTGCCTTGGACAAGGGTACCCCCACAGGGGCTGTTTTCATCTACCTCTCCAAGGCCTTTGACCTGGTAGATCACCCACTCCTGCTAACAAAGATTAGCCAATTTGGACTTGACCAGCACTCTCTCAACTGGTTCCATAATTACCCTACTGACTGCTCTCAACAGGTCAATTGGACAGGGGTCACCTCTGAACCCCTACCTTTAACTGAGGGGGCCCCGCAGGGCTCAATCTTAGGCCCACTATTGTACTCCCTATTCATCAGTGACCTCCATGGCCATTGTGGGGCAGGTCTGTAGTACAGCACGCTGATGATGCAGTACTATATAGAACTGGGGTGCACCCATCCGACCTAGGACCCCTGCTCCAAACAGACTTCACCAAGGTCGAGACTTGGCTAGTTGAGAATCGCTTGATACTTAACCCCATTAAGACAAAAGTGTTATTGTTCAGGCCAAAATCCTTAGGTCCCTCCCTGGCCCATCTTTTCCCACTCGCTACCATAACTGGCTCCAAAATTGAGGTAGTACAATCTGTCAAATATCTGGCTCTCGGATTAGATCAGGGGCTCACATTGAAGCCCCACATGGACCTGGTAACAAAAAGCATCCACCAAAAATTGGGTCTCATCTATTGTCTAAGCCATATCATGATACCAGAGACGAGACTGGCAATTGCACAAAGCATCCTTCTCCCAACCTTAGCCTATGCAGCCCCTATCATACTCGGCATCACAAAATTGGACCACTGTAGATTACAAACCTTATACCACAAAATCACATGCTTTGCAACTAAATCCCACCCAAGGACCCATCACTGTGAAGCCCTCACAGCCCTCAACTGGCTGTCCCTGAACAACAGGCTCCAGTACCTCCTATTAAGCTGGACCTACAAGCTCCTCGATGCCCAATCTCCAGCAGGGCTGATTGGATTATTTGCCCCAAAGTGGACCAGACGACCACTCCGTTCCTCAAGCAAAAAACTACTGGAAATCCCCATGGCCTTTTTTAAACAACTGTATTCTGTCAGAATGCCCCAGATGTCATTAAAAGGACTTATTTATCGTCAAGCTCTTAAAAGGGAATTTTATTTTAAATGTATTTATTTATTTATTTATTCCTTTGTAAACTGGGTTGGTGCACTGATCCAAAGACCTTTTTCAGGCATGTCCTGGGCCAGAGACAGGCACATACAGAAAGGTCACAGTAAGGACAGGTAAATACACTGCAGTGTTCTACAGTAACAAATAGTAGGCAGCATAGACCTAGTAGCTACATAGTCAAAGCCCTTTTGAGGCAAATATTTATTTTAAAAATGCCACTTTACATGACTGCCTGCTCTCCATTCACCTCAATATGTACTCTAATCTCATGCGATGGCCTCTTGTCCTGTTATTTTTCTTATATTGAAACGTGTTAGACACTTTCACCTTGTTAATGCCTTGAAGGTGTTTGAATGTTTCGATCATATCACCTCTCCCTCTCCTTTGATCTTGGGTATACATATTGAGCTCAGTTAATCTGTCCTCACATGTTTTCTGATGCAGTCCCTGCACCATTTTGGTTGCCCTTCTCTGGACTGCCTCCATTTTATTAATGTGCAGGTGTTGCCTCCAATACTGCATGCAGTGCTCCAGATAGGGCTGAACCAGTGTCTTGTAAAGAGGGATTATCTCCCTCTTGTGACTTGTGATACCCCTATTAAAACTCCCCAACATCCGTCTAGCCTTACTTACTGCTTTAGTGGGCTGCTTGGATGATTTCAGATCTTCTGTGATGATGATGCCCAAGTCTCTGTCTTCCCTTGTGATTGCCAGCAACTCCCCTCCCAACCTATAGGTGACTTCAGGGTTTCTCTTCCCTATATGCATGATCTTGCACTTCTTTGTGTTAAACCCCAGTTGCCACTCTTCTGACCATTTTGCCAGTTTATTCAGATCTCTTCTCATTCTGCCTACCCCATCTGGATCATCTACTCTGTTGCAGATCTTGGTGTCATCTGCAAACAGACAAACCTTACCCTCCAGTCCATCTGCAATGTCACTGATGAAGATATAGAAGAGGACTGGCCCCAAGACTGATCCCTGAAGTACCCCACTTGTGATTTTCATCTCTTCTGACTGTATACCATTTACCATCACTCTGTTTTCTGCCCGCCAATCAGTTTGTCACCCAGTTGACCAACTTCTGACCCACCCCAAGCCTACCCACCTTATTACTCATCTTCTGTGAGGAACAGTATCGAAAGCTTTGCTGCAGTCGAGGTAGGCAACATCAGCCGTACCCCCTTGGTCCACCCCTCTGGTTACCCAGTCAAAGAAATCTATGAGATTAGTTTGACAGGACATTCCTGTTGTAAACCCATGCTGTCTTCAGAGATCATCATAGATTTCACAAAAAACCGTCACAAATAAGAAATGCCACAAAGTGCTTTGAATATAGCTTTTGGATTTACAAAAGTACGTTGCAAAGAGCTGCAGATCTTTTTTTTTTTTCAACACCTGCTGTTAAACTGCCCAGCAGAGAAGGAGGAACAGTCACTTCAGAGGTGGGAGGGAGAGAGAGAGAGAGAGAGAGAGAGAGAGAGCGAGGATTGCTATAGCAACTCACACTTTGACCCACAGACTCCCGTCTAATCAAACAAAATCTGGTCAGATCCACCACGGCTGCATAATAAAGTTAGTGAAGTTGTGTGGAATTGTTAAGGAGGTATGGAGAAACAATACAATGATTTGTAAGTAGTAAGATTTGTTTTAGTTTCTGTTCTAAGGAAAGCATACACATTATTAAGAAAATACTGTATATGGAGGTGTACATTTTAATGAAAGGAATAAGAAGCTTACAAAAGAACCCCAGAGCAAATGCCACTGATATCTGTGTTATATTGGATGATATTGGCCAGACAGCCACATTTTTAAGAAAACACAATTGCACATATCCCAATAATGCAAAGCATCAAGGGAAACATATGCAAATCCCCATGATGGTACAAAAGGTGGCAGTACATTAAAAAGTAATGGCTGGCTTATGTTCAGCCTTGGGATTATTTACATTTTTTTTAAGAGAAACAGGGGTTTTGTCCATGAGGTGATGCAAGTTATGCAAGTTATATTTAAGCAATATGTTGATGTCAGGAAGTCAGGTATAATGATGATGATGGACTTTTAGAGAAAATGTGAGATTAACTTTCAGATGGGGTCACTTTTGATAAGGACAAGGTAGTTATGCTTGTGATAATGGGAATATTAGGAAAGTATGAGGTCTATGCAGAAGTGGAGTACAACTATGCAGTTTCATAAGTATGTGCTCAGAGTGCAGGCAAGTGTGATGTGCAGGTTTGTTTTAGAAATAGGTAAAAATGGTGATACATGCAATTAATATAAAGATATATAATTACATAGATATATAGATAAAGAGAGAGAGAGAGAGAGAGAGAGAGAGATACAGACAAACAGGCAGAATAGGAATGGCAGTGAAGTACTGAAGTGATGCCAACCCCACTCCTACCCTGCAGACATGGACAGGAATTGGGGTGTGTCTTTGGGTCATTGTCCATAACGCTCACACCATTTCAGCTCACCCTATCTTGCAGACACAGACAAGAGTCGAGGTGTGCCTTGGGGATTTTAAACTTTACACTCACCCAATTCCATAATGAAATATGCTGAAATGGGTACAGCGTAAGAGAATGGAGTAAGCTTAGGGGCTGAAGAATCAAAGACACACCTTGATACCTGTCACTGGCATCAGGGTGGGGATGGGGTTGAATGGCATGAGCATTACTGTTGACAATCCCAAGTCACACCCCTGATGCCTGTCAGTCCATACAGTGCAGGGTGTTATGGTCAGAAACCCTAATGCCCTGGGCGTTTCTTAGTATTTTCACTTCAGGTTTTCAGCATGAACTTTTTGTGACCCTACCACATGAACAGTGACACTATCAGTTCATTATCTGAAAGGAAATTTTGCACAGCGACTGTGCCATTGGTTAAATTCCATAAGGCTAACTGGTGGGAGAAGTAGGGGAAAGGGATATAAATCTAAAATAGAACCATTTAACCCATTTGTGATTTAAATGTGTGACAGAAATGCAACTTCCAGAACTGGATACCATATTCCAAATGAGGTCTCATCCATGAGCTACACAGTTGCATGACCACCTCCTTCCTTCTGTTTGTAATACCTCTCCCTATGCACCACAGCATTCCACTGGCTCTCCTCACAGCTTTAGTACATTGTTTAGCCACCTTTAGGTCATCCAATATGATTAGCCCCAAATCCCTTTCCATTGTGATGACCATCAGCCCCCCTCCGAAGTCATTCTCTGAGTTCCTGCAACCCTTCCTTATTCAGCAGGCAGTTAGCACATCTGGACTTATTTGCTGCATATGCATATCAATTGCTAAGGGGTCCTGACCATGTTCACCATTCCTCAAGCCAAGCTGGCATCAGTATGTCTAGCAATACAATGAATGAAAAGATTATGCATATGTGTCTCCTTTGGCTGCCATGATGTCTGTGGTTAATTTGAAACAAAAGACAATGTAACAAGACACTGGTCTCCGTCAGAGCTACTAAATAATAAAGCAAATTGCACTCTGGGGAGATTGCCTGTGATAAGATGCAATAAAAAAACTGAATAGCAGGTTCCAGGGAGTATAAAACCACCTGGAATGTTAGAAAAAACTCCCCCTTCCTACTCAATCACGGTGTCAATCAATGCACTCGTGAACCATGCTGGTTCATCTTTTTGCTTTTGTCATAGTAATAATGTGAAACTACATTTGTATTATTTTAAATGAGTGATAAATGGCATGTCCAGGGGGATGGCAGCTCTGGTAGTTGTTCCAACATGATAGATCCACCTCATGACCCTCCAATGAAAATGAAAGCATAGTGCAAGCAACAGACCTTAGGAACATCACATTGTTTTAATGTCATCTCTGATCTGTTCAGTTTTACTTTTTTCCTGGCTAAGTTTATAATATCAGTGAAAAGAAAGTAGAAAAAAAACAGCCTTTTGCTTCTACAAGTAGTTGTTAATCGCAGCTGATATTTTTAGCATGTGCAAGGCAACTCCACTTCTCAAACTTACAAGAAAAAATACACTTTATCATCAAAGGACTTTGTTTACCAAGTACTGTGCCTATGATTAAATTAATTTGAAACCCCCCCAAAAAATGTGCCCTCACATGAAACTGCATTTCAACTGTAAAGACAATTTAAAAATGTATTTCTAAATGCATTACTAACACCAATGCTATATGGTAAACAAATATTGTTAATCCCAAAAGCTGAACTTCATATTTTTAGTATATAAATATTTAAGAAAAACCTGTGGCTCTTTCATCTTGAATCAGAACATTGTGTCTATTGTTTCCTTTAGGAGCTGTAGTTTCATACACTCCTTAAATACTCTTTCCTTCTGAGACACCAGGTGGCTCTGATAGTCATTTGTTCCTAGGGTTTTTAAGTCAATTTGAAGGTATTAAGTAACTTTTGTTCTCGTAGTCCTTAATAAAATGCATGGGCTCCACAACTCGATTACTCCACAGACTTGTTCTGTTCCTTGGTCCAAGTCCTAAACTAGTGTGTCTTGTTTCAACATGCTAGATCCACCTCATGCCCCTCCCACATGAATAAAAAAAATAGTGGGGTTGATCTTTAGGAGCTTCTCAGGTGGAGGTGGGGGTGGATCTTACTCCCACCGAAAAAAACAAAGCTACCTCCCACTACTCAGGTTCCAGTTCTTGTACCACCCATTTAAGAAAGAAAATGGTACCCTGCAACCATTGACTAACATGAAAGTGTATTTATTTGAGGGCAGAAAACATTTCTTGGAGGAGGATGAGGCGGAGAAGACTATTTACACCTTCAGTCAGTTCCACAGACAGAAAACATGACAGCACTCATTTTGTACATGCAAAACATCTGCAGGCTCTGCATACTGCAGCTGTAAAAACATCAGGTGACAGCATTGCTTGCATAATTTTTTATGTGTTCCATGGAAAATGTTAGCGAATAGTGGATTTTTGGGACATACCGCTGAATTTTTGACAAAATTACTGTAAATTACAGTTTTGAATTATACCATATAAAATTTTACTTTGGACAAGAGGGACAGTATCACTAAAGAAAGAGACAGTAATGGTAAGAAACAGTGCTTTGCAAACTCAATTCCTGCCTAATTAATGAACTCCCATGAGTACATACCTTGCGGAATACATTTTCTGCTAATTACACCTCTGAACAGATTTTGTTCTGTAATAAATAATTTCAGCAGTTCATTATATATTTTCTGCAGTAAACTTAATTATTCTGCAGATCAGGTGAAAATTCTGTGGAAAGTGAGAATTTCACCAAAGACTAATCTCTGGTGAAATTCTGCGGAAATCGTAGAATTACACAACTTTTTCATGGAAGCAGAATATGCAATTTTTCCCCACCCCTAAAAGGAACTAAGAAGACCAGGGAAGAATGAGGGATAAAGACAGGTAAGTAAAAAAAATGTTTCAAGAGTTTGATGGAATGGGGTTTGCCTTAACGCCAGGAACCGGGGTAATAAAATCAGCGAGCTCAAGGCAATGACAGCAAACACTGGGATGCACCTTGTGGCAATCACAGAAACTTGGACCTCAGAAAATAATGACTGGGACCTGGAATTTCCTAGGTACACAATGTTCATGAATGATAGACGAAAAGGTAGAGTGAGAGACATAGCCCTCTATGTCAGGAATGGCATTGAAATTGTGGAAGATGAGTGCATCAGAGATAGTGATGGGGAGACAGAGTCACTGTGGGTGCAGCTAATGGTGGTGTCAGGCAAGAAACTATGTTTGGGGTTGATCTATAGAACAGCAGGTCAAGGGGAAGAGGGGTCAGGAAGCTCATGGAATAACTAAAAAGGGGAGTGGCAAAAGAGGAAGTAGTGGTAGTGGGGGATCTGAACCTACCGGATATTGATTGAGATATTTCAGTGGCCAGGAGCTCCAAAAGTCAATCCTTGCTAGATACATCCCTATACTGTCCACTGATACAGCTACAGTAGTTAAGGAATCCACCACACAGGCTGCCATTCCTGATGTGGTGCTCACTAACTCAGTGCAGTGGAAACTGTGAGAGTTGGGTAGCCACTAGCAAATAGTGACCTCAATTCCATTTAGTTTTAACTGGCCCTTGGGACTGGACAACCTTAATCTGAGGTCCTTGATTTCAAAAGGGCAGACAACAACAGGTTATGGGAGAAAGTCTGGGACAAGATAGTCAGGGTAGACAGCACAGGAGGTGTGGAAAAGAGATTGGGGGACAATGAAGGGGGCCATTATTGAGACATCTAAGTTATGCATGATAACAGTGACAGAAAGTAACAAGTAAAAGAGGCCATTATGGTCAAGGCTCCAATTTTTCCATGATTCCACGGCCACAGAATTTGATGCAGAATTTAATGTAAACCATAGAAAATCCATGGAATATTATTGCACGGTTTACATGAACTGCAGAATATTATTCCACAGTTTACATGAACTGCAGAATATTATTCTGCAGTTCACACAAACTGCGGAATAATATTCTATGGTTGACATGAAATGCAGAATATTATTCCACAGTTTATACTGAAGAGTCAGTATTTATTTGGGCCTCTGGCACATCTGTACCACTCATGACACTGATGACCTGGGTATGGGAGTGAGTGCGCAATTCCAAAATCAAAGCATTGTGCAAGTTTATCAATAAACACACATTAAAACTGATAAAATAATAAGACAATCCAGTTTCAGACTACATACCAATATACTTAAAACAAATTATTATTTAAAGTCCCCAAAGCAAGGTGGAAAAGTTGAGTCATTAAGGCTGTCTTACAGGTCTCCATGGTCTGGCACTCTTGAATCTGATGAGATAGAGAGTACCAAAGGGTAGGGGCTTGAGACCCAGAAGTTTTCAGCCGTACCCTGGGAACCTCTGACAACCCCTTGTCAGCTGAGCGGAGTGGTCAGCTGGGACAGTAAGGATTCAGGAGCTCTTGCTGGTAGCTCAGACCCTGTCCGTATAGGGCCTTGTAAGTCAGAAGACTGATCTTGAAGGTGATCCACCACTGTACAAGCAGCCAGTGCAGGTTGTGCAGCACAGGAGAGATGTGACTTGAACGAGGAGCCCCATCAACAACTGTGCCACTGCGTTCTGCACTTGCTGCAAGTGGCAGATATCAACTCCCACAAGCCCTAGGTAAAGGGAGTTACAGTAGTCTGGGTATGAGATCACAAAGGCATGGATCAATGTTGGAAGGTCACTAGACGGAACAAGATGCTTGACCCAGGTGATGTTCCTCAGATGATAAAAAGAGGACTTGACTACTGCCAACACCTGCGAATGCAATGTCAGCCCATCATCAAGAATCACCTCCAGGTTTCACACCCATTCAGGCATCTGGTTACCACCAAGTCAAAGCCCTGAGGGAGACCCTGCCACCAACCCTTCTGTCCAGTGACCTGGATCTACCACCAGCACCTCAGTCTTATTGGAATTCAACTTCAAACAGCTGGACTTCATTTAGTCCTGGATTTCTGTGAGGCAGCTGTTAAAGACTGAGACCACACTATCCTGGTTGGGTACAAAAGATAGGTAAAGCTGGGTATCATCTGCATAACAGTGAAACCTCAGTCCATACCATCTCACAATAACTCCCAAAGCAGCATATACACCACGAACAGCATTGGGGACAGCACAGAGCCCTGAGAGACCCCAAATGGCAGAGAGAATGAGTCTGAGGAATACATCCCAGACACCATGTTCTGAGATCTGCCAATGAGGACCATCCCTGCCAAGCCACAGACCCTCAGGTGCTTGAGCAACTCCCCATAGTCCATGGTATCAAAGGCTGAAGAGAGATCAAGAAGCAACAAGATGGAACAGCGCTTCTGATCTCTTGCCATCAGGAGATTATTGAGCACCCAAACCAGAGCAATCTCAGTACTATGCCTCTTCTGAAAACTGGACTGGAGAGGATCGTAGATCTCATGGATAGTAAGATGGCTCTCCAGCTACTGTACAGCGCAACTACTTTCTCAATCACCTTCTCCACAAAGGGAAGGTTAGAGATAGGCCTGTAGTTAGCAGAACAGTTTGGGTCAAGATAAGCTTTCTTAAGGAGTGGTGTCACCACCACCTCCTTCTGGGAGCTTGGGAACTCACCCGATTCCAAAGAGCACCAAACAATCTCTGCAAGGATGGGGCAGATGGAATCTACACACCCCATTATGAGTCGTGTTGGGCCCAGGTCCAGACTACAGCAAGTCAGCCACATGCTCTGGGCAATCCACAAAATACCCATGATCTCTAGCAGGTCAGAAGATGTCCAAGAAAACCAAGGTGAAGTAACCAAGCAGTGACCACCAACAATCCCCGCAGAGCAAGCTGGTCAGATCTCAGCCCTGATGTTGGCCCCATTATCAGCAAAGAATCGAACAAACTCATCAAACTTAGCTTGTGAAAATGCACTTTGGACTTGCAGACAAGTTAGGCTGTATAGCCTGTCCACAGCTCGAAAGAGCTGAGCTGGTCGATTCTGGACTGCAGCAATCTCCCCGGGCAGGAACTCTGCCTTCTCACGGGTGATTGCTGATTGATAGACCTGGTGATGTTCCATCAATCTAAGGTGGTCAGCATCCAGGGCAGATTTTGCCAACATCACTCTAACCTTTGTCCAACTCATCTCAACTCCCAAAGGTCCCATCAAACCAAGGGGACCATGGGCAAAAAGTGACAGGATGAACACGGACAGGAGTGATTGAGTCCAGAACTTTCATCACAACCTTATTATAGGCATGAACCAAGCTCTCTGGACCCTCACTTGCACCCAGCAATCCCGATAGTCTGGGGACTAACAGGAGCTGGGAGTCTAGGGACCTCAGAGCGTAGGTGGGTGCCAGAGGGGGTGATAGTATGGAGGTCAGGTACACTGGGAGGGAACCAAACCATGTTTTTGAGATAGTATAATCTTCTGGATAAGCTCATGATGGACTGGATGGGGAGGCTAGAATTGTTCTGAAATAAAACCCTGAGCTTGGGCAGAGTATTGTTAGTATAGAGTCAGCATGGACTGTGAAGGTGAGGTGGCGGTTGAGCTAAACTCCAAGATACTGGATTCCTGGCTAGTCATTGGGACGTACTGAAACTCATAGTTACAGGTTTTTTTTGCATTTAGAGAGAGCTGGTGAGAGTTGAACCAGAGCTGGACTTTGTTAAAATCCACCTGAAGGGTAGAGGCAACTGTGAATGGGGATGAGCCAGAAGAAAATAGGACAGTGTCAGCATACATGTGGATCGAGGAGGGAGAACAAGTTTGGAGCAGATTGTTTAGAAAAATAGAGAAAAGGATAGGCCCAAGCACAGAACCTTGATGGACACCAGTGGACATGGGGAGGGGATATGGCATCTGCAATCCTGACAGATTGAGTGCCGTCTGTAAGATAGGCACTGAACCAGACAGTAGCAGATGTGGAGAGTCCAGAGTCAAAGAGGCTAGAAAGTAACAGATTGTGGGAGACTGTATCGAAAGCCTTAGCCAGATTGATGAAAATGGCAGAGGTGATGAGACCTCTGTCCATTCCAGATTGGATTGTGTCAGTGAGCTTTAGTAAAGAGGAGGCAGTGAAGTGATCTTTCCTGAATCTGGACTGGCAGCGTTTGAAGAATTTAGAGTCAGCAAGATAGGAGGTTAGCTGGGTAAGCACTAAGTGTTCTTGCAGCTTCGACAGAGCAGGGAGGAGGGAGATTGGCTGATAGTTTGAGGTGGAGCAGGAGGCGCCCCCTTTGTGGAGGGGGATGACAATGGCATGCTTCCAGGACAGAGGAACAGATGCAATGGTGAAGGATAGATTTAGGAGGTAGGCAATAGGGTTGGCTATGGCAGAGGCCGAGAGGAACAGATATTTGAGGTCTAGTCCATCCATAGAATTCCCTTTAGAGCAGTTAATGCTAGCAGGGCTTCTAGAGCTTCATCCGGAGAGATTTCCCTGAAGGAGAAAGTACCTGTATTTTGAGGTAGTTTTTGCCCTGTAAGTGGTGGGGATGGTGACATGGGGCATAAAAAGGAAAGGAGTGAGGAAGTGCAGGTAGGGAAATATGAGTTAAACTCAGCAGTGACTGAGATTGGATCTGAGAGCGTGGAGTTGTTTACACTAAGGAGAGGCGAGGGCTTGGCCACTGGGGGTGAGAAGAGGGAGTGTATGACCTTCCAGAATTTGGAGTGGCTAGTAAGGTTAGATTGGAGGGAGGATCTAAAGTACTCTGCTTTAGCTAGCTGAGTTGATCTAGTGTACATGTTGTGCAGATACCAGTAGTGGGAGAGGTCCTGAGGAAGGTCTGAGGCTTTGAAAGCTCACCATGCTGAGTCACAGGCGTTCATACAAGCTATGAGCTCTTGGGAGATCCAAGGCAGGTGGGTTCCTCGTAACCTAGTACATCGTAGTGGGGTTTGGGAATCCCATATCTTAAGGAATGTGTTTTTGAAGTGAAGTAGGGTGTCTATCAGGTTGGAGGGGGGAGGGGAGCCAGTTAGCTAGGACAAGGTCATTTAGGAGGGGAATGAGGTTGAGGGATTTGAACGACTTTTGGATTAAGAACTTAGGGGGGATTTGAAACAGTGTATTTTGCGAGCAAGGTAGATGACATGGTGATCACTCATAAAGTCAGAGAGTAGGCCTGTTTGGATGACTCTGTGAGGATGGGAGGTCAGAGCCCAGTCAATAAGGGAGTGGTTACCCAATTTATGGTTTAGGCGGGTGGGCTCAGTGATGAGTTGGGTTAAGTTGAGGTTAGCGATGTCCGTCCGTTTGTTGAGGGCCTTGGCTAACCTGTTCAGGTTAAGGTCATCCATAGCACATAATTCCCTGGTGGGTGCTCATGAACTGAGTTGTGTAAAAAGGTCAGTAACAGTTGTGGCAGGGCTGCATGGCCGGCAGTAGATTCTGGCAACGAATATGGGTAGCAAGAAAGGTAGTGTGAGCTGAAGCAACAAGAGTTTGTATTCTTTAGGTTTGGTTTTAGATAAGATTATTTCATAGCGTATGTCCGAATTTATGTAGATGGCTACGCCACCACCTCTTGTGGCCCTGTCCTGGCAGGCCATCATGTAACCAGGGATTGCGACTGAGGAGTCAGGAATGTTTTTGTTAAGCCAAGTTTCAGAGAGGGCATGTAGGGCAGCGAGAACTTGTAGCTGGTTGATTTTAAGTGGTAGGCTATGAATATTCGAATGAAGGAGACAGAGGCCTTTGTGGAGGGGGGTAACCTGGCAGTTGTGAGGTGATTGGATGCGAGATGGGGTCCCGGCTGAGGTTTGTGGGGATGTGGTGGTTGAGAGTCCCGGATTTGGGTGTATGTCTCCCACTACGAGAAGAAGGAGGGTGAAGGATAGGTGATGAGCTAGCATATGGAGGTAGCTTGGAACGGATGATCCCTGCCGCAAGTGGGGGCAAGGATGAACGTTTGTGTGGGTAACTAGGGTGGGGAGAGAAGCAAGTGGATGCAGGAGAGTCCAGGAAGGGAAGGGCCTGATTAGGAAGGTGGGGACGTATAGTGGAGTGTGACCAGGTAGAAGTGAGTAGGAGAGAGAGCGCAGGGTTGGAGGGGCAAGGAGGAGTTACAATATGTGCCAAGTAGGGGGAGGGGAGCATGGGAAAGGTAGGCAGCTTGGTGGAGAGGAAAGGTGGGAGGCAGGAGAATAGACAACTGAGTAGAGGCAAAATGCTAGCCAAGGTGGCCATGGTTCTGAGATTTTGTAGCAGCTTCTTAGATGAGGAGGTATTTACGAGGAGAAAGAAGCCTAGGATTGACTGGGTCGCATGTATTGGTTGTGCCCCTAGGAGGGTGAAAGGCCAATAGGCTTAGAAGGTGGAACAGAAAGAATGGGAATTCAAGAGTAGGGGGGAGCCAATGGTAAGGCTGCAGGAGGCCAGTGGGGGTGGGGTCAAAAAAGGAGGGTGAGCAGAGAGAGAGTATTTAATCAGTGGAGGGGGTGGGGGTAGGAGAGTCGAAAATTTAGAAGACAGTGAGAGGCATGGGGTTTGGGGACATTAGCAGTACAATAGCCCTGGGAGAATCTGGGTGCCAAAGAGAGCTGACTCATTGGGGGAAGGGGCTTTCACAGATACAAAGAGGAGCTGAAGTCACTTAACACTCGAACTTCCAACACAGATATACTTTTTTACTTTACACAGTCAGGTTTCAGTTGAAGTTAAACAGTAAAAATAAGTGAAATTTTACAGTTGGAGCCCTGTCGGCAGAGATAGATAGGGGAGCCAATCAGCTGCGACTGACAGGTGGCACCTGCAATCTAATAGGGTGCACTTTCACCGCACCTTTAGCCTGATTTTGTCTGTGGTCCTGGTCTCGGTTGGCAGCTGGAGAGAAGCCGGCCGACTGCTGGGAGCTATAGCAGCCCTGGTCATAGGGCAAGCAGCTTCAGCCTGATTTTGTCTGGGATCCTGGTCTCAGTAGGTGGCTGGAGAGGAGCCAGCTGACCACTGTGAGCTGTAGCAGCCCTGGTCAGAGGGCAAGCAGCTTTAGCCTGATTTTGTCCAGAGTCCTGGTCTCGGTCGGCAGCTGGAGAGGACCCGACCGACCGCTGGGAGCTGTAGCAGCCCTGGTCAGAGGGCAAGCAGAGGGGGAATAGTTTATGGGAAGCGAGACAATGCTGGATCTTATCGAAGTCAGGCTGATGTTTGGCTTCCACATCAGAGAGAGCTTGGCAAGAGGTGAACAGGACAGTATCATCAGTGTACATGTGAAAGAGGGAGGTGGAGCAAGCTGACCGCAAGTCATTAAGGAAAATAGAGAACAGGAGGGAACCCAGTACCAAACTCTGGGGCACTCCAGTATGTATTTGGAGTGGAGGGGAGTAGGAGTTGGCATTTCTAACTGAATGTGTCCTGCCAGTGAGATAGGCCTTGAACCAGTTGGTAGCAGCTGGTGAGAGACCAGCTGCAGAGAGGGGAATACTAACATACTAACATACTAATGTACTAAAATGCCTGCAGAATAGGCCTAACGGTCTTTCTTGTCTGCTTGTTTGGTCAGCCCCCATCCTGGGAGCTGACCTTGCTGCACCCTGGCCCTCTCTGGTTTCTCCCTTCCCAGTCCTGGATATTCTCGCTGCACAGGACTTTGCTTCCAGAATCCTTCCCCTGTACCTGTCCCACCCCCTCTTGAACCTTTCCACCTTCTCTGCCTCCACCAGCCCCCTTGGCAGCACATTCCATGGCTCCACCACACTCTTAGTGAAGTAACACCTCCTCCTTTCTCCCCAAATCTCTCCCCTCAAGCTTCCACCCATGTCCTCTAGTTTCCCTTCCTCCTTCCTTTGGAGCACCCTGACTGTTCCTCCCCTATTTACCCACTTCAAGTACCTGAGGACTTCTATCATGTCCCCCCGGTCCCTTCTCTCTTCCAATGTGTACATATTTAGCTGTTCAAGCCTCTCCCCATAGATCCTGTCCCCCAAGCCACAGATCATTTTGGTTGCCCTCCTCTAGACCCTCTTCAGTAGTTTGATGTCCCTTTTTAAGTGTGGCCTCCAAAACGGCACAGGGTATTCAAGGTGCGGCCTCACCAAGCAGTTATACAGAGAGAGTATCACTTCCCTCCTTCTGGAGGTGATCCCCCTTGAGATGCATCCCAGAATCTGGTTGGCCTTGGCCACTGCCCTTCTACAAGTCTCAGAGTTGTTCATCTTGACATCCACCACAACCCCCAGGTTCTTCTCAGCCATTGAGACTTGTAACACCCCTCCTCCGAGGGTATACACTTGGCACGGGTTTCTGGCTCCCAGGTGCAGTACCTTTCATTTCCCTGCATTGAACCTCAGCTATCACTTTCTAGACCACCTTTTCAGAGCCTCTAGGTCCCCCTGTAGGGCCACCATCACCTCCTCCCCATCCACCACCACCTCCCCCAGTTTTGAGTCATCCGCACAGAGACTCATCTCACTGGAGAAGGAGGTTGTGGGAGACCGTGTTGAAGGCCTTGGCAAGGTCAATAAAGATTGTGTAGGTGATCAAGCCATTGTCCATTCCGGGGAGAAAGGTATCAGTGAGTCTAAGCAAGAAAGTGGTAGAAGAGTATTTTTTCCTAAATTCAGACTGGAATGGGGTGAGGAAATTGGGGTCAGAGAGAAAGAAGAATTGAGAAAGGACAAGTTGTTCCTGCAGTTTGACCTGGGTAGGGAGCAGAGAGATGGGATAATAATTCCCTGGAGAAGAGGAGTCACCGCCATTGGGGAAGGGGAGAACAATTGTGTACTTCCAAGTTATGGGGACCTAGACCAGCAAGAAGGAGAGGTTCAGAATTTCAGCAGTTGGGTGGGTGATCTCAGGGGCAGAGAGGAAGAGGAGCTTTAGGTCTAGTTCATCTGGACAGCTGCCTTTGAACTGGTTTATAGTGAGCAGAGCAGCAAGTGTGTCTGCAGATGAGACCAAAGAAAATGAGAAGGGAATGTAGGCAAGAGATTGGAAGAGGTCAGGACTGGAACTAATCGCAGTGGGTGTGGAGCGGGGGGGATCAAGTAGGGCATAAGCGCACAAAGCGAAGTAGGAGTTGAATTCCTCAGCAACTAATTTATGATCCACAACAAGAGTGTTGTTCATTTTAAGGATTGGAGAGGAGGGAGTGGGAGGAGGGAGAGAAGAGGGCATGAACTACGTTCCAAAATGTGGATGGTAATTTAGATTAGTGAGGAGAGAAGAGCTGAAATACTCCACTTTGGCCAGCCTAACTGCTTTAGTGCAAGCATTATAGAGTTTGTTGTAAGTTGTAAAGTCCCTAGGTAGTTTGGAAGCCTTGTGTTTTCTCCATGCCTGATCTAGTGCATGGGGACAGGCCAGAAGTTCTGGAGTGATCCATGGTTTCTCAAACTCTGGTTCTCCTTAGAGGGGTATAGATATTCCAAATGGAGAGGAATTTATCTTTAAAGTAGGCAGCTCAGGGCACCATATTTATTGGGGACAAGTTGGTGTTTGCTAGTTCTTGGAAGAGAGGGGTGATGTCAAGGAAGATATAGGACTAGGTCAGAATGATATAAAAAGGAGATTCAGGCCTGTGTATCTTCCTGACTAGGTAAATCAGGTGGTGAACACTTACGGCATTGGGAAGCATACCAGCCTCAATGACTCAGTGGGGGTGAGATGTAGAGGCCAGTCTTTCAGGGTGTGGTTTGGGGTTTTATTATTTAGATGGGTGGGTTTTCTGATGAGCTGGGTCAGATTTTGGGTGGTTATTGCGTTGCAAGCCTTGCCTTGTGAGGGATATGTGTGTGTGTATATATATATATATATATATATATATATATTTTATTGTGCTACTGGTCAGAAACACAGCCCACAACCACAACCCAGTCATAATAACAGTACTGTTACTAGGTGCTCCATACTGAGAGCTCAATCGGTGGCTGCATGCAGTGGCATGAGCAAAACTCTCCAGGTCATCAGTTTTGTTATACGCTGAATAGTTTAAGCAGAATGGTGAAAAAATTACTACTAATGTGTGTGTGTGGGGGTTGGGGGACACTTGGCTACCAGATACTGTAACTAAAGTAAAAAAGCTGTAGATGATGATTGGCAATTTGGGCACTGCCACTGGACACCAAGGCAATTATTTATTGGAGAGCTGATGATCGCTGGGTGGAGGTGGGAGTACCACTGTACACTATTCTATGTACAGTGTTGAGGATTGGCAGCTGTGGGTGTTCCAGAGTACATGTCAATCAAATAAGAAGCCATTATGGGGGATGGCGATCGGAGGGTGGGGAGGATACCATTATAAATGATAGAAAAAAATGACACATTGCCAGAGACACCAAGGCAAATATTCATTGAGAGATGATGATCGGCGGGTGGAGGTGGAGTACCACTGTGCACTATGTTGTGCACAAGGTGGAAGATCAGGGGCTGTGGGTGCTCCAGTACATGCCAATCAAGTATGAACCTATTATGGGGATGGTGATTGGAGGGTGTAGGGATACAGCTATAAATGACAGAAATGACACATTGCCAGAGATGGCTATGAAGTGGGGTGTGGTGGTGGGGCGCCAACAGAAACCAGGGAAGGGGCAGTATAAGCATCATTATATACCACAGTTTATCAGTTTTTTTTCAGACTTTACCTTCAGTGTGAATGTTTTTTTATTAATCGATCTGTTTTTTTACACTCAATTGGTTTCTTATAAATCGATCTGTTTTTTTTTTCCAGCCACATTTCAAGGTTATTACCAAAAACGTTGAAATTTAAAAACTATCTAATAATTTTTTTACCAAACCATCCAAAGGCACACCCTTGGCACAGATCTCATCATTCCTGAAAATTTGTTGGAATAATTCAAGACTGTCTAGGCTGTAGGTGAGAGCAAAAATATCAATATTTAATATCAGGGAAAAAGTGAGGGTTTTCACTTTGTTTGACACTCATGTCTCAAAAACTGTACAAGATGTCATCACAAAACTTTTCACATCTTGAGATTCTGACAGCCTGAAGACACATGCTAACTTTTGTGAAAAATCTTCACACGACAGCAAAGTTATTAAAGCATACAAAAATGTGGGTTTAACATTAAACAGCTTACTCAGTCCTAATTGAGTACCCCTACATGCAGCATCTCAACCTTTTGACCACATGAAAGATAAATGAACATGCTTTCCTTAGTGTAACTAAGCAGGGAAAGAGCATTCCATTCATTGCAGAGATTGCTCTGTCTCTAAATGGAGAGTAAACTACCCAACACATATGCACCCACCCACATGGCCATTCCCCCCAGCAACACTCACTCTCCCCCGCCACCATAAGTAGTTCATCTCACCAACATAGCCAACCCCTCACCCCCTTAATACAGCTGGACCCCTTTCCAGCTCAGCTCCACACATTGACATACCCCACACAGGATCCATGATAGCCAAAGCTGGAAAACAATTTTTACAGCACTCACCTAGACTTTGCAGGCATAAATTTAGCAGATCAGGTAGCTAAAACAGCAAGTGTGCAGTCTTTTTTTATCCTAGTACAACACGTATGGAGGCTGCCTTGTACCTGGATTGGAAACTTTACTGCGGCACTCGTAAATGTGCTAGCAACACAAATCAGTATCAGAATGGATATAAAAAATGTTGTTTTATTCTGTCATGGTGCAAATGTGCAAACAACAACTCTGAAGCATACAGCAAAACATCAGTCATTCTACTATCTGAGGTTGGCATTTTGGCTGTCCACATTACTGTATCTGTGGTGAGAAATGTTCTTTTGCACATTTGCACCATGTTGGAATAAACATATACCGTTACTGATTTCAGGTTGGAGTGCAGCCGACTTTCCTGTCCTAATCCATGGTGTCAAGTTTATACCAGGCAGTGCAATTTTTATTTTCTTATCACAGTGGTTATTTTACTTTTAAAAAGTAACCCCACCTACTTACAGTACTTTTTGGCAGTCAGTTGGGTTCTGAGTCCAACGTGTCAAACAAGTGGTCAACAAGAGCCAGGCAGTGTGCAAAGATATTTTTGTTTGTTTGTCACATAACACACAAGTCACGGGAGTGGAAGCTCTTTGAAACCCTCAAAATCCCTAACAAAATACTTGCTGACTAACAAACACTGCTGCCTCAATGTTCATATGTATCCTAGGACAATTAACCTAGTACTCTTAAAAGAAAGATTAGTAAAAAGCTTAGATTCATGGCAATCATCACAGAGGTAGTTGGCACATTCATGAGGCAGCAGTTATCCTTCTCAGAGACTGAAGCAGATGCTTCACTATCAGCATGCGGGTTATGGCAGCAATGATGGGAAAATGAAAGTTTGTTGATACTGGTCAGGCTGTTGTGGGATGAAAGTCAAGTCCCAAGCCCCATACAACCTCCACATCCTTCAGTCCAATAAAAAGCCCCAAACAGCAGCACACCCTTACACTCAGTTCATTTCCCATATGTTTTCCCTGATGGAGCACTCTGGTCTGCATTTTAGTTCTCTCATTTTGATGGAAAAGTCCTTGATTGCCTTGGAATATTTCTTTTCCCTAGTAAAAAAGGTGTCTGCCTGCAGCTGAAGGGTGTAGCCCAATGAGGAGAAAAGTGTCCAATGAAAGTGAGGTAGGGATGCATGAGCAGTGAAATGGGGGTGGGAGGAATGGTATCAATCACATCAGTTGACCCTGCTGTTGTGTCCCCCCCCCACACTCCACACAATGTTCCTTTCAGTTCAGTTTAAGTAGCATACACAGTCATATAGACTGTACCTGAGTTATGGAGCATTAGTTTGGTGTTATATTTCTCCACTCTGAGAGATAGATATTGGCACCATTGCAGTTGGGTGGGGGTTCATCCCTGGACCAGAGGAGTTGAAGGATGGAAGCAAGACTGTGGTCACCAAGACATGCCCTTTGACATTACTGATTGGGAGCTGCCATTGTAGGCTGTTGATCAACACCATTCTGTGGGTCTTACCCAAGATCAGGGTTAGGATGGCGACCCATCTGTTTTGCCAAGTCTGAGGCATGTCTGTTAGTAGTAGTACTGGGACATGAGTCCTCCTCCCCGGATTCATCCAGCGGGCGATTCTTGAGCTCCAGAACTTCTGACATGACTTTCAGAAAATCTTTCATAAATTTCTTGTCTGCTGCTTTTGGTACAACAACAATACTTATATTGTTTCTCTGGCTCCTACATTCAATAGCATCCATTTTAAGTTGAGCTGAAAGGACTGTCTCTGCTGTGTCTGTGAATACTATTTTTCATTGCTTGTTGACAGCCATAGCAGTGGTGTTTTCAATGAAATTTGTTTGACCAAAAAATTCATCCCAACTTAAGTGATTATTATTGATTTTGTTAGAACAGAACAATTTTTTTTTTAAAATTTCAAGTAAAAAGATGCACTTGTCAGGTTTTAGGATTAAAACAATGAGAGGGGGGGATTAACTAAGCAACTGTGGTCACCAAATGCCCTGCTGTTCTCATACGACTGAATGGTCTTTTACAATTTTTTTTTTACTAACTTCAACCAGAGTTGTAAATTTACTGCCATTCACAGCCACTAAAAAGTACCAAACCTTGAGTTTAAAGAACATTTCAAAATCCCAAGGGTACATCCACTACAGTATAAGGATCATCATTTTAAAACACAAAATATAAATACTTCACTAGCATTGTGACAACTGGCAGCAGTGAATATAAACTTAAATAAGAAACCACAGATTTAGATGTGTTCAATGTAGTGAAGTGACCCAGACTACATAGGCTATTCATATATTTAACAAATCCTCTTTTTTTTTTATTCCTCGGGGCACACCCAGCAGCTGTGTACTTAGATTGTGTACTGAAAAGTCAGTGTTCTTGCCCCGTGCCTATCCAGATATCTGATGATGCCATACTTGGTAAGCTAACCAGATATAAACAAAATGGCAATGGTTCAGTGAATGGGTTTTCAGTTGTGGGTTCAGATTCTAACCCCAAATACAGGAAGCACCAGGTGAGGGCAACAGTAAACCTGTCGACCTCCAGCACAGCGATGGCACAATACCGACACAGCATTGTGCCGCCCAAGACCCCAGTGTTTTCTGTGGGGGGCTGTGCCCCCCACACTCCCCATGCAGTGGGCTCTGCACCCCACTCCCCCCAGACTTTAGGATTCCAACTCCAGCTCGGAGTTGGTCCGGGATGGGGGCTGGACACTGGGGGAAGGTGAAACACGGAAACGGACCATTACAGTGACTGTTGTTGTAGTGGTCATTTTCCATGTTTTGTCATCGGGGTGTCAGGAAAAAGGGGGCCAAACACAAATAAACATCAACACATATAATTTAGTCACTTGCAGTGTAGGGGGAAAACAACATGATACAATGACCCAGAGCAAGTGACTTGACCTCCCACATAGACCCCTCTCACTGCCAAGGTAATTTCAAGGAAACTATTTTCTTTGCACATGAGGGTGCACAAGGTGGTGGTATGAGAGGGCTATGCTGGTAACCAGCTCTGTGTCTGTTTTGGAGTAATGGTGGGGGGTGGGGCAGAACTCAAATTTTGGTACAACGCTTGCCAGGTTGGGTTGATGCGTCCACTAGACAAGCAATGAAAATAACATAAATAAAATGGGGATGACGATTGGTAGATGGGGTGGGGGTGGGGCCCGCAACAAGACAGTATTGTAATTGGTGAGTAGGGGCATACCAGTAGCCACCATGGACTATATGGTGTAAGGATCATGGTGTGGGCAGGAGGGAGTGCAACTACACACACACACACATATATGTGTATATAAATATATATATATATATATATATATATATATTATGGTAGCACGTAGTGCTACCATAGTTAGGGCTGAGGAGCCATTTCTATGTTAAACCCAAAATTTTGCACCTTAATAACTTTGCAACCATTTAATGGATTTGCCTGAAATTTGGAATACTTGATCAAGAACCATAGGTCTTGGGATCTGCCAAGTTTTGTACTGCTCGAATATACTGCTGCAGAGTTATTAAGGTGATCTGTGTCATGCGTTTACAGTTTTTGGAATTCTACGGTCGCTCCACAGATCGTCACGGTTTCTTGCACCAGTTCAAAATCTTCAGGAAGAATGCAGCTGGGGTCCCTGATGTGCCTTTTGAAGAGTTCGTGAAAAAATATTAAACGGTTCAAAAGTTATTCAAGAAACAGTTTCCCATTATAAGTCAATGGGAAAAGTTAACAAAAAGTTTGACAGTGTCGTAAATGCACTTTTTAGCGTCGCAAATGGCCCTGTTAGTGTCGCAAATCTGCCATCTTATTTTCAGTTGGTGATCAGAAAAATGGTTGGCATTTAATATTGAGACCCTCTAGCAACCTAATTCTTTTTGTATTCACCTAGTCGGGCCCTGAGGATGCTAGCCATGTCTTTATTTTGGGGTAAAACACCCCAGAAATATGTTTTTCAAATTTCTGGAAAAGTAGTGTTGCAAAGTAGTGTCGAGCCAGTGAAAGTGTCGCATTTTTTTTGCGAAAACTTTCGCAAATCAAGACACTACTTTGCGACACCATGCCCAAAATAACAGTAATTCTTTGGCACTCCGCTGCAAAAGAACGGTTGGGAGTTTTAGGCTGAAATTTGGAGGGAATGCAGAAGACATCTCACAGATGTGCTTTTCAGTGTTGTTTTGAAAAAATATTACATGGCGGCAAAGTTGTGGCACTCCAAAGTTGACAGTTTTTCCCATAGGATAACATTACGGCGCCCAACGCATTGCAGAAATCCTTTGGCACCCTGCTGCAAAATAACGGATTGGTCTTTTTTCCTGAAATTTAGAGGGAAGACAGCTAACAGCCCACAGATGTGCCTTTCAGTGGTTTGGTGAAAAAACATTACAAGGAGGCAAAGTTATGGAGCTAAAAACTTTTCCTTTTTTCCCATAGGATAACATTACTGCATTCGCCGCGCCTTTCAGAGCCCGTATCTCGAAAACGGTGTGAGATACAGACTTTTCGTTGGAAAATTTCTTATCCCCCTAATGAGGGTTAAGATCCAAATTAGCCAGTACAGTTGTAAATAATATGACTTTTAATTTTTTTTTCTACGTCATACGGTTCCTGAGATATAATGTATTTAGTATTCCAAGATCTCATTTTCTGCGCCGAAAGTCATTATTATGCATACATTATTTGTGCTCACTGTCTTTCTCTATGCAGGTTTTGGGGAAGACCAGTCTGTGCGCTTACATTACTGCTACTGTTGCCCTTTCCGCTTGTGGTTCCGTACCCATTTCACTTACTGTTGACGTCTGCGCCACCATGTGCGTTATCCTTTGCGTTTTCATTTGTGCTTGCGTTTCTGTTATTTTTTGCCATTTCTGTCTACAGTACTGTTTGTCTTTCTGTTTCAGTTTGCGTCACCATGGCCATTGACATTTCTGTTTGCAGGCACCATGTTACTATGTGACAACACATCACGTGTCAGACCATTCCCGTCTACGCCACCATGTGCGTTACCCTTTATGTTCTCATTCGCGCTTGTGTTACCATGTGCGCCACTGTTAGCATTTTTGTTTGCATTGCTGTCCCTGTTAGTATGCCACAACACATCATGTGGCAGGAGCGTGGGGCACAAAGGGCCCCGCACTCCCGCCGCTGCATCGCATTCACTATTTCTTGTTATCATTCTCAAAAGGAAGGGAAATTACAGCTAAAAATCTCAGTTTAATGCATTAGTGGGTAGTTCCACAGCGACAAAAGTGAGGACATTCGCTGTTAGGGTTGAAAACCCTTGCACCCCCACCCATCCCCAACCGGCATTGGGAGATAGCGTTGGGATCATGGGTCCTAACTCTTACCCCATTGTATTATACTTCTGCTGCTTTACACATGTCATGGGGTGAGAGTTAGGGCTGATCATCGCAATGCACACCCCAATGGCACCATGTGTCATCGTTTGTGTTTTCATTTTCGCTTGCGTTTCTGTTACTTTTTTGCCATTTGTGTGTACTGTACTGTTTCTCTTTCTGTTTCACTTTGTGTCACCATGCCCATTGACATTTCCATTTACAGGCACCATGTTACTATGTGACAAGAAATCACGTGGAAGACCATTCCCGTCTACGCCATCGCGTGCATTACCCTTTCTGTTCTCATTCGCGCTTGTGTTACCATGTGTGCCACTGTTAGTATTTCTGTTTGCGTTGCTGCTCCTGTTACTATGCCACAAGACATGATGTGGCGGGAGCGTAATTACATTCACTATTTAGCAATATCATTCTCAAAAGAAGGGAAATTAGAGGCAAAAAACTCCTTTTAATGCATTTGTTAGGGTTGTTCCACAGTGACAAAAGTGAGAAATTCACTGTTAGGGTTGAAAACCGTAACTCCGAGTTCACCTCCCCCAGCACCACACACACACAGACACACACAGGGTGTGCTGTGGCATGAGGTGTGGCTGAGTGGCACATGTCTCTATAGGGTGATTGACTGACCATTAACACAATTCTTGGGAGTGACTTATTGCTATAATAATGAAACATGTTTTTAAACAGTTTTAAATCTTGTTCAGTATATCGTCAACCTGTTCTTGTATGGTAATAAAACATTAACATAAGGTTGTAAGATGTTTGCAGCCAATGAGAAATGTCATTTTGTCAGACTGTGAAGTACAGATAGTAGTGACTGAATGGTAGATGTATAGTCACAGCTGTGACCTGTTGGGTGCTGATGTGTGGCACCTTGGTATAATAATAATGACTGCATAGGCAGAGGAAAAGTAAGTACATTGCTGAGTTTTTTACACTGTTAGGAAGTCTGTCAAATGTGACATGCAATGTCCCACATCGTTGCATATGCTGTGATACTGACTGTATGTCATAGGTACCAAACAAATTGATGGAGGTATAGTTGTTGCAGTATTAGTAACCATTGATTTGTATGCTTAAGTCATAGACACTTAGTTTTATGTCATTATGGTATTTAAAGTAAGGAGTCGACACAGGTGGTTATGGTTTTCAAAAAATTTATTTCCAATTTGTCAAATGGAGAAAAGGTCCAATCAAGAGTGAAATTTAGTTAACAGAAGCAGTCTCACAATACAATCTTTGTATGTGTGCAATCATTGCTTGTCAAATATGTAAATGTGTAAGAATAATAATAACTGTATAATATGGATTGGAGTAAGTGTGTGATATAATAGGAAACTAATCAGGTGTTGTGTGTTTCTAGTTATGTTTCAGTACTCACTACTCTTTATGTGAGGAAGTAGTTTCTGACATTCGACCTGGAATTCTAATAGTCAGGCTGAAGCTGTGGCGCTTCATTATATATTTACTATTGAATGTGAATGGATTTTGTAAAAAAATGCAACTTTTTTATAAAAATGGTTGTATGTTGTAATTATGTGTACTGCAGTACTTGTGTGTTATGTTAATAAGGCAATGTAGTAGGTTGTGAAGTGTGATTACACACATGATAGACAAGTGTTTTGTTGTAATTGTGTGACTGCTAATGTGGATGTTCCTGGGGTGGGCGAAAAACCATATGCTGATTGTCTAAGTTGTAAAATTTACACAAATGTAAGTTTTGTGACATTTGATTTATATTATTTAATTATATGTCACTGACTAGGTGCAAATGGAAAATTCCTACCCGACCCCTCAATTGAGGTGATCATAAATATTGTCAGGAACAGGTATGCAGTTTGTTGTGATCAGCAACAGTGCCTGATTTACATTTGTCAATATTTTTTACATACGGTAGAATTACTTATGTGACAAGTAAAAAAAATATAATATTTTTACATGAACAAATGACATATTATCAATTCTTACATTGGCTTCTATGTAAATTCTTAACTTGTAAATACTAAAACTGTCATGGAATGCATTTTTTACCAAACTTATGGTTAATTAAATGTAGTTACTATAGTGCTGAATAATATCTAAAACATTCACTTGTACTTCAGTGCTACACTAGTATTTTTAGTACAGGTATCAAACTAGTTATTAACAATGTACACTTGAATAGAAATGTTTATATTATGTACAAGTAATTGCAAACACATGTAAAAGTCAGTAAATGAGATTCTGCAATTGCTTCTTATTTACAGTTATGTAATTCAGCTTCTTGCATTATCAATAAAGGTAGTTATTTTTACATATGTACAATACTAGTATTACGCATGAAAGCATTATAGTTCTACACTGTTGCATGGTGACCAGATGATGTTCTCTATATGTCAAGAGTCAATAGACAAATTGAAGTGTTGATAGACAACCTGTGACAGAGTGGAATGTTTGCTGAATGTTATAAGGGTAGCTCAGTTATCTACGATAACTGAGAAGTTCTCTTTGTTTGCAAAGAGTAAGAGCTTATAAGTCATATCAATTTGTTGTTATATATGAGTTGATACATGGATTTTTAAAGAGATGTACAGAGGAGGAGAGTAGTAAGTCCTCAGTTTTCAGATGTACAATCTTTGATAGACATGTAATCATGGTTTCTCTAGTGACTGTGAATATTGTTGGCACGATTGAAGCCACTACAACAATTTTCATGTAGTCACTGAGTCCACCAAGATCTAACATGTTACAGTGTATGTAATGTCTGTATTAGAATACCATCTTGTTGAAACTGTATTGTTTATTTAGAGTCGTACATTATACAACATTGTAATGAGGCATGCATATTTTTTGGGACAAAGTAGTCATTTTAAAATGCAACATGTTTTTTCCTATTCTTCTGAGATATGAAGGTTGTCATAATTCTTCAATATTAGAAGATATGCATTTTTCAAGTGCCGTGGCAGTCTCTGTTTAAAAGTCGTTGTTGAATCGTCACACTCTAACCATCCAGTTCTGCACCTTAGTAACGAGGTGAAATGGCCAGAATGCATGGATTGACCATGGTGATAGATTATACTGTGAGTGTCAAACACTGATTGGTTGAAGACTATTCTACTAGCTGTGTAATCTGTGATAGGAGTATCAACTCTGAGCCCATTGGGGTAAAATCTGTGCAACATAAGCAACAGATATTGAGATGAACTCCTTAGACGTATGGACTGAGTGCATCGGCCTCCGCACCTTCCACAGGCATGACTACATTCAGCATTAGTGAATAGCTGTCGAAATTTGACACTTTTGGCTTCAGGAACAAAGAGAGTTATCCACAGCATGTCTTGTGTGGTTTCACGCTGTGAATTGCCACATGAAACACATACATATTTTGTAACATATGTTACTGTGAAGTACTGCCGCATTGGGGTGCCATCTTCATCCAGAATGTTTATGACAGCCATCATAAACTCAGTAGTGTCTTGCTGTATGTCTGCAGCAAATGTACTACATCCAGCATATGTAGATAACACCTGTCGTAGTGGTGTTAGTCAGTGTACATTGTTAGAGTGGTCAGAAGTCATGTTGATAATCTGCTTCAAAGCATTTGATAGGGGATTGTCTTGTGAAGCAGATATTGCCTGCACAAAGTGCCGCATGTGTAGAAAAACTTGCATAGCTGAGTTAGCATAGCAGTTTACTCTACTGCTGTTGTCAAAGAATGGTACAGCAGCTACACCAACTGATTTCTGATGAATTGCTGGTTGTGAATGTTTACTTGAAGTTGTGGCCTTTGCTGAACTCTTTTTTGTTGAATCACTTTGGGAAGCTTGCTGCTGTTTGTTGCTCCCTCTAGCTGTGACTGAACTGTGCGAGACAGACAGATATGTAGGCAGTGGTATTAAAGACATTTGTGGCTGATGTAGAGTACGTAATCTGTTGTACTCAAGAATACATCGCTTGTCAGCTCGTATTTTCTGAGGTGCTATACTAATGATGTGCAATCCAGAAAGACTTCGTACATGTGAAAGTGCAACGTAGCTCATGCCATCCTTGAAAATGTCTGTACCTATGTCTACCATTGCTGAATCCAAACTCAATCCCAGAGATTTGTGAATGGAGACAGCATATGCAACACATAATGGAAACTGTTTCCTGTTTACGTAGATATCCTTAAAAACCTGAAATTTTATGCAGGTTCGATCTATGTGTACAGAGTGTTCCATGTTGTCAAACTGCACTACAAGTGTCTCAATATATGTCTTCTGGACATTATAGACAAAGTCAGTGATGTTTCCCATGGCACCGTTTACCATACCTTGTTCTACATCTAGATTACGTCGCAGCATGATACGTGCATTCTTACAAACTGTGAGAACAGCTTCTAGGCCAGCTGTTCGTGAAACATCTGACTTCAGTTCACTTAGTCGTTCAGTCATCTTTGCTACTAGCTTTCAATTAAGAATAACGCCATCAACTGTATCAATTGCATGCAGAGTTAGAATCTCTGGTTCTCTTTGTAGCATTAGATTGTTGAATTCAGTGCATTTCTTTAGTAGAGGCATAAGACACACTATGTGTCTGGCAGTAGATATATATCGCTGAAGACATTACATGCTGTTTCTATGCATGTACTATGTACTGTGATTTTTCGATCATTTAACATACAAACATGTTCTGGTGATAGAGAACCTGTGCGAGCTTCATCTAAAAGTGATTTGTAAGCTAGATCACCACTTTGGCGCATGTTCTCAGACAACTCAACATAGATAAATAATTCCCATATGTTATAGCCTGCAATGCAACTGAGGATATTCTTAGCTTGCTTGGCAGTCAGAGTTGTGAATACATGCTCTGCATTGACTGGTGCAAGTTGTAAAAGGTCTCCCAACACAAGTATACTTTTGCCACCAAATGGCACTCCATCGTCAGTACCTAAGATCTGCTGTAGACGTAGATGAATACAGGCAAACATGACATTGGAGACCATGCTGATTTCATCAACAATGAGTAACTGCATCTTTGTGAACATGGAGCGGAGCTGAGATGCAACCTCGAATGACAGTTTCGATACTCTCCAGTTCTCCATGTTCGACTGGCAACATAAAGAGATGGTGTAATGTTACTCCACCAATGTTGTATGCTGCTAGTCCTGTGGGAGCAGTCACAGCAACAGACATTGAAGAGCCTGTCACACTGCATTTCTGCAGTGATGGCTTCAATCAGGAAACTCTTTCCTGTGACAGCTGAACCACTAACAAACATTAGTAGTGGCTTGTACTGAGTGCGGTCACATTGTTTTGTTTCATGTAGTATACCATGTTGTACAGCTTCAACCACTTGGGAGTGAACTGTATGCTGCAGCTGATTTAGTCTTTCTCTTACGTCAGCTGGGTTGACCATAGAGTGTGTGCCATGTTGCATGGCTGTCTCAGTTTCTGATATTAACACTTCTGGGGCATTTAAGGGCAGAGGGTCACCTAGAACACCTTGTCCTTCTGGATCAAGGTTGTCTTGTGAACTAACTGGAGTGTCTTCCTGAAGTTGCTTCTCTGCCTGCTCGAGCTGTTCTTTCTCAGCTTTTAGTCTTTGTATATATGTTTGTGAGTACTCAGTTTGTAAATTCTCGTAAGTGAGATTGAACTGTTCTTCGAATGTGTCAGAGTCACCTTTTAATTCAGACTCACTCCTCCAGGGTCTAAATAGGAATAGGAGAGCAAAGTAGTAATGTTCTGTGCTCTCTGATGTGCCTAGATACGGTTGCAGTGATCTCTAAGCCATGGCTTGTTCCTCTTCACAAGACAGCCATCTAGTCCATTGACCTTTGTAAATGTGTCGTGTAGGTCAGGTGCTGCTCCTGTCTTGTAGTCATACCCTTCACCTCAAACAGACACATATCATTCATCTCGTTGTGTCTACGTGGGTAGTATGTGTCTATCAGGTTATTCTTCAAGATATGTTTTGAAGAAGGTGTTAATGACAGAGCTCCTCAATTTCGGCATGAGGAATCAGTACACGCTTCCGTTTCTCTTTGTAGTTTACACTGAGGAAACGTACAGCGTCAGACTTCCCGTACAGATGTGTACCCATTAACCGGTCACTGGCTTCGTAAGCTCCACATTCTCTGTGTGAAAGAGTCTTCAAACCCAATGACCACAGCTGAGATGTCAGGCTTTTGCTTGAAGTGGCAATATCTTCCCAAAGATCTTGCAAGCTAGTCTGTTCATGTTTGGTTATGTACGAAGTGACGTACCAAACCAGGGCCAGTGAGTTGTCAGCCACAAACTGAACATCTATGTTTGCTTGCCACATTAGGAGAAGAGTTGGGTTGTAGTCATTGATGTACACCTCTTTTTCATGCCTGGGTAACTCGTATACCCTCTTGGTTGATTTTGCCTTCAAGTGGTGTAGCATTGCTGAGAAAAGGTCATTCATGGCACCATTCTGACAAACTCGTCTAGGAAATCCAAAGCGACATCATGTGTACCAATTAGATTTGTTCTTTACTGCTCGCTGGCAATATTTTGCGCAAATATGTCGCTGGAACTTTTGAACCAACTTCCATAGTGTAGGACTGTCATACTTGTCTGGAATGTGACAAGTGATATATTTTTTGATGAATGATAGCACTTCTGCTGCTTCATGTTCACCAATGTGTGGTGCATCCTTGATCCACAATAACATATGGATATGAGGGGCACCTCATGCTTGATATTCTGTCCTCCAAAAGTAGTGTTCTACAATACCTAGAGGAGGATTGTCCTTTGACAAGATGAAAGTGAGAATGTCATGGAACCGCTTGTGAAAATGTCTTGTGACAGATACAGGATCAAGTGAACACATTTCTCCGACAGTCATTGATGAGATGCCTTCGACATCGGAATTTGCCCACTTCAACAGTTCAATGAGTTCGTCCCAGGCATATTCAGCACAACTAAGTGTGACAAACCATGTGGCTGCACCATACTCTCATAGCATTGTCATCACTTCCGAGTGTCTGCGATACCAGTATTCTTTGGTGCCACATAGACTTGAAAGTATGGAAGACAGATTCACTTGCACATTTTCATCTTTCTGCTTTAATTTCTCTAGAAATTGAGCAGCTGTAATTCCATCTAGTGGACTTGTTAGATGAATGGTATGTGCTATAGATGCAGACAGAATGCTAAGCTCACTTTCCCAGAGCAGATGGAACAGGTACTGTATGTTACGTCTGAATTTGCCATCTTTGCTCAGGACACGGCTAGTGCGGTACTCAGCACCCTGTACCCGAACTTCTCTTTCATCTAGGCGTCCGCCTCACCCTTTTGGAAATAGATCTGGGAAGCAGCGTGCTTCTAGTGTTGCCTCCCAAATGCTGACAGGCTCACCTTCCACCTGCTTCATTTGATAGAGATCAATGTTGTCTCCCATGTAGTGGGTGAATTGTGTACTGTTCATACACATTGTCACTTGTCTGTGTACTGACCTTCTCAATGATTGGCTTACTTTTTTCTAATAGATAATGTTGCACAGAGAGACTGGCCATCTGATCTATGTCAAGGTCTATATAAAAGGAATTGTTCCCCTTTAAATAAGCCAGAGCAAGCTTTACCTTTTGCACATTGACAACATCTTGCCAGATGACCTTGACCTTGTAGGCACACCATTTACAAGAATGACCAAGCTATTTTCTGTTGAGATTGCTTGAACATTTTCCTGTAGAGGAAGTGGTAGATACATCACAGAACCCTTTAGAGATCTAACAAGCTCTTTCTGTGGAATCTTCCGTGTCTTTGTGTTCAGACGTAGAATCGTTTGGAATGGTTTCATTGTCTGAATTAGAATACGTTCAAACATATTCAATGTTGAAATCTCACTTGGTGTAACATCTGTTTCCATGTTGTTTAGCACTGACCTTGCTGGCAAAGTGTTGCACTTCAGTTTTGAAAAACAGTGTTTGCATAGCACTATGGTGTCTTGTGGATGAAAGTCAGATTTCAGCAGCAAGAATGCTGCGAAGCGGAACCACATGTCATTGTATGGTGACCAGGTTTCTAGGTTGACTGTGACAGTTTGTTTCATGTAGCACAAACGGTTGCATGACACACATACAGAATCAAACTTCTGAGACTTTGCAACCTCAAACTTAGCAATTTCCTTCCCGTACTGTTTCAGAATGTCATTTTCTAACACTGAAACAGATTTTTCTGTTGAAGTGTAACACTGGAAATTAGTTGTTTCTGGTCCAGAAGGAATGTGTTGCAGTTTTTTTAGGAAAGTGATGGCACCCTGCATGTCACCTGACTGCAATAAGTCATTTAAACAAGTGTACTGATGTACAGCTCGCTGTACTTCATATACTCTGTAGACAAAGTTTCGCATGCCTGTTTGATGCACTGCAAGCATCCGCATGTTGTGAAAAAAACTATCACAAACACCAGTATCGAGACATGCAAGTGAGTGACCCATGAGTCCAGTATGTGGCCGGATTTCACAATGGTCAATTTCTGTAAATAGTTTATGTCTCTCTTTGCGATCTGTTATTATGAATAGGTTAATAAAGTGTTCTACTTTTTGAAATGATGATTGCCTATGGTTGCAGGTAGCATCACATGACCATGTAAGGCAGTGCCGTTTATTGAAGAGTGTGGTTGGACCACAGTCATCATCATTATCCAATTGATTGTCATCAGAGATACTGAGGACATTTTTTAGTTTGGCGGACTCATCAATACTGAAGGTTTGTTCTTTCGTAAAGTCATGATAAGACTCTTCCCAGAAATATGCTTCTGAGTGCTGTGTGTGCAGCCACTGTCCTGTGAAGACATGGCAGAAGTTGTCAACAGTCAAACAAGGATACTGTTGAAGCCTTTTTTTTAATGGCATATACAAGTTTCCTGAATTGTTCAAGTACATGACACATCTTACGCCACAATCGTTGTAGTACAAACAGTGCTCTGTTGACAAAAGTCCGTACTTTCAGACGTAAATTCATCAGAGAAAGGTGACTCTTGCTCTTTTTGCGGGTGTGCTGTAGCACAGCAGCGATAAGTCTTTCGATCTTAGCTTTACTTGCTAGTGATCGGAAATACTTTCTCTTTCTGAGTTGTAAGTCACAATTTTTTATTTTACGGTGTTGTTTTGAGTGTATGTTGATGGTTACACTCAAAATAGTTGTGTTTCGTCTCAGAGATCGACACATTTCTGATGCTATACATTTTTGCTTTTTTCTTATGGATTTTTGTTTCTTTGTGCAGTGACTTGATGTAGGGGTCACTGTTGCAGTAAAGGTCTGTCAATGTTCATTTTTTTGGGTGCCTTTACTGTTTTGTTTGTTGCCCTTATACAACAGTGTAGTACTATCATACCGCTCTCTTTTTGAGACACATCTACGTCTGTATTTAGTTGGCATTTTTGGGTATTATGGTTGACAGTGACAGTAAGCAATCTTACAGAAGTATCAGGCACCAGTATGAGAGAGAAAAAAAAAGTTTTAGAATAGGCTTCAGTAAATTTCTTATAACACTGTGTATTAATAGAATAGTACGCTAAGAATGTTAACAATTTGGTAAAAACATAACTAAATGATAGTTGTTATGAATGTGCATTGCGCAGCTGCTACGTAATATCAGAAATTTGTTCATTCTCAATATTTTAGTGACATTTAAAAGATTTTTCTTCATATGTGTTCTTATGATTACGATAGTTGTGATTTTTTACCTGTGTACGAACATGTGTTTTCTACCATGTAGCGTGTCATGGGATAGTCAGTATGATGATTTACTATATGGTAGAGCAAAAACTTGAGAGTGATAGTGTGCATTACCAAATCTGTAATGATTAGTATGTTTACAATTAGGGGGAGGACATGCCACTATTACTGTTGTGTGAGTGTGTGTACCACAGTTGGTAGGTATGCTTGCATGTTAGCGAAATTTCAATATCGTTGCTGCATTTTAGCAACATTGTGTTTTTTGTACTCCTGTGTATCGCCATTGGAGCTGTAATTTTTCACACCATGGGAAAAAATGTTTTCCTGTACATGTACTGTGCAAGGATGCAGTTCATTGACGAAATAACTGTGTGGGGCACAGTCACAAAATTACCATGGCTGTGTTTGTGAACAGATAACTTAAACTGAATATGTTGAAAAATTTGTGTGAGAATTCTGAAATATTTCTGATTTACAAGCTTGCGCAGTGCAGTTCACATGTACACTAGTAAGTTTGTGTTTTGTCATACTTCTCAGTTGAGAATTTACTATTTTGATTTCAACCCACAACATTGTGAATAGTGCAGATTTCATTTGTCACATCTTAACAATAGTGTGCTTTTGCTTATGTGCTGCGTTTTGGATGAGTTAATGTGAGAAATGACTATATGGTAGAAATGTTTAAACATAAGAGTGCAACTGTTATGAGCAGAGGTCTTAAAATGGATATAGGAGGACATCTGAGTGTGAAAATTACAACAAATTAGTGTTTTACAAGTCTGCGTTGCACAGTTGTTATGCATGCTTGGAACATTGTACATCTAAAATATCTGCACTGCACTAAGTTTGAAGCAGCTATGCAGCAGATTATGTGTTTAAAATTGAAAATTTAGCTATTTTTCCATAGAATCTGAAATTGTGTCAATATATAGACAGTCTTGGAAAATTACTTTCGTGAGCACTAAAGTTTCGAAAAAAATACTTTCGTGCATTCGAAAGTGTCACAAATTTTACTTTCTTGCATTTGACATTGTGGTCAAAAGTACTGTCGAACTTCGACACTCTCGCAAATTTTACTTTCGTGCTATTGAAAGTGTCGCAAATGTACTTTCGTGCATTCGACAGTAAAGTTAATGTAACACTTGGGAGTGGCTGAAACATTCATTATCAAATAATTAAACAGTCTGTTTGAGTGACAGCTAGCTCTACCAATGAAATTTAAGATTTTGTCAGGCCACTTCTGAGAACGAATCAGAGATGGACAACACTGAAGAAGAAGTAAACAGGATCCATTTTGAATATTGCAGAGAAAAAGCAGTTTGAAACTGTAAGTACAGTCTATCTTCACATGATATTTTCTAGTATTAAAAAAACTTATTAGAACATGTACATACTATCAATCAAAACTTTTTCTGTTTAATCTCATAATGTTAATTGTTATTGTGTAGCATGCTATATTCTTAAGAGAAAATAGTTTAAAGTGAGAAAGCATTTTAGTACTAACTTGTACAGATACAGCTGCAAATGGAGGAGATAGGAAGGTGCACGTGGAGTTGTATGACAAAATGGAACCAATCAGACTTGTTTCTCATGTTGTAATTGTTTAATTCTGCCTATGAAAAGGATGCATTTTTTGCAGTTCTCAGTGGTTTCAGATTTTTGCAGGAACATAGTCTAGTAATACTGAATGCATGAGTTACATTGGTTGATGTAGCCAGAGCAGGAGGGAATGTTTTTTTTTTTATTTGTGTGTTTTGTCTGAATGCACTGAAGCTAGCTTGAAATAAGGAGGGAAAATATCAGTTTGATTTTCAGTGCTGTCTGGTCACTGCAGGCTGAACAGTCCATTTCTTAGTAACTCTCTGTACAGTTCTGAGTTTAAAAACTTAGAATGGCAAAAAATAGCAAAAGGATTTTGTGGATAGTTGGAAGCAGTTACATTAGACGAGCAGCTGAGTTTGCAGTTCATAGTGATTTTGGGAGGGACCTGCAGCTCCCAAATTGCTATGTAAGATGGTTTGGCCGTGGTGGCATGAGATGGGAACATCTTATGCCAATCGTTCTCAGACTTTGTCACAGTGAGCCTCCCCAAATCCATGGAAAAGATTTTGAGCCTCCCCCAAAAATTGAAATAATCTTGGTCCTTCCAAAAGAAAAATAACATACTATACTTTGCGCAGTACACCGTGAATAAATTGAAACCCCTTTGAGTACTTGGCTCGCATTCAGTTCTTTGTCTTATTCTGACATGAAACCTTTGAAAAAGAGCTCTTGTGCTCAAAGGTGTTATCTGAATAACAAATAAATAAAAAAAACAAATATTATCATTCAGCTTATTGTAACCCCCCCAGCCAACCTATGTACTCTGTTTTTTTAATTCTTGAATCATTGTTACCCCTTGTTGCAGTACCTTCATGGGTCAGACTACTTTCCCTGTTTCCTCTCTATATGAAATAACCTTCCTACATACTTTGCCTCTCCCCCTCCTTCCCTGCTCCTACGCAACTTCTCAGGGATTCCTTTGCTCCTTCCTGCTATTGCTCTTAGCACTTCTATGCTCAACCCTTGAATTTGGGCTGTTCTGCCATCAGGCTATAAATTGATTAATTACCAGCACTCATTATTAGTTTATTGTTCATATTTGTTTGCACTGTTGTTCATTGTGTATTTCTCGATTGTTTTGCAGTTACCTTTTGAAATGTATTCACTCCCTACCCTTCCCCAGGTACACCTGAAATGAGCCTTAGCTCATTCACCTTCCCTTGTCACCTATTAGTAAATAAATACATAAAATTCACCTACTATTATCCTCTTTCAGTTTGCATCATCTCTTCACACAAAATATATAACACTCAAAATTTAAATACAGTACTTTTTCAGACTTGCTTGAGCCTCCCTTGGAACAGGTTGGGGCCTCCGCAGGGAGGCTGGCCTCACCATTTGAGAACCCCTGTCTTATGCCAACCATGCATAGACTTTTGAGAACTCACTCTCCTCCTGATATACTGCTAATACATCTTGGAGGCAATGATTTGGGCTCAAAACGCTGGGTAGATTTAGTTGCAGAGGCAAAATTGGACCTTGCTTCTATTATGTCTATGTTGCCTGCCTGTATTATCATCTTTTCAGATATTACAGAGCGTAGAGTCTGGCAAGCAGACTATCATATGTATCTGATTGACAGAGCTTGCAGAAAAGTAAATGTACAGATTACTGCTTTTCTACGCATGCATGGAATTCACACTATACGTCACCCCGTAATAAAATACTGTAATGATTGGCTATTCCTACCAGATGGTGTACATTTCTCACATGCTGGCAATTGCCATTTCCTGGGAGACCTTCGAGATGCAATCCTCAAAGTCCTCTAAGAATGTCAGACTGTTTAATCAAATATCAAAGTGCTATCAAAGGTTCTTTTCAGAACCAAAATATCTTGGTCAAAAAATAGAGCTGCTTCATAGATCACACCAGTTGTGTAGTGCTCCCCCCAAGATATCTTTGTGATAATGAATTTTAAAACTAGCTGTTTTAGATAACAAAATACTGCTGTTAGTACAGTGCAGACTTCCCTTTCATTTTATAATGGTTTAACTTTTTAAAATTTATCACTTGTGAGTGTGCTCACTATACTTGGTTGCCTGATTGGCTGCGGTTACAGTTGAAGTACATCACAAGTCTTTTTTAATACATCAAACTTAGAATTATGTAAAGCAGTTGTGGTTCCATGGTGTGCCATGGCTATATTTTTTTAAAGGTAAATCATGGTTGGTGAGAAAGGGTGATGACGAGATACAGTACTGGTGTGCTTTTGGTGGAGAGCCACACTTGGTTGGTACCATGTTGATCTGTATAATAATACTTCTCCACTGTGTTTTGTTTTTTTTTTTTCCTTTGCAGGTGGCCCTCAATAGTGTGTGATGCAATAATGGGTTTTGTTTGTAGATATTTGTGGTATGATGTCATAAATATTAGGATGTGTAAAGTGTGCATAGAAGTGTTACTATGCAAAAAATATAATCTCTGTTTTAAAAAAAATGTCATTCGATGTAAAGTGGTACAGCATGAGTTACTGATGATTGCATATGTGATATACTGACAGTGTATTTGTGTATGCCTGTAAATATTTATAATAACTGCAAAATTTATAAGATACAGTGTTCTGTATTTTGCGTGTGAAATTTAATAGAAGAAAAAGTTTAACATGTCATGCAACATGGCAGTAATTTAGTATTTTTTTTTGCAGAGAAATGAGACTGTGGAATTTGAGAGGTGGTGGCGCTGCTCAAGGCAGTTCAGGCGCGTGGAAGTGCACGTATACTAATGAGTAGCACTAACAGAAAGTTGGACAGTATGTGGAGGTGCATACATACCTATCTATATGTCATACTCAAAGTTAGGAATAAGAGTGCACTGCAGTGCAAACGAAAGTGGAAGCTGTTGCGGCAGCGGTTTTATCAGCTGAAGCAGAGGGCGGAGATACCGACTCAAGACACGTGCTGGTACTACCTCGGCTATGAGCTTTGGGAGGCAGCCGGAAAGCCAAATGCTGGGGATCGTCTTCCACATCGTAAGTAAAGTGATGATATTTCCATAACAATAATATTTAGATATTTAGTACTGTGCATGCAAATTGAGACATCATGCATTCATGGTACTAATGGGTGATCACTATACATTTATGGTAGCATGTCAATTTTGTTCTGACAATTGCAAGTGAAGTGCAGCTGGTGGTGTGTAAAGTGTCCATGGTACAGATTCATGTATACTGTTGTTTTGTATGAAGGCATCTGTACATCACATTGGGCACAGTCTAACATAGAATGTTGCCATGGAACACTACCTTATGTGTCCTGCACTGCTGTTTAATGGCAGATTTCTTCAACATAGTCACATAGTTAAGTAATTTTCCCGGTGTTTTAGTGATCCGGAATCCCCCCAAGCATTATCTCAAACTGTCAGTAGTTGTGTAATGACAGTAATATGTGGTGTTGTACTATTCTCAACCTGCTAGAAATGTGAAGACTATGTTCCTGTTCACATACTAGGTACATTGCTGGTGACAAGGTCAGCCATCTTCTCCCAACCACAGGTGGCTTATTAGTCAAATTAACCAGTCTGGGAGTGGGTCCCAGGGTGGTAGCCTGGGTAAAACATTGGCTGGACAACAGGACACAGAAGGTAATTGTAAATGGAGCCCACTCTGAAGAAAGGGCGGTTATTAGTGGGGTACTGCAGGGTTCAGCATTGGGCCCAGTCCTTTTTAATGTCTTCATCAGTGGCATTGCAGAGGGACTGGAAGGAAAGGTATGCCTTTTTGCAGATGACACAAAGATCTGCAACAGGGTTGATTCACAAGGAGGCGTGGAAAGGATGAAAAGGGACTTGGCAAGGTTGGAGGAATGGTCAGACGTATGGCAGCTAGGATTCAATGCAAAAAAAAGTGCAAAATAATGCAGCTGGGAAAGAAGAACCGAGGAGAAGAATACACAATGCGTGGGGAGGTAGTAACAACAACAAAACAGGAAAGGGACCTGGGGGTAATCATATCAGATGACCTTAAGGTTAGCAAGCAATGTGAGAAGGCAGTAGGGATGGCTGGGGGTATAGTGCGATGTATAGGGAGAGGCATCAGCAGCAGAAAACAGGAAGTTGTTATCCCTCTGTACAGACAGTTGGTGAGACCCCATCTGGAATACTGTGTCCAGTTCTGGAGACCCCATCTGCACAAGGACATAGACAGGATAGAGGCAGTCCAGAGGAGGGCAACTAAAATGGTGCAGGGTCTGCAAGAGAAGCCGTATGAGGAGAGACTAAATGAGCTTAATATGTATACCCTTGAGGAAAGAAGGGAGAGGGGGGACATGATAGAAACTTTCAAGTATCTCAAGGGAATCAACAAAGTCCAAGAGGGTAGCATCTTTCAGAAAAAGAGACTTGCAAGAACAAGGGTACACAATTTAAACATAGAAGGAGGGCGGTTCAGGGACAATGTGAGGAAGTATTATTTCACAGAAAGGTAGTGGATGCATGGAACAACCTTACTGAGGAAGTTGTGGAGTCTAAAACTGTGGGAGAATTCAAGAATGCATGGGACAGACATAAGGCAATTCTTGTGGGGGCAGGTAGATATAGGCTGTTGGTTAAATAGGATCTGCGCCTATCCTGTAGGTAGGGAAATGGGCAGACTAGATGGGCCTAGTGGTCCTTATCTGCCGTCAAAGTCTATGTTTCTATGTAGGTGGAAGGAACAGAATGATTTTAGTTTTTCTTTACTTCACTAATATTTTTTAAGGTTACAAATATTAAACAAAACAAAGAACCATTTTATAAGTGCACTGAGACACTCAGGGTGTTTATGTTGAAGAGCTATTACTGCACTTACAGGGCATGAAGCCACTCGGCAGGGTGTCATACTTTACTATGCCCGGGCGTGCAGTAATATCTGTTCAACACACACCCTGTCATGTATTATTGATTACTTGTCCTCATAGTTTTAAGTGTTGTTACCTATGTTGTTGTTCATGTTACATTACAGTTCTGTTACTTTACTGATCTGGAGTCTATCAATCTCCATGTCTAATTCAGATTTTTAGTCTGGTTCTATTTTGGAATTATGTCATTTAGTCTGTGTATCGTAACTGCACAATGCTTGATCAAGCGGCGTGTTCGGTAACAGATATATGTCAATAATTAATAAAAAACTTGATTAAACAACTGATTATTTGAATGAGACAATAACAAATTCTCCTTTTTATGTTAATTACACAGGTCATCAGAGACGCCCCCCAGTAGTTGCCGAGGTAGTCCCAGCACAGACAGAAGCTGTGGAGGCTGTGGACTCTGACTCAGACAGTGTTATCTTTGTGGAGTCAGACGGTAAGAAGACACTTGTATTGAAAATGTTCAGTACTTCATATGAGTATTTGTTGTGTATGATATTAGTAAAACTCTTTTAACTATGGGGAAACAGAGAGTGAACAGTTTTCTCTTGGTCTATAATGACCACTATTGATCTGAGAAAGTGCTACTGTTGTACTGTTGTGTATGGTACACAACAGAACAGGCAGTAGAGTAGCAGCGTAGTAGTGCTGTGTTAGAACAACAGTGAGTATGGTCAGTCGGAGACTTGTAATGACAGTAGAAAACACAGTGCAAACAGTTATGCAGCTCTTCACCGACAGTGCAGACCTCTGTAATGTTGTTTTGTGTCAGACATCTGGTGTAGCTGTGTAGTGGTATGGTCACAGTGACATATACATGTGCAACTTTTCTGCGCAACATGTGTAACACACTGATGCATTGCAGTGTGATATTCAAAAAGGTACTATGCAGTACACAACATCTGTTAAGCTGCAGATGAGCTTTTGGATGATGACCTTGATGACTATATGGGAGATGAGCATTTTTTTTGCATGTCCTATTAAGAAACCAAAACATTTTTCCCCAGTAATAAATATATTCTTTACAATTATTTTTTAACTTTATATATAACAACGAGCCATTGTATGATAGCAATAATGCCCTTCAGGGTGTGTGTCATTTTGCATTACGTCACCAGTCAGTTGTTGGACACAGTCGGCCTGTGGCAGCTGTACCCAACCACCTGAGGCGTCACGTTATTCCAGTATGACACACACCCTGTGAGTCATTACTGTTTAATTGTTACATATAGTTGGATGTTAGTATAACTGAATATGACTTGTATGTAATACAATAAAAATTGTGTTAGATATTGAAATATTTTACTTATGATATCTAAATAAGGTTGTGATATTTTTTCTAGTGACTACAGCAGTTGTAAGCAGACCAGTGGTGCAGGTGAAGCAGGAGGAGACTGGTGGTGAAGAACGTAAGTATTACATCACTAGTAGACAGTCACAATGTTATGATAAGTATATTTTTAGAACAAGTTAATTCTAATGTAGAATGGGAATAGAACTGTAGTATAAATACTGTAATCTCATTTGCTACGTGGTACACCTGTCCCACTCTAAAGCTGAATCACAGCATAGGAAGCGGAAACAGACAGCTGTTTGTGTTAAATTTATCCGTGCACTGACTTTGCAAAATGTCAATTACATATTGAACCCTGCTAAGGTGCTGTGTGGTGCAGTTAAATACAAAATAGAAACAAACTTCAGTTACAAAGTCTTAACACTTCACAAAGTAAGCTGCCAGACAGCGTTTGAGCTAGCAATTTCTGTAAATCACTATCAAACCCATCTTAGTCAATATGTCTTTATATGTTTGTTAGTTGCATATACACCGCATTACAAAAATTTATTATATTAGTGTAAACAAAAAATGAATAACACATTTGCATTGACAGATAAAAAACATTACAAGAGCACACTCGAACAAATGCAGCACAACAGAACACAATTATGGTTGGAATGTGCTCTTATCACCTTTCGGCATGTGAGTGGCTGTTCACTCACAACCAGGAATGTAAAAAAATGCACTATCATTGACAATTATGAAGTTAGAATAGTGATCCTCGGTAGCAGGGTGGTCTATTAATTTGGGGAGTATTTTATTCCAGTGGAACAGTAACCACACTAATATTTAATAAAAGAAGTGTAAGAAATGTGTTGTTTATTACTTAGCATGTGTGCAAAAAAGAGGTCATTGTAGAATTGCTATATGTCACTTCAGCATGTTGCTGATGACAGCATTCAGCTACATCTGGTGTATTTAGTATATTGACCTCTGCCTCATGGGCAAAGAACATCTGAGTATGTGGGTAAATGTTGGCATCAGCAATACCCTTTCATGGTATATGGTGTGAGTATACAGTAAGTGAATGAAGAATGATTATAAGTTTCACTATGTTCTTTATGATTAGTATTATGTCAGGGTTAGAGATCAGTATGCAGTCTATGATGCATACCACAAAGTGGTAAATACATATTTACATTTGCACTCTTTGATAGTGACTGATTGATTTGTTATAGTAAAACAAAGGTAAGATTTTTAGAGAGATAGCCTATGGCCCACATATTCAAACTATGGTATTCTCTTGCAGAAGCCACTGTGTCCCCCAGAATAGTTGTGCAGGGGTGTTGCCAGGGCAATATTAAATAGAGTTACGGTATCTCACAGCTTCTTTCAAAATCGAACCCTAGTCACACCCACAGTGCATGGTGCAGTGGAACTGCACCAGTGTAAGTGTTCAGAGTGGAGAATTGAGATGCGGTGCTGCAACTTCCATTCTGCCATGTGGAGCACCTACAATATTGAAAGGTTGACAGGCATATGAGGACATAATTAACGCAATGTACATGGGGGCTATCTGCATCTAATTACGGCGTCATATGGATGTGATAAGCATGGAGCTGTGCTGATTACTGACAGCTTGCATGTGGTGCCATGCAAGGCAGCAGGCATTGGACACCGATCTGCCCTGCAGACTGATTGTGCCCATTATAGTATTATCCCTCCCGGAGCCTGATCGTGGCCAGCACAGTATTTGCCCCGCCCAGCAGACCAATTCTGGACATAATGTAAGACACGCCAGCCGCCCCACCAGTAGGATGATCACGGCCAGAATGTAAAGGTACCCCCACCACTCGAGTAGTCCAATCGAGGGCATATTGTAAAGGTCTCCCCACAAAAGTAGTCCAATCATGGGTATAATATAAACATTCTGCCAGCCCCCCAAGTAGCGTGATTGTGGGCGCCATCCTCCCCTCACCTATCTCCAGAAATCCTGTTGATCTAGTGCCCCCCCACCGCTGTTGGCTATGGAACTGTACAACCGCGCTCCCCTCCATTAGCTGGTGTATGGCAGCAGCACATGTGTGGCACCCTGCTGCCCACTGACTGAGAGCTCAGTAGGGCAGCATGCCCATTGGTTCAGACCCTCAGCTAATGGGCATGCAGCTCATACTGTATAAGGTAATGCAGACATGTTTGAATGAATTTATATATTTATTCACATATCTGTACTGCATTGTACAGTATGGACTCCATGCCCATGGGCTCATGCTGTGAATGAATGGACATGAAGCCCTACTGAGGTTTCAGTCACTGAGTGGCATAGCAGCAGATGGGTGTGGTCCTGCTGCCTGGTGTCTGATGGGGTGGGGGCAAGGTGATGGTGCTGCATGGGTGGTAAGGGTGGTAGCCCACTATGTGACCAGGTATTGTGTACATGGGGGGGAGCATGCTGCCCACAGTTGGACTACTCGAGAGGTGGAGAATGTTTGCAATATGCCTGGAAGTGGGCTAGTTGGGTGGTGGGGGGCACCTTTAATATTATGACTACTATAGGGTAATTTGGAGGGTGGGTACTTTTATATTATGTATGCGATTGGATACTGGAGGGGACACTTAAGCCTGTGATTGGGGAATGGGGGGTGTCACCAGGTGTAGCAGGAACAAGTGGAGGACCACCCACAGCTGGAAGCTGCTGTATTGCACCTTGAGATGTGATGCCTGACCTGTGGGTCACCTTGACTTGTGCCTTTATTTTTGTGTTACTTTCTTCAGGTAAAGGTAGGGGTTGCACGTGCGTTACTTTGCACAGTTTCGCTGAATGTCAGGCTGTACAGTTTATGCATACACATGATGCCCCTTGTGTGGATGCATAACTTAATGATGCTTCCCAGTGCATTACGATTTGTGCAGGTGCAGTTTCCCATTTTTAATATTGAAGCTCGGTGCATCAACTCTGTTGCACCATACACAACTGTTTTCAATAGCTGAGCCTCTGCATATAATTCTAAGTAGTAGTTAGAACATTTAGTGTTGCTTTTTATTGTAATATGTAATCTTATGAAGAAAAACAAACATGTTTAATTGTATTGATTGTTTGCATATTGTGTTACTTAATATGTATACAGATCATGTCTTATTGAAAGACTTGGCGACACAAGTAGTAAGTCTGATTTTTTTTATCGTAAACATTACTTGTAAGATATCATGTTTACGATCAGTAGAAGACAGTTTTTTTATGTTTTTTGTAGATAGATACAGCACGAAAGTTATTGTAACTTGTTTCTATGTGACAGAAATTATTGTACAGAACATTTACTAATAGGTGCTGACTGACATTACAGTGGCAGTGTATACAACACACATCTAATATTAAGAACTTGTGTGTTACAAACAGTGGGCCAGTCATTCAAAAGGGTTGTGCCATGTGCAACACGTTTGAGCAGGTGCAAGTCCATACTTGCGCCATTCTGCGATATTCAGCAGGAGGCAGTTGTGTCACAGAAAACTGGCTGAGCAACAGCGCAATGCAAATGAATGCATCCACAACCGGAGGGGGAGGAACCATGCATAAACTGTGCAGCGATATTCAGCGGGCTGCACGAAGTTGTCAGGCGCAACCCCAACCTGCGTCTGCACAACTTTGAGCCAAAAAAAATTGCCTTAAGTCGAGGGCCCCCCACAGGTGAGCTGCTGTATTGCAGGGCGCAACACAGCAGGTGCTACCTGTGGGTGGTCCCCAGCTCAGTCCTTGGGATGGGGGGGATACTTACTGCCCATGATCGGGCATGGGATTGGAGGGGATACTATGCCCATGATCGGGCTGTGGGGGGGACACTATGCCCCCGATCGGGCTGTGGGGAGGGACACTATGCCCGCGAACTTCTGCAGGGTGCGTCAGTTCCCGAGGGCTGCTGCCTGGCAGGGCGCTAGGCGTAAGTCCTCAGGGATTGGCGCACCTACATGGTACTAGCATGCAAATTGGGCTATAATGACATGCAAATGGCCCCCTGCATCTTGCATGTATTATGGCCCCATTTGCATGCCAGCTTTTGAATATCGTGAATTTGCTCATGGCACAATGGTACTTGTACCACTGCAAGCTGACTGCTCCACTCTGTCACCTTGCACTTGCGCAAGTTCCACTGCGCCATGAACAGTGGCTATGGCTGGGGAGCGATATTCAAAGGAGTTGCTCAATACCGCAACTCCTTTGAATATTGCACAGGACACACCCCTGCACATCTATTTTGCACAGCGCAAGGAGTTGCGCCTTTGATAGGAGCAGTTTGAATATCCAGCCCAGTATGTCTACTTAAAAAATATGCAGGCAAAGAACATATCATTATTACATGAAACTCGAGAGAAAGCTAAATATTTTCAACTGCATATTAATGGATTTTCTTTTGTGTCTTTACAGAACAAGAGCATCAAGAGACATGCACTGTGCACTGCTGCTGTGTCCGCAGGCTAGAAAACAAAATAGACACCATCAAAGCAGAAACTGCTGCGCTCCGGGAGGGACAAGAAAAATTGTTGTCCCTCTTCGTAGCGCAGCAGGCAACAATTGTTACTGTTGGAGCCTGTGGACACAGCAGCAGGTAGCAGTGTAACAACTACCACACCTTCACCTGCACCACTCACACTAACTGTTGCTGAGACAGAGTGATAGCCTCCACAGCTTCAGAGGTATCTCCCCCTCGCTGATGCCGCAACAGCTTCCACTTTCGTTGCGCCTCCACATACTGTCCAACTTTCACCCTGGACTGCCTCGAGCAGCACTACACCTCTCTCCAGATTGGACACTGTGTTTTGTAAATAGTTTTACAGAGTGTAAATAATTATTAAGTTTTATTTCATTTATTCAGAATAATGAATATTTTTTTTCATTGTTGTTACAACACTTTGAAGACTCTGACATTTTTGTATTTTTATTTTCTGGTACAACTATTTATTTTCTATGAAAGACAGATTTATATTTTTTACAAATGTTTAATATTTGACATCATTTGTTTAATTTGAAAAATACAATATTTTCTTAACAAAAAATTGCCTCAGTTTCATTTTTGCTTTATGGGTAGTATCTATGGAACAGGTATGACAAACTATTGTTTTAAGAGATGTTAAAGAAAGGTGTTGAAGCTCAGATTGTATAGTTCAGTGAAAACTTACTTACAGCTTTATACCAATCTTTAAGTTCACATAGCTGTACAATTAAGCAATATGCTGGTCAATATTTATCATGTTTTTAAACATGTTAAGATTATTATAAAAACACATGACCACAACACATTATGTTAATGGTGAATTAGTAAGTACGTAAGTAGATTAACACTTGGGCAAACATTGTGGCATAATAGAATGCTAGAAGGCCATAATGTCAGTGTCAACAGAATTGTTGACCAATCATTGTCACATTTAAAAATAGTTACATTTCTTGTGCAGTGCAAGCTGAGGCACACATCAGAGTTGAACAAGTCTTTATTGTGAAATATAGACTATTTATTATCACTTGTTTTCAGAAAGGTTTCGTGACATGTAAATAGTTGTTTGAGCAGTATCTTAAAACTTAAGCAAGTGAAGTTCAAGATGAAAAAATATGGAGATCTTGAACTGTGCATCAGGAAAACATGGCAACAGATTCTATGTGTTATTACAGTAGTAGCAGTTACTGCTAAATGGCAGAATGTTAAAGAGGAGGCAAACATAGTTTTTCATGTGTCATTGCAACCCTAAACACATGTAATCACAAGCAGTAATAGTAATGCATAAGTAGATAGATACCCAACACAAAAATTTTATGTGGTCATTTGACAATCACAGTATTGATTTGTGTTACATTTCATTACTGTGGGTGTAAATGTGAGTTCTGTTTTTTGTAAGACTTACCATTGATGTGTTATACATGAAATCAAATGGTGTATTGACAGCATGGCAAGCCTGTGCAGTACCACTACTGTACACATAATGGTAATAAATTCCTGCTGGTGTGGTGCGTACAGTATGTGCTCTGTGAACAGTGCAATGATACACCTAATGATGTGATGTAAGTGGAAGGCCAGAAGGGTATGCAGTAGTAGCAGTGCATCCATGCAGGTAATGATCTGTTGATAGTGTAGATCTTGAAGATCCTGTGCCCCGCAGCACTACATCTATATGACAAATTACATGATGATACTGTATGGACTGATGTACATATACTGCCAGCATAGTATACATGCACCAAATTACATGATGAGATCATGGCAGGCAAAGGGTGAGTAGTACCACCATTGTATTGATACAGTAAATGATGTGATAGGATTGCACGGTTGTAGTGATTAGTTTCTATTTAGTAGTTTGACTTCTCATTCTCAGAAAGAAGGGAAATTCATAGCAAAAAACTATGTTTAATGCATCAGTTAGGGTTGTTCCACAGCGACAAAAGTGAGGAAATTCGCTGTTAGGGTTGAAAACCCTAACTCCGAATTCACCCCCCCCAGCACCACACACACACACACATTCAAGTATGGGGGGAGAACCAAGTCAACACAACCAATGACAGACATCCAGCAGCAGGTGACAGAAATAACAAACAATTGTCTAAATGTACTACGAGACATCCCCACCCACCTGACCAGGTACTGCATGCTCAGTGGAGATCAACAGCAAAACTGAGGCCATGTACATCAAACATACACATCCCTGATTGCAGCTGCACACAACGTACCACACTTAGTAGTTGCATGGCCTTATCTACCGATGCCCCACACTAGACCACACCACATGTGGTGGGCCACCTGAGCAACAGAGTTGAGCAAAACCAAGGAGTTGTACAGGTATAATATCTCTGAATATAACAAGGATTTGAGAAATGCAGCTTTCTAATTGACTGTAAACATTGTAACAGCCTTATGTTTACTTTTATTAACATATTAGAGCCTAACCATATGATGAACATGGTTTAATGTTGTTTAAAAACAGTTTTATTATGATAGCAATAACCACTCCCAGGTATTATGTTAATGGTCAGTTTATCACTGTCTAGCGACATGTGGCACTCCGGCTATGCCTCATTCAACATTAAACCACTACAGGGTGATTAACAGACCATTTAACATAACTGTTGGTCATGCCTTATTGCTTAATTGTCTTTATGAGTAGATACTCTCCTGGTGCTAGGCACTGTAGCAGCTTTGCAACACAGTGTCCCACCCAGTTACACCATACACTGTCTAGTTACTGGAGAATGGCTGTGAATATGAACTCATGAAGATGAACAGTGTAACTTGATCATAACAGTCATTGAAACCCTAGTGTGCTTATAACTGACAGAGTCAGTGATAAAGGATAACCTCTGCTGTCCTACTACACTTACCCCATTGTGAGTGAAATCAATACTAAAAGACATTCTGTTTATATCTACACCATACCTACTTGATTCCTGTTGTACCACAATTAACATAGTTATCACTTTGATAGTATCAGTGACAGAAGTGTGGCAAACCCAAACAGTAGTCATACAGCCTGAGTATGAAACAACTGTTAAAAAAAAATTACACTGTGTCCATAAGTGGCATAGATCACTAATTGCAACAATAGTAAATGTATTACTATTTGAATAAGTTAGTCATCACAGATGCAATGAGATTGTCTTAATCAGGTATAACATACTCAGAAAGTCCCTACAGGAAAATCTATCCTATATATGTCTCCGATACAGGTACATCATTGTTGGCTCAGTAGTGCTATGATATTTAGAAGTTGCTTGGCCTGATCAATGCAATTACAATGTTTCTTACAAAGAATACTTACTGCATCTTTAGTATTGAAACACACTGAAGGTCTATGTATGTACATCAGCAGTACACCTTCATCAGTAAGAATGCATGTGATACTGGCAGTACGAATTTCACAGCGTTGAACAGGCAATGCTTTTTCATACGTTTACATCAGGCTCCTTATGTTGAGTAAACCATTGCAGTAAATGTACTACTATGTAAATCACCTACTAAATGTATCACTACTTTTATCTTGAGCATGCTAGTGTCTTGTAGTTAATTTATGTGGTTCTCTTAATTAATGTATACTCACTAGTGTTAAAACCTTTCTACAACTGTCATCATGCACGTTCAGCATTTATATTGAATAACAGCACAGTACCAGTTGTGGTGTGGTGTGGGGCATCGGTAGGTAAGGCCATGCAACTACTAAGTGTGGTATACGTGTGCAGCTGCAATCAGGGATGTGTAATGCTTGGTGTACATGGCCTCAGTTTTGCTGTTGATCTCCACTGAGCATGCAGTACCTGGTCAGGTGGGTGGGGATGTCTCAGAGTACATTTAGACAATTGTTTGTTATTTCTGTCACCTGCTGCTGGATGTCTGTCATTGGTTGTGTTGGCTTGGTCCTCCCCATACTTGAATGTGTGTGTGTCTGTGTGTGTGTGGTGCTGGGGGTGAATTCGGGTTAGGGTTTTCAACCCTAACAGCGAATTTCCTCACTTTTGTCGCTGTGGAACAACCCTAACTGATGCATTAAACGTAGTTTTTTGCTATGAATATATATTTATATATACAGTATATATATATATATATATATATATATATATATATATTGGTGAGTGAGGATCCTTTGGATGCTTTGGCTAAGGGGAGAAGCAACATATTTTTATCAATCAATCTTTTTTTTTAACTCAATCAATTTTTAACAATTGATACGTTTGTTAGCATTCAATCTATTATTATTTCTATCTGATCAAAGTTGAACTTTCCTACAAACTTCTTCTGTTTACAAGAACTGTTCTCATAAGGATGAAGCTATGATCTCCTCACTCCCCCCATCAAGCAGCAAACCGAACTGGCAACCATTATATCCCTGCCATACTTACACCACCACAACCCCTCCCCCCATAGCCAGAGCCAAACAAGGGTTGTAAATGGTACAGCTATACCCTATTTGTGTGTTGTGTGTGTGTGGGGGGGGGGCCAGGCAATCCTGGAACTTGCTTATTGACAGCAACACAATGTAATTTCTAGAAAAACTATTCATTTTGCACACGAGGGTGCCAGAGGCTGTAGTGTGAAAGGGCTATGCTGGCTGGCAGCTCTGTATGTGCTTTGGGTGATGAAGTGGGGACTCTGATTGTGGTACAATGCTTGCCAGGTTGGGGTGATGTGACCACTTGATTACCTGTGAAAATAACATAAAAAATGTAATCTTAGACCTGGTACTCTGAAATGGGGACAGAGAGAGGATCTCAGATCTTGAAGAGGGTAGCCATCTGGGAACAAATGACCACCAAATAGTGTGGTTCATGATAAACTTAGCTGTAGAGTCAAGCCATACAAAAGGGAAGTTACTGGACTTCAGGAGGGCTGAGTTTGTTAAAATGGGAGAGTGCCTCAGAAAAGCACTAGCAAACAGGCAAGAAGGTAGGGTGGAGCAACAATGGGGAAACATCAAAACTATCATCACAGAGGTAACAATCCTTTGAGTGAAGCAAATAAACAAATTAAAATGAAAGAAAAAAACACCATGGTTCTCAAAAAAAGTGGCAAGGAAGGTTAGGAAACAAAAGATAGCATTCAGGAAGTATAAGGAAACACAGAGGGAACAGAACAGAGAACTGTACCAGATAAATCAGAAAGAAGTGGGGAAGACAAAGGCCCAAACTGAGGAAAAGATTGCCTACTCAGTTAAGAAGTGGGATAAAACCTTTTATAGGTACATTAGGGAGCAAAGAAAGACTAAGGCAGGGATACTGGGGCTGAATAAAGAGGAGGATGGTTGGGCAGAGAGGGACAGTGAAAAAGCAGAGATACTGAGTGAATACTTCTGCTCAGTATTAACAAAGGAAGATGATAGGGAGGTACCTAATCCAGTCAATAGAAGCACTCTGGATAGGGGGGTTGATATCAGTCTTTTCACAGAAGAAAGGGTTCTGAAAGAACTCCTAAAACTGAAGGTGGATAAAGCAATGGGGTCTGATGGGATTTCATACTAGGATTTCATACAAGGAATGAATAGGCATACAGAAGGCTGAGGCCCATATATGTATGTCTCCAGCCATGCAGGTGTGACAACCCTGTGTTTACAGCAGAAATCTATCAAGATTTTGTTTGAATGTAACATGATTATTACATTCTAATAATGAGCTATGGATGGTATTCCATAATGGAATAATTCTCTGGGTATAGATCTTCTTTAATTAGTTCTGGGATATGTCAGTGCCAGTTGGTGGGGGTGGCTTTTTAAGTTACAATCTCATTTGTTATAGGTCATGTCCAACTGATTCATTAGCTCAGTATCAGTATGTATTTTGTGCATTAATAAGAGATCTCCTCTCTTTCTTCTCAACTCTAAGGAGTACATGTCTACTTCCTGTAGCCTCATCTCATAACTCTTTTCACACATGTTGGTAACTAGCTTTGTTATTCTCCTTTGTACTCCTTCCAATCTACTAATGTCTCTCTTCAGGTATGGACTCCAAAGAGAAGAGCAGTAGTTGAGATGTGGCCTCACATATGCCCTGTACAATGGCAAGACACAATCCCTGTCGTGGGAGGTGAAACTTCTTTTAATGCAACTGATAACTCTATTGGCTTTGTTAATAATACAATTACAATGGCTACCAGAAGTTAATTCAGAGTTGACAATTACTCCTAAGTCATTATGTTGGATTGTAGAAGTTAATGTTTGACCATTTATGTGTACTGGTTTAGCATGTCTGTAGTACCCAAGTACATGATTACACATTTGTTTATATTAAATGACATCCAATTTTTATCTGCCCATACCTCAACTTTCTTTAGATCATTAGTAAGGTTTGATAAGTCTTCCAATGTTTTAACCGATCCTGCAATTTTGGTATCGTCAGCAATTTAATGGAAAAACTGTTGTTGTTGATAGTTAAATCAGATATAAAGATGTAGAATAATATTGGGCCCAGTACCGACCCCTGAGGTACTCCACTTGTAGCTGGATGAAGTTCAGACAAATGGCCCCTTATATATACACACTGGGTTTGTTCATTTAACCATTCTTCTACCCAGCTGGTAATTTTATTATTTATACCTAATAGTCTAATTTTATTTATTACAAGGTCGTGAGGAACCTTATCAAATGCCCTACAAAAATCAAGATAGACTAGATCAATCGGTATATTATTTTCTATGTTCTTACTAATATATTCATAAAACATCAAGTTTCCAGTTAGACAAGATCTATTTTTTTTAAACCATGCTGTGTTTTGTCTCTGAGCCCTTTAGTATTTACATCTTCCTCCAGTCTGATTTTGAGTAGGGACTCAAATATCTTTCCTATTATACATGTCCGACTTATTAGTCTGTAGTTTGAAATGTTTGCATGATCTCCCTTTTTATAAATGGGTGTTACTACGGCTGTTTTCCAGTCGTTAGGTATTTTATTACATGAGAGGGACATATTAAAAAGTTTGTGTAAAGGTTCCAGTAACCAATACTTGATTTCTTTTAGGAGTCTAGGATGAAGTTTATCTGGCCCTGGTGATTTATTTATATTAATATTGTTTAGTTGAGTCATAATCTCGTCCTTCGATATTGTCGTATCATTGCCATGGGAATTTCCTGATGTTATAGCATGAGATTTATTTTTAGTGTTGAATACAGATGTAAAATATCTATTAAATTCCTCTGCAATTTTTTGAGGAGCTATTATCTCTTTTGTATTTGATGTTATAGGTCCTATTGTTCGAGGTGTTTTTTTATTTTATTTATGTATGTATAAAAGCTTTTCCCTCCATCTTTCCTATAAGCTAATCCTTGTTCAGATTTCTTCTTTTCTAAGTTATTTTGTTTTTACAGTTTTTAGGACTGATCTATACTTCCATTTACTAAAATCACTCCCATCCCATTTCATCTGTTTGCATGCCTGTTTTTTCTTTTTGATTAATTTGGTTATGGACGGTCTTACCCAAGGCGGGATCTTACCCTTTTTATTATAGATTATTTTGTTTGGAACATATTTTGCCTCTAGTTCTAGTATTTTATTTTTAACTGAGGTCCAGAGATCATCAGGGGAGGTTAAATCTTCATCCCATCTCCATTCAAAAATGTCTGATTTTAGTTGAACCAGATTTGCTTTGTTATAATCTTTAAAGACTGTTTTTCTGGTTTCTCACTTAATTTGTATGCCACTATCAAATCTTATAATATTATGATCACTGTTTTGAAGGGGTGTAGTCTAAAATAACTAAGGGGAGAACTAGCAATACCACTGACTACCCTTTTTAACAAATCATGGGAGGATGGTGTGATACCTGAGGACTGGAGGAAGGAAGATGTTATTCCCCTTCACAAAAGCGGGAGCAAGACAGAAGCAGGAAACTACAGACCTGTCAGTTTGACCTCAGTTATAGGGAATATGATGGAATCACTTCTGAAAGAAAGAATTGTTGAGTACCTAGAGGCCAGTGGGGCACAGGACCCAAGGCAGCATGGATTTACAGCAGGAAGGTCATGTCAGATGAATTTAATTGATTTATTTGACTGGGTGATCAAAGTAGTAGACCAGAGAGGGGGTGTGGACATCGCCTACTTAGACTTTAGCAAGGCATTTGACAAAGTCTCACACAAAAGATTAATATACAAGTTAGCTAACCTTGGAGTGGGTCCAAAGGTGGTAGCCTGGATAAAAACTGGCTGGACAACAGGATGCAAGGAGCAATAGTAAACAGAGTCCACAGTGAGGAAAGGAGGGTAACTAGCAGGGTACCGCAGTGTTCGGTACTGGGACTGGTCCTCCTCAATGTCTTTATAAGTGACATTAGAGAGCACCTGGAAGAAAAAGTATGTCTCTTTGCAGATGACACAAAGATCTGCAACAGGGTTGATACACAAGGTGGGGTGGAAAGGATGAAAAGGAACTTGGCAAGGTTGGAGGAATGGTCAAATATATGGCAGTTCAGATTCAATGCAAAGAAGTGCAAGACGTTCTTTCTTCAAACTAGAAGATTAAGAGGTGATATGCTTATGGTTTTTAATTTAATAAATTCACCAGATCTAATGGAAAAATGTGGTCTAACATTCTCCAAAAGGAGACATGTTCTAAGACTGCATAATAAACAGCTTGAAGTAAAAACTTATAAAACCAGCAAAAGGGCAAATTTTTTTCCAGTAAGAGCATCCATTGTATGGAACACCTTGCCACAAGAATTGGTAGAGGCAACTAGTGCCACTGTCTTTAAAAACAAATTAGATGTTTGGTTGAGGGATAATAGATAAATAATGTCCCACATAGTGTGGGGAACAGTCTCGATGGGCTCTGGCCTTCTTCTGTTCTTTCATACCAAGTAATAAGTAAGTAAGGTAATGCACCTCGGAGACAAAAACCTAGGGGAAGTGTACACAATGGGGGGTGAGATATTAACAACAACAAAAATTGAAAGAGACCTAGGAGTAACTATATCAGATGACCTAAAGGTGGGCAATCAAAGGGAGACGGCAGTAAGGAGGACTGGGGAGATACTGGAATGCATAGGGAGAGGCATCAATAGTAGAAAACAGGAAGTTGTTATCCCTCTGTACAGATAGTTGGTGAGACCCCATCTGGAGTACTGCGTGCAATTCTGGAGACCCCATCTCCACAAAGACATAGAAAGAACAGAGGCAGTCCAGAGGAGGGCAACCAAAATGGTGCAGGGTCTGTACCAGAAGACATGAGAAGAGACTGAAAGCAGCTTAATATGTATACCCTTTAGGAAAGGAGGGAGAGGGGGACATCATAGAAAATGTCAAGTATCTCAAGGGAATTAACAAAGTACAAGAGGGTAGCACCTTTCAGAAAAAGAGATGTGCAAGAACAAGGGGGCACAATTTAAAGATAGAGGGGAGCCAGCTCAGAGGTAATGTTAGAAAGTATTTTTTCACAGAGAGGGTTGTGAATGCATGGAACAGCCTTCCTGAGGAGGTTGTGGAGTCAGGAACAGTGGGAGAATTCAAGAATGTATGGGACAGACATAAGGCAATTCTAGTGGGGGTAGGAGGAAGTAAGCTGTTGATTAACTAGACTCTGCAGCACATCCATCAGGTAGGGAAATGGGCTGACTAGGTGGGCCAAGCGGTCCTTGTCTGCCGTCAAATTCTATTTTTCTATGTAAACAAGAATTTGTCAATGCTGAATGTTGTCTTGCTGGCATTGGCATTAGTAGTGCAGAAGTTAGAGAGATGCATAATAGGAATGGCAGTGAAGTATTAAACTGATGCCAACCCCATCCCCACCCTGCAGAGACTGACAGGCACTGGGATGCGCCTTTGGATCGTCGGCCATAGCGCTCACGCCATTTCACCTCACCTTACCCTGCAGACACTGACCAGTGTTGTGGTGTGCCTTGGGTTCTTCTGGCCTTACTGTGCAGGACCAGTGGATGACACCAGGGGTGGTGGTCCACAGGATATGGCAGCCCATGCCAGTCCACCAGAGGCTGCCATTCCCCTTCAAAACAAGCCAGAAATGTGCCATAATATCAGACCAGTGCCAGTGACACCCCCAGCCCATACCTCTTCACCTAGGACTGGGGACCAGTGGAGAATGGGCTTTACTTGCCCCGGTATGAACTGGACAACCAGTCAGAGAGGGGCACATAGGTGGTATGACAGCCCCAGAGTAGATGCTTTCTGTGCCAGCTGCACTTGCTTCTCTGGCAATGTGCAGGATCATGCAGTTGTCTGTCCCCTTGCCTGCTCCCAGCCCACGGCAGAGATGGGTCCTGTGACCATGATTTGGGCATGGAGTAAGCATACAACAATGGCTCTGGATGCTGTGGGGTGCCCCAAAGGTGCACATCCTGTGCATGGGGGGCCTCTGCAGCTGTCCACCCCCTTTGCAAGAGTGGAGGAGCTGCAAGCATTGTGTGGAGCATGCCCTTATTTCAAAGCATATTACATATAGAATAATGCATGGGGTGGTGTGTGTAATGAGAATTTTACACACACCTGAGGTGTGGGATGCTACATAAACCCCAAGGGCAAAGCTTTCACATGACACATATATTTTTTCCTATTGGCTATAATGGGAAACTTTAAATATGATTACCTTTTGAACACATTAATATTTTTTCACCAAATCTTCAAAAGGCACATCAGTGACACATATTGCATATTCCCTGACAATTTCAAACCAGACAGACAAACCATTTGGGCTATAGCCCCAAGGAAAGAAATAGCCACAAAAGTGGGTGTTTACATGTTTTTGGTGTTCCACAGCTCTGCAACTGCACATCAGACCAGAACAAAACTTATCAGATTCAGAGCTCTATGCTACCTGACCACTCATGCAAAATTCCAGGCAAATCTGTCATACAGTTGCAAAGTTATTAAAGTGCAAAATCTTGGCTATAACATAGAAGTGGATGGGCAAGCCTAACTATAGCTGCTACCATGCAGCTATAATATATATATATATATATATATATATATATTGTAAAAAAACAAAGACAAGGCGCTGCGTCAGCATGTGGTCTAAAAGCAAAACAAATGGTTATATTAAATGCACGCTGAAAATAGAAAATAGAGTTAAAATCTACGCTTCGACCTTAGGTCTCTTCAGGAAATATCTAAAAAGAGAAAACAAGTTAGTGTAGAGGAGAGGTAAAATGAAAGAGATATATATGGGAGAAAGAAGAAGGGGAGTCAAAGGGAGAAGAAGTGATAAATGGTAAGATTAAGAGAGAATCTGTGAAACAAAAAGGTGATGATGGGAAAGATAAAACATAATGGGAGAGAAAGAGCTGGGAAGATCCTAGTAGAGACTGATTAACAGGGCCTTGTAAGAAGGCTGAAAGGTGACAAATGTGTGAGAAGGAGACAGAAATGGAGACATATGGTGAAAATGAAAAATAAATGAGTGCAAAACAAATTGACTTTAGGGAAAAAGGGGGCTGAAAGATGTTAGTGGAAAATAAGTCTATCATTTAAACCAGAGGGCTGCTGGGAGCCAAGGCGGATGATCAGCTTGGCTTCCATGTTTTTTCTATGGTTAGGATCCCGGAAGCCCTGCTGAAGGACACAAACAGAAAGGTCATTGACATTGTAGTCCCTGGCGATAAAGTGGGATACAATGGGTTTAGCAGTTTCACCATTCCTGACCGCTCTGTAATGTTCCCTGAAACGGTCAACAAGACGCCTACCAGTTTCTCCAATGTAAATAGCTGAACACCTCCTGCAAAGAATACAGTACACTACATTAGTGGAGGTGCATGAGAACTCTTTGGTGATGTGAAAAACACCTGTAGGCCCCCGAATCTCAGTTACACTGGAAATAAATTTGCAGGTGTAGCAGCGAGCCCTGTTGCAAGGTTTGGTACCTGGGGGGGAGGAACTGTTAGGAGTGGGTAGGCTGCTTTTTACCAGGAGATTGCTGAGGTTAGTAGCTGATTAGGAGGCAATAGGTGGTTCTGAAAGGAAGCACCAATGTTAGGGCAGTTTGCAAAATGGAAAGTTACTGGTGATGATCCTGTGAAGAGAAGGTGTGCTCTGATGGAAAGGAAGAACTAGTGGAATTCGCCGTTGTTCTTGTGTGACAGTAACACTCCTGTGGGATCCAGGTTACGGGGCATGTTACTGACTCGGGAGAGTGCTCTGTCCACTGTGCTTTTAGGGTATCCCCTGTTGATAAAAAAACTATGCATTATTTGGGTCTGCTCAGTAAAATCATCCTCTTCACTGCATAACCTGCGAAGTCTAAGAAACTGTGAATAAGGCAGGCCATTCTTGACATGTTTAGGATGGAAGGAGCTATGGAGGAGGAAACTGTGAGAGTCAGTGGGTTTGTAATAGACTGATGTCTTCAGACCACTGTTCTGGACTGAGAGCTGGATATCCAGGAAAGCTATGGAGGAGGAAACTGTGAGAGTCAGTGGGTTTGTAATAGACTGATGTCTTCAGACCAGTGTTCTGGACTGAGAGCTGGATATCCAGGAAAGGCAGTGTAGAGGAGGATACTTCAACCGTGTACTGAAGGGAAGGATGAGCCGTGGTGAACTTGTCAAGGAAGACTTGGAGGGTCTCCCTGGGTTATGCAGTGAAGAGGATGATTTTACTGAGCAGACCCAAATAATGCATAGTTTTTTTTATCAACAGGGGATACCCTAAAAGCACAGTGGACAGAGCACTCTCCCGAGTCAGTAACATGCCCCGTAACCTGGATCCCCGCAAGAGTGTTACTGTCACACAAGAACAACGGCGAATTCCACTAGTTCTTCCTTTCCATCAGAGCACACCTTCTCTTCACAGGATCATCACCAGTAACTTTCCCATTTTGCAACTGATTCTAACATTGGTGCTTCCTTTACAGAACCACCTATTGCCTCCTACCGCCGGCCACCTCCAAGCAATCTCCTGGTAAAGCAGCCTACCCACTCCTAACAGTTCCTCCCCCCAGGTACCAAACCTTGCAATAGGGCTCGCCGTTACACCTGCAAATTTATTTCCAGTGTAACTGAGATTCGGGACCTACAGGTGTTTTTCACATCACCAAAGAGTTCTCATGCACCTCCACCATGTAGTGTACTGTATTCTTTGCAGGAGGTGTTCAGCTATTTACATCGGAGAAACTGGTAGGCGCCTTGCTGGACCGTTTAGGAAACATTACAGAGCGGTCAGGAATGGTGAAACTGCTAAACCCATTGTATCCCACTTATCTCCAGGGACCACAATGTCAATGACCTTTCTGTTTGTGTCCTTCAGCAGGGCTTCCGGATCCTAACCATAGAAAAACATGGAAGCCAAGCTGATCATCCGCCTTGGCTCCCAGCAGCCCTCTGGTTTAAATGATAGACTTATTTTCCACTAACATCTTTCAGCCTCCCCTTTTTTTCCCTAAAGTCAATTTGTTTTTGCACTCATTTATTTTTCATTTTCATCATATGTCTCCATTTCTGTCTCCTTCTCACACATTTGTCACCTTTCAGCCTTCTTACAAGGCCCTGTTAATCAGTCTCTACCTGGGATCTTCCCCAGCTCTTTCTCTCCCATTATGTTTTATCTTTCCCATCATCACCTTTTTGTTTCACAGATTCTCTCTTAATCTTACCATTTATCACTTCTTCTCCCTTTGACTCCCTCTTCTTCTTTCTCCACATATATATCTCTCTCATTTTACCTCTCCTCTACACTAACTTGTTTTTTTTCTCTTTTAGATATTTCCTGAAGAAGACCTAAGGTCGAAACGTAGATTTTTAACTCTATTTTCTATTTTCAGCGTGCATTTAATATAACCATTTTGTTTTGCTATATATATATATACATACATATATTAGAGACAAAAACTCTGTTTAATGCATCACTTTGGATTAGCTCCATAGTGACAAAAATGAGGAAATTCACTAGGCTGGAAAGCCCCTTGCACCCCCAGCCCACCCCCCAAACAACATCGGGGTGTACATTGGGGTCATTGACCCTTACTCTAGCCCCATCACATGTGTGAAGAAGCTGAGGTATAGGACAATGGGGTGAGAGTTAGGACCGACGACCCCAATGCACACCCTGATGCCATTTGGGGGGGTGGTCTGGGGGTGCAAGGGGGGCTTTAAACCCTAACAGTGAATTTCCTCACTTTTGTCACTGTGGAACAACCCTAACTGATGCATTAAACAGAGTTTGTTGCCTCTAATTTCACTTCTTTCTGAGAATGAGGACTATAAATAGTGAATGGAATGTGGTGGTGGGAGCACAGGCCCTTCGGGCCCCGCGCTCCCCCCACATGATTTTAGTGAAATAGTAATGGTAACCACAAGGAAAACACAAGTGGAAACAGTAATGCATATGGTGATGGAAATGTAAATGGTAATGCAAACGGTTACAGAAACGCAAGTGATGCCAAAGCAAACAGTAACGCAAACAGAGACGCAAAAGCAGTTGCATACAGAAATGCAAGTGGTAGCATGCATGGTCATGGTACCACAATTGGAAATGCAAATGGTAATGGTAAAGCAAGAATAATGCCAAAGAGAAGAGAAACAGAAATGCAAATGTAAGCGCGTATGGAAATGCAAACCGTAACAAGCACGGCCACGGTACCGTAATCCGAAATGCAAATGATAATGGTAACAGCAATAATAACACCAAAGGAAACAGAAACACAAATGCAAGCACATATGGAAACACAAACCGTAATGCATACTGGCACGGTACCGCAATTGGAAACGCAAATGGTAATGGTAACAGCAATGATGACGCCAAACAAAAGAGAAACACAGATGCAAATAGAAGTGTGGGTGGAACAAGAAATCGCAATGTGCATGGTGACGCAAAAAAAAAAAACGCAAAGACAAACAGTAGTGGAGATGCAAATGGTAACAGTAACGCAAACGCAAGCGCAAACAAAAACACAAAGGGTAACGCACACGGTTCCATGCAGCTATAATATCTATAGATAGATAGATAGATAGATAGATAGATAGATAGATAGATAGATAGAAGCAAGCAATAATACCCAACAGGGTGGGTGGTATTGCCCATACTGCCCACCCTGGAGGGTATTATTGTGCTTAGAAAATGTGCTTATGTGTAAATTTTAATTAATTGATCAAATAAGTGAGGAAATGAGTTGAAACAAATATAAAAATTAGAAAAGAAGATAAAATAGTCCCTACATTTCAAAGCTGTTCAATGTCCTGTTGCTGCCCCCCCCAACGGAGCCATTCTCTTCTGCTTATCCCCCCAAGTTAAGAGCCACAAGTACAGCATGGCACAACAGCACTAAGTTATTTTTTTTGAAGTCTGAACTTTAGCTGCTGTTTGAGGCAATTACTGCATATGAGAAGAGGCAGTCTGGTTTGAGAGGCTCAGCTGTAAAGAATGAAAGGCGTGAGAATGGGAAGCTCCTTTAGCTGATCAGAAAGGCAACTGCAACAGAACTGAGAAGTCGGCTAAAAAAAAGGAGGTATTTAAAAATTAAAGACGCTGGTCTGGGGAGGAGTATTCTATCTGTCATGGCTAGTGAGGGACGAGGACTGTACTGGGACAGAGGACAGTGGGAGGGCTTTGAGATGTCTGCAGCGTTCCTGGTGAGTACTGGAAGTGCAGGGCTGTAGGAACTGCTGCTTCTCTCGAAACAGTTTTTTAATGGACTGAAGAAACGGGGTGTATTTTCTGGATCGGTTTTTTTTTTAAGACAGTGGCACTGGAGCTGTTGACAGGATGTCTGTATGTGAGATGGGGGTAACTCGATCGCTCACTAAGCAGGGGCCAAAAATGGCACGTTTGATTTTTCAAATTTGGGGTACCCAAGGATAAAGTTGGTAATAGGGCACCCTGAATTGGTACTTGTTTTAAGCGGGCATCTATTGAAACTTAATGTACACCCCTGTACTGCCAAATCAGCCAATCAGCGACCTTGAATAATCTTGCCCATTTTCTATATATATATATATATGCCAACATGCCACAGATGTGCCTTTTGGTGGTTTGGTGAAAAAATATTGGAGGGCTGAAAAGTTATGGCACTACGAAGTTGACACTTTTTCCAATAGGATAACATTACGGCGTCTGTCGCGCCTTTCGGGGCCTGTATCTAGGAAACGGTGTGAGATACGGACTATTCGTCAGAAAAACACTTAGCCCCCCAAATGAGGGCTAAGTACAAAACTAGCCAGGAATGTCATAATTCATATGAAATTTTCATTTTTGTTCTACGTCATACGGTTCCTGAGATATAAGCAATTTAGTATGCCAAGTCCTCACTTTCTGCTCTGAAGCCTATTATTATGTATACTTTCTTTGTATTCACTGTCTTTTTCAATACAGTTTTTGGGGAAAAGAAGGGTGTGCTCTTTTGTTACTGTACCAGTTAGCATTTCCAGTTGCATTTCCATTACCGTTCGTGTCACCGTTCCCGTGTATGCCACCGTGTGCATTACGGTTTACATTTTCGTTTGCACTTCTGTTTGTGTTACTGTTACCATTTGCGTTTCCATTACTGTTTATGTTTTTGTTTTTTTTTGTATCAGCCTGTGCATCACCACTTACGTTTGTGGTCGACCTTCCGTTTGCATCTTTCATTTTGCATCGTCACTGTTACTGTTACCACTGGTGTTTCCAATCATGTTACCACGACCGTGTGCGTTACAATTTGCATTTCTGTATGCACTTATGTTTGCATTTCCATTTCTGTTTCCTTTGGCATTACTGTTGCTGTTACCATTACCATTTACATTTCCAATTGTGGTACCACGACTGTGCACGTAACGGTTTGCATTTCTGTACTCGCTTCTGTTTGCGTTTCTGTTTCCTTTGGCATTATTGTTGCTGTTACCGTTACCATTTGCATTTACAATTGCGGTACCATACCTGTGCATGTTACGGTTTGCATTCCCATACTTGCTTCCATTCATGTTTCCATTTCTGTTTCCTTTGGCATTATTGTTGCTGTTACCATTACCATTTGCATTTACAATAGCGGTTCTGTGACCATGTGCATCACAGTTTGCGTTTCTGTACACGTCTGCATTTTGTTTTCCATTTCTGTTTTCTCTGGCATTATTGTTGCTGTCACCGTTACCACTTTCATTTCCAATTGCAGTACAGTGACCATGCGCGTTACCAGTTGTGTTCTGTATGCGCTTGCATTTGCATCTCCGTTTCCATCACTGTTCGCTTTGGCGTCACTTTGCATTTGCATTTCTATTACCGTTTGCATTACCATTTACGTTTGCATCACCATATGCGTAACCCTTTGTGCTTGCATTTGCATTGCACTCACTGTTACTATGTCACAAAAAATCACATGTGGGAGTGAGGGGCCCAAATGTCCGCGCTCCCACCACCACATTACATTCACTATTTATAGTCCTCATTCTCAAAAAGAAGGGAAATTCATGGTAAAAAAATCAGTTTAATGCATCAGTTAGGGTTGTTCCACAGCAACAAAAGTGCGGAAATTCGCTGTTAGTGTTGAAAGTCCCCCTTGCAGCCCCCCACTCCACCCCCCAACCATCATCAGGGTGTGTGTTGGGGTCATCAGTCCTAACTCTTACCCCATTCTCCTATACTTCACCACCTCAGCTTGTTTACACATGGAATGGGGTGAGATTAGGGCTGATGACCCAATGCATACCCTGATGCCGGTTGAGGGGGCGGAGTGGGGGGTGCAAGGGGGGCCTTCAACCCTAACATCAAATTTCCTCACTTTTGTCTCTGTGGAACAACCCTAACTGATGCAGTAAACTGAGTTTTTTGCCATGATATATATATATATATATATATATATGATGGGATTAACCCATGACTGAGCATAATCTATGCCTGGGGGGCTGGAGTCATGAGACAAAGCTGATTGACTTTAACCACCCAGGCATGGATTAATGCTCAGTAAACGCATGTGCTGGAGTGAGTTAATCCTCTTATAAAATGGGCAATGTTATGTTAGAGGTTTATCTAAAGAAACAGTAAACTAAAGCCCTGTGAACATGCAATTTTGGGTATATCATGGATTAATAAATGGTCAGGTGACCTTTTTGGATGAATCAGAAAACAGTAATTTTGGAACCCATTTTTTATATATATATATATATGTTTAGTACTAATGCAGATCTGTACAAAATATTAAAACCAATTTTTCCAAAAGTTATATTCATCTCATATATGGGAAGACGTAGAGGAATCATAGTAAATTTGGAGCAGATTTCTTTTTTTAAAAACACAATTTTTTCCTATATCGCAACACAGCATTAAAAAAGTTAATTAATTTGTTTGCATCGTGTACCTTCATTGGATTCAATAAGACTTCCATACAATCAGGTAAAGAGTGACTGTTCAGCTTAATACTTTATAAAAGATATATTAACCAATATTTCCCATGTAAAGGGCCCTGGAATAAAACATAGAAAAAGGTTTCTTTATGACCTTAATTGAAAAAGCATTCAGTGTCATTTGATTTACAAAGGCATTTGCTGAACCTGATCTCTAGTCATCAATCAATCAGTCAATCAAAAATCTTTATTTTACCAGGTGAAATACTTTTCAGTAAATGCATTCACGATCAGCATCAAACCTACTGTGCTAGGCTCACTGCCAGCTTCTGGGCTTACTTCTTTCCCTCCCACCTCTTTTCTACACTAACTGCCCAAACCCCCCCTTACATACTCACATAGGAACTTCGACTCCCGGCCTCTTCATGCCTCTTACACGGCAACCTCTGCCGGCTAGTCAGCCTTTAGAGCTCACATGCAGAAACTATGGAACTCCCTGCCTGAGGGCATTTGGCACGCTCCCTCCACTCAGCAACTGAACTCCCTCCTCAAAGGACACTTCTCCTCCACCTGCACATGCAGCTTAAATTCACACTTGACCAAGGGCTTAGCTCTCCAACTGTGGTTACTCTTCGTGCTTTATCTCTGATCTTGAGTGGCCGTCATTTTGCAATTTGTACCAGTTTGTTACCTTATTACCTCAGTTTGCACTGTATGCTTGCTACTGTAAATTTTCTGTATATGTATTCTCCTTTCCCCCAACGCCCCCAGGATGCATCTGGAATCAAGTGGTTATCTGCTCAGCATGCCTTTCTGGTAAAACTTTTAAATAAATAAATAAATTTACAAGATGGAGCTGTATAGGTACATGATCAAACACAGAATAATATTAAAAAAAATAAAATAAAGGCATTACATACAATAGAATAAGAAACATTTGTAAATATGTACACTAAGAGAACACTTGTAGATAGCAATCACATAGCAGTATATGCACTAAACACACAGTACCAGCAGAACAAAGGCAGTGTGGGCAACCATGCAGGGAAGGACAGTGGTTACATTCAATAAATAAAGGTGGAGAAAGGAGAAAGGAGGATAAGCATGAATAAAGAACACATGGGGGTTCAGTGGAGGTCAAACAGAGGATACAATGTCTGAGGTCAGTATACGTTTAACCAAAAATCAAGGAAAGCAATTGCAGGACTCCTTAACGGAATGTGCATATAGTGATTTGAACATTGACAGATTAATATGGCAGTCTATTTTTTTTGGAGTTTATTCCAGAGTTGAGGAAGTGCATAACTTATTGAGGCCCCCACCAAAGCATGACTCGACGTTGAGGATCGTTAGGGAAATGTAAGAGAAGCTCCTCAGAACATAACTACCTAATGTACAACAGGGTAAACAATCTGTAATGTACTGTGGAAGCTTCTTACTGATTGCCCAGAAGGTCCAGAGGGCAGAATTTCTTTGTCTTTTGAATTTAAGGGAAGACCAACACACTAAGGAGTAAAGGGAGCAATAGTGTGTAGAATACGATGCTTCAGAGATAAATCTTAGGGATCTGTGGTAAATAGTATCAAGTTTGGTTAACACTGTGTTAAGAGCTTGGTCATAGAGGAAATCAGCATAGTCCAAGACAGAAAAAAAAGTATTTTGGACCAGCATTTTTCTAGCATCCTGTGTAAGGAGGTGTTTGATCCTGAATAAGAGACCAAGGGCCTGATTCTCAAAGACTCCAGCATGGCACAAGGTGCTTGCACCACGGGGGAATGGTGCAAGGTGCACCCTGTGCCAAACGGTATGTCCAGAAGTGATTCACAAAGGCAGCCTGCATCAAATACAGGCTGCCTTGCACCATCACTGCACCCAGCACTGGGCTACGACAAGGCGGAAGAGACCCTCCAGCAGATGCAAGCTTCCACAACCTGAAAATGGTATTCACATACCGCGCCTTTCCGACAGATTTCTAAGTACCCAGGGCTGGCCTAATGGGACTAAGAAATAGCTCCCCTTGGAGATCCATCCTGTCAGTGGTGCCACATGTCCCGCTGCCCAGACCCCATTGTGCCCCACATATGCAATATTGCTACCGGACCCCCCTTCCACATTGTGCCCCCACAGGGTAGGATCACCTGCCCGATCCCCACTGTGTCCCTGATGTGCCCTGGACCATGTATAGACATGGGGTCCTCCCACCCAGATCCCGGTGCCCTCACCAGTACCAGGCACATGCCACCATCCCTCCTGCTGGTGCCCTGTGCCCCCCCAACTAGAGATGTAGCACCCCTCCACATTCTCAGACTGTGCAAAGGACTGGTACAGTCCTCCACACACCTCTGCGGCCGGTCCCCCACTGTATTGTCCATGCAACAGACTGTACATGGGGCTTGTGGTGAACCCTCAGTGTGCCATGTCTTTGCCACATGGGTGGGGTTGCCACAAGTGTAGAGACTTAGGCACTGGGACCCCTCCTGTACCAGACACTGGTGCAGGGTCCCTGGAGCATGGGGCTTTAGCTCAAGTTGCGGTTTGCCTGCAGCTTGTGCCGAACACAGCTCCCTTTGAGAATCGAGTCCCAAGTCTCTGCTTAACCTTTTTGGATATCTCCTCAATATCGTCCAGGAAAGAAAGTTTGCAATCATTCCACACCCCCTGGTATTTGAATTTAGATATGAAGTTTAGAGATACACCTAACAGAGTCATAATTTGTGGTACTGCTCCTATTGAGGCAGGATTTATTGCATTGATCCAAGTGAGAAATGCACCACCTTTGTTTTTTTAGCATTCAAGAGTAGTTTTTGGCTCAGAAGGTTTGATTGCAGATGATTAAACTCTAGTTGGAGGTCCATGCAGGTGGATACTGTGGTTGGTCTGGCAATGTAGAGAACCATGTCATCTGCACAGAGATGAATATTGGCTGTTTTAATTTCAGACATGATGCTATTAATATACAATGAGAAAAGTAGGGATCCCAATATGGAACCCTGGGGCACACCTCTCAACAAAGGTTGCAAGGGCTAAAGCTCCCCCTCCACTTTAACCTGTTGAAGTCTCCCTTTAGGTAACTAGAGAACCATTTCAGAGAGATGGAGTCCAGACCAATATTACTGAGTGCACCTACCTGATAAATAAAAACTATTTTATCATATTGAAACAATGCATTCAAATCTGACCAGTATATTTATCTTTCCTTTGATAATGGGGGCATTCACTGGTAGAGTTCACACTCATTCCAGTGCTTATGCACAGCATATCCTGAGGTCAAATTATTTAGTTAGTTGTTATTTATCAGGTAGGTGCACTAGATAAAACAGTTACCTATTTTTAGGCACAACTTGGTACATCATAACAAGGGAAAAAAACACAGTTACTGACAATGTGCAAAATTGATCATTGCAAATGTCAAGGTACAAAACAAAATACAGAGTGGTGTATTGGTGTTGGTGAATGAGGTACAAAGCAAGGTACATACAGCAAACTAATTAACAAGATAACAAGTGCAGGGTTCATGGTGCAGGGAACTAACATCAGACACCAAACAGGAAGACCCAAAACAGGTTAAAAAGGTTATGAACTGAAAAGTGGCAAGAGCATATTGAAGGCATAACAAGGTAGGAGCAATAGCCACTTTTTAAGGCCTGTCTGGAAGGACACTAATGAATCATAGCAGGAAAGGAATTTTATAATTTAGGAGCAGAGTGCATCCCTTAATTTACTTCTAGTTTTGGGTATGGACACTAGATCAAGATCAAATAACCTCAGGGGATAGGATAATAATAATAATAATAATAATAATAAAACTTTATTTATTAAGCGCCTTTCAAGCACCAAGGCGCTGTACAAATGAATATTAGAATCAGAAATATACATATAAAATCAACATTCACAACAGCATCAATTTATAAAGGCCTTACTCCACAAAAAAGTCTTAAAATCCCACTTAAAGGATTTCACGGTTATGCATTCCCTAAGCCAGTGAGGCAGAGAGTTCCAGAGGGTTGGGGCCGCAAACACAAAAGCCCTGGCCCCAGAGACTTCAATGGATACTCTATGAGGCAGCAGAAGCGAAGTAAAGGACAACTGCAACTGTTTACTTCCTATGTTTTGGACAACACCCCCCAATGTGAAGTTACATAGGCCATATGGGGGGAGCTAACCAAGTTCTGAGTGCAAGATTTAGCGGTGAGTATGTTAGTTTGAGGCCAAGGCAAATCTGCAGACATGAGCCACATCCCATTTTTGCAAGATGGTTTTGGACGCTAAAAAGAAAACAAGCATCCCGTATACAAGTTTAGGAAGTGAGATGCTTTGGGCAATGGCAATCCATTCTTTTTGGAATGAGGCTGTTACAGATTTGGAAGCACAGCCCCAACACAGAATTACCTTCTTTACAGGGGGCATAGCTTGACCCTAGCCAAGATTGCTGCTTAATTTCGCTAGTCCTCTCCCCTCAGGTTTAAATCCATCATAATTTATATATTACCACACTTATTTTCACCCACACTGTGGCTCATTTGTTAGTTCTGCTGTCAAGCTCTGTGCTGACAGTTTATTTTCAAGCTCACATTGATTTTGGTGGTAATGTTATTTTATTGTGTGTTTGCAAATCCTGGGAAAGCCCGGCAAATATGGTGGTGGGAGTTGTGGTGGCTTCTGACTGTGGATACCTAGAGGATATGTTTACAAAGCTGCTGCAAGAAATGTCTGCAGTAAAGGCAGTTTCACTGCAGTCTGCCCACGACATCACTTGGTTAGCAGACAACAACAAATCAAATAGAAAGTAGACTTCCACAGTGTGGCCCTTCACACGCTTCAGGCCTCTCTGTGGGAGCAAAGCAAGATTATGTACCAGCTCCAGAGTAAAGTCAATGATCTGAAGAATCACAGCTGAAGGAACAACCTGCGATTTGTAGGTTTTCTGGAGGACGAGGAGCTGCAGGACTCAGTTGTCTTTCTACAGCATGTGCTATCAAGTAGTCTACAACTGCAGGGTAATCAGTGTTTAGAGATCGAGAGAGTGGACAGGTCTTTGGCCCCTGTCCCATGCCCAGGCGAGCATCCGCAGCCACTACTAGCCAAGTTCCTATGATTTTCGACTAAGCAAGTGATCCTGTAGTGGGCTAAAGAACTAAGGCATGTATTGTGGCAAGAGCAAACTATTTAAATTTTCCAGGATTTCTCAAATTATTTGACTGTAGGCGAGCTTGCAATGAAGCCAAGAAGATCATGCACAAACTCAGCCTGCAATTTTCCCTCCATTACCTGGTAAACATGTGGGCTATGCATAATGGGGTTCCTCAGATCTTCTCCACATCATACTCATTAATGGATTTCTTCGGCAAATACTGGCCCAAAGAGTTCTGTATCCCTCACCAGCAACTTTTAGCTGAAGACAACACTTTCACGACAATATGGACACCAGTACCCCCTCCACTTCTCTGGCTGTTGGGCAATGAACTCTGGTTTCTACTGCTGATATCTCAGAAATGGCAGCAGAACTACCAGAGACCTAGGAAAGACTCCCAGACCCAGCAACATTGGTTATGAAGTAACAACAGGGAGAAGATGATGAATCTGACAGCTCTTCGGACAGCCTTCAATCCTACAGAACACCAAACTGATTTGGACTTTTCCATCCTTGATCTCCACAACCTGATGAGCAGTCCTGATGAGATCATTCCCAAATGGAATCTACAGCACTGCTCCAGCTTACAAAACCTCATTTACTGAGCTAGAGGTGCACAGCAGGTCCTAGGCAGCAATAGTCAATGAAGTACAGTCGTGCCCTCACACTCCCTCACCTGGCTCAGCAGCTTTGACTCTCAACCCTCCAGTGCAAGCACACAAACCCTACTCACAAATGCAAACTGCTCACCTGCAGCTCCCAGTGGGCTGATATCCACTTAACAGGTACTGTTACTCCAAAGTTGATTTTTCTACCCCTCTTTCTGCTTGCTTCCCTGGACTGGGGACTGGGGACTTGCTGCCAATGCTTAATACTGGCCCCATTATCCACCTGTTTCACCATCATATCCACTTGTCTTCAGGTTGCTGGACTGATTAAAGTGTCTTCTCAATCACACGTGTTCTTGAGTCCCCGAGCTGTCTGCTTGCCGGACTCTTGGTCATATGGTCCTGCCCTTCTATGTGCACTCCCAGGGGCTGCACAATATATATCCCCTACCTTATTCATGGCACTGACTTGTTTATAGGGGTCTGTTTTCAAGCATATTTATGGCCCCTGGATGACCCTCCAGTCTGGCAGGACATTTGCTGTGTGATGGACAATTTCCTGATGGTTGGGGGGAGGGTGTCCCCCCTGGCCTATGTTTTAACAAGGGACATTTATATGAACTCTCTTTGGCTCTGGAAGTATTTTTGTTTGCTAAGCTATGGGGAAAGGTTATGTTCAAAGTCATGTTTTGGAAATTGCATTGGCAAGGGCTCTGATCTGCAACTATTGCTTGTCATGAGACATGGATTCCAGCTTTAGTAGTTTCCAGGGTAATACTGTCACCAAGGTTTATAAGGTCCTTTCTGAGATTTTTTTATTAAAGTACTCTACAGCTATACACAATGGCCCTGCCCCCCCCTTAAGTCCTGGAGCTTTACTCTGGCCTGTTTACCCTGTTCCTCCCTTCCTGCTTTCTGTATTTTCCCATTCCACTTCTGGAGCCAAGGAAGAGGGGAGCAGTTGACAATTACCTCATGAGGGTTTTACGCCTTGATCCATGAGAAAATGAATGCAAACACTCTGCATCAGTGGTCCTAACTTCCAGAGGTCAGTTTCATATCTGCCTCATTACCTTCCCCCATATAGGGGTTTTCTTGGACTTGGCTTGTTCTCCCCTCATGGATGGTGCACATGTAATATCCCTTCACTGCCACTCCATAGCAGGGTCTGTGGCAGACACCCTTCATACTTCATACTACTACCTTACGCAAGGCTGTATGTCATTTTTCCTATGTGGCTGAATGGTTGTTTCATAACATCCCCACTGCAGATGGGCACTCGTTGATACCATGCCTTGCAGTGTGATTGCTGTAATTACCCTTGAGGGGAGTGGCACCACTGTGAACTACTTACTTGGTTCCCAGCTCAAATGTCAGACATAAGTCTGTGCCCACAATTAGCGGTGGTGTTCACCTACCCCTTCTAGACTACACACTGTTATTTCAACTTTGCCATGAATTTGGGAAGACATGGGCAAGCCTAGATCTGTTGTTTTAGGCTGGCTCCTGCCCCAATCTTCCCTAAGAGAGTAACTCTCAGTTTTATTCAACTGTTTCTTAACTGTGTTGTTAGTACTTAATTGTTGATTTGTTAGCTTTACAGGTGTCAACTGCATTAGATCCCAGTATATGACCTACTGTAGCCCTGACATGCATGATTTCTACTCCCTCACTTTCCTCCTAACCTAGATAGGGTATTGCCACCCTGTGGAGCAAGAACACACATACTGCAGGGCACCAACTCAGAATGGCACTTACTAGTCCTGGTCATTTACAGCTTGGCCCCACTACTAGATCATGGGTGATGTCATTTGTCACATGTGGAATGTCTGTAGTTTGAACTCCCATGTCAATCAGAAACATGTTTTGTCCCACTTGAAGCACCTCAGGCCACTGTTGCCTTCCTTCAAGAAACAAAACTACTTGATGAAAACCACTAATGTCTCAAAACTGATAGGCTGGGTCAGATCTTGCACACCTTTGCACCCACAAAGATATGCGGGGTAGCTATCCTGTTCTACAAATCCCTTCAGCAGGTGGTTTCTGCACTGAAGCAAGATCCACAAGGCCAGCAGCTCTCAGCCCTATTGAGTACCCCTGTTTGTTCAATATTGTTGGGAAATATATACACTCCTAACACCTACAATTCCAACTTTTTCCATCACGTTACACAAAATGTTGTTGAACTCTCACCCCTACCACCCACTTTTTGGTTGGAGGGGATTTTAACCTAGTTTTGGACCCCTACTTGGACAGGAGCCACTTCAAGAATAAACTGTATGTTAAAGACTCCCAAGCAGTAGCTCTTTTCATGAAGGACTATGGATTGGTTGAAATCTGGTGTCTTTTTCACCCTCGAGTCTGAGATTATTCTTACCATTCAGTGGTGCATAATACCTACAGCCACTTTGACCTCTGATTGACTTCCCCTCACATAACACAAGTTACTATTAGTTCCATCACCATGCACATGATTAATTGAGATCATGTACCCATCCAGCTCCACTTTATATGGGGAGATGCCACTCTCAAATCTCCCACCTGGAGGATTGATCCCTTGTTGCTTTGCGACCCTGAGTTTCTACCATGGATCAAAGCAGAAACAATTTCCTTCCTACAACTCAACCAGCCCAAGGCTGCCTTGGCAGAAATTACATGAGAGGCCTAGAAATTCACAGTCTGGAGCAAAATAATTAGTTTTGTGGCTCACTGCAGACATCAAAGGGAATTAAACCTCCAGAGACTGGAGCAAGAACTTAAGACAAAAGAATCTATCTATAAGGAACTCCAACACTCGGATCCTAACTCAGAGATACACTCTGCATGCTTGAGGCTTTGGATAGAGGTTTACACACTTCTATCCAGGAAAGTTGAAATTGCAATTTTGCACTTCAAGCATAAATACTGGCAAGGTGAGGAGAAAGAAGGAAAGGTTTTAGCTCACCATCTCCATAAGTAGCAAGTGTAGAGACTCATTGTGGGTCTCAAAAACCCAGCAGGAGTAGTACAGACTTTCCCCAAGGCAATAAACTCCATCATGAAAAAGTTTGTGCTTCATTATATTCATCCCCCTGCTAACCTGACCCTCGTCATACCCAAAACTTTCTGTCCTTCTTGCAGTTAACCTAAACTTATGGAGGAGCAGGGGACAGCCTTAGATGCATCTCTTTCCATTGAAGAGATCTCAGAAGTCCTCTTATCCCTCAACTCTGGAAAATCCCTGAGAAGTGATGGTTACCCTACAGAATGCTTCAAACACCTGTCAACTCCTCTGTGAAGTATACAAAGAGGTGTAGCACTCTGGATTCCATCCTCCTACAATGAGGGAATCTGTAATAATGGCGCTGCCAAAAAAAAGGAAAATACACAACTCTCCTATCAAGCTATCACCCCATCTCCCTCATCAACTTTGACAGCAAGATAAATGCGAAATCCCTTGCCACTAGGTTAGATCCTCTTTTACCACTGCTTGTCCACCCCTCCCAGATGGGCTTTGTCAAGCGTTGATTGAGCTGAGGCCATTTGCATTCCGTAATTAATCTTATGTATGTCACTAAATCTTCTTCCATTTCAGTAGCTCAGTGGTCATTGATTTTGAGAAAGCTTTTGATTTGATAAATTGGCACTACATTCACCATGTCTTAGTCCACCTGGGACTTGATCCCCAATTCTTGTAATGGATTCATATCCTATACTCCTCACCCTCTGCCAGGGTCATTACCAACTCCCTTCTCTCTCCACTCCCTTTCCTTTAGCCAAGGGCATGAGACAAGTAGGCCCACTGTCACCATTGTTATTTGTTTTGGAGATAGAGCCATGTGCAGCTGCAGTCCCTCAGTATGAGCACATCACAGGGATCTCTCTTAACTGGGAGGAATACATTCCAATGTTGAATGCTGATTACCTGCTAGTCCTCCTTGGAGATGTGTCAGAGTCAGTGAAACCTCTGCTTACCCACCTACCCCATTTCAATACACTTTCTGGGCTCTGGTTGAATCTGTCAAAACCATAAGTCCTCCCTTTAAATAACAAATTACAGCCTGACCACTTCAAATCCCTTGGCATTCACTGGTCACCTACCTCCATCATTTTCTTGGAATACAGATCACCCCAGACCTCACTAAAATGTGTGATGCCAATCTCCGCCCCCCCCACAGGTGGAACACAGAAAGGAATGGGATAGGTGGAAGACATTGTAGCTTTCGCTACCTGGCAAGATAGCAGCTGTAAAAATTATCTCAACCCCCAAGATACTCTATGTCTTGTCACATTTCCACTTAGAGATACCTAAAAAATGACTGTCTCTTCTTGATAGATACATGGGGCACTTCATATGGGAGGGCGCCTGTCCCAGGCACAGCCAGGCCAAGCTAAAAGGCCACTGGTCAAGGGTGGACTGGGGCCTTCCCTGGATCATGGTGTAGATCTGCCTGACATAGGGTCCCTAATGTTGCCTACCATGTTGTTTGATATAGAATAAGGCATATTGGTATTAACTCATGCTTGCTATGATGTGCTTACAAACTATTATCCAGTATAGCTATTTTTGCTGTGTTGCGCACCACCTATAGCTATTAGTCATAATGCTATAATCAGCATATTTTATGAATCATTGTGTTGTAACCCAAAAGTAGCCTTAGTCAGCATAACACTAATCACTGTATACAGTACATGCAAAACCAAATGAACTGGGTGCTAGCTGCCCACCATGCCCACCAATAGAATTGCTTTGTTTAGTTTAGTTTAGTTTAGTTAGTTTTTGTTGACTGGGTAAGTACAATATACAAATACTGGCTATTTTCAGGCATGATACGGGGGAGGGGGATACAGATCAATGCCAACTGACCTTGAACCAGATTAAGCTGTTGGTGGTATTTTTAGTGAATGGGGGGAAATTTGGCTATGGCACCAGGAAAATTACCCTACTCGCCTGTAGGGGTCCCTCTGTCGGCCATTTCCAACATGGCAAGTGTGGAGTGTGCTGGTGGTGATGCTGGAGTGGAGAAGGAAGGAGATGTTCTCCCTAGTACATCTATGGTTGATACTGTTGTCAACGATGTTGATCAAAATCAAAGCTACTCAGATATGGAAGAAATCATGGATTTTTTATTAGAGGATGTCTCTGAAAATGCACAGGACTCTACAAATGCTCAGTCTTCTGGACAGGAATCTCTTCCAGAATCTAACTCACCTTCAAGGTTGGTGTCTGCTGTTGCTTCTGGTTTAAATCCATTAACACCTGAACAAGAAGAAATGCTGTTGCAAAATTCCATCTTGCATAATAAGGTTTTCTTGTTAAAACTTTTGGTACAATCTGCAAAAACTTCAGCTGTGTCAAGAGTCGCACCTCAGGTTTCCATGGACTTGGTTACACCTGGGTTAGCTATATGTGTTCCAACTATCTCCTTCCAAACTTCACAAAAAATACCTTCCCAGCTTAACTCCCCTGAACTTATTCAAAATGTACCTAAACTGCATACAAGTGTAGAAAATCCACAAGACAATAACTTGGTTTCTATTCCTAGACCTCCTGACTTCAATACTAATTGGGATCCGGCCTCAGCACTACAAGCCATGGATGGCTACCTACTTCAGAAAAAAGGTTGGACCTCTCCTGGGCCCATCCCAGCTGCAGAAATTATTCAGTCCTCTAAGTCTACCTCAAAGCAGTCTGCCACACCAGTTGAACAAATTCATTCCGCAAACGCATTGTTTACAGAGCCCTCATTCTCTGCACCTTTGATTACCAATTCTGGCTTACCTGCTGGGATGACTACTGAAAATTTAGAATCTGGGGATTTTTCTACCTCTTCTCGGCCCAGCATAGTTTCTCCCTTGCCCTCGGAATCTACACAGCATTCGGTTTCATGGGCTCATTCTGAGGATGTCTCAGAACCCATCCCTGCTACGAGTGTGCACACTGAAGACTCCACAGAACATTCTTGTACTTCTAGCTCAGAGACTTTGACTGATGTAAATAATGTCAATAATACAAACACTCTGTTTAGGATGGCTGATTTATTTAAGGAAGTGGGCGAACCTGCACAAAGGAAGAATGCAGTCCGTCTTAAATACACAGGCAAAAAGGATATTTTCCCTGATAGAAAATATGTTTTGCATCAACTCCTAGTGAAAGCAATGGGTATCCCTGCACATGAATTGTTCATTCATATAAAAGGGGAAAATATTTATGACATCAGTTTTTGTACCAATGCTACTCTAGAAAAATTCTGGCAGAAACATGAAGCACTTAAGCATCAACCTGAGTGGCAAGATTTTTTTCCTATCCCTTTGACCAAACCCACTGTTAAAACTATCACCCTGTTGTTTAGAAATGAGGGAGTTAATATAGAAGATGTTCAGTACTGGTTGAGGCAGAAGTGTGAAATCCTACAGAGTCCCATTCCCATCCTAGATGAATATTTAGTCTGGACAGGGGGTTGGCACATTAAAGTAAAATTACAACACACTGACACTGGGATTTTACATCTCCCCAGTAGTTTTCACATAGGCAGGGATTGGGGTATTTGTTTCTACCTGGGCCAGCCCAAGACAGGCCACAAGTGTGGGGCTCGAACTCACCTGAGTTCCACTTGTAATCTGCCTAGGTGCAACCTATGCCTTGACTATGGCCATGTTAGTCTCGGGTGCCCTAATCCTCTTTGCTGTAACCTGTGCGAAGAATCAGGCCATACCTATGCCTCTTGTCCCTGGGCTGCCAAAAATAGATTAGACAGAGTCATGCAAGATCAAGGCACACTGATTGTTGCCCAGCAATCTAAAGTACTTCAAGCCAGATGGGAAGCTACTCTGAGTACAGTTAGTACCCCCCCTACAGTTAGACCACAATTCTGGACCTTCTACTCTGATGAATGTAGCACCTATGATAAACCCTGGTCCCCCCTTTGATATGATAGAGAGGAAAGCTTACACATCCATAGTTTCTGAAACACCTGGTAAAACTTCTCCTGAGGCCATGTTACTTCCTAGAGAAACCCACATGGAAGTGGTACCCCCAAACAAATCAAGGCAATCCCAGAACAAAATAGACTCCCATACCACTGATTCTCTTATTTTTATGAGGAATAGATTTAATGCTTTATCCAAATGGAAGCAATGGAGTGATATGGTGGATGAAGAGGGGGGAGTCTGATGCCTCTTCTGTAGCTTCAGAGGTTTTAGAGGATGTCTCTGACTCCCACCCCGAGCCCTCACAATCAAAGAAAGCTAGAGGCAAACATAACTTCAGACAGAAATCTGAGGGATGAGGCTGTATTATGCACTACTCAGCTGTTTCCTTTTATTCTTTCAGTTTATAGATTGCATAGTACGTCCTTTAATGCTTAATGTCAGCAGTATAAAATTCTTCAAAAAACAGGGTACCACTTTTCATATTTTGACTCAGTTACCAAATAATATTTTTTTTTTACAGGACACCCACATTAAAACTATGTATGAACTGCAACAAGCCAAACAAATGTGGTCTGGGGGCCTGTCATTTTGGTCCCAAGGACAGGACTTATGTGACAGAGTAGTTATTTTACTCTGAGGTTCAGAATTCCACCCTACAAAAATTATAGACACTGACCCAGGGAGGGATATTTTGGTGGATGTTTCTTGTCATACTATGACTCCACGGCTCATCTTTATATATGCCCCACAGTGTATTGCTGGTAGAATTTCTCTCTTTAAATTAATCCAACCATTTCTTCATACTCAAAAAACTGTCATTTTTGGGGGTGATTTCAATTGTGTGGGCTCTTCCCCCAGGACAGAGGTTGTAAGACTCAAAAAATATTTGGGGACATGGCATGCCTAAATGACATTATTACCATGGCAAACCTTCAAGAGTTTTTTTTCAGCCACAGATACACAAGGGAAAAGAACCTTTATAAAAGGGCGCCTCACCACCAGGATTGATTATCTATTTACATCTAAAAATCTTACTATTTCCCAAGCCACTACCAACCCCATAGAAACATCTGACCATTTAGCAGTTTCATGTATTGGATTTCTACCAGGGGCTAATCATCCGCCTCCTCCTTCCCGATGGCATTTGAATTCCTCATTGTTAACTGACCCTGAACTCATATCACAATGGGACAAATTATTAAAAGCCTGAGTCTCCATTTTAGATGCATTTGAAGGAATAATAGAGTGGTGGTTAGACTTTAAATTAGACTTTAGACATTTGTTCATTCGGTATGCATCCCAGAAAAGTAGGAAGAAACAGGCTTTGTATCTCATGTTACACAACCAGTTACAAACCTTGATTTCACAGGTTTATGCTCAGAACATTGACCTATCTGCCCAAATACAGAACACTAAAGCAGAAATGTCTAAAGTCCAACATAATAGATTTCTCAGCCTCAAAATAGAAGCCCAGTTTGGTACTCAAGGTAGGCAACCCACATTAGACACCTTCCCAGCTGTACAACTAGAGTAAAGGCATCCACAATAGACAGCTTATTGCTCCCTGATGAGTCTACCCCATTACAGATAACAACAGAATTCAAAAGGCAGAACATAATTATTTATATAACCAGTTTGGGAGAACAACGGACATTTCAAAGAACATGGATTATTTCTCTAACCTGTCTATACCACACCTTTCTGAAGCTGATACACCTGCTTTATTAGCTGACATTTCAGTGCAAGAAGTAACACAAGCTATTTCAAAATTAAAATCACGTACGGCACTGGGGGAAGATGGCTTAACTGCAGAGTTTTTCAAAATGTTTCAAGCTCTGCTTATTCATATTCTTACAGTATTATTTAATTCCTTACTACAAGCTCCACACATTTCCACTAGATTTTCTCAACTCTGGTAATTCTTTTACATAAAAAGGGGACCGTACCAATTTAACTAACTGGAGACCAATCAGTTTATTAAATGTGGATTACAAAATTATTTCTATTATTCTGACTCATAGATTGTCTCACACAGCCCATAAAGTAATTTCCCCAGAACAATCACATGGCATCTTGAATCAGTCCATTTTTCATAATTTACAGTTTTTACGTGAGATCACAAATTGGGGTACAATACAGGGCCAGTTAGGTTGGGTTTTATCTTTAGACCAGCAGAAAGCCTTTGACAGGGTTGATCATGCTTATTTATTTAACACACTTTGAGTTTATGGGATTCTTGATCAGTTTTTATCCTGGATACAGGCATTGTATAAATCTGCTACCATAACTCCATTTATAAATAAGACTATAGGCACAGCGTTTCATTTGCAAAGAGGTGTCCACCAGGGTTGCCCTTTAATCCCACATTTTACCTTTTCACAATTGATCCTTTAATTCATAAAATACAAACACACAGTCATATACCAGGTATAAAGTTGTCAGAACTTCCAGAACTGACCACCATAAGTGTGTATGCTGATGACTTGTGTATTAGCACACAGACAGCAGAGGCTATTCCTATTATAGAACAGATACTACAGGCATATGAATGGGTGTCTGGAGCTAAGTTAAATTATGACAAAAGCCATTGCTTTCAAATTGACCCAACATCTAGACAACTTTGTCTTACTACCCAGTTCACTATACCAGTACAGACATATCCCATTAAAATTTTAGGACTTACATTTGGTACACCAAATGATGCTTCGTATAACTGGGAAAAAGCACTTGACAAATGTCAAAGTCTACTTCAGCACTGGAAACATAAAACCATTTCCAAGAAAAAAAGGGTTTATTTATTAAAAACTTTGGTAACGCCACAGCTCTTACATGTGGCAAATGTTTTTCCCATTCCTTTTTCCTTAGAACCTCAGGTCTTAAATATTTATTTCCAGGGACTATGGGGCAGCCGCTTAGACACCATTAAGTGGGGTTTTATATACTATGATTATTTTAGGAGGGATCAGAATGCTCAACCCCATAGTTTGTATTTCATAGTAGCTTTATTTATAGAAATCTGACTGAACTTATCAAATATAAAATGTTCTGCTGGTTTAATTTTAGTTTTTCTTGTTTTTTGATATTGCTAGATAAATGGAAGTCAGGTTTTTTAAATCTTTCCATTCTTACACATATGCAGGGGGTCCCAGGATTTATCAAACCTTGTTTAACCAAATTGCAACAGTGGAGGGTCACTTCACAACTACTGGACACTGTTCCAAGGAAAGCTTTTTATAACCATATCATTTCAGAAGTTTTATTTGAACAACCAATATTTACAGAATGTTCAGAGACTAATATGCCAGAGACCTGCCTACAGCTCACAGATAAGAGAATTCTCAGGCAAATGTGGGACATAGTCTGGTTGTTCTGCAATGGAAGATTTGGTGTTCATAATACTTTAAACACAAAGCTTTAGAAGAAAGATGGTGCCCTAGACCTACGTGCTCTCAGGTTTTAGAGACCCTAGAACATTTTCTTATAAAATGTCCCTTCACTGAACAGGTATGGCTTATTTTGCAAAATATCTGGAAAGACCCAAATCTGAGTTCTGTTACATATGAGACTTTGGTCCTCGGTATTTACCCCATGGTTTTTGGAAATATAATAAGAGTACCCTTAGGGTTATTTTTGCTGCCTATAAGTATTATATGTGACAAGTTCAATGTATCCTTTTACTCCAACAGAAAGAGGTATCCCCAAAAGGGGTGGTTCAACAGTGTTTTTTTTTATGTACTTTATATGAATAAGAAAGTACTTTTTTTCTCTAGAACAAAATTTCAAGGTCTGTGGAAAAATTGTTATTGGATGAGGCATGAGCTAGTTTAATATTATGGCTGGCTGGCTAGTTAGTCTCCTGTAGTTTTTTCTTTTCTCATTCAAGTTGAAAGGGGGTTGATTACATTTATTATAAATTTGTATTTGATCTTATTTTCACTATTTTTTTTCTCTCCAGCAATTTTCACATATGTTCCACTGTTTATTATTCTGTATACTGCACTGATTTGAATTTATTTGTATGATGTTACACTGATTGTTATGATTTTATTTTTATGTTTCTAAATAAAATATTCTCTCTCTCTCTCTCTCTCTCTCTCTCTCTCTCTCTCTCTCTATATATATATATATATATATATATAGCTATAAGGATAGTACTAATTTATAATCCACAGACTAAAATAGGAAGGAATAAAGTTATGAGTATAATAGAGCCTTTTCTGCCCACATCTAAATTAGTTGTGTTGGGGGGGCATTTTAGCTGTGGGTTAACTAAAGCAGACTGGGGAGGGTGGCAGAAAAGGTGTTTTGTGATACAAATCAGTCAAAAAAATAATGGTTAATGTGGGGCTAGAAGATACATATAAAATAAAAGGAAAAAAGGAGAACATACATATTATAAAGGAGTAAGATCAACAAGGATAGATTTCTGGATAATACCAAAGGACATAATATTATACTAAGTTCAGACGATCCCAATGTAAACCTCAGATCACATGGCCATTAAAATAAAGATATATTTGGGGGAAAAAATGAAATTTGGTAGAGGTTTTTGAAGGATGAATATGTCAAAACTAGAAGCAGAGGGTTGTAAAAAAGAATAAAAGAATTATTAGAAGCAAAGGAAACAGTTAATGAATGTGATGATAGTAACAGATAGTGGTGGGAAGATACGAAGAATGATATTAAAGCATTATTAATAGAAGAAGGGAAACAAATGGAAGCAGAAAATTGCAGGGAATATTTAAAATTAAGAGCCAAACTGTATAAACTGTTAACAAGGCAGGTACAAGAGAAAATAAATGAGGAGCTACAAATACAGGAAATAAAACAAGAAATGGGGAAATATCAGTATAACAGAATAAAATCATTAATAATAGAATGAAACAGTGGAACACATGGCACAAAACAGCAAACAAATCCATTTGACAGCAATAAGGACAGAATAAAAGAACAAGTAATGTACGTATTACAAGATAAACAGGGGAAAGTGACATCAGAGATAGGGCAGATGAAAGGGATACTACAATCATTTTTGAAAGAAAAATATCAGAAAGTAAGTGGGGAAGATGGAAAGGATTTTTTTAGCAATATAAGTATACCAAAATTAAAAAAGGAAGAAGCACATTTGCTAAAAGAAGGAATCAGGATAGAGGAAATAAAAGAAGCTATTAGATCACTATCAAGTAATACTTCATCTGGAGTTGATGGTATATCAAATACGTTTTATAAGGTATTTGAAGAACAATTAACACCAAAGTTATGGCAAGTGTATAATGAGGTATTTTAAAAAAAGGGGAGTTACCAGAAAGCATGAAATTGGGAGTAACAGTATTTTTATTTAAAAAAGGTGACAGAAAGCAAATACAAAATTGGAGCCCAATAAGCCTATTAACAACAGACTATAAAATACTAGTAAAAATTGTAAATAATAGGTTGAGACTATTTTCAGATCAGTTGGTGTTACAAACTCAAACTTGTGCAATTCCAGGAAGAAAGATACAGCAGAACATAACATATATAACAGAGGTCATACAGAAGGGTTAGGAAAATGAAATAGAAGTTTTTTTTTGTATGCACTGGACCAAGAAACTGCATTTGATGTAGTTAAACACACATACATATGGGATACTGTAAAAGAATATAATATCCCAGTGGAGTTGATTAATTTGGTTAAAGCTTTATATAAAGAAGCGCATACATGCCCAATGATTATTGGTCACATGGGAATACCCATGTTTATAAAGAATGGGGTGAGACAGGGATGTCCATTGAGTCTTTTGTTAAATGTGTTGTGTTTGGACGCTATGTTAAGGAAAATAGAAGAAGGTAAAGAGATCCATAATATAAAGAATTTGGGAAAAGATTTAAATAAGATGAGTGCATGTGCAGATGACTGCATAGTATTGGTTAAGGACCAAAACGTAGGGGGAGAAAATGTTAGACATGGTGGAAAATAATAATCTATACATGCGTATAAGGATAAATAAAAATAAAAGTAAAATATATCCATTAGGTAATGTGAATAAAGAATAAAAAGGTACACTGGGTATTGTACAAGGGGAAATAAGGATTTTGGGGAGGGTTTATATGGAAATCCTAAGGTGATACAGCAAAACTGGGAGTAAAAGTTGGATATAGTACAAAGGAAGGTAAATACCTGAAAACAGTGGAATATGACAAAAGAAAAGAGACTGTGGGCCAGATATACAAAACTTTTCCCCATGACTAAAGTAGCACTACCTGGCAGGCAAATATAGCCTGGAGCACAAAGCAAGTTATAATTAAAAGGAATAGCCCAGGGCAAACAACTTCTGAATATAGCATGGGAATGAGGCTGGGCAAACTGGGCTGGGAGTGCAGGGCAAATGTAGCCCTGGAATAAGACAGCTCTGAATATAGCAACCAGGAAGTGCAAACCACAACAGCAACACAGTGCACAGTGACATGAAGGTAGGTAGAGGTGAACTATGTGGCCAATGTGTGTGCCAGCAAATGCATGGACCCAGTACAGCTGCAGGCAGCAGCGGATGTGAAAGAACAGTGTTCAGGACTTTATAACATTCCTGAAACCGTTAGTGCCACGCTAACACATTTGTGCAACTTTAGCGTGGAGCTAAGGTGTTTGCCTGTTGCAAACATGTTTCCAATGCTAAATTTTGTCATATTCAAAAGTGACATGCAAATGAACCTACTTAGGTAGTTTCTGGGCAAACATCCAGATTAGCATCTTATTATGCCCTGATTTTCATGCACTTTGCCCAGCATTACTACAGGGTCCCACAGCTTCACCTGTAGGTCAGTCTGGAAGTAGAGGGGCTGGCCTGGTCTGTCTGTGGCTCCACCTGTAGGTCAGTCTGACACTGCATGATGGTAGCTGCAGCCTACATGTATGCAATTCAGCATAGCATTGTGTACCCTAGGGGACAACACAGCATAGACACAGGTGGTGGTGGTGATGTGTACAACTGTCACACTGTAGGGCATACTACAGTGCACAGCAGACACCACAGTAGCAAGGAGGCCAGTAGTGTGAGAGACACAGCAATGCCTATAGTGTGTAGGGTAGTGATGACCACTGCACTGTACGCAGTGACAAGCCTTCCTTGCAGGTGTGTACTGCCAGTGGACATTACTGTCACACTATTGTGTGACCCACAGATGCTGCACCTCTGACTTGGGATGTCCATAGTGACATAGACATGGCTGGCTGTGTGTGCTGTGGTGTATATACAGCTGTGCAGTATGTGACTGGGGGGTATGTATGATTAGACAGGCACACTGGTATTGGGGTATTGCCAATACTGGTCCATGTGCACTGCATGCTACGTCCCAGCCTTGTGGCCACACCCGGTCTGTGGTGAGGCTTGGCCACCCGTACACCCTCCCCTCATCACCTGCCATGTCCACAGTGCTGCACATGTGTGCTGGCATCTGTTGGTCACCACAGACATATGGTCTTCAGGTGTGTGCTGTATGGCCACACTACCATCATGGTCCCCAGGCATTGGGTCACCATATACTGCCTGGCATGGCTGGGACTGATGTCAGCAGTTGGCACCATTGTGGTACCATCAGTGAGCAGCATGTTTCCTCCATGTCTGGCTTTTTCTCTGTGTCATAGTCGTATGTTAAGGTCTCGCAAGGCTGCATTAATGCTGCGCTAATGCCACACAAAGCCACAAAGTCATGCAAAGCTATTTGCCCAGAGTTAAGACCAGGTTTTCCTGGGCAGTAATTTGTACCACGCAAAGGGTCGTGCTAAGTTGCGCTAAACACCGTAGTGCAATGCTAGCTGCTGAATATCTCATAGTGCCTGTATTCATGTTCAGTTTGCTCCTTGCCTATATTATGGTTTTCCCAGTGCTAATGTGTTTTGTGTGTGCTATTTGGCCTTTTGAATATAGTAGACCCCTGCTAAACCCATACAAACAGTTTGCGTACCGCACAAAGCTTTGACTATCTGGGCCCGTATGTGATAAAGGCTTTTATTTTACCAATCATTTTATATTTAGCCTATGTATATCTGGTACCACATCAGATGCAGACTAAGATATTGTCATTATTTTTTCAGATGTTATGGGAAAGCAAATTAAATCCTATTAGGAGAGGCATAATGTATAGAGAAATTAAAGATGGAGGAATAAATATGTTGCAGCCAATTGTCTTTTTAGTGGGGCTATTTACTACATTAAATGTAGTTCCTGTGATTAAGGGTGAGAAGTTGGAATGGTTACAGTTTACACAAAGGTGGTTGGATCCTCTGATTAGAAATATAGGAAAGAAGGGGAATTTAAAAGGTGGGAAAATATGGTCTGGATATATGAAGACTTGTTGGAGTTATCTTACACAATGGGGAGTAAAAGTTGATTCTTTAATCAGGAAAAATAGGAAACAAGTACATAAGGAAATAATGGAAATTTTTTTGGGGAAAAAGAAGTGTTTAAAGTTCATAAAGGAATAGTGGTGGATGATGTGCTGGCAGCAACATTGGAAAAACTAATTAAACAAATGAAAGAGGTGTGTTGGATGAGCAGTCATGGGAAGCTGAATGTAAGAAGTAATCATAAACATAAAGTAATGGAAGAAATAATATGTAGTAAGGTGAATTGTGGGTTACTGGAGGAAACAATGATGTATATGTCTTTTGATTGTTCATATATTAATCCTGTCTGGAGTTTGTTAGCTACATTTTGGGGGATGAATGCTGGCCCCCAAGAGCCAGTACAAGTTTGCCTTCACATTTGAAGGATGTCAGTACACATGGAACTGCCTCACTCAAGGATTCCACAATAACACCTCCCTTTTCCACATCCATATTAGGGATGGCATATGAGGCTTCTCCACTCCAGACTGCCTCCTACATTATGTGGATGATCTTCTCTTGGCTACAACAGGTTTGGAGAGACACCTGGTGCTCCTAGATGAGCACTTGACACTTCCACAGAGGGCAGGCCTCAAGTGAAACCCTGCAAAGGTACAATTGTGCCTCCCTGAAGTCTCCTTTGTGGGCCTGCACATCACTGCTGAGGGCAGGAGCCCTGCCTTGGACAAGGTCCAAAGCATTCAGGACTTGCCACTACCTAACAGTGTAGCTACTCTGAGATGTTTCCTGGGTATGGTAAACTACTCCAGAGAATTCATTTGTAATTTTTCACAAAAGGTCTCACCCCTGTATGAGCTACTGAAGAAAGATGTCCCTAGGTAGTGGGGACCATAACACACAGCTGGTGTAATTTTCTTGAAGAAGGCTTTCTGCCTCTTTTCCAGCCCTGGTTAACCCTAATCTAGAACTGTCATTTCATCTGGAAATAGCCACCTCTGATGTGGGCATGTCAACAGTCCTTGCACAAAAGGCAAATGGTGCCGTAAGGGCGATTTCCTATGCCTCACAGATGCTCTCCCTTGTGGAACAGAAGCACTCTCTGTGTGAGAGAAATCTCCTAGTGACCTTTTGGGCCATCAGACACTTTACCTGCATCATAGGGTTTTCCTCTATTGTGCTGCACACCAACCATACCCCTACCAATTTCCTATTGGCAGACAGAATCAAAGATGGCAATGTGTCTAACATCAGACTCACCCATTGGTCTTTCCTCCTACAAGACCAAGAAATAACTGTACTTTCTGCCAAAATGCTGTCCATCTTGGCACATGGTCTCCTACATCAAGGAGTTCCCCATGAGTATGACCTAGAGCCACCCACCCTGCCAGAACCAGGCACCTTCCTTCCCACTACTGAGCATACCCGAAAGACCCTGCACTTCTGAAACTCTTTACAGTTGGATCCTCTTTCTATCATGAACAAGAACAAATTGCAGGTCTTGGGGTCCTGGTCCTATACCCAGTGGGTGACAACTCTGAGTTATCCAGGAAGTATGCACAGGTAATTCTTCCCAATATGCAGAACTTGCTGCAATTGCCGGTGCCCTGGAAATTATCAATGGCAAAGGGCAGGAGGACACCATTATCTTCTCTGATTCTCCCTGGGTGTGTAATTATTTAACATAATTTTTTCCTTTCTGGAAGACCCTTGAGTTTGCCTCTTCAGAAGGCACCTCTGTGAAATACAGGGACCTGTTCATATTTATTGTCAGCCTAGCTGAGCAATGTTTTCAGGCTGTACATTCACAAGGTTAAGGCCCACCCCAGGTCTGATCCTTACGATGAGTACAACAATCGAGCAGACACCCTAGTGAAGGATGGTGCTTGGGGGAGAGATATGGAATATGCAGCCCCCCACTAAGGCCCACACAGTGGCTGCACACAAAAGGGCCAGAGTGGTCCCTCTGGATCTAACTGTAGTGCAAATGGCAGATGCAGTGATAAAAGAGGCATGTGAATATCTCTCAAAGGAAACAGAGAAGGAGATGACTTTGAATAACCCATTCAAAAGACATTCTGACAACCTCCACCTTTCTACAGAACAGAAATTGGTCTTGTACCACTCTGTTGATCAAAAACTGTGGGTGGTTCCCCAATCTTTCCAATCAGATATCATGCACCAGATCCATGGCATCCCTACAGGTGGACACCATGAGGAAGAAAAGACCTTGCAGAGACTGAAAACCATGAGTTTGTGACCCAGTATGACAACTCATATCCAACATCATGTGAACAAGTGCATTACATGTGCTCATAACAACACCATCCCTTAGAAGAAAATTGCTAAACTATTTCCAAAAAGGCAACCAGGCCCCTGGAATGTAATTCAGATTGATTTCATTGAGCCCTTGCCCATCACTCACAGACACAAGTATGCACTTGTGATCACTGACCTTTTCTCAAAATGGGTAGAAGCCTTCCCATGTAGAGCGAACACAACAAAGGCCACTGTCAAAATCCTGGTAGATCAAGTATTCAACAGGTGGGGTCTACCTCTCAAGGTGGAATCTGACAAAGAGACTTGCTTCACAGGAGAAGAGTTGCAAGTATGTTTGGAGTTATTCGGAGTTTGCCAGAAGTTCCACATTGCTTACCGCTCCCAGTCATCTAGACAGGTAGAGAGAGAGCCAACAGATGGATTAAACTACTGTTGTACAAATTTGCAAATGCAAATGCTGAACATTGAGACACTGTATTGCCCTTACTCTTAATGGGAATCAGAGCTACCCCAACTGCAGCAACCAGGTGCACACCCTTCGAGGTGATGACCGGCAAACAAATGAGACCACCAGAACATTTGTGGATTGATCTGAATACCCCAACTGAAGGCAGAGTGTCACCAGACTCTTATATTGCACAACTGAAGTTTGCTTCAGTATTTGCCCCAATGGAACTGTTTGCTGCCAAAAATTTGAGCCAGGCCCAACAGTAATCTAAAATATACTTTGAGAAGAATGTCAAAGAAGTCAATTGGCAGGTAGGAGACCAAGTCATGGTACTGAAATTCTCCACACCAACCCACCCATTTGACCACAAATGGGAGGGTCCCTATGATATAATCAACAAACTGAGCCCAGCTGTCTACTAAGTGTGGCTAATGGACTGCAAGAAACCCATAAACAAATGGTATCATGCCAATCAACTAAAGTTGTACAAAGGTGATTACTGCTCCTTCTCCCAGACGGGGAAGGAGACCTGTCCTCTAACCTGCAAATGTCTTTGTTTTTTAGGAAATAAATTAGTCTTGATAATCACTATCCTTATCAGGGCCATCTGGAAGACCCTATCACAGACAGATCCAGTGCAACTTGACCCAGATAAAACCTTGAAGAATTTCCAGATGGCCCTTGGACCTCTAAGCTATGCATTTGGGGGCCCGTTCCAATTTCCACCCTTACCTCCTGAACAAAAGGTGGCCATTCAACTCCTATCCACCCATGTGACTGTCCAGGAATGAAGAGATGAATATCTTAATGCCATGGTGGTCTTCCCAGACAACTCAATCCTGCAAATGGAATGAAAGACTAGTACTTCTATTAGACAAGAAATTCTAGTAGCCCGCCTTGCCAAAGGAACTTTCCAAGGCTTGCCCAATACTAGTATTTGCCCCAATGGAACTTTTTGCATACAGCAAGTTAATCAATGTCATATGGGCTTCTACAATGTTACAGCAATGATGAGCCTATACTTTTGTTACCAGTTTCCCAATGCCACCATGCCCAAAAACTCTGTCAACCAATCCATTGCTACAGCCGCTCTTTTTCTTACAGTTGTCCCACCATCTTAGAATGAATCCTTGCAATACCCAGTCATGGAGCCAGGTCTATCCAGTGGTCTGGCCATAACCTCGGTTCCTGGGACTCTGATTAACAATGTTCAATTTATGCATGCTCATGTTGTTTTGATCCTTACCTATTGAAACATGGCCGAGTTTGGTCATTGTTCCACTACTAATGTGTCCAAATTCCACACTGTAATGCTATTTGATCTAATGGCAATCTATCAGGCATGTGCACAATATTCTGTAGCTGGGCACCATACTTTGGAGCACAGAGGAATGTTCCATTCCAAATGCCTAAGAAGAGTTTGAAATTCTCTGATGCTACAGGCATAGCCAGTAATGTTATGGGTACGTTTGGATCTGGAATGTCAATTTGTAACAGGGCCAATTTGACTAAAATTTGGAGACATACTAAAATATTTCACAATAAGTTATCACAAGGTGTTATGCAGCCCATGCTACACAGTATAGATGGTATTTTGCAGCAGGAAAGATTCACAGTTTATAACATGCACGATATAGCACATTTATTTAATGAGACCCAAAATAAACTCAATGAATTGATCTTTACAATAACAAAGAAACTAAAGAGCAGCACATAGGCAGGGGGATCCTTTGTTCAATTTATGGAACTTTTGCCATAAACACTATCACAAATCTCTTCCGGGATCTGGAGTCAGGAAAGATTCCAGATTTAATCAATGATAGACTTATTGCTAAATGGTATTGTCCCTATTGTAAAATTCTGTCATGCACAACAAGGTAGATGGCCAAGACTGTGTCCTTTTCATTGTCCACAGCATGGAACTTAGGCTGTGTCACACCCTACCCAAATCAAGGAGCCTGCTACTCATCAGGTGCATGCGCCATTAGGGACACAATGTATGTTACATTTACTGTGTCCCTCCCAATCTTCGACAAGAGCTCTTCAGTCTTTGACAAGCTGGCAAATGTCTACTCCATGGGTCATCAAGAGGGCAGCATCTTCTAAGAACAGATCAATTTTCCTCCTTTGCTAGTATTTCATCCTTGTCTGGAAGCCTGGGCAGCCCCACATACTGAGTATTGTGCCATAAAGGGCTACCACTATTTGTGCAGATGTGACATTTTTGATATGACCATGCCAGTGTGCAGTTATTCTGCAAACTCTATGGACTGGTCATATAAGTTTGATACTGGCCTATTTGACAATGCTTCTGCTTCTGTTAATGTCACATCATATCTTTTGATGTTGAATGCAACCAAAATTCAGTTAAAGACTGTTCAACAACTCACTAGCCAAATGACAAATGCTTCCATTACCTGCCTGGTACAACTAAAAAAGTGGCACCTCCCTCAAGTTCATGTGCCCTACAACAGTGATGGACAATACTGTGTCATTACCAACTATGAGACTTTCTCCTATGGATCTCTCATGTGTGGTGAAACTATGCCCAACTTTTGTTTTGTACCTCATGAGTGCGCTATCATTGTCCATATAGTTATCACCCCTTTTCCCACACCAGAACTTGATTACATTGATAGTGTCCCTGACTATCTGAATGCTATGGAACAGTATTTAACAGTGTTTAACGTGCATATTGACACTCTCATCCTGAATCTTTGATCCTTGTTAGACAGAAAGGATACCCATCTTATTCATATTAGCAACAATGGGGCCTATTTATGAACAACTGGGGTGGCTATGCACCACATAAGTCAGGGGGCATAGCCACCATGCAGCTAACCATGCCCACTGTGCCCCTCCACTGCATGCATCAAACAGATGCACTCCCCCATGCACCCGATCCCCAAGTCGATCATGGAGCTCTGCACAGGAGTGAGATGGGGGCTGTGCAGGGGGGTGAGGCAGCACTTTGTGGCATGCACAAATTCATGGAGTGCTGTGCATGGGAGTTTCAAGATCTGCATCTGGGAGGCAGCCATAACCCACCAGGGCTGGCTACATGCCCCCTGGGGAGGCTGCCTCTGGAAGTAGTGGCATGGCAGGGGGCAACAGCCCCCCCAACAATGCAGTCCCTGCTGTTGCAGCACTGCTGGTGGCCAGAGTTGGGCGGATGGGGAGGATCAACTCCATGGCTCATTCAGTGCACTGCATGCCAGCTGGCAACATGGTGACAGAAACATAGAAACATAGAATTTGATGGCAGATAAGGACCGCTTGGCCCACCCAGTCTGCCCATTTCCCAGAGGTGCATAAGGGATCCACTGAGGGTTCCTGCCTGGGCATCCAATTGGCTGCCCACCTCAATCTATGCTCCACACCCGCCTACCCCCTGTGGACCTGCACATTGGGGGGCAGGGCCATGTAGGGGAGCTGGGTGGGGGCCGGTGGTAGTGAATGCAGCCCATGTGTGGAACTCCCTTGGGTGCAGAGCTGCGCACCCTGATACATGCCTCTTGTGTGTTTCTTAGTGAATCAGCCCCAATACTACTAAGGCAGGCAATTCTCTAAATGACTTATTTCATGATGGTGATTTAAGTACTGTATTGTCCAACACTTGGTTGGAACTGACATGTAAAGGTTTTGTTATTATTCAAGTTTTTCTGATTATTTTTCTAATTATTACCATAGTCTGTCTATGCCGCACACTCAAACAACATTGTGCACAATTAAAGTTTCTTTATTCTACTCATTTAGCTTGACTGTAATCAACCACACTTCCCCTAGTGGTGTTGCCGCTTCATTAGGAAACAATAGGGGCAATATATAGACCTGCATGATCTACAGTCCCTAGTGTGGACTACCATCTTCTATGACACATCATAAGGCATACTGGTATTCACTCATGCTTGCTATGATGTGCTTACAAACTATTATCCAGTATAGTTAATTTTTGTGGTGTTAGTGCACCACCTACAGCTACTAGCCATAATGCTATGATCAGCACATTTTATGAATCATTGCATTACAACCTAAAAGTTACTTTTGTCAGCATAATGCTTATCACTGTATACATGCAAAACCTAATGGCCTTGGATGGAAGATGCCCACCATGCCCACAAATAGAATTGCTTTATTTAGATTCTCTACTATGCAGATGATCCCATTACCAGGTAAAAGACCCTCTTATCTCTGACTATAATAATAATACATTTAGTCCTGTTTTTTACTGAATTTCTCAATGATGACATGCTGAACTAGGACAAGAACTTTTTGAATGCTTAATACAGGAAAGGATAGTTGTATACCTGTTCAAGATATACAATATGAAACAAGACAGATTATCAAGAAAATGTCTAGAAGAAGCTATTGAATTCCAAGACAGGATTTTTTTTTTCAAAAAATTAAAGTCTTAAAAAATTGGGTCAAACCTTGTGGTCTTTTACAAAATATTCCAGACTCACACAGACTGACGCCAGAAGAGATATATAGTTTCACTGAAAATCAAAAAAGGGACATTTTTAAGCATAAGAACATAGAGAAATGTTTAGAATACAAAATTAGTCAGTGGTTAGCATCGAATAAGCAAGTATTTAGATTGGAAAAATATTTAATATTAATTAAAAATCCATACAGAAGAAATTCATTTATAAAATACAGATTTTAATATTTTAAAAGTGAGAGATTTGAATACATCACACATAAATCAGAAACTGTTTCCAATGGACAAGTAAATGTGACCAGGAGCCAGATGACACAGTTCATCAATTCATTTTATAAATACGTATATAAAAAATATTGAAGCAAAATGTTGGGACATACTGTGGGCCAAATGGAAGGTAACTCTCAAGAACTAACTAATAATTTATAACATTCTGAATCAACTAAAATATTGGAAAATGTAATTTCTTATTTTAAGGTCATTGACACTAAGAAATTATATATTAGTAATAAATAAGTACACACCAGACAAAAGGTCTAGATATATTTAGCATCAAGGACATGAAAAGAAAAAGAAATGGAAAGTAATTCCAGGCAAATACTTGAGTGATCAGGAGTTTTGCGCAGTAAGTATAAACTATTAAAGAAATGTGTTTATTTTAATATTTTTAATGTATGCATGTTTCATGAATGTACGTAGAGTGTTTTATTTTTTCTTTCTATTTCTATAATTGTAACAACATAACTTCTTATAAAATAAAATTTGAACTGAACTATAATGACATTGCAGTGTTCAAAGGTTCTGAACTCCCAGTGGGTATTGCTGTCCTTTTTACATGTACTTGGGGAATAAACCTTTATTCTGTTACACCTGTCCTCTGTGTCATGTTTTGCCATCAGAGTTAGAATCCTGCCAAACCCAACAATGGGTTACTTATGGGCCTTTTGGGTGGCACAGACAATGCAGTGGTTCCATGCTCAACACCCATCCCCCAAACAGTGGGTTCAGATTGAGAAACACTTAATTGATTGATTGGAAAACCCTTACTTCCTTGATATACTGTCCCCTTTCCAAACACTTCAGCTCACAGCTGATATTAAAATCCTTGATTTCTTACTGGATTAAACTGAACAATTGTCTGGGTACAAATCCTAAACCCTTGGGCCACACCCCAATGTGGGACAACCCTGAAGCTAAAATAGCCAACACACTCTCCTGGACCTCTTGGCAAAACAAAGGAATTTGGCATATCTGTGATATACTAGGTGAAAACAGGCACATAGCTGCCACCTTGCAGGAGCTGCAGAGCACATAGGGTATCCCCAGATATGATTTCTGGTGCTTTCTGCAAATCTGCAGCTCTTTACAGCATCTCTTAAAATCCACTGCACCCTCATGGTTGCCCCTTCCCATAGAGAATGAAGTGTCTCAATTACAAACAAGGTATGTGTGGTTGTATCCACCAAAATGTAAGTGACTACATACCTAACCAGTCTCTTACTTCTAATGCAAAATGGGAAAGCATGCTTGCAATCTCTATATCAGAAGAGTGAGACAACTGTTGGACGTTTTGCCACAAGACCTTCAACTACAAATGCAACACAGTTATCCAAAATATGATTCTTTGTTCATGGTACAGAACACCTACAGTCATACATGCATTGAAACTCTTGCCTGATGACATGTGCTGGAGATGTAACTCCCCTGGGTGCACCTTCTCCATATCATATGGTCCTGCTCCACTGTTCAACCATTTTGGGAGCAGGTCAGCTGACTATCATCAGTGGTATTGAGCTGTTCTGTTCTGTTATCTGCTCCACTCTAGCTCCTCGGCCTCATCTCAGCAGCCCTGCACACTGACCCCTCTGTACACCAATGGCTGGCACTACTCAGCATGCAGGCAAACAAAATGTTGCTATGTAGATGGTTCTCAACAGACATACTCTTGTGCTCTGAATTGCTAGCAAGCCTAGCTCAGGTGGCCAACCTAGACCATCTACAGTATCTTACTTAGCTAAAAACACCCATCCCAAGTTTAATAGCTGCTGACAACCCTTTTTACAAAATATTACTCCCAGAACGGAAGTAGGCTAGCTATTGTATATATATATCCTTTATATCCATTCTAGTGGACTGAGCTTTTCCAGGGCTGGCATACACTAGGGAACCTTTTACCCTGTCTAGCACTGACACCTCTTTAAGTTTCACTTTCTTCTTTTTTTACTTTATTTAGTTCAATATGCAGTTAGTAGTGTTTTGTTTCGTTTTAGCTCTGATACATCCAAATACCCCAGTTTTCATTACTTTGTGCAGTTGACATGCTATTTGTCTAGTAAGAGACATGCTATAGTTTTCATCTGTTCACCTTTGATATGTCCTGATGTGGTTGTAATAAAGTTTCAGGTTTTTACCTACATGTCAATACAGTATGCTCTTGCTATCTGTATTCACATTTGCACTGTTTTATTTATTTGTGAATTTTAAGTAATACATTTCAATAAAAAGATCAACAGCAAAGAATTGACTTCTTTTACAGGAGGATGCCACATGGACCAAGAAGTTCAATGATGGGTTCAAAGTGAAACCAAGATAGTTAAATGAGGAAACTGAGGCCAAACATGTTCCAGTATGACAAATCACTGACAGTGGGAATTGGCTACTCATTAACTTTGGGCTGAGACAAAAAGCATGGCCTGGGCCTTGGCAGCATTCATGAGAAGCATATTAGAAAATAATCATTTTTGCACAGATTGGGGATCATATGACAGTTGTTGATTGACATCAGAAATACTTCGGGAGTTCATGAAAGGGAGCAAGTTGTCTGCACAGAGGATGAGCATACTCTACGAAAGACATAGGAGAAAAGAATTTATATGACTGGAGAAAGGAGAAGACTGCGTACTGATCTTTGAGGGACACTAATTGAGTTAGCACTAGGTTCAGACAGGAAGAATGCAAACCTAATACACTGGTATCAATTGGCAAGGTAGCTCTTAAACCAGGGCAGAACTGTGGCTGTAAAACATAGGTTACCAAGATTCTCACAGAGCAAGTAATGGTCCTTCAAGTCAAAGGCCTTTGTAAGGTCACTGAAGATCACACCTGTTAGCTCACCCCTGTCTATGGCAGTGACAATGTTTATGTTGAACAACAGGAAGGCAGTGGTAGTTTCTTTCTAGAAACCATGCTGTACAGGAGAAAGAAAATTACAGGCAGTAAGACAGTCAGTGAATTGAGAAACAACCAATTTCTTGAGAATCTTGTTGAGTACAGGAAAGATTGTTATGGATCTATAATTGCTAATGGTTTTACTGTTAACCTTCTTGAACACAGGTACTACATGCAAATAGCTTCCATAGGTCAGTTACAGTCTGGGAAGCTAGGGACAAATTACAGATTCTCATGGTCAGCCTGCAAACTCATAGGCAGCAACCCTAAGCAATTCAGACTCAATCTCATCAAAGCTAGCAGAGTTGGTTTTAAGAATCTGAATAAGGAGTTAAACACATCAAAGATTGTAATAGCTTTGAGGTAGAAAGGGCATAAACCAGTTGGCTATTATCAGGGGTGGTGGGGAGGGTGAAAAAGGTTTAAGGGTGATCCATTGAAGGCTAAGAGATCAGTAAAGCTTTGGTTAAATGTGTTTGCTACAGTGATTGGGCATATACAGTTCACTCCATTGTTACCTAAGTTTTTACACATAAAATGGTGCTGGGCTTGTTTAATTCCTTTACAGAATTGGTGTGGGTTACCAGCAGTGGAATCAAACAGCAGTTTAAATGGTCCTTTGCAGTCATTTCTGAGATCCCTATATGTAGTTCAGTCTAAGGCAGCATTAGAGGCTTTGAAGTTGGACAAGCAAGCATCCCTTTTTTTATGCAAGGCCAGTAAGGGCCAGTTCAACCATTCTATGACTGGGCTGTGCACTCACTAAGAAGTTTGTAGAGCAGATTTATCTTGGATGCCTCTGAAGATTTGATTGAAAAATAGAGGGCCTGGCTGTCATAATCAGTAGTCCAGAAATGTTTACCAGTCAACACATGCAGCCTATGGTTTAAATTGTGCAGGATTGAAATGTGAAAAATTCCAGAAAGGAATAACTTGAGAAAAGACCTTTGGGGACTTAGTGCTCCAGCTACAGAAGACTGGGGAGTAGTCTCTGATCCATAAGTAAGTGCTCCAAACAAATAACTCTATGTGGTCTGGGTGTAAGTATCCAATTGATGGGTGTGGCACACTGATCATTATTTCATCTTCCGATGGATTTCAGCGTGATTTGGTGAAGCTTAGCTTGTTTAAAGCTGCTCAATATTTTATTATTCTTTTAGCGGAGCCAGTCAATATTAATTTCTCCAATGATGTGAAATTTGTTGTTTTGAACTAGATGCCCTATAGCACTAGCAATTATAGTAAGAGTATGTTGGCTTCCAGCAGGGGGAATGTTTATGCAGAGGACATGTTGCTTTTTGGAGTTCCCCAGAAGAAGGTCTGCATGGCAAAGTTCCAATTGAGAGGCTGTTATATCAGAAATGTCCATTTCTGTGTACTACATAAATAGAGCTTTTTAAAATAGGTTTCACAGTGTGCTACAAGTACAGTAGACCAAAGTCAATGTGGCTTGCCACTTGAGCTTCTAGCTGTATCCCTTTATATTCCTCACCCTGAAGTAATTGTCTAGTTTTCTTCTAAACTCATTTATGGTTTTGCTAGTGACTACCTCCACTGGCATCTGGCTCCATATTGGCACCACTCTAACACTGAACCAGTGTTTCCTTTTAGTAGTAGAATACCTTTCCATGGCCAGTTGTAATGGGTGAACTCTTGTATTGTAGTTTAGTTCCCTAAATGTAAATCCTAGTTTTTCCCACAGTCCCTCATTATGAAGTGCTCTGTAGATCCTACACATGTCCCTACTGAGTCTTCTATATTCCAGTGTACACATACCCAGGACAGCCAGTCTTTCCTCATAATCCTTTCCTTTCACCTCTGATATCTTCCAGGTAGCTCTATGTTATACCCTCTCCAGAGCTAAGATGTAATTTTTGTACCCTGGAGACCAAAACTGGTCCTCATATTCCATGTGTGGCCAAACCAAGGATCCCCACAATGGGTGCAATACCTCTTTCCTTCTAGACTTTATGTGTCTAAGCACACAGTTTAAAATGCCTCTAGCCTTACTGATGATCTGACTACAGTGCTATTTAAGCTAAGATCATTTGAAACCCTTATTCCAAGATCTCTTTCTTCCTGTGTACCCTTCAGGATTTTCCCATTTAATTTATACCCAGCCATTAGGCTGCCATGAACAAAATGCATCACCGTGCATTTTTCTGTATTGAAATCTATTTTGGCTAACTTAGCCCATGTTTCCAGTTTATTTAGTGCAACCTGGAGCTTTTCGTGTTTCTGTGGGTTATTCACTACTGTTCCTATTCTGGTATCATCTGCAAATTTTGATTCCTACACCTCTCCCTGTGTGGTCATAGCCTGGATATAAATGCTGAACAGACAGGGCCCCAGTACTGAACCCTGGGGCACCCTGCTAGTTACTTCCACCCAACTTAAGTAGGTTCACTTGACAGAAACTCTCTGTCTTGTATCACTCAACCAGGATGCCACCCATCTTGTTATATTGCCCTGAATCCTATGTTGGATTAGGGAGTCTATCAATTCACCATGAGGAACTTCATCAAATGCTTTTGACAAGTCCAGGAATATGACATCCACCGAGTTTTTGTCATTTAGTGCCTTGTTCTCCTTTTCATAATATTCCAGCAAGTTGGTTTGACTGGAGAACCCTTTCTTAAATCCATGTTGTGAGGGGTCAATGTCTCTTGCTAGGGCCATACATTCCTCACTGTTGGAAAAAGTAAATATATGTTATACAACCAGGCAAAATTGTAATTCCTCTAGAGAAATCATTTTACAACAACAAAATACATGAATATCCTTGAGAATATTCTGAAGCAGTTCTAGCCAAGGTGATTTCTTGTTATGTTTTAGCCATTTAATGTTCTCTGTCAAACAAGCCTTAGGCCAAATGTTAGTGTTATTGTTTATTACACGTAATCTATAACTAATCTAAGTTTTACTAGGGCTACAATGGTACTCTGCCCAGTTTAGCACTTGCATGTTCTTCTAGTCAGGACTTGCTTATCTTAAGAATGGTAAAATAAAAAAAAAATGAAAATGGTAGTTCGATTTGATGCTGACAGTAATACTTCCAGACTTCTGACCCATATATATGTAAACAATAATGACTGAGAAGACAGTAATGTACTGAGGGACTAATGACCAGTTGGGGGGATATGTGGCCTGAGGTGCAGCCAAGGGTCATCTCACTGCAGTTGGTCATTAATCCAAGGAAATGACTGGCTTAGAGGTTGTTATTGGAATTATAAGTCTAACTGCAATAAAAACGTTCATTTTTTTTTTATTTTGTTTCTTTTTTTGCTGTGTGGCATGAGCTGCGCATGCTACACTGCATCAGTTTGCAGCTGGATCAGTCATTTCTAAGACGTTAATGACCAATCCAGCAGCCAATCAGGAGCCTTGCTTGCCTCATTAACAATTAATTAGGTTTAGAATATATGGTTGAGTTTAACTTTCCCAGTTTGCAGAGCTGGCAACATTGTTATGCCATCATACAATGAGTTAAATCTAACAATGGGCATTAAAATGTGCCTAGTTGTGTTACTTTGTAGATTATGTTGTTTAATCCACTTCCAACTAAATGGGAAAAGTACCCTGAAATATATGTATTCTCTAAACTCTTCTATCTTAGAATTATTATAATTATTAACAAAGAAGGAGTGTACTTTTTTGCCATCAAACACAAAGACCATGGCTTTATCTAAATTCAGGGTGAGTTTGTACTTTACCCATAATTCTTGTAATGATTTAATTTACACTGTAGCCCTACAGGAGACAGTGCAAACAATACTATATTTTCTTCATAGGCCAATGTAGGGCATAGTCTACTGTTGAAATTTAGAAAGGGGAAATGTATAAGAGTCAATATTGGTAATAATGTAATTACTATACAATTTAGCAGTTCTAAAAGGAAGTCTTGTTTGAATCCTGGATATGAAGAAAAAAGTGATGTGACATCACCCTGTAAATCATGTAAGTGTCTATTATTAGACTATAACTGAACTATTGGAAAAAAATAATTTATATCTATACCATAATCAAACAATTTGTTCCATGGTGTCTTTCTGCCAATAGAAGGAAATGTTGTTTTGACATAAATAAAAACTGTGTATAATTTTTTGCTTCTTAACAAAATATTATTTACAGTCATAACCACCAAAAAAATGTGATCTTTGGTAGAAATGTTTTTTCCTAAAACCAGCTTGTAAATTGGGAATAACTGCTTTCTCATTAACACAGGACTGTAATTTGTTCAACAGAATATTTACAAACATTTTTCAAACTGTTCCAAGCAAACGTATTGGCCTAACAATTTCTGCAGTTTACTTGTTGGCAGGAATATTCTGTTTCCTGTACTAGCATCATGGTCCTGCAATGCACCTCAAACACTCCTGCTACAGTGGTGCCCAACATGACATTGCATCATAACCAAAGATATACAGATTGTTCTATTACATTGGCCTCAGTCACAACTTACTGTAATTCTTGATGTCACTGTTTTCAAACAGTAAAAAAAATATACACTATCGTCTGCAGGGTTGATAAAGAGTCAGCAGTGGTATTAAACAGAAATGATGCAACACATGTGTTTGGTTTACAAGCCATTTAGTCTCTGATCTCTGGTGGCTAGTTGGCAATTTTTAAGATGACAGGCAAGCAAAGAGTAAGGAAAACCTTATACACAGAGGATACAACAAATTCGAATCCTGGTGAGTTTAAAGACTTATATATAAGGCTGGAAAAAGTGAGAATCCTTGAATTGAACAAATATAATAAAATCACAATAGAACAATATTTGGAGACAGGGTGGTCACCACGCAGTCTTCACCTTTACAATCAATCATCCTGTGGTTTTTCTGACCCAATTTTAAAAACAGTTTGGGAAAAAGCCTGAATTTCTTACACACATTAATGTATGATTGCTTTAGTTAAGAAAAAAGGAAAGAGATCTAGTAGAAATAGAAACAGAAATATTGGAGATACAGAATATATTGAGATCCTTAAAGGAACATCCAGAATTTCTAACTTTAAATAAAAATATATCAGTAATTTCACAAAAATTGAAAATGATCTATTAAAATAGAAAATTGTCAAAACTGCTGAGAGAGTTAACAGATTTTGAAATGGGACAAACATTTAAATGGACATTTAAATGGAACTGGCCAGAAAGTTCACCCCCTAGGGGCCAATCCAGGAGTAAGTCAAGACCCAGGAACTGGAGCAGAAAATCTCAGTTTAGATATAGGTCCAACAATACCAGAAAGCAAAATATTAAAAACAACTGTGGTTATTTACCCTAATCATGAAATTATACCTGATACAGAACCTTCAACGTTCAGTACTGACTCTTTTTAGGGAAAACAGGCCCCAAAGAGATGGGGGGGGGGGGCAAGGCACAAACACCCACTACCCAAAATCTGCAAAAGAAACAAAAAATCTCACAAAGAAGCCAAAACCAAATACAAGAAGAGCACAAAGAAGACAAATGAGGGGCAAGACAAAAGAGGCAACTATGGACAAATACAACTAAAACATGGTGATCAATTTAACAAATATCACCCTTACAACTGATCAGATAAAAGTCCTGAAACTTGATCTGCCATTTTCACCCACCACCTATGTGGACCTATTTGAAATTAAGACAGATATTTACAAATTAATAAGAAAGATTAAACGTAAATATTATTTTAAAATAACTAGCAACATGGGAGCCAAACAATGTAATTCAGGATTCACAGTAGACTTACAGGCATCTGAGAATTTGGGGGATCCCACTTCTTTAGGACCTATAACTGCAAGTCAATTGATAAGCAAGGAAATGTGCCTTTTGGACTGTCCTGATTTAAAAGAACTGTTAGAGCACAAGACATTGATTGTTCTGAGGGTGCAGATGTTCCTGTTATAACAGAAAGATCAGGTAATTTTAAACCAAAACCATTTTTCCCCAAATACAAAACACAGCAATTTCTACATTTGAAAAATTAGTGTTAACAGATATTGAAAAGTTAAGCAGTAACTCATACTTCAACAGACAGACTAATTTAACAGCATCTGAGAAACCTGCCTTACAACAACTATGTGTATCACAGAATGTAGTGCTCAAACCCTCAGACAAGGGTGGGGGGGTAACACAGTGTTAATGAAGGAAACATTTTATGTTGCTAAAATTATGGAATTATTGAATGATGAAACACATTATGAAAAATTAAGAGGGCCCAAACTTCCTAACATACATTGGAGTTGTTTACACTGTTAGATAATGCTTATACTACAGGATGGATTTCAGAGGATGAAGCTGCTTTCTTAAAACCAAACTTTCCTCTCATCCCTACTTTTTATGATCTCCCCAAAATCATACCTCTCAACCTTCCTCCACCAAAATGTGTGACACGATGTGTGACAAATGAGCAAAATTTGTGACACATCGTCTAACATGGCACTGGAAACTCAGAACACTATAGCTATCAGTGCACTAATGTTCATAATATTTTGTATAACTAAGCATAATAGATTATTATGAATTTCTGCTTTAAAGTCTCAGTAGGGAATGTGGAATATCACCTTCCCCATGATGGACAAAGGGTTTCTGAGAGGTAAAATGAGTGACGTGCCTCATAATGTGTGACTGTTGAGAGGTATGCCCAAAATACATAAATATCCATTTAACCCCCGACCCATTGTTTCTGCGTTAATTCATTAACACACAATTTGAGCAAATTTAATGTCTTTTCCCTAGAACAATTTGTGATGGGATTGTCATTTGTCATTACAGATGCAAACTTGTTCAGTGCAAGTGGGAAGAAAAGTTCATTTTTGACTTCAAACAAAACCATTTCTTCAATAGAGTGGTGCACTGGTACCACTTTACTGATGATATTATATGTATTTGGCAAGGCACAGAAGAAGAAATAGACTCATTTGTGGAATACATATATAACACAAGCCAAAGTTTAAGATCCAGTAGCAACTTCAGTAAAGGGTCTATTACATTCTTGGATTTATAATTAAAATTAGGTGAAGCACAGACATGGTGTTGGCTACAGAAAGCCAACTGCTGCAAACCAGATATAACATGCAGCAAGTGCACACCCACAAAAACTCAGATTCAATACCATTAAGCCAGTACATGAGAATAAAAAGGAACTGTTCACTGGACTCAGATTTCATTGCACAGTCACAAGAAATGACTGAAAGATTCAAAGATGGGGGTTATAGTGACTACATTAGATACTGCTTTCAGCAAAGCAGCCAATATGGATAGGAAAACACTCTTGAATCCCAAAGCTAAAAGTCTATCCAATTAAGGAGTAATTACTTTTTCAACTAAATATAATAGCATTGCGGGCATAATAGGTAACATCATCCAGCAACACCAGCATGTTCTATATACTGACCACGCTTTAAAGAAAGAGGTTGGTGAAAAACCTAGATTGTCTTTTAGGAAGGCATGGAACTTAGGTGACTTACTTACTATGGAGTCACTTCAAACCTACTAGAACTCATAAGTCACATAATTGGCTACCACCTAAACTACCAGGCTTCCATGAATGTGGAAATTGCAATATATGCAAATGCGCTAAAGAAGGGGACACATATGTACACCTCATACTACCAGATGGGTGGTGATTAAAAATGTAATCTCTTGCATTACCACTTTTGTGATTTATATAGCCTGGTGTTCATCCCCTGAAGACACTCATTCAGGAACATGTGAGGGCAATCATAAATAGAAGTGACAGGACTGCCTTAGGCACACACTTTGCCCAATATCATAATTCAAATCCATCATGCTTGAATTTTACTGTCTTAGAATGTGTGGGCTCACTGGAAAGAGGTGATGATAGGGTCAACAGATTGTTACAGAAAGAAACAGTGCATGTGTCCCTTTACATCATTAAACAACTAGGTTTAAATGAGGATGTGGACTACTGTCCTTATATAACAAGCATTTGTCAATGCTGAATGTTTGCTTGCTGATATTAGCATTGGAAATGCAGGAGTTAGATGCAGAGTAGAAATGGCAGTGATGTATTGAACTTCATGCCAATCCCACCTCCACCCTGCAGAGATGGACAGGCATTGGGGTATGAGTTTGGGTTGTCACCCATAACCTTCATGCCATTTCACCTCACCCTATCCTGGAGACACTGATAAGTGTTGAGGTGTGCCTTGGGGTGTTCAGCTTTACCCAATACTCTATTAGGTTGATTTGACAAGTTCTCACTGAGATGAATCCATGTTGCTGCCCGTCTTGGAGACCATTACTTTCTAGGAATGTCACCAGCCTCTCCTTCAGTATCGCCTCCATAAGCTCACCCACTATGGATGTGAGACTGACCAGATGATAATTGACTGGCTGCTCCCTAGGCCCACTCATGTGTATGGGCACCAGATGGGCCACCCTCTAGTCCTGGGGCACACACCCCATTCCAGGGAGGTGTTGAACAGATCTGTCAGTGGCTCAGCCAACAGCTCCGCCATCTCCCTCAGCACTCTGGGGTGGATGCCATCGGGACCTGGTGCCTTGTCCACCCTTACTGCCCTCAGCCCCTTTAGCACCCTACTCCATGTGATCACTTTGTCCATCACCTCCTCTCCCACTTTCTCCACCCATCCTCCCATGCTGGTAGTGGACCATCCCTCTCCTTAGTGAAAATGAAGCAGAAGTACTCATTTAGAATTTCCACTTGCTTTTCCCCTTTTCCACTCAATCCCCTCCTTGCTTTATCCTCACAATATGTTCCTTGCACTTCCTCTTTTCCCTGACATACCTAAAAAATCCTTTTCCCCTCCCTTTATGCTCTTTGCTAACCTTAATTCCCTGGAGGCCTTAGCTTTTCTCACCTTCCTGGCCACCTCCCTTGACTAACTCCCATCAGCTTCCTTATTCTCTCCCTTCCTTGTTCTCCTGTACTTCTGGTATGCAGCCCTCTTGGCCCTCATCCCTTGCAGTACTTCCGTGTTCCACCAGCATGGTTTCTTGGCTCTGCTCTTCTTACTCCTGGCCCTGGTGCAGGCGACTGTGGCCTCTGTTAGCCCAGTCTTTATGACTCCCCAGTTTTGTTCTGCATCCATCTCCAGCCTTATATCCTGGAGTCTCCATTGCAGTATTCCTCCCAAAGTCCACCCTACTAAAGTCCACCACCTTAGTGCCCATGCCTTCTGTCTCCCTGCCCAGCAGAAGAATGAGCCACACTGTGTGGTAGTCCCTACCAGCTAGTGGGTCCTCTACCCTTACCTCCCTCACCACCACCCCAATTGCCAGTACTAGGTTTAGAGTGCTACCAAGCCTTGTAGGCCCACTTACTGATTGTGTCAAAAGGCTGTCCTGGAATGCATCAAGGAGCACCTGCTCCCTGGTACTGCTAGTGGCTGAGGTGCTCCAGTCAACCCCTGGTAGTTTACAATTACCTACTATCACCACACTCCCCCTTTTACACACCCTCCTTATCTGCTCTGCCAACTTCCCATCCAGTTCCCTGGAGTGGGCTGATGATCTGTACACCACTCCCAGCCTCAGCCTTGTGCCCTTGGAGTCCAGGAGCTGCACCCAAAGTGCCTCTGTCCTCTACTCTTCTCCCTCATCCCTTATGCATTTGATCCATTCCTTCACGTAGTGTGCAACCCCACCCCATTCCAACCCCAAGTCCCTCCTGTATATCCTGTATCCTGGGATTGACAAATCCCAGTCATGGTGCCCTGTGGCCCAAGTCTCTGTCACTGCAGCAATGTCCACCTTCCCCTCTGAAAGCAATGCCTGAAGCTCTGAAATGTTGTTCCCTAGACTTCTTGCATTGAGAGAGACCACCTTCCACCCATACCCCTCCTTCCCCTCAGTCTTCTCCTTGGCCTGTGTCCCTCCTCCTGGCAGTCCGTACCCTTTCCACTCCTTATTCTTACTGGGTGGTGGTGCCTTCTGTATTACACTCAGACTACTCTGCCCACCCCCTCCTGGGGTTACTACACCTCCACTTTTAGCTATATCTAGGGGGGTGAGCTCATTAGGCTCCCCTGTCTGGACCTTTCTAAAAACCTCAGTCTTTTGCCGCCCCCACTAGTTTAAATCCACCTTAGTAGAGATATACCCCTCTAATCCTGTCTTTAATACTCCCCTTCCCTCCCTGCTCAAGTGTAGCCTGTCCCCCACATACAAGTCCCTAATCCCCCAGACACTACCCCAGTTAGTCACTAACCCATGATTTTTGGTGTGGCACTAATCTCTCAGCCAGTCATTGAGCTCCTCGATCCTACCCTTCCTCCCTGTGCTTGCACATGGTACCCAGGAGTACCTCTAAGAATATCATTGACTCCCCCAACCCCTCACATTGTCTGCCCAACTCCTCAAACCTCCCCCTCACTACTTGCACAGTATCCCCTGCCAAGTCATTTGTACCCATGTGCAACACTAAATGAGGTTTATTCCTCCTCCTCACTGCACACTTGAGTAGTGCCTGCCCTGCCCCTCCTGCAGTCAACCCGGGGACAGCTTTAACCTAAATACAACTGTGCCTTTCTCCCTTCTGCCCCATCTCATCCCTTTCAGTATAGAATCCCCTAGGCAAAGAATCTCTGTGTGCAAACACTGAGGCAAGGGTTACCCCAAAGGGCATTTGGCTGGGAAGACAAGTTAAAAAATACAACACACATGCTCACACAATGCAAAGCAATTGCTTTACCAGTGGCATGTGATTTTGTATTTTTAGAACTCTAGGATGAGTACTCCCATCCCTTACCCCTTTTCCCTTCTAATGCCCTTTTCACCATCTCAGTATTTGTTCTTCCCTGCCCCTTACCCCACCAGCTGCACCCTCTGTGACTTCTGTATCTGCACCCCCTACTTCTGCCTCACCCCTTTTCTCTGCCTTATTACTCCCATCCCCTTGAACGTCTTCCCAGCCTGACTACTTCCTACTGAGCTTCCCATGTCAACTTTCCCTCCTTCCCTGCTGATTTCCAACTCCTTCCCTATCCCCATTGTTGTTAATTTAGAGCCCTCATTCCCTTCAATCTCAATAGTGATGCCCCTCCCATCCTTTCCCCTTCCTGTAGCCTTTTCTCCTCGAGTCACCCCCCCTTTCTTACTAGCCTCCTTCTACCCTTTTGTCCTTGCTACCTCATCCCCACCTGTTGCCATCCCTCTCATGCCCTGCTTCTCCTCCCACCTTCAGTATGTTCCTGCTCCCCCTCTCTGTCCCATAGTAGAGGCTTAAATCTATTCTTAGTCAATATCCCTCCTACATCTCTTCCCCCATCAGTTCCCCCCTCTGACTTGTTCTCCTCCATGCCCCTCCAGTCCCCCCCCAGTCCCTTCCTACCCGCAGCCATCTGCTTTCTCCCCTTGTACTCCTCGTGGTCTCTTCTTCCCCCATCAGGAGGCCCCACTCACCTTGGGCACCCCTTCCTTCTCCTCTCTTTTCTGCTAGTGCCTCTGTTACTGGGGTCAGTTTCAGTCCCTAGTTGTTCTTCCCCATCCCCCCTTGCCATCCCCTATCCCCTCTCCAGCCAGGATGCCTAGCATACTCATCTGTCCCACCACTTAGACTCCTCCCTAACCTCCACAATTCCTCCCTCAAACTAGTCAGTTGTCTGTAGACCATACGGACCCCCCTCCATAGGAGCCAACTTTTATTTTTTCCAGGGGGGGCTCAACAAATGGCTGGGGGTCTGGGGGCTGCCAAGGCACACAGAAGCTCTGGGGTATTTGGCATTATGTGGTGCATTTTGAGGGTTTTACTGAAGAAAAAGCACAACATAAAACAAACATCACTGAAATCATAGCACAGAACCCAATTTAGACCATATTTTCTTCTGTGATCACATTATAGTGGTGTTTCTTGTAACTTTATCTGTACAACTAGCACAAGCCCAAATGATGCATTTTTCAATCACAGCAAGATGTCTGTAGCTTGCAGTCGCTAGTCCATCCCCCCAAGCAATACCACAGTAAAATGAACAGAATTAAACAGATACAATACACAGCATGAGAAATAAAATGTTAGGAATTTTAACTTTGTAATGAGTTTGTGCTAACAGTTTACTCCCCACATGGCATTAGCCATGCTTTGATTTGCAGTTATACCCTTTTGCTTTACCAAATCAGTTTGGTTTATAACCTTATCACTCTGCCTAACTGCAAGTACTTTTCAATCACTTAAGGTCTCTTTCCACTAAAAATTAATACTGATAGTGTTAGCAACATTTAAGAAAACATGAGTTTTATGTAGTCAGTCACCCAACAGTTTAAATTTAGCTGACACAGAACAACAACTCAATGACTGCATGAAAAGGAAAGAGGGAATTGTTTAACCAAGAAAGACACATTAAGTTGAAACTTGTTTCTGGGTACAACCTGGGAGTACAACAAAGTTTAAGTGACTTGCTCAGGGAAGTCATATAGTATGCAGGTCAGGTGTGGGCTGTAGGATTCAATCCCACATCTTCATGTTTGCAGCCCAGTGTCCTTAACCACTACACTATTTTGCCTTTTGCATGACAATAGTAATACAACACAGTATTACCTGCATTAAGCAGAATTATACATTTGTTTCTGTTAGGTCAAACCTTTGAATAAATGAACCAAAAAAAAAAAAAACCCAGCATCCCCTTTTTTGATCCCTTTGTAACTTCAAACTTTATCTTGCCTAGATCTATGTGGACTAATCCTAACTTTACATCCTGAGAATGTTGGACCATTTCCTAACAACCTACAGAGCCTGGTCTAAACACTCTCCCATTTCCTAATACTCCTTTTTAAATTACTTCAATCTACTCAGTGGCATTAACACATAACTTTGGCTATTTGAAAACTGAAATTTTAAATGATCATATGTTGTGGTTGTTTTGTTTGGATTTAATATATGGTGTCACTTTAACAAGGTGCTTTATTCTGAAAATGGGCTTCCAGGTATAGAAATCCTCCCTAACAGAGGCCAGAGTGTACTGCCTAATCACTGGGGTTTCTTCTTGCCTACTACATTTTGGATTTGTGCTCTCAATAAAGGAATGGTTTTGGTTGTAGCTTGAGTCTTGGACTTTTCTGTGACCTGGAGTGCTGGATTCTTTTGCCAAAACACAAAGAAATGGCACTGAAAATTCTTATTTTTTTCCCTCAAGGTACTGGTTGATATGCTTGGCACTGGACACCACTGTACATTTGCTATGGAGCCTCCCCCCCTCCAGTCTTTTCCCTCCTACATCTCTTCTATGGCAGGTCCGATGTATGGATGAGCAAACTTTTTTATATGGCTTCCATAAAATGATCACAAAATTCAACAATTGTATAAAAGTTCAAGAATGTATACTTTATTTACTAACATTTTAAATAAAAGATTCAACTATTGAAAGTATAAAAATTAAGAACCCCTGAAAAACTATAAAAAAATGATTAACTAGATGGACCTCAACCAGAGGAAGAATATAAACCTACTTATCTGAGTAAGGAAGTGATACAGCACCTGAAAAATCAATATAGAGCAAATGTGATGTTAGTGGAACAGATAATGGTAATTAAACATAGTATAGAGTCACTCAGAAGTGGAATGCTAATGTAAGGAGCCCAGTTGGATGAGGTCTTGTTATTTGTCCAGAAAAATAAACAAAGCATTAACAAGAAAGCAAATGCTGAAAGAATAGTGGTCAAACAGAGACTGGATTTTAGTGTCATCATTATACCTGAAACATGAGAAATGCAAATTACTGAAATGAAAAAAGGTTAAAGAGAAACAAAATGTTAAAAATTCAAAGAATTAATACTCAAAGTGGTACTCATGACAGTATAGTAAATACTCATCAAACAATGATACCACAAAAGGATACAACAGATGGCACATTACATATTGTGCTGCAAGACAACATTATCTAGAAATCAATGACAAAACTGAGATAGGTTCACAACAAATTAATCAGAATATATATTGACAAGTTCCTCTGCTGAATATGTACCAGATTTTATTGTATGATTGTTCCAAATACACCTCTTATGTTGCTCTATGTATTTTGTACTGCACCATGCTTCTGTATTTAGTCTCTGTTCTGATTATGCTCTGTATTTATCTTCATTCTCTGCATGACGTGGGGCCTTTGTAAATGAGTCCCTGACTCAAAGGGTTATAATTCCTATACTTTAATAAATAAATATATAAAAATTAAAAATATCCTATTCAGATAGAGCGAATACAATGTATAAATGGCAGTCAATATGAAAATGTAATGAGTATGCTAAACTTCATTTTGTGTGGAAGGAACCCCATATTAGAGATTCATGGGCTACCACAAAAAGGGGTCGAGATCCAGAAACAATTTCAAAATTTGTACAATTTATTATAAGAAAAAATACAGAAAGCCCTTAGAACAAGATATTAAATTAACTCATAGACTATGAAGCTACAATAACTTTGGCAGATGACTGTAACTGATGGCGATATGGACACTGCCCATGTAATATGGGAAAAGGCCCCGCTGCTTCATAACTTAGAAATCTTTGTCTAGGGACCCACATGGCTAGCAGATTTCCTGAAAACCTTTAAACAAAGAGAAGGCAATCAATTAACCATACAAGAAATCTTAAAGGTAATTGATGATTATCAGAATGGTATAGACTTCTGGGAAGAGCTTGCTAGGGTGGGTCTCTTTACATTTTTTTGAAATACTGTACTACAAAAAGAGAGAAACAGACTCTAGGTTGCTCAAAAATATCTGTAACTTGTTTGCAGATATTATGGATGTGAGGCATCTCTGAAATTGATATGGGTACAGGAGGGACAGCATTAGCTAAACAACTGTCAGTTGAAGTGATAAAACTAGACCAAATGGGTACTTCTCAAAGAATCTGGGGGCAACATCTGCCACAGTAGAATCTGTATATTCTAAACCATGCTAGAGGGAATGAATGAGTTAGGTAACTATCCAGTGGAATTTTTGCTGGGTAACAGGTACAGAGTTTACATGAAATGAATACCTGACCCCCAAGGGTAACCAAAACTGTATGTTTTTTAAACTGTTTTTCCCTAAATTTCCTGAAACAGAACATAGAAGATTTATTGGATAAGTCAGCAGATGTGGAAGTATTTCCATTTTAAATTTCTCTCAGGGTATAAAATTACCCTCCTACAGGAAACATGTTCCATGCAAACTACACCACAAATAGACCCCACCCCTTTTAGCATCCCAATTGTCAAATGTAATAGGGGTGCAAGACCTATGGGCAGTCTAGTAACATTTGTCAGAGCCCAAGCTAGACCACAGATAACACAGTGGAAAGACTATTTCAGTATTGTAAATATGCATTAATAATTAGAATAACAACTAGGTCATGATCTCTTATAATGGTTAACTTACACCACCAGCCCCAGCCAATGCAAAACATTTTAATTATGAAATATAAGAATTCAATAGACTTCTGGCAGACTTAGAATAAGGACACATAAGGAATAAGGAAAAAGCCTGGAAAATGTGGTTATCATGTGGGACTTCAACAGATGGATTGGTAAAAATGAGCTCTGGGATGTGAATGTTTTAAAGAAAAGACTTGGACACCAAAGTACAGTATAATTAACATTACTTGAGCTAGGAAAAGCTAAAGATAAATAAGCAAATGCTGCTGATAATAAAGTAGCTAATTTAATTTATTGTTTAAATATGTGTTTTTGTTGTTAAATGGCATGGCTGCAGAAGATCCAATGGGGGATACCTGTTTTGGTGACAATAGAGCCTCAGTTTTAAGATTTTGTTTTTGTAAATATTAAACTGTGGGATAAGGTAGCCAGTTTAAAAACATCTTGAAAAGGTAGACAGTGAACATCTCCTCACTAAATTGGTGCTCATTATCCCCTTGGAAGGTAAAACGCCAGGAAAATATGGCTATGATTGCTTTAAATGATAACAAGGTGCTCAACAGATTTATGTTAGTAACTGAAACAACTGAGAGTTTGCAAAGGACATCCTAATTGAAAACACTAGCTCAATATTTCCTGGAATGTCAGAGCTCTTAGGAATTCCATTAAATAACATCTAAAATGAGTAATCCAAAATGAAAATATAAGACATGTCATCATGATAAATGCAGGTTTCAGAAAAACATTTTAATAAAATATTAAGAATTTCAAGAAAGTATAAAACTGAAGACGGTCTAATGATTTTACACTAGGAAATAAATATATATAGATTTTGAAGAAGAAAAAGGAACGTTATCATCTCCTATTATAGGAAGAAAAAGGAAGGTTATCAACTCTTATTGTGGGAAGAACTAGTAGAGCTATTAAAGTCAATAATAATAAGAGAGGTTGGCATATAATTTCAAAAAATATACTGAAATGACAACAAAATATTAATGCACAAATTCTACACAGGGCATGGGAACATTTTATTCAAGGCTTTTTTCTCTCAAGAGAAAAAAGAAAGATTCCTTGGGATAGGACAACATTTAGACCAGAAAGTTAGTTCTGCAATTTTAGCTCAAGATGTAGGAACAATTATATTGTCACTGAAAATGGAGAAGCACCCAGACCAGATAATGTACCTGCGGAATTATATAAATTTGGAGAGAACTGCTTGAAACCAATCCTGGTAAAATTATTTAATTACATTTTGATTTCTTATAGCAACCCATACTCATGGAAAAGGGGGAATAATTGTCCAAATCCATAATGATAGGGGCTTGAGGGACACACTCATGTACAGACTGATTAGTCTGTTTAATAATTTCCAGAAGATCTTCTTTGGCATAGTCCTTGGAAGATTTAAACAATGGGTGCCCTAAAACAATATGTTAAAAGGGTTTGCCAATAAAAGGCAACCTGAATTGTCTGATGGCAGTCCTAAAGAAATGGAGGTGGATCTGGGATCATGCAGGGTGGGGGAGGAGAAAATAGGCAGGACAGAGGGAAGGGGAGGAGCTTAGTGAGGGCAGGAATGACAGGCAGGTGGAAGAAGGGGAAGGCAAAGGTGATGTAATGATTGACAGGTGAAGGTGAATGATGCGTGCACCTGTGGGGTTACAGGATTGGCCCAGGGGTGTGACCTGGAGGGGTCCTTGCTAGGGGTTCTTTTGGTCTTGATAAGCCCAGGGCTAGGAGCTCGCTGCCTATTGCTGCTGGGATTTTTCATTTTCTCAGCACAGCGTTTGGCAATTTTTTCTGAGCTATTTACACCACTAGGTAAGGAAAGGCAACTCTGGGGGCCTGGTCAGTCAAGCCACTGGGGGTTGTTCATTTTGCTGAACAATTTGTGTGCTCCTGGTAATTATTCTGGCATAGGAGCCCTCAGTTTGAGGGACTAAAGATCCCTCCTGCTTAAGTTTTCTCTATAATTGTGTACGTTATATTTTGTTACTATTAGTATGGCTTGATGATTTTTAGGCCTTGCTAGCCACATGGGGGAGGCCGCCAAGCCCACTTCCCACAACTTTTACAGCTACACATATAAAACAAAAAAGTAGCGCTTTTGTTGAATAAGAATGTTGCACAAAATGCCTCCCCATTTCGTGACGGTATTGTTCCTGCAGGTGGATTTTGTGTATTTTGCTTAGATGGTGTGAGGATCGGGTGGCCACCAGGATTTACAATGCTGGCAAGAGGGTTTTGAATTTGCTGTTGTGTGGTGCCGGTAATGTTCTGGCTGTTTTCAAGGATGGAACCACAGGGGGAAATGTGCTTGAGGGTCAGGGTTAGAAGGAAGGGAATGCAGATACCTCAGTTGTTTGTGGTTTGGTTGCTCAAAGCTAGTGAGTCTCCTCACATGAAAATGGAATTTTATGTTCAGAGGGAAAAGGAGTACAGTGAAGGGGCCTTACAGAGCTCAGTAGCAAGTCGCCTGGTCAGGTGGGTCGGGAAGCTTGCACCTTAACTGGCCTCGAGTTTAGGCAGGAACTTTGGCTATACTGGGCAGATAGGCCAAAATCAAAATGTAGCCTGGCTGAAATTTCAGTGGCGGCAAGGAGGCACAGCATGGTAGGCCAGCATGTTAGGGCTCAAGGTGGCCGGCTGCTGGGCTGCGTGGCAATGGCATCTGATTTACTCATCATGCAGCCACAGTGTGGGCAGTCAGTCAACAGGGATGGCTCTGGGCGAGGTGATAGGGGCAGATGTATGCCCTGAAGGGGGAATTGGGAAGAGAGTTTTGGTATTAGGAGATGACTTGAAAGTTCTCTTTACAAAAAATAAAGGCAAAGAAGTGAAATGTAGCAGAAGAAAAAGGAGAGAGTAACTTGGAGAGGGGTCCATACAAGAGATGCATAGGCCTAATATTGGTGGCTTTGTGGGCACCAGGCCTGAGGCAGCTCCATGAAGGGACTCAGTAGTTTAGGACCGGAGGCAGGTAGGACCATTACACATTGGGACAGTAGGCAACAGGCACGGGAGTTGCCTCTTAGGAGACACTGTAATACAGGAATACAGGCGAGTGGGAGAATTATGTATCGGGCCAGAGGAGCCATTTGGAGGCATGGGACATAGGGGGGCAAGGCTTAGCAGGTAACAACCTAGGTGGGAATCAGTGGAGTGCATCCTTGGGGGGTTGGGGAGGAGCTAGCTGGGAAGTTCTGGGCAGGTGCCAGGTGGTACCCCTGCGGCAACAGGGGAATACATGGGGCAGTTTTGATGGGGGTAGGGAGATGAGGACGAAGTCTATGGAGAAAGATACTGCATTGGTGGGCCAACCTGATAGGCCTTATGAGTGGGCCAGCAGACCGCACGGTGATAATGTGACCCCTTAGCCATGTGGGGGAAGGGATCAGGCAACTATGGGCAGAGCAGTAGATCTCTTGCGGTGACAAAGGCAGCTGGGGGGGGCAAATTGGCAATTTTGAATGGCTTATCAGCGTGGCCATAGGGCGAGTCATTGGGAGGGGGGAGGTCAAGAAAGCCAGGGCACATGTGGAACATAGGGATGTGGGATGCAACCTTGCAACCTGGGGCATGCGAGGGACAAGTAAAGGTACCAGGGCCAACAGACTTATTGCAATCGCCAGGCATAAGCTGGTGGTCACATGGATGTCGTGGGCACTCTCTGGACCCCTGGGCAGGTATAAAGTGAGGGGGGGAGTGGAGGCACCTGCATGTTTCCTTCCGGGTTACAAGGTTACAGATAGTATAACTCTTAAGAAGGGGGCGAGGGGGACAAAACCGAACCAACCTGATTATGTTTCTCACTTTCCTATATTCTTGTATAGCATATCTTTCAGAAAATGGCACCCGAGAAGCAGTTCTTGCCAGTCTTCAGTGTTCAGCTCCACTCGGAAGCAGCAGCTCTTATGGGTAAAATGATGGAGCTCATCAAGAGGCCACAAAGAAGGAAGAAGAAGAAGAAGAAGAAATGGTGGAGAGGAAAAGGAAGCAGCCAACTGGACCTCAGGGCAGGGGGGCAGGAGGTAAGCACCTGAGGGGCCAGCCCCAGACCTGGAACATGCCCCCCCACCCAAATCCACACTGGAACCACTGGACCCAGACACAGGAGTAGGGAAGGGTGCAGGTGCTCCCTCAGGAGAGGGCAGCCTTAAGGCTTATATGGCCAGGTTATTGGATGAGATGGGGGACAGAGGGCTGGGCACAATGGAAAAAATCCTTGAAAAGTTTAAGAATGCTAAAGGGGACAAGGGGGTGTGGGGGTCAGGAGTAGGGGGAAGCGGGGGGAAGAAGATTTATAATACTCCTCCAGGTTTCTCTTCGGGGGACCATGTACCATCCTCCATTAAGGATAAAATATGTAAAGGGGAGTATGTGGACATTTTTGGTCTATTGGACAAAAGACAGCCAAAAAATATGAACAAAAAGAAATGGTGGGAAAATCAGCGATGGCTGTATCTCTGGCAGTAGTGGGCCACAAAGAAGAGGAAACTACTTACAAGGGAAAAAAATCTAGAAACATGGCAAGCTGGTTTTCCAGTATATAGTGCCATTTTACTAGAAAAGTGGCCAGAGTTGGCTATACTGCTGCTGACCTATACGGCCATTGTTAGGAGTGCGTACAAAGCCCCAAAAGGTTATGGATGGTTAGAGTACGATGAGGCTTTCTGGCAGGGGATAGCAGCAAGGGGCGACCAGAGTTGGGATTGCACGCAATCAGAGTTATGGGTCAGAACTCTATCCAGCCAGGCAGGAGGGTTATCAGAGGTAACCAAGAAGACTGTGGTGGGGGGGGGGGCAAGTCATGCTGGGCATACAACAGAGCTGCATGCACCTGGGCCAATTGTAAGTTTAAACACATTTGCTCAAAATGTAGTGGACAACTTCCAGTAGTGAAATGCAGGGGGAATAATGAGCACTCTGGGGGGACAAGTGAGCAAGAACAGCCCCTTCGAGGGGCACACAGGATTGAGCGAGGGGGGAACTATAGTGAATTTGGAGGGAGGGAGGGAATGGGGATCAGGAGCAGAGGTGGGTACAATTCCAACTATGGGTGGAATTGAGAACTGGGGGGCAGAGGCTCTGAGATGAGGATTCCCACTGGGCAGGACTCCCATCAGGGCTGAGATGGTGGATGCCTGGTCTGTGGAATACCCAGATCAGAAACACGGGGCAATGCTAAGGGAAGATTTTACAATGGGCTTTGCATTAGCTTTTCAAGAGACAAGGAGAAGGATGACGGCAAAGAACTTGGCTTTGGTCAAGGGGAAGGAAGACATAGTTTCAAGAAAATCCTTAAGGAGGAAAATGCAGGTAGGGTGGAGGGGCCCTTCACAAGCCTGCTATGTTGTCAGTTCAGCATCTCACCATTGGGCATAGTTCCCAAGAAACAGCTGGGGGAACACCACCTGATTTGTCATCTGTCATACCCGGAGGGTTCATCCGAGAATGATTGCATAGCCGAGGAACTCAGTGCCATATTCTATGCACCATTGGATTTGGTGGTGCGGCATGGGGTCAAAATGTCCCATGGCAGAATGCCATGTGACTTAATCACTTTGCATGATTTCTAGTTTTATTTTGTTCTGTGGGAGACTCTGCCCCCCCACACCCCCTGTTATGGGAGGCTGTGTCCCCAGACACCCCCCACTTAGGATTCTAACTCCAGGGGGGTCCAACACTGAGAGTGCACAGGTTTGGGATTCGTGCATAATGCTATACGCTATTAAGCAAATGACATTATGACCTGGTACGTGGTGGTGCTGCTAATTAGGGCCCTGCAAGGGGCCTTGTTAGCCGAAATGGACGTTGAATCTACTTTTAGGCTGCTGCCGGTATGTCCCGAGGACTGGGATTTGCTGGGGTTCCAGGTTAATGGTGGGATTTATTTTGATAAGGCCATGCTGATGGGGTGCTCAGTGGTATGCTCCATGTTTAAGGCTTTCAGTACCTGGGTATAGTGAGTGTTTGGGCACAGGTATGGGCACAGAAGGGTGGTGCACTACCTTAAAGATTTCTTGTTGATCGGGGAAACTAAGAGGGAGGTGCAGGGGATGTTATGGAATTTCCAGCTGATGTGTGAGACAATCAGAATTCCTTTAGTGGGAGAAAAGACAGAAGGGAGATCCAGGGTACTGGAATTTTGGGAGATCAAAATAGACATAGTTGGTGGATGTTTCAGGTTGCCCCAGGGCAAGGTGATGTCGCTTAAGGGACCCCAGGGACAGGTGTTGGTGGGAAAAAGGAGGGTTCTGTTGGTGTTAGTAGAACAATTATGGGGACATCTGAATTTTGCCTGCAAGGAAATCAGTCCAGGCAGGGCTTTTACATGGCAGTTGGGGCATGCCATGGGGGAAGGCTAGGAGGCCACGTCATGGGGTGGACAGGGTACGGGAATGTGACTGAGGGCATGCTAGCCTGTCCAAGGAGAAAAAAAGCTATATGAAAAAACACAATCTGATTCCACCAACATTGCTGTGACAAGGTGAATTTTTTATTTTCTTAAACACATTAATGGTAAAGAAAGGACTGTAAAATATGGATGCTATGGTATAAATTAACAGGAAGAATAAGGTAGCTACCCATTTAGGTGCAGCATGTGGCCATTAAGTGGCCTTTGGGGATTTAGAGATTTTCTGAGGACTAAATGGACAGTACAGTACACTGGGTAAGATGTTGGTAGCCAGGTTTGAACCCCCTAGATAATAATTTACCCACATTACATACTGGTATTCTAAGCCAGAAATTTCTAAGGTTATTTTCTTTATCCTAGTGGTTATCACTTCATATATTTGTAATGCCCCACCCCCTTAAAAAATCTTACACATCTGTTATGATTAATTACAAATTCAACCATATACTGGTACTTATGCTACTATTCCTATGCTACTATTCCTTGACTTCATAAGTGTGAAATAATTTGTGCAGTTTGTATGTTTTGAATTTTCTTTTTGTCTGTGGTATCCCTAACTGACTTTTGTGTTCTATTTTTCTTTTCCTTTTCATGTTATCTGCTATCTCCCCTACGTGCTACTGCCTCAGCCACTTCTTCAGGTTGTGCCAAGGCTGCATCTGATCCATCTTTTGCTCCCGAGCCCTGGCCCTCATATTTGCAGTCATCCCCCAGGCTAACCCAGACATAACCCTTTGCCGGGGGGGTCCACCTCCTCTGATGGGGAAGGCACCAGGGGGGCAAGCTAGCACAGTACTTGACCCTCAGGGAACTGCTGAAGGACTGGGAGCTCCAGGTCATCAATGGCCTTAAATCACCAGGCAGCCATCATCTGGCTGAATGCAGAGCCAGTTTCCACTTTTCTGGTGACATTCCCTTGCATTGCATCTGCCTTGCCCCTGGTCTCCACTGGGTGCCACTGCAGAGTGATGCATCCCCACTACCACCCCAGGAAAGGAGAGCCATCTTACAGATGCTCAATCCTCTCCTTCCCCTGCCAGCCCCCAGCATCCCGAGTCCTTTCCCAAATCCGGGTCACCAGCATGGCTCAAGGTAAGACACCAGTGCCTCAGCCCTCTGCACCACTGGGCTGGCTTCTTTTTCTATTAATAAGTATTGTAGTTTGTTTTGTTTTGATATAGTCAGTCTTATTTTTTTATATTTCAATTGTAGTAACATCATGTATACTGTAGTGTTAAAATGGCAACTGAAATGTGTTGCCACAATTAGTGCACCGCAATAAAGGCGATAGTGACAAGGGCAGTCTTGATATTTGATCACCTCCCCCAGTCATGTCATCCTTTGCTCCTGCACAATTTCTGCCACCTCTAAGGCATACCAGCCCGGGAGGAGGTTATGTTTAGTTGTAGGGCGTGTGGGGGTAAAGCCTCCCTCATTGGTGTGAGTGTGTGGGACAGAGCCCAGCAAAACACAACTATTTCTTGGGATGGGGCTTTGGTGTTCTCCATCCCAGGAGCCGCAATGCCTGGTGCAGACATGCCATGCAGTATATTGCTTGCACCCATATTGTTGTCCACAAACTGACTGTTGCACCAATATGGGTGAATCATAACACTGCACTGATCAATAAACTTTGCTACTACTACTACTACCACCGCTAATTACTCATTTTATATTTCATTTTTACAAAGTTCATTTTTGGCTGCTTATATCTTGGCCATCCTTTAAACAAGATATTAGAAAGTTGACATGCACCCACACACACACACACAGACTGCTTATGAATCTACCTATATTGCTGCCATTGCAATCTCCAGTTTTAAAATTATAGGGGTTTAAAGGTATGCATTTTACTACAAATACTTGTGACATTTTATTTTGAAATGTTACAATGTTTGTCTGAAGTACCCTTAAATGCTAGAGATTTTAAATTTGGTACACATATCTGCGCATCAAAGGATGTTACCATAACGTAATGCAGTGCATGATTTGACAATAAATTTTAGACAAAAAACTGAAATGTATGTTTTGGCAACATTTTGCTGAATTTAGATATACATTTTAAGACATTCCACAGAAGCAGAATCATAAATCTAAACAAATAAAAGAGAGAGAAAGAAATAAGTACCTTAGTTTGTGACTGAGAGTCATAAATCATGTCTGAATTCTTCTGGGTAAGTTAAATTTCACCAAACCCTACACAAAGCTGATCTGAGGGTGGGTTTGCAAATGAGTCCAATATGCTGCCCATTGTTTCTTAAATTCCTCATATATACAGTCACAAAGAGTAATACTTAGTGCCATCATACATAATTTAAGATCATAAGCAACTATACAATATTAAAATATGTGATGGAAACAATTTTAATAAAATAATTTTAAGATCCTAAGAAAATCATACTTTTTTAAGTTGAAAATGTTGCACTGTGTGCAAATACTATCACAGCTTCTGTTATTATCTGATCATGCCCACTTAAAGAGACACTGTCAACCACCATAGGCCTCAAAGTGTCAGCAGTTTGAAAAACACATATTATGATTGTTCACATTCTGTAGAGACTGCTGATGTGAGAAAACTAACAGACCACAACAACATCCATGAAAAAGGCTTTATTCAGTGCAGCAAGCGATACAGCAGCATCAGATCAGGCACTGAATCTTCGACTAGTTTTTCAGCTACTGCGTCATCAGGAAGTCACCTCCTGATGACGCACTATCTGTGAAACCAGCTGAGGATTCAGTGCCTGATCTGATGTTGCTGTATCGCTTGCTGCACTGAATAAAGCCTTTTTCATGGACATTGATCCGGACTCTGTTTTCTCATGTTTCAATTTTGCTCAGCACCTGCTCATCACAGCAGTGGAGTTGAACTGCTTCTGCATCTAGAGACTGCTTATGTAGCTGATTGATTGATTCTGATTCTTTTCTCTTTTAAGAAGCAAAAAACAGGCTGCCCAACATACTGGTGTTACCACATAAAAAAATATTTGTTTACGTTCCCTGGTCAACTCCCACTGCATCTTTCCTTGATGCAAGAACACTCCCAACACAGTCTAGCCAATCATTATGCAGTGGAAGTAAAGGAGACTATTGCATCATGAGTGGTTTGAGGGGTTTCTAATGTTCAGGAAGTATGCAATAAGAATGACTCCAGAATCTGAAACAAAACAATGCTAGTTATAACTATACATTAGCATGCATTTTAGTTCTACTAAGCAAAGAGGCAGATAAAGCATTCAGCTATCAACATCTGTCATATAAAAGAAAAATATTAATGTATAAAAAGTGTGTCAGTACAGGACAGATACCTGATGTACATTTAGATCACTCTGATCCTTCCTCAGAGGATGGAGGCCCACTTAGGTTCATGCAGTAAATAGTGCTAAATTTGCATAAAATACATATTCATCATCATTCCCTATCAGAGTAAGGCAGATGGGGATACAAAATAACATTTAGTTCTTAAGAAAACAATGCTATCCTCATCAATATTGCACATATAAACACTCACACATTTAAAATTTAAAGTCAAGAACTCTGATGTGGGTATACAAATGTGCAAAGTACTCCACTATTAATGCAAACATATATTTACGGCACAAAACCACCGGTTGCTTGTCAAGACCACAGATCTAGCTGATCACTTAATTTATAAAACGTTGTTATAAAATAGACTACATTAGAAAGATGATAAAATAAATAACTCATAGTACACAAAATATTAAACATTCATTAAGTATCTCTTCATTAATGGAAAATAAATTTTGCATAACATAAACTTCATTAGGGCAAGGATATGAGTAGTTTAAAATGAAGTAGTTTGACAGAAGACACCAGCAGAAAGGACTGCTGTGTGACTGGACTTCTCTACTGGGACTAAAGAAGTAGAACTCTTGAACTTGGACCTTTAATTTAGGGTAAAAAAACACTAGCAAACAAAACAAAAAAAAAGGGCGTGTTTGTCTGAGTTAACTGAACTGAATGGTTATCTGAACAGTTATCTATGTGAAAATCTCAGGTGATTGAAAGGACTTGATAGTTGTGAGGTTTAAATTACTTGTAGAAAGATCTAGTAAGTAGGGGGCTTAGGCATAGAAGGAAGCTACATTTAAAGACTGCCTTAGAAAGATTCTGCTAGTAGCTTGGCAGAAGACACCAGGAGAAAGGATTGATGTGTGACTGGACTTCTCTACTGGGACTATATTGCCCCTCCTTCCCTCCCACCCAAAGCTAGTTCTACTTTTATAGGCACAGGATTTGACTGAAAAAAGGAACTTCCTGTTTTGGAGCAGGACGTGAGTGATCACAGAGCCACCAAAGACCCACCATCCTAGAAAGGCAAGAGTAGCTCTCTGGCCCCCTCTAGGTGCTGGAGGTCTGCCTCTGAGCAAGTACGGGGTCAACTGAGAAATACAGGATATTCTTGTCTCAGAACAGGACAATCAGGAGCTTAAAGGGCACACAGGCAGAAAGTAAGGAGAAAGAGAGAAAACAAAAACAGAGGAAAGAGTAAGGTTGCAAACAGTTAAGGGGCCAGAAATAAGACATGATGGGACTGGTGCAGTGCAGTGGCTGTGGAGCAGCAGTCTTCTGTGAGACATTCTGGAGGATGCAGTGTTGTCCCATCTACAGGCACCTCTCTGGGTTGAGGGAGGAGGTTGCTCATCTCCAGGCTGAGTTGGCCAGGATTTGTGGGACCTCCTCTTCCATCCAGGGACCACCAGTGCCACTGCCATTGCCTCAGAAGTTGCCAAGAAAGAGGAGCGGTTGGACCATAGTGGGCTCAGGAAGGGTGAGGGTGGTGGAACAGAGGTGCATCTCTACAGTTGTACCTCTCCACAATCCCTATGCCATTCTGGCAAAGTGTGGTTCCTCTATGGGGACACCCGCAGTGGAGACCAAAGATGATGCTGGGAACTCCATAAAGGAGACCCACAGGAGGGTGGCAGGGGACCCCGCAGGGGAAGGAAACAACTCCTGGTGGGGGACTCCATTGTTAGGAAGGTAGAACTGGGGGAGGAAGGGGAGAGGGAGGTAAGATGCCTGCCTGGTGCCATGGCTTGGAAGGACAGGGAGCAAATCCTCAGGATTGCCAGAGCAGCTGCACAGGGGAGGGAGCTGGATGTCATTGCCTACCTAGGGACAAATGACCTGGCTAAGAAAGGGATTAGAGAAATGCAGGAAGAGTTTGTGGTATTGGGGAGGGGCCTTAGACAAGTAGCACGCACGGTAACCTTCTCAGAGGTGCTGCCCATCTATGGCGTAGGAGAGGCTAGGGTGTTCTGCACCATGGGATTCAATCAGTGGTTGAAAAACTGGAGTGGAGCTCAGGGATTTGGCTTCATTGGGGACTGGGGGTCCACCTGGAGTGATGCAAGCCTATACTGGCATGATGGGCTGCATCTGTCCAGGAGGGGAACCAGGATCCTAGGTGATAGGTTTAAAAGCTTTATTGGAAAGCATTTAAACTAGCCAAGGGGGGGAGGCACTAGAAAGGAGCAGGGAAATCCTAGGCCCCCCCCAAAAAATCACAGTAGTAAGTGCAGTAAACACCAACATAGAAGTGTCAATAGGGAGAAGGGCAGGGGTAAATGGAGAAAGTGACAAAGGCAAGAAGGACAGGGATAGGGCAAAAAGGAGTAAGGCCATCAGGAAATGGAGGATCATGAGTACCAATGCCCGTAGTCTGGGCAACAAGCTCCCTGAGATGGTGGCCTTGATGGCAGAGGGATGCCTGGATATCATAGCAGTGACAGAAACATGGTACACAGAGAACCATGACAGGGATCTTAACATACCAGGGTACATAACCTACAGGAGAGACAGGCAGGGGAGAAAAGGGGGAGGAGTAGCTCTCTAGGTAAAGGAAGGGATAAAAGCAACTGAACAAAAGAGTAAACAGGGAGGAGAGGAGGCACTGTGGGTCACCTTGGAGACTGGAAAGGGCACCACAATCTGCACAGGGGTTGTGTATAGACCCCCATGTCAGGGGGAGAGAATGGACAAGGATATGATAGAAGGCACTCTTAGAATGGCATAGAAAGGGGAGATACTGTTGATGGGAGACCTTAATATGTCAGATGTTAACTGGAGCACATTTGCTTTAGCCACATACTAGAACAGGGCCATTCTTGATGCCCTACAGGTGGCAGGCCTCAGACAGCCAGTTTCTGAACCCACTCATGAGGGAGCAATCTTAGACCTCGTACTCTCAAACGGGGGCAGTGAGAGGATCTCAGATCTAGAAGTGGGTTGCCATCTGTGAACAAGTGACCATCAAACAGTGTGGTTCATGTTAAACTCAGCTACGGAGTCAAACCATACAAAAGTGAGGGTACTGGACTTCAGGAAGGCTGACTTTGGCAAGATGGGAGAGTGCCTCAGAAAAGCACTAGCAAACAGGCTAGAAGGAGGTGTGGAGCAACAATGGGGAATCATCAGAACTGCCATCACAGAGGCAACAAGCCTTTGTGTGAAGCAAATAAAAAATCAAAACAAAAGAAAAAGCCACTATGGTTCTCAAAAGAGGTGGCTGTGAAAGTCAGGAAGAAAAAGATAGCATTCTGGAAGTATAGGAAACACAGAAGGAGCAGGACAGAGAGCTGTACCAGTTAAGGCAGAAGGAAGCAGGAGGAAGTCAGAATAGCAAAGGCCCAAACTGAGGAAAAGATAGCCAACTCCGGTTAAGAAAGAGGATAAAACCTTTATAGGTACATCGGTGAGTGTAGAAAGACAAAGGGAGATAGGTGAGGCTGAATAGAATGAACGTGGTGGGCAGAGGGGGGACAGTGAAAAGCAGGATACTGAACGAATATTTCTGCTCAGTATTCAAAAGAGGAGGGGAAGTGCCTAATCCAATTAACAGAAGCACTTTGATAGGGGGGTCAATCCCAGTCCTTTCACAGAAGAAAGGGTCTCTACAAGAACTCCTAAAACTGAAGGTGGACAAAGCAATGGGGCCTGATGGAATTCACCCCAGAATTCTAAAAGAATTAAGGGGGGAACTAGTGAAACCACTGACTACTCTTTTTAATAAATCATGGGAGGATGGTGTGGTACCCGAGGAGTGAAGGAAGGCAGATGTGATTCCCCTTCACAGAAGTTCGACCAAGACAGAGGCAGGAAACTACAGACCTGTCAGTTTGACCTCTGTGGTAGGGAAAGTGATGGAGTCAGTTCTGAAGGAAAGAATAGTTGAGTACCTAGAGGCCAGTGGTGCACAGGACACAAGGCAGCATGGGTTCACAGCGGGACGGTCATGTCAGATGAATCTAATAGATTTCTTTGACTGGGTGACCAAAGTAGTAGACTAGGAGGGGCTGTGACATGGCCTACCTAGACTTTAACAAGGCATTTGCCACAGTCCCACACAAAAGATTAATAGTGAATTAACCAGCCTGGGAGGGGTCCTAGGGTGGTAGTCTGGTACATTGGCTGGACAACAGGACACAGAAAGTAATTAGAATGGAGTCCACTCTGAAGAAAGAGTGGTTACTAGTGGGTACCGCAGGGTTCAGTATTGGGTCCAGTCCTTTTAATGTCTTCATAAATGACATTGCAGAGGGATTGAAAAGTATGCCTCTTGCAGATGACAAAGATCTGCAACAGGATTGATACACAAGGAGGCGTGGAAAGGATGAGAAGGGACTTGGCAAGGTTGGAGGAATGGTCAGAAGTATGGCAGCTAGGATTCAATGCAAAGAAGTGCAATAATGCACCTGGGAAACAAGAACCCAGGGAAGAATACACAATGGGGGGGAGGTATAACAGCAACAAATAGGAAAGGGACTTGGGGTAATCATATAAGATGACCTTAAGGTTAGCAAGCAATGTAAGAAGGCAGTAGGGAGGGCTGGGGTATACTGGGATGTAGGAGAGGCATCAGCAGCAGAAAACAAGAAGTTGTTATCCCTCTGTACAGACAGTTGGTGAGACCCCATCTGGAGTACTGTGTCCAGTTCTGAAGACCCCATCTCGGCAAGGACATAGACAGGATAGAGGCAGTCCAGTGGAGGGCAACTAAAATGGTGCAGGGTCTGCAAGAGAAGCCGTATGAGGAGAGGCTAAAGGAGCTTAATTTCTATAGCCTTGAGGAAAGAAGGGAAGGGGGACATGATGGAAACTTTTAAGTATCTCAGTAGAATCAACAAAGTCTAAGAGGGTAGCATCTTTCAGAAAAAGAGACATGCAAGAACAAGGGGACACAATTTAAAGATGGGGGCAGTTCAGGGGCAATGTGAGGAAGTATTATTTCACAGAAAGGGTAGTGGATGCATGGAACAGCCTTCCTGAGGAGGTTGTGGGGTCTAAAACTGTGGGAGAATTCAAGAATGCATGGGACAAACATAAGGCAATTCTTGTGGGGGGTAGGAAGAAATAGGCTGTTGGTTAACTAGGATCTGTGGCCTGTCCTGTAGGTAGGAAAATGGGCAGACTAGATGGGCCAAGCGGTCCTTATCTGCCGTCAAAGTCTATGTTTCTATGTTTCTAATATTGTAGGCAGTGGATTTTGCTACTAATGACCAAAATCATTGTACTTGGTTAAGCACAATTTAATAAAAAATCCTCATTAACTAAGACATCTCCACCAAGTCTCCAAAGCTGGAGAAACGTTGATAGCATTTTGGGCAGACTCCAAGTTCATCTTCCTTGTTCAGTATGATTGGAAAATGGAAACATATCATTAGATTATAAAAAAGTTTTTAGATATAATATTTATTATACAATGGCAAGAAAAAATGCTGACCTTTGATTGGTCAGTCTGGGACTGAACCCGTGATGTTATCCCAGCACACAAAAAGACTGCCCCAAATATAAAATGGAATTACTCCACGACCACGATGGGCTCACCTGCCTTCCACACTGCACAACAGGATCAGTTTCACCAGCATTTCCTGCTCCACGCCACCCCCACCTGCCCGCCGACCCTCAACTGTTCACTGCAGAACAGTTTTCTCTCACACCCCAAATAAACAGAAAATGAAAAGCAACCCATTTTGTTTTACTGCTTATGACCGGCTCTTCGCATACTGCGGAAAACAAAGGCATGAACGCATTGCCAAGTGCACAACCGTTGCACTTCCCTTCTCCACCATAAACAAGTTATTGGGCTTTTTGTCAGGCTTTTTCTCTGACTAAGCAATGGAATCGAGTGACTTAACAATCCTATCTAGTAATAGAAGCCTCTCAGTCCCTGCAGTTCAATCGCCTCACCAGCTCCGTTTCTGAATCATGGATACAAAGCCCTCAGAGCAGCTTCCATGAACTTTGCAGACAGCAATCGGGTATTTCACTGAACCCACTCAAATGGCAGCTCACTTTCCTCTACATCAATGTACTGTCACTGGTCCTCAAACATCAAGAAACGAACTGGGGGTGGGCAGATGTCAACAATTGAAAGCCATGAAAAATTAATCATTCATGTTCCAACTCCACCTATTGTTTGAAAAATATATGTTTTTTTTTTAAAACATACACCTACACAAGCAAGAAATGGGTGGAAAAGTGAAAAAAAATTGCTTATAAGTTTTTTCTTTGCTTATTAAAAAATGAGCCATTGCATAATACCAATAATTCACTCCAGGGTGTGTGTTGTGCTGGGATAACGTCACTTCTGAGGTGATTAGTCTCACTTGGCCTGTGGCCTCATGCCTAATCACCCCTGGCATGATGTTATACCAGCGCAACACACACCCTGTCATGCATAATTGCTTAAATTTAGTCCAGGTGGGCCCAAACTGTGGAGATGGAAAATCCACCATGATTCACACTTTTAGAGTTTCTATAGCCTGCCCTCTCTTTGCATTAATTTAGGGACATATTCCAAGGCCAAGAACTTCAAGCAAGAGGGATTGCTACCATGTATATGCTACATGTACATATACATAGCAATCCCCGCTACTCAGCCTCACCCTGTCCACCCCTTTCATCCATCGTAAGCTATGGTACCTATTACTCCTTGCGTTAATGTTATCTGGGAATATTGAGCTAAACCCAGGGTCTGTAAGTAAATTATCCCACAATGATTCTACCTGGAATGACACCAAGGGCCTCCGCATTGCACACCTGAATATCAGGGGTCTTCTTCATAACATGGCGGAACTCGAGGCGTGGGTTGTTCGACATCACCCTGATATCCTTTGCCTATCTGAAACATGGCTGAAACCCTCCACCCCGATCCCCTCTGCTCACTACCTAATTACAATCTAAACAGACAAGACAGGCCTTCATCAAAGCGTGGAGGTGGTGTTGCCATCTTCTTTAAACCTCATTTGTTACTATCCCATAATGTTCTGCCTACCCTATTTCACTGTGAAGCGACCCATGCAACCTTACAGCTTTGCTCAAAGAAACTACACATAGTCTGTGCCTATAACCCTCCTGCTGGTGGTAGCATGATTCTTGAAGAACTCCTCTCCCAAGTGGACAGTACCATTGGCCGAAATTAAGTCCTTATACTGGGAGACCTCAACCTAAATTGGACTAGCAAATCAAACCAGTCCTCTCATACCATGGTACAAGGCCACAACCTTCACCAACTAAGTAATTTCTGATTGTTCCCATATGCTCCAGCATTCGGAATTTTTGCTGCCTAGTGGTCCTTCCAGCATAAATGTTATTACAAAGTCACCAGGCAGCATAAATGACAAAATCTGAGAAGCAGCTTGCAGATTATTGAAATTCTACAGGATGTTCAAAATTTCCAGCATTAACCCACTTGACCTGTACTGCAAATCTACATGCAGTATTTTTTTTTCTTTTTTTTTTTAGCAAGGGTAAACTACAAAGGGTTTATTCTGAGGTCAGAGCTCAATTTGTGGCTCATTACAGTGACTTTGTATCTGAATGTCTCCCAGATTTGGTATAATTGAAAAAGACACCCTGGGCATTTGGCCCACAATCCAGACCAAACCAGGGTCTGTTAGCAAAATGTATCAGTGTTTATGAATAATTCCTCACTCGTTTTGCAAAATAATTCTGCTAAGTAACAAAAGTTACTACTGCCTATTGCCAGTCTTATGTTTACTTTTGGGAACAAGGAGGAATTCCCTCGGTGTGCTCTTTGCCCTCTTATAGGCTAGGTTTATTAGCTTTTTCAAGTATCCCCTACCGTGAAATTGCTCTTTTAAGTCTACAGATTGTGCCTTTTAATTTCTGTGCTGTGGAGGAGTTCCATCTTATTCTCAGGAACTGCCCCACAGGGACACTATTAATGAGGGCAGGGAGATGTCCACTCTCTGTGTAGAGAAGTGTAGTCCCTTCAGCTGCTTTCCGCAAAGTATCACTCTGGATGGTACCAAACTCATCAACATAGAATAATACATAAAGAACTCTCTGCTGCTGTGACTCACAGTGTGTGCAAAATGTAGGTTGAACCTAGACTCATTCAACCATAGCATGGAATTTCTCACAGATCCCACTGAGCTAGACTGAATCAAAAGGATGTCATCAACAATGTGGTGCCATCCAACCACCACCCCCCAGGTGTGGATTGCACTACCGATGGAAAATCACTTGATACTTCCACCAGTTTGTCTTGGTTGTTCCAGGGCCAGGAAAAAGACAGCCAGCTATTCATTCTGGAGCTTTTGTAATTTTCAGATAAAACAACCATCAACATCAATGAATTTTAGAGAAGGGGTGCAGTCATAAAATGTGGTTTGTTAACTAGAAATAATATGATGCAAAAAAACTTGACAGTGACCATTTAAAAATGACAAAATTACCTTTTATCAGGCTCCCCCATGGTAATATAAATTAAAATGATGCTGGAGGAGCACAATTCAACATACTGTGTACTGTAATTTCATGATATGAACTCCCTTTGCCATTTAATTTATCATTCTATCCACAAACCCAGAGAAGTGAACAGTGCCCTATGATGCCCAATGGAGAAGCAAAAATGGCTTTTGTGAAAAAAAAGGAAAAATGTGATCTACTGAAACTCTGCTATTGTTGTAAAAGAAAGAGCAGTCGTCATGTATTATGCAATTAATTGTTTAAATTATGTAAATAGGGGTATTAGCATTTAAAAGGACACTTACAACAAGGTTTGATCTAAGCACAAATAAAGAAAATGGAATCAATGAACATGTGGATGAGAGGGGTTCAAAACTGTAACTAATGAATGGGGCTTACAATATGAAGTAATGCAGTGAACTTACGTAGATGCATCAAACTGGCATTACCATGCAGGGGTAAAATATAACAGTAGTTCATTAATAACCAGTTAACAAATTATCACTTTGACTACCATCAACGGTGATGGGGTTTTATATGAAATAGAAAGTGGTGAGGAAACAGTTCCAGATAAAGGGCCTCGATTTTAGGATGGCTGATTCTAATGGGATTTGGAAGCTGTTGAAGGTGGACCTGGAAGAGATAAGAGGGGCAGAGAGGGTGAACACTGTGTGCAAAGTGATAGAAGAATGGAATATCAGATGTCCCAAATCTCTGGGCTATGATGATTAATAAAGAAGAATGGGAGGGGCGAGAAACCAATTGTTCACATAGGAGGTTGGGAAGCTGTGAGTACAAAGTAAAAGGCTTCTAAGAAACAAAATACATTGTAGAAGAAGGGAATAGGGTAGAGTTTCACAACAGGATAAGATAGGCCATCACGACAATTAGGAAGGCTAGAGAAGATGCAGAGTTAAGAATAGCAGAGGAATCAGGAAGGAAGACAAAAGCCTTAATTTTCCAAATGTGTAGCCTGATGCAAGGTACCGGCACCAAAGGTATATAATGGAACATGCAAACATACAAACATACAAAAATTGGCAACAGCAAAAGGCCATCATGGTCTATCTAGACTGCTCGAGATTATAGCTAGCTCTATATTCAGAAGTTGCCCCACCCCCCTTCCCTTACCTCCCTTTGCACTCATCTTTGCCCTGTCCCAGCCCTTCTTGAAGCATTCCACTATGTTACATGCCACCACCTCAGCTGGTAGTGCGTTTCACTTTACCACCACCCTCTCCATAAAGAAATGCCTCCTCACCTCCCTCCTGGATCTACCCACCTTCAATATCATGTCATGGCCCCTAGTGTCTCTCCCCACCCTCTTCCTAAATAGACCCTCTGTGTCTGTTTTGATTATCCCTTTCATGTCTTTGAAGATCTCAGTCATGTCCCCGTGCCCCTCCTCTCTTCCAGTGTGTACATGTTTAACTCTCTTAGTCTGACCTCATATGGCAATCCCCCCAGGCCCTGAATCATCTTCATTGCCCTACACTGCACCCCCTCCTGCACCCTAATGTCCTTTTGTAGGTACTGGAGCCAGTACTGCATGCAGTATTCCAGGTGAGGTCTAACCATCGATCTGTATATTGGTAGAATAACCTCCCTTCTTCTCAAGGTAATTCCCCTTACAATGCACCTCAGCATTTTGGTTAGCCATTGCTGCTACCTTTCTGATTGTTTGTAATTATTCATTGCTCCTGTGATGCGCACCCCCAGATCCCTCTCCTTTTCTGTTACCTCCAGTTGCACCCCTGCCCAGATGGAGCTTCTCCTAGGATTTATTGTTCCCAAGTGCAGCACCCTGCATTTTTTTGCGTTGACCTCACAGAGGTATTGTTATATCTCAGTCATGGCACAGAGTGGAGGCAGTGGAGAGGAGGGTAACCAATAAGATTAGGAACAGTAAGGAACAACTTATAAAGGAAAGATTGAAAGACCTAAACGTGAACATGCTTGAGGTGAGTGGAGATAAAAGGTGCATGACTGAGATACAACAATACCTCTACGAGGTAAACAAGGTGCATAATGGGGTATTGTTCAATCTGAGAAGTACCACAAACACTAGGTCAACTTAGTGAAGCTGGTGGGGGCACATTTAAGAAGGCTACCAGAAAGTATTTATTTAATAAAAAAAGATGGTGTAAGTGTGGAAAAGGCTTTCAAAACAGTGGTCTGTGCAAAAACAGTGTGGGGATTCAAACATGGGTGGGATATAATCATCATTGGTAAATACGGTATCAAATGTGAGGGAGGAGGACGTGGGAAGACCACTACGGCTCTTACATTTCAATTTAGATAGCACTTTGCAGATATGATAGACCAAGAAGCCCTTTTCAGATGGCAAATTATATGTTCTATACTTATAAAGTGCCAAAGCTGACCACCTGATTCATTCCTCTCTGGGAGCCTTTGTGTTAAACCCATTGCTAAGGAAAGCAGTCAGATGACAAGGTACAGAAGGTCCCATGGTTTTACCTTCTCTTATGTTTCACAATTAGCATTCTTATATAGTATGATAGTTGTCCTTTCAGATTGCATTTACTAATATTGCATTTTCCTTTCAGATTAGTTCATGTTCTGTATCCTGTACCTACAGAGGAGACCACTACAGTGAAAAAGTAAAATATAAACTTTATACATCTCTATTTCATCTCCATTACTGCACAGTCCAGATTATGTTCCATGGTGTGCCTCTGAGTCTGAGATATTTTTAGCCCCACTGGCTACATGAAGAAAATAACAAATGCTATTCTTCTGTGCTCTGCTATTCTGAATTGGTAGAGTTTTTGACAGTGCAGAGGTTTTCTATGCTTTGCTCGGGCAGATATGACAAAGACAACAGCCTTTGCAGCTCCAGATTCTAGGTCACCATTCAATTAGCACTTATGTTCAGTGTTAATAATAAACAAACAGCAGAGTGCATAACATTTTTCTTTCTTAGAAAAGTAGAGCAGTTACTAATTAATTTAGGCATATTTCCATGTAAACCAGAAGGGTTCCTGTTTTGAGGCAAATAAAATACAATAAAAATGTTTCTGACATATTGAGTTCCATATTCGGTTCCTTTATGTAGTCTAGTTTTTGCTTGTTCCAGTCCTGCTGATACAGTACTTTATAGAAGTGTCACCTTGTTAGTGTGCAGCCAGAAAGAAAATTAATTGCTTCTGGGAGGAAAGAAATCATCTTTCTGGTTCTATGTACTTTTCCAGACTTTAATTAATTTCTCCTTGCCAGTGTGTATAGGTGTAAGCCTCTTTTATGTCTAATTATCTAGCTTTTCTGCAATCAAACTAACGCACAAAAAGATACAGTATCAAATGAAAATTAATCTGAAACATACTTAAAATTCAATAGCATTTTGCTCTTAATATACTGTTTGGCTTGGCTCCATCTTCCTTTTTTTCGTATTTTACTTGTGTCAACGTGGGCATATGCAAATGTTCTATTTATTTTATACCATGTAACTGTATGTCTTTGCAAAAATGTGGCAAACTTATAATGCTGTATAGCACAATTAAATTATTTAAAAAAACCCTTCTCTTGCCAAAACACAGAAAATTAATTATGTTGCCGCATTGGTCCTTATAACAAAAGGTCCAGAAAGAAGAGATGATTTGATAGCTTTTATTGGAACAACAACTGTTATTTTTGTGATGAAGGATTCTCTGCAATCCAAAAGCTCACGCACCTATTCTATTTTGTAACATTTATGTTGGTCCAATAAAAGCTATCAAATCATCTCTTTTTTTTCTGGATCTCTTGCCAAAGCAGCAACTGTGACTGGTTTGGAAAATGAGCCTTTGTTTCAGATTCTTTCCCTTGGATGAATGTCTACATAAGCTTAAAAGGTCAAAGAGGTGGAAGAATAAAGTTAATAATAGCACCAGTTACTCTGTCATGTGGCTCCATGAACTCTGTATGAATTAAACACTGGAAGCCATTCATGGACTTTTTGTATTGTCCTTGTCTGAGTAGAGAGTGTGCTATACTAACCAGATGTGCTCTGTTTTCCTCAGACTATAAATGAATAGCATGGTAGAAGTTTTGGTGCACAAGTTAGGGAATGCAATTCGGATCAAGTATAGGAAAAGTTACAGTTTAGTTTCAATTTCCAAATATGTATCACAAACTAACTGCAGCATACATGAAGTCTTGTTAAGTATTTCTATAAGCTAGAGTAGATTATAGAAAGAATGCAAATAAGTTGCTTACAACTAACTTTGCACATTTATGGATACATTGAAAATACTTATATTGATAAGAATTCAATTCTTAATTTATAATACTGGCTAAAATTTCCAAATATTATGTATGAAATGAACTGTGGAACTGTAAGGCATCAGAGATGTTAAGACTGTTCTGTAAATAATAACCACATTACTGTATCTCTTTCAGACACCAATCTTCCTATTACTTTCGTCTCATATTCTTACATGGCACTTTCTCTACCAGTCTCCTTTACCAATGTGACATGTGTTCCACACTAGAGGCATACCATTAAAGTGCTCTGAGTTTCTATTATTCTCATGTACATTATAATTGTTTTCAGAAGCAACATATAGTGTATGGTGGAATGCAGTTGTGTAAGGAAATCTATACACCGCAAAAAGTTGTTCTGTTGCAGTAGTGATGTCCTCACCAATGCAGATTGACTTTTCGTTCTGCATTAGTGATGATGTCATAATACAAGGGACCCCAGCAGGCATTGTGATTTGTCCCTTGCTGTGTGAGAGTGGTGCATGGCTGTGCTGGGCAACGGCAGTTTAATTGAGGGTAGTCAGCAGAGCGGATTTAAAATATAGAAAAGTGACTGTTTTTTTTTTCCTTTTTTTGTCACCATTCACTATATAGAACAATGTATGGTTACCTATACATAACTCGGCTATTCTTCCACCTCATAGATACAATGCAAACTTGGAGACCTCTTGAGCTCTTGAGGTCATCAGTCGGCATTGTATCCACATGGTGAAATAGTAGCCTTGTAGTGTATGGTTACCCATATACTATCCCATATTTTATCTAATCAGACATATTATTGTGCCTAGCTAGTATTTTAGACTGGCTCAGGTGAGAAGTGTTCAATAATCATTTTGATAAAATCTTTTCTTGTCTATAGTTATGACACTGGGGCTGTGATCCTTCATTTCCTCACTATACTGTGTTAGCTAGAGAAATATACCAGTATGTATCTGGATGCACTGTATCTGAATACATCCCTGGAAATCCCATTGGCATGAATGGGATGTTTTATGATATATAAAGCATACACAATGGCCTGACTGATGATATGATAGTGCAGTAATTTTCATGACTGAAGGAGCAGAATTATAACTTATAAGTGGTAGAGCCAGAAGTGAGTTATGAAAGTCCTTCACCCCCCCAAATGATGACGAACACAGGGATTCAGCAAATTTTCTCAAACCTGTTCTGAACAAGACTGAAGTATACATTTTTGGGAGAAAGGGACTACTGTCAACATTTCTTTTAAAATTGTTAAGCGTCTCTGTTACCTATGTAGTTGTTCAAATTTCTTTCTTCTGTGAAAAATCTTGCTGTTCTCTTTGATTCCAATTTGCTTTTTGGGGACCATATAAATGCAGCCCACAGCATAGCATTATTCTACCTAAAGTGTTCTATGTCATAACAGTATTTAATATTTATTTAATATTTAATGGTGACTCACATAACAGCGAGTACATTTTGCAGAAAACAAAATATGCTACACAGCCACCACAGCAGTCTCCAAGATAGTGAAGGCACTATACATTGCAATACTGGGACAAGATAAAGTAACATTTAATGTAGGGGCTATGCCACCTGCACCCCCTTTGTAGGTGGCAAGCCCCCTCAACCCCATATTAATATAATCAACTCCAGAGGGGGTGGACACTGGAGGAAATGGCAATACATGGGAGGGGGGTTGCAGTATACAGTGAGGATACCGCAGCTAGGGCAACACACTCGGGGGAACCAGAGGACAGAAAAAAAATGCTAACAGGCAAAACAATTCACAAAAACATTTACCTGTGGGCAGTCCAAAACCCATGACCATTGGCATTCCAGGCAATGACTGTATCCACCACTCCAGGCAGCCAGCTCAGCAGCAGCAGGCTGCATTCCTCCATTAGGCCCACATCACAATACCATCCCACTGTCATTTGTCCTTACTATTCTGTCACCTCAAACTTGCTATTCCCTTTCCTCGCTATAGTATTGTGTTTGCTATTCTACTGGGAGTGCAAACCGAGTCACTCATATTTGAGTTGTTCAATTTACTTTGCCCATACAACAGGATTCCTACCAAAGGATAATTACACATTGAGAGATTGTTGATGCTGAATTGGTCAAAAGGTTTAAATTGAGAGATTGTTGATGCTGAATTGGTCAAAAGGTTTAAATCCTTTATAATGTTGAGAATCAATTCATTTAATGCTTTTTTCAGATTTATCAGACAATTCCCTAAGTATAATGGATTCAGCCAGAATGCAACACAGTACATTGCAGTAAATGACATGTCACAAAATACTGCATGACAGAATGGCTTAATTGCCATTGAATTGAACTATTCCCTGCAGCATACAGCAGCACTCTGCAATGATACTGCAAAGTACTGCATTGCATCCTGGCTGGCAACTGCAATTGCAACTTGTTAACAATGTAGCTACCATACTTATGATTGGTACATCCCATCATGAGTATATCTCACTTATCCTTCAAAGTGTACATTAGAAGATAGAAACATACAATTTGATGGCAGATAAGGACCGCTTGGCCCACCCAGTCTGCCCATTTCCCTACCTAATGGATAAGCTGTAGAACCTAGCTAACAAACAGCCTGCTTCTTCCAACCTCCCCCATGCATTCTTGAATTCCACTGCTATTTTTGACTCCACAACCTCCTCAGGAAGGCTGTGCCATGCATCCACAACCCTCTCAGTGAAAAAATACTTCCTCACATTACCTCTGAGAAGTCCCCCTTCTAGCTGCAAATTGTGCCCCCTTGTTCTTGCACACTTCCTTTTCTGAAAGATGCTACCCTATTGAACTTTATTGATTCCCTTGAGGTATTTGAAAGTTTCTATCATGTCCCCCCACTTTCTCCTCTCCTTGAGGCTATACATATTAAGATCCTTAAGTCTCTTTAGAAATGTCTTCTGGTGCAGATCCTGTACCATTGTAGTTGCCTTTCTCTGGACAGGTGCATTACTTTACACTTCTTAGCATTGAGTCTGAGCTGCCATACATTTGACCATTCCTCCAACCTTGCCAAGTCCCTTATCATCCTTTTCACCCCACCTTGTGTATCAACTCTGTTGCAGATCTTTGTGTCATCTGCAAAGAGACATACTTTTCCTTCCAGTCCCTCTGTAAGGTCACTTATAAAGACATTAAAAAGGACCGGTCCTAGTACTGAACCCTGCAGTACCCCACTAGTAACCCCCCTTTCTTCAGAGTGGACTCTGTTTACTATTACCCTCTGTGTCCTATTCTTCAGCCAATTTTTTACCCAGGCTACCATCTTGGGACTCACTCCCAGGCTGGTTAACTTTTATATTAATCTTTTGTGTGGGACTGTGTCAGATGCCTTGCTAAAGTCTAGGTAGGCCATGTCTACAGCCCCTCCCTGATCCACTACTTTGGTCACCTAGTCAAAGAAATCTATTAGCTCTGTCTAACATGATCTTCCAGCTGTGGATCCAAGCTGCCTTGGTTTGCCTGAGGAATGACCTGGCCAAGCTGGAGAAATGGACATTTACATTGGTTTGCTATAAAACTCAGATGTGAGTATAAAGTCTTCCTTTTGACCTATAAAAAGTCTTCACAGCCTCTTGTCTAAATATTTATTTTCTGAAGTTATGTATATAAAAATACGTACAAACATATGATTGAGCCAACAGAAAAATGACTTGTCTCTCATATCTGCTCAAGTTTTCAGACCCCTCAGTCTCTACTGAGGGATCTGTTCCCCCTCACTGTTATCCAGTCCTCCCTCCCTGCTGATGTCCCCCTCCTCCCATTACATGAAACTTTTCCCATTACACTGTCTCACCCTCTCTTGAAGCTATTCATTGTCTTCATGGAGACTATTTCCTCTGACAACTCATTCCACGTAGCCACCACCATCTCATTAAAAAAAAAGTTCTCCACATTTTCCTCATGTATCTTTCCTCTACCTGCTTGAGGCAGTGTCCCTAGTGGTTCTGTTCCCACTAAGATTAAGGAGACCCATTAGAGCACATCCTGTTTAAATCTTTAAGGTAGTTTAAGGTTTTGATCATAATCCCCTCTCTCTCTTTTATCCTCCAGGGATCATGTGTTGAGCTCCCTCAGTCTACTGTTATATTTTCTGCCTTGCTGTCTCTGGGTTATTTTGACTGCGCTTCTGTGGACTGATTCCAGCAGGTTGTTGTTTTTCTTTAGGTTAAGAGAACTAATACTGCACACTGTACTGAAGATGTGGTCTAATTGGGGATCTGTACAGTGGCAGAATGACCTCTGCTTTCCTTCTGGCTATATCCCTGGCAATGCAGCCCAGCATCTGGTTTGCTTTGATTGCTGTGTTCCTGCAGTGTGGTCAGTGCTTCAGGTCACTTGTGATCATCACTGCCAAGTCCTTCTTCTCCTCTGACCTAATAACCTGCACACCTCCCAGCCAGTGTTTGTTCTCAAGGTTTTTTTGTCTCCAAGTGCTTTACCTTACACTTCTTGGTGTTAAATTCCATGTGCTAAATACCTGTCCATTTCTCTAGCTTGGCCAGATCATTCCTCAGGTCCTATTTTCCCTCTTCTCTGTCTACTCTCCCACAGAGCTTTGTGTCATCCACTAAGAAGCATATTTTACCTTTTAGCCTGTCAGCAATGAAATAAATAAAAATATTAAACAACACCTGGCTAAGTATTGAGCCCCATGAGACCCCACTAGTGACTGGCCTAGCCTCCAAGAACTGCCCCCCAAATCACCACCCCCTGATTTCTATCCCACAGCCAGTTTCTAACCCACATAACCTGTTTTGCTGCTACCCACATGCCCTGTATCTTCCTGATGAATCTTCTGTGGGAAAGAGTCAAAGGCATTACTGAAATCGAGATACAGAATGTCTAACACCTGGACCCTGCCCACTGTCCTGGTTACTTAGTCAAGGAAATCAATCAGATTAGTCTAGCAGGGCTAATATAACACAGATCTGTCCTGTCTCTCATCCTGGAGCCCATTTTCTTACCAAAAATTACAAGTCTTACTTTCAGTATGTTGTTCATAAGTTTCTGCACTATCAAGGTCAGACTGACCAGTTATTAGTTACCAGTGGTGTCCCTTGGCCCAATGTTGTGTAATAGTACTACATTTGTTGTCCTCCACTCCAGTGGTACTGTCCCTGACTCCAGTGAGGTGCAAAACAGGATTTCCAAGGGACCTTCAAGCACATCTGCCAACTCAACTCCTTCAGATGTATTGTATGCCATCTGGTCCCAGAGATTTGTCTACCTTCTGCACTATTAAACATTTTCTCCCCCTGTAAACTAAAATCTCCCTGTTTGTGACACCACCACCCCATTGCCCATCCACCTTCCCTGAGGTACTGGACCATCTTTCTCCTTTGTGAAGACTAAAGTACTTTATAAATACTTCTGCTGTCTCTTCACTTCCGTCCATTCACCCCCTCACTCTCAACCTGACTATCCCACACTTCATATCCTGTGTCTGCCTCATATACTGGAAGAAAACCATCACCCCAGTTTTTACCTCCTCTGTCAGCTGCAGCTCTCTCTCAACCTTGGCCAATCAGGCTGCCCTGCCTATCTCTCTCTCTCCTTGATAAAGTACTCCCCTCTGTCCTCATCCTCCTTGGTACATTTGTACTTCCTGAAGACTGCCTTCTCACTTTTTCCACCTGTCATACCAGTTGGGATTTTTTCTCTAAATTTTTTACTTTTAAGGTTGGCACATATGTTAGTGGCTATCAACAGCCACTCCTTGATTATGGCCCATTTCTGATCTACCTTTCTTTCCTTCCTGATCCCAGCAAGGTGACCTCCCAGAATCAACCCATCCTACTGTAGTCTACCATACTGAAGTACAGTACCCTCTTTCTTGCTGTAAATTTCTCCCTGCCCATGTCTGGGTTAAACCAGAGTGTGTGGTGATCACTTCCTGCAAGCAGTGCTTCTACCTTTACCTCTTCAACTTGTGCACCATTAGACAGAAACTGGTCCAGTATGGTCCTCTCTCTGGTGGAGTACAGGACACATTGTGTCAGGAACCCACTCTAGAATGCATGTAGCAGTACCTGAGTCCTGGTACTGGTCATAACTAGGGTCTTCTAATTTCTCGCAGTCAGATTGAATTCCTCTATATTCACTACCTCTCCCCTGCCGACCTTCTCCACAATTTTGGACCCCTGTTCCTTGTCTAATTACTCATTCTAGTATGGTGACCTGTACATTGCTCCTATCCTAAGTTTTCTACCATTTTTGGATGCATCTGTGCCCACAGCTCCTATTTCCATCCATCCACCACCTTCTTCCTTGTACAGGTTATCCCTTCGATCACATAGAGACAGGCTGCCACCTCTTCCCACCTCCCTGTTAATCCTATACAACCTATATCCAGGGACATAAAGTTCCCAGTTATGATTCAGCATAGTCCATGTCTCTGCGATGGCAGCCATGTCTACCTCTCTCATGACCACCAGTGAATGCAACTCAGTCATCCTTTTGCCCTGGCTCCTAGCATTTAGAGACACAACCTTGCACTATAACTTGAGTCTTCTGACCCCCAGTCTGCCTGACCCAGTGCTCTGAGTCCCAATCACCTATTCTTATCCTTCTGCCTCTTGTCTGAACCCTTTCCTTCCACCCTGATTTGGAGGATGCCATATGGCCTCCTCAGCCAGTTAACTAAGGGTATTGTGACCCCTGATGTCCTCTATTGGTTAAAATTCAGATCCTTGCCTATGTAATTCTCATGTCTGGCTTTCAGCACCCTAATACCTACCTTACTAAGGTGCAGCCTGTCTGATGCATAAAGGTTCTTGTTCTCCCAGGTACCTCCCCAGCCTACAATTAGCCAGTTGTCCTCCTCCCCACACCACCCACTGAGTGAAATATTAAATTCCTTCATCTTTTTCTTTCTCACTGTACTAGTCCTCAGTACTGATAGCACCTCTGAGAAGGCTACCATCCTCACCACCCTACTACAGAGCTTCTCCACCTTCTTGCACCTCTCCTGAATCACCCCTACCACACAATTGTCTGAGTCATTTATTCCCAGATGAATGATGATGTAAAGTTCCCTTCCTTGCATCTATTCTTGACTATCCATGAACCCACCCTGGCATACACTGTGCATTTCTGTGGTTATCCCTAGCTCCTGTGTCTCTCTCCATCTCACTCCCTTAGATATAGAGTCTCCCAAGATCACTGATCTCACTTCTCCATCTGCTTCCTGGGTCCCTCTTAATCTCTATCAGTTTCTGTGTTCTCCTTCCAGATCTCCAAGATCAGCATGTCACTTATCTAAAGCTTACTCATTCAGTTTACAGTGGCCATTTTGAATAAGCTTAAGCACCAAACATTTGACTCATAGATATGCTGCAGGAGGTACTAAGTTAATGAGAGTGAGACAATATGCCTTTTCTATAAAGGTGCCTATATTGTGGAAAGCATTACCATTGCTAATTCAGCATGCTGGGTCTTTAGACTCATCTAAATCGGTATTAAAACCAACATTTTCGCCTTGACATCTGAGGCATGATGATAGTTAATATGCTACTTATATGTACACTTTGTTTAATATACAGGTATGTCAATTGTGTTTGCCCTCTGTGTTACTTAATTTTACTGCTTTTTACTGTGTTGTTTATGTTGCTTTATTTTCATTTGGATTTTGTTGTAATTAAATATTGTTTTTAATGTTTGGTGCTTTAAGCCTTCTGGGTGAGGTGCAGTACAAATGAAATTGATTGGATTTGATGAATTACATATTGTCAGATACACCACTCTGTATCCAATGTATGCAATGCACTTTAAATTGTAAACTGGTCACATGAGTTCTTTCTATGAAGATCTAATTGTTTCGGTTTGTTTTCAGTGCTTTGCTTGGAGTGCAGCAGAGGCCTACATGATGTCATCAGTTATTGGGCACATAGCTCTACCATTGGCCCAGTGTTATCTTGTAAAATATCCAAAATGGCCGTAAATGGCGAAAACCTATCCAAAGTATAAATAAACACTGCATTTCATGTTGGTGATCTCACACGCAAAAATAACAAGTTTACATCTATACTGTAACGTGTGCATTCAGTGGTAGCCATTATCACAATGAATGATGTTGGATCTTATGGCACACTGTGGCACACCACCAGGCACTGAACTGGATGACCGATGTCAGAGCAACAAATGCTGACTTTGGTAAATCTTCTCTCTGTTGCCAGGTGGCTTGTGATCCATTGTTCTGATTGGCATGCTTGCTTAGTCCCTGGCAACACCAAGTACACATTTATAAGCAACACCTAATACACATGTCCATGTGACAGTACAACATTTTCTGTAAGTAAAGGCACTCATACCACCCCCAAGTATCTGAGCAAGCATGACTAACAGAAAACTGAACACAAACTATCTAACAATTGCTTTTTATTATCCCATTCCATCCCATCACACCCTCACAAGCACACATTTAATACCACATTTCTAAATCTAATAACTGGCATTGATTTACTTTTACCGCCCCCATTTTTAAGTCACTGTTAGGAAGGCATTCATGTAAATACCGAATTTATGTTCTGAACCACTGTATACTGACAAAATAAAAAAGAAGCCAAATTATTTTAATAACTTTTATTGTCCAGCAACATAACAGATGCCAAATGTATTAAATCATGCTATTCAATCAACATACAATAAAATATACAGTAGTTATGCATTATTGATATCAGTGCATGTGATTCACCTTTCTGCTCCATACATACAGTAGCTGTTCATTTATCATGTTCCTTATTTTGGCCAGAACAGGTGGTATTAAATTGAAGTGTCACCTTACATTAGTTAGAGTTACTTTCATTAGTTCACTGGACAAGATTTTATCTAATAATGGGGATCACAGAATAGCGATTGCCATTAGGGTGAGTGTACATCACCAAAAATAAATTTTGGTGAGGTACACTCTCAGCAAATGGGAAGAGGGCACCAGAAATTGGCGGTACTTTCTTTAAAACCCTTCCCACTCCTCTACTAAAAGATTGTCAACTCTGGGGGGGTGCACATTTGGGGCGGTGAAATACTTAAAATAATAAAAATCCACCTGCCGGCAAAAAAACATAATGCCCTGCACTGGACTCAAACCCTGAACTTCCCAACCCACCACCCTCCCCACCATGCTAGCAGACCATCTTGGCAGCTGCAAGCCACGCCACCTCCCACATACCTTTCCTCCCTTGCTCTCCCCCACATGCATATGCGCACGTACATCCCGACACCCTACCTCACCACCCAGGTATTCTGTCGCTACCCTGCCAGGTAGCCCTGAAGAAAGTCACAATTATTGAGTTGCCCTCTTTAAAAGAGCCCAGTTGTGGTTGCTGTGTTCACTGGATACCCCTGGACAACCCTTGTTGCCCCTTGTGCCTTTGTAGTACATCTTATTTTCCATTGTATATATACAGTGATGTAAACCAGTACAATAATGTTGTAGAATATCACAAAATGCTGCAGTATACTGCAAGGAACAATGTGTTTCAGTGGTAATTAAGCCCTTTTGTCATGCAATATTTTGTGACGTCATTTACTGGACGTAATTGCCTTGCATTGTAGCTAACTCTGCTGTAGTTCAAACAGCACAAGGGCACGAAAGACCAGAGCTGCCAAGCATTCTGTCTTAGCAAAGCACCAGCAGCTCCTCAAATCCCTTTCTTTTCCACTTGTCAAAGGCTCTAGGTTTATGTCCAGGAGATGTTCTGGTAACCTGTTGTGTGACAGTGTCCAGCTTACACTGGCCCCTACACTGTGAGCAGAGGTGCCAGTCCCTGCACTGACACAGATGTCCCTTCTGCTGCCATCACTTTGGACACTGTGTCCCTGAATTACACTTGGTCATGCGGGGTGCTGGTGCTGGCATTTCTTCCACTTCTATCTCCCCTTAGCATGTTGTCCTCAAAAGACTTGCTCTTGTGTTATGCCTCACCATTGGTGTGAATGTCCATATAACTGGCATATGCAGTCATACGTCTCTCAATTTTCTTCTCAGTTCTTGCATCATGGACTACAGAAAGAACTGCCTAACTCCTGTTTGAAGCATTCTGTCCCTTATCTGTTGTCATTACAGCTGAACTTATTTTATGCTGTTCCTCACAAAATATTTGGATTTCCTGCTCTGTCCCCTTCCTTTTAGTATTTTTGAAGGCTTTGAAATTCACCCTATTCATTTGTGCTCTGGAGCTTCCTTTCCATTGTTTGCTGCTCCAGTGCTGCCCTTTTCTTGGTATGTGAGTGTTGCACAGGTGCTTTCCTGTTTCTAGCCTGTGCCTCTGTGTGCTGCTCCAGTACTAACTTTCTTGTAGGTGTGCTTGCTGCTTGAGTGCTGCAAGTTACTTGCTTCTTGGGCACTGGCATGAATAATTTCTTCTTACCCTTCCAAGTCTCATGCTTTAAAAGGAGGGAACCAGTTGGATGGTCCTACTGCCACATCATAAGGTTCAATTTTCTAGCTCCCCTTTATAGGCCTGCCCCTGTGGGGATGGTCCAATACTGCCCATACTGGGTTTAACCCCTGAACGCCTTTTGGTGGTGTTGGATCTATCGGGAATGCTGGATCCAAGCGAGGGTCCAGAGAACCTACTTCAGGCTTTTAATTGAGCAGTGGTGTGGGCTCTGAATACCCTTGCTCCTTTCCGTGTTTGCCCGCTTACTCTCTGCCCTCAGTCCCCATGGTTTGATGGGACTTTTAGGGAGCTGAAGCAGGTGGGTTGAAGGTTAGAGCATACTTAGCGTAGGTCTGGCTTGGATGCCGACAAGCTTCAACTGATGGAACATTATAGAGACTATCAGTCAACAATCTCTCATAAGAAGGCAGAGTTCCTGTCCAGGGAGATTGCTGTAGCACAGAACCGATCAGCTCAACTGTTCTAAATGGTAAACAGACTGTGCAATCCAGCCTGTCTACAAGTTCGGAAAGCCTTTTCGCAAATTGAGTGTGATGAGTTTGCTCACTTCTTTGCTGATAAGGTTGCCGACATCAGGTCAGAGATTCACCTATCACACTCTGTGGGGGTTACTGGTGGTCAGAGAGAGGTTACGACTCTGCTGCTTTGTTGGCTTGAGTTTCACCCACCGGAGATCATGGATATCATGCAGCTTCTCCGGGGTATGAGACCAATTAGCTGTATTTTAGACCCGGGCCCTAATCACCTTTTAATAAGGTGTGTTGATGTAATTGGCCCAGTTCTATCAGATTTAATCTGGTGCTCATTGGAGTCAGGGGAGTTCCCCAGCTCCCTGACAGAGGCTGTGGTAACCCCACTTCTCAAAAAGCCATCTCTTGACCCAGAATCTCCTGCAAACTACAGACTGATCTCTAGCCTTCCCTTTACTGGGAAGGTTATTGAGAAAACTGTGGCACAACAGTTGGAGAACCATCTTACCATCCATGCTATCTATTATCCTGTCCAGTCTGGATTTCATAAGAGACATAATACTGAGACTGCTCTGTTTCGGGTACTCATTGATCTCCTGATGGCCAGAAACCAGAAGCACCATTCCATCTTGGTACTTCTGGGTCTCTCATCAGCTTTTGACACCATGGACCATGGGGTGCTTCTTGATCACCTGCAGGTCATCAGTGGCCTGTCTAGTACAGTCCTCAGATAGTTCCATTATTTCCTCACTGGCAGGTCACAGAAGGTAGTATCAGGGATTTTTTCCTCTGACTCATTCTCCCTGCCATGTGGGGTCCCACAGGGTTCAGTGTTATCCCCTATGTTGTTCGCAGTATAAATGTTACCATTAGGAGACATTGTGAGATGGTATGGGCTGAGTTTTCACTGTTATGCAGATGATACTCAACTGTACTTGTCTTTTGTGCCTGACCAGGATAGTGCACTCTCCACCTTTTCCAATTGTCTTGCTGCAATCCAAGACCAGATGAATGCCAGTTGGTTAAAGTTAAACTCTAACAAGATGGAGGTATTAGTGGTAGAACCAGGTCACCAGATAGAGGGCTCAGCTGCTGGGCAGCCTGCTGGGCTTTGTCATGGCTCTCAGATGGGGTGCAGAATCTGGGGGTGATACTTGATGATGGGCTGACACTTCATTCACAGGTGCCAGCTGTGGTCAAGTCCTCATTTTACCACCTGAGGAACATCACCTGGATTAAGCACCTTGTTCTGTCTGGTGATCTTCCAACCCTGGTCCACGTTTTTGTGACTTCGTGCCTTGACTACTGTTACTCCCTGTACCTGGGGCTTCCTGGGATTGATAGCCACTGCTTGCAGCTAGTGCAGAATGCTGCAGCCAGGTTATTGTCTGGGTCAGCTCAATCCAGCCATATTTCTCCTGTGCTGCGCTCTCTGCACTGGCTGCCGGTTTAGTGGCAGATCACTTTTAAAGTTGGTTTACTGACTTTCAGAGCCCTACACGGTTTAGGTCTGAGTTACTTGCAAGAGCTTCTGAGTCCCTGCTGTCCCCTCTGACCACTCCACTCAACTGACATGGGTTTGCTAGAGATTCCCAAGGTATGTCTGAAGACCTTGGGAGCACAGGCTTTTGTTTATGCTGCCCCTATCCTGTGGAATTCTCTACCTCGTTGGATACGAGAGTGGCAGACAATGGAGAGCTTTAAAACTGCTTTAAAAACCCATCTTTATTTGTGAGCTTTTCCTGATTTCTGATTTGGATAATTGATTTTGTATATTGCATTAATATTTTAGTAAGGTTTTTTATTTTTATTTTTCATATAAATATTTTAGAGCTTTAAAATGATTATTATTATTTATTATTATTAGTATTATTATCATTCCTGCTGGTATCACACTGTTTTGAAGACAGAAATATTTATTGAGTATACAGTAGAGGATAATGTAGATAACACAATCAAAATACAGTTCAAAGAAATATTTAAAATAATATTTTCTGATGATGTATTTCGTGTTCACCTTTTTGAATTTTGTGGCTCATTTTGCAGGTGGAGTGGCATATTCTTTACCCTCTTTCTGCTTACTGGCGTGCTGTTCAGCACTTGCATTACTAACGCTGTCTTCTTGATGGGTCTTGTTGCTTTTGGTGTCCCACAAAGGTTTGCTGTCCTGAATCTTGAAGTCATCTTCAGTCCAATATACAGTGGTACTGTACCTTTCTTTGCAGTCTTGTTTCTTCTTTTTTTATTTAATGTACTTTATTGAGTATTCTGTTTTTCACAGGATAGACAACAACAATACAGTACAACAGTACAAACAGTCCCATTTCAGAATACAGAGAGTAGAAAAGTAGTTAAATGTAGTGTTCTGGTATACATTACAAGACTGAGGCATTCCTTAAAGTGGGATAAGTACAGTATTCATGACAATCGCTATGTCCCTGTGGTTTTTCCTTCATAAACCAACACTGCTGATTAGAGAAGTTGGAGCTCCCTCCCCCATGAACTGGTATTTCACTCATCATGGCATGAAAAACTTTGTGGATATTTACTTTGTACTTGATGGTCTGGATCTCACTTGCAAGCCTATGAACCTTCTTGGCTGGAATCTCTGGTAGGCCCCATCTTGGGGAAGCTGTTTGTACCTAACTTTTATCACTGTGTTGATTAACTGTCCTGGTTAGATCTGATCTGGGCAGGTTAGTCGATAAGAGAGACTAACTGACTGGGCTGTGCATAGCAAGAATGTACAAGGTGTCAGGACAGTGTTTTACAAGACAAATCTATGCTCTATGGTCCTGGTGAGAGCATAGACCTTTTGTGGGTATTGTGCCTATAGCTGAAAGTTTGGGCCACAGTCAGCCTTCTCCAGTTGTGGACACTGGACAGTTGGTGGTCAGAAGCTGAAGTATGCTGGATTAAGCATTTATTCTATTTCTGGGACTCTTTGACTTTGAAATAGCATAGTAGTGATAGTTAACTGGGCTTGGTGGTGTTGAACAGAATTTTTTATGATTTTAGATATTTTGGTTTATAGTTTCGTACTGTATCTCTAGCATGGGTGTAATGATTGGGAGAGTGACTGGTGTGTGCCTGGGTGTATGCTAGGGCCATGAAAGATTTGACTGAGGGGCAGGGTGTGAAGGTTTGTGGGGTTGTAGGGTTGTGGGGTTTTGAGGTATTTGTTTTGGGGGGACTTTTTGGGGGGATTGACATTTTTAACAACTTTTTAGACTGAGAATGTGTTTTGAGGGAGTTAGTAGTACCCAAATCTCCTATTTCTCAGAGCCGCTCCATTGACTCCACCCATTCAGCTGCACTCCAGTCCCCACAGTTGTTTTTCATTGATGTATGGAAGTGGGGATAGCAAGATGGTAGGGTCACAGACAAAGGTTTGGTCCCAGAGTAGAAAACCGGAAGGATAGGATCAGGAGTTGGATAAGGAGCTGTCCTGGCTTAAAATTTAACTGAGACAGGGGTGCTCCCTGCTTGGTTCCTATACTAAGGGCTTCTGGAATGTCTCTGGATGTGGTAGTGAAGCCCAGCAGAATGGCTCCTCCCCTGAGCATGTTTCAGTGTAATGTCAGGTCCACCAGAAATAAGGCTAAAATAATAATAGATTTTATTGTGGATTCCTCGATGCATCTGACATGCATCACTAAGATCTGGCCGGGGATGACTCTGGCCCTATGCTGGAGGCATCCATTCTGCAGATCTATATGGTGGTGCACTGCCTTAGGTGGAAGCATGGCTGGGGGGTGCTCATCTGCTTTAGGTCTGGTCTCAGACATGCCACTTACCCAGTGGGTCAAATCAGGTCATTTGAATGTGCGGCTGTTAAGGGGGATGCAAGCATGAGGGGCAGGATCCTTCTTGTTTCCCACCAACCTGGTTGCAACAATGAATTCCTGCAGGAATTTGAGTTTCTTGCTGGCCTGACTGTGGAGTACCTGAGGCAGTTGGTGTTGGGTGACTTTAATATTTGGGCAGACAATGACTCTCTTATGGCTGGTCAGCAATTCCTCTGACAAATGGAGCTGTTTTCGTTTTTTATTTAAAGGTTATGAAGTTACAGGATAAGTTCCATGAGCACAAGATTCATTTGCAGAACATCCCAAGACAGCTGTTGGGCTTCCAACAGGCTATTACCTCTGTCACCCAACAATATGGGCACACTTTGGACCTGGTTTTCCCTCAGGGGCTCAATGCTTTTAATGTCAAAATTTATCTGATTTGTTGGTTGAATCATAACACTATGAGTTTTCACATTAGGACTCCCCAAGATGTCTTAACCTCCTGTGGAGTTAGTTTGACACCAAACTTTAAGAAATGTGGTACCCTGCAGATTCCTTTTGCTCCAGAGCTGTTTGAGCCCGTTGCAGGTGTGTGTTGAGGGGTTGGAGGGGTCAAGAGTGCAATGGAAGTTTATAGCATGGCAACCATCGCAGCTCTCAACTGTCTTTCACCTTTTCATGTATGCCCTAAAGTCTCCTGACAGAGCTCCCCCTGGTTTAATGGTGAGTTCAGATGGTTGAAGATGAAAGGGTGGAGACTGGCAGAGATCAGGCTCACTGGACAACTAACTAACCTTGACAGCTCATTATAAGGAGTATCAAGGGGTAATTACTATGAGAAAAACTGATTTCCTGTCATGGATGATCACTACAGGAGTTAGTATGACAGCGCAACTCTTTCACACTGTAGACAGGCTGCTACATCTAGTTTGCCTTTAAACCAGGGGAGTGTTAACATACAAGCAATGTGAGGAGTTTGGCCAGTTTTTTTCTTGATAGGGTATGCTGTATCCATTTGTCAGTCTCCTCAAGTGGGATATTGTGTCCCAGGATGATACAGTCTATGACTAATGGAGGCTCTCAGTCTGTCTGGGATGAATTTCATCCTCTGTTGTCTGAGGAGAGTCACTGGGTGATAATAAAGCTGCATCCCACCTTCTGTTTGCTGGATTCTGGACTGGCCCACTTTTTTGAGACTGCTGTGAGTTTACTGGTCCAGTGATTGCTAGGATCGTCTGATGTTCACTTGAGGAGGGTGTGTTTCTGACAGGCTTGAAAAGGGCTGTTGTCAGACCCCTTCTTAGAAACCTTCTTTGGACCCAGACATTCTGGCAAATTACAGACCCATCTCTAGCCTTCTCTTTGTGTTAAAGGATATCGAGATTGTGGTGGTGACGTAGCTGGAGATGCATCTGGAGCTTTCTCTAGTTTTGAGCCACTTCTTTCCAGTTTGAGAAGGCAGAGTGCACTTGTCATGGTGTAGAACTATCTTTTTCTGGCTTGAGGTACTGTAGAGAGAAATATTCCATCTTAGTTCTCCACCATCTCTCATCAGTGTTTGACATCATAGATCATTCAATCTTAACAGATCATCTGAAAAACTTGGTTGGGTTCAATGGGGTTGTGCTTAGATGGTTTGAGTCCTTCCTCTCCAGTAGGGTGTAGCAAGTTGCATTGGGGAATTTTCTCTCTCAACCAGCTGCCCTGACCTGTGGAGTTCCTCAAGGTTCAATTCTGTCACCCACATTATTTGCAGTGTACATGCTGCCACTCAGAGAAGTGATACAAACCATGGTTTGCAGTGTCATAGTTATGCTGATGATGCTCAGATTTACCTTTCATTTACCATGGTGAGAAAAGTGCAGTGGGAGTGCTAAATAACTGCTTTTCAGTGATCAACAACTGGATGGCCTCCAGCTGTTTTAGGTAAAACCCAGTTAAGACTGAAGTGCTACTGGTGGACACAGGAACTGGGGGCTATTGGCTTGAGGGGAGACATGATTTGTTTATAGTTGGGTCCTACTCAGCTTACAGACAGAGATATGATGCAGACCCTGGGCATCATTATGGATCACATTCTGTCTATGGAGTATCAGATATCTGCTGTGGTCTGCAGTGGTTTCTTTTACCTTAGGAACACTGCTCTTCTTTTTTTATATTTAGTATGCTTTTTTCCTGCTCTGGAGTCATCATTCTCAGCCCTTGGTCATGGCCCTCAGTACCTCCACCTCCTGCAATCACAGTGCTCTCCACAGTCACCCCTGGCTTGCCCTCCAGTGGGTGGGGCTGGGACACTGTTTCCCTACCAGTGCCACACTACTGGTCCTGGTTGGGAGAGCTGGTACTGGAGGATATTCAAGGCACAGGGGAAGGGCACCATGGAGATGACCTGGAGCAGCATTTTTCCCCTTGTAGGCAGGGGTGGGGACATGCAATGATGGCCAGCATCTGCCCCACCCCTGATGAGATGATGGCACCGGTGCAGTGCGGTGAACCCAGACTCTGCTGGGTGTAACTCATGCACCAGACACTCGACCCCCCCTCCCTCCCAGAGAAGGAGAGCAGTCCTAGAGATGCTCGATCCTTCTCTCCCTGACTGGCCCTCCGACAACCTGGATCCATTCCCGAAACTTGGTCACTGGTGTTGCAAGCAGAAATCCAACTGCTGCACCGACAGGCCAGCCCCAAGAACATTGCTCTAATCAAGCCTTTTTTTAGCCCTCATGACCTGAAGTCCATGGTGCATGCATTCATGACATCTAGCCTGGACTACTGTAATGCTGTTTATCTTGGGCTATCTGGAGGTTTGATGCACTGCTTGCAGCTGGTGCAGAATGCCGTGGACAGACTGACTCCGGAGTTTCATGCTCCAAGCATATCTCTCCAACTCTGTGGATGTTGCACTGGCTGCCTGTGAGGTGGCACATCTAATTCAAGATGGAGTTTTAACATACAAAACCCTACACAGTCTGGGTTGAGACTACATAAAAGAGCTCCTGTTTCCATATGCTGCAGGTAGCCCTCTCTGCTCTTCAGAGGAGGGCCTCCTGAAGGTCCCTAGATCACGTTTAAAGTTGTCTTGGGATTGTGCCTTTGCCATGGCTGCTCCACTTTTTTGGAACCAGTTCCCATGAGAGCTCCAGGAGGATCCCTTGGTTGACAGCTTTGAATAAGGATTGAAGCAATTTTTTATTTATTACAGTTTATCCTATGATTCCCTAAGTGGCTTCTATATTTGTATAATTTATGTATTACAAGGTGCTGTTTATTCATTATATTTTTGTAATAACTGAAGAAGTTTTTTCTTGTAGGAGAAGCTGGTTATAATTCACCATTATAACCCACTGGTTATAATGACGAACAAGGACCAGTTTCTCCTCACACCCACTCACAGCACTCTAACAACTGCCTGCTATCGGCAGTAACACAAACAACTCAGTGAAGCATACACCGAGACAAGAAACCGCTACCATGATCAAAAAAGTGTATCAGACTCTCACTAACCTTCCAACTGTGCAGCCCTGCATTTTAGACAATTCCATCACTCTGAAAGGCACACACTTTCTCTCTTGTTTCCATACAAACTGCCCTGAACTCTGACCTCTACATCACATTGCCTAGGCAACAACGACCTACAGCAACTGAAACCGCTTCAAACTTAAAATTAAAAAAAATAAATCTTGCTTCAAGTTCAAGTTTTTAAAACATGTTTCATTTCATTTACTACTGTCCTCATGTAGTAACTAACAGTTCTCTTAACTGCAGACTTCACATGCTGCTGTATTAGACTGGCACTGAAGCTGTTAACCATTCCCACAGTCTCAGTAAAAGCAGCAAGCCATTCCTGTTTATGTAAAAAAAAGTAATTTATTCACATAAATACAAACATGATGTGTATCCAATGCTGTCTCATGTTCTGCTGAATAAAAATAAGACACAAACACCCAGCTTCACAAATACTTTTAATTTATGAAATCTAGTTGGAGAAAAAATGTCCCCCAGCAATTACATAAAGCAAGACATGAGAGTAGTGCAAAACTTGAATTTAATGCACACCCTTAGTGTGGGATGCTTTGATAAACAGTACTAAACATTGGTAGAAAAGGAGCCGATTCACCAAATATAAAAAAAAAAATATATTCTATTTTCTTTTGTTTCCCTTCTTTATTTATGTCATATTCAGTAAGTGCTTCATATGGTAAAAGTGTACATATTATCCACAAGCATTTCAGACACCATCCTTCATCAGTGTGATACACTCAATACCTACACATAAAGAATATATAACCAATATTAGAACACATATGTACAATCAAATAAAGCCATCTAAATCCTTCACAATTTGCTTAAACTAGAACCATCTCACCTTTTAAGGCTTTTGCTACATTCTTAAATCTATTAAAATTAATATCCCATCCTGATTTCTTACAGCTGGGGACAAAAAAAAAACATACCTTAAGTCACTTATTGTTTGTATCAAAAAGATTGATTAACTATTAATCTTCCTCATTTTAAGTCAAAAAGTTATTTACTCAGGGCAATCATTATGTTATCAAATATATTCAGTCACCTCTCAGGGTTTACATACCTCAATTTAAATGTCTTGAAAGTGTACTGTGAGCAGAAGGACAAAACACAGCCTTTAAATACCCTGTCAATTTACATTACCGTGCCCATATTTTTCTTAGATCGGGAATCACATTTCCATCTGTAACCCCCCCCCGTTACGCAGGGTTACGAGAATCCCAGTAAGACCTAGTGGTGGCAGGGAAGGAAGCTTGTGAAACTCCAGTTAAATGGATTTCACACTGTCTCACTCTGTTCTCAGTCTCAGCTGAGACTGAGGGATGACATCACCATAGAACTCTCGCAGCTGCATGAGCCACACTGGAATCTGCAGTTGGAAGTTAGGATAGAATGTTGGGGAGTTTTGAACAGAGTGTGTGTGCAGTCTTGAAGAGAGGAGCAGCACAGCAGTCTGTGGACAGGCTCTTTGAGCCTTAAGCTCTGTCATAGAGCTACTGTAGGGGAGGTGTGTGTTTCCACCAAAAGAGGAACACAGTAAGCTGTTTGTGAAGTGGTGGAGACCGCTGTTACTGGTCCATGTGCCCCCCTCCATGGGGGGGGGGGAGAAAGGTTTGCCTGTCTTCCAGGGGCAACCCTCCTGGTTCTGGCTAGGGAAGAAGCCACCTTATTTCAAGTTGTGCTGCAGCACCAGAAGCATTGGGAAAGAAATTCCTGTGAGGAATCACCTGTGGGGCACCTGCAACCAAAGGGTGAGTTCACTCTGACAGAGGGCCTATGTTTTCACCTGAACTGTTGGAAAGTGGGGATTGGACTACTTAATTTGTAGGAGGTCTAGTGTAATTGACATTGCCAGTTAATTCAAGTAGGTTCAAGTCCAGCACAAAGAGTAAAGTAAAGTGGGAATTGGACTGCTAAATCAGTGGGAGGCCTAGAGCAATGTGCTAAGCCAAGTAAAAGTATGTTCAAGTCCAGCGCAATGGGTAAGCAAGACAAGTAGAAGCAATGTGACATACATTTAGCCTTAATCTACATTGCCAAGCTTTACAGAATGTGATGTTTAATGTCCAGAGAAATGGCCGGGTATGAATTGTGGAAGCGAGAAGGTGGGAGACACCCCACCCATCAGTAGGAACCAAATTCACCTCTACGGATTTGCTCTGTGACACCTTTACTTTCTCTCAGGTACTTGGCCAGTGCCTGAGGAAAGTACCCAGATGTGGGATTAAAAGAAAGTTTCCCTGATAGAGCTGAAGTGCTCTTAGATGGTTTAGGGAGCCACCAGAAAATGTTTCCATGACATATGAAAGGTGTCCGAGTGGCCGGCAAGGGAGCCGAGCCGGGGAATCCCAGATAGTGTACAAGTTCGGGCTGTGTACCCAAAGCAGTGTGCAAGTCCAGGCTATGTGCCAGGTGGGTTCAGAACCTGAGGGCTAAAGTGTTGAAGAAGTGTTTTTGATTCTTTCTAATCTGCATTACCAGAAGTGTAGCCCCATGGGGATCTATCTATGCTTTGTTTGTTCTGCTTGGATGTGAATAAAGCCACACTTTAGAATCCCATTCCTGGTACTGGACATTACAGTTATTGCTTCCTGTTTTCAGAATTACTTGGGTTCCCCTGTGCAGTGTAGCCAAACCTAGCCCTTGTGCCAAGTAACCTATTCCTCCCCGAACCCAGTCCCCCACCTGGTACTGCTGTCAGATTCAAACAGCATACCACCTGTCATTTACAAAAGGCAGGGGGTGGGGGTTACACATATTTTTACTTCTTACTCCAAAACTCTCAATTCTCGTAACAACCAACATACTGTTTAATTTCCTTCTTACTGTCTCATAGTCACTTTGCCCCAGGGTTTATGTAGCATCCCACAACTCAGGTGTGCATTACATTCTCGTTATGCACCCTCCCCCCCCCCATGTATTATTGAATATGTTATGTAAAGCATCCAGAATGTGTGGAGATTGGGCACCTAGAAATAAATATACTACTATTACTATGCCTAGCCCACTAGGACAAAAATCGTCTCTTATAATATCACCTAGATGGTTGATGCTAAGTCCCTCCGTATCTGAAACAAAGAAGGTTCTTAGTCAGGTGGTGAGTTCAATTCCATAAGAAAATGTAGGCATTCCCAGTTTTTGGGGGTAGCTTGCCAGTCTATTATTCAAACTGACAATGGACATTTCAGCACTAAGAGCTAACATTAGTTCAGCATGCCAATCCATATACAGTATGTATTCACATCTCGATGGAGCCAGTGATGCAGAATAACCTTTTTGGTACATGCTGAAAACAAAGAAATATGGTATTTCTGTGCCCCAATAACTTGTGTTTATATTCCCCAGGTATACAAATATATAAACATATGAAGAAGCCAGCAGAAGTAGGCCAGTTGGTCTATCTAGTCTGCTTGTATTGCAGGGTCCACAGCTTGAGCTACTATGTATGTAGATGTACAAATATGCAGATCCCTGGAATTAAGGTGGTGTCAAGTCTTAGCAGTGGATCTAGCTTGGTCTGAATAACAGACCGAAGGGGATGAGCCTTATGACAGGACCAAAGAATATGCCTTATACTTCAATGCTAAGAAGTGTAAAGTGATGCACTTGGGTAGAGCCAACGCCAATGAAGAATAGTGGCTAAACAGAGTCCAGCTGAGCTCCTCTGCTGAGGAACATGATCTGGGAATAATCATTAAGAACAACCTCAAACAGCAAAGTCAGTGCAATAAGACTTACAGCAGGGCTTGCAGTGTGTTAAGATGCATTGGCAGGGGGATAGATGGCAAGGACAGGGAGGTGACACTACTACTTTACCAGTCATTAGTGAGGCCTCATCTGGAGTACTGTGTACAATTCTGGAGGTCTCACCTAAGAAAGGGCATTGATAAATGGGAAGTGGTCCAGAGAAGGGCAACAAAAATGATACACGGCTTTCAGGAAATCACCTATGAAGAGAGGCTTGGAGCTCTGAAATTGTACTCGCTAGAGACTAGGAGGGAGACAGGGGATATGATTGAGACCTTCAAGTTCCTTAAAGGCATCAAAAAGGTACAAGAAGTGCAGCTTCTTACCAGGAATGTCAATTCTACTACAAGAGGGCATAAGTGGAAATTGAAGATGGAGTGTTCAAGAGGAACATCAGAAATTATTACTTCTCAGAGAAGTGGTGGAACCTTGGAATAGATTACCTCCCAAGGTTGTGGCTGAAAAGTCAGTATCAAGCTTTAAGCATGGGTGGGACAAGTATTGGGAGCAAACACAAGGCATTTGCAAGGGCTAGGATGGGTGTCTAGGAGGACAAGACACCAGTGCACAGTAGGTCCCGGGATGCCTCGCTTGGGCAGACTCGATGGATCACAGGTCCTCTTCTGCCATCATCTTCTATGTTTCTACTTTTCTGTATAGAGGAGGGTGCCACACCGGTGACCCAGGTTTGGGAACGGATCAGACTTGGGTCGTTTGTGGGTCTGCCAGGGAGGTAAGGATTGCTTGTCCAGGGGACTGTTCTCCTTCCTCGGGGAGGGGGGGTTGTGCTATGTGCATCAGCACAATAAGAGGGGTTCAGCCCATTCCCAGGGTGCTTGGCTACCTCCACAGAGGTGGAGACAGCTGCTGCACCCCATTACATGGGTGCGGTCAGGGGGAGAAAACAGAGAGAAACACTGGGACTCATAGGACCTATGATGGCCCTGATGTGCTATAACACGACTCCTCTTGGGGGGTCATAGTCCCGCCAGGTCCCTATAAGTGGTGACAAAATAATGTTGTGATAAAAAAAATAAAGGAAGGTGCCAGTGCCTCCTTCATATCTTGCATAAATGTCACTTTCCAACTTAAGCATTTTATATAATTTTACAGGGCTATAACAGTATTTATTTGATTTGATTTTTATTTGTATTCAGATAAGCACACTGGGATGCAATCCCTTTTACAGGTACCACCCGTGGTCAATCAAATATATACAAAAACTATATCAGACAGATTCTATTTAATACAAAACATAATTAAATAGGAATACAAATTCCATGTCTCAATAAAATCACAGGTAAGTGTACGTTTGAAAACCCTAATACAATTTAAACTGCTATACAAATCCAGATCAAAAGGGCTGTGACTCCATATCTAATATATACATTCAGTAAATATCAATCTAGAAAACAGCTACACTTAGACAAATTCATAAAGTGTGTTTTCAAGGCTGCAGTAAATAACCCATAACAACTCGTACCTCTAATATGTACTGGAATATTATTCCATATTGTAGGTGCATAGTATGCAAATGATCGCTGTCCTCTTGAAGTGTGCATAAATGGAATTCTTAACATAGTTGGGTCCCCTGATAATCTAGTATGTAATTTAGAACTAGAGATCTCAAGTTGTTTTTTTTTAGTTTTAAATGTACCCCTGCTTGTTGTGTTTTATAAACAAATTTAGACATTGCATACTTATGGTAATATTCTACTGATAACCACCCAAGATTCTCCAATATAGTACAGTGATATACATTATTAGATATTAATAAAGCAAATCTTCCAATTTTGTGAACAGTACCGATTTCCGCCTTATAGTACTGTAAGGAGCATTTTCCACCACTATGGAAGCATAGTTCAAAATGGGCAGCAGACATTGGTTAGCGATTGCCAAGTGTGCCTCATCTGTCAAGAAGCTGTGCAGACTATATAATAAAACAATTTTAGAATGAATTTTAGATGTAATATATGTAAGTGTCAAATGTAATTTATTTATAAAGATCCTTCCATATTCTACTCCAGTTATGTTCCCCACTAGTTATCAGAACCACCTGATTCCACAATGATACTGTGCCACCTACTTTATTGATAGTAAGAGCATAAATACCCTGGTATAGGTGGGAAAAAGGATGGGGCATTTATGTTCAAGATGCCATGGGTAATATGCTATGACCTTGGTTGGAAGACTAGGGGTGTCCTCTAAAGTAGTGGGCAAGCATGTGAGTAACCACCATACATGAGAGCACAAAGGTATTTAGTACTTAATATATTTGTTGAAAAGTGGCAAAACTTACAAGTTTGTTATCAAAAGTGAGTTGTACAACTCTAGTAATGCCCAGGCCCTGCCATATCTGTTGCATTATGGGCTTGCCACCAGTCCAGAGATTGGGATTTCTGAGCAGAGGCTGAAGCATATCATGGAGGGGTTGCAACGTAAGTAGACAACATAAATGAGCAGGTGTCTTTACCGAGGCTGCCAAAGGGGTGCATTTGAGACTGCCAGTGAGTTTCTTAGTCCAAATGAAAAGTAGCACCTTGAGATCTACCTGTGCTTTAGAATAAAGAGCACTTTGTATTTGTAACCAAAGGGAATATATACCCATTCTTGTGGGGGAGGGGAACTATGTCCTGAAGCCATTGCAAGCACTTGCTGTACTACAGTTAATGGCCATGAAATAGAGATAAAGGTTAGGTAACTCAGTGCCTCCTAATAATCTGGATATGGACAGCTCATGGTAAGCCTAATGTGCTCTTTTCCTAGTCCAAATAAATTTAGGCAAGGCAAATTTTATTTAAAAAGATACCCATCCTGGAGGCTCTGGGCGCCGAACATATTAAAATTTCATACAAAACTCAGTAACAATTATATGCACACTAACAACACACTATTAGAAGTACAGAATTACTGCTATTATTATAAAATTTATAAATACTACCCTCGGCAACACTTGCTAACCCAGAGATAGCCAAGGACCATTTAAAGCATGAAATTCAGGAATCCGGGAAAGGCTATAAAGCACAGTCTGGGAAGGTCTGATTATACAAGAAGGTGCTGAGGTGGGCTTTGAATACCTCAACAGAAGGGGCCCTCTCTAACTGCTGGAGAAAGTGAATTCCACAGGACGGGGGTGCTGACACTAAAATCTCTGTTGCCTCCTGTTTTTAGCCTCATCCTGGGAATTGCAAAGAGGCCCCTAGATGAAGAATGAAGGGAGCGGACTGAGACAGCAGGTGTAAGAAGGTCCTTCAGGTAACCAGGGCCAAGGCTGTGTAGGGTCTTAAAGGTGAGCAAGCCCACCTTAAAGAGGACCCTCCACCTGACTGACAGCCAGTGCAGTTGATGCAGCACTGGAGTAATGTGACAATATTTAGGCTGTCCTCTCAACAGCCTAGCCACCACTTCCTGCTCCAGCTGCAGTCGGCGAAGGGTACCCCCAGAGACCATGAGATAGAACGCATTACAGTAGTCAAGCCGGGGACATTGAGAAGGCATACACCAAGGTGGGGAGGTCCAGAGGCAGAACTAGGGGCTTTATCCTGATGATATTCCTCAGATGATAGAAACTGGTAGGGACAACAGACGACACCTGAAACTCAAGTGTCAATCTGCTGTCAAGAATAACACCCAGACAAAGCACCCTGGAGGAGGCCTTCAGTGGAACAGAGTCAAGAAAATGTCCTGTCTCTGCACCAGAGGCCAACTTATCACACCTACTGTTTGACTCCATCACCAGTTCCTCCTTCTTATTGGGGTTGAATCGCAATCAGCTGGAGGCCATCAAGTCATTGATCTCAGAGAGGCAGCTGTTAAGCACTTCTACTGCACAAGATGTTTCAGGGCCAAAGGAAAGATACAGCTGGGTATCATCAGCATAGCAATGAAAACCCAAGCTGTACTTCCTAATGAGCTCTCCCGGGGCAGCATGTACACGGCAAAACATCGGCGACAAGATCGAACTCTGGGGAACTCCACATGACAGGATGCTGAGGGAGGAGGAGAAATTCCCCATCACCACACTTTGCCTGCTGTTAGATAGAAAAGACTCAAACCAGCAGATGACAGTGCCAGCGAGTCTGCAGAATTCCCTTAGGGGGTCAAGTAACACACAATGGTCCACTGTGTCAAATGCTGAAGAGAGATCAAGGAGGATGAGAATTGTCCCCTTCCCTCAATCTCTTACCCTGAGGAGGTCATTATGCACCTGAACTAACACAGTTTCGGTGCTATGCTTTGCATGAAACCCAGACTGGAGTGGCTTGTATAGATCATGGGCCACAAGATGCTCCTCATGCTGAAGTGCCACCACCTTCTCCACAGTCTTACCCAAAAATGGAAGGTTGGAGATGGGATGGTAATTTGCCTTGACGTCAGGGTCCAGTGATGTTTTTTTTCAGAAGTGGTCTCACCAATGCCTCCTTCAAGACATTGGAAAAGACCCTTTCTGACAGGGAACACCTGACAATTAAGACAAACTCCAGGCCAACGGAGTCAGCACATCCCATTAAGAAATGAGTCGGCACCGGGTCAAGTTCACAAAAGGTGTCCCAAAGCTTGGAAGCAATCTCAATGACCTCAGCCAGCTCCACCAGTCTAAACTCACCCCAACCAGGTGGAGTGCTCTCTGGTCACCCATAGTGGCCACTGTCAGCTACACCATGGCTCACTGGCAGAACCCCCTGCCTGGTGGCGGACACCCTGTCCGAGAAGAACCGAGCAAACTCTTGCATGATGTATTTGAAAATGCTACTTTTGGCTGTAGACAGGAAGGATGGAGGAGCCTTTCCACAGTATGAAAGAGCACAGTTGGTCAATTCCTCCTGGCAAGAATCTCCCTTGACAGGAATTCTGCCTTCTTACGGTTGATTACCCCCTGGAATACACCATAGAGTGCACCCAGGGTCAGTTTGTCCACCTCTAGACCAGACTTCCACCAGCAGCACTCTAATCTCCAACCCAAAATCTTCATCACCTTGAGCTCCCCATCGTACCAAGAGGATCTCAAGTGAGAAGATCTGGGTCATACACGAACTGGTGCGAGGGAGTCGAGTGCACCAGACATCACCTTATTATAGGCATCCACTTCTTGCACACACGCCCAGTAGATGCACTGTCCACACTAGCTAGATCATCAGCCACAGCAAAAAAACCCTCGGGGTCAACCCCCTCAAAGAGCGGTAGCTGACTATCCCAGCAGGGGGAGGGCTTTCGTGGGGCCCTGAACAAGAACTCCACCGTGCAATGATCAGACCATGTGACTCAATCAATCCTGAGACTATTATCTCAAGCCCCAGCAAGAACACCAGGTCCAACATGTGGCCGACCTGATGGGTCACAGAAGAAACTACTTGTGTTAGACCCAGAGATGACATCATCTGGAGGAAGTTGTAACCAAGCTGAGAAAATCTGTCATCGGCCCAAACATTGAAGTCCCCCAGCACTACCCATCTGGGGGCCTCCAATGTTTCACCAATGACAAAATCAGCCACCTCCTTCAGGAAATCTCTCGCTGCTCTGGAAGGGCAGTAAATAAGGAGAATCTGGCAACATGCGCCCATACCCCCACGGACTGCCACCCATTCAAATGAATGTGGTGCTCTCACTGGGTACAGGGTAAAGCCCAGCTCAATCTAAAACTGATGGCTATCCCCCCACCCTGCGTTCTGCTCTGGGGCAGTGTACTACAGTATACCCAGGTGGAACGGCACTTCTAAAACTGGGCCGGCATCATCACCAATCCAGATCTCCATGATGCAAGCCAGATCAGCCAAAGAAACCAAGTCTGCAATAATTGCAGTATTGTTTCTGACCGATCTGGCATTGCAAAGCACTGCTGTCAGGGGATTGGTGGACCGTGCAGCCCCTCTGGCTACCTGTCCACTCGGTCTGATAGTATACCTGGTGATGGTTACTAAACACTTCTGACCTCTTTCTATGACCCATCTAATCCTAGGGCACCTTCTGCACCTGACTACCTCGATCCTACCACCCCCTGTAGTGCAAGGGGCACCTCAACCTGATCAAAACATACTGTTCCTTCCTATCCCAACCTCTCTACAGCACCTCTCTGTAGTAACAGAAACTGGGAGGATGAAAAAAGGCCATAGATCAAGCAACTGGGATGCCCCATACACTATCCAGGCCCACTCTAGGCCCTCACATCTTCCCAGACACATCCCACCTGAAAATGTAGTCCCAGGCCCCCAACATACTAATCCCATAAACACAACATACATACTCCACACACTCCACAAACACATACAATATAATTGAAACCCAAAACTACCCCCACCTGCAACCAAAACCACCCCCACCCAAATCAAACCCAGCTAAAATCAAATATCTAAATTATAAAAGCCCTTGAAAGAAGGTTTCAGTTTCAGCACTCTTGGAGCAAGTATACTGCTAACCACTTTGAGAAAGGGGCACTCTCACTGCCCCAGTCCCTTCATAGTCGCAGTTCAATAGTGCAGTAATAAAAGCTCACTAATTACATACAGCCATACCAGGGAAGCAACCTGTGTATCCTCAGTAGATCTTTGTCCCCCTTAATGATTCATCCACGGGGGGCGAGGAACCAAGTCCCAACAAGTGATTCTCTACCTGAATTCGCCAACAACTGAGTACAGACCATGACACTGCCCAACAATTTGGGTGAGACTCCACAAAGATTTTTCAAAGTAATCCAAGGAAGATAACATCATCAGACTCTTGCCCCAGTTACACTAGTGCAGAAGCACCATCTGTGACCGTATCTCCCGGGAATGTAGTCCTGTTGCTCAAAGAAGGAAACTGTCGATGATCCTCTCCTTTGATGCAGACAGAAATATCAGCAAAGTGCACAGTTTCAAAACCCAAGAATCCACGACCAGATCCCCTGCAGACCAGATCAACCTCCCCCAAAAGAGGAGCTTTTCAAGTGATTGCCCCTCCAATAATTCACGGGAGCAATCCAACGAGGTGCTGCATCAGTCCTGGACTCAGTTAGACAAAATGGCACAGAACCCCAATGTTGGGAAAATATCAGGAGAAACCTACTCGAGCGACCAGGAGCCGCAAAACAATTAGAGGTGAGCCGAAACTAACTTCAGAGAAGCCTCCCCCAAAAAGAAAACTAAATAAACTACGCTATCTCACTTCTCAGCCCAGCCTATACTAAAACCCTAATGAAACCCACTAAAATAATATATTTGATTTCTCTTGGTCAGCCCCACTGCCGAGGAACACACGCTACAAAATGCTGCTAAATTCTCCCCAGAAAAGGTGTTTGTTTAAGAAGAGGAGGATGCTTTCTTAAAGAGAGCTATGCAGACTGCCACATAGCGCTGCCTCCATCTTGCTCCTCCACTAAGCTGGGCTGAGATGGTGCAGAGCATCAAACTTGGCCTTGGGTACCTCAACATTAAGTATCCTCAGGGGATATAAAACTCTGGGCAATAAGTTCATTTTCACCAAGTTAATTTTAACTACAGTGTGAGCTGTAAATGAGACCACCTATCTAAATCCAAGACAAGTTGTTTCATTAAGGGGTCCTGGTTAACTGCAACCATGTCCTGTGGTTACTTGGTAATACTCATCCCCAGATATTTAAGTTTATCTGTCAGCCATTGTATGCCTAAAGTGGCTGTCTCGTGTTATTGCACTCCATAATTCAAAGGTATAACTTCAGTTCTATCTAAGTTAAGCTTATTGTTTGGGACAGCATCAAAGTTTGAAATTTCCTAAAGGGTGCAAGAAAAGGATAGGTGCTATGGAGCAAGATTTCATCCAAATAAACTGACATCTTCTAGGAAATGTCCTCAATCTGGATGCCTGTAATTTCAGGTATTTGCTTGATTTTAAGTATGAGGAATACTAAAAAAAAAGCTAAATAGCATATTCTTGCCTCTTACCCTTGTACAATCTAAAAGAGTCAGAGTACACTCTGTTACAAACAAAACGTTCCGATGGAGAGGAGTACAGCAACTTAAGCCACCAACTATATTCATCAAGGATGTTGTATTGTGCTAAGACTATAAAATGGTAGTCCCACAAGACCCTATCAACGGCCTTTTCTGTATTGAGGTAGATCAATACTGCAGATGGATATATCTCCCCAGACACAGAAATCAGTTGGGCTAGTTTGTATAGATGGTCTGAGGATACCTTTCCCTACAGAAAGCTGACTTGTTCACAAGAAATGTGGGTACCCCATACTTTATTGAGATGATTTGCTTGGTTGTTCACCAGAATTTTTACATCTTAATTGAGAAGGGATATTGGCCTATAATTATCCAATATCTGTGGCTCCTGATATGGCTTAGAAATTAGTGTTACCAAGGTTCTCATAAGATTCTACTGTTTGATACTTTTCCTGTAGAGATGGTTAAATAAGGACAGCAGAAGAGACCTAACTTCTCCCTTAAAACACAATAATTTGAAAAAAAACATCTGGGCCCCGGGCTTTATCTGGTGCTAGGTACAACATGGCTAAATGAGTGCTGACCAGAGTAACGTTAGTTGTTAACAGACCCTGCTGTTCAGGAGACAACTTATTAAGGGGTATATCTGCTAGATAAGCCTTTATGTTTGCTTCTGTCATAGGGGAGATCTTCTGACCATATAAAGATTGACATAGGACTTAAACTCCCTCAGTAAAGCAGGTGGACTAGTGAAGTCCACATGCCTAGGAACTGCTAGGCCCTGTATTATGTGAAAATCTTTTTGCTGGTGGATGCTTAGAACCATTACCTTCCCTGCGTTTGCTCCCTTGTCAAAATACTTAACTCGGGCTTTGTATATGGCTAGATTAGCCAGCTCTCAACTGAGTTCGGCATTGTAGCCCTGTATGTATTAAGAGAAAGCAAGCTTTCCTCTGACTTGGTGTGTGAGAGGGTTGTTTCAATATACCTTATTTTTGTGAGCTACTCATTCACTTTCTGGGCTCTCTTTTTCTTTCTAATAGAGATCAAATGAATCAGTTCACCTTACACTTCACACTTAAACGCCATCTAAAATGTGTCCACATTCAGCACCATCTGGTTATTATGTGCACTAAGGTCTGCAATAACTTATTTGAGTTGGTAGACTATGAATTGGTCTTGTAAGACCTGATTATTGAGTCCCCACTTCTGAGCCTAGGGAGGAATTTTGGTAAGCTGTAAAGTGAGGGGAAACTGAGGAATGATCCGAAATGACCCAGACTGTTATTTCATAAGTATGAAGCAATTGTAAAAGTTCCTTACTGATTAAAAATAATCTACCTCAGACAGGGAATGGAGGGCAGCAGAATAAAATCTATAGTCATGAGTATCAAGATAAAGCACATACCATGGATTGATCAGGCCTAAGGTGTCCATTAGGTCTCAAATAGCTCTCTGGGAGCTCTCTTAAGCATCTATGCCTCTTAGAGTCCCTGTCTAGGTTCCGGTCTATGATCAAATTCCAGTCCCCAGCTAAATACAATGGTAAATGGGACAAAGTTGCTAGGATTGTGACCAAGTCCATAAAGAACTCAGAGGTATCTACTGTGTATTACATTCTTAAACCAGTCCCAGCAAGACCATGGTTTGACCTATTTTACCTCTCACCAATATACTGTATAACTGTGTGGAGGACTGGGAGTTTCTCCCAGAACTTGAAATTGCTCCAATCTAGCAATTAAATTGGTCACTGCCTTTTTATTAGTAGTGCCACCAGCTCTAAAAGTTTGGCTTACCCACTCCCAGTGAAAAAGTGGTGTTTGTGCGGCCTATAGGTGAATCTTCTGAAGGAAGGAGATATACACAATTTCAGGTGTTGTACCACTTTATCTCTTATCCTGAGATTGTACTTCTCCAACATTCCAGGTGAAAAAGCACAATGGATTGTCATAACTAAAGGTTGGCTGCTCACGGAAAAAGGTGATCCGCCATGATAGTTTCCCCAGAACCCCACATTGCATATATCTAATAGGTACCCATGTCAGCCCTTAAATGTCCCCACATCCCTCAGCAAAACTGCAGAGTAAACATCCCACAATAAACCAGTTAATAACAATGAAAAAACACATGGACCAAGACACCCAAGGGTACTACTGATCTAAGTGAGATAAAGAGGGATACCACTGACCACCCTCTTCCAATTCCTGTCAGTCTATTTATTTATTTAGTTTTTGTTGACCGGTTAAGTGCACTAGACAAATCCTGCCTATTTTCAGGCACGACCCGGGGGAGGGAGATACAGATGAAATGCCAACTGACTTTGAACCAGGTTAAGCTGTTGGTGGTATTTTTTTAATGAATGAGGGAAATTCGGCCAGGACACTGGGGAAATTCACCTACTCTTTTCGATAAGTGCCATGGGATCTTTAACATCCACCTGAACTACCACCAATCCAAGCAGATGGGACCTCGGTTTAACGTCTCATCCGAAAGACGGCACCTCAGAAGTGCAGCACCCCTCTCATGCTGCACTGCAGTGTCAGTACTGGGATATTAATCCAAGTGCCAGATGTTGGAACTGAACCCACAGCCCTCTGATCGCCCGGCCTCAGAGGAGAGTGTGCTACCTACTGAGCCACTGACACTGCTAGTCTACAAAGGTGCTCTACTATATCATCATGGTCCATGCAGCCTCGAGTCCACCCATTATAGAAAATGTGGCTGTGAAGCCTAATAACCAAAAGGCACATTTTAAGGCCTGCGCTAGTAAGGGTACAGATCAGGGAAGGTGCAAACTGTCTAGGGATGCAGGGTGTGGGCAACTCACTGTAGGGACCCCGGGACATGGGTAAGTCTGTCAGTCACTAACAGGGGAATTGCCCTGTAAGATCAAACACATTTGCATCAGTCATATGCTGAGGTTAGCAACTAAGTAGGGCACCATATGTCACAGTAGGTCACACATCACAGGCAGGCTAGCAGACGGAAGGGAGCTGGAACCATGCATACTGTGCAGCTGAATGCCTTGTGTCCAGTTGTTGAATGAAACAGCAGGCTTGCCATCTGACTCTTCTCTGGGCCTGACACCCAACATCCAGTATAATAGTCAGCACTGTTGCATTTAGTCCCAGCATCTAATCAGGAAACTCACTTCCACATAGCATATGTCCTTGGCTAGGCTAAACCAGGCACATGTAATGAATGCACTGCCACAAGAAAAGTCCAATAAGGTATTAAGTGTCTGTTTTTTGTACTTCTGGTGCCACAGGGGCCCACCCAGCCCAAGCTGATAGTGCACTTAGTCTTCAGTTTGTAGCATACCATTCTCCATTAATCTTATACCCAGACCATATCATAGTGTCCAAAAAAAACAATTCTCAACACCCAGTACAAAAGTGTCCCATCAAAAGTGTGCAATGAGCACTATGTAATCACTCTGCTCCACAGTCTGTGGCAGACAGTCCCAAGATGCTGTTCACCCACCAGCCCAGTGGCACTGAGGGTTGAGACGCAGGACACCACACCTCATGCCATGCTGGTGACCTGAGCTCAGGAGTGAGCTAGGACACCGGGGATTGGCAGGGACAGGATGAGGACTGAGCACCCGCAGGGCTGCTCTCCTCTCCCAGAGGGAGGGTTGGGGCTTGGCCAGCATACCAGTGACTCCTGGTGGAGATCGAGGTACTGCAGTACATAGACAGCACATCTACAGCGTGGCTGATGCAAGGCAGGGTTGCTGTGTGCCATTGCTTCAGGAGTGTGCCACGCAAGGGGGGGACCAGAAAATGGAAAGGACCAGCTCTGTGGGGTAGGCAATGGCACCTGACCCCCATGCCCACCACTGGATCCACCCTGCCTGGCTTTCCAGTTCCTCCGCCCAGGCCATGACCCAAAGCTGGAGTCTATGTATGTAAGAGCGCCCAAAGAAAAGGGGCGGCCCCACCCAGAGGGGTTAAGCTGGGGGTGCTGGCTGTGGGAGATGGGGGGGAGAGAGAGAAGGCTCAGGGTCAAAGGGGACCTCAGGTGGGCAGGAATAGGCAGGATGCCTGAGAGAGGCTCCACGGGCCGTGACCGGAGGGGAAAAGAGTTAAAAAAAAAAAAAGATGATGTTCATCCAATATTCCAGTAATCTAGAGGCAGTCTCTTGAATAGTAGTTAATGGTATGTAAACACCCCCAAAAGTGGAGAGAACAAGGTGATAGCATTCATCTGATTGCCCCCAGAAAAGCAAGTTGTCTTGAGGCAGTGCTGGGGCAGATTAAGCCAGCAATGCCCCCCCACCCCCCAAGCCACCAGGCAAACACCAATTTTCAGAAGAGGTCATAATATAGGAGGCAGGGACAGAACAAAGCCTTTGCACTTATATAGCCAGAACAGAAGTAAACTTCAGTGCCCTTATATACGTGACGTAGGTGACTGGGGGATGGGGCTGAGCCATGGAGAAAAAAACATGCATGTGGTGTATAAAATGGAGAGTCCAGAGAGGAAGCCAAGGAACTGTCAACAAAACAAAACAATAGGCATTACTAAGGAATATCAGTATTCACAAAACATAGGCAACACTCCTAGGAGAAGCCAATGGTTTCTGATGCAGTTTATCAAGAATTGCCCCATGTCGATTATGTCACATGGCAGGAAAAAAATCTTGGAAAATTGCATGCAGGCCTTCCTCAGCCTTCTGCATATTGGTGAACTGCTAAGTTCCCTGGTTTGTGGTGAAAAGATGTTTTGCTGGATATATAGAATCAAATATGGAATAGTTGTAGCATTTAGTTTTGAAATAATGCTTTTACATTCCAATGTAGCATCCATATCTGAGGGGTCAGGTTATTAAAAATAAAGAATTTCTTTCCTTCTCAGAGGAGCTGACCCATTTTCCTTGCCTCCTGTTGTATGCAGTTTTGTTTTTCTAAAATGTTTAGGAGTTTAAGAATAACCAGGCAAGACATTCATTGGGGCCAGGCATGAGGCATAAGGACCGGTGCACCCTCTCAATGGTGTTGCAGGAGCCATGCAGTGTCAGGCCAGCCACATCCTGACAGAGCTGTTGAACAACTTTAAGCATGTCTTTACCTTCAGTCCTCTCAGGTATCCCTACAATAACCAAGTTATTTCAGTGATTGCGCCCCTCCTGATCTTCTAACCTCATCTCAAGAGTCTTGATTTTTCTTTTGAGTTCACCCATCTCAGATCCTGTTTGAGCTTGCCTGTGTCCGGTGTTTGAAGTACATACTTCTGTTTCACTGACCCATATAGCTATGGCATCAAGAGCAGGTCAGATAATTTTAAGATCTCCAGAAATATGTAAGATGGCCTCTTTAGTAGAGCCCAACTCCTGGAAAAAATGTTCAGTAGTGTCATCTGTGAAAGCAGGAAAGGCAGGAGATAACAGTGGCTGGGTGGAGGCCTACAATTTTTTGACAGTCAGATCCCACTCTGGGAGTGGCAGTGGAGTGTGGAGGAGTGCAATTTCAGTGATTACTTCACATTTGTCACTCATTACTTCAGTATACAGATTGGTACATGAGCAAAACTGAACGGGTATTGCTGCTACAAATAAGCTATTAAATTCTAGCAGCCATAGTAAAAATAAATCAATAAATAATAAATGGCTGTCTGAGTAACATTTAGTTTTAATAAGCTGCGACCCAAGGAGCTTGTAACCATGTGCCTGATCTAGGCAAGCAGCATCACATGATTCAGTGCAGTCAGATTTCTGTGATAGCAATCTTCACTCTCCACAGCCCCCTCCATAAATAAATGTCCCCAAGTTTAAGACATTCAGCATGCAACTATTGATTAGTTCATGCGTTTTTCATATCACAGCCATGTCACACCAACATGCTTCCCCAATATCTGATTTGCTCACTCCTGAAACCCCAATTTCTGATTGATCTCAGTTCATGGACATGCCTACACATCCCTCTATAGGTACTGTGCAGTTCAGAAGCATTTAATCCAATCTTTTGAAGGTCCCCTGAAGAATGAGAAATGTCCACCATCACACTATCATCATGACCAAGAAGGTAGAAGCATGAATGAGCAATGCGGCTCATGAAATATTCAAAAAAGTGACTTCAGTGAAGATTATACAAGGCTACCTAGCAGCTGCCTGAATTTCAATGTCTCTCTGGCCTTTTCATTCAACTTAGTTCCTGCAAAAAACATCTGCACAAACTGAGAGTGTGCACTAGGTGGGCATTTGTGACACCATAATACAGTACTGTTACACACTCTGCTGCTGCAGTAGCCTTGAGCAAGCCACATTCCATAGCAATGAGATGGTACTGTGCTACCACAGTGGCCTTGAGCAAGTCACATTACATGAAAATTAGATGGTTCTGTGCTGCCACAGTGGGTTTAAGCATGCTGCATTCCATGGCAGTGAGATGGTACTGTGCAATGCTGTAACACCACAGCTGTCATTACTTAATGTGGTTTACATTCATTTGCTGTGAAGTTTCCTATCTTGTGGCTCAGTTAACAATGGAGGTAGATGAAAGCCGAGCTCAAAAGGTCTGTCAGACACTCACAGAAGAGGAGTACGCAGTAGCCGAATCTCCAATTTGACAAATGAGGCATATAAGGAACTTATGACCGTGACAAGTAAAGCACCAACTCCATTATAAACTAGGGGTATCTGTTTTCCTTATTTCATGATGCTAGCTGCTGGCTACACTGGAACATTTAGATGCTGCAAGTGTCATTTCTGTATAAGATGCAATAAGCCCTGATGCTGACATTTTTTCTGCCCCACAGAACATACAATCCATGAAGATATCAAAACTAAGTGACCAGAGCAGGCCAAGGCATTGTTACAAGGAAATGAACAATTCTCAGATGTGATTTTTACAAATGAGAGCTTCTGCCTCCTATGCCAGAGACCCAGGTTTGGGAATAGACTAGGGTTGCTTAGTTAACAGGCAAGGTGAGGGAGGATTGCGTGCTTAATGGCAGCTCTCCTGCCTCAGGGAGGGGGGACACCAGATTCTGCTGCAGAGACTGCCACCTGGTGAAGTCTAGGCAGCAGTGCAGTGGGAGTGCATAAGGGGCAGGGCTGTAGCATGACTTGGTTGGTGCACATGTACAGACAATACAATTCAGAAGGAAAATGTGGAGGAAAAAGATACCAGGCTGCCCACAGCCAGCACCTCCCCACCAGCCTCTTGCATGGCTGACATGGTGGTCCACCCACCAATCATAGTTCTGAACCAGTGGTATTAAACAGTAAGTCCATGAGAAGGTTGGTGATGGGGCTGGGAGAATGCCATTGGGCAAATTGGAGGGTTAAGAAACTGTTGACTTAAAAAAATAACTAACAACTGTGTTTGGCAATTTACACCCAGTTTTTGGATAAAACAAATAGTAGAAATAGAGGTTACAGTTTAATAGACAGTTCCAGATTATATATAAATTAATCCATACAGACTCCACTGAATGAAGAGGGCTAGCTTATAATATTAGAAGAGCAATAAATACCATCTCAAGCTCTAAAATCCAGCTGCTGTCCTCCTGACTTTGGATGCTGAAAAAAAAAAACATTATCACGTGAATTGGACATTTTTAAACATTGTACTTCAACAATTTTGATTCTGGACCTGTTTTTTTAAGTGAATCAATATATTATTATTCTACTCCCTTGGCACTAGCAAAAACAAATTTGGCATTACCACATTAAATCATTCTAAAGAGAGGGGCCTGGCAGTACACTGTGCTTTCCCCCCTACTTTGTGCTACCTGCATGGAGACAGTAGTAGAAATGAACAGCCAAAGTATGGGTATCAATGATACAATTAATAATGTCAAGGCACAGACAATCTCCCTTTATGCCAATGACATACACATTTTTCTCAGTCATTTTACATCCCATATATCAGCTCCTTTGACCCTGCTGTCCAGATTCTCATTGGTCTACAGTTACAAGATAAATTGGGAAAGTCAGAAGTCATGTTTCTTAATTCTAGTAATCAGATCCAGGTTCAATTTCAATCAAATGAATTGAACTTTACATCACATTACAAATATTTAGTGGCCCAATTAGCAAATTCTTTGGGAGCATTTCTCTGTCTCATGTATACCCTACTTTTTGAGGAAAACTCTTCAAGATTTAAATAAATGGCATAAACTTCCATTGACATTAGTGGGCAGGATTGATGTCACCAAAATCAATATTTTAGCTCAGTGGTAATTCCTGGTTCAAACATTGCCTATTAAAGTACCTAGGGAGACATTTGAGAATTTGATCGGGGGTGTCAGAATTTATTTGGGATGGTAATCAGCCTTGAATAGTTAAAGTCAAGCTATGCCATCCAGTTAACAAGACAGGACTCACAGTTCCAAATATTTATTTATATTATTTGGCTAACCAACTGAAAAACTTGTATGTAGGATGCTACATAAACAAACACCCCTCCTTTTTGTTCAGAAGGAAAAAAGCTTCTATTCCTTGGGGTGTTTAAAGGAGTGCATTATGGGTAAATTTAAGGAATGATCAGAAACATAGTGAAACATACAACTACCTAACAAAATACAGTGAGTATTATGCAAACATTGCACAGCTTTCAAGGTTATAAACAAAAACATTTAAAATTATCTATTAGGTGTAACACAGTTATTAGGTATAACACACACATTTTCCAAATTTTAACTTATCAATACTTTAAAATATTGAATGAAAAGTGAACCATTCACTTTGGGCACCAACATATGAGAAGTGGCAAGCTTCCATGCATTAAAACAAACAAACAACAAAAAAATTAAACTACCTGACAGGTATTTTTTTTAGGATACTTACAAATTCTAAAGGCTATTCAGAAAATGGTTGTACACTGTCACTCCTTTACTCTGTCACCTGTGGAATCGCCTATGATTCCATTCCATCAGGTGAGAAACTGATTAGTAAGATTTACAACTGACTTCTTCCCAAGAAATTGGGTGATCCTCCACTTTTGGGAGGGGTGTGGGGGAAGGATTAGAAGATTAAATAAAGGATAACCAATGGACTATTAATGCAGTCAGCAAAAGCAGTCAGCAAGTGTAGCAAGATCAGGCAAATTAATTATAACATCATACACAGAATATATCATGCACAAGTCAAATTAGATACATACTCTAGTGATATAACAGATAAATGTCAAAGCTACCTTACTCCAAAAGGAACTCCATCTTAAATGTTAGTAACATGCCCAACCATAAAACATCTTTTAGTAGTATTTGGACTCTGATTGGTTGTGTGTTGGAAGTTCACTGCCCATGCAACCCAAGCATCTTGCTATTAGGAGCTGTGCTTCTATCATCTGAACATTGTAATCAAAATGCTGTGCAATTTATCAACATACACTGTAGCTATCATCAATGTTAAGAAAGGTATTTTACAACATTGGAAAGATATCCATCCTTCTCCATTCCTTAAGTCACTCAGTCTGTTATTAGAAAGCTCCAAGCTTGAGACATTTTATTATTTATCAAGGGATAAAACAGAAGTACCTAATTCAAAGTGGCAAATTTCTGTGGCATTCATGAATGATAAGCACAAAAATAATACATTTTGTTTTGCAGATAATATTTTTTTCTCTCACAGTATCCAAGTTAACCTCCAGATGCTATCTATCTTGGTCCCAGCTTATCATCACTCATGAGGAAGTGTGGCCTGGGTGCTTGATGGGGGGGGGGGGGTTCCAGTCAGTCAAGGTCAGCCGCAGCCTGGAAAGCCATATTATTTTTTATATTGTTAATGCCACCCAGACACCTCCACGCATGCTTCTATGTATTGACCTCAGTAGCTACCACTCCCTCTCCAATATGTGCAGTCTCAGCATGCCTCACCTCTAGCTGATGCTAGGGGCAAGACAAGTGCCTGGAAATTAAACCCTCCCTCCTTCCCTCTCTGGGAGATGACAGCAGCCCTCCAGACACTCAATCCTCTCCCTTCCAGACTGACCCCCTGCAACCTGACTGAGTCTGCATCCAAACCCAGGCCACTGGTGTGGGGCAAGGTGTGGCATCTAGTGCCTCAACACTCAGCTCCACTGGGCCAGCACTAGCACAAAAAATATACTTTTTAAATTAGATATAAAGAATATTGTTTTCCTCTTTTTTAATTACATATAAAGATGTATTGTTTTCCTCTTTACTTTTTCTTATAATTTTGCAGCAGACTAGGAAGAGGCAACATTTGGTGCCTACAGATTTAAGATCTTAAAATTATTCTCTCTCTCTCTCTCTCTCTCTGTTTGAGATTTCTAAACCCCCAAAGAAAAAAAGGTATGATGTAGTTCATTTCCCTAATACAAGAGAAAAACAAGGACATAAACAATATGATATAGCTCTGAATTGGTTCTTACCAGGGACCCTGGTTTTCCATTTTTACTGGTAACCCCAGTAACAATCATAGAATCCTGCTTGGTTTGTGGATTTTGAATTCTTGTACCGGTGCCTCACAGAAATTACATGTCACTGCACAGAATCTCTAAGATTTCAGCATCTTTTTAAATTTTATTTATTTTCTCTTTCTATGCCCCCTTCTCACAGCATCAATCTTCACTTTTCAGAGATCCCTAGGCTGGGTATACCCTAGCTTCACCTCAGGTAATGCTCGGGAGCTCCTGTGGGCCTACCCCCATCCTGCCTGGGTTGTACCCCCGAAGGTGGAAAGGGAGGGGACCCCAGGTCATCCCTCCACACTCCCTTAGTGTGTGTCGGGCAGCCCAGTGGGTCCCTCATGGAGCCTGGTTATGAAGTCTGGGGCAGCTGGGTCACTTCTACCAGTGGTCGATGTGGGGTGATTGTTCCTGGTTTTCTGGTCTCTGGTCCTGAGGGCACTGGCACTAGAGGAGATCCTAGGAGGTAGGTCACATAGAAACATGCCACTGCTCTAGAGCCTGGCTAGCATTCTCCCTTCCTGATCACTCTGCAGCACCATTGCACCACCACCTGTGGTCACACAGGTGATGATAAAGCAGCAGGACCTGCAGCCCACCCTCCCTGGAGGAGGAGGAGGAGGAGAGCAGTCCCCCGGGTGCTTAATCCTACTCCCCTGGCCAGACCTCCAGCAGCCTGAGTTGGCTTCCAACTCTGGGTCACTGGCATTACAAGCAGTAGTGCTAATACCGCAACACCAGCGGGCCAACCCAGATTTCAGCATCTTAAAATGAATGCTGCTGTGCTTTGCATTATTTCTGCTTTGCTGCATATAGAGTCAGTAAGGAAATCACCCACACTGCTTTGTTGTAATCAGCCATTCAGTTTAACTACCCATGCTTCCCACCAACATCTCCATCACCTGAGGACTGCTTTCCTTCCTGAAACCACAGTTTTAATGTAGTATGTTTCTAAGAGTCTTTTACTATTTCAATTACGCTGTATGATACAAAAAAAATACATGTATCAGCACACATAGGCAGGGCCACTGGAAAACTGTAGGAAAAGTAACCTGAAATTGCAGAGATTTTTTGCACAACTTGCAGGGAAATTGCAGGAGTTCTACTATAGATCCTGAGTGCTTCACAATAAATCCTTTACTGTTTTCTATAGCATATATTAGTCAGCATAAACTACTAAATGAATACACTGACACTTGAATATATTTTAAATATGAAGAAAAACTTCTGTTTCTAACATGAATCCTAAATGGGTAAGATGTGTTGCCTCTTCCAAAATGTAAAAACATCTGCTTCATACAGTGCTAGATTCTATTTAGTGAGCCACAGAAAATCAATATTAAATAAATTCAGAATAAAAATGTTACCATTAGTATTAAAAATGTTATCTGTTTCTGGGATGTAGAATAATGAAGCCTGATCAAAAGCTATTTACAGTGCTCTGTCAACTAGTCACCAACTTTGGTATAAGAAAAAATAAGCAGATGGAGTGGCAAATAGTTCAGTTTTAGTAAAATGTTATTGAAGTGTTTCATGTTCATAATTTGTACTGTAGGTATTGTGCACTATTATTAAAATCATATATTTAAACATTATATATGGGTGTTATTATTGCTGGCAGTATAGCCTAATGGTTAGAGTAACATACAGTGATTGAACTGGGTACATCCAGCAGACTTGAGTTTGATTCCCACAACCTCCACCTGCATACTGTGTGACTCCAAGCAAGTCACTTAATCTCCGTAGTGCTTCTAGGTCACTCCTGAAAACAGGCAGTTCTGCCTAGTGGGCCTTACCTGGTTTACAATGAATATAAACAAAATTGCCAATATATGTTTACCACATCAGAGCCCACTGGGCTGATACCACTGACGTGGTCCCCTCTACAAGCAACCCACCTGCCTAGGACAGGCCGACAAGGCGCCTGTTGCCCACGCTCCTCCTTGGCTCATAAGGCTGATCAGAGCCCACTGGGCTGGTACCGCTGATGCGGTTCCCTCCACATGCAACCCACCTGCCTAGGACAGGCTGAGAAGGTGCCTGCTGCCTATGCTCCTCCTTGGCTCATAAGGTAACTTCTGGTCCTGGACAAGGGAAAGAGGATTTTTGAGCCTTCCTCCCAGTGGGAACTGAAAGGTTCCAGATGGCCCAGAGCGCTGACATTGGTTCCCTGCCCAGCGCTGAAGGCAGTGCTGAAATCTTTGGACTAGGGCATAAGACTGCTGAGAAACACTGACCTTTGACATTTCTTCCCTTTAGCATCTGTGTAGAGAAGTCCTCATCTTTTTGCTTGCCAATTCACTCACTTGCTCACTTCTTTGAGCAGTTCAGTGCAGAGCAGCATTTGTGTAACCTGCACTGGCCTGTCAGTGATTTGTTGATATATGTTTTTTTTTCCATTTGCAAATTACACTGTAAAGCCACTACAGGGCAACAACCCATGTAGGTTGCAATCCTCTACCCACCAATCTCCCCTAATACTTCTAGCCCTGGGTCATTTATACCTAAAGTAAATAATCAACATCCTAACATTCAGTGGTGTGATCCTCCATTTATTAAATACGTTTTGTCCTGCCTCTTCTCATCTTCTATGCCCTCTGGCACCCCTCCCACTTTAATATTAACTATCTGCTGTCTTTTACACATTAATCTGCCTGCAGAGGTCCAGTCCCTATCTTTTTAATCTATCCTGGGTGTTTGTCAGTTTCAGCACAACCACAGGTTATAGTATCTGTTACTAGGTCTGGGACATTCATCACACTATTCTGTGGCATATACTGTAGGAAGACCTTACAATGGGAGGGAACAGCTGGCTCCTCTGTATGTCCCTTGTCTTGCTAGTGCCCTGCTCTCTCTATCAGACCTCACATTCCTACCAGGGTGGGGATGAGGTTTGCGCCTCTCCCTGTTATGTGCTCAATAACTCGTCTCATGAATTTCTACGATTACTGGATCATATGGCTGTATTTGCCTGGAAGTGGGACATCTGCTGAATTGCCATTGCAGGGTACTCCTCCCTCCGATCTCGATACTTTCTTCTCCTAGCATGTTTCTGTCAGGATTCTAGTGGCTGCAACCCTAGGTCAGTATAGCACCAGGAGTGGAGATAACTATGTTCAACTTCACCGGCCTCCCAGCTGCTCAAAGAACAAAGATTATAAATTAACTTTTGCTGCCTTAAAAGGATTTTGCTGCTATTGCTGTTGTTCTCAGGCAATTTTGAGCTCAACCTGGGGCCTCTAGATACCCTTGCTTCTCCCTCCGACCTTGCTGGAATTAAAGGAATATCATTCCTGCATGTCAGTGTCTCTGGCCTTTTGAAAAAGATCATCATGATCCAGGCTTGAGTTAGCCACACCCTACTTGATGTTCTGGTGATCACTGAGACCTGGCTTAGACCAGCCACTCCTGACAGGGAAATCAACATCCCAGGTTATTTGCTCTTCCGAGCTGATAAGCAATTGAGAAGCGGAGGGGTGGCGATTTATGTCGGGGACAAATCTTCTGTATCATGTCTAGAATCCTCCTCCTCCACTAATGAATTCAAATGCTTGTCCTTAAAGGTTGAACTATCACCTTCTTGCACACTCTGTGTAATAGGCTGTTACAGGCCCCTGTCTGCAGGGTCACATCTCTTGTCACATGTAAGTCCTGCCCTGGGGCTTAGTATGCTGGAAACTATTATTCTTGGCGATCTGAACTATGACTGGTTATCAAAAGCCTCGGCTCCCTTGAAATCCTTTTGTGACACCTTGGGGCTGGTGCAACTCATTGGTGAACCCACACACCCAAATAAAAAGAACCCTAGTAACAGCACTCTTTTAGATGTAATTTTGGTTAACAAACCACACCTGTTTTCCCATGTCGGAACATTTTTCTCTGGCATCAGTGATCACTGTTTCATCACCAGCATCAGATCTGTGCATAATCCACAGTTTGTAGCAAAGTTCTCTATCAAGAGGTATAAACGCAACTTTGACTTATTTGCCTATCTCAATGAATTGAAACGTTCCCTGTGATGGCAGGATTTCTACTTAGCCAAAACAGTTAATGAGGTATGCATTTTCACAAAATACTAACTGTGGCCTTAAACAGACTTGCCTCCATGGTAAAGGTACGTGTAAGGAGCAACACTTGCCGCTGGTTTTCACCAGAACTCAAAGCTTCCATTCTAGATAGGGATACGCTTTGGAAAAAAGCATGCAGAAGCAAGAATGACTTGGATTGGTGTCAGTTTAGGAGGGCACACAATAAGTGCACCAAGTTGGTCAGAGCAGCCAAGGATGCTTTCTATTGTACTGAGCTAAACTCTGCCTCAAGGAATCCTTCAAAATTTTGGAAAATAATAAAGGACATGTCTGGTCATTCACCTGGAAATTCCCTCCCATCAAAAATTATATCCGGTAGTATCACCATTTCAGACCGATCAGAGGTACTGGAAGCCCTCAATAATCATTTCGCAACCTCTAGGCTAGCATTTGACACATCCCCTGCTAATGCCATCCACACTCAGCAGAGATTATTGTTTCACAAGTCTCCTGATACCAAAGAGGCCTTCTTCCTGCCTGCCTACCTCTCTAAAAGAGGCTGAAGATCTATTGCTGCAGTTGGATATCAAGAAGAGTGCAGAAGGGTGCAGGTTCGAACTCTGTAGAGCCTTACTTTCTGAAATGTGCATACCATGTGTTGGCAGTGCCAATCAAGTACCTCTTCAACTTGTCACTATCCCAGGCGAGCCTTCCCTAGCAATGGAAAGTAGCCCATGTCATTCTTCTGCTCATATCAGGTGACCCTTGTGACCTTAATAATTCTAGACCGATCTCCCTCCTCCCCATTCTGTCTAAATTATTGGAAAAGATAGTGTGTGGTTAGCTAAGGGCATACCTTGAATCCAGGAGTCTGTTAAACCCAGTGCAGTCTGGATTCAGACCAAACCACAGCACCATTGCTACCCTAGCAAAAGTGACTAATGATTGGCTCCTTGACCTTGACAATAGGAATTTTGTCTGTGCCATTTTTTTTTTATCTACAGTAAGTAAGGCCTTTGACACAGTCGACCATAACCTGCTCCTTTCCTCCCTATGTAACCTAGGTCTGGATCCTAACTCTATATGCTGGTTTGCCAACTACCTCACAGATCAGAAACAGCAGTTTAAAGCTGAAGGTGATCTTTCGCCAGTTAAACCCCTTCAGAGCGGTGTGCCTCAGGGGTCTATCCTTGGTCACCTGTTGTTTGCAGTTTACATTAACAACATCAATGACAACATCAATAAGGCCAATATCCACTTGTTAGCTGATGACACAGTACTTTATTTGACTCGTCCTACATTGGAAGCAGCCTGTGAAGACCTCCAAGACAAATTTAACCTATTGCAATACCAGCTCATAAGCAAAAAGCTTCTGCTTAATGTGAAAAAAACAAAAGCAGTGCTCTTTTCCCCTTCCTCCTATGCAGCGAACCCCACTTGCATTGGCGCTATCCCCCAGATTACCACAGTACTTGGAGAAAATCTAGAGTATGTGCCAAAATTCAAATATCTGGGTGTATGGCTCGATCACAGACTTTCCTTCTCCGAACATCTCGAAGAACTACAGAAGAAACTAAGACAAAGACAAGGACTGTTCTGCAGAATTAACCACTTCTTTACTAGGGATGCCAAGCAGTGGTTGGTTCAAGCCACATTCCTTTCATTAATAGATTACGTGGACCTTCTCTATAGCCATTGTACTGCTTCTGCCCTGGCTAAGTTGGACACCCTATACCACAGAGCAATCAGGTTCATAATGGGCCTTCCACTTTCCACACACCATTGCTCCTTGTAAACTGTGGTGGGCTAGACTTCCCTTCATTATAGGAGAAATAGAAATGCCGCTCTATGGGCTTTCAGAGCAGCTACCAACAAGCTCCCCCTATACTTCTCTGACTGTATTCCCCTGAGTGTGATAGGTGCCTATGCTCTAAGAAGCTATTCCCTAATTGCTTTGCATTTACCTAAGGTCAAATCTCATTTCGGCAGAGCTGCCATAATTTTCTCGTTGCTGTCCTTGTGGAACAATATGCAAAAAAACCTTAAAGCTGAGCTATCCTATTAGCCCGAATATTTTCAGGTTGCTCTATGACCGCTCCATGAAGGAATCCTGCAAATGTTTCCCACATCGCTAACTTACCTATTTTCCAGTTTCCTTCCTGCCCATCCTGCCTCCTGCCCTGCTTCTGCCCCTGTCTCTCACCCTACCAAAATACTGACTTCTCTGCCTCTCTTTAGCCATGGCCAAGTTCCACTCCCTTCTCTGAAGTATGCCAGTTAACTATTCCAACCCTGTTGTTTCTTCCTAAGCTGGTATCAGTCTTCTTGCCTTTCTCCTTTTAAGTGAACATTCCTGCTGTACCCAGTTATGAGTCTATCTGTTGTAAAGGCCCTCTCACTTAAATGTTGATGTGCATATGAATATTTTTCTTCTTTGTATAATATTGCATTAAGTTTTACCATGTTACTCTACTATGATTTTTGTATGACCAGGTCCATCTTGCAAGTGAGCCCTGCTCAATGGTGCCTGCCAGGATAAATATAGATTTTGATTGATTGATTGATTGATTGACAATAAGACAGGATATTTATGGGGGAAGGGTCACTAACCAATCAATCAATCAATCAAATCTTTATTTATTTATTCAGGTGAATATCATTGAGCACAGTTCATTTGCAAGATGGATCTGATAAGGTCAAGGTTCAATAGTTGGTACATATACAGTTATATTAAAACACTTAGATACAGTATTCAAAAACAAGATTGCCTAAACATAACAAGACAAATAGGAACATATGAATGCATACTATCTAATCTAATATATACATATCAACATTGGAATTATCTTGGTATATCTCCTAATTAAAGCAAGCAATATTTCAATGTTCAAGGTTAAGTCATAGTGGACAAAAGAGATGCAGTGATTGAATGACTGGATGATAGTGATCATAGACTGTGTTAGGTGTCTTTGTAGGAAAGTGTAAGAGTGACCTGAACAGGGGCTGGGGCTAGCACTAGAAGATTTATGGTAGGGATAAGGGCTAAGGTATGTGCCAAGAATTAATGGGAGAAGACTATAGACAGGATGTACGAAGTCTGTGGGGTTGAATTTATTGGGAGGTGTATTGCCACCTGATGTTGGCTGCCTGAGGATGGGAAGGTTAGGAATATGAATATACTAGTACTTGTGGAAGCAATTGCATTTTTCTTGGAAGAGTCTTGGGTATAGATACTTAAAGGATGCTAATGTTATAAAGTTGTTCAGCTTCAGGGTCTTCTGTATCATATTCCATGATGTAGCTAGTACATAGCTGATAGCAGATCTCCCATGCCGGGTGTTGAATTTAGGCACTTTGAGCATGATGAAATTATGGCTTCTTAGGGCATAGGTACTAGCTGTGGCCTGTGTGAAGCAGTCTAAGATATAATTTGGGAGCATCTTAGTCAGTGCTCCGTACGTCCATACTGCAGCATTTCTGTTTCTTCTGAGATGTAAAGATGTCCATCCGACTGCAGCATAGAGAGAGCAATGGTGAGTGCTAAATAGTAGATCTGTAATAAACCTCAATGCTCTGTGGTATAGTGTGTCCAATTTGTTTAGATAGAAAATAGGGCAGCGACTGTAAAGGAAATCTGCATAGTCAAGCACTGAGAGAAATGTGGCCTGGACCAACCTCTTCTTGGAGTCTCTGGTTAGAAAGTGCCTTATTCTGTAAAAGAGACCAAGCCTCTGGCAAAGTTTTTTAGAAGTTCTTCGATGTGATCTATGTAGTCAAGTCTGCTATCTATCTAAACCCCCAAATATCTGAATTTTTCCTACATATTCAAGGCTTTCACCTAGAATGGTGGATAGTTGGGGGAGATTGTTTAGTGAGGAGGGACTTGTCTGACTTTGGGTGGAGAAAAACATTGCTTGTGTTTTTTTTGCATTTAGAAGAAGCTTTTTTTTCCAATAGTTGATGTTGTAGTAAGTGGAATTCCGCTTCCGCTTGCTAAATCTTCATAAGCTGTAGCAGGCGAAGGGTTGCTGACATATAAAATGGTGTCATCTGCAAACAAGTATACAGTGGCTTTGGTAAGGTTTGAGTCAATGTTATTGATATAAATGGCAAAGAGGATAGGACACAGGATGGATCCTTGTGGAACTCCTCTTTGCAGTGGTTTGAGTGGAGATAGGTCTCCTTCAGCTTTCACTTGCTGTGTCCTTCCCATGAGGTAACATCTGAACCATCTAAGGGAGGATGGATCTAAACCTATGGAATGCAAGGAAGAGAAGAGCAGTTCATGGTCCACTGTATCAAACGCCTTGTTTAGGTCAGGGAATACAGCATAAACACTATTTTTTTTTATCCAGTTCAGTTTGCCAGTCGTTTGTTACTTTAGCCAGTGCAGAGATAGTACTATGCTTGGTTCTAAACCCAGATTGTGCTGGATTTAAAAGATTAGCCTCTTCAAGATATTCTCTTAGCTGGATGCTCACTAATTTTTCTAGCAGCTTGGATTGCACTGGAAGGATAGAGATTGGTCTGTAGTTGTTAAGGTCCATAGGGTCCCCTGATTTCAGTAGTGGGATAACTTGGGCTGTTTTCCAGGTTGCGGGAATAAAACAGATACTAATGAAAGATTAAAAAGGTGTGTTAATGGAGCTGCAAGTGCTTGTATTGCAATCTTTAGAAAATAGGGATCAAGGGAGTCTGCACCTGCACTTTTTTTGATAACCATCTGTGAAAGTAGATCCTCCACTTGTTTTAACAAGACCAGTTTGAAGGAGAAGGAGGATTCAGTTATCCGAATTCCAATGATCTGGGAGCTTAGCTGAGCACGTAGTAGATTAGCTGGAGAGGTGTTAAATGCAAGGCCAGCAGTTGTAAAGTGATTGTTGAATGAATCCAGTAATTCCATTCTATCTGAAGTTGTTCCCTTGTTGTGGTGTATTTGAGTTGGAAGTGTAGTACTAGGTTCTTGTCCTGTTAAGCCCTTTATGGTGCTCCAGAATTTGGCAGGGTTGTGGTAGGAGGAGTCGAGTTCTGCCATATAATAGGCAGCCTGTGCATCCCATACTTTCCTGGTACAGCTATTTCTGGCTTTCTTGAACATCATCCAGTCATTTGGGTTCTTAGTCTTCCTTGTCTTTTTCCATAGCTTATCCCTCTCAAGAAGGGCAGATTTAAGGTCAATTGTAAATCAGCGGCAAGTTTTGTTTTTGATTCGTACCCTAGTAATTGGTGCATGAATGTTAACAGCACCTAAAACTATGCCATTTAACACCTCGTGTGCTTTTTCCACTGTGTCTGCTAGATAGAACTCTTGCCATCTTGTAGAGTGATTTAGTTCTTGTAGATACACCTCAATATTGAATTTTTTCTTTGATCTCCTCAGTATGAATTTAGCCGGGGGTGTTAGTTTGCTGGATGATCTTATTCCAGCAATAAGGCAGTGGTCACTTACTGTATATCACTGAAAAGCACTCCAGCGTGCATGAAGAGGTAAGGTTTATTCACCAATATGATGTCTAGTAATGTGCTGTTGCTCGGATTCTTTTTGTTGATTCTGGTTGGTTCATTAATAAGTTGTGTAAGCTCATATGTATCACAGAATGATATTAAGGGTGCTGCTGCTTTGGATAGCCAGTTTAGGTTTAGGTCACCTAAGATTACCACAATGGTAAGGTATCATTCCAATTCACAGTAGAACAACACCTCTTTACTTTCAAGCCTGAGCACGGCTCTTCATTTTTGGGTGGGGCAACAGAAGAGAAGAGTAATTTTTGAAGCTCATCTCTGAAGCAACAATGCATAATTTCTTAAGCAATCAATTTCTAGCAGTGAAAATTAAAAACAGTAAAGAAGATGATTATAAAGTACATGCCAGTATATACAGAATGTTCAATTTGATGCCAAGAAGGAAAAGAGACTAAATAGGAAGTGTAATACTCATATTAGAAAGAGATCACCACCCAAGTGAAATATAGATAGAAATAAAAATAAAAAAGGAATGACAGGCTGAATAAAGCAGCTGGAGCGAAATACGTGATGCGTTCCAGATTAGATATCTGCCATAATACAAAAATTAAATCTAGCTGCCAGGGCTAAGAAACAAGCTGCAAACCAATCAAAACACTGAATGATAAAGAAAAAATGGATATTTATATCAAGGTGAGGAAGGATAGAAGGTGACAAGTTACAAGGAATAGGTGCTACCTTTACAGAAGTGGTGTTATACTGTAGACTCAGACTTCATAATAAATATTTTTAAGTTGCAAAACCGAAACGCAATTGAGACAGAGCTAAGGGCCTAATATGGATCAAGAGACATAGTTGTTAGGCATTGAGACAGAAAACATGGAAGGAAGCAGCAGGGAAAATAACACCTTGATAAATATTAGTACTACTATAGGTGCTATAGTTGGGAATGGAAGAACAGGATATTACAGTATGTACTGGAGTGTTTATCATGTTAGGTCATCAATAACCTGCACACCTGTGCAGTACTGCCCCAGACTGGGCTCATGGGTTACACATGCACTGTATAAATGATTTATAGTAACATCTGGTGGTTGCTGTAGAAACTATAGGGCACTGAAAAGTCAGATATGTGAGTGGAATAGAAAAAATAAAACAACACAAGTCCAATGCTTGGTGCCACAGTGCAAAATCATTATACATGGTAATGGCTATCACTGTACATTATGTACATACAGTCATATCCACATATACTTGTAAATGTCTTTGGCTACCACTGTATGGTTCACACCAGGAACATCGCGGCTGAAACATCGCGATGCAAACTTCGTGGACGACACCTCACGGTCCACAATATCGCAAGGCAGACAATAACACTAGGCCACGATGCCACCTGGGAAAAACATCACACACAAAGGAGCAGTGCACAGCAACAGTGCAGGGAAACAGCACTGAGGCAAGTCTGACCATGACAGAGGAGCCCAGGGACGATGTGTGACTTGGCTTCTGAGTGGTGGCGCAAGGGCAGGCAACCAAGTGGTGCACAGATGCCTTGCCACACTGTGGCAACCTGACTCTTGGTGGAGGAGTGCACTCAATTTGCACAGAAGACAGGATGCCACTGAGGAGCCAGGCACAACAGCCACCAGAGAGCCAAGGGAACACAAATCAGTGCACGGAGCCCATAGGAAGTGCCATTAGATATCGGTGGGGTGGCAATGAATGTAAACTACAGTCCAGGAGAGACAGGCAGTGCAGCAAGTTGGGGGGACAGCAAGAAGCCACACCAGCAGCTGTACAGGGGCATGTAGAGGTGTCAACAGTGAGGCACACTGATGTAGGCAGGGGGAGATAACATGCATCTGCAATGAGACACAGGGGTGGAGGGGCCACGTATGGCACAGAGAGCATGCAGAGGGTGGACCACAGAGGTGGGCACTCATGGTCATGTAGTGTGGCTGCACCCCAGGGCACAGACTCAATGCAGAACACATGGCAGGGCATCACACAGCTGGCAAAATGTCACCAGCTCCCTGCTGCCCCTGGTGCCCCCCCAGAGGGTGCAATACAGGGGAAGGGGGGGCACCACAATGCTGTGATATACTGCTAACAGAAGACCCCTGTGGTAGGGAGGAGCCTGACTGGCCAGGTGCTGTGCATTCCATGCACAGGGGTGGGCTTATATAACACAGCCATGCACAGGCAACATTGATCTTTTTGGGCCTCCAGCTGTACCTGTGTGTGTGTGTGTGTGTGTGTGTGTGTGTAGTGTGTGAGTACGGCTTGAACATGCAGCAATGCCACTCACATATGTGACAAGCCGGAAGGGCAAGACACTATTGCAGCACAATGGCTATGTGTACTACAAGGAGCACCAGCAGAGGAGAGAACATATTGGAAGTGCTCCGAGTACTACAGGGGTAATGCCCTGGCCAAGTGCACACCTCAGGGGAAGAGGTTGTCAAGGTTGTGAAGATGCACAACCATGTCCCAGATCGTGGTGCCATATGTGTACATGCTGCCACCAATGACATAAAGCAGAGGGCAATGCAGTTGCATGAAACACTGCAGCAGGTGGTGGCAACCTGCAGCAGTGCCATACCTACTGCTGTTGGGGGGGCAGAATGCCCTGTGTACACCTGCTGAAAAGAAGTGTCCACCATGTCAGGAATGCTGCAAGCCAGCCACCAGTCCTGCCAACATTACTTGCAGACATCATCATCCAGAAGGGGTACAGGCAGACACACAATGGTGCCCCCTTCATGCTGCATGACAGTGGAGGAGCTGCACGGGCACTCATCTTCAGAACAGACAGGAACTTGCAATACCTAGCACAGTGCATCACCTGGTATACTGATGGCACATTTAGACTGCAGCACCGCACTTCTCCCAGCTGTACACCATTCATGGCATACAATACTGCACAGTGGTCCCATGGGCAAACCTACTGCTGCCCAAAACGACCAGGGCCACATACACACAGGCATTCAATGCTCTGAATGGATTGCAGACAGGCCTGAAGCCAAACACCATTGTGACAGACTTCGAGCAGGCTGCCATCAAGGCATTCTCCACAGTGTTCCCTGGCACAACACAGTATGGCTGCCTCTTCCATCTGTGCAAGGCGCTATGTCGGAATATCCAGGATGTACAAGAGGCAATGCAGCATTACACAATGGAGGAGGACCTTGCACTGCACGTCTGTCTGCTGCCTGCCCTGGCATTTTTGTCCTAGGGGAGGTTGCCACCGTGTTTGAGGTGGCGCGCTCCTATGACTTGTACATCTCGCATGATGAGCTGCTGGTCTCCATTGTGGACTACTTCGAGGACACGAGGATCAGTCGCCCAATCCATGGTGGTGTCTGCAGGTGGCCCCTGTTCCCAGTGGAGCTCTAGAGCTGTTATCAGGCCAGCAGATCTGGCACTGCCTGCACCAACAATTCCATGGAGGGGTGGCACCATGCCTCCAGCATCCTAATAGGTGCATGCCATCAAAGTCTGTGGAAATTTATCAATACCCTGAAGATGGAGCAGAAGCTCAATGAGCTCAAGATTGAACAGTGCATTGCAGGCGGGTATGCACCTCTGTCACGTAAGAGGTATGGTGATGCCACAGCCCACATACAGCAGATAGTGGTGGAGTATGGCACATGATGCACATATGACTATCTGAGTGGCATCGCCCATGATTTCCAGTTGCAGGTGTGACCATGCAGGCACCTGCCCACCTGCCATTGTGCATTGACATTCACACCACTTTGATGAACTTGTGCTTGGATGGACTGTACCCATGGAACTGTGCTGATGTGTGTTCCTGTGCTGAGACAGCTGTGCACAGTTGCCTGGGGCACCATGGTGTCAGTGGGCATGAGGCTTTTCACCTACTGTGGGGTGTTGGGGGGCCTTGTGACAGTGCTGTTGCTGTGTGGGGGGTTACTGTGCATCTGCTGTGTGATACTGTTGTCCATCACCAGAGTGTGGGGGGGGTACTGTGCTGCTGCTGCAGGGGTGTGTCACAACCTCTGGGTTGTGGAGGTGAAAGTACTGTACCGCAGCAGGGGGTGGGACTCAGCTGTGTGGGGTATTGTGCTGCTGCTGCCATGGTGGGGGGCTCAGTATCTGATGTGTGTAGCTGTGGCCACTGTGGCTAAGCTTTGGGTCTGTGGGGATGCCTGGGTGGAGCTGTCACCCATGCATTGTGGACTGTGCTCTACCCATGCCTGAGGGTGTGTATGCACCTCAGGGGGGATGTGTGCCCCTGTGTTTTGGGATGGGCGGGGGCCTCTGCATGGGTGATGCAGCCAGGGTGGTGCTATAGCTGTACCTGTGTGTGTGGCTGTGCACCATCACTGGTGTAGGGACTGTGCAACACATGTGTGTGTGCATTCCCTGCTCTGTGTGTGTGGGTGTCAGCAGCCATGTAACTGTGGTTGGTCTGGGGTGGGCCACATTGGTGGTGGGGTGCACATAGTGGTTCTACTGCTGTCATGTCAATGGTGTTGGGGGGGCTGGTTGTGGTTGACACTATGTGCCATACTGTTGTGTGCCCATTGTAATAAACATTGTTGCATATATGCTTACTTGGCCTGCTGTTTCATTCCACTGTGCATATGCATGCGGTCTTAGAACCTGCCTGTCAGCCCAGTCCCCCCCCATGTCACCTCCTGCTGTTTCCCACTGGTCCTGCCCTGTTCATCCCCATGCCTGCCCTCTTCCCTGTCCTGTGTGTTGTGTGTGTTGCTAGGGACATGCTGGCTTGTGGTCCTGGCCCCTTGCATTACTGTATGCATAGCCAGCCACATTGTGGCCGTGGTCCACCTGTCCTCCAGCAGTTGTCCCTGTGCACTGTCTCCATCACTCGGCATTCTGGGTTGGGGTACCCCCCCCTGTGGGTGCATGTGCCATTGGACTACCATGGTAGGTGTCCAGTGGCCTGCTTCCCTCAGTGGTGGTTGCATCCTGCCCTTTTCCATCTCCCTGCATCCCTTTTCTGGTCCTGTGCACTGGTACCTGCTGCTGTGTGTTCCAGTGCAGTATCTCCATGCAGTGGATGTTGTTTGCTACCTACATGTCATGTGGTATGCATTGTTCTGGAATGCTACATTTTGTGCTGCCGATATTGCCAGTGTCACTGTTTTTCCGCTTTATTTTTGTCCACTTTATTTTGTTCCATGATGTTACTGACCAGATCCCACTGTATGGATTTAGACTGCATTTACATTTTCTTTTTTTTTATTCTGCCATGCTTATCAGTCAATGGTCACTTTGAATAATAGGGAAAAAAAGCAAAGTGGAGCTATGGAGTATCTGGACAAAACTGACTGTTGATTCTAAATAGGTCCCGTGTTATAGAGCAGAAATACCTTGTGTGGAAACATGTCTACCATAAAGAATCAGTGACATCACCCTATTGAGAGTTAGCTACACAACTTAAAAGGCATCAAAGACTATCTGGGAACTCTCTGGAGGAGAATAGTGTAGTAATTATCTTATTGCTTTGGAGAAGTTCACCCCTCAAGTTAATCTGACTTCATACTTTTAATAATATGAACATTCCATTGAATATATCCTGTTGTGTCAATACGTTTAAAATAATTTTAGTCCAGTTGCAGCTGCAGCTGCTCACTTCAAATATTTGTTTATCTGAGAGGACTTTGACATATGATTTGTGACTGTGATGATATGGCTGTCTTGAAGTATTTATTTTTGATTTTAGAAGTGAAAGACTTTAAAGGTTATGCATTTCAAGTAGAGTCATAATATGTGCATGCTCTTTCTTGTTGAATCACTAAATGAAGGGATATTTCTAGAATCAGACAATATTTCTGATTTTATAGTACATTGCAGTAGTTTAGTGATTGTATTTGTCAAAAACCTTGATTGTAGTAAGGGTGGAAAGGTAAAGAATATAATTTAAAAAATCCCTTGAATTAATTATGAATGGTCATTTGACTATTCTTGGGATTTACCCAATAGATCATATTTGGTGATAAATGATCTAGTCTTTCTTACAGTAACCTCTCATAATAACAATTTCTCTAAAAATCTTGTTAGCTTCTTTGGTAGGGACTGAGCCAAATTGGTGTTATATTGGTCTGGGCCTGATTAGACAGCCAAGGTTAAGATGGGTGCTAAGGCTAAGCACAGGAGCCTACTCAAAATGTTATATTTTTAATTTCGAAACCATCACATGAATAAAAAGGATTTTGTTTGATCTAGCATGATCTGATTATTTTTGGGATAATGGTGTGTATGACTATGTCTCAATTCTCAAATATCAAAGTCCAAAATGACTTGATTGGTGATTGACTACACTTTCGTGTTACTAATTAGTTTCAAAGATAATAATTCCAAGCAGGATTAGTGTGATCTCCTGAACCCAAGAAAAATCATAACATCCACAGGGAAGATTTCTGTTCATTATTTCACTATCTATATCAAACCCAGATATAGATTCTGGCAAATTAGGGCTGGCAGTATAGCCTAGAGGTTAGAGGAATGAGGTAGGAATGAGCTTGATACATCCAGCAGACCAGACCTGTGTTTGATTCTCGTAATATCCACTTGCATGCTGTATGACTCTGAACAAGTCACTTGACCGCCCAGTGCTCCCAGGTCACACCTGAAAACAGGCATTTGTGCCTAGTGGGCCTTACCCGGTTACCAAAAGACTAAAATAATAAAAAAATACATTCCCAGATATTCATTAGGAGCATTTGATTTAATAATTTTTTATTAGCACAAAAGGAAGTACACCACTGCTGAAATGCTGGCATTAAGATACATATAGGCAGCATATATGACAGGAAAGAGATGTCAGTTACAAAGTTCCATAGGGACACAAACAGGATCATGGAACACCACTGTGAAAGTGAAAAATTCCTTCATCTTTCAGGGCTTATTTAGACCCCCCAGTTAAACAACCATGTCAGCTCTCCAGTTAGCCCATAGGGACACTAAACAGTTTACTTTTTGGGAGCCTTGTAGTGTGGTGCTGTCTGCTGAAAATCCTCTATGGCCTGTGTCTTTTAGTAAATGGAGAGGAAGGTTAGATACCCCCCAGCAGTTAGGGGTGGCAAATTACTAGCATTATACCTACAATGGACATGTCTGTATTGTCCATAATGATGACTGAACCTCTGTCAGATTAACAGTGATGAATTTATTGAAGATTCATCCTGAGGGTAGAGTTTTACCCTGAAAAATGCCTACATTGTAGTTGCAGCAATTGACATTGTCAGATATTTGTAGATATTTTGAAACATTTTTTAAAGAAATGCCCTCTGGTGGTCCTATAGCGGTTCTGCAGGCAGTTGGACTATTTCTTTTGAAACATCACATAAATTTCAGTAATTACATAGCCATGTCAACTGCTACAACAGTATATATAGTGGTGCCAGTCATAATGCATGACAGAACCTTGCAGTAAATGACATGTCACAAAATACTGCATGACAAAGGGGATTATTACCATTGAATTACAGTTTTCCCTGCAGCATACTGCAGTACTCTGCAGATTCACTGCAGTAAAGTTGCAAGATACTGTATTGCATCCAGGCTAGTGCCACTGTATGTATAAATATGTGCGGGATAAATATTGGATTTGCCTTTCTGCGATCTGATAAGTACAGTGTTATGCACATAGATAAACATAACAGGGAAGCTACCTATTATATGAATGCTGTCCCATTAAGAAGACTCATGAGGAGAAAGATCTAGGTATAAATATACCTAGTAAACTGACCTATGATACGCATTGCCAGGCACAAGTAGTAAAGGCTAAATGCATCCTTTGGACAATTAAAAAAAAATATTTCAAGTAGAGAGGCAAATGTGATTATGCCCCTATATAGAGCCTACAGTAGACCCCTTTTAGATTATGGGAGCCCTTTGTGGGGGCTAATTAAGGGATCTAATAAGGACACAATTGAAAAGTCCAGAGACATACTACTAAAATGATCTATGACTGCAAAAACCTATACTAAGAAGATAGATTACTTAGACTGAATCTTATGTCTCTCCATATCAGAAGGATCAGAGGAGATATGCTCTTATATTACAACCTAGTGAAAGACTCTGATCTCTTATCAGAACTAAACTTCAGCTTTAAAACTTATAACAAGGGTACAAGAGGACATAGGTTCTAACTAAAATTTTATACTAAAAGATGAAGAGCCTTTTTAACCAAAGGGTGGTTAACCCCTGGAATGACCTTCTAGAAGAAATACTTATATGTATGGACAGATCCAGAAACAAATGATTTGATACCTTTTATTGGACCAGCATGGATGTTACAGAAAAGAACAAAGTGCTCTAGCTTTCGAACCAACCAGGTCCTTCTTCAGAAGCTTTGTGGCAGTTTTTTTTCAAATATCCCATACTATTAATACCAGATTATATAGAAAAAGCAGAAATAATTCTCATTGGTTTAACATATACATTTAAAACATAATAGAAGATTACGTCAGAGAAGCTAATTAACACCAGTATGCCTTTAACTGAGGAGCCTCAGAAGGGCAAAGTTTATCAATAATTCTCTACAGCCAGAGAGTTCTTGTCACATAGATTTTAAAATGTCTCAGTAGCATTGAAAGCATTCTAGTGATAAAAAAAACCTTGGAGTGGCATTCTCTCTAATACATGTAAGATGAGCTTACTACTTACATTCCAATTGTCCTGGTATATTAAAGGACAGATAATGAGAGACAAAATCCTGAAATTAGGTGTAACTGCAAGTTGAAAACAAGCCTCAAATTAACCTACACATATAAACATGATGCATGAAAGAATCACTTGTAAGTGTCAAATCATTTGTTTCTGGATCTGTTTTTAAAAGGACCAATACAGCACCTACAACATTTTTTTGCATCATGGAAGATACCAAAATTCACTGCAGGACATTGCAGTTGCATAACATTAAGAAGAAAGTAGCACAGCTAGTCAGTGACATCTACTTTTTATCCCAGTGCAAAACGAATAAGATTATCCCTAAAGGTCTAGCTATTTGGAATCCACTGAGAAACACAGATAATTCTACATATGCTGAACAACTTTGTCATAGGACCTCTGAGAAATTGAGAAATCACAGAATCCACAGCTCATATGCCAAAAAAGCAATTTTGAAGAAACAGTTTAATGAAATAGCTACCACACTGGAGAGGATGTCTGGTGAGCCTATTCCAGACATCTTGCAAGAGATAGACATGAACTACTAAAGAACCTTAAGAAAAGCCATGCTCATTAAAAACAGGAAGTTAGATGCCCTTCAACTTACCATACTTCCTAACAACCATGAAAAACAGAACAGAGTGACTGAACAACTAAGCCACACAGATGGGCACCTTTCAGTTGTTAATTTGTCCACCCACACACTGACTACTGGGGAATTAAATGTACTTTCTAAGGGCCTCAATTTCTGCCCAACTAAACCACTGGACAATATACAGTTTTGTGGTGAAATGGAGGAATACTTCCACAGATTGAGAGTCAGGGAATTTTTTCATGTCAGAGAAGACATCACAGACAGGGAAGAAATCACAAACAGTAAAAATACTATGGATAAGAAAAAGAAACCATATGAGTTTACCCCATCAAGAGGTCATAACAAGAAACTGGACAAATACATTAATTGCTTTCGCCAGAGAGTTACTGGTGAGATTCTTAATAGGCAGAAACAGGCCTGCTACAACCTCTCTCAATTGGAACGGAGGGCTATACAAACACTAAACTCAAATCATAACATTGTCATAAAAAAAGCTGATAAAGGCTCAGCAGTGGTGATATTGAATCGGGAAGATTACATTACAGAAGCCAACAGGCAGCTAAGTGACCTTACTTACTACAAAGTACTGGGAAGTGACCCAACTACAGAATATAAAAGAGAACTACAGAAGTTAATTGAAACATTTCCAGAGCATGTCCAAGACAAACTAAAGGCCCTCATCCCCAGTGAACCTAAGCCAGGGACATTCTACATGCTTCCTAAAATACATAAGCCTGGTAATCCTGGTAGACCCATAGTCTCTGGTAATGGCACCCTGACAGAGGGGATATAAGGGTTTGTAGAAGCTATTTTCAAACCACTGGTTATACAAAGGGATAGTTACATCAAGGACACTACTCACTTCCTGCATAAACTTTCTGGTTTTAAGGACTTACCACCAGATACCCTTTTAGCCACGATGCATGTAACCTCCCTCAACACTAATATTCCACACACAGATGGCATTTCAGCCTGCCTCAAATACCTGCATGACAAAGAATTGGACCCCAACATTGACCCTGGAGTTGTGGGTAAACTCACTGAATTCATTCTGACACATAACAACTTCAGCTTCAATGGTAAACATTATGTTCAAACTATGGGAACCGCAATGGGAACCAGGATGACTCCTCAGTATGCTAATCTTTCTATGTCGAATTTGGAGGAGGATTTTCTAAGATACTGTACACATAAACCACTCGCTTATTTCCGTTACATTGATGATTTGCTTATAATTTGGACAGAGGGCACTGACACACTTAAAGATTTTCACCAGGAACTTAATAACCTCCACCCAACTATAAAGCTTTCCCTAGAATATTCTGCCACAAGTGTACATTTTCTGGATACCACTGTCACTATTAAGGATGGTACCCTACATACCTGTCTTACAGGAAACCAACAGACAGACAGAGATACTTACACAAGAAAAGTAATCACCCGAGCCACACAAAGAAATCTGTTATATATAGTCAAGCACTTCGGTATCACTGCCTCTGTTCAAATGAGGAAGACAGAGACACACATCTGGCAATGTTGAAAAACACCTTTATTGAGCAGGGACACTCATCCAGAGAAATTGACAGAGCAATGGAACATGTAACACAGGTCCAGAGAGAACAGCTACTGCAGTACAAGGAACGGATGACTACCAACAGAATACCCTTAGTAGTCACATACCATCCTGACCTTGAACTCCTACGTAAGATTATTAAGGATCTCCATCCACTAATTAGTGAGGATGAAACCCTTAACTGTATTTTTCAAGAACTACTACTGCTATCTTTTAAACAACGACCTAATTTAGCCTGCCTGATTATTAGGAGTCAACTTGAACTGGAACAGAATACCATGACATCATATGGTACACGACCCTGTCATTAACGCACATGTAAGACATGTAACCTCATTTCCACTTCAGACTGTGTGGTTACATCACAAAACAGACTATTCAGGATACAGGGGAATTATACATGCACATCAAGTAATGTGGTCTATTTTATCCAATGCAAGAAATGTCCTCACACAGGTTATGTGGGGGAGACAAGCCAACAACTCCACACTAGAATGAATTCACACAGACATTCTATTAATCACAAGATGATTGAGAAACCAGTAGCCCAGCACTTCTCCCAGGATGACCACTCTATCTCTGATATGTCTGTGATGGTCTTAAAAGGACATTTCAACAGTACACAACAGAGACGGGCTTCTGAAATTAGACTTATTTTACTTCTCAATATGGTGGCAGATGGATTGAACATTGATGTTGGTTACATGACACATTTTTCCACTTAAACTTACACAGACCTTTACTTTAAAAGATGGACATAAACACTTTAGTTCTTCAGCGGGTCTTTGATTTTGTAAGTTTATGGTTATCTACATTGTTGACTTCTCACCTTAACACTGTGGTGAGTGCGTTTGAGTGTGTGTGTGTGTGTGTATACTGATGTATGTATGTATGTGTGTGTTTTGTGTGTGTTTGGTGTGTGTTTTTGTGTGTTGTGGGTATGGTGTGTGTGTGTGTTTTGTTTGTTGTGCGTGGTGTGGTGTGGTGTGTCTGGAATGTGTTTGTCATATTTTTTGTGTGTTGTGGTTGTGTGGGGTGTGCAGTTGTGTGCGTGTGTGTGTGTGGGAGGTTGTGGTGTGGTGTATGTACACACATATGTGTGGGTGGAGTGTGGCATGGGGCAATTGTTATATGTCAAGGACACTTAGTTTTCACATATAGTGTGCATTTATTTCCTTCTATTAGTTGTCAGTGGTTGGATTACACACTGTTACATTTTTAATTGCTCATATTAAGATGCAAATCTCATTTACTTGGGGATTCATAAAAGGTGTAATTCTTTTGGGTTTTCATTTAGATTGCTTAGACTGATTCTGTGCATTTTTGTTATACACAGACTCTGTGTTGAAATCTGCACTTATCTGGCTCATGGTCTCATTTTCTTGGGGGTCATTGACAAGTATTTTTTTATTTGGCACTTACACTTACAAGTGATACTTTCATGCATCATGTTTATATGTGTAGGTTGATTTGAGGCTTGTTTTCAACTTGCAGTTATACCTAATTTCAGGATTTTGTCTCTCATTATCTGTCCTTTAATATACCAGGACAATTGGAATGTAAGTTGTAAGCTCATCTTGCATGTATTAGAGAGAATGCCACTCCAAGGTTTTTTTTTTATCACTAGAATGCTTTCTTGGCATACTGAGACATTTTACAATTTATGTGACAAGAACTCTCTGGCTGTAGAGAATTATTGATAACCTTTGCCCTTCTGAGGTTCCTCAGTTAACGGCATACTGGTGTTAATTAGCTTCTCTGACATAATCTTCTATTATGTTTTAAATGTATATGTTAAACCAATGAGAATTATTTCTGCTTTTTCTATATAATCTGGTGTTAATAGTACGGGATATTTGAAAAAACTGCCACAAAGCTTCTGAAGAAGGACCTGGTTGGTTCAAAAGCTAGAGCACTTTGTTGTTTTCTGTAACATCCATGTTGGTCCAATAAAAGGTATCAAATCATTTGTTTCTGGATCTGTTCTTAAAAGGACCAACACAGCACCTACAACATTTTTTTATATGTATTGACAAAATTCAATTTTGAAATAAATTGGATCATTATTTACTCTGTGGAAAGGGTCTAGCATATTAGGTACAACAGAGGAGCATCTATGGGCCAAAAGCCTTTCTTTAGCTCCCAGATCTTAGTATCAATCTTAGTATGAATCTTTTCTCAAGCGTTTGATATTTTATTGCTCCAGAAAACATAACTAATTATTTAAACTGTGTCAAATTCTGATGGAACAAAATTCTGTGGAATGTGAGAAAATTCCACAGACTTCTGTCAGTAGTGGAATTTCAGCATTTCTCATGCAAAATGTTTTTTTTTTTTTTTTTTTTTTTTGTCATTTCCACAGTCCAGGGCAAACTATTCCACAGTTTATGTGATCCATTGAAAAGCATATGGCAGTTTACACAGAAATCCTTTTTGGACCTCCTTGGAATTTAAAAAGAAATTCCTAAAAGCCTTTCAGAAGTAGAATTGCCATTCCACACCATTTCTGATGGAGGAATTCAACATTCCACACAGCACTACTAATTATGAGTACTAATTATGTAATAAGACTTTATATAGAAGATAATGCCTGATGTACAGGTGATAACCATGGTGTAATCACCTTGAGTGGTTGCTAGGACATCAGTAGACCTCGAGAGCACAGCTCAAGAGGTTTACCATTGCCCTAGTAACCACAAGAGCTGATTACACCATGGTTATCACCTGTACATCAGGCATCTTGGTTTATAGAGTATGGGACTCAACATGAGAATTTACCACCCCCCCCAAACACAAGAAATTTTGCTTTACCTTATTAATGGATCTGCACTACGCTCACATGATTGTGTAGGAAAACAATTTATTAGGATACATGAACTGAATGACAACGGGTTGAAATAGCACCAGAATTAAAATCTCTATCAGACAGTGATCACTAGACTCAGTAACAGTAAACTATGAAAACTGGAATGTTATTTGAATACTGCACTGAGATTAACAATCACATTCTGGATGTATAGAATACTGAACAACACTGGTACTCCATTTTGTAAACCCACTGCTATGACATAGAAGAGAGGGTTTTATAAGGTTCTGGCATCACAACAGTAGGATTACAAGGTTGTAAACAGTTGACTTTCAGTGGGTAATAAGGGCTACCCAAACATTATATTTGATTTTTTGTCCAGACCCCAAACTCTTACAACTTTGGAGAAACATGGGAGGACTTCATGTCTTTGGTAGATCAGTTTTTATTTGTTTGGTATCTGTGACTGATACATATATTCAAATTGTGAACAACTTGAAACAAGCAAATATTTCTTCTGGTTGATAACACTGAGTACTTTGCCTTTTAAGGGTATAGATAATCTTTTGAACATTGCTGCATGCATACCTGCTTAACTAATTAAGGTGCTCAATAGCTCCAAGTGACAATTCCCACCAAATGCCTTTAAACAAAAAGGAATATTTAATCTTTTAAGTTGCTTGTGAAGTCAGTGGTAGAATGAGGCATAGCATCTGAGTTTGTAGAATGCATAATGTGAAGCATGGTTCTGTAGGTATTTGGAGTAATCAGGGGCTCCTTGGCTGACACCTGTGGTCCTTAGATAGGCATCAATATTTGGTCTGTTTTCTGCAGCATTTATTTCTTTACAGCAGGATGGGAAAGATCAGGCTTTATAGAGGAAAATATCTCCCTGTTTTTGAGAGGTTTCCCTTGGAGAAGGTTGATCAAAATAGTGAGTGACATGCTGGGACACTGAGAAGGAGATGATCAGCATGTATTGTTATGCTTATTTATACCTTTTAGCAGGTATGCCATCATTGCATGTAAGGCACTGTGCTATTGCTTGACTATTTATTCTTTTTATTAGTCTTCCTCCTTGAACTGAGTGTTATTCCTCACCAGATATTTAAGCCTTACTTTTACCTGGTAGTCAGAGCTCAGAGCTGGAACCAGTGGTCTGTAGTCTGTCTACAGAAGTGATGAAGATTTACTTTTTGTTCACATATTTATTTAGTGTTTAACCAAGAAGGGGCTTGCAAACTCTGTTTATCTTGTTAGTAACTTCAGAAGGATTTAAATACTGCATTTGGGTAGATCCTTGGAGGTAGATAGATTGTCTACTGGGATTTTCTGACAGTTAAACTATTTTTAAATAAATTACAGGTGGCTGAGGAGTTGAAAAAGGAGCTTACAAACTCTGCTTATCTTGGAAGTAACTTCACAAGTGTTTGAATACTGCATTTTGGTTGTCTCTTGGGGGTAGCTGGATTGACTACTAGGATTTTGGGACAGAAACTATTTTTAAATAATTTACTGGTGCACAGGAGTTTGTGATAGTTAAACTATTTTTAAATAAGTTACTGTGGTTAAGGAGTTGTCATAGCAAAACCTGCAGTGTGAATTGAAACACAGACAGTCTTAGGTGCAGGAAATTGTTTTCAGACCACAAAGTGTTGTATTGGAACAGGATGGGCTGTATCATAACCATTGTCAACAAATTGCCCTGGGTGGAGATATCCAGACTAGATCAGATTACTATAAGTTACTTGAGGCTGCAATTTTTAGAGACACAAAGCGCATTTTCTTGACCTGGAAGGATACTACTTCTTTATTCAGCTGTGAGCTGTGTGAGAAATTCTATATTGCCCTTGATATCCGCAACAACATGCACTTTTGCTTAATTCTGTGGGAGGTGAAACTAACTACCCTTGGTAACTGCTTTTTATTCACATATTTATTTAGTGTTTAACCAAGAAGGGGCTTGCAAACTCTGTTTATCTTGTTAGTAACTTCAGAAGGATTTAAATACTGCATTTGGGCTGATTCTTGGAGGTAGATAGATTGTCTACTAGGATTTTCTGACAGTTAAACTATTTTTAAATAAATTACAGGTGGCTGAGGAGTTGAAAAAGGAGCTTGCAAACTCTGCTTATCTTGGAAGTAACTTCACAAGTGTTTGAATACTGCATTTTGGTTGTCCTTTGGGGGTAGCTGGATTGACTACTAGGATTTTGGGACAGAAACTATTTTTAAATAATTTACTGGTGCATAGGAGTTTGTGATAGTTAAACTATTTTTAAATAAGTTACTGTGGTTAAGGAGTTGTCATAGCAAAACCTGCAGTGTGAAACAGGAAAAGACAGTCTTTCAAGCAACAGAGGGAGGTGGATCTAGGTTTACGTTTGTTACAATTCTTAAGATTTTCAGTGCACGAAGAGTTTAAAGCACAGCTGACTTATTTTGGGGCTGACAGCTTTCAGAGCACAAACCACCAGGTCTGTTTTGGGGCTGGGGAGGTTTACCTGTGTCTGACTTGGATGTGTGGATTTTTCTCTGTTTGATTAGCAGGGTATTTTCTCTGTCAAATTGTTGTGTAGGGCATCTTGCAGACAGGAAGGCACTCATCACAGCGGGGATCAGAGCTTTTAGCTGATTGTTTTGTGAGTGCACTGTTTAGGCCCAACCCTTCCCACCCTCACCCACCCACCCTGGAAATAGTTCCTTTATACCTGGGGTTCTGACATCATTTCCTCAAGAGTGCAAGATGCATATCACTGTCATATCTTCTCTAGCACACTGCACTGACAATATAAGCATACACATTGTATAATATATATATATTTCTGTATAACAAACCAATCACACACACACACACACACACACACACACACACACAAATGTGGGGAGTAGTGCAATGTAATGGCTGTGGGGCAGCAGTCTTCTGGGAGTCTTCCTGGAGGCTGAGATGCTGCCCTATTTGCAGACAACTCTCTGCCCTGAGGGAGGAAGTTGCCCGTCTTCAGGCCACACTGGACAGTAGTAAGGGAACCTTCCCCCAGGCCACACTGGATGGTAGGAAGGGAATCTCCCCCATCCAGGGAGCACCAGAGCCACCACAACTACCTCAGAGGTTGAGAAGAAAGCACAGCAGTTGGACCACAGTGGGCTCAGGGAGGGTGAGGATGGTGGAACAGAGGGACACCCAGTCAGTTGTTCCACACCACAATCCATACACCATTCTGGTGGAGCATAGCTCCCCTATGGATGCACCCACAGAGGAGACTAAGGAGGCTGAGGACAACTGTCACAAGGGAGGCCCACAGGAAGGAGGCAGAGGACACCACAAGGAAAGGAAGCAGCTCCTGGTGGGGACTCCAATGTAGGGATAGAACTGGGAGCATGGAAAACTGAAGTAAGGTGCCTGCCTGGTGCCATGGCTTGGAGAGACAGGAAGCGCAACCTCAGGATCACGAGAACAGCTGCACGGGAGTCTGAGCTGGATGTCATTGTCCACCTAGGGACAAATGACTTGGCTAATCATGAGATTAGAGCAGTGCAGAAGGACTTTGTAGAACTGGGGAGGGGCCTAAGACAAGTAGCACACACAATATCCTTCTCTGAGGTGCTGCCTGTCAATGGCATGAGTGAGGTGAGGGTACTTGCACCATGCAGTTTAATGAATGGTTGAAAAATGGTGGGAGCACAGGGGTTTGGCTTCATTGGGGACTGGGGTTCCACCTGGAGGGACACCAGCCTATACTGGCAGGATGGTCTGCATCTGTCCAGGAAGGGAACACGTCTTTTGAGCAATCAGATTAAATGCTTCATTGGCAAGCTTTTAAACTAGTCAAGGGGGGAGGCACTGATAAGCAGCAGAAAAATCCCAGCATCTCCCTTCAAAACAGGGTACTAAATGAGAAAAAGAGTGAGGTAGAAAGGTCAGTGGGGGATGCTGCAAAAAAAGGTAAAGCCATCAAAGAATGGAGAGCAATGAGTACCAATGCCCATAGTCTGAGTAACAAGCTTCCTTAATTAGTGGCCTTGATGGAGGAGGAACATCTGGATATCATGGCAGTCACAGAAACATGGTACACACAAAATCATGACTGGGATGTAAACATACCAGGATACACTATCTACAGGAGAGACAGGGAGGGTAAAAGAGGAGGAGGAGTAGCTCTTTACATAAGGGAAGGAATCAAAGCAACAGAACAAAAGGGAAAACAGGGAGGAGAAGAAGCACTGTGGGTAAATTTGGAGACCGGCAATGGCACCACAATCTGCACAGGGGTTGTATACAGACCCCCTTCTCAGGGGGAGGAAATGGACAAGGAAATGATAGAAAGAATACTTAAAATGGCAGAAAAAGGGGAGATATTGCTGATGGGTGATCTGAATATGCCAGATGTTAACTGGAGTGCAGTTGCAGCAGCCACTTCAAAGAGTGGGGTTATTATAGATGCCCTACGGGGGCATGCGTTAGACAACTAGTATTGGAGCCCACTCGATAGGGAGCAATCTTAGACCTGGTTCTCTCAAATGGAGATGAAGAGAGGATCACAGATGTAGAAGTGGGTAGCCATCTGGGAACTAGCGACCATCGAACAGTATGGTTCACAATAAACACAGCAATAGAGTCAAGCCATACAAAGGCAAAAGTACTGGATTTTAGGAGGGCTGACTTTGCCAAAATGGGTGAGTGCCTAAGGAATGCACTAGCAAATGGGCAGGAAGGAAGGGTGGAAGAACAATGGGGAATAATAAAAAACTGCCATCACAGAGGTAACAAGCCTTTGTGTGAAGCAAATAAACAAAATGAAAAGATGTAAGAAACCACTATGGTTCTCAAAGGAAGTGGCAGTGAAGGTTCAAGAGAAAAAGAAAGCATTCAGGAAGTACAAGGAATCACAGAAGGAGCAGGACAGAGAATTGTATCAGTTAAAGCAAAAGGAAGCTGAGAAGGCAGTCAGAACAGCAAAGGCCCAAACCGAGGAAAAGATAGCCAACTCAGTTAAGAAGGGGATAAAACCTTTATAGGTACATCAGGAGTGAAGGAAGACCAAGGGAGGGTTAGTGAGGCTTAATAAAGGGGAGGGAGGGTGAGCAGAGGGTGACTGTGAAAAGGCAGAGATACTAAACAAATATTTTTGCTCAGTATTTACAAAGGAAGTGGGGGAGGTACCTAAAACAAACAGTAGAAACACTCTGGATACAGAAGTTGATACCAGCCCATTTACATGAGAAAGAGTTCTGAAAGAACTCTTAAAACTGAAGGTGGACAAAGCAATGGGGCCTGATGGGATTCATCTCAGAATTCTAAAGGAACTAAGGGTAGAACTAGTGACACCACTGACTACCCTCCTTAACAAATCATGGGAGGATGGGGTGGTACCTGAGGACTGGAGAAGGGCAGGTGTGATTCCCCTTCACAAAAGTGGGACCAAGGCAGAAGTAGGAAACTACAGATCTGTTAGTTTAACCTCAGTGGTAGGGAAAATGATGGAATCACTTCTGAAGGAAAGAATTGTTGAGTATCTAGAGGCCAGAGGGGCACAGGACCCAAGGCAGCATGGATTCACAGCAGGAAGGTCATGCCAGACAAATCTGATAGATTTCTTTGACTGGGTGACCAAAGTAGTAGATCAGGGAGGGGCTGTGGACATGGCCTACCTAGACTTTAGCAAGGCATTTGACACAGTCCCACACAAAATATTAATATACAAGTTAGCCAGCCTGGTAGTGGGGCCAAGATGACAGCCTGGGTAAAGAATTGGCTGGAGAATAGAACACAGAGAGTAATAGTAAATGGAGTCCACTCTGAAGAAAGGGGGGTTACTAGTGAGGTACCACAGGGTTCAGTATTAGGACCGGTCCTCTTCAATGTCTTTATAAGTGACATTGCAGAGGGACTGGAAGGAAAAGTATGTCTCTTTGCAGATGACACAAAGATCTGCAACAGAGTTGATGCACAAGGTGGGGTGGAAAGGATGAGAAGGGACTTGACAAGGTTAGAGGAATGGTCAAATGTATGGCAGCTTAGATTCAATGCTAAGAAGTGCAAGGTAATGCAGAATGGGGGGTGAGATACTAACAACAACAAAAATGGAAAGGGACCTGGTGGTGGTCATATCAGATGACCTAAAGGTGGCAAACAATGTGAGAGGGCAGCAAGGAGGGCTGGGGGGATACTGGGATGCATAGGGAGAGGCATCACCAGTAGAAAACAGGAAGTTATTATCCCTCTGTACAGACAGTTGGTGAGACCCCATCTGGAGTACTGCATGCAGTTCTGGAGACCCAATCTCCGCAAAGACATAGACAGGATGGAAGCTGTCCAGAGGAGGGCAACTAAAATGGTGCAGGGTCTGCACCGGAAGACATATGAAGAGAGACTTAAGGAGCTTAATATGTATAGCCTCGAGGAAAGGAGGGAGAGGGGGACATGATAGAAACTTTCAAGTACCTCAAGGGAATCAACAAAGTCCAAGAGGGTAGCATCTTTCAGAAAAAGAGGTGTGCAAGAACAAGGGGTCACAATTTGAATATAGAAGGGGGGCAGCTCAGAGGTAATTTAAGGAAGTATTTTTTCAGAGAGAGGGTTGTGGATGCATGGAACGGCCTTCCGGAGGAGAGTGTGGAGTCAAAAACAGTGGTGGAATTCAAGCATGCATGGGACAGTCATAAGGCAATTCTAGGGGGTGGGGGTAGGAAGAAGTAGGCTGCTGGTTAACTAGGATCTGCAGCTTATCCATTAGGTAGACAAACGGACAGACTGGGTGGGCCAAGCGGTCCTTATCTGCTGTCAAAATCTATGTTTCTATGTTTCTATAACAAAACTAATGCACAGTGATTAGGGTTCTTCACAGTATAGCGGGAAATCTTACAGACACAATCGATGTACAAAAGGGAGTCAAGTAGCATTGCCTGCTGGCCCATTCTCTTTTTAATGTGTGCCTTGATAATTTGGTAAAAAAATTAAAAACAAACTTAGACCTAATAAACACAGACGCATCAAAACTTGGTGACAGAAACATTCGAATTTTACTTTATGCTGACCACACCCTTGGTGATTTCTTAGACAACTTCTGGGTTTCAGGCTGCACTGAATTCCTGTATTAGCACATTGCATACTATGAAATTACAATCAAATGTTTCCAAATCCAAGATTATGGTGATGGGTAGACTATAGGACCTAAGATATGAGTGTATAATAAATAGGACTTATCTTGAAGAAGTGGATTATTGTATCTGCCTTGGTGTGCTAGTACCTTGGAAAGGTCTGTGGGCTTTACATTTAGAAAGAGGTAAGAAGGTGGCTCATAAGTCAATCCTGGGAATCATAAATTGCTAAATCCTGAGAAGTGAAGGAAGGTGGATGTGATTCCCTTCATAAAATTGGGAGCAAGGCAGAGGCAGAAAATTGCAGACCAGTTAGTTTGACCTTACTGGTAGGGAAAATGATGGAATCACTAGTGAAAGAAATAATTGTTGAATACCTAGAGGCCAGCAGGGCACAGGACCCAAGACAGCACGGATTCACAGCAGGAAGGTCATGTCAGACGAATCTAATAGATTTCTTTGATTGGGTGACCTAAGTAGTAGATCAGGGAAGAGCTGTGGACATGGCCTACCTAGACTTTAGCAAGGCATTTAACACAGTCCTACACAAAAGATTATTTAACAAGTTAGCCAGCCTGGTAGTGGGTCCCTGGGTAGTAGCTTGGGTAAAATATTGGCTGGACAACAGGACCCAGAGGGTAATAGTAAATAGAGTCCACTCTGAAGAAAGGGGGGTTACTAGCGGGGTACTGCAGGGTTCAGTATTGGGGCCAGCCTTCTTTAATGTCTTTATAAGAGACATTGCAGAAAGACTGGAAGGAAAAGTATGCCTCTTTCCAGATGACACAAAGATCAGCAACAGCGTTGGTATACAAGGAGCATTGGAAAAGATGAGAAGGGACTTGGCAAGGTTGGAAGAATGGTCAAAAGTATGACAGCTTAGTTTCAATGCAAAGAAGTACAAAGTAATGCACCTGGGAAACAAAAACCCAATGGAAGAGTACACAATGGGGGGAGGTACTAACAATAACAAAAATGGAAAGGGACTGGGGGGTAGTCATATCAGATGACCTAGAGTTAAGCAGGCAATGTGAGAAGGCAATAAGGAGGGCTGGGGTGATACTGTGATGTATTGGGAGAGGCATCACCAGTAGAAAACAAGAAGTTGTCATCCCTTTATACAGACAGTTGGTGAGATCCCAAGTGGAGTACTGTATGCAGTTCTGGAGACCCCATCTCTGCAAGGACATAGACAGGATGGAGGCAGTACAAAGGAGGGCAACTAAAATGGTGCAGTGTCTGCTCCAGAAACCACGTGAAGAGAGACTAAAGAAGCTTAACATGTGTACCATTGAGGAAAGGAGGAAGGTGGGGGCATGATAGAAACTTTCAAGTACCTCAAGGGAATCAACAAAGTCCAAGAGGGTAGCATCTTTCAGAAAAAGAGATGTGCAAGCACAAGGGGGCACAGTTTGAAGACAGAAGGAGGGATGGCTCAGGGGCAAGGTGAGGAAGTATTTTTTCATGGAAAGTGTGGTGGATACATTGAACAGCCTTCCTGAGGAGGTTGTGGGGTCATAAAAAGTGGGGGAATTCAAGAATGCACGGGACAGACATAAGGCAATTATAGTGGGGGGGTCAGAGAAAGTAGGCTGTTAGTTAACTATGATCTGCAGCTTATCCAATAGGTATAGAAATGGGTAGACTGTGTGGGCCAAGTGGTTCTTATCTGTTATCAAAGTTCATGTTTCTATGTTTCTATGTTCTATGTTTCTATGTCAGTCACTCTTTTGAGGCCCTAACCAATGTTTACAATGCATAAACATATTTGCATATTTTTGCTATGCAGAGGTTTTGAAGACTGATAGTGCAGTAAATGAGTTAGAACCAATCCAGAATTTTTTTCAAAGACTAAGGCTCAAACTTCCTTAATTTGTGCCAGTGGAGCTGATAATGGCAGAATCAGGACGTGTGAATAACAGCTCAGGCACTTACTGGTGCAGTTCAGAATTGGAACAAAATGATTAGACATCACGGTTCATACTAAGGTTCATTAGGAGCTAGGAGGCTTATGCAGCCCATAGGTGCTCCTGTAGGTTGCTAGGTGTAATAGCTAAGTTTATGTCCAAAAAGAATCAGGTTATTGAGGTGTCATTTAAATTTATTTTTTATTTTAGTGATAATTACTTCAAGTGGAAGTTTATTCCAAGGATTAACTATTCGTAAAGTGAAAAAGAATTTGCTATTATTATAATTACATTGTCTACCCAATAATTGTAGGGGATGACCTCTGGCATTATACAAGTTATGTTTAAATTCAAAGCCCAATTCTGAAAGTAAATATGAGTCTTGGATTGGATTGAACATTAGGAGAAGGTCACTGCTGAGGCAGCGTGTTGCTGAGGACATAAGGTTTAGTGAATTAATTCTATTTTCAAATGACTCATTGTATGAGCCAGCTATCTGTTTAGTAAACATTCTTTGCACATTTTCTAGTAAACTGTAATCTGATTTTTTAAATGGGCACCAGAGCTGAGAGGTATGTTCTAAGTGGGGTCTGGCATATGCACTAAACAGAGGCATCATAACCCTGGGGTTCCTTGATCTGATATTCCTTTTTATGAACCAGATAATGCAGTTTGTTTTGCTAATAGTCTCATTCATTTGCCTTGAATGACCTAGATCATTTGATATAGATATCCCAAGTTCCTTTTCGTCCATAGTGCTGTCCAGAATATTGTCTCCTAGAGTATACTCCATATTGGGCTTAAGGAGTCCTAGATTCATTCTTTTGCATTTATTGGTGTTCAGTTTCATGCCCCAAGTGATTATCTAGTTTGTGATTTTGTCTAGCTCATTTTGAATTGTTTGTGTTTGATCAGAATTTATACAAGGCCACCAATTTTGACATCATCAGCGTATTTCACAGAATATGATATGCAGTTACTGGTTAAGTCTGAAATAAATGCTTGGAATAGGCAGGTACCCAATACTGAGCCCTGTGGAACCCCATTAGTAACCTGACCCATATCGAACAGATGGCCTGTGATTTGGACTCTCTGTGATTTATCGCTTAACCAGTTCCCAATCCAATTGACAATATTTTTATTGATATTGAATGTATATACTTTAGATATACTGGAAGGGCCCAATAAGGCATTGCATTGAATGCTTTGCTGAAACCAATGAATACGATGTCGAATGGTGTCCTATAATCCAAATGTGAGCTAACCTGTTCATAAAAGCCATGAGATAAGGATGGCATCCCTTTCACTTTTTAAACCCATGTTGTTCTGTATCCCATGATTCAGAAGTGGAGTAATTAAGTCCTTTATTGTGCTTTCAAAAAGTTTACAAATTGATGAGATCAGACTGATGGGCCGGTAGTTTTCCCAATTATTTTGGGTCTCTTTTTAAGTATTGGGATCGCATTTGTTTTTTTCTAATCATTAGGAACATTATTTGATGAAATGTAATGTCTGTTTAATGGGTGTTGGGAAAGGCCCATATTGCACACCAGGATAGGGTTATAACAAATTTGTATTACTTGATGCCAGATGTGAAGCTCAGAAAACTGGGGCTGTTAGCAGTCTGTACTCAGAGATCCATGCTGGATTTGGAAAGTAATAAGAATCAAGCAGTTCAAAGTATACTGGATATTTACAACTGGGGAGATATGGCATGAGTGTACTGAATGTCATTACAAATTTTAGCTTATATCATGAATTAAAGGTTTTGCATTAAAGAGAAAATTAGCTCTGAATGTGTGAAAAGAACAGCTATAGGAAAGTTGTTGCAAGTTTGTTTTTTCATTTATTTCATAAGATGGATCTTGATACCTGGATGACTAGCAAGGACAATTTTAAATCTGAAAAAATGAATGTCCTCCGGGCTGTAAGATTCCTATATTTTTTTATCACAATATTTCTGATTGCCCTAACTGTCACAATCTAGAGATAAACAGTTGGGAGTTAATTTAGATACAGTAATTTAAAAACATTTAATGGGTATTAAAATCTACAATGTTTTTTTTTTTTTAAGTTTGAATATGTCTGATCTGTTTTCTATGGAAACGTTTGCACTTGCAATTATGTCTTGGTTAAGGAAGAGAGCATAAAAATATATACAATGTTTGTAGGCTATTAAGCTGTATGTTTTTTATGCTCCTGTGTAGGCTGGGGATGTACCCATTTTCAGCAAACTGGTGTCCTTTTAAGTTTACCTCCATGCTTTGCTGATTCCAGAGGCCTACCAGGGTATTCAAGAGACTTTGTCTTGCCTCCACAGTTGGGTCCCCCCTATCCAAATGGGGGGCACTGAGATGCTAATCCTGACCCCTGGCATCCCCCAGAGCAGGGTGAGGTGGTGCTTGTAAGGGCCATGGCATCATTGTACGGGTGGGCGAAAGCGGATTATTCCATCCTCGTGGGACTTCCGTGAAAATCTTTGAACTTTCATGGAAGTTTCCGAACTTTCACCTGTGGTGGATGAGTAAACTTCTGTGAAAGTTTGGGGAACAATCCCCTAACAAGTAAGCCCTGGTGGCTACTGGTCCCTCCCCACACCTGCCCCACATCAAAACAAAATATCCCTGGTGGCTAGCAATCCCTCCCACCACCAGATCACCTGCCCAACTTGTAAAAAAAAAAAAAACTAAATTTTTTCCAGTAGCGTTCCCTCCCCCATCCCATCACCTGCCTGACAGTGCCCAACCCAAAAAATGCCCTGGTGGCTAGTGGTCCCTCTCCTCCACCCAGTCACCCACCCAAAGTGTACAGTAACACTCCCATCCCTATCTGTGTCTGTACTAGTTTTAAAAAAATCTCTCTTGGTCTAGTGGTTTCAACCCCTGCCCCATCCTTGATCCCCAGTCCCTGAATAAATTTGTATTCACTGGTGTTCTAGAGCCTGTTTCTGTACAGGAATGCACTCATTCACTGATAGCTCAGTGAGTGAGTCAGCCATCGCAGAGACAGGAGGGCTGTGCCAGTTACCTGCTGCGGTTCACAATGGGGGTGTAAGTGTGATGGTGGGCACTGGCTGGGGAGGGAGGTGGGAGCACTAGACCACCAGGGAAAAAAAATTTATTCAGGTGGGTGTGGGAGGGATCATTATTGGATTGGAACCACCAGGAGTATTTTTTTACAAAAGCCCTACATGCCCAGAGGACCTGATCTTGGTGATTTTTTTTTCATGAAAATGTAAAGTTTTGGCTAGTTGACTTCTTTCTCCTTCTTGTTTAACCTGAAGTCCCTCATCTGTTTTTAACATGTGATGTCAGTGATGACATCACATCATATTTTAGACAATGGTAGGTGCACTCTGCCACAGTAATGAATAATTCATAACTACTGTACAGGAATGACTAAGCACTGCCACAGAAGCTCAGGAGCCCTGCTGCATAAAATCAGGACTTAAGTACCACGGAGGCCTAGGCGCCCTGAAAATACCTTTAGGAGTGTACGCCTTTGTTATTCATTTCATAGTAAAACACAACACGCATATGCCTGGCAGAAGCCCTGCCTCTTTCTCTTGTTTATTTTCAGGATAAGCTGTGCTGCATGCAAGCCCCAGTACAAGCTCTCACATGTCCATATTAGGCAAGACATAACCCTGGATCTACTGACATTGGTAGCTTTTCTTTAACTCAGTATAAGGTTATAGGCCACATAGAGCTGAGGGACTCAGCAGAGTGTGGCTAGATGGTGGCTGTTTAGGTCGGCTGTCAGCACCTAGCCACATTGAGCTGTCCCCAGTGAGTTAACACCCCTGAGTCCATGATGGTTCAGGATTAAGCCCAACATTTTAATGCCTCTCTTTAAATTCTTGGGTCATCGAAACAAACATCCAGTCTTTCAGAAACAGAAAAAATGAGGATGAACTCCACCAACTCCAATATCTTCATGAGTGGATCTTTATTATGATTTATAGAAAAGTAGATCATTTTCAAATATAAGGAAACACATTATGGATGTATAAAATTTTGCTATCGGATTTGGGACAAGTAACAGATAAGGAATACAGTTGATATTTATGATTTATAAATGCAGAATGATGGAAACATGGATTGTAACAGTATAAAATGGTTATAGGGTTTCATTGCAATTCACTTTGACAGGTAAATATGCAATTTCCATGGAAATGCAAACTAAGTAAAATTAATTCTGCCTGGGGAAGGAGGATTTATTGTGTAGATCACATGTAAAAAACTTTAGTAAATATTTTGAATAGAAGACCCAATTTTAATACTCTTTACACAGTATTAGCATGGATGGGCCTGATAAAATGGTGCCACAGTGAAACTGTCGCCCAGTACACAGTGTGGAGTCATAATAAAAATATATTAAGGTATTGAAGTCAGCAGAGCTCATCCTTATTTTTAATGCTCCTGAAACCTTTCACCCCTGCCCATGTTCTGGTAGAAGAATGGCCCAACCATAAATGCTGCACTGAGGCATCTGATTGTAATTGTGCCCATTGGGCCCTATTCACAAAGGCAATGCATCACTATGCAGGGCACACATGGCCCCTGAGAGGGACATACGCATGGAAGACATGTAGACCAACACCACACAGGATGCACAAACCATGTGGAGGGACATGCGCACCCACACGGTGTGCAGCTAAGCACATGTGTGCCATACATGCGGTAAGCCGTACGTACATTCAGGACACACCATACATTGGAATGGCACACTACAGAGCTGCACCGGTGGTATGCATCTAGAAAGCAGCCGTAAGGAGGCTCACATGCCCCACAGAGAGCAGGTTTGGTATGCACTGTGAACCAATGTGGGTGGCAGACATGCCCATTTCAGTGCACACAGCTGGCAGAGCATGATGCCACATGTGCCACGAGCTGCATGGCAAAGCATGTGCCAGGAAGGTGGCACATGCATGTGGCACCACAGCAGGAGTGCAAGCCCAAGCATGGTATGCATGCCACCAGCCAAGCACGGCCGATACCAGACAGCCATCACAATGACCCCCAGGCACAAGCAACGTGTCCCACAGAGCCCATACACAGGTTCCTGACCCATAACATACACACGGCACACACACGCCACCACCCCCGCACACCGTGGTTGGGCGAAGAAGAGGCCACACAGAGGGTGGTACAGGCAAAGGCCTTTATTGCATTCAGGTGCACATCACCCACACAGGGCATATCAAGAGGGCAAGGAATCAAGCACAACAACAGGTGGTCAGACAGAACCCCTCATCAGGCTGATGAGTCCTCTATCATCCTCACTGGGCTCATAGATGGCATCACCTCAAGGGGTGGGGTGGTGTCAGTGAAGGCCCATTCTTCCAGCACCAGGCACCTCAGGGGCCCACAATAACGCTACAATGAGAAGAACATGCACAGGGGACCTGGGTTAGTACACACACACATGCTGACAGGGCACAAATGCAATGCCGCAACACACACAGGGACACACACACACACACACACACACACACACACACACACACACAGGCATGCACACAGAACCTACCTGTGAGGGGGAACAGATGGCCCACAGGTCTTCCTCGTCATCCTGGTACACCATGTTGTCCATGCTATGCCACAGGTCCATCCTAAGTGGTATGTCATGAGGCAGGCAGTGGCCCTAAGTCACCACCACAGCCTGTCCTGGCACTCCCACCTCCCGCTGCTCCAGCACCAGCATGGTCTTATGTTGGTGTGTCCCCTGTGGAAATGAGATGGCCGTGTTAGCAAAGGCCATGTGCTGGAATGCCCCACCGAGCAGTGGGTCCACACACGCCGGACCCCGGGCCAGACTCTCACCTGTCTCTGCTCCGTGAACTCCCATATGGCTCCAACAGGCACCCCATCCTGGTACATGTCTCTGGTGACACGGTACAGTCGCCGTTGGAGGCAAGCCTACCACACACATTGTCCTGTGGCATCGGTGGTGCAGTAGCTGCCATGACACTCACTGCAGCTATGGTGTCCCCCATGGCTGTCCCTCTCACAGCACGTGGCCAGGCACTGCCACATAGGGCATGTGTGGCATGCCACCCAGCAAGCACAGGACACACACGTATGTGTGCAACACCACTGAGTGTATGCGAAATGCTGAAGAGGCAGAGGCAATATGATGTGCCTTGGAGCACTGCTACACATTGCACTATTGGAGGATGCCATAGAGGAGCACCGCCGATGAAGCCATCGCTGCCCACAGATGTTCAGGCCATGGTTCACAGCTGGGAGCATCCATGCTACAGACCTCCTGCGTCAGTACAGGCTCGACCACAAAATGCTGCGTTATGCCTGTGCACTGGAGGAGAATGACATACGCCTATGCACAGGGCATTCCCGGGCCATGTCCATGGAGATGAAGGTGCTGTGTGCCCTGCAGTACTATGCCACAGGCTCCTTCCAGAGGGTTACGGGGATATGTCAGGTGTGAGCCAGGTCTCCATCTCCAGAGCCCTGTGTCAGGTGACTGATGCCCTCGTGTGCCACAGATGGTGCTATATCATGTTTCCCCCAATGCCAGGGGAGTTCAGGGCTGTCAAGGGAGGGTTTCTGGACAGCTATGGCATGCCAAACATGGTCGGTGCCATAGACTGTATGCATGTGCCCATACCCATGCCAAGCATGAACGAGGAGGCATACCAGAACAGTAAGAATTTCCACAGCATCAACTGACAGGTGGTGTGTGATGCTAGGGGCATTGTCACCAGTGTCCTGGCACAGTACCCGGGATCGTTCCATAATGCATACATCTATGACAACAGTGCTCTGCAGCATCATCTGAGACAGCAGGATGAGGGATACATGTAGCTGTTGAGTGAGCACCTCTCCATGCCTGTGACAATGTTCCATGACAGTGCTGAACCATGTGCTTAATGTGTATTTGATTCCCTCCACACACAGGTGACAGCAGATACACACTAAGGATGATGCTCCTACCACCATTCCTTGCACCCCAGCACCCTGCAGAGGAGACAAACAACGCAGCCCACATATGGGCCTGCAGCATCATTGAATCCACCATCAGACTTCTGAAGATGCGGTTTCAATGCCTGGAATGTACAGGTGGCACAATGATGAATGCACCTGGGATGGTGTTCAGAGTGTTCACTGCCTGTTCCCTGCTGCACAACATATGCATCTGATGCAGTGTGCTGCAGCCCCCAGATTACCTCCAGAAGAAGCACAGCGAGGGACCACTGCAGCCACCAGAGGGACCAGCACCACCATGGGAAGATGAACGGTTGCCACCCAGGGGACAGGACACAGCCTGCAGCATGGCTGCATAGGCCATAAGGCATTGTGTCGCCCATGGCACATTTAGATGGTGAGTGAATGCACAGGGTGGCGATGATGAGACCATCTGTCTGAGTCACTCAGTGCACAACGTGGGGTGCCCGACAGGTGACATGCCACCACTGGCCATGCCTGATGGTGTGTGTGGTGCCCTTTGGCCGTGCATCTTCTGTTGCTGTGCCAATGAGGTGCTGGTCCATGTGGTGCTTCCATAACCAATGGTGCAGTATGCCTCAGAGGTGTATATGATGTGCCACTGCATGGTGTGTACGGGGCGTGTGCATGGTGTGTGCAGGGCATGTGCGTGGCATGTGCCTGATGTCACCAACTGCATGGCCTTGTTATTGTGTGTTGGACTTCTGTGCTGTGCCTCCATGTGCATACCCATGGCCGGTCCCCTTCACCCCGTGGCATGGGCGTTAGCTCCGTGGTGGGCTGTGGCATCAGTCTACGGAGTGTTCATTGAGCTGTGCCACCTGGGCGCATTGTGGTGTTCATGTCAGACTGTGTTGGTGGTGTGGGATGTGAGTCCTGATCATGCTGCTGTGGCCTGTGTGAATTGCCTGATGGTGCTGGTGGCATGCCCATGTCCTGCAGTGGCTGTGGATGCATGGTTAGGTGTGTGGATATGGCTTGGAGAGCATCAGCTATCCAGTCCTGTGTGTGTGCGCCCCCCACCACCGCATCCATGAGTCTGTCCTGGCCATGTGCACTGCAGGGATGAAGTCGGCCATGCAGACCTGTGCCCACATGCCTGTGGCTATGCCTTCAGCCAGGCTCTCCTGTGCATGCACGGATGCTTCCAGGACACCGGTTAGCCAATGCACTGCCTCCACACAGTCATGCATTGCCTGCAGTCGGTCATGCTCCAGCCGTTGGAGGTCTGGGTAGTAGGCCGCCAGTGCTGAGCCACTACTGCATGCCCACCAGTGCTGTGCAAGTGGGGGACCCCGTGGGGGCAGTGCTGTCTAGAGCTGGAGCCACTGGTGGTGCGGCATCTATCCCTTGCCCCACGAGGGGCTTGTCAGTGTCGATGTCCTGCTGACTGTCCTCCCCCATACCCCCATGCACTCCAGCCACAATGTTATCCTCCTCCACCACCTGGTCTTGTGCTGTCATGTCCTCCATGCCGGTCTGGTCATCTTCAGTTGTGGCACTGCCGCATACCTCCTCCTGCTGCTGGTCCTCCGTCCATGCCTCAGCACCCCTCTGCTGTCTCTCCATGGGTGTGGGTGGCTGTGATGGTTCCTGTCCTGTCCTGTGGCATCTGGGCTGTGTGGTGTACCCTGGGGTGGGTATATGGATTATTGTCCTTGCACTGTGGTTGGGTGCAGTGCTCAGTCCCATATCTGTGCTGCTATGTACCTGCATCCCCTGGCTGCAGGGTGGCAGTGCCACTGGTCCCACTCAGTCCCTCACCTGCACTGTCATCATCTGGCCCTGTGGGTGGTGGTAGAGGTATGTCAGTGGTCATGTCCGTGTCCCCATGTAGTGCTACCATCCCTGGTGCATATCCTGCTCATTCACCCAGCATGCTGTCGATGATCTCAGGCTCTCCATCCATAGCAGCATTGCATATTGAGTCCACCTCCAGCTTCTCAATGGGCATGAGTGTGGGTCCAGGGGGTGGTGGGCAGCCGCCAGTGGCATGCTGTGCCTGGCATACACGGCTCATCTTCCTCTTCACCTGCATCTGCAGAACATGCCACTTGTGCTTTATGGTGGACAGTGTTCATGTCTCCAGTATGGCTGCATTGATGCCCACCTGCACGTCAAGCCATATCTGTGCCTTCATCTCAGATGGTATGATGAGTGCCTGGTGGCCGAACAGCATGTCGTAGTGTTGACAGACCTCCGTCACCAGCAGGGCAACCTGTGCACCCATGAAGTTGATGGACCAGATGCCTTGTGCCCCCTCCTCGACCTGTGCCATGTCCCATGCCTCTGCCTGCATGCTCCTTGGCCCCTGCTGTCTCCCGGTCTGCATTGCTGGTGTCCGGTCTCACTTCCTCCATCATGTGTTTTCCATGTGCCTGTGCATAGCGATGCAGTGTAGTGCTTCCACATATCCATTTATGGTGGGGTCAAGGGGCATTCCATGCAGCTTGCGTGGTCTGTGTCCCGCCACTGTGCATTGCTGCGCACCTCTGTCTGGCCCACCCTATCCCCATGGGTGTCTTCCACACTTGTTCATGAATGCTGCATGTCACACTTGTGGTGCACGATGCGCAGCTGTGCACACACCACTACGTGTCTTTTGTGCATACCGGTGGCACCTTTGTGAATACGTGACCATTGTCCTTAGAGATGCATGCTACTGGCCAGAAAGGGATAGGGTCACTCATTTGCTTTTCTCCTCATATAGAAGCTTACCCAAATCCCAGCCTGTCCTAATGTATATTGCTCATCTTTTTTCCTCTGGTGTGTCCACATTGTTTTCAACTTGGCCGCCACTGTCTACTTCATGGCCACATCTCTCACTCCTTCTACATGTCCATGGAATGCTTTCAGGGCAGTGGCCGTAACACATGTGACTTTCTCACATATGGGCCAATCAGAATGAGTCATGAATGCCAGCCACACACTGATTTGTCAGTCAAGAGTGGGGAGGTCGGTGCATTGGAAAGAGGGAGAAGATTTTGGATAACCATCATGTCTGCAAGCTGCCTAAAGTGACTCTGGTGGAGGGGATGGGGGGGATTTAAAGAGACACAGTCACATTCTATAAAACTAAAAAAGGTTTCAAAGAAAGGGGGGTTTGTTCGAACCTGACAAACCCAGGCTGGCAATGGCCCTGATGATTCCCTCCTTAATGGAAGTTGGCCATCACCTTGGTATAGGCTCTTATGCTTCCAGGTTGGCACTCAGTCTCCATTGTAGCCATGCCTCTCCTCTCCTCTCTGCATCATTTCATCTACCATTACTTGAAGGCCTTGATGAGGAGCTCTATCTCCTTCAACACATAGTACAAAACATACTCCGCGATCCTTTTTTAAACATGTGGGAAACACTGGATCAACCAGATCAATGATCTAACTTTACCAAAAATTAAATTTACACATGGAGCTGACTACTGCAATTCATCTTTACTTTTATGCCCATGAAACACCCTTATTGAGTTAATACATTAATAGCCATAGTGTCCCTGACCAGATTATGTTATATTTCTGCAGCAACTTACCCTTTGTGTTCCTTGCATTTCTTACTTTAATTCCACATATATTTTGTATTTTGTTCTCTTGTACCTTCCCCTTGGTCACACCTGGAAACAAGCCTTGGTTCTGTGTGCCTTTCCCAATTACCAAGTTTCAATAAATAAATAAATAAATAAATACATGAATAAATATTGCTTTTTCCTGGTAGCAACTATGCTTCCATTATCCCACTGTGTGGATGGTAATGAGATACTATCTCCTTAACATGTTTACCTGTTAGGCCTCTGCATTGCAGTGCAAAGCACTTTGCACAGCAGCCAGTTAGGCTTTCATTATAGGCAGTTCTGTGTACAAATGGAAATAAGTTACTTCGCCCGTGCAATCAGAGTCAGAGTTGGCACAAAAGCTTAACTTAAGGCTTCCCAGAGCATCACCTTTAATTTATTAATAATAAAAACAAAATATTCTGTGGTGCAGCCTAATTATGTATATACATTTCCCCCTTTTGGAAATGAAGGTGTTTGTCAAAATATATTTTCACTTCAAATCTTGATAAAATGTAATATCAGTCCTCCAAACTATGAGGATATGCAGTAACAGAATTATCCATTAATATTTTTTAAAGTAGAATTTTATAACTTCCCCCAACAGCACCTGATTTTAGCATAAGAGGCAGAGCTTGGCCAACCAACAGTCAGTGTCTTTGCTACAGTACATGGTGAATCTTGAATTTTTGGCCAGCACGTCAAGATACTCACAGAATTACATTTACATCTTTCTAATTGTTTAACTAGGAGAGACATACTAAGCTGAAAGCTTGTTTACAGGTGTGACCTGGGAGCACAGGGAAGTTAAGTGACTTGCTCAGGGTCACACAGTATGCAAGTGGGGGCTATGGGATTCAAACACAGGTCTCCAGATTTGCAGCTCAGAGCCTTAAACCACTGTGCTATACTGCCTCCCTCATCATTACATCATTATTACCATGAAAAAAATAGTTTTAAAAATAAGAAAAGTAGTACACTGTGAATTCATTTCCTTAATAAACACATATGGAATTTGGTGTGGACTTTTCATGGACATGGTATCTAAAAAGTATCAAAATATCTTGAGCACACAGCACTATGCTCAAGAATTCTTGATACAGACAAGCAAAACCACTTAGCCATCTTAACAACAAATATATTTCATCCACTGTTAGACAGGCTTAAGGGTGAGTTTCTTCTAAAACCATAGCTTAAAATATTTATTGATCCAGAAACAATAAAGATTCTCTTTCAGAATATTCCCAGCAAGATTCTTGTAAAGAGGGACAATAAAAATAAAGACAAACAAATATTCATTGTACATGTAATTTTGGGGCTCAGTTTTCAACGAGCCCTTAGATTGGTACAGGTTGCAATTATCTAGAAATCTCATGGTGCATCTAGGACCCTGTACTGTATTTTATAACAATGAGGGTTCTTGCACCCAAGATCCAAGATTTGCTGTGGGTGCAGAGTTGCACTGTAAAAGTGGTGCACCTGTGGGTTTTAAGGAAGGAGCCATCAATCTCTCTGGTAGGTGCCAGCTTTGAGGTGCCACCATGGTGGGGTGGGGGGATATGGCTGCAAGATAGGGACTAATGGCAGAAGGAGAATGGGGGATTGTTGGAGGAATAGGGATGTTGCAGCAATGTGAGTGTGCTGAGGTGGCACCCTGCAGGGGTGCCCTGCAGAAGTATAGGCAGCCAATCAGCCCCAGTATGAGGGTTTGGCAAGAAGGGACTGGGACCCAGTCTCAGGTGCATGTAGCCCTTGCACCTGCCCCATAGGTGCCAATGACCTCAACACCATAGGTGGGCAGCAGTGGCTGCAGCATGTGGGTTACAGGCGTTGGATGGGAACAGTCCCTGGGCACCACGACAGTGCCCTAGAACTCAGCTCCCCTTGTGGAGGCACACTGCTGTCTGTCTATGGTGTTCAGATCATTGGCACCTATCAACAGTTGCCAGGGCTGCATGCACCTGAAGCTGGGTCCCAGTCCCTTCCTTTTAGACCCCTGTACCCAAGCCAGTCAGCTACCTACACTTTTGCAGATCACTCCCGCAGGATGCCATATCAGCATCCTCAATTTGAAATGGTGCATCTCATTGCTCCCTATACTACTCCCCATGCACCTTCTGCCCTGGTCACTGTCTTCCAACCCCCCATTGCTGCCATGCCTGGCAGAGGTATAGGGCCATTAGACCGCATTCTAGCTGATGTAACCAGAACCCCCTGTTGCAACCATGGTGATGCTTCTAGAATACCAAATTAGGGCATGGTGCATCCCCACCAGGACACAACCACCCTTACAACCTGGAGCATGGGTGATTTTGCTGCAAGGGTGGCACAGGGGAGCTTTGCTCTATGGCATCCCAATTTTGCCACAGCCTGAGATTGAAAATTGGGATAGTCACAAATTATGATGCAAGGTGCCACTTGCATCACACCCATTTGATGCAGGTATTTTGCATCATAGTTTGACTGAAAACTGAGCCCTTGGTGTCAGTGAAGACAATGGTAATTCTGCTTCCATTGTGCCCTCCCCCCATGTAGGATACGTGAACCAGGCATGCAGCCCCTATAGACCAGATCCCCTGGCTGCTCAGACAGCAACATGCTGGGGGCATGTAGGGGGTGTGCCAGCACTACGCGCCATGCACTAAGGTGCATAGTGCTGCCTGCGGGGGTGCAGAGGATGGCACAGGTTACATTACGGGAGACCCTGCCATAACCCACTGTGTTCCCCCATGGACCACAGCTGCCTGATCTGAGTGGCACCAGGGACAGAACAGCCATGCCAGCCCAACCCACTAGGCAGATGGGGAGGATTGGGCTGGCTGATCATCTGAATGCCCACATGTGCCAATGCCCTGAAGTGCAAGGATCTGCACTGCCAACCTGTGCTGGGTGGCAAAGCCACTGTTGGAAACTAACAGCCCCTTCCCCACACATGCCTGCCCTGACCCAAAATGTTCCAGGGCACCCCCCAACCATTGCCCTGCCATGCGGTCATACCTGCCAACATTGCCCCAATCGAGGCCTCCCAGCAACACCATTGGTGGTAAGAGTTCTCTCTACTCACCGCATCATCAACAACCCCTCCCACCTGCACCTGTACCTGTACCTGTCTGTTGGTGCTGCAGCCAGGAACAGCCAGTGATGCAGCCCTCCTCACACCTCCTCGGCCACTGGCTGTCCAAGGGATGCCAGGATTGTGTTGCCTATATATAGGGGCATGCTGTTGGTATCCCTTGGATGGCCATTGGCTGAGGAGGTGTGAGGAGGGCTGCACCACTGGGTGTTCCTAGCCACTGCACCAATGGACAGGTAAGGGGCAGGTGGAGGGGTTGTCATTTCTGTGGCAGGTGGGGGGAACACTGACCACCAATATTTGCCAGGTTGGGGCCATTCAAGTGTGGAGCACCTGTGTGCATGGGAGGGGGACACTGATCAGCATTGTGGGAATGGGGCACCAGAATGGGGTCAGGGGATGTACTATGTGGTGTTCTGGCTGGGCGTTCCCATTGGGGCCCATGGTGGGTACTCCTTCAGGGACAGGGCACATGGTAGTCATGGGGGGGATGCAACTACAGGGTTGGGGTACAGCTGGAGAGGCTGACTGCAGGATGGGGGTGGGGTCCCACTGCCAGGGGTCCTTCTGTGCACTGGGAGATAACCTTGCAATACAGGCTTGGGGAACGCAGGACAAGGGGGCGGTGCTGCATGGGTCTGGGTGTCTGCAGTAGGCATTCATGCACCTGGACACATACTGTAATGCAGAAGGGATTCACGGTGAGACCTATGCCAGGCATCCAATTGGATGCCTGCATGGGTCCGTATCTCCGCCCTGGGCTGCTCTGCAGAGTCCTGTGCACTGTGGGGTGGGGGATAAAGCCACGAGCAGGTGGCAGCCAGTTATGCATGCTGACATGTGCACACCTGTCCACAGGTGCAGATCTGCGCAGGTTGGGTACACACCTTTGGCCCATATCTTACACCCAATGGTGAATACTTCCTATTATGCCTATTATTTGTCCCTTTTATGGCAAGTCTAGAAACAAATGGCTCTTAATTGCCTTGAAAAACATGTATGCAGTATTTATCTAGTTGAAGATCATTTATAAACTGTTTGACGTTTATCAGCTGTACATTATTTTTTGTAATGCCTTTTTAAAGTCAATCTTAATAAAATTTACTGCCTGATACTTCCAGTGGGTATACACATTAATTTTCCACCTACCATAATACAGATAATAAGATATTCCTTAACATTTATTTATAACATTTTGAGGTAGGTTATACTGTAGCATCATGAATCAATCATGTATTCATATAAATATGACAGCATAAATAGCAGGGTAGTATGTAGATTTTATGATAGTTAAAGTTACATATATGAACTCCTTTTTACTTCATTTATCTTTTCTGAGAAAATCTTGCCAGTCCTTTTCATTTCGAAACAGAGAGAAATGGGAATTCACTCCTACATTGATATACAGAGTTTTTATTAATGGTTACAGCCACTGAGTTAATACCAACATTTTTTGAGGATCCACCTCACTTCAACAAGGCACAAGACAGTAGTACTATCTTGTGCCTTGATGAAGTAAGGATCATAGTAGTTGTCTGATGAAACAATATACTACACAGTATAAGAATTGTGTAAATCTCAAATGGAAGAGAAAATAGCTGAGGCAGTAAAGAAAGGGGATAAGACATTGTTCAAGTATGTAAGCAAAAAGAGAAAAAAAAGGGAGGGATTGTAAGGCTAAGGAGGGAAGGGTAGGAGTGTGGGGAAGGGGACCAGTAAAAAGGAATCATCCTGAACAAATATTTTTGTTCAGTGTTCATGTGGGGAAGGGAAGGTGAGGGACCACAGATAAGCGATGAGATCATCAAAGATAGGGAAGGGGACACTAGTCCATTTTACAGAGGAGAGTGTTCTGAAGGAACCTGCACATCTGAAAGTGGACAAGGCAATGGGGCCAGATGGGATACATCTAAGGATATTGAAGGAGCATAAAAAGGTGCTGGCTGCACCTCTGACAGTCCTGTTCAACCACTCACTGGAGACACGTGGTCCCAGAGGACTGAAGGAAAGCAAACGTAGTCCCACTTCACAGAAGTGGTAGCAGGGAGGAAGTTGACATTTGCAGGCCAGTCAGCTTGACTTCAGTGGTGGGGAAATTAATAGAATCACTGCTGAAGGAAAGGGTTGTGGGATATCTCAAAACCAGCAGCTTACAAGATACAAGGCATCATGGGTTTACTGGGGGGTTGGGGAGGTCACATCAAACAAATCTGATAGATTTCTTTGACTGGGTGACCAGGAAAGTAGATCAGAGTGGAGCAGAGGATTTGGCCTACCTAGATTTCAGCAAAGCCTTCTGCACAGTTTCACATAGGAGACTAGTAAACAAACTGGCAGTCTGGAATTGGGTCCAAAAGTGGTAAACTTGGCAAGGAATTAGTTGGAGGATAGGTGTCAGAGTGTGGTAGTAAACAGAAATCACTTTGAGGAAGGGAGGCTGATCAGAGGGGTGCCACAAGGATCAGTACTGGGGCTGGTTCTCTTTAATATCTTTTTAAGTGACATTGCAGAGGTGCTTGAAGGGAAGGTATGCCTTTCTGCAGATGATACTGAAGTCTGCAATAGGGTAAACACTCCAGGGGGTGGAAAAATGAATAGAGATCTAAGAAAGTTTGAGGAGCGATCAAAAGTGTGACAACAAAGTTTCAATGTGAAGAAGTGCAAAATCATGTACTTGGGGCATAGAGACCCATGGGTGGAGTACAAGAAGGAAGGAGTGGTACTGACAACCACCAAACAGAATAGGGGCCTGGGGGTAATCATATCTGATGACCTAAAAGTGGCCAAACAGTGTGACAAGGCTATAGGGAAAACCAGTGGGATTTTAGTGAGAACAGGGATGGATATCACCAGCAGAAAGAGGGAGGAGGTAATATCGCTGTATAAATCATTTGTGAGACCTCACCTAGAGTACCATGTCCTGTTCTGGAGACCACATCTCCAGAGGTATATAGACAGAGTACAGGCAGCCCAGAAGAGGGCAAGTAAAATTGTGCATGGTCTGCCCTAGAGACCCTATGAGGAGAGACTAAAGGACCTCAGTTTGTACACCCTGGAGAAAAGGAGGGAAAGGGGAGATATAATAAAGACTTTTAGATACCTCACAGGTATAAACAAGGTATAATAGGGATGCATTTTTCAGAAAAAAAGATGATCAAAAACAAAGGGGTATGCTATGAAGCTTTAGGGGATAGACTGAGGGGAAGCTTAATGAAGTACTTCTTCACAGAAAGAGTAATGGATGCCTGGAACAATCCTTCCAGTGGAGCTGGTGGTGGCAAAAACTGTAGCGTGATTCAAGAATGCATGGGACTGACATAAGGGAACATTAGCCATTAAGGAAGGGAGGGCTACACTGGAGATCAAGTAGGGTCTACAGTGTTACAGTAGGTAAGAAAAATGGACAGACTAAGTGGGCAAAGCAGTCCTTATCTGCCATCAAATTCTATGTTTCTGTGTAATCCCAGCAAAAGGATAATGCTGGATAAATGCTTATATCATTACAGTAGTAGTAGTATAGCCACACATTTACTGTAACCACTTAAAAAAATGAGCTGCTGCTACCCAGTCACTACATATCAGTGAGAATATTAAACATCAGATATGCAAGCTTTCTATTGCTGTGTTTTTATAGTTCTCAATTACAATTAGACAGTGATCTTTAACATCTGATATCATCATCATAGTAATGCACTTTTAACCCCCCCTCAAAATGATATTACTTTACTACATGCACCCTTGGCTCAAGTCAAGTGATTACCAGTTAGACGTTCTTATGTCTGTCATTCTCAGTAATCCTTTTAAATATTGATAACCTGGGAAGGCCCACTGAGCCAAGGCTCATATCCAGGTCCAACTCAGGGAAGGCAGAAGAGGAAAATGTCAAGCAAATGCACTAGAACAAATGTTTACATATTAATGAGTTGTAACCAAAAGTAGTTCAACATGGCAAAAGTGCAACATTTGAAGATTCAGGTATCAAGAATGGGACATGTTCTACATTCTGACAAAAATCTCATAGCTGGTACAAATATCACAATTCAGAGAAACAGGAGGTATAAAACTGACCCATGAGAGGGGGCATGAACCAGGAAGGAGGAGGAGGAGGAGGAGGAAAAGGAAGGTCATTTAGGAAGTTGACAGGTGCAGGGGGGAAGGAGTTTAAACTGGTGCTTAAGGGAGGTTGGAGAGGCTGAAAGATGGGATGGAAGATGGGAGGAGGTTCCAGAGGGACAGGAGATGATAGGAGAAGGCTAACTGCCCAGCAGATGAGCACAGGTAGGTGGGAGGGAGAAAGTGCAGGGATCACTGGAATGAAGTAAGTATGAGGCAAATGGAATGGGAGAGATGAAAGTGGCTAGGCATCAGGGCAGTGTCTCAAACCAGTATTTAGTGATGAAAGAAGCACCATGATGCAGAGATGGAAAAGAAGAGGGAGGATGGATAAGGAACAGTAGAGCATGTGATGATGGGTATGAGGGGGTGAATTTGTGGCAAAACATCAGAATGCATTAAAGACAGTGTCCAGTATGGCAAGGGAAGGGTGGGGGTGAGCAGTACCAAGATTCCATATATGCATAGTCAAAGACTGGTAGAACCATTTTGGTAACCAGTTCCCGGTGGACATGTGGGAACAGGCAGTCTTTATTACAGCACAAGGCACCAAGCTTGAGTGGAGTTTATCATGAATGATACTGAAGACAGCAAAGAAGTCAAGCCTGCTGTCAAGCTACACACCAAGATACTTAAAGGAATGAATCAGTTCAAGGAGAGAACCATCCAGGGTGTAGAAGGAAGGGAGGAAGCGAGGCAAGCCTGGCCAGTTTCTGTCTGGGACCAAAGGTCATGGACGCTGTCTCCTTTGTGTCATCCCAGAGCTGGATGGCCTGAAACCAGTGCAGGACATTGTGGAGATCACGCTGAAGCAAGATTCCAACATCTTCAGTAGATGGGCATGACATGTAGAAATCTGTGTCATCTGCATAGATGTGAACATGTGAGTTGACACAGTCTGGGGCGTTCTTGAGAAAAATGGAAAAGATGATGGGACCCATATTGGAAATGGAGGAGATAGGATGACACCTACCTGTACTGACTGCTGATGGAATAAGAGGTAGGAATGGAAGCTCTCAACAGTGGAATCTGAGAGGCCAGCAGAATTGAGCTCATCAAGGAGAAGTTGATGTGCCACTGAATAAAAAAGGCTTTTTCCAGAAGAATAAAAATGATCACCATGTTGTACCCCTGATCCATTCCAGAGAGAAAGGAGTGAGTGACATGTAGGAGGAAGGAGATGGTTAAATGGCACTTCCAAAAACCAGACTGGAAAGGAGAAAGGAAGCTGAAGGAGTATAAAAAGTTAGACAGCTGTGACTCGACCATTTTCTCTTACAACTTTGTAAGAGAGGGTAGGATGGAGATAGAACAGTAGTTTCTAGAGGAGGAGGAGGGGTCACCTCCTATGTGGAAGGGGAGATCTTTGGCCAACTTCCAAGCCTGAGGTACACCACATAAGGTGAAGGAGTGGTTATGAAGGTGAGTAAGGGGGGAGGTGATGGCAAGATCTGAGAGAGGAGTTAAGGGTCCATGCCATCAGGCTAGACTTGTGTTGGTTGAGTGAAAAGAAAGTAAGCAGAATTTCCTGGGCAGATACAACAGGGAAATGAAAGCTCATGGAAGATGTAGATGGATTAGAGAGTGCCTGACAGTGAAGAGTTTTTAAATCACCTTAAAAACTCATTTGTCACATCTTGCATTTCCAGATTTAACCTGATTATTAGTGTTTTGGCACTACTTAATAGCTTGAAGTGTATTTTAATATTTTGATAGGTATTATTTTATTGTTTTATAATTACTGGTGACCATAAATATGAGCCAGATTACTTTTTTGTTAAAAATGCATATCAACTGGATTTCGGATTATTATGCTCCAAAGGCAATAATAACCTGAAATCTGGTTGATATTTTTTTATTTTATTTATTTAGTTTTTGTTGACCAGGTAAGTGCACTAGACAAATCCTGCCTATTTTCAGGCACAACCTGGGGAGGGGATACAGATGAATGCCAACTAACTTTGAACCAGATTAAGCTGTTGGTGGTATTTTAGTGAATGAGGAAATTTACTAGGACACGGAAATTCCCTACTCTTTCGATAAGTGCCATGGGATCTTTAACATCCACCTGAACTACCACCAATCCAGGCAGATGGGACCTCGTTTAACGTCTCATCCGAAAGACGGCACCTCAGAAGTGCAGCACTCCTCTCATGCTGCACTACAGTGTCAGTACTGGGATATTAACCCACAGCCCTCTGATCTCCCGGCCTCAGAGGCAAGTGTGCTACCTATTGAGCCACTGACACTGCAATGACACTTCATAATAATCCAAAATCTGGTTGATATGACATTCCCCAAAGAAAATACTTTAAAATTGTTGCATTCCATTTTTTCACAAAAAGTATTTCAACTGCAGTATTTTCAACTGTGTTTTATTCATGTACAGTTCATTTTCTTCAAAAATTAAAATGCACTCCAGCAAAAAAATATATTTTTCTTTCAAGCTGCTAGAAATACAAATCCAAACATCCACACCAGCAATTATAAAAGATAAAGGATAGGTAAATTTGATGTTATATATTTTTTTCACACACCCTTGGTGTGTGATGACCGCATAAACCTCTTGAGCTTCGCTGTCCAGGTTTATGGATCATCACACACCTCGGGTGTGTGAAAACAATCCGTAACACACACTTACCTATCCATTATTCTCTATTTAATGTTTTAAGATTGTACAGCACTTTGATCCATGGAATTGTGCTTTTAAAAATAAAGATTGATCGATTGATTTGATTAATTGATTGAGTGAATGATTGATGGAGTGGAGTGTGGCAACAAAGGGAGGAGAGATGAGCTAAGAGAGGGTGAAGAGGGGAGAGCACAAGTTGAGAAAAATTCACTGAGCAGAGTAACAACAACGGAAGGGTCAGAGACTAGTATACCATTTACCATGAGGACTGGAGGAATAGACTGGGACAGGGAATCAAACACAGACTGGATCACCTTCCAAAACTTGGGGGGGGGTTGGGTAGTTGAGATTGTTCTAAAGGTTGGCCTTGAAATACAAGGATTTGGCTGTGCATTGGCCTTGGTGCATGAGTTGCAAAACATTCTGTAGAAATGTAGATCAGACAGTAAGTGGGAGAATTTGAACTGGCCCAGGCTTGTTCAATGGTCTTGCACAAATCCACAAGGTCAAGTTATTAATATAAATGAGACATTTTAACCTCAAGCTTGATGCTTGCAAAAATACCTAAATGTTAAAAAGGGTGAATATCTTTGAAATAATTGTTATGCCCATGCCCATTCTCCATTTAAGTCAATAGCTGTATTTTGGAGCAGGGTTTGCTTGGGCCTTCAAAGGCTTCTAACATAATGCTGTCACAAGACTAAAAATAATAAATATATAAGCATTAAAATAAATCCTATGTAGGGGAGGTTCCCAGTATTTGTAGCAAAACTTTAAAAAAAGTCAGCTGAGATCCCTCCCCCTAGGTCATTCTTGACTTTTCAGTGCCCACAAAGTTAAAATAGCAATCATTCCCCCACTTTTTGGCATGATCTACTGTGGCATTTGCTGAGTCCTCTCTATTGATTGCACTTAAATGTTCTGTAACGGGTGAATTGAACTTGTATTCTGTTTTATCCACATACTACCTTTTACATATACAAACATACAAAATTGCCAGCAGATAAAGGCCTTATGGTCTATCAAGTCTGCTCAATTGTGCAGCTAGCAGTCCTTATTCTCAGCTGCCCCTCCCTCCCTCCATGACCCTCCCCTTACCCTGTCCCATCCCCTTTGAAGCAGCTCACTGTTCTACAGGATACCAGTTCCTCTGGCAATGCATTCCACCCAGGCACCACCCTCTCCATAAAAATGTGTTTATTCATTTCCCTCCTGACCCTTCGCCTTTCAATTGCAGATCATGCCCTCTAGTGTCCCTCTCCCCCCTTAATTTGAAAAGTCCCTCTATGCCCTTCTTATTTATTCCTTTCATGTACTTGAAGGTTTCAATCATGTCCCTCCCATCCGTCTTTTTCTCCAGGGGTACATGTTCAACTCCCTCAGCCTACTGTTGTAGGGTATGTCCCCAGCCCCTAGATGATCTTCATTGCACTGCATGGCACCCCCTCAGGTAACCTAATGTCCTTCTTCATGTACGGCCACCAGAACTGCATGCATTATTCTAGGTGTGGTCTAACTAGTGACCTATATAGTGGCAGGATCACTTCCCCCCCTCCTGAAAGATACGCCCCAGACAATATAACCCAGCATCCTGTTGGCCTTTGCAGCAGCCTTTCTACACTGTGCTAAGTTATTCAGTGTACCCATTGTGATTACCCCCAGATCCTTCTCCTCCGTCTTGGCCAGTTAGATCCCCCACTAGCTGATAGCTCCTTCTTGGGTTTTTTGCACCGAAATATAGCACCTTGCACTTCTTGGCACTGAATCCCAGTTCCCAAGAGTCCTACCAGGACTCCAATTTTGCCAGATCATCTTGCAACCCCTGTCACCCTCCCAGGTCATCCACAACTGCTCCTATCTTGATGTCATCTGCAACATAATACTCTTGCTCTTGTTGCTTATTGAAGTGTCTGCTATGAAGATCTCAAACAACACTAGCCCCAGTACAGAGCCCTGTGGTACCCACTTGTCATCACCCTTGGAGATGAGAGCTCCCCTCCCACCACAACCCTCTGTTGTCTCCACTACAGCCGGTTCACTACCCATTCCACCATCTTTGCCCCGCCCCTGTGCATTCCAGCTTGCTTCCTAGCCACCCAAGCTGCACTGAATCAAATGCGTTATTGAACTCCATGTACAGGAGATCCACTGCATGGTCCCTGTCTACTTGCCTGGTTATGCAGTCATAGTACTCCACCAGGTTGGTCTGACAAGATCTACAAGAGACAAACCCATGCTGTCTACCTGCGGCCCATTAGCATCTAGGAGGGAAACCAGCTTCTCCTTCAGGATTGTGTCCATCAGCTTTCCCACAATGTATGTGAGGCTTACTGGTGTGTAGTTTCCTGGCTCATCCTTGGGGCTGCTCTTGTGGAGGGGTACCAGGTGTGCCATCTTACAGTCCTGAAGTACACTCCCCAAGTCCAGGGAGGAGTTGAACAGGTCTGCCAAGGGTTCTGCCAGGACTCCTAGCAGCTCCTTCAGTACCCTAGGGTGTATACCATCTGGTCCAGGTGCCTTGTCCACTCTCAGTGCCCTCAAGCCCTCCAGTACTCTACCCACAGGGATTTCCCCATCTGTCACCTCCTTCCACCCCCCCCTGTGCCTACCCTTACATCCCTCTTGGTGCAGCCCCCATTCTCTTTAATAAATACTGAGCAGAAGTATTTAATTAATACTTCTGCCCACTCTGACCCTGTTTCCACCCACCCCCCATCCCTCTTAATGGTTTCGATTTGGTCCTTACAACTCCTTTTCTCCCTGATGTACCTGAAGAAGTCCCCCCCCCCAAAGCTCTGTACGAACTTAGGTTCCCTGGATGACTTGGCTGTCCTGTCTGTCCATGTCACCTCCTTTGACTCCTTCAGGTAATCCTCTCTGTCCTCCCCTCTCCATTTTTTTGACCTCTTAAAGACAGCTTATTTCTTTTTTACTTTTTCCATGACTCCTTGCTCACTCAACTAGGTTTTGTTGCCCTAGCCCTTTTACTATTGACACTGATACAGGTTCTAGTTGACTCCTCCATCCCCAGTCTGATGACCTCCCACTTCTGGTTAGTGTCCATATTTGAATGGATTCTGTCCAGATATCCTTTTACTATTTCCCCCATTCTCTTGAAGTCAGCCCCCCCTGAAGTCTAACGCCTTTGTACCTTTTTCAACTCCCTCCTTGCCCAAATTTATCATGAACCACACTGAGTGGTGGTCACTCCCTGTCAGCAGTTCCTCCACTGACAGCTCCCTCATAAACTTCCCACTAGTCAGCACTAGGTCTAGGGTGTTCCCTAACCTGGTTGGCTCATTGATCATTTGCAATATGAAGCTGTCCTGGAAGGCATCCAGAAGTACCAAGGCCTTTCTATTCATGGTGGCAGTGTACCCCATTCCACTCCTGGCAGGCTGAAGTCCCTCACAGTCACTGTACTACCCTTCCCACATGCCCTTCTGATCTGTCCCACTAATTTCCTAATTCCTCTGTCTGAGACGGTGGCCTGTACACCACTCTCATCCTGAGAGACCTATTTTTGAAGTCATGGAGCTGCATCCATAATGACTCCACACTGCCCTCCTCCTCCTCCTCATGGACACACTTCAGTCTTTCTCTCACATACAGCAACCCCCTTTCCCTTTTACCCTATCTCTATGAAATAACCTATACCCTGGTACTGCCAGGTCCCAGTCATGGTGATTGGTGGCCCATGTCTCAGCGATGGCCACTATGTCCACCTCCCCAACTCTCATGACAGCCTGTAACTCTGCTGTTTTGTTCCCCAAGCTCCTAGCATTCAAGGTTACCACCTTCAATCCCATTTCCTTCCCTCCTTCCTACCTGCTGTCCCTTTCATGCACACCCTCTTGAATTCTCAGTCCCTTGCTGCTGTTATGGAGGGGTAAGTTCATTCAGCTTCCCTTCCTGTGAATCCTGCATGACTCCTGCCCATTTGCCACCCCCCACACCTAGTCAATATTCCCTTCATTTGCTATGTATTCCCCCAAACTCTGTTTCAATACCCCCTTCCCCCCTCACTAAAGTGTAGCCTATCCTCAGCATATAGACCACTGTCCTCCCAGATTCTTCCCCACTCCTCCACCAGCCCATATCCTTTGAACTGACACCTTATTCTTAGCCATTCATTAAATTTTTCTGTCCTCATTTTCCTTGCAGTGCTTGCCTTGGATACTGAAAGTACTTCTGAGAAAGCTACTGATCTTTCTGCCTCCTCAAATATCAGCCCCAACTCCTCAAACCTGCTCTGAACTACATCTACGATATTTCCCAACAGGTCATTTGTTCCCAAATGCAGAACTATATGATGTTTCTCCATACCCCTCCTAGCATACTTCAGAACAGATTGACCCACCCCTTCTGCTGTCATTCCTGGCATGGCCTCCACCAAAATGCAATTACGCCTCTCCCCCTTGCTTCCTCATCTGACTCCTTTTTGTACTGAGTCTCCCAGCATGAAGATCCTACCCTCGTTTTTGTGCTCTGCTCTCATTGGAGCATTGGAGGATCTTATCCTGTCCTCGTCTTACCAGCTACTCCTCCAGCACAGTAGTTCCCTCTTCCACCCTTGTTGTAATGCCCCAAGTCCTTATCCCCTTTCTGCTCTTCCTCCCACCTTTTCCCACAGACTTTGCCTCTCCTCTCCTTAGGGCTTCACCTTCCTCCTCCCATTGATGTATCCCTACCCTTATCATCTCATGCCTCCCCTCCTCCTCCTCCCCCTTCCCCACAACCCCCTTACTCAACATATCCCCTTTCTGATATCCCCTCAACCCCTGACATCACCCATTCCTTTCTCCCCTAGCCTATCTTCAGTTCCTCAGCCAAGCACTCCCCCTATCACATCCCCCACACCTGCCAGGACTGCAAACTGATTGTTCAGTGCCCCTTCACTACTTGTTTCCTCCTTCCTGCTGCTAGCCACCCCTCTGCTGTTGACCCTGTCACTGTTATATCCCTCTTTCACTCCCTTCTTTCATTCTTCCCCTCTTTCTGCCTTCGTTTGCCTTTGTAACTGGGTCCCCCTGTCTCATTACCCCATCTGCCACCCTTTTCCCGCTCCTCCTCCTCCACCTCACAATTCAATATGTCCACCTCCTCTGTTACCTTCCTTCCATCCCCAGTTGATGAGCTGTCTTTCACTGCAGCCCACAGGCCTCTCCTTAGCTCTATTTGTAAACAACTGATCTCATTCCTAAGCTGCCTTATTTGCTTGCACACCAAACATCCCCACACTCTCCATACAATTTTAAGAAATATTGCCACTCTGCAGTTGATGCAGTCTACCACTCTTCCTGACTACCTATTCACCCCAACCAGCATCCCCCCTCCTTTACACTTGAAGGATGTCCATATCACACCTATGTACCCTCCCATCCTCCTTTACCAGACCTGTCCATGTTCCTCTGCTGTCTGCTACCTTACCCCCTAGTAAAAAGTTGGCCAGCCTTCAAAGTTTGTCCTACGACAAAAACAGTTTGCCCCCAAAACACAACAAAAAGCAATTTGCCCTTTAAAGAGCTACTGACGCCTCAAAGAAAACTTAAAAAAACATAATAATTAGGTATAATTCTGCTTGCATTCCATTTATATGTTATACATTTCTCCTCCACATAATTTATTGCTAAGGAAATGTGTATGAATATATGATTATTGTCCCTGAGAGTTTATTTTGAGCTCATCTGTCTCTGTAACTTACTCCCTACTCCAATTCATAATCCTGTGTTCTGACATCACAGTCTGTTGCCGTTCGAGTAATTGTGATATCACAAACAGTGCTCTGTGACTTCAGGTAGGGAGAAAGCAACAGGAATAGATGAACTCTTCAGGAGCAGAAATCCTGTTTTCATACAAATTACCTCAGTAATAAATATCGGGGAGGAGAAATACAGTACTAATGGGAAATACAAGCTGGATAGTGGCTAAATATTATGTTTTGTTAAAGTTCATGTGAATGTGTCACCAGCTCTTTAGACCCTGATCACAATTCACAATAAAGCAAATACTATCACTGTGCCAAACATTTCAAAACTTGGATTCCTCGAAGTGCCCTGATAATAAAAAAATCATAGAATCAGCATTTACTGCACACTTTCTGTTTCTTTCCTTCTCCCTGTATCTTTAAATAAAAAGATATGAAAATAATAGAAACAGCCTTTATAGTACTTTTCTGTTCCGTTTGCTACAGCCCCCCTGCAATCACTACCTTTTTGAGCAATTTTCACTTCCACTTAAGTCAAGCCACAGTTAAACAGTAAGCAAATATTTCCTGTTTTATGGGGAAAAAAACAAGATAAATGGTATTCTTAGTGTTGCCATTAAGTCATTCCTTTACTTGGACCCTTTCATTAATGATATCCTCCACAAACACCTCTGAATGTACAGTATGATAACTCCACAATAAGAACAATGCCCACAAGCATAGCAATCCATTGGGGAGACTCACATCCAAATATATCTAAAGGGGTGAGGTATGCATTGTCAATCAACGCTGTTCACCACACTGTTCCTAATGTTACTATGCTGCCTGTATATAAACCCTAGGATATGTGTAGACTCTCTCCCTGATGTTCCAATATGACCTAGAAATCTCACCTTCAGGCTTAATTCTGGCTCCCATTACTAACTTTTCAGTAGAAAATATATGCAAATTGACAAGACATAGTCTGTTGGACCATTGGAGGCCAGAATGGAATGCAGTGTCACAGAACACTGCATCACAAAAGTGATCAACTGCCACTGAAGGTGTGATATTTCTTATGGTAACTGTGCTGCAGAAAACTGCAGTATTGAAATGCATCTTTTCTATCTTCACTGTAGGGGATTGTAGGGAAGGTTAACATATGTTTTAATGTTGTAAAGGAGAAAAGTCCCTCTTCACCAGATAAGTCCCCTATGCAGTAGGCTCTCTTTTCACTCCATTCCCTAAACCATGGGTCCTCATGTCCCAGCAAGAACTCAGGGAAGACACCTCTTAATAGCAACAGAGGGTTTGCATAAACCCCTTTCTTCTTTTTCTGGACAGTATCCTAGGCTGTTAATGTGACTGTTACTAGAGGGTTACCTTTGTTAGTTGCTTTATATGTCTTGCGACCCCTGCTGCCATGAAGAGCCATGATGGGACCTTGCTTTGTCCACATTATAAATCCTCCCATTGTGCCTCTTGTGAAACCTTTGTCCAATACTGTGCAGTGCCTAAGTTGTGTCACAAAAGCATTTATCCTTAAGTAAGGGAAATGAATCCCTACTTGAACAATGGTGCTTTTTATGGCTGTGGGCAGAGCCTACAGACATATCTCTTTAGCTTGAAAAGGTGGTTCTGTGGAACATGTTTTTTAGTAGTCTTCAGTATATCCTTCCATAACACTGCAAATTCCTATGGCAGTTAAAAAAATGCTCCTTTTTTAATTTTAGAATGATGGACACAGATCTCCAAGCTACTTTTCTGTGAGAGCAAATGTGCACACCTTGGAAACAAATCTAAATATCTTCAAACTATTCAAGGTACACAAAAACAACTGGGGTGAAAGCTTTTCAGGGCAAAAAGACCTTTCACATGGGGGTAGCAACTAATCTGAATTCTTTATATTTTGTAAAATATGGTCTTCCAAATAACCCATTTTTTTTCTCTCTCTGAGTGAACACAGTAGGAGTCATGGCAAACAAATGTAAGTATCTCAGAAAGTATATAAGTTACCAATATACAAACAACATGAAAGTTGTTCAGGACAAAATTACCTTTCAAATGAGGGTAGTCACTAATCTGAATTCATTAGATTGTTTTAAATATAGCCATTTGAAAGGTGAAAATTGTGAAGAAAGCGGGTGGAGCCTGGCAGCCAACATGGTGGCATTCTAATTCCAACCAGAGGGACCTGAGTTACACCTGCGAGCCTGTACAAACATCAAAACCACATATTTAAACAGTGGAACTGTCAAACTCATGCACCTGAACTCCAGCACTATAAATCAAGACATTTCTTGAGAAAATCGAACATAGCATCGGGCAGCAACATCGTGTACAACCAGACTGGTACTCCAACGCAGTGCCCACACTTCAGGCCACAGCAGCGTCAGTGCCTAGTCCTCACTGTACCCAGCACAAACTGCACAAGCAGAGCAGCAATACCAAGGAAGCCCAAGGGGGCAATGGCTGTACAAAACACCTCCACCAACCTGGCTCAGGACATCGCGAATATGACAGCGATTCTGAGCAAACTGCTACTAAACACAACAGAACTAAAACTCTCATCATCAAAAATCACTGAGGACCTAAAGTTATTAGCTCTCAGGGTGGAGGGCACAGAGAAAATAGTGAAGTTGCAGGTGTACCAGCTGTCCCAGCAAGATGGCTGTTTGAGGGAACACCACAGACAAATGCAATACTTGCTGTTGAAGGTGGATGACTTGGAGAACAGGGCTAGGAGGCTGAATATCTGGAAAGTGGGCATCTTGGAGGGCATGGAGGGCAGTGATATGATTTTGTTCCTTGAAAATACTCTGCCAGCTATGTTAAAGCTTGAGCACGAGGCCTCACTAGAGCTACAGAGGGCTTACCAATCATTAGCTTCAAAACCTAAACAAGGTGAGTGCCCTCATCCTATACTTTGTACGTTTTAAGACACTCTGTGAAAGAAAGATATTTGAGGTTAGAGAGGGAAATGAAGACTGTGATATGGCAGGCTTCTTGATTCAGCTTTATCAGGATTACTCGGGATCTGGCAAGAAGGAGAAGGGCATATGCTGGAGTGAAACAGCAGCTCTATAAGATGGGCATCACAACTTCTCTGAGATATCCTGCCATGCTGAGGGTTCAACACAATGGGGTCTATTATATGTTTAATTCCCCAGGGGAAGGGAGGCAATTCATTTTGACCATTCAACTGATGGGGCAAGAACCGTGGCAAACTTTACCACAGCCATGTGGCATGGACTGGCAGAATATAGAGGCCTCCTCAGCACCCATGGAAACTATCTCTGGCACTCAGACAAAGAAGCAGGAGCAGGAGGATGAATGGCATAGAGTCCAGAGGGGCAGATCGAGAAAACCTGGCAGGGTCACCCCCAACAAGAAGCCCCCTTCTAAAAGAAGAACAGTAAGTCATCAAAGATTACAGAACCTATCGGATGACAGCATGAGTTTCTCCTGAACAACTCATTAAAGTCTCCAACAGATTCTAACCTTTGAGGGATCTTATCCCAGCAGCATTGGAGCTGGGTGGTAACTCGAGAAACAGTGGAGTCTGAAGATCTCGCTGACCAAAGCCTGCTGGTGGACTTAGCCCCCTCTGCAGGGACTGGGCAGATTGCGGAGGGGAGATGCAGGATGAAAATCCACTACCACCTTGAACTGTGGTCTGCAGTAACTTGGGTCAAGTACTTTCAATATTGCTCTCTGTCTTGTTAGAGGGAGATTTTCCATCTCTGGGAGCATATAACTTAAGTTGGAGTGTTCTTTGGTGGCCCAATTGGGCTTAATTTTCACACGAAAAGTAACTGTTGTGTTTCCAATTTAAGAGGCCCGTGCGGGTTAGTGCACCTGCTCGGACCACTACTAATGGGATCGGTGGCATGTTTATGGTAGTTGTGCATCTGTTGTTTGCCTTGCATTTCTTAGCAGTTTGTTATCAGTTAAAAATGATCCATTTGAAAGCTTTTGTCCCCTGACCTGTGGCATGTGCTTCCCCCTGGCACAAGCAGAAGCCCCCTCATTCCCCTCACTCAAATAAAGTGAGTTGGTTACAATTTACAGCTCGGCAGGTGCCGTTCACTCAAGCAGTGCGAGGATGTGATTTGGAACTGGGGCACCACGTCCAGGTACCTAAAGGCATTACACCACTATTTTGTAAGTTAGCTAGTACCCTGGAAGTAGGTAGCCCTTTCCAAACTGGGGGAGGAGGTTGGGAAGGGTGATGGCTGGCTTCATTCCATTGGATGAAGCCTTAGTGTAATAAACAGCTTCATGATTGGGGGATAGCTCACGGCTACTGTGCAAATTCATTGTTCTGGTTGCAAAGTAGCACCCCCACTCAGGAGACTAATGGGGACCACACCTACAGTAATGTATTTTGTATTACAATGAGGGAAGTTTATTTGCTGTACTGTAAGGTACTAGTTAAAGTTTAATCAGTATGCTTTTAACGTTTATTCCTATTGACTTAGCGGTTCATATAGGGGTTCCCAGGAGTACGAGGTTTGTTTAAATTGTTCAAGCTATGGGAGTCTTAATGCCTTTACTAGTAGAGGGGGTAAGTAGCACCAACAGGGTGCCAAGCTCCACTCCTAGGAGTGGACTCCCTGACCATGGACTACCTAGTGTGTGGGTGGCCAGGTTACTGCAGGAGATCCTCTTAGACAATGATATGCTAAAGGTGTTAAAGGGTGGCAAGGCAGGTAAATGAAAAGCTATGGAGGTCTCAAGGCCTACACAGGGTATGGTAAATGCGACATGTGGGGTTGGATCTGAGAGGCGAGAGGGTGGACAAGACTGGTACTACCGAAGGAAGTGGAATGGTGGTTATCCTGTTACCAAAACAAGCCTTATAGAGTCCTGGTTAGAGCTGCAATATACTTTAATAAGTATAACATATGGTGGGTAAAGATATGACTATGGCTACATCTTGGAATGTGAGGGGTTTGAACTCACCCATTAAAAGAAAAAAATCCTAACCCAGCTAAAATCCTTAAAATCACATATAGCCTTCCTTCAAGAAACAAAATTGAACCATATAGAACCTAAGAAATTATTGAGGGAATGGGTGGGCTGGGAAGTTCACAGTGTAGCTTGCAAGACCAAAGGGGGTCTCTATTTTATGTCATAAAACCTGAAATGGTAGCTGGAGCATCGAGCAGACAAGGAGGAGAGATGGGTAATAGCTAGAGTTAATACCCACATGGGGAAGTTCTCTTAGCAAATCTTTATGCCCCAAACGAAGACTCCTGGAGTTCTTTCATAAAGTTTCACAGGAACTAATCGGGATGATGACAAGGGAAATGGACATTATACTAGGAAGGGACTTCAATTTGGCATTGGATGCCCTCATGAATAGGTCCAACTCGAAGCCTGACTCTCAACTCAGGGCCATCAGAGCTCTGAAGGACTTACTCACTATGCATAAATTACAAGATATATGGAGGGTTGCCTACCCAACAATGAGGGATTACACTTACTTCTCAGAAGCCAAACTAGTTGCCAGTAGGTTAGACTACTGGTTTATTTCCCCAAATATCTCAAGTAAAGCTCTGGACATAAATATAGCTCCCCAATATTTGTCTGATCATGCCACACTGATGCTTTTGGTGGAACCACCCACCCCCTGCCCCAAATCAGTGAGCTGGAGGCTCGACCCCTTTTGTTACAGGAGAGAGAATTTAGGGAATGGCTCCAGAGTGAGGTGAAGACATACTTTTTGGACACCTCTCAAGGATCAGCCTTGGCTGCTACCATATGGGAAGCTTTCAAAGCGACTCTAAGATGCTGAATTATAGGTTATGGCTCTCACCATAGGAAGCAGAGGGAAAAGGAAACTAAGGAGCTGGAAAAAACTTTGGGAGATAAAGAAATGCACTATAAGAAAGATCCAAACAAACTGCAGCACCCAGAGTTCTTATGTGAACTTTTGGCACTGCAAATGAAGCTGAATATGTTAGCCTCCCGCAAGGCAGAACTCCAAATTTTAAGAATGAAACACAAGTATTGGGCAGGGGATGAAAACGCTGGGAAGCTGTTAGCATACAGATTGAAGAAACAACATGCCAATAGGTATATCGCACAACTGTAGGACAGCAAAGGGGAAATATTTAGCAATCAGGACTCTATAAACAAAATTATGCTATCATTTTATGACTCCCTGTATAGCTCTCATATTACCTGGGATAAGACCAAATTTGATAAATTTATGAAGAGCATGAAACTTCCTAAACTTACAAAAGTCCAATTGAGCAATTGGAGGGACCCATAGAAGAGAAAGAAATTAGGGATGCAATTAATAAAATGGCATCACAAAAGGAGCCGGGGGAATGGCTACTCAATAGATTTTTATAAGGTTATCCAAGAAACGGCCACTCTCCCTATGAGGGATATGTTACAGGAGGCCCTGATAAAAGGACACTTCAACCCACCCTCAGAGAGGTGATTATTACAGTCCTCCCGAAGGAAAGAAAGGACCCAAATCTCCTGGCCAGCTATAGGCCCATTTAGCTTATAAATGCGAACACTAAGATCCTGGAGAAAGTGTTAGCATCACGATTAGTAACAGTCCTTCGAAGTTTAATTCACACCTCTCAAGTGGGCTTTGTGAAGAGCCAGGCTACCTCTGATCACATTAGATCACTAATATCCCTCATACAAAGGGCGGAACAAATCCACACCCCGGCAGCAGCCATCTCGGTGGACTTCAAGAAAGCCTTTGACTCGGTCAAGTGGGACTTCTTGCATGCCATACTACAACACTATAACTTCCGCACTTTCTTTAGAAGCTGGGACAAAACTGTTTATACAGCCCCCAAGGCAAGATTGCTGACAAATAATATTCTTTCTGAACTAATCAAATTACACAGGGGAACTAGACAGGGGTGCCCACTATCTCCAATGTTATTTGTACTAGTCATTGAAGCCTTAGCCAGTGAAGTCAGGGAACACCCAAAGATTAGCAGAATATGTATGGGAAATGTCTCTCACTATACCCTGTTGTATGCTGATGATTATCTCCTCTTAACTGAGGATTTCCATACATGTGCACAGTACATAGTTGAATTACTGCAAGCATTCACAGGAATTTCAGGTCTAAAAGTTAACCAGGGAAAAACAGAGGTTCTCCCCCTGAACACCAAGTTCTCCCCGAAGGACATTTCTAGGGTGGGTCTGGTTTGTGCTAAGGGAAGCATTAAATATGTGGGGATTAGGGTACTACAATCTGTTTCCTCTCTGCCAGAGGCTAATCTTGCTCCATTGTTAATAATTTAAAGGAGGAGACCCTGCGATGGAAGCAGTTGAACCTGTCCTTGCCAGGCAAGGTGGTGACAATTAAGATGATGTTGGCACCAAGGATTTACTATGTTCTCTCCCATCTTCCAGTCATAATTCCAAAAAAATGGTTCCAAAAATTAGACAATATTATGAGTGTATTCCTGTGGGAGAATAAAGCCCCTCATTACAGTAGAACCAAGCTTCAGGCTCCTTGGAAGAAGGGTGGCTGGTGCCTTCCTCATTTTCAAAAATATGCCTATGCCTTTGCAGTGGCTAATACGGTTAAACTGTTTCATGCACCTCCTGAAGCCTTTCCAGCCTGGTCAGCAATTGAAAGTGGGGCCCTTATGGGGAATCATTTCTTAGGGTATTTGGGCATTTGCCTCCCCTCCTCCTTCTGCCATTGTTTGACTATTATGGCTGGCCATTGGGCTTGGAACCAAGTACGGGTCATCAGAAGGACTTGCCTGAATGTAGGGAAGTATCTACCCCTCTGGAACAATTCAAGTTGGACAATTAATCAGAGATCTTTTGTGTGGGAAACCTGGAAGGAAAATCAGATTAATCAATTGAGTGATATCCTAATGGAAGACGGGTATACTTTAGATAGCTTTGCTTCCTTACAAAGAAGGTATAACTTAGGGAAATCAGAATTTTGGTTTTATCTGCAGCTTAGACACCTCTATACAGGCTGGCTTCAGAGGGGATGACCTTGTGTAATATGTCATTCCAAGATCAGTGTCCCTAGTAAAAGAATGCCCTTAAGTAGATGGGTTCAAGAGAAGAAAGGCTTAGCTGGCCAGATTTATAGTTTCATGAGAGATGATCTTCCTGACCCCTCTCTGCTGGCTAAAATGAGATGGCAGAGTATGTTGGGTTCTGCTATACCAGAAGGAGAATGGAGCAGTAGTTGGATTATGGTTAAATGAGCCTGTGTAGATCCCCAAAGTTTTCTAATCCAAAACAAAGTAAGGCAGCTCTGGTACAGCACCCCATCAGTATTGCATAAAATGGGCCTAATAAAGGAGGATGTGTGCTGGCAGTGTGACACCCAAAGGGAAGATGATTTACTTCATGTACTATGGCAGTGTGACCCAATCTGTCCCTTTTGATCTGAAGTAGCTCAATGCTGCTCCAGTAGTCTTGCAAGCCAGATCCCTACCTGGCAATTATTTTGGGTTCTGTGGATCCCCCTTCCAGGTGTCAGAGTGACCAGCCTATGCCTTGCATGGCTCTAGCAGGCATCTGTAGAAGCTAAACACCTTATACTCTGTAAATGGAGAACTAAAGAGGTCCCCTCCTTCACAGACTGGCTATTGGCTATGGCCAAGCTGGCCAACTATGCCAGGGTTACACATCTGTCTAGTGACAATCTGCATACTTACTGGGAGAGGTGGCCTCCATTTATGCATTACATTCAGGGTACTTCCTCCCTCACCATTGACACTGGTGATAAAGACCTGCTAAAGCCCCCATGAAGGTCTCCCCCAATATACACTCTTCCATCAACAATACCGGGTAAGGAAGAGAGTCCACTCCAACCATAGCCCCACCTGATATTAGATACCATCTGTCTTTCATAGTATCTGTTCAGTGTGTTGCATAACCATATCATAGGCATAGAACCTTGTATAAAACAAGAAATCCTTTATCTGAGATTTAATGTCCTTAGGATGCAGTAAGTGAAATGTTGTTTGCATTCCTTTTCTTACAAAGAATGTAACTGTTGTTGTGTCTCTATAACTCAAAATTTGAAACTGCAAAAAAAAAAAAAAGAAAATTGTGCAGAAAAATGAAAATTCAGGTAATCAGACGACCATAGTTTAAAAAGATATAATTAATGCAGCTTAATGAATAGACTCATTGGAAAAGTATTTGTGTCCTGAACAACTTTCATACTGATGGTTTATGTGTAATACATATACTTTTAGATATATTTACATTTCTTGGGCATCACTCCTATGAAAAATGAAAATTGTGGTAATCAGATGGCCATAGTTTAAAAACATAATTTGTGAAGATTATTGAATAGGCTAATTTGAAAGGTATTTCTGTCCTGAATAGTTCTCATACTGGTTTTATATCTGTAACTTGTAAACTTTTAGATATATTTACATTTGTTTAGCATAACTCCTTTTGCACTTCTGAACAGCCTGTTTTGCAAATTACTACAACAGGTAAGTGAAATTCTAAACCAGACCACCTTGCTCATCTCTAATGTCATGCCTAATTTAAAGTGGACAAGAACTGATTACTTATGTGAAACTGTTTGAAATGTCTCAATTTCATAAATTACGTTTATACCTTTAAAGGATCCCTGTGCCTGAATAAAAACTGAAGTTGTCAGTTGTGTTTTGTATTGTTTTAATTGTATGGACAACATTATGTGCAGTTCCTTCCAACCAAGCATTTGGGGTTTTGACTGTGTCACTTCATGGTTTCAGAACCAGGAGCACTGTATTGATAAGTTCCTGATAGACATTTCTGAAACTGTCAAGTCACAGAACACACTTGTTGCTGTACTGGTCCTTGTAACACAAGATCCACAGAAACAGATAATTTGATACCTTTTATTGGACCAATGGAGTTGTTACGCAAGAACACAGTTGCTTTTAGCTTTTTTGATTACACAGAAATCTTCATCAAAAACCACTGGAGGCAGGATTCACAAAGATGCATCTGGTGCATCTCAGATGCTCCGATGCAAGTCAGATGCGCCGAGCCCAGGCGGTGGCATTCACAAAAGGATGCACCGTGCCAAGCAACAAGCGTAACACCACTGTGAATCACCACAGGACACAACGACACATCCGTAGAAGCTCTGGTGCATCCAGAGATGCCCCAGGGCAGGCAGGCAGCCCTGCAGCCACACAGGGGAGCCAGCAAAACAACTGGAACAAAATAGCAGGGAAGGAGGAGCAAACACAGAGCCGACACAAACAGACCCACGGACTCAGATGTAGAGTAGAACATGTTTATAAAACGTAATGGTCATAGAAACTGTACAGATCAAATGCCAGAAAAGGAACATCATCAACAACAACATCAACAATGACATCCACTGAAGGGGATGAGTGGGAGCAGGGATGGGTAGGAGGATGGGAAAAGGGACAGAAACAGGGAACAGGGTAGGGCAACTAATTACACAGGAAGCCCCCAATCTGTGGCAGGGGGACACTAGCAGCACTTTACTTGCCACACAGCACCCTGGCATGGCCCAGAAGGTGCAGCACAACACCCAGCAGGGCAGCTGACAGGCACAGAACAGTCCGAGTAAGAGGGTGCAGGGCCACCTGGGTGGCCACATTGATCCTCTGGTCCACATCCCTTGGCACAGTGCCACCACCATCACCACCTGGAGTAGCACGGTGATCATGGACACCTACGGAAAATGACAGAAGGAACACACACTGAGGGCCAGAACATGGAACACAATCCTGCCCACCACAGCCCAGACAACACCAGAAAGACTGCAACCATGTAAAGCGGCAGTCACCCACCCCTGGAAGGGCACCAGGCCTGGCACCCATGTATCAGCGATGATGAAAATCAGCAGCATCCGTGGCATGTTGCCTGGCCCCTGGACCTGCAAAACACAATACAGAGCACCACGAGTGAACACTGCCACAGTGAAGGATGCAAGTCCCCAGCCACCCCACCCTGCCAGCACGTGGCCATGCAGCAAACAGTGATGCCAGTGTCCAGGGTACCCATTGTAGGTGGGCACACACAGCCATGCCCTTCCCCCAGCAACAGGGCAAAGCAGCACAGGAGCACCATGGGGCAGTGATGGACACAGCATATACCACAGAAGGATGCAGCTGGAGAACACCTACCTGGCCGTGGCAGTGCACCCCTGTGTACAAGGCACCACAGTCATGCCAGACTCTCTGGGTCCCACCTCTGGAAGTCACCATAGTGATGCCTGCACTGCTCACCCATGCGTGGCATGCCAGTGCACTGCACAATCCATGAAGCGATGGTGGCCCACACCCTGGCACTGGGCTCACAGAGGTCCTGCTGTCCAAACAGGTGGCCCTCCACAGCCATGACCTGTTCCACTAGGTGTAACAGCTCCAAATGTGACCAGTTCATGGCCCTAGGCACCATTCTCCCAGCTCCAGGCATCCTACACTGTGTACAGACAGTGGCAAGGTGCAATCAGGAATGCACTGTCCACCAACTGTTATGCGCCATGTGCAACAGCGATACACATGCAGCGCACCGTGCACTGAACATGAAGTGCTATTGGGTGCTGCCACTGGAACCATGCAAGTGAATGCCACTATGCAATCGTGGCGCACAGCAAGGACACAATTGCGCATGTACTGTGCGCGTGCCTGGTGCCATGTTGTGCATGGCATATGCCAGTAATGTGTAATGTGAATCGTGCACGATCCATGTGGAGGGACAGACATTGCAGCCTGGGTGGCACATTGTGGGACAAGCTGTGTAATACGGTACATGGCACTGCGATTGTCAAGCACACTATGGTGCACTGAACAATGGAGTAACAGCGCATAACGGAATATGCGACATGTACAACGCATGTGTGGGGGATGTGCCGCTTGGAAAGCCCAAGGCCATGCAGATGCACCACCCAGACCACGCATGTGCTGGCAATGTGCAGTACTGTTGGTGGCGCATCACACAGATGCTCTGTACAAGATGAGCTGGGAGCAATTATGCAATTCAGAGAGAATGCACCCCAAACAGCCTTATCATCCATGCATAGGCATGTCAGCTGATTAGCATCTCATTAACAGGTGCTCAGGCCTCATTTGCATGCCATGATCCATAAATGCTCCCAATTCAGTAGGCTAAGACCAGGGTACTGAGAGGAGTCAGTGCCTACAAGGTGAGTACACTGCAACAGTCACAGGGCTAAAGCACACACTGGTGTGCCTGCATCAGAGTGTGCACAGCGGATGGTGCCCCAGTACACCACATGTGAGACCAGACCATCATCAGGTGGGCAGAACAGCAACACATGTTGTACAACCATAGGGACGTATCCATGGGGTGGCAGTGGACAGGTCCCTGCTGAGGCCACAGCGGAGGACCATGTCACTGGGACACACACAGCACAGCACATGCTGAGCACCGCTGCACAATGGATAGCAGTGTGCAGTGGCTGTGCACTGCAGGGGATGTGCAACATGCATGAAGGACAACACATAGTACACAGGGACACAGGGATGGTATGGATGGCTGGGATTGGACTGCACTGTGAGGTGCATGCAGCACCATGACACATGTATGTACACCGCATAGTGCAACACCTGTGCAGGCACAGTGTCAACACTGCCAGCACACACTCTGCCGCTGTGCAAACACTGTGTACCATCACATGGCAGTCCCCCTCCACCATGCAGCCAACACAGTGGTGACACCCGGGTATAATGGTGCACCATGTTGGTGGGACACACACAGCATGGGTACTGGGACACACATATGGCAGACAGGTCAGTTTCACACACCCTGTGGTGGCTACATTGTACCCCTGCTGCATCCTGGGTGCCATGTGTGGCACGTGTGCCATCCCTCATGGACCACACACCATGGTGCATGTCCACCTGTGCCAGGCAGCCGATGCATGGACCATGGCACAGACCACTGGCATCACAGACCATGGTGAGCTAGCAGACAGTGGGAGCTTGATGTGGGACTGTGTGTACACCTGGGTGGGTCTGACACAAGGTTGCTTCTACCCACAGTGTATAGAGTGTCTGAGGAGTCAGGTGCCACCAGCAGGCGGTGACCAAACTTCACTCGGGATGAGGAGAGGGCACTCATTGAGGCATGACATCTATGCCTGGATGTATTCACTGGCAGGGGTGGCAGCAGGACGGTGCATGCAGCAGGCTGGGAGGAGGTGACTCGGCATGTGAACGTGGTCGCACCATACAACCACACAGTGCAGGAGTGCAGGAAGCATTGGAATGATTGGTGATGGAGGGTCAAGGAGAGGGTGGCCAGCATCCAGGCCTCCCTGCAGCGGACAGGGGGTGGACCCAGCTTCATGGCAATGCTGAGCCCCAACAAGGCCCTCCTGGCCACCAGTGTGTCAGGGACATCCATACATGGCATCCCTGGTGGTGGCTTCCAGATGGGGGCAGTCCGTCACAGCATGTTGAGCAGCTGTGCACCGTGTCCACACCTGCCATGGACAGGCATGCATACCTGACAGTGTATGGCTGACTGTGCATTGTGCCATGTGCATCCTGTGCATTAACCAGGTCTCCCTTTCTGTCTTCCATAGCTCCATCATGACTCCATGGCACGGCCGTGACTGATGGCGCAGCCACCATAGGCAATGATACAGGCCTACCCCTTGGGGCCGTTGACAGTGATGTGGTCGTGTCCATGCTCCACACACCACTGGTCATGGCACCTGTGGCAGAGGGCCCTGTAGAGCCCTCCACCAGCGATGGCGGTACTGCAGGTGGGTACATCACATGGTTGGGGGGCCTGGCTGGGTTGTCTGATGGTGATCCAGAGGATGTGGTGGACATAGTGGATGTACTCATCATACTTGCCAGCGGCATGCAGGGTGAGGGCATTAGCACCGATGCATGTTCCACAGTCAACAGCGCCACTGCCATGGGTGACTGCAGTGCACACAGCACGGGACCACCTGTGCATGGGTCCCTGGGTGCCAATGGCATCCCCACTGTGCTGGACACAGGTACAGCGGTGGTACGTATGCCTGGGGCTGTGTGTGCTGTGCCCCTTGCACTTCTGCACCGCACAGTGCTGGCAGCATCAGTGGCATCCAGGCAGGGCACCAGTGGGCATGCACCCACTACAGTGGGACCACAGGATGACATGCATGGATGGCAGGTAACTGTGCCCAGCCATGATACGCACACAGCACAGCCTGACAGGGTGTGTCCACCACCCATAGATGACCCTGGTGAGGCTGCCCATTCCCTGGTTTGGCAGCGCTGCCCACATGTCTCATCGCCTGATGATGACATGGGTATCTACCTTGACCTGTTGTGGGCAATTGTGGACAGTCAGGAGGCACTCTGGGCAGAGTTTTGTAGCCATTGGGCTGTCATGGTCCAGGAGCATGAGTCTGCAGCAGCGTGGCCAGCTCAGATGCTGGCTGAGATACACCTCATGCGGGTTAGAATGACCACAGCCATGAAGTGGATTGCAGCCGCTGTGGAGGCAGTGGCTATGTCCACAGCACACTGCGAACATCGTGCATCCAGGTGGACACTCAGAAGCACATCCCAGACACCCCATCGATGGGAACAGGTGGGCCCCCTGCTGCTGACCCCATCGCCACTGGCATCCACCCCCACCGGCCATGGCTCAGCTAGGGGGGCATGGTTCGGCCACCCCACTGAGCATCCATTCATGGTCTCAGTGCAGCACCCCTGGGGGTCCCTGGGGACACACCCTGTGGCTGGAGGATGGCACCCTAATCACCAGCGGCCATGGCAGAGTCCGCATCTGTGTCTGTGGCGGTAGTAGGGTGGCCCTGTGATGTCCATGCCCTGGGGCCTGTGGTGGTGGGTGGCATGGTCATGCACACTGGCCACCCTGTAGGTGGTGCCAGTGCCACTGTGCATGGTGGTCTCCAGCCACATGGTTGCCCAGGCACACCCCCATGTCACATGTGCTTATGCACCTGTGTGTGTGTGTGTGTGCTGCAGTCATGCCATGTGTCATGGGTATGATGAGTGTGTTACGGTGCATGCATTGCCCATGTGCTTGCTGCAGTGCACACTGACCCGTGACAGTGTGGGCGTGGCCTGTGTGGTTCTGGTGTGGTGCATGCAGTGTGTGTCTATGTGTCCCACCTTGTGCATGCAGCCACATGTGCACCCCGGTGTGGCATACAGTGCTTGCCTTGACCCCGCCATGTTGTCCCTACACTGTGGTGCCCAAACCTACACATGTACCAACCTGCATACTCACCTGCATGTCCCAAAGTGTTCCTCCACCACTCTGCTGCAGTATGCCCATGCCCTGGCCACCAGCCATGGATCCCTGTGCATGTGTCCATCATTGGCTCCATGTTCCTCTGGGTGTGCCCCTGATGCATCCTCCCATGCCCATCCTCCTCCTCCTCCTCCCCAGAACTGTTGCCCTCACCAGCATCGACAGGTATCCCATGGTCTTGGGCCATGTTCTGTAGCATACAACAGGCCAGGAATATGCCACAGACCTTCTCAGAGCTGTACTGTAGGGCACTGCCTGACCAGCACAGGTGCCAGAAATGCATCTTCAGCATGCCAAAGACACGCTCAAAGATGGCACATGTCGCAGCGTGTGCCTCATTGTAGTGTTCCTCTGCCACTGTTCCAGGTCATCGGATGGGGATGAGGAGCCAGGGACGCAGTGGGTATGCAGCATTAGCTGTGGGGGTAGATGTGTCTCCATTAGTTAATGGTGTTACACTGTGGCATGTGACCTGACCCCATCTTGCCCTGTGTTGTGCACCCCATCCTGCTCCCCCACCCATGCTGCTGCATGCCTGTCAGTCCTGCTTCCCCTGCCCCTGCTGCCCCAGTCTGCCCCATCCATCCTGTGGCATACATCGGGACCATGCCACCCTGTTGCTGCCCCAGCACCATTCCACATCTGTGCTGGCTCAGTGCCTCCAAGCCTGTGGTCTTCCACCCATGGCCCACACCAGGTGTCCCAGGCATGGTGGCCCCCCAAGGATGCTGACGCACAGTCATTTGTACCTAACAGGTGTCCAGTTTGGATGTCCCATGCCTCAAATCTTGCACAGAGCACTGACTTGTATGCATCATGTGTGCTCCCAGGGTGTGTGGCGCAGACATTGGTGATGTGCTTCATGGCATCACACACTACCTGGCAGTTCACTGAGTGGTACCCCTTCTGATTCACGTAGGTGATGCCCTCCTCACCAGATGGTGCACAGATTGCCACATGGGTGCAGTCAATGGCCCCTATGACACCTGGCATGCGTGCCACCCTGTGGAACCCCTTCATGGCTTCTGTCTGCTCTGCCTGTGTGCTGAGGAATCTGATATATTCAGGCATGCATTGTGCTGATGTGGTGAGAAACTGTGTGTGTGAGGAGGCGGAAGTTGAAGCCTGTGATAAGCCAATGGTGTCCCCTGTAGGCCTCTGGAAGGTTCCCGTGGTGAGCAGGCACATGACCGTAGTCACCTTGGTCTCCACTGTGATGCAGTGTCCTCATGCAGTGGGTGCCTGCATCACATCATGGCACAGCTCACATAGCTGCCTCAGCATGGCCCTGTTGAGGTGGTATCACCTGACTGTCTCCACCTCTGTCAGCTGCTTGAAGGACAGCTGGGCATGGCACCGCTGTGGGGCTGGCCACCTATGGTTACTTCTGGCACCATGCCTCCTCCTCCTCCTCATTGGGGCACCAGCAATGGCAACTGCTGCTGGGTTCATCCCCTCTGTTCCTGTAGCCCTGTGGTGTGGCTCACTGTCTGTGCCTCTCTCTCTGTATTATGACTTCCCCTCTGTGTATGTCCTGCTGTTGTCGTTCCATTGATGGCCTGCTGGTGTGCTGGACTTAAGTCTCTTTCTTTGTACTTATCTTTTTAGGGTGCATCCTGGCTTTGCACTGGAGTTGCTCCATTGCTGCTCCTTGATTTTGATCTGTGGATAGGGATGCATTGTGTATGCATGGGTACGCCCCCTGTACATGCGCCACATGCCATTATGTTGCTCCTATGGTGCATGTGTTTCGGAGCAGGGCATCTCGTTTGCACTAGCACTTCCTCCCTGTGCCTGAATCACCTTTCCTGCACATTTCTGACTTGTGCGGCACATCTGAGATGTGCCAGGTGCATCTGTTTTGTGGATCCTGCCCTGGCAGTTGTTTTAGAAGAACATACTTTCTCAAAACCCAGATAATACAAAAAAAAAAAAAAGATGGAAATTTCTTAAGGACTCCATTGGTTAAAACTGCATTCAAAAAAACAACATGCCCATATAAAGACAGCAAATGTTCCATAAAAAGAAAGCTACCCGAGGTCAAATGACACTGTCTTGAAAGTTCACTCCCTGAGAAGAGCTATAAACCAACTGAAGCTTCATTTTAAAATGCTCTGTGTGTGTCTGCTAGCATTAGTAAATGACAATGGTTAAAAACCACAAGGAATAATAAGCTTAAAAAGCAGCCGACAACTACAAGAGAACTTTAACAAAACATAATATTTAGATAAAGTTTGGCGTGTATTTCACATTAGTTGATTCATCCTTCCCATTATTTATTGCTGAGGTCAACTGCATGAAAACAGGATTTTTGCTCTGAAGAGTTCATCTGTTTCTGTTGATGTCTCCATACCTGAGGTCATAATGCATTGCTTGTGACATCACAGTTACTCTCATGGCAACAGATCATGATGTCACAACAGAGCATTATGACTTGAAGTAGGGAGTAAGCTATAGAGGCAGATTAACTTCAAAGTAACTGTAAGGGACAAAAATCATGCATTCATGCACATTTCCTCAGCAATAAATAATGGGGAGGAGAAATCTTGAATATATATGGAACACAAGCAGAAGTGTACCTACTTATTATGTTTTTCCAAGTTTTCTTAAAGGCGTCAGTAGCTCTTTCAGCAATACATAGTAAATAATGTTAAAGGTCTTATACATATGAAAAATATATATGTATTATGTAAAGAATAGGTTAGAGGACAACCTGCCCTAATGTAAATTAAGCATTCACCAGCAGTTTCACACAGTGGTGTCAATTGAATTTTATGCAGTGTACTGTTCAGACACATTTTTCTTAAATTCTGTGTACAATAAGTCCATATTATTCATGAATAGTCAAATGTATACTGTCTTTAAACATGATATATCTGTAATTCTGTAACAGGTAACACATGTATATGTATATTCAAAACCCAAACCTAACACAGACCCCCTTGTAATTGAGATACTGTTATCCTCATATGTCCATGTATCAACATGTGTCCATACAATGTTAATCTGCTGTTGTATTAAATAACAGTTCTATAAATCTAAAACCAAAACAAAACACAACTGACAGCTTCAGCTTTTATTCAAGAACAGGTAAAAAGGAATCCTTTAGAGATATGAATATAATTTATGAAAATAAAGACATTTCAAACACCTACACATAAGTAATCAATTCCTGTCCCCTTTAACTCATTCAGACCCACTGTGTGTTTAGAACACTGGACACAGAACTCTAAACTGCTTTTAGCTGAAAATCTTCCTAAAGCACTGTGCAAAATTCTTAGCAAATGTGCACACATTCCAGACAAATCTAAATATCTTTAAAACGATCCCAGGTGCACATAATCAACCAGTCTGAATGCTATTCAGGACAAAGAGACCTTTCAAATGAGGGTAGCCACTAATCTGAATTCCTTACATTTTGTAAAATATGGTCATCTTATTACCTGTATTTCCATTTTTGTGTTTACAAAATTCTCATTTCTGATGGTGATTTAAAAAAAATACTTTAAAGAATTTAGATTAGTGACTACCCTCATTTGAAAAGCCTTTTTGTCCTGAACACACAAAAATGCAAAATAATGCACTTGGAGCACAGAAATCCAGGGGTAGAGTACAACATGGGTGGAGTGGTATTGACAACATTAAGAAAGCACACATTAAAAAAAAAAACATTTTACATACAGTTGATTATTGTTTAACAAAATTATGCATCTATGGCTGCCACTGTACATCTGATACAAACCAATAATCATGTTCCTCACTTGAATCAAAAAGAGGAGAGGGTGGATGGTATAACTGACTCCTTGTTTTTGTGCTAAAGTGGTCAGGCTGTTTTTACAGCAAAAACAAGGAAAGCGGTCATTTCTAAAACATGCAGACAAGCATATGGACCACTTTTTTCAGAGCATGCCACCACCAGCAGCTACAACTTCAAGACTGCTACTACCCCCACCTAATACAATCAGGGAGAACCAGATGTAGTCTACCAGCACTGAAATCAATATGGTTAAGGCACAGTTACCAGAAATTACTGCTTAGAAAAGAATGAGATAGTGACCATGATGATGAGCAAATCACAGACCAGATCTCTAGTTTGTTAATAGTTTCCTCCTGAGTCTGATTTTTATGGCTGTGTGGGCCAACCTCCACAGATGTTATGCCATCATCAGATTTATATAAGAGCACTGTGGAAGCATATAACTGTGCCGCTGTCTGATGTTCTGTCACAGTGCTCCTGCATAGTTTCTGGTGTTTCTGTTTTTATAGCTTCAGGGTTCAGCTAAAGGTTCAACTTCAGGGCTCCCCCTAATAGGTCTGCCCCTATGGAGATGGTTCAGTACTGCTCTTTAAGGGGTATTAACCCCAGTGACCTAATGGCGGTACTAGATCTATTGGGCTTGTTGGGTGAATACATGAGTCCAGATGATCTTGTACTAGCCTATAATAAGGCTGTGGGAGATGCTCTGGACAAGATTGCTCCTATTTGTGTTCGGCCTCTCACTCCTTGTTCAAGGAACCCTTAGTTTGATGGCTCCTTGAAGGAGTTAAGGTGAGTTGGCCGAAGGTTGGAGAGAGCCTGGCAGAGGTCTGGCCATGATGCTGACAGGCTTAGGTTGATGGCACATTATGATGGCTATCAATCAGAAATCATCCATGGAGAAGGCAGAATTCCTGTCCAGGGAGATTTCTGCTACACAGAATCGACCAGCTCAGCTTTTCTGGACTGTTGACAGATTGTGCAATCCAATCTGTTTCCAGCCAAGAGAAGCTTTTTCTCAGCTGAAATGTGAGGAGTTTTCTTCTTTTTTTGCAGATAAGGTTGCCAGCATCAGGTCTGGCATCGGTCCGACCTCTCCTATGAGAGATTGCAGTGGTCAACAGGAAGTGGCATGCACTCAGTCTATCTGGTCAGATTTTCATTGACTAGAGTTCACTGACATTGTGAAGATCATCCAAACATTGTGACCAACCAGTTGTAGTTTGGATCCGGGTCCTACACCCCTTCTAGTGGGATGTGTAGAAGTTATCTGCCTGATCCTTGCTGACATTGTCTGGAAGTCTTTGGAAAGGGGGGGTCTTTCCTGACCCCCTCAAGGAGGCAGTCGTTCAACCACTCCTTAAAAAACCCTCCTTGGACCCAGATTGTCTAACCAACTACCGGCCTATCTCTAACCTGCCATTTGTTGGTAAGGTTATTGAAAAGGTGGTTGTGTTGCAATTGGATGTTCATCTTACAACTCACAATGTCTATGATACTCTCCAGTCTGGTTTTAGGAAGAAGCATAGGACAGAGACTGCCCTTGTCTGGGTATTGAATGATCTTCTACTGGCTAGAGATTGAAAGGCATGTACCATTCTGGTCCTTCTCAATCTCTCTGCTGCATTTGACACTGCCTGTGGTTCTTTTGTGGGCTGTCTGGTACAGTCCTCAAATGGTTCCATTCTTACCTCACATACAGGTCTCAGAGAGTTGCCACTGTAATTTATTCCTCTGGCACTCTCTCCCTGCCTTGTGGGGTACCACAGGGTTCCATTCTAGCCCCCATGTTGTTTGCAGTATATATGCTGCCATTGGGAGATATTATCAGGCGATACAGTCTGGATTTTCACTGTTATGCAGATGATACTGAGTTGTATTTATCCTCTCTTCCCAGACAAGATGATGCACTCTGCATGCTAAATAACTGCCTTGCTGAGATCAGACTTTGGATGAGTTCCAGCTGGCTAAGACTGAATCCGGATAAGGCTGAGGTGCTGGTAGTGGACCCAGGTCATCTGGGGGCTGGTTTGGGGGCTGGACAACCATCAGGCTTAATACTTGGTGGTATGTCACTCACTACCTCCGATCAGGTGCGTAATCTGGGCATTATTTTTGATGATGGTTTGACCCTAAAATCTCAGATGTCAGCTGTCGTCAAATCCTCTTTTTACCATCTGAGGAATATCACCCGGGTGAAACACCTGGTTCCTCCTGGTGATCTTCCAACATTGGTCCATGCCTTTGTCACTACCCGTCTCTATTACTGAAATTCCCTCTACCTAGGGCAACCTGGAGTTGATATCTGACACTTGCAACTGGTGCAGAACGCGATGGCCAGGCTTTTGACTGGGACTTCTAGAACCAGTCATATTACACCTGTGCTCCACGAACTGCGCTGGCTGCCTGTTTGGTGGCAGATCACCTTTAAGGTTGGTGTACTAACCTTCAAAGCCCTAAATGATCAGGGAACTGGTTACCTGAAAGATCTCCTGGTATCCTACTGCCCCCTCCGTCCTCTCCGTTCCACCAATGAGGGATTGCTGGAGATTCCCAGGGTTCGATTAAAGACATCAGGATCTCATGCCTTCGCCTTTTCAGTGCCAACCCTGTGGAATTCTCTACCACATTAGTTGAGAGAATGCCCAACTGTTGATAGATTCAAAATGGAGTTAAAGACTTAATTATTTAGTTTAGCTTTTCCTAGCTACGGATAATTTGTTTTAATGTTTGTTTTAAAATTTTATCTTTATATGTATGGATTTTATGTACAGTGTCTTGGTTTTGAAAGGTGCTCTAAAAATAAAGATGATTTGATTTGAAAGCTCTTCCCTTCTGCGGGCCGCATAAACATATCCACTTCCTGATGCACTACTTTTCCTTTTCTCAACTGTTGAAGTGAAGGCCACCATGTGCAACATGGTGGCACTGACTTAAAGTGTGCATGCACAAGTACCGTGTATACGTATGCAACCCCCATGCCACCTTTGGCAAGCTGGCACCCCCTTAAAAGAACTACTGCCAACTATATGGCATACAATTTTCATTTTGCAGAACTACACTCATGGTACCTCCTCTAGTGTTGGTATGTATACCAGGATCATTATTTAGAGGACGGGGTGGGATTACATACTAAAATTAATCTTGTTATTTACAACCAGGTCCAGGGAGAAGATACTAGGCATATGCTAGAACTAACTGCTGAGGGGCTCCAGTAACGTTCACTCTTGAAGTAACAAGAGAAAAGATCAAAGCAAGATTTTGTAGTATGGCTTTATTTACAAATGTTACTTAAAGCAAGGGTGGTCCCCCAAAGAATTGTCATTGCAATGCAGGCACACTCTCTTTTGCAGGACACTTTGCTAGTCTGTACTGTTTTCCACAAAAACATCTCTATCTCTCTTCCAAAGTGTATATCTGTGGGATGTGCCTCACACTTTAAACATTGTCCACACATTTCCATTTCCAAAGTGTATATCTGTGGGATATGCTACACACTTTAAAATTCTCCTGGTCCATGTTCTTTGCCCAGGGAACAGTGTTAGCCATCCATTAACCACTTAGCCCTCCCTGAAATTCCAGGTGACATTTCTCCCACCCTTCACCCCAAACAGCCTCTGCCATTTCATCAGGGATACACCAAATGAGTCTTCAATCCCAAATGAATTGCTTAAGACTCCTAACGTTAATTTAAAATTCAGCACAGTTGTGGTGAAAGAGGTCCTGACTGGTGTGATCCAGCCTTATCTAGGGAACGAACCTCAGACAACTCCCTCAGAAAACAGTCTCAAATTCTTTACTCACAGATTAGTTGTTCCTTCCTCCCAGTCATGGAAAGAACAAAAGGCACCTTTCTTTCTTTCTCTAGTAGCTGTCAGAGTCTATTTATTTTTCTTCCTTAAGGCAGCTGTGAACTTCAGAGACTTCAGGGGATTGCCCCTTGGATCCACAAGAACTGCATTCACTCTCACTCCCCCAAAGGGAAACTAAAGAATCTTGCAGGCAAACTAAAGATTTTACCAAACTAGGGTGAGAAATTCCAGAGCTGCTTTTGACAGAGCCCCAGTGGCAGACATCCTGCCACTCTGATGGCTACACTTGAACTTACTGATGAACATTCTAAACTCCCCGAGAGCAGCTAACTCTAAAATGGTTATGCTGCTGTGAGAGTTCTAAATGACATAATCATCCTTCTCTCAGACTAGCTGAGCAAACAATGATGTTGTTATGTAGAAAGGCCCTAATGAGCTCCCCACCTGCTACCTTTTCCTACCTGTCTAAGACTAGTACTAATGGGATTCTAGTAAACCAAGGACACTGGGTTGTTACACATAGTTATGTCAGCACCGCCATGTTGTACAAGGCTGACTCCGGGGCAAACTGTACATGTGCCAGTATCATGCATGCACAGTACTGTAATTAGTGCAATATTACTGCTTACTCTGGTGCAGTGAGAGCACTGCATATTCTTTTCACTGCTCTTGCCACTTCTAAAAGCTCTCCACTGGCCATATTGGCTCTGACCTGAGTTTCTTAAACTAGCTACAGAAGGCTTACCCTTGGTTTAAGTCTTTGCCTGATAAATCTGGACCAATCTTCAGCCACCTTTACTAGGTCCTTATTTGACAAGTCTTGGGGAATCATCTGAATAAGGTAAAGAATATCGGGTAAAACATTCATTTTGATTATGTTAATATGGCCTAACCAGGACATACAGTGGGAAGGGATGTACAAGGCTTAAAGTCTGCCATATTCTTTATCAAGGTATAATTGTAATTTAGCTCATAGAGGGAATTTATATTAGGAACCATCTTCACACCCAGATGCATTATCTTGTAAGGCATATTCCATACTGTGGTACATCTGGTACAGCCTCCAACCTCATAAATCAGAAGCAGTTATGATTTCTTTGAATTGATTTCATATCCCCAAATTCTAGAGAATGACATCACTCCTTTTGTGACCACTGAGATCCTGACCTCAGGATTTGTGAGAAAAAGACATATGTTGTCATCATACAAGATGATTTTAGTCAGACCAAATCAGCCTATATGAAAGACATCTCCTTTTGTTAGAACTACTGCACTGAAAATCGAAAAGCAAAAACTGAGCTTACTGCGACCTGAGTGTCTGAATATTTATACAGCCAGAGGCAAGGAGTTTTCCTCATAGTATGGACTAACTCTTGACCCGAACAGGGAGCTGGAGTCTGGTTTTTGGTTGCTATGTGCTCTTTTCTGATAAAAGTAAGCCTTAAGGAATTTTGACTTGTAGGTACTTGAATAGAAAAGGGATAATACCTCAGTAGGAAGTGTTTGATGCACTTGTTAATGCCTAAAGTGAATTCATTATATTCTAAAGTGTAAATTTCTATGTTTTATACCTGTTCTGAATACTATAATCAAGTAGCATTTTAAGCAGACTTTATTTCTGGATGCTAGCCAGAGACATTAAACAGAAATCATGCTAAGTGTGTGCCAGTACATGCCTGCTTCACTGTCTTCTACTCTGCCAGCACACCGCACGACTACAAAAAGAACAGCTCCAGTAACCTGTTTGAAACATCTTTAGTGTCCATTGAACTGTTCTGGGCTGCTGTGTTGGAGGAATGCTTGGTGGCAAGCCCAATCAGCTGAGGCAGCCAGTAAAGGGGGTGAAGTGTGGTACTTTTAAAGCCTGTGCCAGAAGAGGAACAGCAAGATGCCAGTCAGAGATTTACATCAAATGGCAATCATACTGAGTGTGTGCCAGTAAGCACCTGCTTCACTGTGTTGTACTCTGCCAGCACACTGCATGACTGCAAAGAGAACTGCTCCAGTAACCTGTTTGAGACATCTTTAGTGTCCATTGAACTGTTCTGAGCTGCTGTTTTGGAGGGGGGCTTGGTGGCAACCCTAATCAGCTGAGGCAGCCAGTAAAGGGGGCAGAGTGTGGCACTTTAAAAGCCCATGCTTGAGCACAGTGTGATCACAGTTTTTTAGGAAATATTAGTTACAGGTCTCTTTATTGTGTAAATAGGTGATTTTGAAGCTATTTTCTCTTAAATGCTTTTAATGATGTATTTAGGGTTGTTTAGCCTGACACAGGGAATTCTGTTATTGGGGCTAGAAGAAAGCAACACTTGAAGGATAATACTACTGAAGCTCATGTTAGCTCCCCACAAAATGTATTAACTGTGTTCTTACCTAATGTGTATGCTGGGCGTGCGATGGAATTTGAAGAGTGTAGTAATATTCTGCCAATATTGAGGGGAATTTAGCATGTAGGTTCATATACATTCTCCAAAATAAGGTTAAGTAGCTGTATGATACAATATTACCCATCTAAAAGTTGTTTTGTTCTTAGAAGAAGGGTTATAATGATTATATTGTTGCCCTCAGGAAATGTACACCTAAACCCACGCCCATGTATTGCATCTAATGGCTAACACTACTGATGATTTGCTGCTGGAACTAATTTAGGTATGCTGCACCTTAATGTCAGGAGTCTTTTTCCTAATATTGATTTCTTAAGAGCTCAGCTAGAAGTTCTGAAACCAGATGTATTTTCAGTTTCAGAAACGTGGCTCAGTCCAAATGTAAAGGACTCTGACATATGTATTTACAATTTTAAAATTAGAACTACACAAGGTGGGGGTGTTGATTTACTAAAGTGACAGCTATAAAGGGCAACTAAAAGTAGCTAAAACTATCTCAGGGCAGTTGAACCATTTGGTTATATATGTATAGGGATCACAAGACTTTTTACCCTAGCTGTGTGTTATACAGCTCCCTCAGCAGGTACTGGAACATTACATACTTTAACCACCTTAATTGCCCCTTACTTGGACAAAGAAATTGTGCTTGTAGGTGCTATAGTTAATCACTTCTCAGAGCTTAACTTATTCCAACTGATTGGGTTACATACTAGACCAAACAAAAATAATGATGCCAAGGATACACTGCAGGATTTAATTTTAACCAACAGGCCCTATAGATATACTTCAGCTGTTCATGAGGCAGATATTAGTGATTATAGTTATATCTCTTGTATAAGGGATAGTGTTAGGGAAAAAGTACCAATCTCTTCTTTAACAACAAGAAATGTTGATACATTTTGTGATGAAGCATTTATAAGGGACATGGCTGAAATTAATTGGAAGTTTTTCTATGTTTCCACTGACATAGAAACAGCTTGGTTCTTTTTTAAGTCATCTTTGCTAGAGGTTATTAATAAGCATGCACCCACTCTCTGTAAAAGAATTAAGAAGAAAAACACCCAGTAGATCACTAAAGGCTTAAACAACTACTTAAGAAAAAAAGTCAGTTATGGAGTACTTCAAGAAAGACAGTAAATGCCTCAGACAAATTAGCATTTAAAAAAATAGAAATAAGTGTACTTCAGAAGTAAGGTGTGGAAAGAAAAAATATTACTTTAATAGATTTTAAAAAGTACCTTTCAGAAGTTGAAAATATGTTCGATAAGGAATATCCTGGACAGGCTTCACCTGAGTCAAAATTAGAATTTGATAATTCATTAAATATACCTATCTTTTCATTTACAGCTATAAAAGAGGGAGAAGTAGTGAGACAGTTGCAAAAACTTGATACATGCAAAGGGTTGGCTTGTGATGGTATTTTGTCTATTTTCTATATGGTAGCAGCCAAAGTGCTGGCACAGCATATAGCATACTAGTATAATTTTCATTACAAACATCTGCGATACCTAAAGATTGGAAAACGGCTTTTATTATTCTGATTTCTAAAGAGGGGGATGATGCAGAACCAAATTCCAATAGACCTGTTTCAATATCAACGGTTTGTGTTAAAATATTTGAAAAATGATTACATAAGCAGCTGATTCAATGTTTTACAATGTTTAATGTTATTTCATGCTTACAGTCTGGATTTACAAAGAGTCAAAATACAACTTGTACAATTTCAGGGGTGGTGGATGATGTGTTGACTTCCTTCGATAGGGGTAACAGTGTTCCATCTATATTCTCAGACCTATCAAAGGCATTTGTCACCGTCTGCCACACAGTTTTGATAAATCATCTGAATTCAGCATGGATTGGGTTCTCAGCTCTGGCATGGTTTGGTTCATACTTGTCTAACAGACAACAATGTGTGAGGTTGGGAAGATTATGCTCAGATCCACTTTTATTTAATACAGGGGTGCCACATGGGGTCAGTATTAGGTCCTCTGTTGTTCCTACTGTACATTAATGATCTCCCAAAATTCTGTTCTATTGAAACAAAAATGTTTCTATATGTAGATGACACCATAATGTATAAGCAACATCAAGAGGTATATTTGGCATTAGATGCATTACAGAATGACTTCCTTACTGTACAGGGTACACTGAATAACTTAAGATTACTCATGAATGAGAAGAAGACCCAATGCGTATTATTTGAAAAGAGAAATGAAAAAAAAAAAGGTAAAATTATACAATATATAAAAACTGTCTCAGGAGCTGTGATAAGTAGGGTCAGCCATTATACAAACTTGAGGTTGATATTAGATCGCAATTTAACTTTTGAATGACATATCAATCACATATCTAAGAAACTTAGGCAATTGCTGGGCTTCTTTTATAGGAACCATGCATTATGTATGTTTCCATTAAGGAAGATGTAGATAAATTCATTATTTTTGATGATACTTGACTATGGAGACTTTATCTATAGTAAAACCTCTAATATGTTTTTGGACACTTTAGATCCACATTACAACAGTGCTATAAGATTTATCCTTAATTTGCCTTACAGGACACACAGATGCACTCTGTACAGTAGGGTAGGTTGAACTTCCCAAATAGACTGAAGGGAATTACATTAGTATGTGTATGTATACATATTACATAGAAACATAGAACATAGAAGTTGATGGCAGATACGGACTTCAAGACACATCCAGTCTGCCCATTTCTTGTTCTACCTAATAAATGTGCTGTTGGCCTTTGCTCTGTCAAAGGCCTATCTAGTCATACTAATTTGTATTGCTCCCTTATGTCTATCCCATGCCTGTTTGAAGTCATGCACTGTATTCATATCTACCACTTCCTGAGGTAGGCCGTTCCATGCATCCACCACCCTTTCTGTGAAAAAGAACTTCATCACATTACCCCTCAATCAGTCTTCCTGTAATCTCATGCTGTGTCCTCTTGTCCTGCTATTTTTCTTATATACTGAAATATGTTAGACTCTTTCACCTTGTTAATGTCATTAAGGTGTTTGAATGTTTTGATCATATCACCTATCTTCCTCCTTTGCTCTAGGGTATACATATTGAGCTTCATTAATTTGTCCTCATATACTTTCTGATGCAGTCCCTGCACTATTTTGGTTGCCCTTCTCTGGACTGCATCAATTTGGTTAATGTCCTTGTGAAGGTGTGGCCTCCAGTACTCCAGATGGGTCCTAACCAGTGTCTTGTAGAGAGGGATTATTACCTCCCTCTTAAGACTTGTGAAACCCCTACTAATACATCCTAACATCCCCTTAGCCTTACCTACCGCTTTAGAGGTCTGCTTGGATGATTTCAAGTCATTGGTGATGATGATGCCAAAGTCACTTTCTTCCCTTGTGACTGTCAGTAACTCCCCTCCCAGCCTATAGGTGGCTTCAGGGTTTCTCTTCCCTATGTGCATGATCTTGCACTTATTTGCATTAAACCCCAGTTGCCACTCTTCCAACCATTTTGCTAGTTTATCCAGATCTCTTCTCATTCTGCCCACCCCATCTGGATCATCTACTCTGTTGCAGATCTTGGTGTCATCTGCAAACAGACAAAGCTTAACCTCCAGTCCATCTGCAATGTCACTATGAATATATTGAAGAGAACTTGCCCCAGGACTGATCCCTGAGATACCCCACTTGTGACTTGCATCTCTTCTGACTGTATACTGTTTACCACCACTCTCTGTTTTCTGCCCACCAACCAGTTTGCCACCCAGATGACCAACTTCTGACCCACCCAGAGCCTACCCAGCTTATTTATAAATCTCCTATGAGGAACAGTATCGAAAGCTTTGCTGAAATCAAGATAGGCAACATCAACTGCGCCCCCTTGGTCCACCACTCTGGTTACCCAGTCAAAGAAATCTATGAGATTAGTTTGACAGGACCTTCCTTTTGTAAACCCATGCTGTCTTGGATCCTGTGCTCCAATGGATTCCAGGTGTTGCACTATCCTTTACTTAAGGAGTGCCTCCATAATCTTGTCCACTACTGAGGTAAGACTGACTGGTCTGTAGTTTTCTGCCTCCTCCCTGCTGCCACTCTCATGGAGTGGGACCACATGAGCCCTTCTCCAGTCTTCTCCTCTCCTGTGCTCAGAGACTCACTAAACTGTTCTGATAATGGCTCTGCTATTTCCACCCTTAGCTCCTTTAGTACCCTGGGATGTATGCCATCAGGTCCCATTGTCTTGTCCACACTGTGCTTATTGAGCTCTTGTAGGACCCTTTCTTTTGTGAAGTGACTAGTGCTTACCTCCCTCCCCCCCCCGTGTCCATGATGCTGAGCTGTGGGTCCTGCCTTACCTTCTCTTCAGTAATTACTGAGTAGAAGTATCTATTTAGGATAGATGCTTTTACATGGTCCTCCTCCTCACACACACACTTACCTCCTTTGATCTTAGCAATACCCCCTCTGGACTTGCTCCTTTCACTAATGTATCTATAGAAAGTCTTGTCTCCTTCTTTTACTGTTTGTGCTAGTGTTGCCTGAGTTTGGGTCTTTGCCTGCCTTACTGCCTTCCCTGCTTCCCTTAGGGAAGTTTGGTATGCCTCCTTATCTTCATCCTGCTGTGTTCCCTTATATTTTCTGAAGGCCAGCCTTTTGGCTCTGACCTTTTCTGCTAATGTTTTTGAGAACCAAAGTGGTTTCCTTCTTCTTTTGCACTTCCTTTTCTCTCTAACACAATAGGATGTTGCTTCAAGTATTGCATCCTTTATGCTTGCCCACTTTGCCTGTACCCCCTCACCTGTATTTCTTTTTTGCCAGGGCTAGCTTAACTCTGTTGGCCATGTTATCAAAGTCAGATCCTCTGAAGTCCCATATTTTTGCTTTGTAATGGCTCATACTGAGATTACTGCCTTCATTTTTGTTATGCAAACTGCAAGCTAAAATACTTCAAAATACATTCTGTGATCAAACTCTTGTCATTCTTTTTATCAAATTCCTAGGAGAAGATCAACATATGGGGCTAAGACCTTAGCTATAGTAGTACCACGAAACTGGGCATTATTACAAAGAAGGATGGGATTGAACATCTTACTTACTCTGTCATATTTTAAGGCCTCTTTGGGAAAGATATTTAACAGACACTGCAACTGTTTTGGATAAATGAGTTTGGTCTATACATTTTTAATGCAAATTATTATAAGGCAAGGTAGAATGAATAATTATGATTGGCTGCCACAATTCCAATAGGCAAACATTAACTCACCTTAACCTACCAAATGGTGAAAAAGTCCCAGTAACTGAGCAAAAATACACATATTTAAATGGCTGACTGTATGTGGTCTGCAACCTCATCAAAACATCAGTCCCACATCTGTGTCAATAAAAGTGTTAAATGATAATACATCCGCCAGCTAGTAATCTATGCCATGTTAAAAAAGCAAAAGAAAGAGGTAAAAAGCAATATGAACAGAATGTGCGTCAGGTGCCATGTCTTACCATATTACTCAGTCCACATCTGTAATTGAGTGGCTGCCTGCTCAGCATGCTATCCTGGCTAAACTGGTAAATAAATAAATATTGTAACACTGTGTATTGAAAGCACATAAAAACTAGCAGTGCACATATAATCTGTAGAACGTGATCCCGAAAAGAAAGCGATGGGAGAAAAATGATCTGTCTCAGACCAAGAACTCAGTGTAGACATAAAATAAAGTACCTTCACAACAAACATTTGCTCCCCATGTCATTGTAGACTGTCCCACCATTCAAGAGCAGCTCCTCTTTCATCCAGCAGCTCATCCATGGTCCAAAACCGACCCATAATCAAGCAGCTAGGGAAAAAAATAAAGTTACAAAAACAGCTATCTATTTGTCCCTGTACTGAGATAGAGAGGACAGCGTTTATAAAAAAAAATATCATTTGTGTAACAAAGCGGCAGGCTAATACCGCAAAAGACAGCTTATAATTAATTAATATCTACAGTTGCATATCGTGTATAAAACACAACATATTTGGTAAAGTGCCACATAAATCTAAAAAATGTTAACCAGATTGTCCACTTCCCACCCCCCAAAACAGTAAACACACATGCACCATAGAATTATGAAAACATTTCTGAATAATGGAATATTACAATGGCAATTAGCTTAGTATCCCAGCAAATGAACACCTGACTGCGTGAAGCTTTAAATACTTTTAACACTTCAAGAGAATCAAAACCAGTCAAGCATACCCCTTGAAACTAATTTTAGTCTGTTTGGAAATATCTCGGTGCCAGATTGGGTAAATGGTAGTCTTGAGTTCACTAGTGCCCACACAACCAACACTCTACTATTCTCTGATGTCTGTGGTATAAGAATGGCACCGCATAGCACACAAAATGTACAGTCATCGGACATCATGAATGATAACTTCGATGATGATGAGGTTACAGATGTCGTTCTGACAGCATCCCAGCTCAACTATCAAGCAGTGCAGCAGGATCCTTCACAAGCAGCAACCAGTGTAGACCAAAATCACAGCAGTACTACCAATCAGACACCAGATCCAGAGACAGAAAACACTGACACAGAGCCCAGCAATGCAGCAGCAAACACAGATCCCACTGAGGAAACAACAGTAACACTATTCCTAACAGAGGTGACAGAAACAAAACATAAGAATATCAGAGCACCTGCACAAAAGGTATTCGTATGTTAACACATAAATGTAATTAAATACACATCTAAAATAGAGGTATCCAGAGTACTGACATTGCCTGTTAATGCATTGAATCAGCGTGTGTGTGTGTGTGTGTGTGTGTGTGTGTGTGTGTGTGTGTGTTGGTGGTGGGTGGAGGAGGGTTATACCTGCGTGTATGCCTGAGTGTGGATGTCTTTGATAGTGACATAGTAGACTGCAATGGGACCCACATGTAAATATGTAAAAATGTGCAGAAATCCTTAATCCCCTCAGTTCATAAGTAGTATGGTAACAAAATGAACCCAAGAAAGCAGTAATTTTCTAAGAAATGAATAACACAGTAGGAAGTGTATCATTAGTAAATAGATGGTATCATCGAAGTACTATAATACCACAAAGTGTTTCCCTGTGTGTAAATTAAAATACCAATAAAAATGCAACAAATGTAGAGTCAGGGCAGTGCTGTTTACTGTTTAGAAACTGCATGCCAGACAAGGTGCTGTACCAGTGACCTAGGATGAGTAGCAACCCAAAATACTAGGTTTCAGCAGGTGAGGGATTCTGATTGACAGTCCAAGAGACAGTTATCTTCCCAAGAGGGATCAGACTTCTTTCTGGTGCTCTAGAGATCCCCAGCTGCAGAATAGTGTGTTGCACAAGTGCAGTAATAGTACAGGGAATGAGCGTAGCAGAAATCAGCAAGGTGACACAATTGAACACCGTGCTCGTAGCCACATTAATACAGAAAAAAAACTCCTGCCTGTATAGTCAACAGCTCCTCTCCAGTCCACTGACACATGTCATAACTGAACCTCACCTGCACCTCTCTCGCCCCCCCTCCTCCCCACATAGCACAAGATTGAAGACAGACCACTGGTAAGAGTGGTGGTTCTGCCCTAGGGGTTCAGAGTTGAGAGGTTCCTTAGTTTGGAAATTAAAGTAGAGGTAGCATACCCTATGACAAGCCATCGGATCACTTCGACATAAAAGCAGACATTGAAAACAGTAAGAGTGAGACAGCCAGAGCATGAAAATATCAACAAGGCATTCCCAGGGATTATGTTAATGATCAGTTAAACAACCTCTAGGAGCATGTGGCACTTGGCTATGCCTCATGCCACATTACTCCATTAGAGGGTGATTAGCAGACCATTAACATAACCCCTGATCATACCTTATTGCTTAATGAGAGCAAAGTTCGATATACATGGCTGCACCCCCAGACATGGCTTACCTAAGCTAAACATCACAGTACTGACTGTCATACCCATTTAATTAACCAACGAATGCGCCCACTCCCCATTGTCATGCTGACCCACTCCCATTCCATGTGTGTATCGATGTGGGTTCCAATCCCACTCAGTATCATACAACCCCCCCCTACTGTTTCCTTGCTGATGAGGAGCCCAACCCACATAAGCAACAGTTCTCCCCTGGATAGTGCAATTAGCCGACATGTGAGCCCACCCCTCCATCAGGATAATGTGCCCAATCCCCCCTCATCATCATCTGCATCCCCCAATCAGCAACGCCCCTCCCTGCAATGCAGTTGTCACATTGGTAGCCCACCCCAGCATACCAAACACTTTTTTTAAAAAAAGACAACTGACCCTTGCTGTGTTAAACTGTTTTTTTTTTTGTCACCTGCAAAAAAGTTAATGGTCCCTTGTGGCCTCTTCTAACCCCAGCCCCAACTTGCACCCATCCTCTACACCCTGCCAATATATAGATATATATATATATATATATATAGATATATATAGATATATGTATATATAAATATATAGATATATACACACACACACACATATATCATACATACACACACACACACTGTGTGCGTATCTATATATATATATATATATATATATATATATATATATATATATATATATATATATGCATGCACACACACATGTGCATACACATAGAAGTATATGTCAAGGATAATTATAAAAAAGGGTCTGAAAAATGGAGCTTTCTGTTTGGCTGCAAACTTTCTAACAACTTTATGTTAATCTTTTATTAACATACATGTAGAGCTTAACCATATGTTGAACAAGGTTAAACATTGTTTAAAATATATTTTTTTATAATAGCAATAAGGCACTCTCAGGGATTATCTTAATGGTCAGTTAATCACCCTCTAGGGGCATGTGGTTCTCAGCTACACCTCATGCCACAGTACACCCCTAGAAGGTGATGAACAGACCATTAACATAATCCGTGATCATGCCTTATTGCTTAATTACTCAGTATATTGCCACGGCAGTCTGACTACTGAGTTAGAAAAATATAATGTGAAAATCTGTATGTTTTGTATATTTTTTCTGGGGTGGTGGTGAAGAATAGTTATATGGAAAAGCAAAAGCAGATATACAGCCGGACAATGTATAAAAGTAATAAATCTAACTCAATAGCAACCCTCATCCTGACCAAAATAACAGAATGTCCTAGATAAAACAGCCACCAACAGTGATGTGTTTTTTTGTTTCTTTCCTTAAAAGTCAAGGTTCAAGTATCGGAGGAAGAGCAACCATTGGCAGACTCAACAAAGATGACTAACTCCAAACATGTACAAGTCACAGAAGAACATCTAGATGTGCTTAAAGAAAACAGAAATGAAAAAGTACAAGAAAAGCAGCACAATGGGCTGTGAAACTCTAAAGATAATGGTTAACCGAAAACAAAAAAAGTGCAGAGTTTGAATACTTGCCAGTGCTTGACCTATGTAATATCTTAAGACAACTTTATGCATCAGTTCGCAATAAAGAGAGCAAGCATTATAGTCTTGGTAGTTATGTCAGCATAAGAGCAGGGTTAAATTGTCATCTTAATGATCCACCTTTCAGCCGTAAAATAAATATAATGCATGGTAGTGATTTCCAGACAGCTAATAATGTTTTTCTTGGTCTAATAAAAACACTTCGTAAAAAAGGTGAAGGATAAAACATCCTATTATTCCCGAATAACAGACATTGATCTATCAAAGCTACGATCCTCACCAGTGATGGACACAAAAACAGCAGCTGGCCTATTCCACAATGTATGGTTCAACATACAGCTACACTTTGCCAGACATGGCTGAGAAGGGTTGAGGGACCTGACACCAGCTTCATTTGTAGTAAACATAGATGAAAATGGACTAGAGTATGTAACACTATCTTTGAATGAAGATACGAAAAACTACCACCAAATGCATGAGTCCAATAAAGAAAGGTTAAGAGGTCATATGTACCAGATCCCAGGTGACCCCACATGCCCCATTCAAGCATTTAAAAAATATGTCTCAAAATTACCCAAGGACGCACATGCATTTTACTTGCATCCAAAATGTCTATCACAGCAGTTGTTGGATGCACAGCCTACACGGTACAGCCAGACACCCATGGGTGCATCATAATTAGATGGTATGATGTCGCATCTCAGCAAATTGTCTGGGCTAAGCCAGAGATACACAAATCATTCAATTCGCACAACAGCGGTGCATCTTCTGCACACTGCAGGCCTTGATACTAAATCAATAATGTCAGCAACAGGTCATAGATGTGTGTCATCCATAAAGAGTTACTGGTCTGCAAGTAATGAAGAACGTAAGTTCTGGTCATCAATATTGTCTGGAAAGCCACTAGAAAAAATAAAAGTAAATGCAACAGTACCTAACCAACATTCTCCTACTAAGTTAGTCTCTAATAGCAATGCACTAACAAGTGAGATAAACCAATATCTCCCATCTTTTAGCCAGTACCTTCCCAACTGCACAATAAATGGTGGTGTCCACATATATGTGCAAAACCAATAAATACCACCATCATACACCATCCAAACCAGCAAACTTGTAGATACAAAAAATATCATCCATGTCAAAAATAATGTAAACATGTTAATCGCTACAGCATTCCTTGACAAAATGAACCAATTTGTAGTAAAACTAAGTAATCGTAGCAGTATATTGTTTATGTTGCATGAAGTCTGTGTAGAGACATAAAAAATTAAAGATTAACATAAGGCTGTTAGAATGTTCGCAGCAAATCAGAAGGCTCCATTTCTCAGACCCTTTTTATAATGGTAGTTAATAAGTAAACCTGTTCAGTGTCTATTTTAAAAAAAAGAGTTAAATATAAAAGAATAGAAATATTGTAATAGTGTCATAGAAGTTTCAATAACATATTTTTGTGGATTCAGAATGCCACTGTGTCTTGTATCATGTCAAAGAACAATGCACGTATCTATACTAACACGTGTTTATGTTCCATATTAAGAATTGCATGAGTAAGAACAATGAGTAAGTAATAATGGTAACATCAAAACAACACAGTAGTTCTTTTCCACAGAACAATAAAAGTTAGCAGTTGTGTGTGTGTGTGTGTGTGTGTCTGTGTGCGTCTGAGTGTGTGTGTTTTTGTGTGCGTCTGTGTGCATTTGTGTGTGTGTGTGTGTGTTTGTGGGGAGGTGAGTGTGCTGGGGATGGAGGGTACATATTAACCAATAAGTAAATACCATGGGGGGGGATACTGGTGTGCATAGGGAGAGGCATCACCAGTAGAAAACAGGAAGTTGTTATCCCTCTGTACAGATAGCTGGTGAGACCCCATCTGGAGTACTGTGCACAGTTCTGGAGACCCAATCTCCACAAGAACACAGACAAGATGGAAGCTGTCCAGAGGAGGGCAACTAAAATGGTGCAGAGTCTGCACCGGAAGACATATGAAGAGAGACTAAAGGAGCTTAATATGTATAGCCTTGAGGAAAGGAGGGAGAGGAGGGACATGATAGAAACGTTCATGTACCTCAGGGACTCAACAAAGTCCAAGAGGGTAGCATCTTTCAAAAAAGATGTGCAAGAACAAGAGGCACAATTTGAAGAAGATAGAGGGGGCAGCTCAGAGGTAATGTAAGGAAGTATTTTTCACAGAGAGGGTTATGGATGCATGGAATGGCCTTCCGGAGGAGGTTGTGGAGTCAAAAACGGTGGTTAAATTCAAGCATGCATGGGACAGTCATAAAGCAATTCTAGGGGGTTGGGGTAGAAAGAAGTAGGCTGCTGGTTAACTAGGATCTGCAGCTTATCCAGTAGTTAGGGAAATGGGCAGACTGAGTGGGCCAAGCGGTCCTTATCTGCTGTCAAATTCTATGTTTCTAGGTTTCTAGATAAACAGTGTATCAATTACCCCCACCCAAGATTCTAATGTGGTATGAGGTGCACCCGAGTAGCATACTGCCTCTAGGGTGGTGATAAACTAACTACAAATCAAACTCCTGGGAGTGGCTAACTGCTATTTTTTTTAAATATTACAAAAGTGAAGTTTTAAAGAGTACTTTATCAATGTTTACCTAATAAAAAATTAGATCTTAAATGAAATAATGCGTTCACCAACAGAATAAACATGCTGTTTCAGAATCAAGATTCATAATTCAACCCTTTCAACAGCAGAATACAATGGAGTGCTGACAAGAAGGCCTCATGCAGCATGTTCATCAGGCTGAGAATGATAGTGTAGCAGGGTGGAATGTAAGTCAACTGCATTCCTAACAGCCAATCACATACCAGAGTTTCTGAGACCTTTTAAAAATCAAACTTCAGCAGTCCATATGCAGTTCAGCAGTGTTCATAATCTCAGCTGACATAAATATACAACAGTAAGAAACATGCAAATGAATCCCATGGCTAAAAATAGCTGTGTTATCTAGCTAAATATCTAACTGATCGCCAATACATGTCACAAGCTAAATTCCATAAAAATCTCCAACAGCATCCCACATAGAAGGTTGCTGAGGAACATGCAAAATCTGTGAATCTGAGAACAGATGTAAAACTATGTCAGTATCTGGTAAACAAACAGTAGACAGATGTTGATGTAAAATCTGGCATACTGTGAGGAGGCAACCTCAGCAATCGTCCACCATAGTAACAAGCACTAGTCCCATTCTTACTCAATAGTATAGATAAGGTGTAGACTATCCAGTGAATGGCATCAAAGTTGTTTGCTTCCTCACAGTAAAAAAACAAATAAAGAGACTGAGGGTCCTAGACATGTACTCACGTTAGCAGAGGAAGTGTTGGGGATCACATGACTTAGGCCATAGAACGCCATAAGGGAGTGATTAACCAACTGAAAACCTAACCTCTCACCATATCTTAATTATTTAAAACCAGAATAACTATACAGACATACTTCAACTTTTAGACAGACTCATAAAATCCTTAGACTATTACACATGGACCCAGACTTAATTAGGCAACCGGGCAGAGTTATGACATATACGAAAACAGTACTGACATATCACTCCACTCCTATCAGTCGTGCAAGGCTACAAAGGTATAGACAGCAGTACAGACAAACATGAACACTTCAACACACACATGCACACACACACACACACACACGCACACACACACACACACACAGTGCCCCAGACTGAAACAGCCACAGACAGGCACACATGTATGCCCCAGATTGACACAAGAGAATGACGCACTGAGACCCTTAGACAGATATGAGCACCAACATAGCACATACATACACCCCTAGACAGACACACAAAGGTACATAGACTAAAGAGACAGATCCAAGTACAGATACACATGGAGCCCTACACAGAAACACACAGAGCCTCAGACAGGCATATTCCAGCCTCCACTGAGACACACACTGGACCACTATACAAGCACACAGTTAACATGGGGTTCTCATAAAGCAATATATTTGGCTATGTTCATGAAAAGCTTGTACCAAACTGTGACATGAGGGGTCAATTTTTAAATGCAGAGTATATCATTTTTTTTAGTCATTTCAACATGCCATGACCCTGCAGTGAAAAGTGAACTGTGTTGTGGGATAACTCACTTTGAAATGCCTGAGAAAAATTATCTTTAAAGTTCTGAATGTTATGGTGGACACCAAGCATGCGTTCTGAATGTTATGGTGGACACCAAGCATGCGTTCTGAATGTTATGGTGGACACCAAGCATGTGTTCTGAATGTTATGGTGGACACCAAGCTGCAGTGCAAGTTCTTGAAAGTTAACAAATTGACATCTATTTGAGAAACTGTATGAAAATATATTTGTTATGGTGAGGATAACAGATGGACACAACAACTGCAATTCCACTGCAACCCAATTGCTTTCTTGGGATCTTTATTTATTGCAACCAAGAATGTTTACAATAAAACCTGGTTCAGTTCTATAGCAGGGACGTCCCCTGGCACAGTATTAAATGTTATTTATTTAGTGTTTGTTAACTGGGTAAGGCCCACTAGGGACAAGTGCCTGTTTTCAAGGGCGATCCAGGAGCTTTGGGCTGGTTAAGTGACTTGCTTAGAGTCGCACAGTATGTAGTTGGTGGTTGGGGGAATCAAATCCAGGTCTGCAGGTACCAAACTCATTCACAGCTCATTGCTCTAACCTCTAGGCTTTTAAAGCAACATTTGATAATGTCCCACACTAATCTATTTCAGTTCCAGCGCTGCTTTAGCTTTTCATATCTCGCTGAGATTATTTGCTGTACTTGTGGTTCAATTTGGCTTTCTGCATTCAGAGTTAATGGCCCATGAAAAATTCTGTGTTGCTTGACCACATCGGTGTCCTGTTTTCAAGGCCATATGTACGATCCATTTGCACATTGCTGCAGAAATTTGACTGAAAAAAGACGTCTCTCTTCAATGAATTCCACCACCTGCCCGATAAAAAATGTTTTTGAATAGTACACTGCATAGAATCTCCCAACTTGTATTTTGTCTGGGTTCATTTTTTTCTTTTGAATTGGTGGAAATACAGTGTGGTGAGCAGTGGTGAAAGGGTCTGTTGCAGATGTTCCTGAAGCAGAAGAGGGTTCTGTCAGTGGTGCGATGGAAACATCATTGGCATCCATCACTGGAGTGCTGGAAGTATCACTGGGGTCTATTGATGGAGTTGCTGTAGCAGTTGAAGGTTGCTTCAGGGTAGTGCCGGAATCCGCATGGGGGTCCATTACTGGTGTTGAGGCACAGGAATCCATCACTGGATAGACAGAGGCATCCTTGGGGTACATCACTGGAGTTGAGGCACAGGAGTCCATCACTGGATAGGCAGAAGCATCGCTGGGGTTCATCACTGGAGTTGCAGGAGCAGTTGAAGGATCTAGCAGTGCAGTGCCAGCAGCAGCGCAGGGGTCCATCACTGTATTTGCAGTCATTGATGTGCCAGGAACAGAGTCAGAGTTCATCCGGTGGGCAGGCATTTCAGTAACACAACTTCTCACATGTGAATTTGTGAGCCTCCTTACTGTCCATGGTTGTATATGTTCATTGTTCAGATATGGGCCATCACCAGTTTGGCAGTGAATGCAAAAACAACTTAAATTTCTGCTGGCCACCACACCAGGCACCACAGTCTTCACACTTTGGATCTGTCGAGTTCCAGGGACAGGTTTCACATCTTTTCTGTTTGGCCTTCTTATGCTGTTGTTAGGCACCCAGAAGAAAGTTCTTTGGTAGTGTCTGCATCCCTCAGTTGGAGGTGCTAGAGTTAGATTATCCCGACAGTACAAAAACAGCTCTTCTGCTGTGGAAATGACAGCTGCCGCCATTGACGACGTGCCAATGTTGCCATTGATTTAACAACAAGCGCCTGTCCATCTGAAGGGCCCTTCCATGCCTTGATCCAAAGTATGCCCTTTCAATTGAAAATCCAAATTCTTGGGTAGCCATTGAAATTGCATTGAATACCCACTTTGATTTATATTGCTCTCACAGCCATCTGTAAAATGTACCTCCTTTTCTATGATTAGGTGCGGATCTTTGTGAGATGTGTGTGGCCATGTTAATGAAGTGCCGAACTGCATGATGTGGTCATGTGTGATGTCCTGTGAAATGAATACCAGGGATTCTGTGATGGTACCTTCACAATGAGCACATTTGTGGTAATAGTAACGATGGGGTGCACTGTAGCCTGTTCATGATGCCAGTGGCAGGATTGGATCTCGTCCTGGTATTTGCAGGCATAGTTTTCAGCGAAGTCCAGCACCATGATAACCCATCCCTGAGGTGGTTTCTTATTAAGCGTTTTGAACTGGTAGTGTTACCATGCAGCCACATGCCGGTGGCACCCCAAAAACTGAAGATCCTCCTTAAGCATGTTCATAAGTTGTTGTAGTATCGTCAGCTTGCTCTTCAGCACTTTTTGGGATGTTTTTGTTTCTATTCCATCTTGTCGTTTTGGTCACAGTCATGCTTTCCCACTGATACAACCTTACCATTTCTGACCCATATTTTCTCAACAGTTCCTCTGTGTGCTTATCTATTGCATCAACAGAACAGCTGTCACACGTCTTATCCTCACAGTCTCTTCTAAAGAACCTGTTACCTTCTTCCTTTGGACACATTGTCAGTTCCACAGCTTTGTATATGTTCAGGACTTTGCACTCATTCATTTTATGATTATCGGCAATGCGGTTTAAAGTGCGTAGTTTTAAGGAGACATTTTCACAGTACTCTCATAGGCACTGGTCAAGTTTCTGCTGTTTGGCAAGTTTAATATGTGTGGGGTCGTAGACTGTTGAATCTCGTTGCACCAATATGGCAATCTGGGTTTTCCTTAAGAAATTCTTGGTGCAGTGTATTGAGCGGTTTGGAAAGGAAAGCTTTCACACACTGATTTCTTTTCAGAAACCCCTTCTTGTAAAGTAGACGAGTGGCAGAATCTTCAAAAAAACTTTGAACTTTATTGGCTGTTTCCAAAGGCAACGATGATTTATGTGTATTTGTCACACGCTTCTGTTCCCTGCGCATTGCATTCATCAAGGTTGTCCAGCTGATTCCAAGGGTTCTGCTGGCATCACACAGCATCTTATATTTTTTCAGGAACAGAAGTGCTCGGACCCATTCACCTTTCTGTTTTTGTCCACTACTGACTTTCTCCTTTGTGGCCTCCAACAGCTTCTTCCCCAAATTTCCACAACAGGCCATGTTTTTTCCTATTTTTCCCAGTGCTGCCTTCTTTGCAGGTGAACATGTTGTTATCAGCTTATCCACTGTACATGAAAAATGGGTGGGTGACTGTGGCAGTGCTGGTCATGCCCTTTGAAGTGCCTTCCGGATGGCACTATCAGATCGGGGGTCCTCCACTGCAGCTGCATCAGGGATATTAGGTACGTTTGCTAGCACTGAAACTGTGGTGCTGGTGTGTATTTCTTTGGACTCCTTGTAGGTTTGTTGTCTTTTTTCATTGATTCTCCTCTTCTTTTGCACTGACATAGCTACACGTTGCTTTCTTTTCTGTTCCATCCATTGCTCTTTTTTCTGTTGCTTTTTTTGTTCCTCTCCTCTTGTCTCTCTTCTTGTGGTTGGTTTGCAAGCAACTGCACACTCTGCAGTACTGGTTTGCTCCAGTTTCTTGTGCTTTTGACAGTCTCTGTGCTTCTGTGCTCACAGCCTAGACTTCTCTTGGTATTCACGGCGCTTCTCCTCATCCAGGTTCTCACGGTAAGCTTTTGCTCGAGCTTTGCAGGTATTCAAATATGCTTCATAATGTTTGTGGTCATTCTTGATGCCAGCCCTGAAGTGTTTACGTCTCTCCTTTCCTGTCAGTGGAGTGGACAACAATCTCAGTCCAATGTTGATCAAGGACACAGCAGACACACATGGTCTTCGGCTACATTGAGATTCCATTGTTCTGAAGAACCTTAAAGATCAGAAAGATTCAGAATTAATTACACACAATAACTTCCTCTTTCACAGCTGATATGGCCTGTACAACAGGGCACAATTTCTTCACTGCAGAGAAGGACAGGAGAGTGAACACACACTGATTGACTCAGAACTGATGGCATGATGGAAGGAAGGAGAGCGCACAACAATTGGCTCAGAAGAAATGATGGAAGGAAGGAGAGTGCACATCAGTTGGCTCAGAAGAAATGATGGAAGGAAGGAGGTTATAGTGATTGCCCATTAACAAGGCGGAGGGCTACAAAACCATTCATGCCCAAGCAATACTCTGAACTCCCCCACCCCCAAATAACCACAGACTGCAGGGTCTCAACATGGCCGGAGGTCAAGCAGCAAAGAAAGGCCTGCCCAGCATCCAGCCAGGTGGAGACCATGCGGTGGGTGGTTGCACAATAGCGGACGGACATCAGGGCCCAGCACCATAGAAATGGACACAGCAAGCAAACCGACATCAACAAAAACATTTTTAAGGCCATTCCCCCTGGCAGGGGTGCAATATACCCAGTTGTAGTGATTGCCCATTGACAAGGCGGAGGGCTACAAAAACATTCATGCCCAAGCAATACTCTGAACTCCCCCCACCCCCCAAATAACCACAGACTGCAGGGTCTCAACATGGCTGGAGGTCGAGCAGCAAAGAAAGGCCTGCCTAGCATCCAGCCAGGTGGAGGCCATGCGGTGGGTGGTTTTAAAAAATGTGCAGACGTCAGCACACAAAATCCCAGAAATGCACACAGAAAATGATGTATTAAACAAACAAAGCTCTCGGTAGCAGGCAGGCCGACCAATAGCCCTCCAACCACACACCACATGGTCTTAAAATGTCCGAAGGTGAAACAGCAAAGGCCTGCCCAGCATCCAGCCATTTAAAGACCACGTGGTGGGTGGTTTTATAAAAAATGTGCAGACATCAGCACACAAAACCCCAGAAATGCACACAGAAAATGACATATTAAACAGGCTGACCAATAGCCCCAGAAACCAACTGCCACCTCCCGCCCACCACAGACCGTATGGCTGAAGGGTGGTGTGGCTCTCAAAATTCAGATGAAGTCACATTAAAAAGCCAAACCACAGATTTTAAAAACAACACCAACTCACCCGCACCACCACCACCACCACCACCACAGACCACATGGTCTCACCATGGCTGGAGGTCGAGCAGCAAACAAAGCCCACCAAAACACACCCAGACACAAGGAAATTGAATAAATCTTAAATGAAGCTGCTGAGTGCAATGTATGCTGTGTGTTTAAATTCATTTTCATACAGCAGCCAAAAAAACATAATTTGGTACACTACAGTGGCCCAACAATGACCCCAGAAAAGCACAGCAGGGAAACCAGCAACACGAAACAATTTTAAAACTTCCTTGGCCTCTAATCTCCCTCACTTCCCACACTATCAAAAGCCAGGCTTGCTTACCTGGGTTAACTGGCCATAATAAGCAGCAACACAGCCAAAGAAGCCATTTTAAACTCCCTGTAGACTAATCTCCCTCACCTCCCACTTTCCACACTAGCAAAAGCCAGGCTTACCTGGTTAACTGACCACAAAAGCAAGAATGAGGAAGAACTGGGCTCCAATTCAGGGGCAAAATACAAGTTTGGGGCTACATTTTGGAAAATGGTCGTCGGGCTCTTCCAAATGTACTGCGGACACCACATATGCCTGATCTGAATGCATCAAGACACAGCACTTAGAGGTGTCCGCGAAGTACAAAAACAACTCCCAGCATCAAATTTAATCTCTTGGGCAGCAATGTAACATGCAAGAAAGACGCATCGCTTTTACCGATGCAGCACACCGTTTCTCCCATCCCTAATGCTGGCAGACAAACTGGAACACTTACCTCTGGTGTTCCAAACGCACTTTCGGGAGTCGGCGGGCCTCCTGTTGTAAATGCACTGGAGCTGGAAGCGATGGACACCACGTCTGTCTGGCAAGAAAAAACGAGGCTGTGAGGGGCCAGGCAGGTATAAACACCACCATTTATACTTTTCACAAACCCTGATTAAATCGGGGTAGCTGAGAATCACGGGGAGTTCAGGCAACCAATGGAGGGGGCGGGGGGGGCTGTTCTGAATGCACCAGACAAATCAACGAACACGATTGGTTGAAGGCTTTAAAGAGACGACTTCACTAGCAAAGTTCAACAGCAAGCAAGGTTAAGTACCTGTCATTATGATGAGTGGAGCCTCAGGAACACACAGGAACAGAAAGAAAAAAGATACAGTTGAAATAAAATATGATTATTGGCCTGTGTTCTGAATGTACTAGCTGAGGACACCAACTAGCACGTTCAGAACACATTTTGGGGAGACTTAAACAATAAAAATAAAGGGGAGAATAACATAGGGAGGGTTAAAAAAGCAAAGGACAACGTATGGAGTATTAAAATCAAACTTTATTTCAACAAATAAATGGCAGAATTGTTAGAAAACACACATCTCAAACCTATATGTTTTCCATGTCACAGTTTAGCACTAATAATACAGCATGAAAATGGTGTTGGACAGCAAAAAAAATTAATTTCCTAGCAGCTGTTTACCACAGTTTTTTTATATGTATCTCTACATGTGACAAGGATTCAAATAGCATTTTTTTTTCACATGACTTTGTATTAAACACTTTCAATATTTCCATGGTAGTGGTACAAGCTTTTCATGAACATAGCCATTCTCAATTTTTAAAAATAGCAATTTTTGTTTCCCCTCTTATTTCTGAGAAGGTATCAAGATAACTTAGTCTAACATGTGCACCTCCCTCCCTCCTTTAACACACACGTGCTTACACAAACAGAGTCACACACACGCAGGCACTGCAAACAAACCACAGTTGCTTAGAGCTCCTGTCAGAGACATAGGCTTTGATTTCTGAATGTTTTAGATTGCTGCAAGCCCCAGTGTACTGATAATATGTCACATGCTATAAACAGCAATGTAATCGGCTAAACCACCATATGCTGACAATGGCCCAAGTTAGACCAACTTTCAGCTGTTCCAACGTGTGCAGTTAATGGTGTTTGTTATATGGAACTTGTGTCACATATATGTCACAAGGCATAGTGAACCATGAAAATACCTCAAACTGCATCAAATAATATTAAATCAGGTGCAATTGTCACAAATGTTTCAATGCATCACCAGAGGCAAAGTATGTTGTTGCAGGGCTGAACACAGGTCCTGCACCAACATCTGTAAATTCTGCCGATACTCTCACCCTGTTAACAGCAGTCAGGTGAAATCATCACCACATATATTGTGTCCCTCCCTCTACCAGAGGACGAGTGGATAAAACCCGTTCCAGAGTCATAGTGGAGCTCATCTATGTATTTACAAATGTCTCTATCGATCTTACTGCATAACAGGAAATATTCACTGTCATTTTAGTTTCACTATATTCGCTGGTTCCATGTTACAGTGAAAATAAAAAGACAGTGAATATTTGGTAGACCACTATATATACAGTAGCAACACTTGTGTTCCACCAGTGAAAATAAGAGTAATTGAATATGTGTGGGTGTGCTTAGAGTGCTAAAAATAAAGGGGCGTCAACATAAACTGCTATACAGTACCTATCTATCTGTCTACAAGGATCTCAATAGAGTCCAAGTTTCCTCATGAGATACCAAATCCCTCTCCAGAAACACTGTAAAGCCCCTATCAATCAAATGCATACCTCAATCACTATATACACTGTACACCCCCAGCCTAATCCATCAAACCTTCCTAGATCTGTGATGCAGCCCCTAAGACCAAGGTATCTAAAATCTCCTCAGAGGCATTATGTGTCCCCCAACCTAAACCTCTCCCCAGATACACTGTGCCCCCTGGTCTGGTTCCTAAAACTTCAGTTGAGGCAGCCTGCATCAGTCATAAACTCTTCACAGAGGCATCATGTACGTTACCCTTCACCCTCAACCAGTCATCTAGAACTGGCCTGATGCATGGTACTCTGCAGTGTCCCCCCCAACAGCTAGCAAGAGGCCTTGAAACCTCCCTAGAGGCATCATGCACACCCCCACACACACAAACAAACAGTAACCCAAAAACAACATGGATGCAACCACTGTGAATCCCACCAACTAAGTAACCCCAAAGTGTCATCATCCTACACACCAGCTTACTTAATAAAACTCTTCCCAGAGTCATCATACCACCCACTCAGCACCTCTGACCTGGTACTTATAAACCCTCCCAGAGGGGCTGTGCATCATTCTCTGTCAAGATGTCTAAACCTCTCTCAATAGACACTGTGAATCTGGTCTCATGCATCTCCCTCTGCAAATACCCAAACCCTGTACACAGGTATCATGTAGCTCCACCAACCCTTGCCATAAATCTAAAACCTTTACCAGAGGCACTGTTTACCCCCACGTCACAACTCCTACCATCCACTTAAAAGACAAAATGTTTTGCCAAACCTGGCTAGCCACCTAAAAAGGTATCCTAATTAATTGTGCACTGTCCCAGACAGGCATAGAAAATCCTCTTAAAAGCAACATGCAACAACCCTCATCTGCCTACCCACAAACAGCCAGTTGCTTAACACTCTCCCCAGATGACTCATGCACCATTTAGCCTCCCCCTGACAGTCAAATCAGACCATTGTGCACCCCCAATTCAGTTAACAAAAACCCTCCCCAGAATCTTAAACTATCCAGCAGTCCCAGAAATGTACCTACAAAAAATGTTTTCATCTCCTTCAACGCCTCATTTACTTTACGGCCAACTGATTGCTGTAAAATCACACCCTCTTACAATCGATCGATACCTCATCAGTACCATTCCATGCAACAAAAATACAGTCCTTACACCCACCACTAAAAAATGCAGATCGTCATAAGAACTAATGGCTAATTACAGAAAAAAATGCATTAATGTATCGGGAGAGCGTAAAAATGTGCTACACAGTTCCTGATTACCAGATATCAGCATGAGACTCGTCACTGAATTGCAGTGATGAGGTACTGAGAATAAAAAGAAACCCTTGATCCAAATGTAGGCTGAATAGTGGACGGTAGTTATACACACCCTGCAATCATCTCAAGTGAGCAGTACAATTGAAAAAAAATATTTGAGCTAGGCCACCAGTCAAGCTCATACCTGTTTGGGCACAGTTGCGCATGCTCATTTTAAAAAGCTTCATGGGGGGAAAAAAGTAGATTTCAACTTTTAAAATGAATTAGCACGTACGAAAAATATCAAAACGTGCTAAATACCAAAAAAAGTTAGTATAACATGAAACATAACTGGCAAGATATTGCAATAATACTCTGTTTTCCATTTTTCCAGCATACATAAGCGAATCATGAGTTACAGACCACGGGTTGGTAATTGTAAAAAAAAAAACAGCTATTTCTTTCTAAAATGAATACTCCATTTAAAAAAAAACAGTGAATCTTTCTAATGAATGCCCACACTTACTAGCACTTGTTCTAAGAAACACCTCCAAATGTATTCACTGCCACCACACGTTCTGAATTATCAATTTCTCTAATTATCCACGGAAGGACTATTTTATATTGACCCAACATACTTTATTGAATTAAATGTTAGAAATAAATCACAACAAATTCAATATCAGAGAAACTTTTAATAATAGCAATAAGGTATGACCAGAGGTTAGATTAACAGTCTGTTAATCACCCCCTTTGTGGCAATATGGCACAAGGGGGTGATTAACAGACTGTTAATCTAACCACTGGTCATACCTTATTGCTTAATTAACACTTGCTAATGTAAAATTAGAATGTATTTATGATAAATGTATTTGTATGTTGTAACACTGTTTTATGTTTGGAAGCAATTGTAAATGAGATGAAATTTTCTCAGTTTTGCTATCCAATATATGAATGATTGATTGATTGATTTGTAAACCAATTAAACAAGTTACAAACAACACCTTGGCTCTTTTTATTTTCTTTGCGTGCTTGCTAATATGTAATAAGGGGTTTGATTGTTAGATACAATTATACTTAGATAATGAACCTCATTCTAAGTGTTCTGCTTTTTAACAGTGCACTATCTGGAGTTAGAGACTCGAATGCAGCAGCTGCATACTCTGATAAACACTGCAATCTCTCTAGACTGCTACCTTCAGGGAATAAGAACAGTCCTGTGGCTTCAAAGCAGGGATATATCATAAAATCAAATTTGGACTCAAGAAATATTGCAGCAACACAACCCTGAAAGAACTGTGAGAGATTTTTACTATTTGTTCACATTTAAGATCCTGAAAATCTTCATTTATCCTCATTTGTTTTCATTTCTACTAAAGCCGAAAGTTGCAAATCTATAACAAAAGACATATTTTATATTGAACAGTAACTTTCAGGTTCTCATTGGTACAGCCTTTTCCTGCTGTGGTATTTTACCTATTACTTATATTATTCAGCTATTTAATTATTTATCCATAGTGACTAAGCTAGTTAAGCAATATTAATTTATGCTGATTGATAATCAAGTTGTGATTATGGTTGTCACTAGGAAACAAGCCCTTGTTGTTGGTCTGGACACAGACAGTGATGAGGTACAATCAGTTAATATTTACACTTTAAACTCTAAACCTTGTGATATGGCCACAACCCTTGAAATGGATATGTTGACCATGTGCAGTTCCCTTTCACCTGAGAAAGGAAAAATATCCAAAAAGAAAGCAAAACAAAGTGAGAATAGCAAACCTGATAACGCCAAGAAGATGAAACCTAAAGTCATTAAGCAGCAAAAAAAAAAAACTAAGATCAATGAACATTTTAATAAGGCCAGTCTAATAGAGACTGAATCTTCAGTCATACCAGATATATCTCCATCTTGTTCAAGCAGCTTAGCTTGTAGGAGAGATAAAATGAGACTCAGTCGGAAAGTTTCGAGATTATCATCTACACCTAAGGTTTTTAACAACATCAATTTGTCTTTTCAATCTGAAGAATGTAGTAATTTTTCAGATATTTCAGTAGAAACAGTTAAAAAGAATACAGTCAACTAAACTGATTAGAGTAAACAGATAGTTGCACAACCAAAGTGGTCTCAATTAATTTGTAGAATGGTTCCCTCTCAGGTTTATCTGAAACACTGCATTTTCCCCTGAACAAAACTGTCCTACAAATAATCAAATTGAAACTGGTATGCTGATCAAAAAAAAAAATAACTGGAGCATTAGAGAAAACTATAATTGTTTTTAAAAAATCGGATGCTGCAAGTAGGGCTAATGAGGCAATCAGCCCCACTAAGCACCACTCACTGGTAAACTGCTCAATAATCTATCCTGTGGTATCCTATCCATTTAGCCTGAGTGAGGATCTAAAACATGTTATGAGGAATCCATATGCAGCACATCTTTTGGTTTTAGATCAATTGGTTGCAATCACTAAAAGAAAACATTGCTGTCAACAGTTGTAGGCTGGAAAACATCTTAGCCAAGTTAGATAAATTGGTTCCACAAACGAGCTCACCTTCACTAGATATGGAGGACACCCCACAAATAAGGCCTGATTTTTTCCCTGTCTGCATCACTATGACACCAGAAAAAAAACTAATAAAAAACGCGGTGAAAAGAAAAACAATTAAAACTTCTTCTATGAAGCTTGCTACTTCTGCACTGATAGATCAATGTGAAATTACCACCCAACGAGATTTGCCAGGGCTGAATGGTAATATCCATAGTGATTTGCCAAGAACTATTTCTTCCACAGTGAATCTGACAGAAGAACAAAAAATGTAACAGCCTTGTAGAAATCATCAGGACTCCACTATGTTATCTGAGGAACATAATATGTCAGATGATAAGTAACAATTGGAAGCAATATCTGCACAAGTAACCAAATTTAACTTAGATTTTAAAACTTTTTGGGAAAAATGGCAACAATAGTGCAACATAGCTTCTTCAAATGTAAATAAGTTAAAGCTTGCCCAGTCACCTATGATTAGGGAAAACAGGTGCAACATGCAGAAGCAAACTCCTGCAAAGATTGATGTTGCTGAATGTACCATTTTATGTGTGTATGGTTATGTGTAGGTCCAAACTGAAACCATATTCTACAACAAAAATAAGATTGTGGACCTTTTAAGGGCAGCAACTGATGCCAGCTTTGCTGTGACAGATATTGTTCAGCTCTGGAAAGATAAAGATGTTGATGGTATTGATTGTGCATTTATTTTTTGTGCAGCAGCCAGAATAGCTAATCAGATCTGACTGAATAACAGATCTCTGGAGAAATATGGATGTACAATTGATTTTGTAAACAGAAACAGTCAATAATAGACAACTTAGCATTTTTGGTCTTAGAGCAATACACAATGAGAACCAAGGCAAACTAAAAGTTGCTATATTAAATTTGTGCAATCATGGTCTAAAAATCTCACCAACAGAAATCCAAGAAACATGACAGATCAAGTTGATATTCTAGTCCAAGGGGATGACATTGTTGATAAAATATTATAGAAAGCCTCAACACTGGATACAGTCAAAGTCCACATAGTAGATGGTGATTTACTGGATAACCTCTAAGATCACAGAATGCTACTAATACTACAGAGCATGACATTCAAGTTACGAAAACATCATCTCTCTATGGTCTCAGTAGAGAGAGCAATGTGAATGATGCAACATCAAAGTTAGTCATTACTGATTCACTCGAGCAATTATTAAATATCTCCATAGAGGATCCAAATGCTCTATTAGTGTGAAGAGTTGGCTCTGATCCAGAATGTGATCAGATTCAACTTACAGTGAAATTGACTAGTTTTTATAACAAAATTGTGGAAAATGTATTTGCTTTGGATGCAATCGGATTATATCTTGTTGTTCCGCATGATATGGGGACTCCGTGTGTTAAACTAACCCCTGAATTATCTAGTAGTGATATTATTAGACCAGATGATCCACAAAATAACATCGAGGTCCCATGGGGTTATAATGTCCCCACTTCAAATAAATATGAAACACTAAGTAACTGATCAGATTAACTGCCCAGTGCTCAAGAAATGGAGATCTCTTATTACAAATCTCAGTCCTCAGTTAACTCCATTTTATCTTGAAATGTGGCTGGACTGTTATCCAAGTTTGGGGACAGAGAATGGGTTGGTTTTGTTAATCAATTTACAAGTGTCTGTTTACAAGAAACATGGCATTTACCTGAAAACAATGTATCATTAAATGTTTATATTATGTTTCAAGTCCCCAGTAGCAAGCTAGTAAATGTAGACAGACCCTCAGGTGGAATAGTAACATGGGTTGATATCAAACAAAGAGGTAAAGTTAATCAAATACTGTGTAATTCAAACACTCGAGCCTTCTTTGTACATTCAGATAAAGTACAGTTTTGTCTGATTACTGTCTATGTTCCTCCATCTAATTCTAAGTACTGTTAAGCAGCAATATGGGATGACCTGGAAGATGCAGACCAAAAAAGCTGGACTATAATAGCTTGTGAAAATGTAGTACTGTGTGGCATTTTTAATGCCAGAATAGGCGATCATGATGGATACTCTAATAGTGATATTCACAATTGGCATTATGAAGAAGCATTTAGGTTTTCCAGACTCTTGATTGATTCACTAATCAATAAGATGTGACACAAACTAATTGAGGTACTTATAATTCATAACTTAACACCAATAAATGGCAGGATAAGGGAGTGGGAGATTTTCAAGAGACAGCAACCCACTATTGTGCTAAAGGTCCATCAGTGAATGATTTTTTTTTCAAATGGAAACATGGACGTATGGGACTCTTGTGAGGTAATTTCAAAGCCAGATAGTGATTATGTTCCTCTAGTTCTGATTTATAAAAACACAAGTAAGTAAGACCCATATCCACAGCTTGAAATAAGACATTCAATAAAAATGAAATGGAAAGATATTTGGTGTACTGAGATCCAGCAATTAATACAGACCACCTTCTCTTCCATACTCCAGTCAGTTCAGAAAGGCACCAAGATATTGAAAGAATTAGATATATGCTTTCAAAAATTAGAGCATTGTTAGCAATCAATGTCTCTAATAATACTCAAATTAAATTTCTCAATACCTGGTTTGTTCAAGATTGCCAAAGAGCTAATAAGGGTTTAAATCAATTAATCAGATACGTTAAAATAAATAAATGTCAAAGCAGTTATAATAATAATAATAATAACTTTATTTATCTGCGCCTTTCTCAAAATCAAGGCGCATTACAATAAAAAGCAGAATAAAACATATTAAAACATATTAAAAACTAAATTGGCAACACACCAATTAATCAACATGCAAGTTATCAGCAAAAGCCTTGCTCCATAAGAAAGACTTTAAACCCCTTTATAAACTACTGAACAAGACAAGAGAGAAATAAAAACTTTTACTAAATAGAAAACAACCAAGTCATTAACTGAAGCAGTGGGATAAGATGTTAAGGGTTATTAATAAAAATTATCATCAAACATACTGGCTCCTGGTAGCCAATGGCATCAACAAAGTCAGATATGAGATTGACTACTATTTTTACATGGATACCTGGGTGGAGCACTGCTTAAAAATATTTTATGATTCAGAACAATCAGCAGATAATTTATGCTTTCCCCTGATATGTCACATTTTAGACCTTTTACACTTACAGATATGTATCTGACTTTAGCCTCTGTGAAAAAGAGAAAAGCCCCAGACACTGATCAGATTCCTGTAGACGTGTTCTTGTTGGCCCCAACACTTAGGTGATTGTTTTAAATGCTTCATTAGCAAGCTTTTAAAATAGCCAAGGGGGGAAGTGCTGATATGAAGCAGGAAATTCCAAGCCTCCACCCACAAAACAAGGTAGTTAGTGAGGTAAAAATCAAGGTACAGAGGTCAGTAAGGAGCAGGACAGGTGTAAATGGAGAAAAAGGCAAAGGCAGTAAGGGCAGGGATGGGGCAATAAAAAGGGTAAGGCCATCATAACATGGAGGGCAATGAGTACCAATGCCCATAGTCTGGATAACAAGCTTCCTGAGCTAGTGGCCCTGATGGAAGAGGGACACCTGGATATTGTAGCAGACACAGAAACATGGTACACAGAGAACCATGACTGGGATGTCAACTTACCAGGGTACACAATCTACACAAGGGACAGGGAGGGTAAAAGAGGAAGAGCAGTAGCTCTCTATGTAAGGGAAGAGATCAAAGCAATGGAACTAAATGATAAATAGGGAGTAGAAGAGGCACTGTGGGTCACCTTGGAGACAGGTAGTGGCACCACAATTTGCACAGGAGTTGTATACACACCCCCATCTCAGTGGGGGAGGATATGGACAAGGAAATGATAGAAGGCATGCTCAGAATGGCAGAAAAAGGGGAGAAATTGTTGATGGGAGACCTGAATATGCCAGATGTTAACTGGAGCACATTTACTGCAGCCACATCCAAGAGTAGGGTCATTCTTGATGCCCTACAGGGACAGGCCTCAGATAACTAGTGCTGGAACCCACTCAGGAGGGATCAGTCTTGGACCTGGTACTTTCCAATGGGGATGGAGGGAGTATCACAGATTTTGAAGTGGGTAGTCATCTAGGAACAAGAGACCACCACACAGTGTGGTTCACAATAAACACAACCATTGAGTCAAGACATACAAAAGCGAAGGTAGTGGACTTTACAAGGGCTGACTTTGGCAAAATGGAGGAGTGCCTAAGGAATGCACTAGCAAATGGGCAGGAAGGAGGGGTGGAAGAACAATAGGGAAAAATCAAAACTGCCATCACAGAGACAACACGCCTTTGTGTGATGCAAATAAAGAAAACAAAATGAAGTAAATAAAATACACTATGGTTCTCAAAAGACATGATAGGGAAGGATAGGGAGAAAAATACAGCATTCAGTAAGTATAAGGAATCACAGAAGGAGCAGGACAGAGAACTGTATCAGTTAAAGCAGAAGGAAGTAGGGAAGGCAGTCAGAATAGCAAAGGCCCAAACTGAGGAAAAGATAGCCAGCTCAGTTAAGAAGGGGTATAAAACCATTTATAGGTACATCAAGGAGTGAAGAAAGACCACAGGAGGGATAGTGAGGCTTAATAAAGGGGAGGGGAAGGGAGGTGGGCAGAGGATGACAGAGATAAAGGCAGAGATACTGAATGAATGTTTTTACACAGTATTCACAAAAGAAGAAGAGGGGGAGGTATCTAAACCAAACGATAGAAGCACTCTGGGCAGGAGGGTCGACACCAGTCCATTCACTGAAGAAAAAGTCCAGAAAGAACTCCTAAAACTCAAGGTGGACAAAGCAATGGGGCCTGACAGGATTCATTCCAGAATTCTAAAAGACCTAAGGGGAGACCTAGTGGCACCACTGACTACCCTTTTTAACAAATCATGGGAGGATAGTGTGTTACCTGAGGACTGGAGGAGGGCGGATGTGGTTCCCCTTCACAAAAGTGGGAGCAAGGCAGAAGCAGGAAACTACAGACCTGTTAGGTTTGACCTCAGTGGTAGGGAAAATGATGAAATCACTTCTTTTTTTTAATTATTTTCTTTTTTTGGCCGGGCTCCCCTAGCCCCACGAATGGACTTGTCTTTCTCCCGGTGACCTGCCCCCTCATACTCAGGGAATCCCCCCCTGAGTGGTGCTGCCATAGGTAGAACTGTTGTAGCCAGAAGGAACAGGCACCAGGAGCAGCTCATATGAGGGGAACTGGCATTTTTTCTATGATTGTTCCCTCCAGAGCTGAGTGCATGCAATGACTCAAGCTGAGGAGGAACCCACATGCTTCTGTGCGTGCTCCACTCAATGCATCTGCACTCGGCTCCCCCCCCAATGCTATCTCATGGTGCCTTGCTCACCAGCCTCTGCCAGGGGGCAACCAGGTGCAGGTGATGCATGTCCCTCCCAGAGATGGAGAGCAGTCCTCCAGATGCTCTATCCTTCCCCTCCACTGCTGACCCCTGGTGGTCCATGCCCGTTCGTGAACATGGGTCACCAGCATGGCACGAGCTGTGGCCTCCAGCACCTCAACCCTCAGCACCACTGGGCAGGATGGAATCACTTCTGAAAGAAAGGATTGTTGAGTACCTAGAGGCCAGTAGAGCACAGGACCCAAGGAAGCATGAATTCACAGTGGGAAGGTCATGTCAGGCAAATGTAACATAATTCTTTGATTGGGTGACCAAAGTAGTAGATCAGGTTGAGGCTGTGGATATGGTCTACCAAGACTTTAGCAAGGCATTTGACACAGTCCCACACAAAAGATTAATAAACAAGTTAGTCAGCCTGGGAGTGGGTCCCAGGGTAGTAGCCTAGGTAACAAATTGACTGGACAACAGGACGCAGAGGATAATAGTAAATGGAGTACACACTGAAGAAAGGGTGGTTACTAGTGGGATTCTGCATGGTTCAGTACTGGGACTGGTCCTCTTTAATGTCTTTATAGGAGACATTGTGGAGAGACTGGAAGGAAACATATGCCTCTTTGTAGACAACACGAAGATCTTCAACAGGGTCGATACACAAGGGGTTGGTGGAAAGGATGAAAAGGGACTTGGCAAGGTTGGAGGAATAGTCAAAAGTATGGCAGCTTGGATTCAATGCAAAGAAGTGCAACGTAATGCACCTGGGAAACAAAAACCCAGGGGAAGAGTACACAATGGTGGGGTACTAACAACAACAAAATGGAAAGGGACCTGGGGTTATCATATCAGATGACCTTAAGGTAGGCAGGCAATGTGAGAAGGCAGTAAGGAGGGCTGGGGGATACTTGGATGCATAGGGAGAGACATCACCAGTAAAAAACAGGAAGTTGTTATCCCTCTGTGCAGACAGTTGGTGAGACCCCATCTGGAGTACTGCATGCAGTTCTGGAGACCCCAACTCCACAAGGACATATACAGGAAGGAGGCAATCCAGAGGAGGGCAACTAAAATGGTGTAGGGTCTGCAACAGAAGTCATACAAAGAGAAACTAAAAGAGCTTAATATGTATATGCTTGAGGCAAGGATGAAGAGGGGGGACATGATAGAAACTTTCAAGTACCTCAAGGGAATCAACAAAGTCCAAGAGGGTAGCAACTTTGAGAAAAAAATATGTGCAAGAACAAGGGGGCACAATTTGAAGATAGATTGGAGACAACTAAGGGGCAATGTGAGGAAATATTTTTTCAAGGAGAGGGTAGTGGATGCATGGAACTGCCTTCCTGAGGAGGTTGTGGGGTCAAAAACAATGAGGGAATTCAAGAATGCATGGGACAGACCTAAGGCAATTATAGTGGGGGGTAGGAGGAAGTAGGCTTTTGGTTAACTAGAATCTGCAACTTATCCAATTGGTAGGGAAATGGACAGACTAGGTGGGCCAAGTGGTCCTTATCTGCCTCAGAGTCTATGTTTCTATGTTTGGCCATCTGTTATTGCTACCATTTTCAATTACTGTATTATAAGATTTATATTTCCAGAGGGATGGAAGGGAGCTATGATCATTTCCATAAACAAAAAAGGGAATAAAAAAAAAATCCATTGATGTTCAGACCTATTTCATTATTAGACACTCAAGGCAAAGTGTTTTCTAAAATAATTCTTGCCAGGCTTTTAGAACAAATACAGAGTTTAGATGACTTCTCAGAATACCAAGCTGGTTTCCTGTCTAGATACTGTACTAGTGATAATTGCTATGTCCATATGCATATATACATAAAATATGTAAAATTACGAAAACAAAAGTTATACGTAGCATATATAGATTTTAGCTCTGCTTTTGATACCATATCCTGGGAATTATTACAGACACTCACTTCATGAGTGAATGGGGTATCAGTCCTGAAATTATTAGCATCATTAGAGAGCTATATTCAGGTATCTGGGCTCAGGTTAGATATGTGAAAACAGGTCAAACATTTGTAAGAATCCCTATAAATAGAGGTGCCAGACAAGTCGGTGTGTTTGCTCCTTCACTGTTCTGTATATATATTAACAATCTTTTTACATCTCTTGAACATTTAATAACTGACTCTCCAAAAATTGACAATAGGGTTTGTGCTGCACTTGCTTATGCTGACGATCTGGCAATTGTTCACTGTCCAGGTCAGGGCTGCAAACCATACTGAATGTTTTAAACTCTTATGCAGTTAAGTACGAACTCATTATAAATGAAAATAAAAGTCAAGTGATGATCTTTGAGACTAATAAAATAAAATATGATGAATAGGTGAGAGTAAATTAAGTGCTGTAAAAACGTTTACATATTGAGGTCTACAGTTCTCGAATGATGGGTAATGGACAAAGCACATAAATAACTTAAAAATTTGGCTAAGTCAAACCCCTAATTCTTTAAATATGGGGGTAACACTATTAAACCCCTTATTCAAGCAATCAAATCAAAATACAATGCTCAAGTACGTTTTCAAGCTTAAGTCTGGGATTATGATGCTTCAGACACATTATAAGTTACTGTTAACTATTCAGAGCAAGCTTGAGCTTGAATCAGTCAGTTCCTGCTTCGCTGGTACATGCAGATCTGGGTATTGCCAGACTGAAAGCTCTCATGTATGCCGGAAAAATAAATTATTGGATCAACATATTTACAAAATAAATACTAACTGGCTACCTTATCTTTCTGGCAGGCAAACTTAGCCCGGAGCAGAAAGCAAGCTGTATTCAAAAGGAAAAGCCCAGTGCAAAACAAGCTGAATATAGCAAGCAAAGGAAGCCGTGCAAACAGGGCCAGGATTGCATGGCAAAAATAAGAATAAGACAGTGCTGAATATAGCAACAGTGAAGTGTACACTGCAACTGCAGCTTATTAGACCCTGGAGCAAGCCAGTACTGCAGGTGGAGAACATTGTGTGTGATTGCACAGAGACGGCTCGCATCTACTGCAAACAACAATGTAAGCCACACACTGCAGAACTATGCTATGCTGAAGTATTGTTTGCCCTGGGCTAACCCGATAGCACAGTGCTAAGACAATAGCCTGGTGCAAACTGATTAGCCTGGGGCAAACGCGAGCTATATTTAAAGCTTGCAGGCAAATGAGCCTACTTATGTAATCCATGGGCAAACAGGCACATTTGCATCTCATTATGTGCTGCTTAGCATACATTACCATGCCGTTTGCCCAGTGCTACTGCATGGAGCACACAGCTCCACCTTTTGGTTAGAATAGAAGTATAGGCTGGATGCTGCATGCCAAGGCATGCCCACAGCATCCCCTGTTGGTCAGAATGTAAGTACAGGATGGAAGCAGTAGGAACTGTGTACTGGCAGGCACAGACATTGCATACATACCTCTCAACCCCTTGCCTCCTGAATCAGGGACAAAGCTTAAAAAAATCAGGGACAAAGACCTAAAATCAGGGACACATCTTAAAACGGGGTACTATTTACTCAGAATGCTGATAGAATAAGAGGATTTATGTTAAGATGCATTTTCATAAGAAGAACCAGTCTGTAACTTTCATGTAAGGCATTATTGTGTGATTATAATCACCACTGTTCTGTCACAAAAACACATATTTTATGAGGGACAGAGGAAAAGTTGGAGGCAAAATCAGGAACCTTCCTGAAAATCAGGGTCACTTGAGAGGTATGGTTGCATACAACGCACCCATGCATATGTGTGCCTGATACACACCATGACCCTGGTAGTCTAGTGGTAGGCCTCTAGGCCATGTGGTGTTAGATAGTGTCTTGTTACCATTTTTCTTTTGGGATGGGTGTATTTTTTGCCATTTTTCTACAGAATCCTATTTTGCCTCAGAAACGTGTACTAGAAAGTCCACGTGGTGCTTGGTAGTGACTGGTTACTGTTGTATAGTACAGTATTGTTTGTTATATTTTCTACAGGAGAATATGGGGGGGTGGGATGTTAGTTGCTGCAGCGTCCTGTCATTTCTTGCCTTATTTTAAAACCCAAAATGTGTTCTGTATAGGGTCGAGGTTATGCCAAGATAGGAACGGTGGAGCACCGTTTTTGTTTGCAGGGGTTAAGCCGGGTTCATCTTCTGGAGCACCTACTGCTTCTGCACTTTAAGAAAAAAAAAGAGAAAGCAGGAATGTGTTGGCGTGTTTCAGAGCCTGGGAGTGAGGAAAGGAGAGGAGAGGAGGAGGAGCATCGTTAGTGTTGGTGGCTTCTGTAGCTCATACTTCACTGTTGAGTGTGGTGGTTTGTTTGACTTTGCAGTGCCTTGTGAGACCATTTGTTTGATGGTGCCTGCTGGTAATTTGCTGTAGTTGGCATGGGCTGCCATTTGTGGTGCTGTGGTGGAGGCAGTTGGGCCTGAGTGATGGACATGGTAGACAGTCGGCAAGAACGCTGGCAAGGTGGCTGCCACATGGTCAGGCCTTTGTGAAAAATGGCCACAGGGCCCAGCAGAGGGGGAGGGCGCCTGCCCCTTGACTCAAGGTTTATGTTTGTTTGGGTTCCAGGTGGTTGGCCAGTGTGGCAGAAGAGTGTGGCCTCTGGACCATGAGGAGAGGATCCCAGAATGGACATGGTGGCCAGGGCACATGCTACTGGCAGGCCGAGGAGTACCGGCTGGTGGCCATGTTCAGTATGACTCAGCAGGGCAAACAAATGGACAAGATGATGGACCTCATCGAGGTGGCATGACTGTGGGAAGAAGAGGAGGAGGCAGTGAGGAAGAGGAAGGATCTGGAGGGGTGAACAGGTCAGGCCAGTGGGGGAAGAGGCCATGTGAAGCTGCACCTAGTCCTCCACCCATTCCTCTGCCAGAATCTACACCTGCACCAGCGGGACCAGGCCTTAGTGTGGGTAAGGGAAATATGGACTTATCCAAGGGGGAGATCTTGAAAGAGTATTTGGAAGGCTGCTCAGTGATATTGGGGAGAGAGGGCTAGAGAAGATGGAAAAATCACTCCAAGTGATAAAAAAGGGTAGTGGGGAGGATACCAGGGCTGGCGAAGACAAAAAAGGGTGGAAGAAGCTGTATGAGGGGCCACCAGGCTTCACACTGGGCGACCATGTCTCTATTTCCATCAAGGAAAAGATCTGGAAAGGGGAGTTTGTGAACATTTCTGGGCAGGTGGATGAAGACACATCTGGGAAGTATGAGCAAAAGGAGTCAGTGGGAAAATCAGAGATGGCGGTGGAGTTAGCAGTGGTAGGGCTTAAAGAGGAGGAAGTTAAATACAAGGGGAAGAACATAGACATGTGGCAGGTGGGAATCCTGATCTACAGTGTGTTTGTGATTGAGAAGCAGCCGGAGTTGGCAATTCCCCATCTGACATACACGGCCATCATTCATGATGCCTACAAGACAAAACTGGGATATGGGTCGTTATAATATGATGAGGCTTTTCAGAAGTGGATGGCAGCAAAGGGGGACCTCAGGTGGGACTGCACCCATTTGGAGCTGTGGGTACAAACATTGTTGGGCCCTGCAGAGGGGAATGGGGGGAATCCAGCAAAAAGAGTACACCCAACCCAGCAGCCATGACCTGCTGGGGTTACAACAAAGCCTCTTGCATGTGGGCAAACTTTAAATTCATGCATATGTGCTACAGATGCTCGGGGCAGCACCCAGCATCTGGCTGCCAGGCAGGGGCGTATCCAGGTAGCCAGCAGGAAGGGGGGGTCAAGGGCAGAAGCAGTCCGTTCAGGTGGTGGGTGGAGGAGTTGTAATGGGAGGGGGATAGGGACACACCGTAGTGGGGGTTACAACTCCAATTATGGGTGGAACTGAAGGCATGGATGGGGGGCATTGGAGTTTTTCCCTAGCGAGAACTCCCATAATCAAGGAGGTGGTCGAGGCCTGGACACAACTTTACCCAGACACATTTTAGGGCACACTGCTGAATGGGCTTTCAAGGATGGGTTCCCGTTGAGGTTTGGTGGGGCGAATAGGAATGAAAGTGAAGAACTTAGGATCAGTGAGGGGGAAGGTGTACATAGTCAGGAAGAAAATCCAGAAAGAGGTGCAGACAGGGAGGGTAGAGGGTCCCTTTGAGGCACCCCCCCCATGCCGACTTCTGGATATCTCCACTGGGTTTGGTACCAAAGGGGTCTATGATGCCGAGTCAACAACTAACTTATCGACTGGCATCACAGCACCAGGCTCCCTGCCAACTGCAAATTGCAGTCAGTAGGGAGCCGTACACAGCAGGGATTTTTTTTTCTTCTTTGGGGCTCTTCACCCCCCTAAACCCCCCACATGGGGGTCTCTGCCCCCACCCCCCCATACTTATGGACACCTACTCCAGGTCAGAGTTGGTTTGGGGAGGAGGGGTAGAAGACTGGGGAGAGTGTTGGTAGGTTCTGAGCACATCCCCTACAGCAACTTGGCGCTGTTGTCGGCAGCAACATATGTCACTGTAGGGGTTTCACTGCAGGAAGTGTATACCATACCAAAGAAGCAACAGGGTGAGTTTCACCTCATCCACCACCTGTCTTATCCAGAGGGGACCTCAGTGAATGATAGGATCCCCAAGGACATCCGGGTTGTTTTCTACATGTTCTTGGACCAAGCAGTAGTGATGATCAGGGCAGTCAGGGGAGCATGGTTAGCAAAGATGGACACAGAATCCTCCTTTTGATTGTTGCCAGTCAGGCCCTAGTACTGGGACCTACGGGGTTTTCAATTTGAGGGAGAGGTGTATTTCGACAAAGCCATGCCAATGGGTTGTTCCATTGCATGCTGTACATTGGAAGCTTTCAGTTCGTGGGTACAGTGGGTTTTTGGATCGATGGAGAGGCACAGGTGGGTGGCACATTATTTGGATGACTTTCTGCTCATTGGGGGCGAAAAGGCTGAGACAGAGGGGATGTTAGCAGAATTTAAGGGAATGTGTGAGAGGATAAGGATCCCGCTAGTGGAGGGGAAGACCAAAGGCCCGGCATGCAAGTCAGAGTTCCTGGGGATAGAGATGGATATGGTACAAAAATGTTTTTGCCTCCCAGAAGACAAGGTGGCCCACCTTAGGGGTTTATTGGAACATGTAGTAGTAGTAGCAAAAGTTTATTTTTATACAGGCAAGAATGGTTTATTACATCATTGGGTCGCTGACCCTTTTTCAAGATGTACCTGTTTTCTTCAAGGTTTTTAAAAATACATAAAAGTACACTCCCTTCATTTTTACAACATACATTTTACATAATTTCACTATACAACATAGTTATATATTATCCCCATTCAAAAAAATCACATTTTTTATATTATAACATTAATTCCACAGTTTAAGAAACCCACAATGTTTCAAACCCACATTATTTATAATTTATATTCCCCTCCGAAAGTCTCCTTTCACCCATTACACATACATCTTGTGTGTGGGACTATTCTACAAGGAAGTGGATGGCAGAAGAACGGCAGTGAAGATTGAGGGATAGCTGTCCACATAATCTGGAGGTTTGGCTCCCTGGTCCAGAAGGGGGGGGCTGGTTTTCCTGCCTCCGGAGGGTGGTGGGGCTTGCTTTGCTCCCTGGGTGAGGCAGGGGCGCTATCGGAGGGTGGTTCTGCCTGCCTCATCATAGCGAGGGTCGGGTGAGCCGGAGCCTGTGATTAGTATCTGTGGAGGTGGAGTAGTTGTTGGTGCTATCTGCTATATGCTCATCTGCTGCTTCCAGGATCTCGGCTACTGGGAATTTTGGAGACTGTGACAGAACTTAGAGCGGTGTGGAGTTAGATTTGGTGAAGTATTCCTGAATCATTTTTTGCTGTAACTGTTGTGTTTTAATTACTAGGAGGCTATGGGAGACCAACATGAAATTTAACTATAACTGAGTTCATTTTGAAATATCGGTCTCGTGAGAGGAGTCTGATTAATGTTGGAGCCATACAGTGTGGTGAGAGCACAGAAGTGTGACTATACAACAAAAGACTTTGAACCCTGTTTTTTGAGTTAAATGAGGGTACTGATGGATGAGTTTTAAAGTAAAGGGCCGTTTTTTGTGGTTTTAGGTGGTATGCTTCTCTCCCCGCAGTGGTGAGAGTACTGTGGGTGGGGTAGAAATATAATATGTTTTGATAATTTGACAGCACTAGAATTGGTTAATAGATTTTGTATTATATTATGATTATTTAGTGTTTTATTTTTAGTTTTATTTGAAATTCTGTTTTATATAAGTTTATTTAATGTTGTTTTATGTAAGTTGAGTAGTGTTGATTATTGTTAATTGTGGTGTGAACTATGTGCTGGAATGAGAATAAGGCGGCCGGGTATTATTCCCCCTCTACGTTCAGGGACCTCCGTCCTTTCTGCTGTCCCCCTTTGTCACCGGAAGTCTACAGAAAATGTAGGGCTCTGGAGATTGTGAGAGGGAGATGGAGGGTTGGTGCTGGGCTCAGAGGGGGAATGGAAAGGAGTGGGCGGATTGGGATAGTGGGGTCAAGAAGACGCCCTGAGGTGAAATGGGCACAGGAGAGGGGTCCTCCCTGTCTTGTGCCCATACCCAAGGGTTCTGATTTGGATCAGCTGGTGGGGCGGTCATTATCGGAGGTTTATCCTACTCGGGCGGTGTTATGCAACGCCAGGTCTAATAAAAAAGACGGCTGTTATAGCCCATCTTGTCGGGTCATCTGACCTGGCATGCATCACCGAGACTTGGCTGGATGAAAACGCTGGGCCAGTTTTAGCTGCAGCAATTCCAGCTGGGTACTCGGTGATACACCGCCCGAGGCAGGATCATAGGGGCAGGGTGTTGCCATATGTTTTAAGTCAGAACTGGGTCTGGTGGAGGTACCAGCGGGAGTCACCAGATCCTTTGAGTGTATTGTGGGTGAGGGTGTGGGGTGCAGGATACTTCTTGTATACCGTCCACCAGGTGGCGAGAATGTCTTCCTGCAGGAAGTCACAGACTTCATTGTCGACCTAACATTGAGGTCCCCCAGATGGTTGGTTCTGGGGGATTTCAATGCTTGGGTCGACGATGAACTCTCTCGATTTGGTCAAGACTCTCCAGTTGATGATATCACTGGGCTTCACACAGGTGTTCCTCCTCGACTCATGTTGGTGGACACTCATTGGACCTGGTGTTCCTTCTGGGGATGGGGATATCCGACTTGGTGGTGGAACGGTCGGATGGTCTGACCATCACTCCATTAGGTTCAGTTTTGAGGCCATCCTGTTAGGTCTGCCCCATGGAGATGGTCCGATACACGCCCTTTGAGGGTGTATCCCAGATGACCTGATGGCAGTGTTGGACCTATCAAGCCTACCGATAGATTGCTTAGATCCAGGTGACCTGGTACATGTATAATGAGGCAGTAACAGGGCCCTGGATTCTATTACACCAGTTAGTGTTAAGTCCTCTTACTCCTCGTCCCAGGTCTCCCTGGTTTGATGAGACCATAAGGGAGTTGAGGAGGGTTGGGCCGAAGGCTGGAGGCGTTGGCGAAGGTCAGGTCTTGATGATGACAGGCTTAGTTTGATGGACCATTATTCGGCCTATCAATCCGCAATCTCGTAAGAAGGCAGAGTTCTGTCCAGAGAGATAAGCGGCTGCACAGAATAGACCAGCTCAGCTCTTTTCGGACTGTGGACAGACTGTGCAATCCAGTCTGTCTTCAGCCCAGAAGAGCTTTATCTCAAGAATGGTGTGAGGAGCTTGCTCTCTTCTTTGCAGATAAGGTTGTCAAAATCAGATGGATATTAGCTCTTTCCTCCCCAATGGGAGGCGGCGGTGGTCGGCAGGAGATGTCGAACACCCAGTTTAGGACGGTCTGACTTCAGCCTTCCCACAATCGATGATGTTGTGATGATCATTGAACACTGCGACCGACTAGCTGTGATTTGGACCCTGGCCCTACCGCCTTTTAGTGGGTTGTGTGGATAAGATCGGCCTAGTCCTAGCTTTGATCATCTGGAAGTCTTTGGAGAGGGATTTTCCAGATCCTTAAAGAGGCTATAGTTAAGCCTCTATTAAAGAAATCCTCCTTAGATCCAGATTGTCTAGCAAATTACAGGCCAGTCTCTAACATCCCTTTGTGGGTAAAGTTATTGAGAAAGTGGTTGCAGTGCAGTTGGAGGATCATCTGACCAACAACAATATCTACGATTCTCTCCAGTCTGGATTTAGGAAAAGGCATAGTAGCGAGACAGCGCTCGTACGGGTACTAAATGACCTCCTAATAGCGAGAGATCGTAGGACCCGATCCATCTTGGTACTACTTGATCTCTCTGCAGCATTTGACACCGTTGACCATGGTGTGCTGTTGGAGCGTCTGCGGTCAGTCTGTGGACTGTCTGGTACGGTCCTCAGATGGTTTCAATCTTACCTCAAGGGTAGGACTCAGAGAGTGTTGTCGAATTTTTTCTCAGCATCATTCTCCCTACCCTGCGGGGTACCACAGGGTTCTATTTTAGCACCTCTGTTGTTTTCGGTGTATATGCTACTGTTAGGGCGATTATTAGACGATACGGTTTGGGTTTTCACTGCTACGCAGATGATACCCAGCTGTATATGTCTTTGTGCCCGGCCAGGACCCTGCCTTGTCGGTATTTAATAACTGCCTTGAAGAAATCCAAGACTGGATGAATGGGAGTTGGCTGAGGTTAAACCGGAGAAAACTGAGGTGTTGGTTGTGGACAAAGGTGCTGTGGGCAGGTCTGCGGAGGATCACCCTCAGGCTTATGACTGGAGGTGTTCAACTGATGACCTCAGATCAGGTGCGGAATCTCGGCGTAATAATTGGCGACCGCCTGACCCTTAAATCTCAGGTGTCAGCGGTCGTCAAAACTCCTTTTCATCTGAGGAATATTGCCAGGGTGAAGCACCTGGTTCCTCCAGAGGACCTTCAACATTGATCCACGCCTTCGTTACCTCCCGTCTTGACTACTGTAATTCCTTATACTAGGGCTATCGGAGGTTAAACCCGCCGTCTGCAGCTAGTGCAGAATCACGGCAGCCAGGTTGTTGACTGGATCTTCTAGATCCAGCCATATAATGCCTGTGTTCCGGACTGCACTGGCTGCCAGTGTTTTACAATCACCTTCAAGGCCGGGTTTACTGACCTATAAAGCCCTACATGATCTGGGACCTACCTCACCTGAAAGAGCTCCTTTGCTCACAATCCCTCCCGCTCCCTCCGCTCCACTGTGAGGGGGTTGCTGAATTCCCAAGGGTTGGATTTGAAAACATCTGGTGCTAGATCGTTTAGTTTTATGGTACCTACCCTGTGGGAATTCTCTACTCGCTAGGTGCGATTGCCCACCGTCCTTAGTTTTAAGGGAGCTTTGAAAACCCACCTTTTTAGTATAGCTTTTAAGGACTTATATTAGTTTTTAAATTTTATTGTATTTATTGTTTTGTGAATTTGTACAGGCGCTTTGATTTTAAGAAAAGCGCCTTTTAAAAATAAAGATGAATTGAATTGAATTGAATCTTATTTCTAATCCATTATCAATTGATCTAATAAAAAGTTTAGATTTTTGAATCTGCTTCGTTTCATGTAGGCAGGAGAAGGTGGGTGCCACTGGTAATAGTGCAACAGCTGCTGTGGCATCTTAATTTCACTTGCAAGGCCATAAGCCCAGACAAAGCATTTACCCAGAGGTTGGAGTAGGCCACGGGGAAGGTGAAGCTGCCACATCATTGGATGTATATCACGAAAGGGGTGAGGGAGGATTTGCAGGGTTGGGCAGATATTTTGGAGAATTACAATGAGGTCACATTTTGGCCGGAGGAATGGGCCTATAATATGAATATGGAGTTATACACCGCTGCCTCTGGGGCCCTGGGGTTAGTGGCATATTTAAGAGGGGATTGGATTTCGGAGTCCTGACTGAGTGCCTAGGGTGAGGCGGGTTTGCTGAAAGACATTACTTTCTTGGAGATAGTCCCCAATTTTTGCGATAAGAGTCTGGGGGGGACAGGATGCGGGGAAAGTGCATCCTGTTTTGCAGTGACAACAAAGGGTGATGGAGGTGATCAATAGGCAAGGGGGACTTATGCATAGAGTGGGCAGGGTTATGCAACAATTGGTATCACTGGGTCTGCAGCTGAAAATGTCCTTTAAGGCTTGGCATATTGAAGGTGTCCAGAACAATATTGCTGACAGTTCTTCCTGCTTGCAATTGAAAAGGTTCTGAGACTTGGCTCTGTGCGTAGCAGTACACAGGACCAAGGTTCCAGACCAGTTGAGGAGATTGGCTTGAGAAAGCCTGATGGTTATACAGGAATTCCTGGTTGGCCAACATGCTATAGGCATATGAAAGGGTGTGGGGGGCCTTCCAGGGTCCAGAAGGGGTTTGAGGTAGGTATACCAGCCACAGAGGAATAGGAAAAACAATACATGGTCAAAATATGGGGAGGAGGGATGGCCCATCCCACCACCATGGGTGTACAGCTGACAGGGATTGGATGGACTTGTTGCGATAGGGCATGGCCTGACCCAACTAAGGTTAGGACCATGAGACGTATGCTCTTGGGTTGGCAGAAAGGCCAAGGGGTGAGGATGGCCAGAAGGTGGCCCATCATGGTACAGCTTTTGTTGTGGCTTACAGGAGCTATGCAGGAAGTGTGTACATCAGCCAAGGAGGCCTGCTTGTTTTTTGTCCATCTTTGTGCTTATGGTGAGAGGGACGTTCCAGATAAGTGAGGTGGTGGCACAAAGAAAACTTGATCTGCAGGGGGATTACAGGAGAGTGATGTCGGTTTTGGCCAAGGCACCATGTTGTTATGGCTGCTCATATCAAAAAACGATCAGCTCAACAAGGAAGAAGTAGTGGTGCTGCGGCAGCAGGCAGCCATGAAGGTTTGTGCAGTTCGGGAGTTGGAGGACTACAGGAGAACCCGGGGGGAGGGGCAAAACCTGGTTCTGGCATGGTGATGGGAGCCTGGTAATGGGATTCCAGGGGACAGAGTCCTAAAAATGGCTTTAAAGTTTGTAGGAGAGGACCCGGATCTCTTTGCCTCATCTATTCAGGATAGGAGCAGCATTGGAGTCCATGGAAAGGGGCAGGTCAGAGGAAAAGGTGAAGAAGGTGAGGCAGGGAGGTCCAGCTGCTATAAAAAGTATGTCAGATAATGATGCTAATGGATATTTGTTTTTCCTTTTACCCAGCAGGAGGAATGCAGAGACACATTTGAATTGTGGGGCATGCCTTTATTTATTGGGCTGAAAAGGTTGCAGCAAACAGGCGTGGTGGGAAGCAACTGAGAATGAATCTGGAGCACAGAAAAGCGAGTTGGTAGGGAATCCATGGCATGAGATGGGACCAACTGATGCTGCTGTTAGAAGAGCTGAGGGTTCAATGGAGCAGGCCAGACATGCTAATAATACATGTGAGGGGGAGTGATTTGGGGGAAACTCTGTGAGGGGCACTGTTACAGAAAACAGCAGTGGATTAAGAGGGGATAAAAGGGTGGTGGCCGGGGGGGTGGTGATTAGCTGGTCCAAGATCACCTCCAGGAGGGTGTGGTGACACGCCCGAGAGGTCAGAGCTGTTGCGAAGGGGAGGAAGCAGCTCAATAGAAAGGTAGCCAGGCTGGTTATTGAAATGGAGGGGTGCATATACAGCACAGGGACATTTCCTTTGATTCTTCTGAAGTTTACAGGTCAGATGGGGTCCATCTCTTGGATTTAGGCATGTGTTTTTTCCTAAGGCCTTTGGTAGACCTGGTGGGTGGGTGGGAGAGGAGGGGATCAAGGTGCTGGCCTGCAAGGGGGGAGCCCCATCTTCCAACACTTGGCTGGAGATGGGTCAGTGGATGGGCAGAGGGGGGGAGCTAGAGAGGAAATAAAGAGTGGCAGATAGAAGGGGAAGGGGCAGGGTAACACAGGCTGGAGTCAAAAGGTACTCAGGCATGGACATAAAGGGGAGAGGGACAAAGGGGATAGTGCTAGGGGTCGGATCTTAGTGTCTGAACCTAGGAAGGAGAAGGTCCTGGTAAGTTGGTATCTGGTACTGGTGATGGTGTGAGGGGTTGGATCTGACATCTGCACCCCAAAGACAGGGATCAAAAGAAGAGGGCCAAGGCAGGAAATCAAGGAGATGTAAAAGAATGGACTGGATTATGAATGTGTGCTTTGGACTGGAACACTGAAATGTGTAATTTATAAATTGAGATGTAAATATTAATGGTGTTCAATAAAACTGTTGCCAACGAGCATCCAAGATAGAAGCTGTGAGAAGTCTTCATTTCCAGAAGGGATCACATGATAAACAGGGTTGCCAATAAAAGGCAACCTGAACTGCCAGGTGGCCCAGATGGAAATGGCCTGGTGGCTAGGGGAGGGAGGGAAGGGAGAGGGGAAAAGGAGATGCATCTGGGGGGTTGGGGGTGGGGCCTGGTGACATCATAACTTATGTCACACAGGTAGTGTCATTTGATGCAGGTACAGGGCCAGGGTAGTGACTGGTCAGGGAAAGGGGTCAAGTGGAGTCCTGATTGGGGTCCTGAAGGGTATATAAGGTGAGGCAGCCCTCAGATCTCCATCTCCCTCTTCTGCTGAGAATTTGATCCCACTCAGCCACCCAAGGAGAAATAGGGCAGACAAGGGAGGTGGTTATGGGGTGGGGTGTGGGGCCGAAGAAGGGTAGCAGGTTTGGTTGTAAGATTGGAAGTGGCAATGGCAGCAAGAAAGGTGCTGCAGAAAGGCAGTCATAGGGGCTGAAAGAGCCTGGTTGGGCAGCAAGTCACTCATGTTTTCAGAGAGATAAAGATGGGGAGGATGGATGGGCAGAGGGGTGAGCAAGAGAGGAAATTAGGGGGGCAGATAGAAAAGGGAGAGGGCAGGGCAACACGAAATGGGGTCAAAAGGCACCCAGGCATGGACGCAAAGGGGGGAAGGACAAAGGGGATAGTTCTAGGGGTCAGATCTTAGTGTGTGGACCTAGGAGGGAGGAGGTCTTGGTAAGTTAGTACCAGGTACTGGTAATGGTGTTGGGGGGGGGTCGGATCTGGCATCCTCACCCCGAAGACAAGGATCGGAAGAAGAGGGCCAAGGTGGAAGATCAAGGAGATGTAAAAGAATGGACTGGATTATGAATGTGTGCTTTGGACTGGAACATTGAAATGTGGAATTTATAAATTGAGATGTAAATATTAATGGTGTTCAATAAAACTGTTGCCAACAAGCATCCAAGTTAGAAATGTGTGGAGTCTTCATTTCCAGAAAGGATCAAATGACAATGTTACATTTTGAAATGGTCTCTGACTGACCAATAAACTATAGAACTTGAAACTTGAGTAATAAAACACAAAATCACTAACCACAAGAGGGATTCCAACTCCTCCGGGGCAGCACACTTCAACTTAATGAGACACACACCTGCCTTAGTTAAATTCTGGGCCATTGAAAAACTTCATGAAACAACACAAGGAGGCAACTGGGACTATGTCCTCATGAAAAGAGCAATATATTGTATCCATGGGTTAGACATGCTAGACCCTTCTAAAGGAATGAACAAGGAAACAAATGGGGCACTGTATCTGTATTAATCTATAGCCCCATGAGGGGAGAGAAGGGTATGGGACCATATCACCTCATGGAACTCTCCCAGTTGGACAATCAGCATGCATCCTCCAGGGAGATCTCCATGTGGCAACCTATTGCCATTTCACTTCAGTCCGGGATACTTTGTACGTCACACCCCTTGATCTGGATATGGTTTGTCTCCCAACATTAGATTCTTCAGAGTAACTGGTTAGGTTCAGCTCCTGTGCATTCTACAGTAGACCTGTACTTCTCCCTTTCCACCATCCCCCTTACTAAAAGCAAACCTACACAAAAAAGTTGTTTGCATAAATACCATGCCATGACATTTCCCAACCAGCAAAAGTTAATATGTAGTGGGATGCAATGTTAGACATCATTTAAACACTGCAGATTAACAAATAATTTATATACCATGTCAGTAACTGAACCTCTTTGCTAGTTGCTCCATGACACTCTATCATGTCCCTGTCCTCTAAACACCTTTCAACCTTTCAGAATTAAAATAAATAGCACTGGCATTCAAAATCCAGAGAAAATTGTCAGAATGTGTAACACATTCTTATTTAAGAAAATAATATGTCAAAGAATAGTGTGCACCATATGCTCAGTGTTACGGAATATTTCTAACAAGTTAGTTCATTATTTTGATAGTTTTAATGTCCAAAAGTAGTTCAAACATTATGAGAAAAATCATTCAACATTCACAGAACAAGGTTAAACTGGAAGTGTAAACATTTTAGCCCTATGAGAAATTCCCGACCAAGATGTTGAATACATAACTGCACATGAAATACCACGTGGAGCATATCATGCATTGCTCTAGCTTGACAGGGTACAAAACCCCACAAGACACATATGTTGCATGTGGTTTTGTACCCTGTCATGCATGGGTGGGGAGGAGTGATGCAGAGGTCAAGACTTCCGTTCAGGAGGTGGTCTGCCAAGCTGCTGCCATGGATCTGTGGGATGAGCTGCGGCAGTGCAGGGGGTCGCTGTGTGTCTGTGGACCAATGCTTGAATCCTGTTCCCAGACTTTTGATGAACTGCATTGTCCATTTTCTTTTTTTTCCCTCCCCCACAATGTTTCTCCCTGTCCCCATGTTGAATCCCCAGAGCTGATTAGATTAATGGGGGTGGGGGTGGGGTTTGGGGCAGAGCCCTCTGCAGAAAAGAAAGATAGCACATGTTGTATTGCCAAATGTGTTTCAGCAGTTAATCAAGCTGCAGCAATATATCTGCTGACTTTACCAGCATGGTATATTGCTGTGCTCTTATGTCATACAGTAGTAGCCACAGACATCGCCAGCTATTTCCAGATATTTCACAATATTTCTAAACAGTTTCTCTCTGCTGCCACTACTATGGTAATGCAGAAAGCAGGAGATTTCTCTAGAGATATCACAGAAATTTTGGGAAATAGCTAGCAATGTCTGTGGCTACTACTGTATGACATAATGACCCCATGCTGAGAAATTCATGGCAGTTATGAGGTATGATCTTCTATTCTAATTGTATTAGCACAAAAACTAACTCAGATTGTTACACAGAGCATCTATACTGACATTTGATCTTAAAGGTAATTCAGTGGCCATTAGCGAATGACTCTTTTGCAAATGACATTGATTGTCAGCATAAACAGAAGATGTCTCAAACCAGCCAGCTCAGCCACTCTATACTGGAATTGAAGTCTAAGGTAAAGAACAAAAATTAGTAAACAAAGTTTAAATCAGTCACCAATAAAGATCTAAATCTGCTGTAAATTCACTGTGTAGTTTTTTGTTGATACTAAGTGAGCAATAAGTGTATATTAAGCAAGTTCAAAAAGCAGTCCTTATATGTAATAGTGCTATGATATGAAAACCCTTAACTTTTTGCCCAGATGCCAAACCTGTAGGGGCTTAGTTCAGGATCTGAAATCTAAGCTTGGCAATAAAGCTGTAATCGGTCACCAAAGAAATTCTAACTCTTCTGTAAATTCTTTGTGCAGCACTAGGCTGAAACTCATCAGCAATAACCATATATATTGAACACATTTGAAATGTAGTTTTTATAATGAATACTCTTACAATACAGAAGAACTTAACTTTTCACTCAGATGATTGCAGTCATTATTAAATCAAGAAGCAAATGGTATGCAAAACCAGAAGCATTAGGAAACCTTCACATAGAACTAAGTATAAAATGATTTATAATCTTTAACAAACCAATATTTTCATATGGATCAGGTAAGCCAAGCTAACACCCATAATCAAGAGTGTTGTAAAACAGAAATACTGAACACCTACTAAAATATTTAAGAGCATAAGATAAAACAGCATGTTACAATAAGACAATGTTATGACTTTCAGGATGAAGGCTGGAGTCCGGATTGGAAACCGTAAGAAAATCATTTACAGATAACACAGTACAATTGTAAAATGCTGTCAGCAGTAAAATAAGTTGTTCTTAATCTAAAGAAAATAGTTTGAACGGTAGTACAGACAGCTACTAAAGATTAATATATTTAGTATACCCTGTGACATTAGTTTCCTAACAGAACAACAAATTTAATTTGTGTTGAATTTAAATACAAATGTAAGGCTATGCCTGGAGTTCAGTGGCCAAGCAGCCAGCCACTCCGACTTCCTGAGCTATATAATCAGTTCCTCTAAACCTCAATGTGAATCATTTTTTTGTTGCAGTTGAAGGCTCTGCTGGTTTGTTTCCCTGAGCTGGTTGGGCCTCCTATTGGCCCCAACTTGTCTCTGTGGGCTTCTGTGTTTGTTTTCCTGCTTTGGTTTGTATTTTGCCTTCGGTTCTGTATGCTTCCTTCCTTTTTTTGGGGGGAGGGCTTTTCTAGGCTCCTAGCATATTGCTATTCAGAGCTCATACTGCTAGCTTTCAGTTACTCATAACTCTCAAGTTACTTGTATTGCAACTGCAAACCTAACCTGTGTGTTTCAGCTCAACTATAGCTGGTCCATGTGGCATATTTATTACTTTCACCTGACTCAGATTTACTTGAACCTAGCTATACAGCTTACTCATGCTTGTTCTATTACCTCATTGCTGCAATCTCATTGCACTGCCTGTTGACAATGCTTAAGAGCATTATGCCTCCTTTATTTGCAGTTACAACTCAGTGAACTCATTTGTTTACTACTGCTGTGTAGGCCTACTTGTTTCCTGCTGCTGCATTGTTTACTCCCATTCCTTTGTACCTTGTTTACTCTGAGATTAGCTGAAGCTCCTGCTGAGGCTATTAAATTAGCTTTTATATCTGCATTTGGTTGTCAGCCTTTCATCGCTTCCTTGTTTGTCCTAAGGTGGGGACTGGGAGGTGTTTGGGGGGTTGTGGCCCATGTGGTTAATTAATTCTGTTCTAAATCCTGTCTTCGCTGCTGAAAATCCTCAGAGTTTGTCACCTTGATTTGGCTATTCATGTCTGGCTGGCTTGCCCCTATTTCAGTGCTGCTTACTTGCTATACAGTTGTTATGCAGGTCCACCTATTACTACTACTGCTGCTTACTGACCTATCAGGTCCACACTTGTTTACGTAATCGTTGATCCTTGCTTACGCAAACCATTGCTTCATGCCTGCTGCCATCCCCTTGGCCTTGGCCTGGGATTCTACTGAACTCAATATGCATTTGACCTTGCAAGATCTCAGCACTCAATGCTCATTACAATCTCAGTGCGCCGTGCTCATTAAGCTCACCTGCTTTCAGTTCTTAATCAATTCTGGGGCATGCCAGCCATTCTTTTCTGGCACAGGGTTCCTGCAGCAGATGGTCTCACTCTGTATTTAGTCTGCATCATTGAGCTTGTCCAACTTGGGGTAGGATCCTTCTCACCTGGCCCATAGCTGGGAATGTCCTCACCTCAGGCTTGGCTTTAGCTGCCTGCTATGTGACAGCAACTTCTGGTATAGAATTTAAGACTAGCAGTGAAGGGTGGTTATGATGACCTCCTTTGGCTCTAGTGTTCCACTATAACGGTTGGCCATTGACTTTAGTGGTTTCCCTAGCAAGGCACCTTCACCACATTATCCCCATGACTGCTTCTGGTTCACGTGGTTTGATTTAGGACAGGTAGGCCAGGTGAGTGCCTCAGCAGTTGTTGCTCTCCTCCTGCGCCTTGGATGCACGTATTGTTGCAGAGTTTTCTCGCAACCTTCCACGGCATTCTCTCTAGAGGGTTTGTGTGAGAGCCTTCCTCCAAATTGGAATATTTTCCACATCCCTTTAATTGCGTTTTCCAAATTGCAGCTGCAGAGCCATCACTAAATAAATTTTCTCAAGCCTGGAGGGAAGGCGACCTAGGCCTTGGATCCACAGAGATTTCCTCTTCATAGGTTTTTTTTTCTCTCCTCCATTGACTCAGGTCATACCACTTATTTAGCATAGTTGTTTTCCCTAGTTTCTTAAGGTAGGTTCCATTGTTGGATGGAGGTGGAGGATGTCCTGCCGTTCCCTCTCTCCTTAGGGGATCCCCTTCTCTCAAAGCAAGCCATCAGTATCATGCTACGCAAACCTGGGCTGTTACTATGACAACTGAGCATATCATTGCATTATCAAACTGCCTATGGTTCTCTACTACTACTACCTTACAGTTACTGCTTCTTTGTCACTGTTACTGCTTGCATTATGCTTTGTGTTGCCTCCTTTTTGGGGATGATACTACATTTTGGGGGGGATTCCTAAGGTACCTTTAGCCATGGGAACTGTTCTGTAGCACCTCTAGGGGTGGAACCTTCTCCCAGAGTTCCTTGCCATCGTACCCCTACAGGGTGGTAATTCCTCTGGAATAGAGAGTGTGAATGACCAAAACCAAACTAACACAGTTGCACAAGCATAATACTATACTGACTGCATATGTCAGTGAAATGTAAGGCTATGCATGGAGTTCAGTGGCCAAGCAGTCAGCCACTCCCACTTCATGAGCTATATAAGCAGTTCCTCTAAGCCTCACTATGAAGCATTTTTTTCTTTGCCCCACCATCCTCCCCTCCTCCTCATCCAGCAGAAGAACTCTCTCCTTAGGGGGATTCCTAAGGTACCTTTAGCCACGGGAACCATTCCGTGGCACCTCTAGAGGTGGAACCCTCTCCGAGAGTTCCTTACTGTTGTACCCCTACAAGGTGGTAATTCCTCTGGAATAGAGAGTGCGAATGGCCAAAACCAACCACAGTTGCATGAGCATAACACTATACTGGCTATGTAGTTCAGTGAAGCAGCATTATTTAATGCTTGTTTTTCACAGGCTGTGGACTGGCGCTCTACACTAAGAGCTGCTTAGGACACAGCTTCTAGGATGGTGTTGATTCACATGATACAAAAGTGAGGGTACTGGACTTCAGGAGGGCTGACTTTGGCAAGATGGAAGAGTGCCTTAAAAAAGCACTAGCAGACAGGCTAGAAGGAGGGGTGGAACAACAATGGGGAAACATCAAACCTGCCATCACAGAGGCAACAAGCCTTTGTGTGAAGCAATTAAACAAATCAAAATGAAAGAAAAATCCACTATGGTTCTCAAAAGAAGTGGTGGGGAAGGTCAGGGAGAAAAATATAGCATTCAGGAAGCATAAGGAAACACAGAAGGAGCAGGACAGAGAGCTGTACCAGTTAAGGCAGATGGAAGCAGGGAGGGAAGTCAGAATAGCAAAGGCCCAATCTGAGGAAAATATAGCAAACTCAGTTAAGAAGGGGGATAAAATCTTTTCTAGATACATCCGGGAGCATAGAATGACAAAGGGAGGGATTGTGAGGCTAAATAGAATGGATGGTGGGTGGGCAGAGAGGGACATTGAAAAAGCAAGGATAGTGGAAGAATATTTCTCCTCAGTATCCACAAAAGAAGAGGAAGGAGAGGTGCCTAATCCAAGTAACAGAAGCACTCTGGATAGGGGGTTCGATCCCAGTCCTTTCACAGAAAAAAATGGTTCTGAAAGAACTCCTAAAACTGAAGTTGGACAAAGCGATGGGGCCTGATGGAATTCACCCCAGAATTTTAAAAGAATTAAGGAGACAACTAGTGAAACCACTGACTATCCTTTTTAACAAATCATGGGAGGATGGTGTGGTACCTGAGGAATGGAGGAAGGTGGAAGTGATTCCCCTTCACAAAAGTGGGACCAAGACAGAGGCAATAAACTACAGACCTGTCCCTATGTCATAGCCAGGTACTGAACATATGGAAGATGGCCCGTAATACACTGGTCTTTAAAAAAGGAGATCACGAAGATCTCTCCAATTACTGGCCTATTGCCATTCTCTCTGTGCTAAGCAAGATTATGGAAAAACTAGTAGCTACCCAAATGACTGACTTTCTACACAAAAATAACCTCCTCTTGAAAACCCAGCATGGCTTCTGTAAAGGACACAGCACATCCACTACCCTGCTTAAATTTACCTCTGATGCTATCTCCGCCATGGACTCTGGACTCCTGACAGGGGCACTTTTTATCAATCTAATGAAGGCATTTGACCTTGTGAATCTCACAATACTCCCAGCTACTGTACACGTGAGGCTATGGGCTTCTCTCCTCCAACCATTGCCTGTTTCAATAGCTAGCTTTTAGATAGGATCAGGTGGTAAAATATAACTCTGCACTTTCAGAGCCAGTCACCATTAACATTGGCATCCCCCAGGGCACTATACTGGGGCCCCTCCTCTTTTCAGTATTCATCAATAGTATCACTATGGGTACCTCTTCCTGCACCGCCCTCCTCTATGCTGATGATATTGTCTTGTACAACAGCTCCCCATCTGTAGCTGCCATAAACAGACAACTCTCTTCTGATTTCTTTGCAATTCAAACCTGGTTAACCAGACATAAACTTATCCTAAATGTAAGCAAAACCCAGGCAATGCTCTTTGGCATGCCTGCAAAACTTAGATCCTGTCAAGATAAATTTACTGTAACTGGCTCTGATGGCCCTCCCATTGAGAACATATCCTCATTTAAATACTTGTGTGTTGTCCTTTACTAGTCCCTTTACTTCAATCTCCACATCCAAAACATGTGCAAATCTGCTAACTCTAAACTTGGGAAAGCCTATAAGACCAGTTATGAACTTACCCCCTCTGCTAGATTGGCCTTAGTCTGAGGCATTCTTCTCCCAAACCTGACCTATGTCATTCCCACCTATGCAACTGCACGTAAGTCTACACTCTGCAAGTGGGACACCACCTACAATAATATCGGTAGGTACGCCTCCTCATCCCCTAGGCTTAAACATCACTGCCAGCTATATGCCTATCTCAACTGGCCCTCTTTCTTGGCTGTCCAGCTTCTCACCTTTGGATTCTTGGTAGATAATATAATGAGGATACAGACCCTACCAGCTCTTGCTGCCATTTTGCTTCCTCAACCCACTCCCTATGGCCTCCGTTCTGTGGAATAGGCTCTTCTCCTTGTCCCCAGATGTAAAACCACTAAAAGAACCAGTGCCTTCTATCACTATGCTCCACAGTTCTGGAACTTCCTTCCTCTGGATGTCCGCCTATCTCCTTCACATGCTATTTTCAATAAGACTTATTGCCACCTACTGTCTTTATTTGACCACTGCTCTTGCTTTGACCCCACTTCACTTACATACTATTCAACTATCTTTCACATACTCTCTTCCTCTTTATAACCTCTCTTGGTTTCCTTATTTCACACTTACCTTCCTTGTGATCCCTGTACCTGAGTCTTAAAGGAAAACTACACCCAAAACTTGAAAAAATATATGTTGTACAGAGTGTTTTAATTTGTATGTGACGTTCTAGTGTTTCTTTCCCTCTGACTGGTATTAGGAGTTTTTCCCAAATTAGCTTTTATTTTTATTTTTATTTTATTAAATTCTCGGATTACAAATACCTTTGAGCAGAAACTGCTCGTTTACAAAGGTTCCACGTCAAAGGATGAGGGTCAACATACATACAGAGGTAGTAAAAGAATGCACAATAAACAACCAAAACAACTAAAAGAAAAAATAAAGATACTCAGTTATAACATACTTTGAGATAATATTAATGTAACGAGAGCTTAGAGGTAGGCAGCTGGCTGTGGTAACAATAAGAGATAGAGGGCACCATAGGCAGTTAGTATTGCAGGCGTGTGACCAGGAGAGGAAGTTGGCAGGCTAATGGGCCACTGTCCAATGGTGGTGGAAAATGTCTTGTACCAGTGGAGATGTGAATCAGGAAAGGAGTCACAAGGACGGCCCAGTGCCAGAGGGAATGAGAATGGGAAAGGGCGGGCTGTGAGACATAAGTGAGCTGGGAGGTGTTTAGAGAGATCTCTGTTCAGAGAAGCAGTCACATTGAGTGGTAGAGGTGAGGTAAAGTTTGAGATTCCTTTTGAAGGGTCCAAGTGTAGTAGAGGAAAGTGCTTCTTTATTGAGGGAACTGAACCATTGAGCGGCTCTATAGATAAAGGACCGCTGACCCATGGAGGTACGACATCTGGGAACCTGAAAGGTTAGAGATTGGGCACCACATGTTTGTTGAGTGCCACTGTAGGTAGTAAGGAGTGAGCTAACACCAGGTGGCATGATACCAAGGAGAATCTTTTTGTTAAGTAAGCAGGTCTGGTATTGTATTCTGCTGCATAGGTGTAGCCAGCTGGCCTGTGCATACAGGTCACAGGTGTGAGTTTGTCGGGCTGCACCCATCAGTAGTCTACAGGCTTTGTTGAGAGCAACTGAGATCCTGCAGAGGGCACTTGTTGAGGCAGAGCCATAGATGGCAAGGCCGCAGTCAATGACAGAGGTGACAGAGCCATAGATGGCTAGTTTAAGGGCATCCACAGGCATACAGTGCTTGTGTTTTTGTAGTAGTCCAATCCGTATATTGGCGGTCTTGGCAACAGTGTCAATATGCCGAGTGTAGGAGAGGGTACTATCCAGGGTAATACCAAGCTACTTGAACTCCTTGACATGTTCGAGTGGGTTCCCAGCGTGGTTCTTGATGGTGAGGGACAGAGAGTTGTGCCTGCTCTGTTGGTTACAGAAGGACATGGCTTTAGTCTTGCTGTGGTTCAGGACAAGTTTATGAGAATTGAACCAGTCTTCGATGCGCTTGAAGTCGTGCTGCAGCTGGGATTCAAGGACTGTAACGTCATGGTGGCTGGAAAACAGGACTGCATCATCTGCGTATAGTAATATGTTTTGGTGGCAGGCACTGGGGAGATTGTTGATGAAGAGGGAGAAGAGTAGAGGGCCCAGAATAGACCCCTTGGGGACTCCGGAGTGGACCAGTTTCTCATCCGAAGAGATCCCTTCAATCCTTACATGTTGCATCCAATTATCAAGGTAGCTGATGAACCATGGAAGGGCATCTCTGGAGATCCCAATGGAGGACAGTTGCTTGAGCAGTAGGGAGTGGTTAACTGTGTCGAATGCCTTGGTAAGGTCTATAAATACTGCCCCTCCACAATTCCCTTTGTCACTCGTGGCATGGATGAAGGTTGTAAATTCCAGTAATGCAGTGGTGGTGCTGTGCCCTTTTCTGAAGCCATGCTGCTCTGGGCACTGTACATTGTACTTATTCAGGAATTCAACTAGTTGGTCCGATACTTTTCGCTCCAGCGCTTTGGATAGTGGGTGGAGGAGTGAGATAGGTCTGTAATTGGTGTGCAGTGTCCTATCTCCGCTTTTGTGAACCGGTGTGACAGTGGCTTTCTTCCAGAGAGAGGGGAAATGGCCCAATCTAAGCGAGAGATTAAAGATCTTTGTAAGTGGTTCTAAGATTTCATCGAAGACTTGTGCCAGCAGTTTCAGGTCAAGGGAGTCACCACTGTACCCTTGTTTGCTGATGGCCTTTTGAATGTATTTTCTAGCTACTTGTGGTGGGACCTCCTTAAAAAACTTTGGGGTTATGTACGTTCTAGTTGAGGGGTAACTTGGGAGGAGCTGGAGGGAGGTCGTCGAAAAATTTAGTGGAAGGACACTGTCCAGGTTTGTAAATGCATTATTAAAAGTGCTGGTGATGGTACCTAGGTCAGTGTAGGAGTGCCATGAAGGTTGAGCATAGTGGGTGGTGCTTTAGGATCCTTGCCTGTGAGTTCTTTCATGTTGTTCCAGAATTTGTTTCCCTGGCCCCAAGAGTTGGTCAGAGCCTCTTTGTAATGGCTGCATTTAGCATTCCTTATTTTTCGAGTGCAATCATTCTGGCTGCTTTGTATAATTGTATGTTTACTTGCGTCGGAGTTGTACGAGCACAATGCCAGAAGTGGTCTCTGTGCTTGAGAAGATTTAAAAGGTCGGTAGTAATCCAGGGGTTGGTCTGTCCTTTGACCTTCATCTTTTTCACTGGTGCATAGATGTCACAGGCTTCATTGAAATGCTTGATAAATAGGTCCAGAGCTTTGTTGGTGTCATTGAGGGAGTCAAGCACTGCCCAGTTCAGCCTGGTTAGATGGGATTTTAACAGCTGGAGGTGCCCTTGTTTGATAACCCTGGCATAGATAAGCTTGGGAGGGGGCTTGTGGTATTTGTTTAACCAGGTGCAGATGACAGGTGAGTGGTCACTTATTGTATCCAGGAGTACAGAAACATTGGAGATGCGTTCAGGGTGGTTAGATAGAATCCAGTCTAGAAGCATAAGAGAGCCTGTCCTATAGTTACACCTAGTGGGGGCATTGACCAGTTGAGTGAGGTGATGCACCGTGGCTGCATCCTTATAGGTAGCGGCCTCAGCGGAGATCCAGTTAATGTTAAAATCACCCATGATTATGGTTTCAGAATTATGTTGCTGGACCCTTAGATATTTCATGATGCTATAGAAGCCAGCAACTTGCTAGCTTTATGCTAGTTTTACGACCCCTGGGGATATTCATACCTGATACTGTAATTGTATTTCTTGTTCTCACAGTGCATCTTGTCTCACATGACTGTGATGTAAGAGAGACCCAACATTCAGCACACACATGCCAAACAAACTAAATATCTTGGAAGCTTTACAAGCTGCACAAAAATTACCAGCAGCAAAGTTTTTCAGGACAGTAAAACCTTTAGGATGAGCGTGGTCACCAAGCTGAATTCTACAGATTTGAAAATATAGCCATCTCTATTGTTGTAAACTGATTGTAATGCAATGCCTTCTGCTGGATTTATGGGCTCTGCTACATCACCATTACATGAAACAAGGTGCATTGTAGAAGAAAGAAATGCAATAAACCTATTTGACATGGAGATCTCCAGGGGTCGTAAAACTACCCTAAAGCTAGCAGGCTAATTTAAGAAAAACTCCTAATACCAGTCAGAGGGAAGGAAACACTAGAACTTCACATACAAATTAAAACACTCTGCACAGCATATATTTTTTCAAGTTTTGGGTGTAGTTTTCCTTTAACCTGTATTTTGATAACCATGAATTGCTCAAGATTATTTGCTTCTCAACTGCATTTGTTTAATAACCTTGAATTGTCTAAATTATTTGCAGCTTTGTCAATATAAAAATAATGTTTTGTGATGTTTGGTGTTCTCCCTGTTTTACTGTACACTACCTGTTTACAGCTATTCCTATTATAATCCTCATTATAGCTCACTTGATATTCCTTGCTGTGACCTGTATCCTGGCCATTACTATATGTTGCTTGGCTCTTTCATTAACTGTGATATGTTTCTCTCCTTGTATTCTCATGCTGACTGTTTTGTATTTACTGTTCATGTAACCTCCCGGGTCGCGCTTCAAAATAATTATTTTCTGGCTAGTGCTCCCACCCGGTTAACAAAAACTAACTAAATAAGTAAAAATATAGCAAATAACAATGGAGATACTGAACAACCCTGATGGGTTCTTCGATAAAGCGAAAAAGTATCTGAGACCTTGCCATTAATCTTCATGTGTGCTCGAGGACCATCATATAAGTGCTCCATTAATAATCAACACTGAGATGGAAAACTGAATCTATTCAAAGTAGCCATAAAAAAAGACCATGTCACTTGGTCAAAAGCCTTCTCAGCGTCAAGACTCAACAAAAGAAAAGGAAGATTCAACCGAGTGGCATGGTGCAATATGTGAAGCATACATTTTAGATTATCCTGGGTCTGTTGAGAAATTGTACAGTTTGATCTCTGTCTATTAATAAGTTAAGAAGGCCAAAAACAGACTTGGAGTAAGCACAAGGACGTGGTGCTACAATACCCAATTTGAATATCCAAAACACAAAAAATAGAGCACACACACCTCTTATGACAAGGGCACCAGTCTAAATATAAATTAAACTTTTATTAACATATGCCAAAGAACCTGACGTGTTTCGGATGAAAATTACATCCTTTCTCAAGAAAGGATGTAATTTTCATCCCATCAAAATTCTTTGTATATTAAAAGTTTAATTATTTAGACTGGTGCCCTTGTCATAAGAGGTGTGTGTCCTCTACTTTTTGTATTTTGGAAGGTAAGAAGGCCCTCCAGACTTTTGGCAAGTATACTAGAAAACAATTTATAATCTATGGTAAGGACAGAAACAGGATGATAGGAGGAACAATGAGAAACATCTTTACCCGATTTAGGAATGGAAGAAATAGTAGCCAACTTCCAGGTCAGGGGAATAGGTTTATCACTATGAACTTCTCTACAAGTCTCCAATCAATCAATCAATCAAACTTTATTTAACCAGGCAGTTACATCATTGAGCAAGCTCATTTGCAAGATGGTCCTGGGCACAGAGGACAAATTCATTTACAGTATTCAGTATCATTTCATAACACAGCAGACACTGAAACAGACTATTTTTTAAATATGAGATCATTAGGTAACTGGAGCAAGACTTAGATAACGAGGGCTATATACACATACAGGCAATTCACCAAATATGGGTTAGGAGACAGTGGAGGACAAAGAGAGGGGAGGAAGGCAAAGACATAGTAGAGGACAAAGAGAGGAGAGAAGGGCAAAGACACATGAGGGGAGCAGGGGGGCAGCCCTGCTAGGGTACAAGCCCCCAGGGGGGTTGCCATGGGGTAGGAGGGAGGGAGCTAGGAAGGGGGGTAGTCACACTAAAAAGGAATGCCAGCTGACAGGGGGAATAAGAAGACCAAGGAGGTCCAGGAGCTAGAGGAATATTCAGTCCATATGTCAGTGATTACCTGAAGCAATTGCACAGTCTTCAGGCATCAATAAAACAGCTGCCTGAATATGTAGGGACTAGGTGGGAGGGGAAAGTTTAAGTGCTTTTTGCATGTTGTTCCAAAGTGATGGTAGGAAGGAGCTGATGGCGGTTGTACCATGATGTGTCATCATCCGTGGTAGGTTGAGGAGGACAAAGGAGGAGTTCCATAGGCTGTAGGCACCTTTAGACCATTTGAACAGGCTGCAGATATAGGGTGGGAGTTTGTTAGAAATAGCAATGAAGAGCCACATGAAGGCATTCATTTGCCTCCTCATGAAGAGGGATGACCAGTCAATTGCCTAGTACAACCGGCAGTGGTGAGTCCACAGGGGCATGTCAAGTATGAATCTCAAAGTGCGATGGTAGAGTGTGTCAAGTTTCTGGAGGGCATACTGGGAGCAGTGACTGTAGAGAAAGTCAGCGTAGTCAAGTAAGGGAAGAAAGGTTGTTTGAGCCAGCCTCTTCCTAGCTTCGAGAGTGAGTAGGTGTCTTATGCAGTAAAATATGCCAATGCACGGTCTTAGCTTTTTCGTTAATTCACTTAGGTATACAATGAACCTGAGTTTGTTATCCAACCAGAATAACGGAGGCAGCAGAAGAGTCTGAAAATGTTTATAAAATTCTCCAGTATACCTATCTGGCCCAGGGCTTTTGCAGGTTTTAATTGTTTAATAGCTCTTCTCAGTTCTTCGCCAGTATTTGGGGACGTCAGCTGAGAGACTTGCAAGTGAGATAGTTTAGGTTAACACAAATTTTCCAAATAGGTTGTAACATCACATGGTGGGTTCAGAAGAATATAAAGATCGATAATAAGATTGACAGGCCTGCAGTATTTCTTGAGGATGCCTAACCAACTTGCTGGAAGAAGGATCCCAAATTTGGCTAGCCATAAATAAACTAGTCCTCTGGCATAGCCTGTAGGCCAGAACACAAGCTGTGTGGGACCCACCCTCATATAATCTCTGTTTTAGAAACTGAAGTGCAAGCTCAATTTTAATATCTTAAATTTCTTGAATCTTTTGTTTAGTGTCCTGGAGCAATGGCGTGAGTGACTGATTCCCTGCCGCATGTTGAGTTAAAGATCCTGCAGCTGATTCTGAAGGAATTCTAAATGCTCCATCTGGGATTTTTTATATGGGAAGCAAATGTTATAATTTCCCCCTAAGAACAACCTTTAAATTGTCCCACAATATGCCCCAAGAGGTATTGGTTTAATAATTGTCTGCAATAATCTGAGCAATTTTTTTCTTTACTAATCTCCATAAAACAAGAAATATTTAACAAATAATGTTTTGGGCACCACAAGCTACTCTTTGTTTGACCACCCCAACCAAGATATAATAACACAGGAGCACGATCGGGGAGGAATATAGGGAGAAGTTGACAGTCCTCAATGAGATGTTAAAATTCTTTAGGAATGTGGCAGAGGTCTATTCTAGAATATAGATCATTAGGGACAGAATAGAGTGTGAGTAACCCCTGTCATGAGGGTGTATCGCCCTCAATGCATCCACCTAGCCCATCCCTTTAAAGACTGACTGAACCATTCTCTTCACTACGGTTCTTTGAGGTTGGTTAGGATTTGTGGTATCCAGCCTATCAAAAACTAAATTGAAGTCTCCCCCCACTATTAGAGTGCCCTGCTGGAAATCTATGATTTCCCCAAATATGGAATGAACCAGCTCTGAGGTGGCCCCTGGAGGTAAATAAATGCTAGCTAAAGTGATAGCCTGATCAGAAAACATCCCCTTTAAGATGGCAAGACATCCGCTAGAGTCTGAATATGTGTCTTGGATATATATTGGGGTAGACTGTGGCACCAGTGTAACAGTGCCCCTTCTCTTACCCTTCTTATAGGAGAAGGACACTACATGAGTATCCCCAAATTTCTGTAATTTCATGTGTTCTTCTTTACTGAGATATGTATCCTGGAAAAATACAAAAGTAGGGAACAATCTTTTTTATATATGACAGGACCATAGAGCACTTAACTAGGTTATTCAACCCATTGACATTATGAGAATAAACCTTAACTGGTCGAGTAATTGACACCATAACTGATACAGAAAAACATCAGCTCATGTAGTACCATGTTGATAACACAGCCAAAAAAACATATTCATGCAGCCTCTGCAGCCAGTCAACAATGAAAATTCTCCTAATTAATGTACACAGTGTAACCAGGACCTGTACAAGATTAGAAAAACCAGAACAGAACAACTGTATAAACATACCAGTTAAACAGTGCAAATAGTATAGAAAGGCAAGAATGAAAAATGTAATCCAATGAAATATAAGTGAGCTTCCAAGGCTTGGAGCCATGTCAAACACAAAGCTCCTAAGTAGTGCTTGACAGTGGAAAAGCACCACTGGGGAGAAAGAAGTAGTAAACCAACTACCCTGGCCCCGAAGGAGCCAAATAGATATGGCTAAAAATGGAAACACCTAAGGTGACAAGGGCTCCGATAGTGCTACCATAAATATATAAACTCAAACAATATACAGGTTAACTTTAATCAAAGGGGTATAACAATGACAATACCTGATATCTCCCCAAAGAATATCATGTTAGCAAAGAATGATCAACAGCCCCCAAACACCACAGCTGCCCTACATTGTCCTCAGGGCTGTGAAACCAAACTTAGAAAACTCAAAAAGCAGGTAAATAAGTGGCAAACAACCTCTTGTAAGAAATGTATACAAAACAGTGTGGGTAAAAAGCTAACACCTTCAAATAAGCAGCTATCCCCCCAGTCATCATAACCCATGTGTTAAAAAGGGTTGGTACTACTGACTTCCCCTGGTGGAAAAAACCAAAACAAGACACATAAATGCAAAGCACTAAAAATGTCTATTAAATAAATGAGAACCTCTTCCTTATGTCAATAAGGAAAAATGAAAAACAAAATCAGTTCCCTGATCCAAACCCTAATAGGCCAGTGAGCTAAGAAAATCCCATAATGAGCAAATCAAATATAGGGATATAAATGGCCCATGCTCCTATGTGTGAAATTAAATATATCCAGCCCAGGAGGATAGGTGTAGAAAACAAATATAAGAACAAAAATAAAAAAGGAGGCAAGTTCTTAATCAATAATACAAGCCAAATGGCATGTTTACAAAATCAGTGCAGCTGTTCCAGAAGGTTCTGGGAGAGAAAGCCCCTATGCCCAGCAGTTATGATATGACAAAACCAGAGTAAAAGGAGTACATTTTCAAAACCAAAACACCAAAAGCATAAACAAACCATCAAGACCGAGGACCAACTCAGAATAATAAGAAAAGGAAATTGAAAAATATACAACTAAAAGTAAGGGGGAGAAAATAACCTTTGCAGAGTAAAACACAGAACCCAAAATGTAAAGAAACTAAACAAGAGAACCAATAAAAAACTATCCAAGCTAAACAAGAAAAAAATAGTAATAAACCAAAAAAAACATAAACGCCAAATCAAAACATCAAATAGAAGAAAGAAAGAAAAAAAAAAAACAAAAAAGAAGTTGTACAGAGAGAGAGAGGAGGAGGAACAATACAATAATTCACCAATCCTGAACTCCATAATGTCCAACTGAGAGGGGTTTCATGGCAGACCAAGGCCAGGTACCACCAGCAGGATGTCTAACAGGAACCAATGGATCCCCCAACTGGGGAAACATTTATTTTTTTAAATACTGAAATCTATAATTCTGATGGCCATCAAGTTGAATCCTCTTGCCAGTAAGCCTGCAGCATAGACTGAATTTCTTGTAAAGAGGCTTCTGTCCATTGTTTTGTACTGGAGGAAGAAGCCCAGGATCACTTGTCCTTTTGAAGAGCTGTCTTATCCCTCACTTCTGCAGAATCCATTGCCTCCTCTAATGGAAGCAGGGCATGTAGCTACTGAAATGTAGCCTCAGAGTCATCAAATACCCTGGAGTCATTCAAGAAATGGTTCCTTAGGTGAGCCAGATAGGGAGCAGCAAACTTTATTTTGTGTGCCCTCAGTGTTCTCTGGATCATTGCATATGCCATCTGTTTCTTTTGCAGTGCCAGGGAATAATCATTATCTATATCAATGTGGGAACTTTTATGCAAGAGCGGCCCACTGCTCCAAGCCTGAGATACAATCTCCTGTTTTGCAGTAAAATTATAGAAGTGCACCAAGATGGAGTGGGGGCATTGATCAGAAGAAATGGATTTCTGAATAAGGGATCGATGGGCTTGCTCAATCTGGAGGGGGACCAGGTCCTTAACATCCAGGATCAAAGATAACAGTGACTGTCTGAAGGAGACCATGTCTCTGTTTCCCTTATCCCCTCCTGACACACAATACTCCCATAGATTTTTCCTCCTGGAGTGGTTTTCAGCATCTGTGCACCACTCTGTGAGGTACTGACAATCGAAGAGAACACAGCCCAGGACTCATTCTATTTGGTCCAGGTGACAGTCCACTTCAGTAGTGTTTTTAGTTAGATTAGCCACTTTCTCCTCAAGGGAATAAATGGATGATTTGAACTTGGCATAGGTGGTCTGAGTTTCCATTCAGAAATCCTTAAGCTCTAGAAGGATTTCCAAGATAGTGGGATCCAAAGTTGCAGGTGCTGAATCTTTAGCCTCTGCCATGATTCCCACCTGCTGCTGCTGCTCCGATTGAGTGGAGGTAAGTTTTGTCTGTGTGAAAACTTCTCCAGTCAGATTCTTTAGCTTTTTCAATTTACCCACATATATTAAAATGCCTCCAGTACAATGACACCTGAAAAAACACAAAACAAAAAGCAAACTGTTTAGGCAAATTGAGCGGCATTATCCCGAGCCTGTAATTGAAGATGCCAGCTCGGTTGAAGTCCAAACCAGGAAGGAAAGAAGCTGCCTTTTTTTCTTGGATTTTGTCAGTCACTTCCCTGGAATACCAAAGTGGTCTTCTCCTTTTCATTTTACTCACATCTTTTTAGGCACTGATTTAATGCATCATTTATAGCCATCTTGATCCTTTCCAGTGTTGTTCTACCCCTCCCCTGTGTACTGCGCCTTGAAAGTTCTGTTTAAGATGTTCCTTCATCCTATTAAAATATGCCCTCTTAAAGTCCATGACTTTAGTTTTGGAGTGTTTTGTTCCCCTACTTGCATTCACCTGGAACCACACCATGTGGTGATCACTAGTTCTGAGATGACTACTGACTGTTATTTCCAAGATTGTTTCACTATTTGTGAGGAGCAGGTCATGGACTGCTTCCCCTCTAGTTGGTTCCTTGACTAGCTGCCTTAATCCTGTTCCCCCTAGAGCATCGAAAAAGCTTTTGCTCTTCAATGAGTTTGCTGAGTAGGAACTCCAATTAATGTCCGGCAAGTTTAAGTCTCCCATCAGTATTACTTCACCCTTGTCTGCCGTCTTGTGCATGGATTCTAGGAGTTCTTTGTCACCTTTCAGCTCCTATGCCAGGGGTCTGTAGATCACACTGACTGTGGTCACTGTGCTGGTCCCACCTCGAGTTTGACCCCAAGTGCTTCAGACTCCTTCTGAGTATTTTGGATCATTGTGGCACTGATGCCCTCCCTCCCTCACATACAATGCCACTCCTGTTCCCTAAAACCAGGGATTTTTGTTTACCAGTCATGGTTTTCATTGTACCAGGTTTCAGTGATTGCAACCTAGTCTAGTTCTGCCTCTACAATGATTGCTGAGAGATCTGCTACCTTGTTTGTTAGGCTCCAAATAATAGTGAACATAGTCTTTCATACTTTTTCCCCCTGGTTTTTATTGCCTGGCCCTCTGTTTGATCCAGAATTTTCTTTCTCAGTTCTCCCAACCCGTGTCTCATTTGTCCTTGGTTTAGTTTTGATTGTCCTAAAGGACCTTATTTGTTGCCTTGGGGTAGCAATAACAGCACCCAGTGTTGCTGTTTCCATCTCACCATAATCTAGTTTCAATGCCCAACAAAAACATCCAGCTTTTGTCCTAGTGCACTTACACCTTCTTTTGTTAGATGCAGCCAGTCATGCCTAAACAGACTCCTTTCTCAAAAGTGTTTTTCAGACACCGATATAAACATGTCCCTTCTCAAGGTACTATCCTTTAAGCCATGTGTTTAGTTCCTTGATCTCTGTCTCCTTGAGGTGGGTATTGTAGTAGACCTGTCCATGGATGTAATCATGGGTAATGATTTCAATGATAGAGCCAATATTGTGTGTTTATTGACCCATTGCAAAGCAAGAGAACCAGCTTCTGTGGACACAGAGGGAGCAGTGCTTGAGGAAGCAACCCCTACCTCAGTATCATGGGAAATTGTACAGTGGCTGACAAACATGCTGGGAGCAGCAGTTCTGAGCTGTAGCTTCAGACTGACGAGATCCCAGCAGTGGCTGGCTTTCACACTGCAGAGTGTGTATTAGGAAGGTCTGGGCATGCAGAGCTAGGGAGAAATCAGCAAGCTGACCCATCCAAGAAAAAAATAAGGGAGTTAACCACTAGGGTGCAAGGTGACTGTACAAGTTCTGGGAAAAGGGAGGTCTACTCAGAGAATTGGCTGCTGTACCATGAGTGGTTCCTAAGGGATAAACAAAGCAAGAGGTACACCAATAAATAATGGTCCCATGGGCATATAGGAAGCAGCCACTAGCCTTATGCCATGGCATACCTCTTTCTGGACACCTAGTGATCAGCTGCACAAAATAGTGGCTGCTAACAATTTTTACTTGACCAGTATTTTTAAAGAAGTCATGAGCTACTGATGGACTTGCCTGCAGTGCCAGACAGTGGACAAATTTGAAGACAAGGTGAAGGCAGCTTTGATTCACCTTCATTTTATCAAATAGCCCATTAAGCGAGTTGCCATGGACATTGTGGGGCCACTTGGCACTCCAATTTGAACTAGCAAGTGGTACCTTTTAGCAGTCAAAGATTATGCCACAAGATTCCCAAAGGCAGTGCCCTTCTCCTCCATCAAGGACTGAGAAGGTGGCCGATGAACTGCTATGGATATTTAGCTGTGTGGGTTTTCTTCAGCAGATTCTGTTGGATCAAGGCACCAACTTCATGTCTGATCTGATGGTTAGTCTTTAGTAGAAGTGTGGGGTAAGGTAGCTCCGAGCCTCACCATTCCATCCCAGACTAATGGTTTTGTCAAGCAATTCAGTTGTCTCTTAAGACCATGTTAAAGGCATTCAATGATCAGCATGTTAGAAAGTTGGAAAAGTGCCTACCCCATCTCATATTCACATATAGGGAAGTCCCCCAGGAGTCCACAGGCTTCTCACCCTTTTAGCTCCTATTTGGTCATAGGGTAAAGGGACCCCTTGATTTGGTAAAGGATGGATGAGAGGGTAAGCTTGCTCTCTAAAGTTAATCTGTTGTGGAGTAGGTCCTGAATATCATGTCATGGCTCAAGGAGCTCATGGGGTTTGCCCAGGAGCACCTAGCCACTGCATAACATGCAATCACAGGCTGAGTCTGGGAGAGACCGTTTGCCACAAAAGCAAATCAGCCTCAAGCCTAATTATGGGGAAAACACCCCATGTTTCTGAAAAATTAGAGCTAGAGAAAGGAGCCAGTAGACTGGGGAATGAGTAGCGCTCCTTTGTACCCCTGACCAAAAAAAAATATTTTGATTCCAGGAGAAAACGAAAGACATAATGTCTAAAGGGGAGCAGCTAATTAAAATAACTAGTAATGAGATCAACACACCCCCTAGGAAAGGAATGAAATGGAATCTTCAAACAGAATCTTCTGAATTAGCTGAAGTTGCGAATGAGATAGACACAAGCATTAATGGTTTAAAAATGCTTTTTAATAAAGATAAGCATAACTCAATTAGTTTCTTTGACTTTACTTTTCTGATATTTCTTCTACTGATCATGATGATATTTCTCCTTTCCCTGAGAAAAGAGATTTGTCTTCCATGAAATTAACATGGGAACCATTTATATGAAAAATGTAATCCAGAACCTTTAAGCTTGGACCCTTACTCCCCATTACATGGAGCAGATGGTGCAGTAGCAGCAACTTTATCAAAAGACCTCTTAGAAATTATTTAAAGTCCCTTTACTGATAATATAGTCACCCTGAAAACACTATGGGTTTTGAAAGAGGAAATTCGGGGGATTAGGGCAAATGTCATGAAAAATGAAATCATAACTAAACTTTTGCCAGAAGGTAGCTCAAGTTAAACTATGAAAATGGGTCTATCATCTTAAAAAAATAACAGAGTGAAATCCTGGTGGACAGTGAGAGAGCTAACAAGTGCATTCAAATCAATCTTCCCCTACAGTTTGTTAGAGAGGATGTGATAGACCTTACTGCTACACAAGTTAAGTTCAACATGCATACGAAAACTAGAAAAAAGAACAAAAAAACTTAAATCCCCAAAACTCAGAAGCATAATGGGGGATGCAACTAAAAAAAGAAACTAAACCCAAATAAATTACCAAAAGGAGCATGGGAAAAATAAAACAACTGGGGATTTACTATCAAATGGGGATGGAGAAAGAATCTCAGATTTAGAAGTGGGTAGCCACCTGGGAACAAGCGACCACCAAACAGTGTGGTTCATGATAAACACAGCCATACAATCAAGCCGTACAAAAGCAAGAGTATTGGACTTTAGGAGAGCTGACTTTGGGAAAATGAGAGACTGCCTCATAAAAGCAATAGCAAACAGGCAAGAAAGAGGGGTGGAGGAACAATAGGGAGTAATCAAAACAGCCATCACAGAGGCAACAAGCCTTTGTGTAAAGCAAATCAAAAAAACACAACGAAGGAAAAAAACGCTATGGTTCTCAAAAGAGGTGGCAGGGAAGGCTAAGGAGAAAAGGATAGCATTCAGGAAATATAAGGAAACACAGATGGATCAGGACAGAGAACTTTATCAGTTATAGCAGAAAGAGGCTGGGAAGGCAGTCAGAATAGCAAAGGCCCAAATTGAGGAAAGGATAGCCAACTCTGTTAAGAAGGGGGATAAGACCTTTTCTAGGTACATTAGGGAGCAAAAAAAGACCAAAGGAGGGTTACTGAGGCTTAATAAAAGGGAGGGAATGTGGGTAAAGCGTGACAGTGAAAAAGCAGGGATACTGAACGAATATTTCTGCTCAGTATTCACAAAGGAAGAGGAAGGGGAGGTACCCAAACCAAACAAGAGAACCACTCTGAAGACGGGGGTCTATACTAGTCCATTTACAGAAGAAATGGTTCTGAAAGAACTAATAAAATTGAAGGTAAACCAAGCAATGGGGCCTGATGGGATTCACCCAAGAATTCTAAAGGAACTAAGGGTAGAACTAGTAACACCATTGACTACTCTCTTTAACAAATCATGGGAGGATGGGGTGGTACCTGAGGACTGGAGAAAGGTGGATGTGATTCCTCTTCACAAAAGTAGGAGCAGGACAGAGGCAGGAAACTACAGACCAGTTAGTTTGACCTCAGTGCTAGGGAAAATGATGGAATCACTTCTGAAGGAAAGAATTGTTGAGTACCTAGAGGCCAGTTGGGCACAGGACGCAAGGCAGCATGGATTCATGATGGGAAGGTCATGTCAGATGAATCTAATAGATTTCTTTGACTAGGTGAGCAAAGTAGTAGACCAGGGAGGGGCTGTGGACATGGCCTACCTAGATTTTAGCAAGGCATTTGATACAGTCCCACACAAAAGATTAATACACAAGTTAGCCAGCCTGGATAAAAAATTGGCTAGACAACAGGACTCAACAGGTAGTAGTAAATGGAGTCCACAGTGAAGAAAGGAGGGTTACTAGTGGGGTACCGCAGGATTCAGTACTGGGGCCAGTCCTTTTTAATGTCTTTATAAGTGACATTGCAGAGGGACTGGAAGGGAAAGTATGTCTCTTTGCAGATGACACAAAGATCTGCAACAGAGTTGATACACAAGGTGGGGTGGAAAGGATGAAAAGGGACTTGGCAAGATTGGATGAATGGTCAAATGTATGGCAGCTTAGATTCAATGCAAAGAAGTGCAAAGTAATGCACGTGGGAAACAAAAACCCAAGGGAAGAGTACACAGTTGGGGGTGATACAGTATACTGACGACAGTAAAAATGTAAAGGGACCTTGGGGTAATTATATCAGATGACCTAAAGGTGGGCAAGCAATGTGAGAAGGCAGTAAGGAAGGCTGGGGATACCGGGATGCATAGGGAGAGGCATCAATAGTAGAAAACAGGAAGTTGTAATCCTCTGTACAGACAGTTGGTGAGACCCCATCTGGAGTACTGTGTGCAGTTCTGGAGACCCCATCTTCGCAAAGACATGCAGAGTGGGAGGCTGCCCAGAGGAGGGAAATCTAAAATGGTGCAGGGTCTGCACCAGAAGATATACAAAGAAAGACTAAAGGAGCTTAATATGTATTCCCTTGAGGAAAGAAGGGAGAAGTGGACATGATAGAAACTTTCAAGTACCTCAAGGGAATCAACAAAGTCCAAGAGGGTAGCATCTTTCAGTAAAAGAGATGTGCAAGAACAAGGATGCACAATTTGAAGATAGAGGGAGGATGGCTCAAAGGTAATGTGAGGAAGTATTTTTTCACAGAGAGGGTTGTGGATGTATGGAACAGCCTCCCTGAGGAGGTCGTGGAGTCAAGAACAGTGGGGGAATTCAAGAATGCATGGGACAGACATAAGGCAGTCATAGTGGGGGGTAGGAGGAAGTAAGCTGTTGGTTAACTAGGATCTGCAGCTTATCTGTTAGGTAGGAAAATGGGCAGACTAGGTGGGCCAAGCGGTCCTTATCTGCCGTTGCATTCTATGTTTCTATGTTTCTATGATATAGAAAATTTGGATGCAGTAGCTTCAAGGCTATGCTTCTGAGGGGAAGTTCAAGCTGTGGAAGTATCCATATGGTTATTAAACAATGTTTGAATTTCAGAGGAGTTCAGAGAATAAGCACACTTACCACAGGTACAAATACCTATACATGAAATTAATCTGACTGATGTAAAATTACACCTTGAGAATATTTTGACCTGGATGACCATCCATTTTAATTATTTGATTTGGGGTCGAGATAAATCAGTTAGAGGCTTACAACACCACTATATGAACAAAAATATGCAGGGTATGAATTTTAAGCATTGAGCATACCTTGACCTTGTTGACCTCCCACTTTGGATATATTGCAGTGTGATCCACATTAGCAAAGAGGTCACCCATTCTGATTAACTACATTATAGTGATGCTCTTATGGAAAGAGCTTATATGCTAGGCACTGGCTCTGATTACTAATGTGCTGGATGTAAAATTACACTGTGAGCATATTTTGACTTTGACGGCCTCCCATCTTATATATTTGATTTTTGGTCTAAAAAAGACAGTTATGAGCCTGTAGCATGTATATGTGAACAGAATGTGCAGGATATGAATTTTAATCATTGAACATATCTTGACCTTGGTGACCTTCCACTTTGGATATATTGCAGTGTAGTCCAAATTAGTTTAAAAATGTAATCTGTCTGAATTACAGCATTATAGAGATACTCTTATTGCAAGAGCTTTAATTATTGCAGTAGATAATAGTGCTTTAAAATGGATGTTGCTTGGAGGGTGCATCGTGAAAAGAATCAACTTATATGTTTTATTTAGGCTCCTGAAATAATGTTAGACCTCACATGCATTGTCTGATGGATTATGACATTCTGTTTCTGGCAAATTGTGTATCATTACAATTATTACCACTTTTTGGTGTGGGTGGATGATTCACAAGTTTGTGATTGCACCCAGCTGTGGGTGCCTTAAAATATTTTGATTCAATACATGGCTGGCCTCTCTGAGGAAGCGCACAGGCGCGAAACTGGTAGGGGCCACGGAGGAGTGTTTTCACCATTTTGAAAGCGTTGTATGCTTAGTTTACTTTTCAGCAACATGCAGTAAATAAAACATTTTGTTTTTATATACAGTACCTCGGTGGTTGGTGCTCTTTTTCCAGTGGCTACAACAGACAATTTGCAAGACATGGAAGAGAAACTCTGGTATTCTCATCTTAATAGCTACAATTAAACACTAATTGATTATATTGACACAGTTGAATTTCAAAAGTATTAGACCAGGCTAGTAACCTTCCTAGCACCATTGATATACACTAATAAACCACTCAAAATGAAAACACAAGGAATGTTTATTTTAAGATGTAGGATGGCAAAAATTCATTAAATAAATATGTTACACTGACAAAAAATACAAAACTAAAAATATTTAGAGGAAAAAATACAACAAAGTTTTAAAAGAAGAAACAGTAAAATGCCAATCCATATCATGATCAGAGTTAAGTAATACCATAATAAAAAAAGTCCAAAGATTTCCGGTTGTTTTTGGCCAAGGGAATACACTCATATGCAGTTTTGGTGGATGCCTCTATCAATATTCCCTCATTTTGTTCTACACTGCAGAGTGTGATTTTGCCTTGTTAAATTTCCACTATGCTGCTAAAATCACTTTCTCACTTCCCCTACCTGTTTTTCCTTAACTGACTACCCCTTCCATCTTTCCTAACCTTCCCCTGTGCTCTACCCTTCCTTCCTCATCCTCTCCTACTCTCCATCCATGTCTCCCTTTTTTATTTCACTCTAATGTACCTGGCATCCTGGTTGCAGTTTCCTTTCATCTTCTTGGTTTCATCTCAGAACCCTCAGGTCCTTCCTTTCCATCTACCTTACTAACTCTTATTCTTCTTACTCACCCCACCTCCTCTTCACGTAAGTGCCTTATAGGTTCTCTTAAGTTCATGGCCTCATTGATGCTTTTAGTTGCAGGATACATTGAGCTCAAATCATCCATTCATCCAGTTGGGGCCCTGCCCTATCTTCTTCTTACCCCAAAGGTTTGAGAATTGAACATGTCAAATCCACAGACATCTCCCTAAGATTGATCTACAGAAACCATGTATGGTTAACCTTAAACCTGATGTGCTCATGATCATGGAATCTTGGTTCTCTTCTAAGATCCCTGATTCCCTTGTGGCCATTACAGGTGTCACCCTTATTCATCATGACCAAACAAAGAGGGGTGGTGGTGCATCCATCTACTGCACTTCAAAAATTCAGTTTCAGCCTGTGCTCTCCATGTCTATCCTTTCTGTCTATGAGATGTTTCTTCTCAAACTCTGGCTTCCCTTCCATACACCCATATTTATTTTTGGTGTATGCTTCTGTCCTAGTATGTCCCCACCTTCAGTAACTGAGTTATTCAACTTCATCTCCTCTGAGGCCTCCTTTGGTGGGATACTCATACCAGGTGATTTTTGTTTAATTTGACTCTCCCACTTTCTTCATAAATTTTGCTTTAACATGAAGTCCCTCCTTTTCACTCAGCTGATTTCTGTCCCTACGTGATTTAATTTCAAATCACAAACTTGTTATCTCTTGAAATTGGGTCCTCTCCTCCCATCCCCATCAGATTATTGATGCTAACACTCTTCCCTGTGACCTGAGTCACCACCATATGGTCTACCTTGTGCACAAAATTCATTGGCCCAAAGCCCCCCCCCGCCAAATTCATCCAGATCCAGTCTTTCAGTTTGTTGGATTTGTCCAGTCTTCACGCTGACCTGGTAGTCACTGACTGGTCCCTGATTTCCACAGCTGGCATTGTAAATAATGTCATCAGTTTCTTCATCTTTAAATTTATGTCTGTCTGGGATTATTACATCCCCATTAGAAGTACCAGGGTCCAAGGCTCACACCTCCTGTGGATCTCAGCTGAGTTGCTAGCTTGTTACTGTATGTGACCTTACCAGGAGCACCTACAAATCCTCTCGCTCCACTTTTTACCTTACTAATTATCGGTTCCTTCATAATGCTAGTACTAAAGCTACAGTACTAGGCTGGCAAAATCTGAATGCTTCACATCCACACTCAATACCAACCTTAATCACCCCTCTATGTTCTGGATGGTTATTCATGCACTTTACTCCCTTCAACCCAGTCCCCTCTCCCAGTTCTCAAGAACTGTGCTACTCCTATCTCTGATCCTGCTGCTGGCACTTAATCTTACAATTTCTTTTTCACCGCCTGTGGCCGTTCTTTCCCTCTCCTCAGTCTCCTTTCTGTTTCCCTCTTTTTCTCTTCTCTCTGACTTCATCTGTACCTGTCCTACTTGCTTTTTTCTTTTTCAAGCATTAACCCTGCTGATGTTCTTAAGACCATCTTGGCTGTAGATCCTCCCAGTGCAGGAGTCCTGATGTTCTTCACATTAGACTTCTATTTCACTCTGCTCATGTCATTTTCCTTCCCATTACTTATCTCCTCACCCTCTTTTTCCTCCTTAGCCTGTGTCCCTAACTCTTGGAAACTGGCTACTGTCATTTCCCCCTCCTCAAAGGGGTGACCACACTTCCACTAGTAACTTTCATTCTCTCTCTTTCCTTTCCACTCTGTCTATGCTCCTGAAACACCTTATGCTCCCCCAACTGCCCCCTTTTCTTGACTCAACCTCCTTCTTCACTCCTTTCCAGCCTAGCTTTAAAAAGTTGCATTCTACTTCCACCTCTCTTCTCTGGCTCACTGATACTATCCATATTGGCATGGATCAGGGCCTTGTCATCCTGCCATTTTTGTTGACTATGCTAAAACTTTCAACACTGTAGTCCATCCCATTCACCCAATAAGCTTAAGGCAGCTGGACACTCAGATTCCTCAGTTCAATGGTTCCACTCCTACTCTGAGAGAAGATCACAAGCTGTCGATACTGGAGATACTCTTCCTCTCACTCCATATCATCTCAGATAACCCCCAAGGGTCTGTCCTTGGCTCATTTTTTCTTTTTTCCATTTTTCTAAATGACCACCCCAATGCCTGTTCCTCTGTGCCCATTGACTTGTATGCACATGATATGGTTCTCTTTTCCTCTGCCTCCTCTGCCCCTGATCTCACAAACCTGTTCTAGCTGGATTTTAATAACATTCAGATCTCATTCTGAGAAAATCAGTCATCCCTCAATACTAAGAAAACAGTCTCTATGACTTTGGCACCAGGCAGAGGCTTGCTCAAGTCCCCCACTTCAGTCTTTTCATACCCTTGATGGTACAACTACTGAAGATATTGCCTCCTTCAAATATGTCAGGGTATGGCTGGATCACCACATAGATGTTTTTAGTCATGTAGATGCTATCCACAGGAAGCTTTACCTCAAGCTTGGGGCACTATAAATAAATAAGAGAAGCTTTCCACTTCCTTGCTGCAGAGAAATTTGTCACGTCTCACATGGTCCTCTGACACTGAACATTTTCTCATTCCTAGGGTTTGGACCACTCAATGCCAATTATCCTTCATATATAGAGCCCCAAACTGGTTCAGTGGACTGGGCCATCAACTAATTAACCTCCCTCACCTTGCTTAATTTAAGCGACTACTGAAACAGCACATCATGGATGAAAGTGTATGTAAATGCCTCCTATAATGCACTTAGTAGACAATGTCCAAGTTTCTCTATTCCCTTGCAAAGAGGGATTATTCCTTCCCTTTCACAACTTGTGATACCACTACTAATCACTTTCCAGCTTCTACCGATGACAAAGCCACATGGCTGCAACCTTTCCCTCCTGCTGCTCTAGCACTACTCTCTAGCTTTAAAACCTCTATACACCTCCCATTCTCTGTGTCTTTTGACCCGCCCTAGAAACTCTATGGTATCTGTATAGCTATCCCTGTGACAGTTCCCCCATCTGTAAACTCTACTGAAATTGAATTGCTACCTCCGAGTCATTAGACCCTCTTGTAAATACTGCTGTAATTGAAATACGAACATACAAACATAAAAAAGAAGCCAGCAGAGGAAGGCCATTTGGTCTATCAAGTCTGCTTGGATTACAGGGTCCACAGCTTGAGCTAATGTCCCTGCCCTCCCTCCCCACTCCTCCCATCCTCTCTACCCATGATTCTTATCTTCCCCCTATGCCTATCCCAGCCTCTCTTAAAGCTGCTCACTGTCTTTAATGAGATTACCTCTTCTGGCAGTGCATTCCAAGGGTCCACCACCCTTTCTGTGAAGAAGTACTTTCTGACATCCCTCCTAAACCTCGCACCCTCCAGCTTAAGACTGTGCCCCCTCATGATATAGTTGTCACTCAGCTTAAATAGACTTTCCTTATCAACATTATTTATCCCTTTCAAGTACTTGAATGTCCCACTCATGTCCCCTCTCTCCCTCCTGTCTTCCAGGAAGTACATGTTCAGTACCCTCAACCTCTCCTAATATGCATTGCCCTGCTGACCAGCTATCATCTTTGTAGCTCTCCTCTGTATCTTCTCCAGTGGGATAATGTCCTTTTTGAGGTGTGTGCACCAGTACTGAACTCCATACTCTAGATGCTGCCTTACCAGTGACCTCTACAAGGGCAGTATAACCTCCTTTCTCCTACTACTGATCCCCCTAGTTATGCATCCCAGCATCTTGTTTGCCTTTGCTGCTGCTTTTTTGCACTGCGTGGAGTGCTTCAGGTCAGTAGTGATCATCACTCCCAGGTCCTTCTCCTCCTCTGATGTAGCGACTTGGACTCCACCCAGGTAATACTTTGTCCTGGGATTCTTGGCTCCAATATGCATAGTTGTGCATTTTTTGGCATTAAAGCCAAGCTGCCAGATCCTGGACCACCTCCCCAGCTTTTCCAGATCTTCTTGCAGGTCCCGTATCCCTCAGTTGTGTCCACTCTCCCACAGAGCTTGGTGTCATCTGCGAATAGGCACATTTTGCCTTTAATGCCATCCCCAATGTCACTGATGAAGATATTGAAGAACACTGGCCCCAGCACTGTGCCCTGTAGGACCCCTCTGGTTACATCTCTGGTGCCAGATAACTCTCCCACCACCACCACCCTCTGGGTTCTATCCCTCAGCCAATTTTCCACCCATCTGGCCTTCTTCTCCCCAGCTCCAAGATCCACCAACTTCCTGGTCAAACTTTTGTGGGGCACAGAGTCAAGGGCCTTACTGAAATCAAGATAGAGGATGTCTACTGCTTGGCCCCTGTCTACTATTTTAGAGACACAGTCAAAGAAGTCAATCAGATTTGTTTGACACAGTCTCCACCCCATGAACCCATGCTGCCTCTCATCCTGGTGACCATGCTCCTCTAGATATGCCACCAACCTTTTCTTTAGTATGGTCTCCATGAGCTTGCCCACAATGGATGTCAGACTGACTGGTCATAACTAATGCTAATAACTATGTAACATTATTATACCATTCACTGTGTATTGGAATGTACCCCTCTGTCTGTCTGTTACCACCTCCCACACTGATGTGGATCCTTTGTAAATGAGCCCCCTGCGATCCAATGTGTTTTAATCTGAGAATGAATAAATAAAATAAAAATAAATAAATAAATACATAAATCATCACAATGATGATTCTCCCCATTTTGAACTACTGAGACATTGGTTAGAGTGCTGATTCTAAGTCTTCTTTAGCTAGATTGGGCACTCTTTTTGAATACTTATGTCACTATGCCCACGACAAACCCCCTTCATACAGATCATTGTACTTTGTACTTTTCCTTCTCCCTCCCCCTCCTGATGCCAGGTGCCTCACCCACTGTGTTTCCTTTATCTCCAATTATACAAAGGGACCAGAGAAGCCAGGATTCTGATTGGCTGACCGGCACCATTCAGCATTGGTAAATCCTGGCAAAGGTGTCAGTCAGCCTCATCAGCAATCACAACTCAGTGAAATCAGTCCGATCTGCCATCTTTATTCTTCGGTAAACCTCAAAGCTGGAGTGGGAGATTCAAAAAGAGAACTGCATTTCAGCTAGCTGCCCTCTCACTAAACCACCTAAAAGATCTAGTCCTCTCCCACAGAAATGGGCACTCAAACTGCTGAAATTGTCCAAACTAGCCAATAAAACATACCTGATCCCCTTCTTAGAAACTGCTCCTCACGGCACTCCTGTAGCCTCACAGTGAGTGTCCTGCAAGGTAAAGTGAATCGCGATATTTCTCTTGGTTTGATGCCACAAGCCTTTTTGTGTTTGTTAAAGTATAGCCAACTAAAACATATCCACCACAGCAGTTCATCTACAATACATACAGCTATACAGTATGGTACCAGAGCCTAAAGTGAGACCATGGCTTTCTTTGCCTCTTCATTCCTGGCTACAGATAGCTGCTCAGCTCACCAGTGCCAGCCTTTCAATTTGACTGGTTCCCATATCCAATAAAAGGCAGAATAATTTCAAACAAATCATTAAAAAATGTTATGTTTTGGCAGACCACGAAGAAAATAAAAATCACTACATCACCCGAGAGTTCTGGATGTCCATTTTGCTTGATGGCTGGTGTGTGTGTGTGTGTGTCTGTGTGTGTGTGTGTGTGTGGTGACACTGTGGTAGACTTTCCATTTTTCAATACAAGCTGTTTGATGACAGACACAAAAGCGGACACACGGACAAAAAAAAACAAAAAAAACTGCTGCCATTGTCTCTAACTGCCACTCAGTAAAACTGTACCAAAAGTGTTATTTTATTATTTTATTACTAAGCTCCAAGATTGTCACTTACTCTGTGCTACACTCTGATCCCAATCTGACTGCAGTCATTTCCTAGTCACAGTCTCAGGTGCACTCTACTCTCTCTGTCTCGACCATTTCTAAACAAACTATACATCTAGTTGTGTGTCTGTGTGTGTGTGTAGGGGGGGGCTGCCAGGGTGCCCAAACTTGCCTGACTCAGCAGCAGACTGTGTCCCACATTAATGTAAAACTGCCCCTCACAACAGTCACTGTCTCCATAGCAACACAGAACTATTTTTTCTGGAGGAGTAATAAACTTCATTAAAATAATGCAAAATACCAAAAATACTATTTTTCTTCATTTTTGTTTGTCACCAAAAAAAGGGGGGGCATTGTATAATCACAATAAACCACTCCAGGGTGTGGGTTATGCTGGGATTTACCCATGGCTGACCTGGTTTGACCACTCAGCCTACGGCCTCATGGCCAAACCAAGCCAACCGTGGGTAAATCCCAGCATAACCCATAGCATGTCATGATTTATTGCTTAAATATTGGTTTGGATCTCTCTTCTTGAATCCTGCTTCTCTCCTCATTTCTTTCCTTTGTCCTTTTACTCTTTTTCCATTTCTTGCTCTCACTCTTTTGCTGTCCTTCAAATGAAATCTACTGCTGGCCAAGCTGCCTTCTCACTCTGTTTCCCTAAACTTTGGGTCTGTCTTCCCCCTTTCATTTACTGTTCTACTGCTTTCCCTGCTCTTATCTCTCTCTTCTATGATTTCTGCAGTCAGTCCTGCAGTTACTTCTGGCATTGCGTTGAACTCCTATTTATCTGCAAAAAAACACCCAAAACAGACACTTGCATAGCCCTGCTCCCCTGTTATCAGTGATTTCTCCTTGTTTCTTATGTTGCTGTGTTGATTACTGTTTAATGTTCTTTCATCTGTTCTGCAAATTACTATATGGTAATTTAGTGTTTGTCAATGTTTTCAGTAAGTTTTCTTGAAATTGTACATTTCATTATACTTATTTCTGGGGATAGGCGATGCAGTTTGTCGGAAATAAGAACCTATCCGAACATGCTAAAGTGTTCATAAATGAATGGCTTCTGAACACTTTTGACTGTTCAGATCAGTTCAGATGGCTCCTATTGCAGGAGCTGCAGTGCGAGAAGAATTAGAGCAGGAGGAACCCACAGGAGGGACAAGCCTCTGGTCCCTCATTGGATGACCGAGTTTTCCATCCCTCTAAGATGGCTATAGCAACCCACGTGGTCCACCTTAGAGCTCTGCAGAGGAATCAGAATAGAGAAGGAGCAGCAGCTTCTGTAGGCTGATCCATGTACATTCTGTTTCTGTGCTTGTGCTGCTTGCATTTTTTGAACCTTGGGCAAGAGAAGAAATCAACTCAAAAAAAAAATGAAAGAAGAAATTTTATATATATATATATATATATATATATATATATATTTGAATTAGAAAACTTGGGGAAGTTGGGGGTGGGGACTCAGGGACTGGGAGTCAGGGACTCAAGAGGAGACTGAGCCAGCAAGGACTGGGAGAGAAGACTTGGACAAGGGAGCATAAATGATGACATGAGCCAGGGTGGAACATGAAGACTGAGGAGAACTAGAGTGCTCTGTGTGTGAATGCAATCTGCCAGGCAGTTGTCAGTGCATGAATGCCACTTCTTGCATTCTGTCTGTGTGAATCCCCCTATGTCAGAGAGGGTTAGACCAGTCAGGATCCCCCAGCATCTTTGTGGGTATACTAGCAGCAGTACCTGCAGCATCTCCCTTAGCGTAGGTGGTGTGTGAAATAAATTATGTGTGTGAAACAAAATCTGCCAGCCAGTCTTCAGTGCACCAGTGCCACTTCTTGCATATTGCCTGTTTGACCCCGTCCAAGAAGTCACTCATCTGTCATCTTCCTCCCTGTGCTCACTCCGTGGGGTATAAGCTTTGGCTCAGTGGGCAGGGCATTCCGTCACATCACATGGAATACAATTAAAAAAAAAAATCCTTGAATGGGAAAAGTACTGTGTCAGAGAGGGTTAGGCCAGGCAGGATGCACCTGAATCTCTGTGGGTATACTAGCAGCAGTGCATGCAGCATCACCCTTAGAATAGGTGGTATGTGAAATAAATTCTGTGTGTGAAATGAAATCTGCCAGCCAGCCATCAGTGCATCAGTACCACTTCTTGTATACTGTGTGGCCCCCCTTCCCAAGAAGTCAGTCATCTGCCATCTTCCTCCCTGTGCTCACTCAGTTGGGTATAAGATTTGGCTCAATGTGAAGGGCATTCCATCACATCACATAGAATAAATAAAAAAACACAAAAAATCCTTGAAGCGAAAATGTACTGTGTCAAAGAGAGTTAGGCCAGGCAGGGTCCCCCAGAATCTCTCTGGATATACTAGCTGCTGTGCCTGCAGCATCACGCTTAGCATAGGTGATGTGTGAAATAAGTGTGTGTGTGTATGTCTGTGCATGCGTGTGGAATAAAATCTGCCAGATAGTCTTCAGTGCATCACTGCCACTTGTTGAATACTGTGTGACCCCCCCCAAGAAGTCAGTTATCTGTCATCTTTCTCTCTGTGATTGCTCAATGGGGTATAAGCTTTGGCTCAGTGGACAGGGCATTACATCACATCACACAGAAAAAAGGAAAAAAAATCCTTGAAGGGAAAAAGTACGGTGTCAGAGAGGGTTAGACCAGGCAGGGTCTCTGAATCTGTGTGGGTAGCAGCAGCGACTGCAGCATCACCCTTAGAGTAGGTGGTGTGTGAAATAATTTTGTGTGTGTGTGTAATAAAATCTGCCAGATAGTCATCAGTGCACCTGTGTCACAATCTGTCATCTTCCTCTGTTTGCTCGCTCAGTGGAGTATAAGCTTTCACTCAATGAGCAGGACATTCTGTCACATCATGTGGATTAAATAAAAAAAATTCTTGAAGGGAAAAGGTACTGTGACAGAGAGGATTATGCCAGACAGGGTCCCTGAATCTGTGTGGGTAGCAGCAGTGCCTCCAGCATCACCTTTAGCATAGGTGGTGTGTGAAATATAAGTTCAGTATGTGAGTGTGAAATAAAATCTGCCAGCTAGTCATCAATGCATCAGTGCCACTTCTTGCATACTGTCTGTGTGACCCCCCCCCGCAAGAAGTCAGCCACCTGTCACCAGAGATGTTCAGCCATAGGTATTTCAAATTTTAAATGGCAATTGTTTGTGGAAGCTCAGTTCCATCCACTTTCTGGTGCTCTCAGAAGCGTTGCCACTGCTAAGTTCATGTTGCACATCACATCACAATGAATCACGTTCTTCACGGTCATCACAAATCACTCTGCTTCAACTTTTTTTGGTGAAGCCCTGTTTTTGTTTGTTTAATTTTCAGATTCATTAGGAATCAGGACACCCAGTTATCATGTCACGTCACTCACGAGCCTTGGTCCAGTACGATGCTTCTGTTAGTGTTCATGTTCTGCAGGATGCACTACTAGCAGATGTAATCGAATCTTTGTCATCACAAGCTGGCTGTAGTTAATCCACAAAAGGAAAATGAAAAAAGTGAAGAGCACCAGGACTTGTGTGGTGCTTAAACAAATATCAAACAAAAAGAACCATGAATATAAGCACCCACACAGCACAATGAAAGCAGCTATAGGTGGAAATGTAAATCTGAATTTAATATGCAGACCAGCACAATACAGAACAAAGGCTTGAATAAGTACTAACGTTTCACCTGGTGCACTGCCAGGCTTCCTCAGAGTAAAAGACAACATGACAATGCTTTGCTTAAATACACAATCTAATTAGTCATGTGACTTAAGTTCACCAATACATATAAAATCCCTATTAAATAAATAACAATCATCAATTAGTGACCCATTTAAGACTAAAAAACTCACAAAATTGATCCATTAGTCCCATACTATTACAAGGAATCACCCCAAAATTCAAAACATGGTGAACTTGGTGACCTCAAATAAAATGTTACATCAATTGATATATTTGTGTGAAACTATTTCAAACACAATACTAATCACTTGTTTATGTAACCTAACTAAATTGAAATGAGGTAAACAGGCACAATCTTTCTAATAAGCTACAATGGGAGAAAACAAAACACAACCATATTTCACTGATCTTTCTTGGGAACAATACATTCTAATGTATTTTTATTAAGGCTGAAATTTAAACATTTTTTTCCAAAATGTGTGACTGTGTTATATAGAGCTTATAATAACAGATTCCACAAATCACTTATATATTTTTAAAAAAGCTGCAAGCTCTATATTCTCATTAAGGCCCATGTTAGAGCAAGATTCTAAAGTATAAATCCAATAGCTTTCTCTCTGCCCTAACTTTTTATTTAGGTCACCCCCTTTGGGACCCAAAGTGACCAATTCCAAACCCAGAAAATTAAAAGAGTGTTTGCTTGAACCATATTTCGAAATGTGTTTAACAATGGCATATGACATATGTTTTTCCACTGCCCTTACATGTTCACCTATTCTCACTTTCAATTTTCGCGTGATGCGTCTAACATAGTAAACCCGACATTCACAAGTCAACAAATATACTACACCAGTACTGTTACATGTGATGAAATCCTTCCGTTCTATATTGTTCCCTGTGACTGGTGTTTGAAACTTGTGCAACAGTTAATGTATTTACAATACATACATTGACCACATCTGTGTGTGCCATTTGGCCTAGATGTTAAGAACATTTGTTTGTCATTAATATTGGTTATTACTGTGTTGGACGCAACATGATCCCTTACACTTTTACATTTTCAATATATAATTCTTGGTCCACTTTTGGTCACATCCTTTAATTCTGGTTCAAGTTCTAAAATAGGCCAATTCTTAACAATAATTTGTTTGACTTCATGGGCTAGACTGTAGAAGCTGGTAACAAAGGGACACTCAGTTTTAGATTTATCTTTTTGTTGTTTATACACCAAGATTTCATTCCTGTCCAACTGATCTACTTTCCTAATGGCAGATGCAATACTTTTATTGCTGTAACATCTATTTAAAAACCATTGTACTTGCTCATTATGTTTTATTTCATATTCTGCACATTCAGTACAATTTCTTAAGGTTCTTATTAGCTGTCCTTTAGGAATATTAAATCTAGTGTGAAAAGGATGGCAACTATCAAATCTCAATAGAGTATTCCTATCAGTGTTTTTCTGGAACAAGGTGGTGCATACTCCACCTTTGCCATTCTTATAAATTTTCAAGCCCAGGAATGTGACAGTAGTCTGATGAATTTCATATTTGTATGTCAAACTACTGCTAGTGGACTCCATCCACTGAACAACTTGTCTAAACTCATCTGCTGTACCTTTCCAAATAATAAATATATCATCTATAAAACGTCGACACAAATCCACACTATCTAAATATGGATTCATGGCTGCGTCTTACAGATATTCCATTTCCCACTTTCTCACAAATAGATTTGCATAACTGGGGGCCATTGTGGTACCCATTGCCGTACCTTGAACTTGGTGATACAATAATCTATCAAATGTAAATATATTCATGGTTAAAACCAATTTTGCCAACTGCACTAAAAAATGTGTGGGAATTTTTACTCTGTCTTCCTCTATTCTAGTGTCTAAAAAAATAAGTCAGAGCTTCCAATCCCTCATCGTGTGGTATTACTGTATACAAAGAATTAACATCAACTACTGAAAAATGCCATGACTGTTCAATGTATAACTCCTCAATGATTTGTACTACTTGAGTGGAATCTCTCAGATATGATCTCAGGATCTGTACTATGGGTTGCAGAAAACCATCAAGGTACATGGAAATTGGTTCAGTAAGGCAACCATTCCCTGAAACAATAGGCCTCCCTGAGGGATGTTCTAAACTGTTTGACTTCAGCTATTGGTTGGCAGGACATATTAGCATAAAGTGAGCTCAGGAAGCTCTCTACTACTCATGAAATGGTGGCTGCCAGCAAAACAAAGTGAATGTTGAAGGCCAATGTTTAAATCACTAAAAAATCAATTAGAGTTATTTGTTAAAAAAAAAAATACTGTCTGAAAGCACTAATCAGGCATTTTTGTAGTGCCTGGGTAAAGCTGTGCTTTTTCCATTGTTTCTCTTTAAGTATTCCTACTGATAAAAGAGAGTTACCAGAAAACAGAACCTGATGGTCCCCGGTGGAATACATCTTGTTTAAATAACTTGATGGAATCATATATCTATTATTTAAAGTGTTTAATTATGACTATGATGTGCAGTACAAAGATCACCCTAAGAATGAACATCTATTAGTGATCTACTTCTAATGTGTACATAGCCTAGCATATATCTGTATAATATTACACCATTCTTGATCCCTAGTACATTCTTGTCATCTTTCCTCTTCACTGGGATGGATGTGGAGTGCTGTAGAATGGTGCTTCTATAATCACCTTTATCTGGTGAGTAAATTTTCATTATCTATCGCACCCTTTACAGCACTCCGGGTCTCAACTAATAGGTGATTATGCAGCAGTGTCCAACCTCTAAATGTTGGGAAGAGGAAGAGGACTAAATACAGCTTGGAATACATTTCTGACAAACTCTCAGCTGTTGGTTAACCTGGTATCTAACTGGTAGAACCTGGTGAAGACATGGGGTGATGCCCAAGTAGCTGTCTGTCAGATTTCAGCTATAGACACTAAACTGCATTCTGCCCATGACATAGCCACTGCCTGGTGGAGTGTACTATGATGTGTTTGGGCATGGTCAACTCTTCTGCCTTGTAGGCCTTAGACATGGTGGCCCATAGCCACTTCACACTAGTGGACTTAGATGCAGGCAGGCCCTGCTTCAGGTTGTGGAATAATGAATAACCTGTCTGAATGCCTTATTCTGGCTTTTTTCTCCAGGTAAGTCTTAGGAGCTCATCCTGGGTCTAATCATAAGAGCATATCCCCTTGGGGATCATCTTCACTTGGATTAAATGTCAGAACAGGGATCTCCTTGGTGAGATAAAAATAGGCCATCACTGTGGGCACAAAAGAGGGCACCATCCTGAGGACTACCCTATCAGGATCAAACGTTGTGAAGGATTCTCTGCATGACAGGGCCTGAATTTCATTGGTCCAACTATCTGAGGATATAGCAACCAAAAACACTGTTTTTAGGGTGAGGATTGGTAGGGCCAGGTCATCGTGTTGCTCAAAGGTTGGTTTGGTTATGGCATCCAACACCAAATTGAAGTGCCGTGGAGCCATGATGGGCCTCAGTCTGAGTTTGATGTTGGAAGTAGCTTTCAAGAACATCTGGATCTATAGGTGTGCTCCTGGCAAGTGTCCATCGATCTCTCCTCTGATTGCTTGGAGGGATGTTGAGGCCAGACCTTTTTCTAATCCATCTTGTAAGGTGTCAAAAATGGAACATATTGAAGCCTCTAGCTGTTTTGATTCACACCATGTGGAGAAAACAAACCAATGTCTGCTGCATGTTCTGTTAGTGGATAGCCTCTGAGCCTTTAGCATTGTATTGGCTACCTAGTCAGAGACTCCCAAGTTCAACAGTCTAGACCTCTGAGTGACAAAGCCATCAGTTTTAGTGACTGTGGGTACTCATGGAAAATTGTTCCCTGCATAAGAAGATCTGGATGGGTGGTATTTTCATCAGCCTGTCAATTAACATTCTCTGGGTGAGAGCACCATATCCTTCTAAGTCACTCTGGTGCAGTCAGAATGACCATACTGTCTGTGTCCCAGATTTTTTTAAGTACTTGCCTGATCATAGAAAGTGGTGGAAACACATAAGCCTTCTGAAAATGCCATAGGGTGGACAAAGCATCCACTCCTGCAGTTCCTTTCTCTTTGTATCAGAACATGAAGATTGGCAGTTAAGTGTTCTTTGCCGATGTCATGTGATCTGTTTTGAAGGGGTCCCATTCATTCTGGATCCTCCAGAACACCTTGGGATTCAGTTGCCATTCCTCCAGTTGGAGAGGCTGTCTGCTGAGCCAGTCTGCCCTGGTGTTGAGATGTCCTGCTAGATCTACTGCCATCAGGCTGAGCAAGTGTTTTTCTGCCTATATTATTAAGCTTTCTATTTCTTGAGTCATTGACTTGCTCCTTGTTGCTCCTTGTTTGTTGATGTAGACCATCGCTACTCTGCCTCCTGTGCATACTCTCACATGTTTGTTTTTGATCTGAACTTTGAAATGTCAGAGTGCCCGGGCATATGGATCTCATTTCCAGTATGTTGACTGGTAGGCATTTCTCTGTTTGGGACCACCTTTCTTGGACGGATTTGACCAGAATTGCTCCCCAGCCAATTGTTCTGGTATTGGTTTCCAGTGTTCTTGACACTTGTCTTTCTAAAGTGGTCCCTTGCATTAGGTTGTTTGGGTCTGCCCACCATGTCAGAGATCTCTTTACAGTTGGTGAGATGAGCACTTGTCAGCTGCAGTTTTGTTTTTTTTTTGTCCCAATTGTACAGGAGGAGACATTGTAGCTGTCTCTTGTGAGCTCTGGCCCAGTCATGTAGGTCTATGCATGGGGCCATTATACCTAGGAGCTGCATTACTTGCCATATGGTAGCTGTTCTGTGACTTAGTACGCAATTGCAGTGTATTATCAGTTCCATATGTGGGTCTCAGACACTCTGACTGTCTCCCTTTTTGTGATGAATAATGCTCCCAGATGTTTCTAGTGCTATTGTCAGGGATAGGTGGTTCTTTGCCTGATTGATTATTCATCCATGTTATGCTAGCAAGTCTTCAGCCCATTTGGTGTCTATCCGCACCTTATGGACTGATCATGCTCTGATTAGCCAATCGGTCAGCTATCATATCACGTGCACTCCCCCCCTCCCTCCATAAGATCACAGCCAAAGGTGCCATCACCTTCGTGGGGACACGTGAGGCCAATGCTAGGCCAAATGGGAGGCACTGCTGTTGAAAGTGGTAACCCAGGAGGTAGAAGTGGAGGAATCTCTGGTGACTGGGTCTGATCAGTATGTGAAGGTATGCATCCTTTAGGTCTATGGACAGGAGTTGATTCCCCTGTGGATTGCCACTATAGTGGATCACAAGGGCTCCATCTTGAATTTTTGGTAACAGACCAACTTCTTTACGAATTTTCGGTGCAGGACTGGTCTTAGATCACCTGTCTTTTTTGGGAACAAAAAGAAGATGAAGTATATTCATGAGTGTTGTTCTTCTTCTGGCACTGGTGTTATGGCTTTGCTGTGCACCAGTTGCTTGAGAATTGACATGACCTTGTTTACGGTTCTCATCTCTGCTGCAGTGTGTGATTTTTAAAATCTTTCTCTCTTAGGAGTGGAGCTGAATTCTATCCTTGAGGTACAATTCCCCGAACCCATCTGTCCATAATCAAGGTGGCCTAGGTTGTGGCAAAGGGTTGTAGTCTTCCTCCCCCCACTCAAATGCTGCTGCATCCTGGAACTGGGTCTTTTCATTGGTTGTATCCCCTGTTGTTCATGTTGGGCTTGTAGTTCAGTTTACTGTTGTAGCGACCTCCGCATCATTTATTGTTTAGAAAGTTCTGCTTGTGGTTAAAGTAGCTTGGTTTAAAGCCAAATGATCTCCTATCTTGGCATTACTGTCCTTGTCCTTGTCCTGTTTGGCTCTTATGAGCGTAATTCTGCATCCAGTTGCTCCAAAACGAAGGCAGAGTTGCAAGTTTCCTCTGATTGTCCTTGTTGTCTGGTTTAACTGATAACTCCTCAATCCCTGGGGTGAATATTTTGTCTCCTGAAAAGTTCAGTTTCAGTACCCCACTTCTGATTCCTGATCAGCGTGCCATAACTTGAGACAGATGTTTCTTCTGGTTCTGTTGATAGATGCCACATATCTGGATGTATCTTAAAGTTGTCGATTGTTGCATTGGCTACTTATTTTATGGCCTGTATGGCACAGTCCATTATAGTGCCATGTGAGCTTGTTGAGGGGATGTCTTGCCGGACAACCTTCAGCCACAGAAGTACTGCCCTTGTGGAATAAATGGCCACTGAAGATTCTCTAAAAGACATTGTGAGCATCTTGTGTACTTTTTAATGATGTCATCTATTTTCCTGTCTGTTTGCTCTTTCAGAGCTGATGAGGACTCAGTAGGGAGCGCCATCTTATTGCTGAGGGAGGTGACTTCTGAGTCAATCTTCGGCAGCGCTGCCAATGCTTTTTCTTTTTCGTGTGTCAGATGGTACCTTCTCTCGAAGGTCCCCTTTTCATGAGTCTTGATGGGATCGGTTGCCTCCCACTCTAGTCAGAATACTTCCCAGTGCTTTGCAAATGGGAAAGTAGATTGTGGACTTTTTGCATTCCTTTACTAGTGGCTCCAGCTGGCTGTTCAGTTGTTCACAGAGTACATCAATGCGGAGTGTCTCATAGACCACCCTGATGATCTCTGGAATAAGGTTGAAAGGACAGAGTCTGGCTGACATGTCTTCTTCCTCCTCAGATAGCTCTTCATCTTCTGATTCTGAAGAGTCAGAGTGGTCATCTGGGTTACTGCCTCTTGGTTTCTTAGGCTTGCAGTGCCAGGCTTTCTGCGATGTTTTTTTATGCCCCAGAGAATCTATCTTATCCAGTAATTTTTGAAATAAATCCATCATGACATTCTGTGAGATGCTGGAGACTCTGTCATCCATGGTTTCCTCCTCAGTGGATCCAGATGCTTGGGTTAATGTCTGTGACTCTGCGTCCACCATGCACACAGAACAGAGGTCCTCTGTAGCTTTTGTCAGGAGTAGGTTGAGGCATTTGCGGCATGTCCTGCTTGTCTTGCTCATGTGGAACCCTCGAAGACACAAGGGAACAGGGCCAGAGCATAGTTACTAACCTCAATGGTAGCTGGTTAAACAAGCCAATTTTTTTTTCACTATATGACACCCTTGTTATGCACCAAGTACTTAGCCATCTAGGGTGTGTTCATTGCTATCCATATTAGTGTCTCCCAAATGTATGCCCCTTATGCAACATTTTGTTTGTGTATGGCCATTTAAATCGCTGATTGTGGCATGCTAATATCGGCTTCACTGACCTCATCATGGCTGCTGAGAGGTTATAGAGCAGCCATGTTGTGTGTGTCTTAACCTCTGAGTGTCTATTGGTATAGATGACCTTAATATGGCTGCCACCTGGCCACACAATTGCCATCTTGTTTGTGGCATTTTATTTTTTCCATTTTAAATTCCCTTATTAATTTATTGTTCTTAACCACATGAATTCCCTTCCTTTATCTACTGGAGACTTCCCTCCGATGGTGCATAGTGAGGCAAGTTGCTCCCGATAGCTGCCAGGGTCAGCGCCACTTTACTTCCATAATCTTGCTCCTTGCGAGAGTAAGTGACTGTAAGGTGTGAGGAAAACAACATGGATGTTCCCAGAAGCAGACTCCGCCTCACGGTACAAAACTCAAAAAAAGGACTCTGTAGGTGGTCTGGGGAACATGTCCATGGGTATATCCTTTGTTCTGGGTTGATACTACAATGAACGTTTCTGTCATGGACCCTGAAAAGAACAGCTGCTGTTCGAACATTGGGGATCACTGCAGAGCTTCCCAAAGCACTCCTCACACTGACTTCTGTTTTCCAAGACATGGGTAATTTGAAGCTTGAGCCGAGATGTGCTAGGGTGAAATTCTAATAGCATACAGTCAAACACAGGGGTATGTGATGTAAACACCGCTCCTGGCTGAACATGGTGCACCAGCTGGGGGTAAAGGCTCTGATGCTCTACTGTCTTAAAGTTCACTAAAGGGTGCTCTGAACTGGAGCCTAGGTAGGGCATCTATCCCCTGGCTGAACAAGGTAAGCCAAGGGGTTTGACACAGAATTTAGGGTTTCATTAGACCCTGAACTGATTCCTTGTTCCTGAGCAGAACAAGGTAACCCAGGGGAAGAAGCAAACATTAGTTTCCCAGAATATAATTAGATTTTCTCCTGTCTATGCTGATGCTCTTGAGTGCCAAGCTCTTCTATTTATCAAATAACATTGGGGCAGTATTAGCTGGTGGCATCAAAATCAAGGAAGATTAAAGGTGCAGTGCCAGCAGTTTCATCCTCAAGAAACTTGGAGATAAAGAAAAGGTTAAAAAATAATACTAATTGCTCTTACTTTTTAAGTTGTTGGCACAGAGCCAACACAAACATGACCAGCCTGGTGAGATGTGCAAAAAGAACTGGGGAATGGGTGACCAAAGAGGGAGGAGACAGATCGGATTCCGAATCTAGAAATTTCTTGTTCATCAGCCTGAGAGGAGATGGTAGAAAATCCATTAGTTGAGAACTGGAGTGCTGTATAAAGGTGCAATGCATAATTTGCAGATTTATTGTCAGCTAAGAAGCATAAAATATCTGTGCTTTTGACAGCCCAGCTGAAGCTAACACTAAGTTGGCCAATCCCTAGTACCAGATGGAGTTGGAATCTGGATTTATTACAAATGAGCTATTGGAAATAAAAAAAACTTTTATGGGGGTCATATAAGCAGAGCTCTCAAGTGTTTCAGAGACTTTGACTGTGGTGAAAACCTCTATTGATGCTTCAGGGGCCTGAGCTGAAGAAACAGAATCTCACATCAACCAACTTGAGCAATGAACTTACCTGGCTGAAAAGAGCCTAACATGTATAGTGGAAGAAGTTCATCTGTTATGGGACCAGCTAGATGATCAGGAGTCTGAAAGCCAAAGGAATAATGTACAGTTATTTGGGATTCCAGAGGGTGCAGAAGGTGCTGATATAATAGGTTTAATTCATCAGCTTCTGCCCCATCTCCTCAACTACTGCATTATTGGGGCAGCACTACTGAGATTGCTCAAGATTGTCACGTCACCTTGAGCCTGCCATCAGGGAATCAAGCTGCTGACTCCAACCTGTTACATTCTGTTTTCTGTGATATGAAGACCAAGAGTGGATCTTAATAAAGCACAGACTATCAAAAATCTCCATTGGCAAAGGCAAAAAGCTTTCTCTCCGAGCCAAGTTTTTGAAGCGGGTTATAGAAAGCATAAACCATTTGACAGAGTTCGGGACTTAGCGAGGGAAAAAGGGCTAAAGTACTCACTAAGCCCTCCTGACATTCTCCAGTTTACCATTAGGAAATGGTGAGAGAGTTTTACTTGCCCGAAGAAGGCCAACTAATTTATTTTAGATCACACTTGCCATCATGTCTCCGAGGACTACACTATGACCCAACAATCCCAGACTCTCAAAGTGCAGTGATATTCATCTCTGATGAAATCTATACCCCTGCAACTGACTTTAGAAGTCAGCACCAGTGGCACTCTCCCACACAACCTGCTGAATAGGAAATGGACTTAGGGATCAGGGCAGAGGGAAGACGAGGTCTCTCCTCCATCTCTATGGAATATTTTCTGTGTAGGATTGCATTATTTCATTTTGTATCAGAGGTAGCACCTGTAACTGGCCATTTGGCCATTAGGCTAATTTCCTCAGATGATCTAAATGTTACTGTTCAGTCGTATCTGGACCTGGATGTTTTTATGGGGAAATTTTCTGTTTTGGACTTGAAACCTGCAGTGTTGTGGGAATCAACACTACCACACCGGTTCAACATTCTTTTTGTCGACTGGCATTTCACCGACAGGAGTCATGTCAACCACAAGTTGTGTTCTACATGATTTCTGTGTCTCTCCCGGTCCTGTATTTTTTATCAGGAGGCTTTGCACATCCAGCACCCCATGCCGGGGGCTCTTCCCCCACCCTCCCATCTTTTAGATTCTTTATTCCAGTTGGACTTGATTTGAAGTGGGGATGCAGGACCAGGAGACAGTATGCCCCTGTCTCTGGCACACCAACACAGCAACCTGTCGGCAAAGTGTTGATTTTGCCAACAGGTGTGTATTTCACTGTGTTGGTGTCGCTGCAATGGGAGCATACCATGGCAATATGGGAGGAGGCAGCTGTAAGAGACTGGGAGTTTGCTTTATTAACCAGCAGGACCATGGGAGTGTTTTAGACTGGATGGGGAATGGGGATGACTCAGGCATTTGAAAGTATCTTTACCACTAGCTGAATTATTGCAGCTGAATTGCTGACTTTACTTGTCTATCAACAAGCTGTTTTTTTGTGGGGTTTTTTTGTTTCTCAGCTCTATTAATATGTGGCTTCAATGTCTACAAAGGGGGTCTGTGAGAGACTGGTGTAAGAAGACTAGCAGACCCTCCGTGCAATCAGAAGCACCGGAAATTCATACTGCGCCATATTGCCATGCTTGATCTTGGGACTAGTTATGATGCAGTGCCATCTCAATTACTGCCTATTCACCTCATCCCCCCCCCCCCCGAGTATTGCCTCACACCTACACTTGCAAAGGAAGGGTTTTCAACATCTCCTAGTTGCCCTTGGGTCCTTCTCTTGTCACTCCCAGATTGCCCCATTTATCACCACCTATAGAGACAGTGGTTTCTTCATTTTCATTCCCTGTTGCTCAAGATTCCTCTTATATTCTTACAAACCCTTGGGCTACATGCTTTCTTTTTTCTATGCCTTTTCTATTTCAGTGAGGGCACGGGCCACTGAAGTAGCCTCGGAGGTAGGCTGTTTGGGAAGGGGGGTAGGGAACTTTAAACTCTGAAGCCTTTAGCTGCGGACCAGGAAGTAGCTTTTTTCTGATAGCCATGTTAACACTGAGATACTCATGGTGGGGGGAGGGGCGTGCATGGATACTTTGATTCTGATCTCTTAAGTAAGCCTTAGTGACCTCTTGCACTCCCATTATATTAGCAATGTGTTATATGCTTATCTCTATACTGGCTTTTGTAACTCTGTTAACCTGGAGCTGGAGTTCTTACTGTTATATAGTTTTATGGTTTGATGGAATTAGCCCTGTTGGGTAGTTTACCGATGTCTGATTTCTTGCAGGATGCTCTGGCATAGAGATCGGGATAACCTGACTGATACAATGACTTGTAAGATTATATCTTGGAATGTGCAGGGACTGAACAGCCCCCATTAAATGCAAATGGGTATTGTCTCACCTGAAGATGTTAGGGGTCCAGATAATTTTTCTCCAGGAAGCACATTTGCTGAAACAGGAGGCTGAGAATTTGGTAAGACTCGGTGGGGGCAGGTTTTCAAAGGTTTGTACATGGCCAATAAGAGAGGTGTGATAATCCTTTGCAGCAAAGGGGGGTTAAATGGATCCCTCAGCAGGTCTATAAGGATAAGTAAGGCAGGTGGATTTTGGTACAGGGAACCCTGGATGGTGCCCATTGCTCTTAGGCACAGTCTATAACCCAAACGAAGATGGTGCACCTTTTTTTCTGCCAGATATCCCAGATCCTTTTAGATATAGGAGGGAAGGATGTTTTAATTAACAAGGAGATCAGTGAAGGGAGTTCTCCAAATACCTTTCAGGTGCACAGCCTTCACCCAGCGAGTCCTTTCCTTTAAGGGACCTCAATGGTTTAATGACCTCCCTGTGTCTCTGATTGAGTGTGACAGAATCAGCCCTTTTAAAAGGGCGCTACATAACCTGCTGGTACAAGCAAATCCATGTGATTTCCTTGCATGGAAAGTAGTCTAAGTGGTAAAACTAAGACTAGCACATTACTCCTAATTCCCTTCCACTCTCCTACCCCTACACTCTCCAAATCCATTCTTTCTTCTCTCCCCTCACCTCCCCAAGCCTGCCTCCAGATTTCCCCCTACATCCCCCTCCCACCCCTTCCTTGACAAGGCCTCATTGGGCTGCAACCATTCAACTGGTTGGCTAATATAGCTAAAACCTTATTATAGTGTATGGTTGAATGTTATTCAGCATGGAAATCCATGCCCACAAGTGTTGTTGTGCTTCACTAACTCTGTCATACTGCTTGTTGTGCTGCATTCACTCTGTCATACTGGCTGTTGTGCTGCCCTCCTTACATCAGTAGTGCAGCACAACAAAATGGAATGCTGTCTCCTGCTTGAAAGGCATCAAGAAGGGGCATTCATTGCCTGTCTTGTCACCTCACAGCTTCATGTACAGTATAAACAGTTTAGTTAGTAGCAAGAAAACATCATCCGCAAAGCGGTAAATAAAAAAAAAAATGACATCCACCAAACAGCCACAATCTGACCACAAACAATTCATCCAGGATCAAGAAAATGCCCGCACTAAAAAAAAAAACTGAAAATGACCTCAGAATATTTAAAAGTTTCCTAGCGAACAACAGGTAGTCATGTAGCATAACCGAGATACCAGCAAATGAGCTAGATCTCCTGGTAGTGGATTTTATCTTTAAACTGGAAAGGCTTGATGGGGAGCAGTACGAGCCTAGCACCATACATGGAATACTTGGAAGCATTGACAGGCATCTCATTAAAAGCAAGTATGACCACTCTATTTTCCACGGCAACCAAGAGGATTTCAAAGAGACAGTAACCACCATGGTCGCCAAGCAAAAATATCTTAAAAAGCTAGGCAAGGGTAATAAGCCAATGCAGTCGGAGGCATTGTCAGTCGAAGATATAGACAAGCTGTACTCCAGCAGCACACTCAGCCTCAATAACCCTACAAGCCTTTTAAACATGGTATTCTTTAATAATGGGTTATATTTCATACTAAGGACTGCAGAGCAATATACCCTGCATTGGGGCAGCCTTCAACTCTTAGAGGATTTAGATGGGTGAAAGTACATAGAATACAATAAAAGGTAGACCAAGACATGCACAGGTGAAAATCCAATGGACACTGGCACAATCAAACCCAGACTGTACCAAAACCTGACAGATAGTGACCGTGACCCTGTGGCTACATATGAAAAGTATGCTTCACCAAGACCAAGTTTAGTTCTTGCACCAGACTCCACATTTTACTTGGCGTCCAACATAAATTACAAGCCAGGGACATCCCTGTAGTTACACTCTATGGCAGTGGGAGAAAATAAAATAAGGGGCATGATGCAGAGGATAAATGTACAAGCAGGCTTACCTGAACAAAAAAGGATAACAAACCATTCCACCAACAAAACAGCGGTGCAATGACTGGTGGATAGTGATGTCCCTCCAACAGAGGTCCAGCAAGTGTCTGGCCACCGATCGCTACAATCAATCAACAATTACAGCTCTCTGTCCGAAGACAAACAGAAAAGAAACACTAACATCTTAGCCAGCACAAGTAACCCTCCTCTGCTCTGCAACGGTTGTTACCTCAAGTGAAGAAAACAATTACCAGCCCTCAAAGAAAGCAAAGTTCCCTCTGAGAGAGCTCACAAACATCCACCTGTTTGGGCCAAACTGCATTTTTCAGCACCATTTTATTTTCCAGTTCATCAACAACTACGGCTGTGAGAACTGGAAGAGCAATGCAACTGACCTCTCCTTTGATGACCCTCCCAGCGATGAGCAATGGGGTAAGATCCTCCTTATTCAGATTCCTGTCTGGGGAAAAAAAAAAGACTAACAATTAAACATCTTCCCCCTTAACCTAAATCTGTCTTCTGTTGTTTGTTTTTTTCATAAAAGGAATACTATTTCAATCTCCAAGTCCTGACATGTAGAAAGGGAGTTTTCACTTGTTTCTAAGGACAGCAGTGAGATCCGTCACGGTGAAAGTTGCGCAGTGGCAAATAAGAAAAATATTTTATTTCTGAAGCTATGGACATTTTTCCTTGTTTCTCATGTTGTTGTTTCACTGCTTAAAATGTTCCTGTTTAAAAAAAGAAACTATAATTCTGTATCGGCAGTCGACCGGCACCCTAGCCGAAGCTGTGCGAAAATACAGAGTAAAGCGTTATGTGAACCCTATGTAAAATGTTGTGTTTTCTTTCACTCTAATCGTAAGCATGACTGCCCATACACTATAAAAGATTGTGTATGAGCAGTCATACACAAGCTGGGTTATTCTTGAATCTCGCCATTTCCCCTGGTGACAGGAGACCTCTCGAGTCACAAGGGAAAAGGCTCGATTCAAGAATAACCTGGTTGTGTATAACTGCTCATACACAATTCTCTATGTCTTTAACCTGTGTGACTGCTCCTTGACTCAGTTGCCTTCTATTTGACTGCTCCTCACTTCTGTTGCTTCTGCTGGTCTCAACATGGGTCAACCTTTCCTAAACTGAAGTCCACCTTTTGTTCCTAAACATACTTATCCCAGCTCCTAATTTTCAGTTCCCACCCCTATGTTCTCCTACTGGTAGCTCCCTGTTGCCTCATACTTTATCTTTTCCATCTATATTCAGAACTCTCCACCTCACTTTCTCCTACTTCCTCAATTCCCGCCATAGCTGTCCCCCTCCCCAACCCCCCTATCTGCCTACTCTTCTTCTCACTATCCCCCTCGTGTTTTTGACCAAGACTTCTCAGGCACATTCTTTTCGCAGGTTAGGCATTTATTAGAATTTTAGCAGTCCTCACAGACCTTCACCAAAATGTTGTTCTATTTGATGTATCTAGCAGTTTAAAGGAATGTACTTATTGAATCTATGCAGTGTAATGTTTCACCCTGATTATTCCTATGCAGTCCTGTGTTTTGTTGTTTTGCTGTATCTGAACATCATGTGTTGTATTGTTTTGTGCTACTTTGACTTGGAACCTTTGTAAAAGAGCCTTTTTGTGTTCAAAGGTATTAATCCAAATTGTGAAATAAATAAAATAATAGAGGGTATGAATGAAGTGCCTGATAATATCTGCAACAGGAGTGGCCAATGCTCCTAGTTGGATACCACTGGTTCAAGAGCACTACTCAGATTAATGTCAGATCAAGGTTTGTAGGATCTTTAGAGGGTAGGGCACTGCTCTGGCCTGGGATTATACATTTTGTTGTCAAGTTCATGGAACATATAGTAGGATATATCTGTTCTTAGCATCCTCTGATATAGTTAAAAGTAACTTGAGCACATCTATAGAGTTGATTCTTATATCCAGTCATTCCCCAATTACCATTACCTTTCAGCAACAGGGGTCTAGCATAGAATCAAAGCACTTGCATGGAAAGGTTAGTTTGTTAGGCATTACCAACTTCTAACTATTGCTCCAGCAGGTAGTACAGTATTATCTGCTTCATAACAATACTGGGGAGGTATCTATGAAGTGGGTGTGGGAATGCCACAAAGTGCATCTAAGAGGCAAGAAATTGCCTATGACTCAGCCTGCCAAGAAAGAATGGGGAAAAAAGAGATCTCTATGGAGGCACTAAGCAACCCTGGGACAGCAACTTAAGTTGGGTTACATCACCTCCACTCTGTTGCACTCCTTGAGATTGGTAAGATATCAGCTCAATGTACGTAATATGTAACAAGCTGAATTTGGCCTTTATTGCACAATTAGAAGGGGAGAAGGTAGGACATCTACTCGCCTACTGTTTGAAGCAGATGACAGCAGACAGCAAAATCCCTGGGATCAAGTCAGGTGCTGTGGTTATGTAGTACTCTGAAGTTAGGGGTCACAGCAAAGAAATGGTGACCCTTTCTCTGATGTGGAAATTTCTTCTTTTCTTTCCTTTCCTTCTCTCACTTTACCCCCCTTCCCCCAGTCCCACATACCCCATCTAGTTCCTTTTGTTCTTTTTGTACTGTTTGGCGCTGGGAAAAGGGGGCCACAAATGTTCCAGTATCAGCCCTGCTACGATAAGTGGTAGAGAGCCGATAGTGAGGTATCCAGTAGTGAGTCAGCTTAGGAGTCGCCCCAGCTCAAGCTTGAGGGACCAAAGTTCATCTGTTGTGTCATCATCTTGGCCAAGTGCATGCAGGACTTGGACTCAAAGGGGTTAACCCCTGTTCTTGGTTTGACCAGTTGTAGATCCTAATCGTATTGTTTTTTGTTTATTTTATTATCCTGTAGCATTATAAAAAACAGTTATCTTGTTTTTATTGTCCCTGGTAAATAAACCTCTTGCATGTTGGTCAGTGAGTAGGATTCCTGCCTCTTCTTCCAGATTCATCTGTCCTGTCCTGAAATTGTTAGGGAACTTTCCAGCACCCTACATTTGGTGCTGTCAGCAGGATTAGAAACATTAAGGAGTCCAAAGCATGAAGATACCCACACCAAGATGCCCACAAGAGAAGAAATGGAGAGGGATCCCCATCTGGTTATGCAAATGGTACTGACCCATGTGGCATATCAGATGTGGGAACTGGCAGCACTCTTCATAGAAATGAATCAAGGAGCCCTGCCCCAGGTTGAGCAGCATCATCCACGTCAGCCAGGGAGGAGAAGAAAAACCAAGGTAGAAGACACACATATTGATGGGTGGAGCAGAGCAGGACCATGCACACAGAAAAAGAAACTGAGGGCCTGTTCAGTGACCCTATGAGTGAAATAATTCCAAAAGCAGTGATGTCAAGAGAGCTCAGCACCAGCTGTATAAGGACACCAAAAGGGAGATGAGGAAAATCAAGTGGCACCACTAAGCTGTCATGGCACCTTCAGGAGGCCCATCCAAAAGTCAACAGGCCCACATGGAGGAGCCTGTATGCATGGCAAGTGCTGCCACCTGGGATGTGAGGTAGCTGGTCCCAGACTGGGATGCCTAAAGGAAGGCTTGCTACCAGGAACTTATACAGTTGGTTGTAACATATGCCAAGCTGAATACTGAGCTACAAAAAGAATGTAATGATCTCAAAAAGACTCTCCGTCAGTGAGATCAACAAATTAAGAATCAGGATGAGCAAGTCCTCCACCATAAATAGGCAGAAAACCTGTGCACCAAAATCATTCAAGGCTACAATGTGATGACTGAAGACCTGAATCATTTGTTGCTCATCAAGACACAAGAAATAGAAGAGCTCAGCAGATGCGTGGTGGAACTACAGGCATCCTTGCGGAAGGAGGAGTGCTCCCAGCTAAATGCTGCATACCCGCAGAAATTGCAAGGGCCCCCCAGGGCTTGACACCCTGTCAGTGGTAAAAGAGCCCCCCATCCAGCATTTGCATGCAGAGGTCCCTGAATTTGACCTAGCCCTTAAAAACAAACCAGAAGCACCAGATCCAGTTTGGGCCACCATAACCTATATAAGCTGTCAAAGCATCCTGTCATCAGTCCTAGCAGTGGAACTGCACCACCGAAAAGAAAGAAGGACCTTTCCTCCAGCAGAGCCTAAGTCACTGACCAGTCGCGGAGAGTATATGGACCCCAAGGACAAAAAAGAGTTGGACAATGCCTATGATCAAAAGACACCCATACCCATAGGAGAGCAAGTGCTGGTAAGGTGCCGGGGTGAGGAAAAGTCATCTCCAAGGTAGGAACCCGACCCGTACCTTATCATGGGCACCCCTTTCCTTCCAATACATACCTATCAGCTCCAAGCCAGGGATGGGACACAAAGGCTAGTGCACCAAATGCATCTAAAGTCCTGCCTGGTTCCTGTCAGAACAAATGGACAAATGGACAAGGAGTGGCAGGAACCACTCCCAAAAGACACCACAAGGCTGTCCATCCCTTTTCTTGGTTTATTAAAAAAATATTTATTTATTTATTTATTTATTTATCCAGGTGGACATCATTGAGCAATGCTGAAGCATTACAATAAAAATGTTGCAGTAGACCAGTCAAAACTTAATGTGTCAAGTAGATTAGGTAAATTGTTTATAGTAATTGTTTATAGTACTAAAATGTTTGTTGTGTTTTAAAATTCAAAATGATAATTGACCCCCACAGATGGGCACATGTATGTTTAAGAGGGGTGGTGGATTGTAGTACCCCAAATTTAGGGGGCAAAGCAAAGAAATGGGGACCCTTTCCCCTACATAGAAATTTCTTCTTTTTTTTCCTTCTCTTGCTTGACCCACCCCCAAGTCCCACATACCCCACCAAGTCCCTTTTACTCTTTTCACGCCGTTCAGCACTGGGAAGTGGGGCCATGGGCACGAGAACCTCCCTGTTGGGCTCTTCATGGCCAATCTGCTGGCCAGAAGCCAGGACCTCCACTGCCCTACAAAAGGGCATGAGCAGTGGTCATCGGAGAGTTGTTGGTTGCACAGAGTGGAGGGTGGAGGATGCGAGGAGCCTGGACAAACAAAACAAAAAGGTATCTGAATCTGGTCCATGGCTCCTCTGGCGTCGCTCCTCTCCTACTTCAGCCTGGCAGTGGTGGCATCAGCAGCAGGCTCAGTCAGGTGGAGTGCAGCTCCTCGACGTGACCTGCCCCCCAAGGCAGAACCCCAATCGGTAAGGGAGGAACAAAAGCGCAGGTACACCAAAGAGGTGCATCAACAAATTGGGGGCAGTATAGTGCAGTGGTTTAAGGCTCCGAGCTGCAAATCTGGAGACCTGGGTTTGAATTCCACACCCCCACTTGCATACTGTGTGACCCTGAGCAAGTCACTTAACTTCCCTGTGCTCCCAGGTCGCACCTGTAAACAAGCTTTCAGCTTAGTGTGCCTCTCCTGGTTTAACAATTGCAAAAAAAAAAAGAAAGAAATTGGTCTGGGCAGAAAATATGTCCTGGACCCTGCAGTTCCACCCCATCAGCCATGCAGGTGAGAGAGAAGCCAGGTAGGAACACAGCTCCCCAGCCAGGTTTCCTGACCCCTCCCAGCAGTTTTGTTTTGCCTCATGCCATAGGCATTGGGCCTCGGGAAGGAAATGAGAAGAATTTGATGGCCAGAGTCCAAAAAGTACAGAAAGGGGTAGCAGGTGGCAAAGTGCCCAGAGAAAAATTTAAAGGCAGGAGTGGGAGGGTACAGTGGGCTCCTCAGGGGATCTGCCAGCCCTGAGGGGGAGATAAATTAAAGGGCAGGGGACCAAGTGCCCCAGAGGGAGAGAGAGAGAGAGAGTGAGAGACAGAGAGCCCTAGCTGTGGTCAGAGCCCACCACCTTATTTATTTACTTCTTTGCTTTCCTCCTTTCATCTTGTTTAAAGTGTCACCAGAAGGACATCTTTAGAGGTATAGTACCATCTGGGAAGGAGGAGGAATGATCCTATGACCTAAATCACCCACACAGTTGCTTAGCAGTGTCCTGAGCCCCACCTTTCCCCAAATTGTGATGTAGCCTATCTGGTGCCTCCTAGAGACTGTACCCTTTTCAAACAATAGAATTTTTTGGCAAAAATTCAACTGTTTGCTTGCAACTGCGACTAATGATCAAATACCCTGCTGGTGTACTTGACGTCCTGCTTCACCTTTGCTGCTGAGACTAGCATCTTTGGAGTCCAGCACTGACCCAGGGAGGTCCCTGGCCCATTCTCCATCTGCAGCAGAACCGCTTCCAGTGATATCAGCCTGTGCCAAAGTCCTGCCACAAGTGTTGCAGCATCAGTCCTGCAATGGTAAGTGGTAGAGAGCCACTAGTGAGGTATCCAGTAGTGAGTCAGCTTAGGAGCCACCCAGGTTCAAGCTTGAGGGACCACAGTTAACGTCATGCATGCCCTTTTCTTATTTTGCTATCCATCTGTAAGTGTGTGTATGCCCATGTCACTCCGCTGTGGCTGCCATAGTGTCACATCGCCAGCAGTCTTCTTCTTGGGAGGTGTCCTGGGTGCCAGGGACTTGCCATTGGTCATTGCTGTGGATCACCCAGAGAACCATCTGCTGACCAGAAGTCTTCAACATCTCGCCCAGAGCCATAGAGGATTGCCACCTTCCTCCTTCTTCAGCTAACAGTGTTCCCCTTTGTGTGGTGTTCATCCAGGAGACACCACGTTATGGCCTGTTTGTAACAAGCACTTTGTGAGGTCAGTGCTAACCTGCTGCTCAGTCGATGCATAGAAAAGCCCAAGCTTTGTTCTTCCATAATGTCATCATCTTGGCCAAGTGCACGCAAGACTTGGACTCAAATTGGTTAAGCCCTGTTCTTGGTTTGACCAATTGTTGGTCCTAATTGTATTATTTTGTTGTTTATTTTATTATCCTGTAGCACTGTAAATAACAGTTATCTTGTTTTTATTGTCCGTGGTAAATAAACGTCTTGCATCTTGATCACTGTGTAAGCATCCTGCCTCTCCTTCCAGAATTATCTTGCCTGGCCTGAAATTGTTTGGAAACCTTCCAGCCCCCTACAATTATATCAGACTTGGTGGGGTTAAACTCCACCTTTCTGGACTGCTATCAGGGTTTGTACACTTCTAAGCTTCTGACAAAAGAGGGGCCCCTTAAGGATATCCAGGATCTTCTAGCTTCAATCGCTCTATCTGTACTGCCCAAGGAGCAACACAGAGAGCTGGAGGGTCCCATTAGTTTGCAAGAGGTCCTGGCTGCCATTGCCTAGTTGCAAGAGGGGAAGGCATCAAGGCCTGATGGCTTTCCAAGGGAAGTGCATTAGGAGGAAGGAGACCTTATCAGCCTCCTACTGGCTACCACACTGCAGGATGCTTAGACAGAGGGGGAGATAGCAGATATGAAGAACAATGCCACTATTATGGTATTGTCTAAGAAGGGAATGATCTTTTCCAGTGCATCAGCTGTTGCCCCATCTCTCTTTTAAATGTGGACTATAAAATCTCTGCCAAAGTTTTGGTGGATTGGCTCAACAAGGTGCTACCACTCTTAGTCCACCTGGACCAACTCAGGTTTGTGGCAGGTAGAGATGGGGTTAACCATATCAGATGACTGTTCAACCTCACGTGGGCTGCAGCATCCTTACCTGATGTTGTGGCAGCTATTGTCCTGGATACAGAGAAAACCTTTGACTCTGCAGTATGGCTTTACCTTATAGCTGTTTGAGCAGGGACACTCCTTTATCAAAGGGTAAAAACTATCTATACCAATCCACGGGTAGCAGTTCTAACTAATAGGAGGCTCTCTCCTTCTTCTAAGCTCAGTAGAGGAAAACAACAGGGCTGCCCTCTGTCTCCAGTACTATTTGTCTTAGCTACTGAGCCCTTGGCACACAAGCTCTGGCAGTCCAATATAATCCAAAGAGTGGAACTGGGGGAAGTAGTGCATAAATAATGTTCAAAATTGGAAAATTTCACCTGGTGAAATTTCAAATGCATTATTTCGTCACCCATGGGCAAAAGTGTGATCCCCTGGCCGCTCACTGGCCCAAATTTCTGAATTAATTCCCCCGGTGTCTAGTGATCCCCCTGGTCAATCACTGGCCTAAAGTGAATAAAACAAGCCCCCCCCCCTTTGCTCCTTATTTTCCAGATGCCCTGGTCCCCAAATCCTAAAAAGAAAAATTAATTCCCCACTCCCTGGTCTCTAGTGGAACTTTGATCCCCCTACCCTGTCATATACTGAATCCATGCAGACAGACATAGAGTTACAATGTTTGTCACACCACATTAAATATTTGGGGTTGCAGATCTCACCTAATTGGGCAGCTTGGCCTCTGCTTAACTTTACTCCCTTAACCAAGAGTTTTAAAGAGGATATTGCTAGATGGAAGCAACTCTATCTCTCCTTGTGGGGCAAAGTACAAACCATACAGATTATGGTGCTCCTGAAAGTGCTTTATTTGGTCCACTACCTGCCCTTAAATCTTCCTGATCATGTCTGGAAACAGCTGTATGCTGTAGTGAATGACCTTCTGTGGGATAGAGGCAAAGCTCGTTTCTCTGCAATTCACCCAAAATCCCCCTGCACCAAAAGAGGCTTCCTTGTGCCATGGTTTCAAGGCTACTATTTAGCCTTTGGGCTTTGCCACATCTAAATGTGGCTTCATGCAGACTGAGTCTGATGGGCAGACAGGTGGGTGTGTCTAGAAAGGAGTATACAGGATTGGAAACCTCCTGAGCTTATTTTGTGGGAACCAGTGAAAAAGATGGGTAACCCATGAAGCGGGCACATTAGGAAGGGCACCATCCATTATGGCAACTCCTTCCTGGCACAATCCACTCACAGCAATGGAACGGTAGGGTGACCGGATGAGGGGGTGAGCGTACTAGGCATAGGATGTCGCTATATGTACGTGCATGGGGGGGTGGGAGAGAGCACAGTGAACATGGGCTGGGAAGGGGGTAGAGAGGCTGTAGGGAGTGGTGCTGTGGTTGCTGGTTGAGCTGCATCCTAGCATTGGGGATTGGCTAGAGGCTAGGGTGGCTGAAGTACTGGTTTTGGGTCCGGGCGCTGGTGCGATTTTTTATTGCACATGGCCTGAACCTTATTTTTTTACTGCTTTCACTCCACTGACATGCACCCCTCTGGAGTTGAGAATCCTTGGTAGGGGATGCAGGGGCAAAGCCCCCATGAGGGTGGGTCTCGGGGCAGCCCCCACAGAAAGCAGTAAAATCTCTCCTGGCGCCATTGTTCTGGTAAGCTGGGTTGTCAGAGTTCCGAAAGTGTGTTCGGCACTCTGACTGAATGATAATGGTGATCGTCTTTAGGCGTATGCCATTATCACATAGACCCAAAAAGATGAACTGCAAACCCCACTCAGACATATGCTCTACATATTTGAACTCAGCTTAAGAAAACATTGGGATGCACGTGGGATGTCATCTTTTCTTTGTGGCCACTATAGCGTCATACTCACCTACAAGTGGGAGGCACCTCACTGTCTTGGACCTCTTGGTAAGCAGGAGGATTAGAGCTGGTGGAAGACTTATTTTCTCCTACCACCCACTCTCTTGAAACTTTCTCAGACCACCAGCAACAGTCATATTTACCTCCCTCACATCACTGGAGCTCCACCACCTCTTAACAACTCTAGTGGGAACTCAGCTTCAGATTCCTTCCCAAAGGCATTGGGATGATGTGTTAGGACTCATTGGATGAGGCAAAACTCACAGTACACCACCAAAAATTGGTCTGATTTACAGGGCCCTGTTGAAAGAATACACCCCATCTATAGCCCAGCTAAAGGCTTAGTGCGAATGGCTACTGTGGGGTTCACTCATATAGACTTGAGTGAGAACGTTAATGGGCAAATGCATACAGTGCTTGCAGAGACACATGAGGTCAATTAATTCAATGTAACATTAGCATCTTTGGTATCTTACACCAGCACTTCAGCATAGGATGCATTTGACACAGTCCTTGGAATGCTGGTGTTGCAAGTTGTCAGAGGGTCATTTACTCCACATCCTGTGGGAGTGCTCCAAACTTGAAGAGATATGGAGTCAACACCTCTCCTCAACAGAACAGGTATTGAACCACCCCATCCCATGAGATGCCACATTGATTGCCCTGGAGAACACCCTCCATCTCCTTATGTGACATAAGCCCCTGCTGGCATGCCTTATGGCTATTATACAGAGGCTAAGAGACTTCTACGCTGGCATTGGAGAACAACTAATATTCCCTCACACAATGAGTGGTAAGACAGTTTGTACAAGCTTGCAGGTTATGAATGACTTTCTTATTTGGCAGCCAGGAAGTGTCACAAGTTTGATGCTGTGTAGGGGCCATTCCACACTTTACATGACTCTGACACAAGCAAGATAACTGGGAGGCAATTGTTGAATGTCTCATATTACTGGGATGCTTGGGGGTGGCATACAACATCAGTTACTGTTAGTTGAGGTTTTGACAATCCATCCATGCCCAAAACACTAGCAACTAATAATGAGACATCAGCATTTTATTGCTTTCTTTTTGTTTATATTATAGCTGTTATGTGACTAATTTGCTGTTTCAGTATACATCTGAGTCACAATTGGTTAGATATTTTTTCCACTTATTGTACCATTTTTTGAGGTTGCTGATTTCTAGCAGCTAAATCAATCAATCAATCAATCTTTATTTTACCAGGTGAAACAACATTGAGAGGCAGTCTCATTCACAAGATGGACCTGGGTGAATTTCATAAGTCAAAGAAAAATAACCATTGATACAATAAAAAGATTTTACATAGCATCAAAATAATGACAAGGGCGAGGGTTAAAAAGAAGGAGTCTTAGAGCAATATTACAGAGGACTCCTAGCATACATTATTTGCAATATGTACACAATACACAAGATGCACCAGTGGGTGATGGAACACTAGATACAGAACTTCTAACATGCACTAATTGCAATATACAGTATACATACACCACGTGCAACAGGTAAGAGGCTAAAGCTAGGCAGATAGTTATGATCGTTTAAGCAGAAGGAAGGGTAGGTTAGGGATACAGGACAGTAGTACTGCATGCCAGTATGAGAAGCACTTACAGGATGCAGTGAAGAAGCATGCAACAAGGGTTTTGAAGGTGGCCAATTTGACAGGCATCAATATTTTTAGGGTTTTTAGGAGGACATGACAATCAATTTGTATCATAGTGGGATGCAGAAGTAGCAATATGAGTGTATTGGTGTGTGTTACAGACTTCTCTGTAACACTATATATTTTTTTTTTTTTTTTTAATTCTCATGTTTATTCCTCCTCTCCGCCCCTCAGCTCTGGTCTCCTTGGGAGACACAAAGGAGTCATCCCTCTGTGATCTGCCCTGCCCGGACAATCTTCCGATGCCCATGTAGCCTCAATTTACCCCCCCAGGCGGGGATGAGGTGTGCCCCTAACACCCCAAGCAGTCAGTAGCTTTGGTCAGGAGGGTGCCAGGTGGGTGGCTGCAGATTGAGGGCAAGCTCCAGTGCTCCATCTCTGCCAGAGCTGAAGGGTGTTTTCCCTGTTTTTCCTTGTGGATTGACTGGTGTCCTGATGTCAAGGCATGTTGCTGATGTCTGACATTCCTCCACTCCTTCTCTGCATCGTCAATGCTTGCTGCATCTCTGGCCTCTGCCAGAGGGCAATCAAGCTCCAACTCGGGACCTCTGTCCCTCCTGGGAGAGGAGTGCTGTCCTCCAGACGCTCAATCCTCTCCCTCCCCTGCTGACCTCCAGCAACCAGGGCTCACTCCTGAACCCAGGTCGCCAGTGTGGCACGAGGTGTGGCATCCAGCACCTCAACCCTCAGTGCCACCGGGCCAGGCTGTAACACTATATTGTCATCTCTGTTTAATTTTCTATTAGTCTGTAATCCAAGGAGCAGTTTGATATTACTGCTACTGCTCCACCCAGGCTGAGAGATCTGCTTTTCATGTGTTTTGCTTCTAAGCTGTATGTTTGTATTAAAACCTCAATAAAAGATCAATTTAACAAAAAAGAAAATAATTTATTAGATCTTTTGATCAGACTTCATGAAAACAAATTGTCAAAAGAACAATATAATTTACTAGGTAATCTTATGGTACCAACTAAAACTAACGTAGTCATAAGAGAGGGCTGTATTGTGGTACCATTCATTTTAATAGCATTATAGAGCAAATGTATAATCAGGACTTTCTCTCCATGAACATTTTCAATAAATAAATTTTCTCTTCTTTATTAAGCAGATGTACTGTTTCAACTTCCTTGTCAGGTTTACAGAGGAAACTGAACACTTTTGTAAACCTTTGAGATAACAGATACAATAAAATAAACAGGAAAGAAACCCACAGATGGTAGTTTTTAGTACAACAATGTTTAATAAAAATCACTTGAGATTGAACCAAGTATATCTAGATACTTTTACTTATTATTGTTATTTAGAATTATATTTTTTTTTTTCAAATGCTAACTGGAATACACTTAAAAGATACATTAAATTTAACTTACAATCTTCAACAAGTGGTACTAAATGCTTTATAAGAAACTATGATGGTTACTTAATAGAGGGTTCTCTCAGGGTAATAAATGCAAAAAAAGCCAATGCTGTATTACATGCAGCTGAAGTATGGGGTCTTTCGGGCTACTCACCTATTGATATAATCTTAAATAAGTTATATAATCATCTATTAAGTGTTGGAAATAGTACACCCTCCGATATCCTTAGATGTAAAATTGATCAGTATTCAACTGAATAATTTATATTAGCCAAAATTATAATTTATATAATGGACTTAAATAATGCAAGAACAGCATTTACTTAAACAATGTTTGGTGAACCGGTTGCTTGCTCTTTATGTTTTTTTTTTTTTTACATATATGAAATTTCTGAAAACTTGTTTATACCCTTTTGGTCTTCACTTTATACTGATTGAAATTCATAGAGCTCTCTGCTTTATTGTAGTAGACTACATATGGCAGAAGTTTAGCAAGACATGGCTAAGATTTGCACCTCTAAAATTCATGTTGTATAAAATACATTTAAAAAGCCTTTGCAAGGGAGACATTTCTCACAAGGATTCTAGACAAAGGCAAAGGAAATCTTATTATTTGTTTTGGGGTGGAACTTCAGAGCTGTGATAAATTATTTCATAAACAAAAGTGAGAGGGAGTTTAATTGCCATACTTGTAAATGTGGAAAAGGAGTACTTGTTTGATGATGTCAAACATGGAGTTTCCACTTGTCCTTTACTACAAGGAAATCTTGCTAAGCAATTTCCTTATGGAAATATCAGGTAATAAAGCACAGATACATTTTGCATTATTCTCATTAGAAAATGCAAATATACTGAGAATCTTTTTTTTTTTTGAGCATGTAAACATTTTCAGACATAATGTCAACAAGAATTTTAATACTCAATAGTATCTTGATTATTTTCATTTTCTGATGATGTGTTCTATATCATTTTCTGTAAAACAGCTTGTTTGTTTAATCTTTCATAGTTCAAGTTGATACTATGTAAAGATAAGTGTATTCGGTTTATAGGAGAGTTTCAATTAAATTTCTTTTTTTTAGCTGATAAAGCTATCAGCTCCATTTATGGAAACTGAGAATATGAGCAACAAAACATTGGTTAAGGAATGTAGGTATTCAGACCAGAACCCTACATTATTTCATTTACATTATAAACCAAAACTGTTTAGAATGAACTAAAGAAATTTCACTCATACTCATCCTTCAGTCTAGAATATTCTGAGACATACTGTATTATGACAGTATGCACCACATGCTGCTAATGATATGTTATTAAAGGATCTGGTTTACTGAGGTAAATACTCAGTAATGATCCTTGAGAAAATATGCTCTACTAGATGTTTCTTAATATTGGATTGTTATAAAAAAAATTAAGTTTTTGCATATTCAAATACTGTTTCTACTGACAGATGGCACAATTAATTTCTTGTCTCCAAATTATTGCTTTAGATATATTTGTATACTTTTTATAACATTTCTCTAACATTGTATAAATATATTTGTGTACTGTATGTGTACTGAGTGCTTTTTAATTTGTATTTATATTGAAATGACAAACAGTCATTCAATAAAAGTAGAACTGAAATGAACTTAATTAACACCCAGGCTATAAACTACATAAAAACAGCAGATGCTTGCATCTTGAAAGATTATCCAAAATTCAGTAAGGACTTACCTATTTACTTTATGTGCTATTTTATTTGATTTTATATAAAACATGTTTTGAACTACATGAATGCATTTTTCATGGAAAAGTAATGATGCATAGTAACGGGAACAAAAACCAAATGTATACAATGTACAGTATGTAGGTCAAAGATCAAACCAATACATCTATCATAGGACCTATGGGGAGAGGCTCGAAGAGCTAAATATGTACACACTAGAAGAGAGAAGGGACCGGGGGGACATGATAGAGGTCTTCAGGTACATGAAGGGGGTAAATAGGGGAGGAGCAGTCAGAGTGCTTCAAAGGAAGGAGGAGGGGGCAACTAGAGGGCATGGGTGGAAGCTGGAGGGGGGAAGATTCAGGGGAGAAAAGAGGAGGTGCTACTTCACTGAGAGAGTGGTGGAGCCATGGAATGTGCTGCCCAGGGGGCTGGTGGAGGCAGAGATGGTGGAGGGGTTCAAGAGGGGGTGGGACAGGTACAGGGGAAGGGTTCTGGAAGCAAAATCCAGTGCGGTGAGAATATCTGGAACTGGGAAGGGAGAAGGCAGAGAAGGTGAGGGGGGCAGCAAAGTCAGCTCCCAGGGTGGGAGCTGACCAAACGAGCAGACATGAAAGACCGTTAGGCCTATTCTACTGGCATTTTAGTTTGTCAGTATCTGTTATCTGGGACCTACTGTGCAAATATTGTACTGCAACCGATCTAAAGTGAGACTAACATGTTTATTTTGCATCTTCCTATGTCAGAACATGTTACGTTTCACTAGTCATTGTCATATAACAATGAATCTGCCAGTCACTTTAAGTGAGATCCCATTCTGGCCAATCCTATGACAAGTCAGCCTCTTGCTAACAACTAGTAGTAATACTCACTTTAAAATTCTAAATCCTGCTTCCACTGCCATCTTCTTTCTCTGTCTCAGTCAGGAATTTGAAAAAATTTGACTCATTTATAGTCCATCCCAATTCTTTGTTATTTGTGATGGGCCCTCTCACAATGTTAACTAAGTTGGCAGTCAATTATTTAAAATTTTGTAACTGTTCCTCAAACTTCAGTACTGTGACTACATGCCCCTGGCACTCCACTGTTGCTCACTTATGTCCTCTGAATCAGCACACTTGCTCACTTGCTCCAGGACTCATGGCTGAAAAGGAAAAAAAGGAAAGCAAAAAATGCTCAATGTTCACAATGTCAGAAATGTACACTGCTACCCTGAGAATGGTGGGACAAAAAAGCTTGGGGGGAGGGGCAGTACATGTGTGTATGAGTGAGTCAGTCTAACCAGCTTTTGCTGTAATTTCTTTGGCGATGATGGGATCCAGACTGTTAACAATGACAAAAAAATGGACAGCTAGATGAGAAATTAGAACCAATTTACAATGTGTATACACTGAACATACAATATTCTGTGTTCAAAACTGACCCATTTCTATTCATGATGAGGTGGAACCTTTATAACTTACCCCTGGATTTGCCACTCATCAGCTATGTTACTGCCCCCTCCCTCGTGGAAATAAGTGACAAATGTTAGAATGAGCCATTGTATGTCATCTATATAATGTGTGCATATTCTGATTAAACAAACTTATGATATGTACAGATCTTAGACTATAAATGTGTAAACATTCATACTTTAATACAACTGGATTTTCTGTACCTTCTTTCATCTCCCAGCAATTCCTCCATATACATCTACTATATATTTTCCTTACCAATTTGATATTCTTCATTTTATCTTCACAACTAGATTACCGAGTGATGTTATTCCTTAGTGATTCCAATCTGTACTTCAGTATACCTTATTTTTCATGTTGCTTATCACTGACTCTTAAGAATGTATACCATGATGGACAGCCTGCAAAGTATTGAGGTAACTGATCTTTTGTCAGTGATCCCTCCTTCAGATACCTGAACTTGCTGGGTAAGATCAGTCAGTTGCATCCCCTGGAGGAGGATCAGGTAGGGTGGTTCATTGTGTTGCGGCTTCTGAACGGAGGGGTTGAGAGTGGGACTTAAAATGCCATGCATGGACCTAGTATCCCCCTTTTGTTCTCACACTTTGGCTGAAATTCCCACATGTCCACCCTCATAAAAGCAGTTTTTCAGGCCAGACAAGGTAGTGTGGGGACCCCTTTCATTACACTATGGAAAGGCCACCTTAGAAGCTGGGAAGGAATTTTCCCATTAGATTTTCACCTCCTGTGGTGGGTACTTTACAATGTTATCATCACAGTCATTGTAAGTATTTTGCATCATGATGATCTAACAAGGAGCAGTACCATGGTTGAAACTTAGGAATTCAGTTCCATTCTGGACATGTTCCTCTCCAGGCTGGCATGAGGTAAATGTATGCCAATCAGGGGATATCTTCATTTGGATTGTTCTGTAGGTGAAGTACCATCTGATGGTGGATGGGCACAAATCATCAAGCCCTAGCCCCCCTTCACCTTAGGGGATGGTTATTCCTCTGGTGGCCATACCTTTTGGACTTGGGTTCACTCGGAAGGTCACTTGGGGTAAGAGATGGACCAGTATGAGGCACTAACTGTCCAGAATCTTTTTGAGACTCCTGAGCTATTCACATCATGCTGCAGGATTTACTTTTCTCAAGTGTTTATATTGATTTATTTATTTTTCTATTTTTTTTTTATTTTATTTATTTTTTTGATCAGAAAAGGAGTAACATCATCCATACCAAGCAGGATTCTTCATTTCCTGTTTATGTATTGTTAGGTATCAAGTGCCTTTCATCATCTCCAAAACAAGCCATTTTAACAAATGTTCTTTAAAGAGACTGTAGTTTAATTACATCTGCAGATGTGCACTTTCATTTCTGATTTACTCTTCCCCCCAAGAGCTAGTTCAAATAGGGAAGCCATATTTGTTCAAATTTGTCCTCATGTTGTTCTAGTTATTAGTTTGTTCTTTCCAATTTTGCAATATCAATCATTATAGCTTTCCATTCGCTAAGTGTTGGAGGTTTCCTATCTTTCCATTTCTGCAAAATACATAGCTACCTATATAAGAGCCACTTGGGACTGGTCTATCAGAGAGGTAATAGAATTTATGTATCCCAACAAAAATCCTTCCGGGTCAAAAGGGATTTTCATTCCTAAAGCAAAATCAACAGAGTTGGTGATTTTTCCCCAAAAGGTTTTTAAGCTTGGACAGTCCATAAACATACGTCTAATAGAACCTATATTATCCTGGAGACGTAGGATATAACTCAAAATGGGGGCTAAATCTATTTAGTTTAGCAGAGTATAATATAATCTGTGGCCCAGATATTCAAAGGGTCATGCGCCAGCCAAGGATTCAGGCCAAGCGAAGTCCAAAATGCGCCATTCTGCGATATTCAGCGAGAGGCAGTTGCGCTCAAATCACGCCTGAGCAATAGCGCAATGATAATGAATGTATGCGCAACTGAAGGGGAGGAACCATTTATAAATGACGCAGCGCGATATTCAACAACATGCGCCATGCGCAATAGGGGAGCAAGCGGAAGTTGCGCTATAGCGGAAATTAGCCAAAATAAAAAGGAACAAAGGAGAGGCGCAAGAACGCTAGAGGGAAGGCACATGTTGCTGAAGTATAGCCAGCCACACAGGCAACACACACACACACACACACACACACACACACACACACACACACACACACAGGTCAGGACAGAGAAAGGGCACCTGGAACCCACAGGCTCAGGGAAGGTGTGGGGAGCCACAGCCACAGTGCAGAAGGGAGAAGTGCCACACAGCACTGAGGTCAGCACAGTTAGGTGTTCCCAGTGCAGGGGAAGTAGCAGCCAGGACAGCAGGGGGAACACAGAAACAGCTGCCAGGGGAGGTGAACACAAGCCAGGGACATGGCCAGTGCCACCATCCAGATGGAGGCAGTAATGAGGGGGGTGAGAAGGCGGGCAGCAGGGGGGCATGGCCATTGAAGGGCCCATCAGCAGTATGCCCCCAACCAGGCAGTACCAAGCCCGCACCAGCTTTGAGCTGTACAGTGATACTGAGATTGTGGGCCAGTACAGCCTGTATCGGACAATTCTGAGGCAGCTCTGTGAGCTGTGCAGTGATGTGATGCAGGCATCCACACGAAGGAGCCATGCTCTTTCAGTGGAGACTAAAGTGACAGCTTGCATGTACTTGCTCACCACGGGTACTTTCCAGAGACCAACAGGGGACACCATAGGCATAACCCAGTCAGCCGCATCTTGCCACCTCACCCAATTCCTCAGTGCACTGCTGCCACATGCTGCGGAGTACATCCATTTCCCCAGCACACTGGCGGAGAGCACAGCAAACATACAGGAGTTCCACAGGGTAGCACGTATGCCTGGCATGCTTAGGGCAATAGACTGCACCCATATGGCCATCCACACACCACCTGGCCCTGAGGGAGCCACATACATTAATCACAAGGGCTATGCTAGCATCAACTGCCAGGTGGAGTGCAATGCCAGGAGGTGCATAATCAATGTCTGTGCCACGCACCCTGGGGGAGCACATGATGCCTTCATCTGGCACCAGTCAGCACTGTGCCACAGATTCGAGAGTGGGGACATCCCCACTGGCCACTCAGAGGGTGAGTATGCAAACCACACAGACAAACATAGGGCTTGGGAGGGACATGGTCAGAAGTGAAATGGGTAGTGCCCTACATGGCCCAGGGCAGGGTGATGCTGATCACCAAACTAACCTCCACCCTCTACACACAGGTGACAGTGGATACCCACTCTGTCCCTGGCTGCTCACACCATACCGGTGGCCTGCAACCCCATCACAGCAACGCTACAATGAAGCACATGCCACCACACGTAATGTCATCGAGCGGGTGTTTGGTATGCTGAAGGCACGTTTCTGTTGCCTGGACACCTCCGGCGGTGCCCTACAGTACAGCCCCTCAAAGGCCTGTGGGCTATTCCTGGCCTGTTGCATCCTGCAGAACTTGGCAAACGAATGTGGGATAGCGGTACAGGTCAAAGAGGAGGACGGCGATAGGGACGATGAGAAGGCCGGTGACAATGATGATGGGCAGCCCCCCCTTGGGCAACGGGACCCCCGACTGCTCTGGCTGGCACAGCTACACTGGGACACCATCACGGAGGAGCACTTCAGCCAACGCAGGTAAGTCATGGGGCCATGTGCAACCAGCAGTGGCAAAGGCACAACCCACAAACATGCATGGACACACACCAGGGGTACATGCCATCAAGGGAAGTGGCCGGGCATGGAACCACACACACCACCAAGGATGGGTGAGGTCTAACATGGCATGTGGACAGACACATACACACACACACACACACACCTCACCAGACATGCACAAAGGGTAGGAGGCATGCCGACCTAGAATGCCACCCCTAGCCACACACATGTCCACAGACCACCACGCCCACTGCCTGTCATTGTGCATGTGTCAGACACTGGGCACTATTGCACAATGGCATACAGTGCAACTCAGACATCAGCATGCACACGCAACTGCGGACAGTAGCCAGGAGGGTGTGCAGATGGGCTGTGTGTCTGCTTGCAGGGCCGGGTACCCACCCGTGCATTGCCCGCTGAATGACACAATGCACACAGGGCAGCATTAAACAGTTGCCGCACTGGGAGACAGGTCAGTCATGCGCCACAGTGCCCCGGCCACCACGGATGCATGGGCGGCCCCGCCCAGACCTGCCAGCAGTGACAGGCTGACCACTGTCCTCATGGGTTGGCACCGATGGTCCCCCAGGTGTTGCACTGCATGAACATGACCGTGCTCACGCAGGGGTCTGCAGCATACCGAACATGCCTGCGCCAGGCGTGCTCGGGATGCCAACAGCTGAACCCGGTGTTGACAAGGATGGTGTCACATGACGCTGGGAATGGGGGGTGGACATTGCACTGCGTGATGTCTGCAACACATGGGCAAATAACTATGTGCCCAATGTGGCCATGGCAGCTGTGAATGTATGTGTCAGCCTGTCAATGGCAGCGGTCACATCCTCCCGCATCTGGTCCATCCCTGCCAAGAGCAGAGCAGTTTCTCTGCTACGACACTCCTCTGCCCACTGCAGAGCCGCACTCAGTGCATCCACCGCCATCACAAACTGCATCCGCTAATTGACTGATGCTTGCAGTATGCGAGTGTGCTTATCCAAGAAGTCATCTGCCTGATCTGCATGCTGTCCCTCAGGGTGTTCGCATCCCTGATGCTTATCACCCCTTGAGGGTGGGTGCTGCACACCAGGGCCAGGCCTCGGCATGTCCACAGGCATTGCACTGATGCCACCCCTTGACAGTGTACCCCCAAGCCCATTGGCCGACAGCTGATGCTGCCCCTCCGGCTGCCGCTCCCCAGGGCTCAATGGTGCCACCGCAGTGGCCGCAACAGTCCCACTGTCCTGTACACACACCAGTACTGCCACACTGGTGCTGACAAGCACAGGCTGGGACTGTGATGACACGTAGGACTTCATGGTGGCACCACCCACAGCCATGGCCGCGAAGTTACCTGCTGTGTGGCCATCCTGTAGCACACATGTGTCCACTGCCCATGACGTTAGCAACATCATCATCAGTGACAGACCCAGCACCAGCCTGAGTCCCAGCATGCTGGCATCCATGGACGCTGGCACGCTGGGACATGGGCAAAGCCTCCTCCACACCTGCTCCAACGACATCAGTCTAGATGTCCAGGTGGGCCCACTGTCGCACTGAGCTGTGTATTCCTGTGGAGGTGGATGGGCCCTCCTCCATCTCCATCTGACTGAGCTCAGTGGAGAAGCCCACCAACGCTGACATATGCAGACACTCAGGAGCTGTAAAGGAAAACAAAGTCGCATTACTGCATGTGACCTACCCTGTCACCCCCCCAATAGACAGACCATGACCTACCATGCAGTGATGGGCTACCACCTGTCTGGAATCCAACACCCAGAACACCCTCAATGGCACAACGCTGCATGCTGCCAGCAACCCTCTCCTCCTGTGGGGTCAGGCGTAGCACCTCCAGCTGTCCCCCACCTGTAGCAGACCGTGCTGCCCTGATGGCAGCCACCTTCTCCTTAATCCTCCTCCTGTCTGTGCCTATCTTCTTCTTGCACTCCTACATGGAGCGCTGGTGGCTGCCATGCAGGTTTAAAGCACGCGCCACCTCCTCCCATGCAGCAGCACGGGCCTGTGGTGTTCCCTGGCATCAGCTGAGAAGTGGCTCCTGGTCTAGATAGGCCTCGAACAGGGTATCCGTCTCGGCCTTCATGAAATTTGGCCTCCTCCTCCTCCTCCCACAACTCTGTTCCTCTTCCTCCACAACTCGCTCGGTCATGATTCAGCCTGTGAGAATGACAGGTGTTACCTGTGACTGTGCAGTCCCATGCATGTCCCAAAATCCTCAGTCCACATTCCCAAACAGCATGTAACTCACCAATAGACTGCAGTAACCGACTATGGCCAGTGCAGCCCAATGTCGCACTTTTATAGTGCAACCCATGCAAATGAGGTGATGCGCATCTTTAAGTGGATGCAAATGCAGTGACTGCGCCATTGAATGGGCGATTAGCTGATTTGCATATGATGGCTGAATATCGCGCAGTTGCGCTTTGTGCAATTGTGTTGAATGTGCTGAGCCAAAGGGCGCAGTTCTGTGACATGCGCAGTACACACCTAACTGCGCATGCCCAGGTTGATGACGCAGGCGCCTGCCATGCTGCTGACATCCTGTGTGCGGGAGGCAATGCAGGGCATGGCCACCATTGTGCCAGTTGCACTACAGCGCTGTTCACCTATATGGTGCTGTGGCACTGGGGCATCGTAGGCGCACTGGGGCAACAGCGCAGTAGGCCACTACAGGAGGTGGCACACAGGCACCCAATCGCGCTAGATGCATTGGGTTCCAATCACGCTGTGGCTGTCCATGTGCCAGAGACCCTTGACCCTGTGCCCAACCTTTGCCCCCCTAGGCACCATGCATCAGGCATGGGTACACCACTATTGCACTGTTCGGTGACAGCACGATAGGGAATGGCAGCGCTGTACCACACAGCATCTGCACATGGTGGAACCATGCTGCAGAGTGCCATTTTGACTTAACTGAAGAGTAGAGATGGCACGGAGGAGAGTAGTACAGTGGAGCCAGGTGGAGATGGCAAACTTGGTTGCCATTGTGGAGCCACATGTTGGCTCACTATTTGATGAGGCACCCCTGAACAGGGCCAGGAGTCAGGTGTAGCAGGAGGTGGCCGATGCCCTGGAGGAGGCCACTGGTATGGGGTGGATAGTGGAGCAGTGCCGCCACAGATATGGGGATCTGAGGCAGAGGGACCCAGACCTGCTTGCCCACCTGTGGGCATGTGCCAGGAGGGGCACGGTGCCACGGCCAGGTAGGTGCAACATCCATACACTTTTATCTTCCATACGAGTATCAAGGTTGCATGTGTCCAGCACATGGGGGTGCTGTCCAGTGTTGTCCGTGGTGGTGTTATTAGGGTGTGGGTGGTGGGTCTGTGTGGGATTGGACACACATGGGGTGGGGGACTTTGCTACAGGATTGTACTGATGTTCCTCTCTCCATGTTTGCACCTTAGGCCCAGACGAGTGCAGGCTGGTGAGGGAGAGGAGGCGCCAGCAGGAGGACCATCAGTCCGGGAGGGGCAAAGGTCCGCAGAGGCGCAGCACCAACCTGATGATGGTGAGTGCCTTACATCCATGATTACTATTGCATGCTGTGTAACAGGGCGGGCAGCGGGGCATGGCCACCATCCATCGACACCGCTGTCATGCACGCAACTTGTTACAGTCAGCACTGTCCAGTGGCACTGCATGTCTGGGAGTGAGTCAATGGTGGTCCATGCGTGCACCGGGTACATAGCTGTGCCACTGTCTTCACACCACATAGCCATGTCACTGAACAGCCACGGTGATGCTGTGCAGGACTTGGCCAGTGGGCGTGTGCAGTGGTCCACATGGCTGTGTGCACCTGGGTGGGAAGGTCTTGTGGACGCGATCACTGTGGATGGTTACACACCATCACAGAGGCATGTCCCATGGCCATATGCCATGCACAGTGGGTGGGCTGCATGGGGATGTGCATTCACACCTACTGACTCTGGTCCCTTGTCCTAGGTGGACAGCAGCTGCAGGAGATCAGGGTGGCACTGAGGGAGATTCTCCAGGTAGCCAGGGCATCCTTGGAGATACTCGAACGGTTGGACAGGCTCGGTGTCCGAAGACGTCATGGTGGAAGGAGTAGCCGGAGTGGGGAGCAGGGCTCCCATTGAGCTTTGAACTGCCCCTGATTTCCCCTACCCCCCTGGACACACCCTCACACCCTTCCTTCCCTCTACCGTTCACCCCTTCCCCTTACCCACCCCACCTTGTTTGTGTCCCAACCCACAAACCTTTGTAAATACTTGTACATAGTTTTGTTTGCTGTTTTTAAATACATTTCTTTTGATATGCCTACTGTGGTGGTCTCTGATTTGCAGGGGGCTATAGATACTCAGCTGCAGTGGTGTGCATGGCGTCAGGGGTGGTGCAGTCATGTGAGTGTGTGTGTGTGTCCATGGGGATGTGAGTATGGTGTGGGAGTGGCTATCAGTCACTGTCTGTGGCATGTGTGTTGTTCCCTGTGCACTGGATGACTGTGTGCAGTGGTCCACGGTGCATGCTCTGTGTCCATGGCACACCTGTCAGACCATCCATGGCCTGTGCAGCTGACACCCATGCATGTCTGTGACATGCACGGTCCACTGGCATGTCAGTGGTGGCTGTCCATGCAGGACAGCCACTATACCCAGCACAATGCCCGGTTGCCTCCTGTCACTGGCATGGTACATGTCTGCCTCAGGTGACACTGTGGCCTCCGCTGTTGTTGTCCCACCTCCATGCTGTTGCTTGTGTGTGTGTGTCACAGAGGATGTGTATCACTGTTTGTCACTTGTGCTCCGGGCAAATGCTGGTGGTGTACAGCTCCACAGTGCCTGCACAGGGTGGCTGGCACTCCTGTGCCATGGAGGAGTGCTGGCTGTATGTACACAGTTTCCATGGCCACACAGAGGGGGCTTGGTTGCCCCGCTACTATGTCCCTGTGTTGGTGTGTCCTTGGGTATGGGTGGGTGTTTGTCCATGCACTGTGTTGCATCCTGTGTGGCGCATGCTTCCATGCACCACTGTGGGTGTCTGCACTGGCTGTTGTGGCCAATGCTGGGTCGAGGTGTGTCCTTGGGAGGGTGTGCAGGGTGCTGTACCACTGGTGGTAGGGTCCGGGGCATGCCCTGTCATGTGTGGGGTACCTTGTGTGCCGACCCATGGTCGGTCTCTCAGCTGTACCTCAGGGGGGATGTGCATGGTGGCACTGTGTATGCAGTTGTTTCATCGCTGTGTGCTGCCTCCTGCTGATGGGTGCTCATGGTGGGGCTGCCTTGCATGGTTCTGTGGTGCACAGGATTGCATTGTCACAGTGGGGGTGGTGGCATGCATGGGGTATCCTGCACTGGTGGATGCTGCTCCTGGGCAGGGTGTCTGGTGGTCACGGTGCAGGGTGTGCTCTGCATTGGTGGGATGGTGTGGCACAGGGTGGTCAGCCCTCCTTGTGTGCCGGTCACAGCTTGCCAGGGGGTGTAATGGGGCACCGTGGCCCTACTGTGGGTTGGTTGCTGGTCTCAATGGGCCAGTGGTTATTCCTGCCCTCCCCCAGTTGTGCAGTGCATGGGGTGTGGGGGGACAATGTTCTGCTGTGTGTTCCTCTGCCCATCTTTTGCATGGGTGGTGGGCCCCTGCATCCCTGGTTGTGCTGTTGCATTGCTGCCCTGCTGCTGGGGGGCATCCCTGGTTGTGCTATGGTGCATCTGGACTGCTCAGCTAAACATCCCTTGTTGCACTATGGTGCATCAGATATGCTCAGCTTCATCTCCCTAGTTGCGCTATGGCGCAGGTGGTGCGATATTCAGTCATCGGCTGTAGGCGCATCTTGACCTGCGCAGTTTTTGAATATTGTGATTCTTGCGCATGGGCGTAATGGACTTGCACTTGCTCCTGCTGTTGCTCACTTTTTGGGCTCAGTTTGAATATCTGGGCCTGTGTATATACAGTAATATTAAACTGTGTTTGTTGAAACCTTGTTGATTTGAAGACACTGACCAGACTTTTTAATATTTCTAGCCAGTTTTCTGGTGTTATATCTGAGTTTAGTTCTTTGTCCCAGGTTGCTTTTAGTTTTGACATGTCCATCTACAGAAATTGTTGTATTAGGGAATATATTTTCCATATAATTTTTTGCAGATTATCTTGTTTACATAAACATTCCTCCATTGGAGTTAATGGAATTTCTACATTTAGATTTCAGTTTTTCTTGATATATATTCTTAACTGTAAATAAGGCATGTGTTGATTTTCACCCACATTAAATCTGTTAATGAGATCTTTAAAACTGGCAAACTTGCCCTTTATATATAAGTCCCCTAAATTGTGTATACCTTTGTCAGCCAATTCTTTCCAAGTCCGCCCCGGTTGGAATTTATTTAAGTATGGTTTGTTTACTAATGGCATTAATCTAGCTATTTTAATTTTCTGAACTAAAATCTTATTAATTTCTTGTCAAGCTGAAAATGTACTTAACATAAACCTTGAAATTTGTTTTTTGAAGAGAAGATTTTTAATTGGAATAGTAACAATTTAACTCAAAGATCAATATACAGTTGAACTTAATTCTAGTTGCTGCCAATGGGTCCTGGGAGTTGATTCTTGATAGATGTCCCATAATCCCTCCACCTGCACTACTAAATAATACCATTTGAAGTTTGGGAGGTTGAGGCCTCCTTTTTCCTTAGAATCATACATTTTATTAATTTTAAATTGCACTGTTTTGCTTACCTATAAAAAAAATGTTCAATTCTCTTCTCCCAGTCTTGAAAATATTCTTAAGGAAGGGCAATAGGGAGGGTTTGAAATAGGAATAATAACCTAGGAAGAATATTATGAACATACGGACATGGAAATGTGCCAGCAGAAACAGACCACCCAGTCTATCTATGTCTGCTCGAGTGTGCAGCTAGCACTTAGCCTTCCAGGCCGTTCCCAATTTCCTCACATTTGTCATCCCACCTGCCACCCCACCTCCCTATCCTTCCCTCCCCTGTTTCCGTCTCATACACTTTTGAAACTGTTCACAGATTTACATGATACCACTCATTCTGATAGGGCTTTCCATTTTGCAACCACCCTCTCTGTGAAATAGCGTCTCCTCATTCATTTCCTAAATCTTCCCCCCTCAATTCTTAGCACATGCCCCTTGGTGACCCTCCCCCTCCTTAACTTAAAGACCCCATCTGCCCCATCCTTATTGATTCCCCTCAGATACTTGAATGTCTTTATCATGTCCCCCCGTCCCTTGTATCCTCCAGGGTGTACATATTCAAGTCTCTCAGCCTGCTGTCATAGTCTGTCCCTTCCCTTCCACATATCATCTTTGTTGCCCTCCTCTGCACCCCCTCCAGTAGCCTGATATCACAGTTTTGGTATGGCCTCCAAAACTGCACACAATACTCTAAGTGCAGCCTTGCCAGCGACATGTAGAGGGACAAGATCACCTCTCTTCACCTGGATGAAAAACCCCTTGCTATGCACCCCAGCATTTTGTTCACTTTTGCAGCCACTCTCCTGCACTGGGCAGTGTTGTCCATGGTCCCTGTTATCATTATCTCTAGGTCCTTTTCCTCCTCAGTGATCCCCAGCTTAACCTCTCCCAGCCAGTATTCTCTCCTTGGGTTCTTCACCCCAAAGTGCATAACCATACACTTCTTTGCATTGAACCCCAGCTGCCACCTCTCTGACCATTCTTCTAGCTTGCTTAGGTCCCCTTGCAGCTGCTTCCATCCCCCCCCCTCTCCATTCACCACTGATCCGATTTTGGTGTCATCAGTGAACAGACTTATCTTGCTCACCACTCCATGTGCAATATCTGATATGAAGAGCCCGAACAAAACTGGCCCCAACACAGAGTCCTGTGGCACCCCACTCGTCACTGGCCTTGGAGTTGAGAGCTCACCTCTCACCACCACCCATTGCAGCCTCCCACTCAGCCAGCTTGTAATCCAGTTCATCATTTTTGGCCCTTTCCCTACACCAGTTAGCTTCTCCCCAAGCCACCCATGAGGCACAGAATCAAAGGCCTTGATGAGGTCCAAGTAAAGAACATCAACTGCATGACCCTTATCCAGCTCACCTGTCACCCAGTCATAATATTGTATTAGGTTGGTTTGACAAGACTTCCCTGAAACAAACCCATGCTGCCTCACATACTGGAGGCCATTGTCCTCCAGGTACGACACCAGTCTTTCCTTTAGTATTGTCTCCATGAGTTTGCACACTATGGAGGTGAGACTTACTGAGTGATAATTACCCAGTTCATCCCATGGTCCACTCTTGTGTAATGGTACTACATGTGCCATCCTCCAGTCCAGTGGCACACATCCTGACTCCAGTGAGGTGCCGAACAGATCCTCCAGCAGCTCTGCCAACACCTTCACCATCTCCTTCAGCATCCTGGGGTGGATACCATCCAGCCCTGGTGCCTTGTCTACCTTCAGTGTCCTCAATCCCTCTAGGACTCTACTTGCCTCAATTCTTCTATCTGTTGCCTCTTCTCCCCCCGTCCCCACCATCCTAGCCCACGGTGGTAGCGGTCTCCCCCTTTCTTCCATGAACACTGAGCAGAAGTATTCATTCAGTGCTTCTGCCTGTTCCTCACCCTTTTTTGTCCACTCCCCACCCATTTTTATCCTCACTGTTGTCTCCTTGCACTTCCTTTCCTCCCTGATGTATCTGAAAAAGTATTTCTTCCCCCATTAATTCCCTGCTCTAATCTCAGATCTCTCTGGGCCTTGGCTTCTCTCACTTTTCTAGTCACCTCCCTGGACCATCTTGCATACTTCTTCCTGTCCACTTCATTCCCTGTCCTTCTATTCATCTTGTGTGCCTCTCATTTTGCTCTAACCACCTTCACTACCTCGCTGTTCAACCAGCATGTTTTTTTTGCTCTGCTCCTCTTACTCTTTGTCTTGGTGCAGGTTTCTGTTGCCTATGTAATCCCCCTCTTAATAATATCCCATTTGTGCTCCATCTCCTGCCTTATGCACTCTAGTTTCGCTTTCAGTACTCCTTGCATCCTCCCAAAGTCTGCCCCTCTGAAGTTTACTACCTGAGTAACTGATTTCTCTGGCTCCCCTCACATTGTGATATTAAACCACACCATTTGGTGATCACCAGATCTAAAGTGTTCTTTAGCCTAGTAGGTACACTAACCAACTGTTTCAGAAGGCCATCCTTGTTTGCATCCAGGAAGACTTGCTCCCTAGCACTGGAGGTGACTGGAATGCTCCAGTCAACCCCTGGCAAGTTGAAATTCCCCATGACAACCACCTTCCCTTTTCTACATACCTCTCTGATTTGTCCTGCTAATTCCCTTTTAAGCTCCTCACACTGGGACGGTGGCCTGTATACCACCCCAAACCTCAGTTTTCTACTCCTTGAGTCTAGGAGCTGCAGCCAAATTGCCTCTGTTCTCCTTTCTTCCCCCTCGTCCCTTGTACATTTGATCCCATCCCTCACATAGACTGCTACCCCACTGCAACTCCCTTCCTTACAGTCCTTCCTGTATACTTTGAATCCTGGGATTGCCAGATCCCAGTCCCAGTGCTCAGGTGCCCACATTTCTGTGACAGCTGCAATATCCACCTTCCACACTGCTAAGAGTGCCTGTAATTCAGCAGATTTGTTGCCTAAGCTTCTTGCATTCAGCAAGACCACCCTCCATCCTGCCCCCTTCCCTTCATTGGCCTACATTTTCTTCCTTCTACTCTCTCCTTTTTTTGGCCACCCAGACCCCTTCCTGTTAGCCTGGGGGATAGGGTCCACTCTATCAGATCCCTGCCTACAATCTAGTTTAAATCCACCTTTGTCCCAATATACCTCCCCAGTCTTTGCTTGAATACCTCCTTCCCCTCCCCACTCAGGTGCAACCTATCCCTTGCAAAGCAATTGTTATTATCCCAGGTACTGCCCCAGCCACCCACAACCCCATATCCCTTAGTTTGACACCATTCTACCAACCATGTGTTCAACTCTGTAATCCTCTATTGTTTCACTGTGCTTGTGCAGGGTATTGGGAGCACTTTGGAGAATGACACAGTCTCCTCAGTCTCCTCATGCAACCTTCCCACTTCCTCAATCCTCTCCTTTGTTACCTCCACCATTTCCCCCACTAGGTCATTTGTCCCCACATGTACCACAATGTGTGGTTTCCTCCTATCACTCCTTATGCACCTTAGCATTGCCTGTCCTGCCTTGTCTGCCTTTAATCCTGGTATGGACTCGACCCATATCTGACAGTGCCTCTCCCCCTTAATACCCCATCTGATCCCATTGAGTATGGAGTCCCCCAACACTAGTACACCTCCATCCTCTTTCCTTGTGTCGAACACCACTCCCTCACCCAGGTTCTCATTTCTGGGGCCACTCAAGATGGTGCTTTCACAGTGTGTCCCAGTGTCTTCCCCGTGCCCTTCTCAATTGAGACTCCTCCCCCTCCTCCTATTTGACTGCCAACCTTCTGCTCCCTCCTCACCTCTCCAAGTATTATCCCTCCCCCTTCCATGCCATACTCAATCTCTCCACTACTAATGCCCCTCTGTCCCTTCTCTTTGTGAGTACTATCCCTTGTGCAATCTCCTCCTGTGTCCTCTTTCCCATGTGTTGCTAGTACATCAAACATGTCCCCTCCTCCCTTTGCCTTGTTTTGTGTTTCCTCCTCCCTCCTGCCTACCGCTGCTCCTCTTCTTCTAGATACTAGAGTCCACCCTTCATCAACTGGCTTCCTGTCAATTGTGCCTCCTCCCCCTGACCTCTCCCTTGCCCCACTGTTCCTTCTCTGTGGTACCCCCACAATACTCTCAGATGTCAGCCCTCCTACCAATGCAATCCTCTCCTCCTCCTTCAACCTCCCCAGTTCTCTGCCAAGCCACCGAACCTCTTGCTCAAGCATTCTTAGCCTGTGGAATATTGGACACCCTCCCAGCCTCCACAGTATGTTCATCTGCATTGCTGCCCCACAACCATTGCACCCTACAATCCTACTCATGGTCCACACTACCTATACAGCCTCTCCACACCACTCTCCCTACAGCAAGTAGAATTAACTAATCCTAGCCCAGCCTCTAACAGAAATTGTTATCCTAAATGCCCTTGCATGCAGCATAAGTAAGTCAACTGCAGTACTAACTGGAAACCACAATCCTACTCATAAGGACTATAGATCTACTCATATGTTTTGTATATTTATATGTCCTTAAGACTTATCTCATATGGCTGTTCCTTGTTTCCTCCTCCTCCCTGGCCTGTTCTGAGGGCTCAGATCAGTTTGTAGCTCCCCAAGCTCCTCCCTCACAGCCTTCAAATCCAACCCCCAGTGGTATTTCAGTATTTAAGAAAGGCTGGTGGAAGGGGTGGGTGGGACAGCTTTTACAGTCACTCCAGCCACAGAAGCTTTTAAGCTAAATTCTACTTTAAGCTAAATTAAAAAGAAAATAAAACAATATAAAAACTTACAAAAATCCTCTATACATTAACTCCCCCAACAGCAAGTAGAATTAACTAATCATTTTCTCCTGTAGTTTAAAAAACAATAGCAAAACTTTCAGAAATCTTCTCCACAGCCAGCAAGCAGACTTAACCAATCCTTCTCCACATAACCTGGGAAGAATATTAATTTTCACAATATTTGCTCTCCCAATGAGAGTTAAAGGGAGATGTATCCATCTATTTATATATTTTTAAATTTCCACAGTTAACCGAGAATAATTTGCATCACATAGTTTATTCAAGTTTTTTGTGAGAAATATACCTAAGTATTTGAAGGAAGATTGTGGTGTAAATATTAAGCCCTGTTTTGTTAATTTTGTCTCCATCTTTTTATGTTGTTACACTTACAATAGCACCGTATAACTCTGATCCCCTGTTACTTATTTATTAGTATGCTATTTATTTCATTTTATGTTTATTGTTTTAATATGATTGTTTTTATCTTTTTGTAAAGTGCCTTGATGGCCTGAAAGGTGCTGATGTGAAATAAAATTTATTATTATTATTATTATTAACCCCTAGAAGCATCATTTCAGTTATATGGATATTTAATTTATATCCTGAAACATCAGAAAATTTTGTGATTACATCAAGTAGCTTTTTCATTTGTTTCCTTTATATTAAAGTTTAATAAACACATGGCTGTAGCCATTTCCTCCAAGGCATTGTGTATTTGTTCAGGTAGAATAGTAATAATGTGCCTACAAAGCCACATAATACATATAGCTATGTATTGGGATGAATTCTCAATTACAGTGCTGTATGTCTTTAGTTTATGTAAGGTATTCATATCCATCATTCCATATTGGTTGAAACACACTGCTTGAATTAATAGGATCATACCCCATGATTAAGCATTTAATGCAAAATGTTGGGACCAGAGTGATAATTTGCTCAATCACAACTAAGTTTGATATTCTTGAAATTTTGAGTATCAAGTTTTGACTTGTCCTTGCTATGCCCACAGATGGTTGTCAGACAGGAACTCACCTTAACAGGACTATTTATTCTCCTTCAGGAGACTTGGCATCCTGAAATTTCTCCTGGGATGTACCAGATATGTGCCATATGGCCTTGTGTGGTTGGTTTTGGGGGCTGGCATCAGTTTCCTCAGCCTGACTGTTGTCCTGCATTTTGTTCTCATTCTACTGTGTCTATACACCTGATGTGCTAGAAATGGGCTTTCTTGGGATTGGTGTACTGTGTCGTGCTACTGCTGAGCTGTGAGTCCCTGCCAGTGTGTGGTCTCCAGTCAACTGAACCTGCATTTATAATATGTGCAATAATGTATTGCCTGTAAATTTCTGTTTGCTGTTGCACCATTCAGTGAGTGGCAGTGGGGGTGTGCATGTATGGTTTCACACTGGTTTGCCTGACAGTGGGTGCCTCACTTGGTTCCACCTGTGTGTCTGGCTCTGGCAAGGGATGGATGTCATCTCCTTGGTAATCTGCTTGCGGTTTCACTATCTGTGGGGAAAATCATACAGTACTACAATATGTTGCCAACTGCTGAACACTGTAAAATATCATATGGCATAGGACTATACTCAATGTGAAGTGTCCAAAGTCCAGAGTATATGTCATGCAGACACAGGAGAAGGGTGCTGGTAGAGGGCTGCTAACTTAAAAATTAACAAACTTCAGAAAGCTTGCACTCCTGCAGAACAAAATACCCAGACAAGTAAATATGTGCAAAATGTGAATAAAGATCACAGCATTTTGCACATATTTACTTGTCTGGGCACTTTTTCTGCAGGAGTGCTGGTATTCTGATGTCAATATAAAGTCTGTTGGTTCCTTTATTCTCCCTGTCAATTAATTTCCAGTTAAATGTGTCTATCAACAAGGTTCAGATCTGCTGGCCTGGTGGCACTGAGGGTTGAGGTGCTGGATGCCACATCTCATGCCATGCCAGCGACGCAGGTTCAGGAACAAGCTCGGGTTGTCAGAGGTTGGCTGGGGGGGAGGGAGAGGACTGTGAGAAGCTGCCAGTTGGCAAGCACACCACCTTGGGAGGGAGACACAGGTCTCTCAATGCTTGGCTGCCCCCCAGTGGAGGCTGGCTGGCAGTGCCACACTTTGAATGATCAGGTGTAAGGCCAGGAGAGGGAGGAGGAGGAAGAAGCTGCGTCTGGAGCTGTGGTGCTCATATGGGCCTCCACCCACAGATAATCACCACTTCTGGGACTCCTGGGTTAGGAGGGTGAAAAAATCAGAGGAAACTGCAGGGGTCTCCATGATGACACTTCTGGGCCAGCACCAGGGGTTCTGCCATGGCATGCATAGCTTTCAGATACCCCCAAAAGACCCTGGAATCCAGTAGGGTTGGCTGACATAAGGTAGATCTGCTGCCAGAGGGATAAAAAGACTACACAAAAAAAAACAAACAAGGTTCAGATCTGGTTCACTATTATGCTCCTGCACCCAGTGGCCAGCTGTGCCAAGTGGCGGTAAGCCTGTTTTTTTTTGTTACATTGTCATGGTGATCCTGCCATTTGTGTTTGATGGTTCTGATCATGCGAGTGGTATTACTAGTGGCATTGGTGTGGCCTGTATGCCCTCCCATACTACTGGATTATGGACTGGTGTTCCCCTCAATGCACCAGATCCATACAGGGTTCAGTAATGGTGATTTAATGGTTGTGGCAATATCACTACCTCCTCTATTGCACAGTTGTGTGTCTATAGCCATCAGAGCAACACAAAGCCATGGTTATATCATCCCCCACCCTGGTCTCATGTGTCTGTCCCATGGTGCTGGAGGTACTGGCTTTTGGTCTGTCATTCTGGGAACAGTGCCTGCCTCTGCTGGTGTGGGCCTTACTGTTCTATGCCCAGAAGAATTTTATAGAGTGTATCTATCCATGGTGTTCCACCTTTTTATAAGTTGGGATCAAGTGGTCATATTGCATGGGCCAAACAGTCCTTATCTACCATTAAATTCTATGTTTCTAAGTGGCATTTGATATGTGTGGGAATTCTCCAGTGTAAACAGCCCCTTCTCACTCCATGTCACTCAACAGCACCATACATGCATGTCTACCAGGTATACCACCATTGTGAATCTGGTGATACACAGTACATACAGTTGTTACACAGTACATACAGTAGCTACATGTGGTATTTATACAGTGCTTTGGTGTGTCTCAAAGACCATTGTTAGTCAGACCCTGAGGAGGGAAATTATGAGCCATGTCTTTCTGCTTGCTTTGATCAGTTTTCTAACTTGGATATTCTCCCCTATAAAATGATGTAATTTTGTTTTATAAAATTAATAAACAAAATGTTAAAAGAGAAGTAATATTCAATTTTCACTGCAATAGCAGCTATTTATACAGTACATGTCAAGTGTGCCTATCAAAGACCCAGTGTCTTTTGAAAAGGGAATTATTCTGGCAATCACTTCATTTCAGCTCCAGCCAGTGCATTAATTGATAGAGTTTATCAGCATATAAAAACCCAGAGTTTTTTAGATGCTGGACTTAGACATGTACTAAAGGTGTCATTAACCATTTCTTCAGTGTATCCCTGGGTCAGTGACTGTGAAGGATGGTAACAACTCTTTTGTTTGCTCTACTATGCTACTGGAAGTAGTTCATTCATACAGACCATATATGAGGGCATGCAGATCCTAAAATGAGAAGTGCACCATGTCATCATCTATCTCTCTGTCTATCTCTCTATCTATTTATCTATCTATATATCTATCTGTCTAGCTATCTGCATTTGCCAATTAATTATTTATTTAACCTTGCAAAATAGTAAAGTGCCTCAGGAAAGCACTAGCAAATGAGTAAGAAGGGGGGTGGAGGAACAATGGGGAAAAATCAAAACTGCCATCACAGATGTGTGAAGCAAATAAACTAATCAAAATGAAGGGAAAAACACTGTGGTTCTCAAAAGAGGTGGTGGGGAAAGTTAGGGAGAAAAAGACAGCATTCAGAAAGTATAAGGAAACACAGAAGGAGCAGGACAGAGAACTGGAAGAAAGGGTCCTGAAAGAACTCCTAAAACTGAAGGTTGACAAAGCAATGGGTCCTGACAGGATTCCCCAGAATTGTAAAAGAACTAAGGGGAGAACCAGTGACACCACTGACTACCCTTTTTAACAAATTGTGGGAGGATGGCATGGTACCTGAGGACTGGATAATGGTGGATGTGAATCCCCTTCACAAAAGTGGGAGAAAGGCAGAGGCAGGAAACTACAGATCTGTTAGTTTGACTGCAGTGGTAGGGAAAATGATGAAATCACTTCTGAAAAAAGAATTGTTGAGTATCTAGAGGCCAGAGGGGCACAGGACACAAAGCAGCATGGATTCACAGTGGGACGGTCATGTCAGACAAATCTAATAGATTTCTTTGACTGGGTGACCAAAGTAGTAGACCAGGGAGGGGCTGTGGACATGGTCTACCTAGACTTTAGCAAGGCATTTGAAACAGTCCCACACAGAAGATTAATAAACAAGTAAGCCAGCCTTGGAGTGGGTCCCAGACTGGTAGTCTGGGTAAAAAATTGGCTGGACAACAGGATGCAGAGGGTAACAGTAAACAGAGTTCAATTTGAAGAAAAGGGGGTTACTAGCAAGGTACTGCAGGCTTCAGTACTGGGAACAGTCCTCTTTAATATCTTCATAGGTGACATTGTGGAAGGACTGAAAGGAAAAGTATGCTTCTTTGCAGATGACATAAAGATCTGCAACAGGGTTGATATGCAAAGAAGGGTGAAGAGGATGAGAAGGGACTTGGCTAGGTTGGAGGAATGGTCAAAAGTATGGCAGCTTGGATTCAATGCAAAGAAGTGCAAAGTAATGCACCTGGGAAACAAAAACCCAGGGGAAGATTACACAATGGGGGGAGGTAGTAACATCAACAAAAATGGAAAGGGACCTTGTGATAGTCATATCAGATGACCTAAAGGTAGGCAGACAATATGAGAAGGCAGTAAGGAGAACTGGGGGGATACAGGCATGCATAGGGAGAGGCATCACCAGTAGAAAACAGGAAGTTGTTATCCCTCTGTACAGACAGTTGGTGAGATCCAATCTGGTGTGCAACGTACAGTTCTGGAGACGCCATCTCTGCAAGGACATAGACAGAATGCAGGCAGTCCAGAGGATAGCAACTAAAATGGTGTAGAGTCTGCACCAGAAGCCATATGAAGAGAGGCTAAATGAGCTTAATATGTATACCTTAGAGGAAAGGAGGGAGAGTGGGGACATGATAGAAACTTTCAAGTACCTCAAGGAAATCAACAAAGTCCAAGAGGGTAGCTTATTTTGGAAAAAGAGATGTGCAAGAACAAGGGGCACAATTTGAAGATAGAGGGGGGGACGGCTCAGGGGCAACATGAGGAAGTATTTTTTTGCAGAGAGGGTGGTGGACGCATGGAACAGCCTTCCTGGGGAGGCTGTGAGGTCAAAAACAGTGGGGGGAATTCAAGAATTCATGGAACAGACGTAAGGCAATTATATTGGGGGGTAGGAGGAAGGAGGCTGTTGGTTAACTAGGATCTGCAGTTTATCCAATAGATAGGGAAATGAGTAGACTAGGTGGACCAAGCTGTCCTTATCTACCATCAGAGTCTATGTTTCTGTTTCTATTTTAGTATTAACCTAGCCATGCTACTAATTAACTCAGGCTAAAGAAAAGTGAATAACTTTACCTGCCTCCCCTATTGTAACAGAAAGACTTAGTAAGAAGAAAACTGTACTTAAGTGTAACTATTTTCCTCAATGGATCCTGCAGCACAGAGTGTTACTCTGGGATTTCTTAAACCAACTAGACCGATTGTCAGCAGCAAATGCTATATCAGATGGTAATGAATTATTTGAAGGAAATCGCTAAAAAGCATCCGTCATTTCTAGGGGTGTGAAATTTTCTCAGAAGAATAAACTACTTCAGTCACAACAGTGGGCTTGTTCCTTACATTCCTGTATTGAAGACAGTGTGGTCTAATTATTAGAACACTAAACTGTGGCAGTAGTATGTTCCAGAAACAAATCTTCTCACAGCTACTGCCTTACTATGTAACCTTAAGTCTTTTGGTAGATTCGGGGCAGTAGCAGAGGCAGTATGAAAGAAAAGTAGTGCACAGGATCAATAGAAGGATGCCTGGAGAGAACATTTGTCATTTTTTATGTATTCAATTTTGTTGACTGGGTTGGCTCACTGAGACTTGTGTCCATTTTCAGGAGAGACCCAGGAGAATTTTGATACAGAATGTGACTTAAATTCATATGATACAGAATAATGTACAAGTTAACAACACAGAGGACCAAGCGACAGTGGTAGTTACAATAGGTAGAACATTGATGATCAACAAACATGCATAGTTCTGCACACGAATCGATAAGGCAAAGTGCATTGCACAGTGTTATAGTACACAGTAAATCAAATCATGTTCAAGGGACTAATTCAAGGCCAACTGAGAGAACATACTGTAAGTTTCTAAGCCACAATTGGCAAAGGTGTGACAGGGGTAGGCTTTGCAGGAGCAAGAGCAATTTAGTTTAAGGGTTGGGTATCCTATGAGTAGCCCCTTGAAGGCCTAATATGTATGGCATTCTTGAATAGGGACAGAGAGTTTGTTCGAGAGTAAAGGTGTTATGTTTAAGAAGGACTGTCAAACATAGTTCAGTTCCAGTTCCAAGCAGCCTCCAGGAGGGGCAGGGAGGAGGAGGAGGAGAAGCAGAAGTGCCTCATGGAGGGGTTACATACCAGTATGTCTTTCAGACTAGGAAGACAATTTGTTATTGTCTTACAGGTGAGACAGAGGGTTGGTTAGTAGATAAACTCTTCAAGAGTGGGCCACTGTAGTGAGGCAAGGACATTACAGTAGTGTTTATATAGTTTCCTGCACTAGATGTGAATCTGCTGATTTTGTAATACATAGCTTTAAGCCTAGAATATGTATCCAAACCATTTCATTTCCAAGCATGTCTCATGTGATCTTCCTACAATTTGTCCTTCCAAATATAAATTTGTATAGATGCTGAGCCCCTCCCTACTGAAATCAAGATATTGAGGACTCACAGTTGGGCTAACTTGGGTAAATAATTTGTAAAAGAAATCATGTCCACAGAAGCTTGTACTATAGCTCCTACAAGAACAATAAAACATATTGATCTGTAAAGCAGTATATACAAAGTATATTCATTTAATCATTAAAGTGACAAGTCATTGAAAACATACACTACAATACAATACAGATCTTTAATATATAGTTTCTTTCATAAAACTAATTAAAAATATTTAGCACCTTCAATAGTGCACAAATCTTGTTTCTGGATGACTCAAATGAATAATGTTTTGTATAGCATGCAAAATGTTCTCAAGCCTAGCTTTAGAGAAAGAAAAGTGAAAACCAGCTGTTATTTTAGATGTCCCTATTACACCTGAAATGTTGTTGTCATTTTTTTTCATTTGATTATTCTTTTTCCTCTCCATTGTAGTGTGGTATTTATTCTGTGTTGTATCTGCATACAGATTTTGTATTGGGTTTAAATATTTAAAATTAAATCTGATTATTGTATGGTTAATCCCAACCCAACATATTCAGCAGAATCTTTATTGGCTAAGACATTCATTGCAATTTCTGTAATAGCAGCATACGTCTTTCAAAATCTAGGACTCAGGAAAGAATTCACAACCCTCTGGTTCCCAGCTTAAGACTCAGAGTTCGGGAACTTGCTTTTAAGATGTATTTTTATTAAAAAAAATAAATAACTGTAATAGCAAAGCGTGTTACTTTATATATAAAGAAACTCTGTTTTACTTTTCAGAGCATGTCTGTGCAGATATAAATGTGATGTTTTTCTTGTGGAAACAAATTATGTGTTAGCACTGCTTTAATACCAGATGCATCTAAACCTTGAATTTGTTACATTTCTACCTGCTGCTGGTAAAGTGTGTGATAACACAGCTGTTGAAGGACCACTGATCCCTCTAAATGGAAAAATGTATATTACATGAACTAGTTGTTATAGGTCAGTAACTTGACAATGTGTGGCTCTTATAATTTTTGCAAGATACCTTGTAGTGAAACCAGAAGATTGAGTCTTTACAAATAATTTAGGTAGGGAGGAGCACGCATGCTTCAGGCCAGAAAAGTCAACAACTTATTACATTTAAGTTCCAAAATAATCTCATTGAAAAACATTTCCAGGTTAAATGGACCACACATTGTGCTGGCTTTCAAAATATAACAACAGATTTCAACACTGTCAACGGAGGTATTGTATCTTTTGTCAGATCCTTGTCAATAAAAAAAATATTGATGCCAAACTGTTGGCTATTGCTAAAGTCATATAAGCCTGCATTGCAAGAAAGGGTTCCCAGATGCCATACATATGAAGAAAAGTGTAAAACAGGGGTGTCTATTTGCACCAATATTGTTTAATCTGTGCATCACTGATGCACTCAAAGCTCCCAGATGGAAGGCTTTCAATTTAGCAACTCTAAATGGCACAGTTCTTTAGTAGTGGTTAGGGTGAGAAATATAGGAGTCATTGTGGACTCAGAGCTGACTCTGGCTGAATAAGTGTTGGCTGTACTCTGCAATGGATTTTTTAAGCTTTGACATGTCTCCCAGTTTAAACTCCATCTGATACAAGAGGACCTCACAACCCTAGTAAGGGTGTCTGTCACCTCAAGACTTGACTACTGTAATGCACTTTACTTATGGATAGCTAGGAGGTTGTTGCACCTTTTACAGCTGATGTAGAACCCTTCAACCAAGCTGATCTTTGGGTCTTCTTATGGGGATAATATAACACCTGTTCCGCAGCAGCTGCAATGAGTTTTCAGTGAAGTGGCACATCATCTTCAAGATTGCTTTACAAATAAAAATTCCTGCATGAACTGGGTCCTGACTACACATAAGATCACTTGGCTTGATATTCTCCCAGCAAATCTCTCTGCTCCATTGAGGGTTTGCTCTTAACTATCACAAGATCATACCGAAAGATGTCTGGCGATGGTGAATTCACAATGGAGGAACACACAAGGGATATTGGCCACTTTTTTACAGCATAATAAACTTTCAAACATCAAGTCATTTATTCAAACATATAAGTTAAGTTTGTTTCAGCCTTGCATCCAGTGAGAATCAAATGCATCTAGGTACTCACACTCCCATTGCAGTACCTGCAACAGTAATCCATCCTCATCCCAAACAGGATTGCTCGACCCAGGCATCCTAACTGATGAACTCTGTCAGAAACTGGAACAAATGATGGCAGAATAGCCTGCTCCAGGTACACAAGCAGACCAACCGCTGGAATATTTGTTAAGCTTGTCTGAGCGAGGTAGTGAAAAATTAAATTATTCTGGCCCTGATATTCAAACTGAGCCCAAAAAGTACACAATAGCAGGAGCAAGTGAAAGTCTATTGTGCCCATGTGCAAGAGACGTGATATTCAAAAACAGAGCAGGCCAAACTGCGCCTACAGCGGGTGACTGAATATCACATCACCTGCGCCGTAGTGTAACTAGGGAGGGGAAGCTGAGCAACGCAACAAGGGATGTGCAGCTGAGCAGTCCAAAGGCACTATAGCATAACCAGGGATGCCCCCCAACAGCAGAGCACTGTAACTGCATAACCAGGGAGGTAGTGGCCCACCACCCATGTCACAGATGGGCACAGGAACACACAGAAGAACAGACATCGTCCCCCAACACCCCATGCACAGCACCAACTGGGGAAGGGCCGGAATAACCACTGGCCCATGGAGACAAGCAAACAACCCACAGCCGGGCCATGGTGCCCCATCACACCTACCGGCAAGCTGTGACTGGCACACAAGGAGGGCTGACCACCCCGTGCCACACCATCCCCCGCAATGCAGAGCACACCCTGCACCGTGACCCCCAGACACCCCCCATGAGCAGTGACCACTACTGCAGGAAACCCCATGCATGCCACCACCCCCACTGTGACACTGCAACCCTGTGCACCACAGAACCATGCAAGCCAGCCCCACCATGAACATCCCCATCAGCACACAGCAATGCAACAATGGCAGACACAGTGCCACCATACACAGCCCTCCCGAGGTACTGCTGAGAGACCAACCATGCATTGGCACAAGAGGTACCCCACACGGGACAGGCCATTCCCTTGACACCACCATCAGTGGTACAGCACCCTGCACAATAGTCCAGTGATACACCCCAACCCACCACTGGCCACAACAGCCAGCACAGCCACCCACAGTGGTACTTGGAAGCATGCACCACACTGGATGCCACACAGTGTATAGACAGACACACACCCATACCCAAGAGCACACCAATGCAGGGACGTGTTATGGGGCAACCAAGCCCCCATTGTGGTCCCATGTAAACTGTGTACATACAACCCACAGTCCTCCATGGCACTGGAGTGCCAGCCACCCTGTGCAGGCACTGTGGACCCATACACCACCAGCAGTCAGCCGGAGCACAAGTCACAGACAGTGGGGCACATCCCCTGCAACACACACAAGGCACAGCATGGAGGTGGGACAACGACTGTGGCTCCCACAGTGCCACCTGAGCCAGGCAAGCACCACACCAGTGACAGTAGGCAACCCGGCAAAGTGACAGGTACAGTGGCTTCCCTGCAGGGACTGCCACCACTGACATGCCAGTGGACCGTGCAGGTCACAAACATGCATGTGTGTCAGCTGCACAGGCCATGGATGGGCCAATGGGTGCACCATGGACACAGAGCATGCACCATGGCCCACTGCACACAGTCAGCCAGTGCACAGGGCACAGCACACACACCACAGACACTGACTGATAGCTACCCCCACACCATAGTCACCTCCACACTGACACACACACACACACCCATGACAGCACCACCCCTGATGCCATGCACACCACTGGAGCTGAGCACCTATAGCCCACTGCAAATCAGAGACCACAACAGTATTCATATCAAAATTAAATATATTGAAAAAATATATAATGGTCAACTATTTACAATAATACAAACTATATACAATAAAACATTGGAAATATATACAAGGTTGGGGGGGCCACAAACAAAGTGGGGGTGGGTAGAGGGCAGGGGTGGAGAAATGGGACAGGGAAGGAGGGTGTGAGGGTGGGTTCGTGGGGTAGGGGAATACTGTGAGCCATCCATTACTAGCGGGAGCGTCTCTCCCTGCTCTGGCTCCTCTGAGCCCTGTGCCTCCTCAGAACCCAGGTCTCATCCAATCATCGTAGGATGTCCAGTGACACCCATGCAACCACCAAGATCTCCCGCAGTGTCTCCCGTATCTCATGAAGATGGCGGGTACCTAGGACAAGGGAGCACAGTCAATAGGTGTGAATGCACAACCCCATACAGCCTGCTCACTGTGCATGGCGTACAGCCGTGGGACATACGACTGTGATGGTGTGTGACCACCTGCAGTGATCACGTCCACAGGACCTGCCCACCCAAGTACATACAGCCATGCAGAATGCTGCACACACCCACCAGCCAAGTCATGCACAGCACCACCATGGCCGTTTAGTGACATGGCTATGTGGTGCAAAGGCAGTGGCACAACCATGTACCTGGTGCACGTATGGACCACCATTGATGCATTCCCAGACATGCATTGCCACTGGACAGTGTTGACTGTAACAAGTTGCATGCATGGCAGTGGTGTCGATGTATGGTGGCCATGCCCCGCTGCCCACCCTGTCACACAGCATTCAACAGTAATCATGGATGTATGGCACTCACCCTAATTGGGCCTGTCAGGTGGGCAGTGATGGCCCTCGCCCCACCTGGCAGCACCATCTTCCTCCCTGCACCGCTCCTCCCTCGCACGGCGGCATTCTTCTGGGCCTGTGGGGCAAACAAGGAGAGAGGAACAGCAGTACAATCCCAAAGCAAAGTCCCCCTGTCCCCAGGTGTGTGCCCTCCCACCCAGCCAGACCCACCCACCCCACACCTGTGAACACCACCACAGCCAACCCTAGATGGTTCCTCCCATATGTGCTGAACACATACAACACTGTTAGCTATATGGACGATAAAAGTGTGTTGACGGAACCCCTACCTGGCCATGGCACCATGCCCCTCCTGGCACATGGCTGCAGCTGTGCCAGTAGCTCCAGCTCCCTCCTCCGCAGGTCCCCGTATTGGTGCCTGCACTATTCGGCACTCCTCCCCATCCAGTGGCCTCCTCCAGGGCAGTGGCCACCTCCTGCCACACCTGGGTCCTGGCCCTGTCCAGGGGTGCCTCCCCAAAGAGAGGCCCATGGTGTGGCTCCACAGTTGCCACTAGATTTGCAAGTTCAATTGCAGACCACTGGGCTTCCCTTCTCCGTGCCATTCTCTCACTACTAGTTGGCAATATGGCGTTCTGCAGCGTGGCTCCCCATGTGCAGATGCTGCCCGGTACAGTGCTGCCATTCCCTATTGCGCTGTTACTGAACAGCATGATAGGGGTGCACCCATGCCTGATGCATGGTGCCTAGGGGGCAAAGGTCGGGCACAGGGTCAAGGGTCTCTGGTGCATGGCCACGCACAGTGCCATTGGAACACAATTCATGTAGCATGATTGGCTGCCTGTGTGCCAGTGCCATAGCGGCCTACTGTGCAGTTGGCCCATTGCACCTATGATGGACCAGTGCCACAGCGCTATGTAGTGACCATCGCTATAGCACCACTGGCACAATGATGGCCATGCCCTGCATTGCCTACCATGTACAGCACGTCATCAGTGCAGCAGATGCCTGTGTCAGCATCCCGGGCATGTGCAGTGAGGTGTGTACTATGAATGTCACAGAACTGTGCTATTGGCTCAGCACGTTCAACACAATTGCGCAAAGCGCAGCAGAATGATATTCAGCCGTCATGTGCAAATCATCGAATCAGCCATTCAATGGTGCAGCACTGCAATTTGCATCTACTTAAAGTTGCTCCTTACCTCATTTGCATGGGTTGCGCTATAAAAGTGTGACATTGTGCTGCAGTGGCCACAGTCAGTTACTGCAGTCTATTGGTGAGTTGCATGCTGTTTAGGAGTGTGGACTGTGGATTTAGGGACATGCATGGGACTGCACAGTCACAGGTAACAACTGCCATTCTTACAGGCTACATAATGACCAAGCAGGTTGTTGGAGAGGAGGAATACAGTGGTGGGAGGAGGAGGAGGCCTAACTTTACAAAGGCCGAAACCGAGGCCCTGTTTGAGGCCTACCTGAATCAGGAGCCACTTCTCAGTGGACGGCAGGGAACACCTTCAAGCCCATGCTGCTGCATGGGAGGAGGTGACACGTGCTGTGAACCTGCATTGCAGCCACCAGCGCTCCGTGCAGGAGTGTAAAAAAAAGATGGGCACGGACAGGAGGAGGATAAAGGAGAAGGTGGCTGCCATCAGGGCAGCACATGCTGCAACAGGTAGGGGAAAGCTGGAGGTGGTACAGCTGACCCCACAGGAGGAGAGGCTTGCTGGAAGCATGCAGCACAGTGCCATTGAGGGTTTTCCGGGTGGTGGCTTCCAGACGGGTGGTGGCCCATCACTGCATGGTAAGTCATGGTCTGTCTATGGGGGGGAAGGGTAGGTCACACGCAGTAAAGTGACTTTGCTTTCCCTTACAGATCCTGAGCATCTGCATGGGTCAGCAGTGGAGGGCCTGTCCACTGCGAACAGTGAGCTGCAGTTGGAGGAGGGACCATCCACCTCCACAGGTATACGTGGAGCATTGCGACAGTGGTGCCGCCTGGCTGTCCACACTGATGTCATTGTAACAGGTGTGGAGGAAGCCCTGCCTCTGTCCCAGCATGCTGGCATCCATGGATGCCAGCATGCTGTGATTGTGGCCGGTGCAGAGTCCATCACCGGTGATGATGACACTACCATCATGGGCTGTGACACATGTGTACCATGGGATGGCCATACAGCAGAGAAATTCGTGCCCATGGCTGTGGGTGGTGCTGCTGTGGAGGCCTGCGTGTCAGCACAGTCCCAGCCTGTGCCTGTCAGCACCAGTGGGGCAGCACTGGTGTCTGTTCAGGACAGTGGGACTGTTGCAGCCACTGCAGCAGCTCCAATGAGCCCTGGGCAGTGGCAGCCGGAGGAGCAGCAACAGCAGTCACCCAATGGGCTTGTAGGTACAGGGTTCAGCAGCGGAGTCTGTGCACCACCTGTGGACATGCCCAGACCTGGTCCTGGTGAGCAGCACCCACCCTCAAGGGGTGCTGATCATTGGGCCGTGCACACCCTGAGGGACAGGATGCCGAGGAGGCTGATGACCTCTTGGACGAGCACACCCACCTACTGCAAGCATCAGTCCAGCAGCAGATGTGGCTTGCGATGTCCGTGGATGCACTGCGTGTAGTTCTGGAGCAGGCAGATGACTGTCACAGCAGAGACACAGCACTGATCTTGGCAGGGATGGACCATTTGCGGGAGGATGTGACCGCTGCCATTGACAGGCATTCACAGGCATTCACTGCTGTCATGGCCACAATGGGCACACAGCCAGGTGCCCATGCATCATGGACACCACACAGTGCACTATCCACCCCTCGTTCCCAGCGTCGTGTGACTCCCACCCTGTCGACACTGTGTTCAGCTGTGGGCATCCCAAGCACTCCTGGTGCAGGCATGTTTGGTGTGCTGCAGACCCCTGCGCGAGCATGGTCACATTCACGCAGTGGAACCCCTTGGGGACCATCGGTGCCACCCCATGAGACCAGTGATCAGCCTGTCAGTGCTGGCGGGTCTCAGTGGAGCCACCCATGCATCCGTGGTGGCTGGGGCACTGTGTCGCATGACTGACCTGTCTTCCAGCGTGGCTACTGTCTGGTGCTGCCCTGTGTGCATTGTGTATTTCAGTGGGCAGTGCACGGGCGGGTACCTGACCCTGCACGCGGACACACAGTCCACCTGCACACCCTCCCGGCTGCTGTCCGCAGTTACGTGTGCATGATGATGCCTGCATTGCACTATACACCAATGTGCAATGGTGCTCAGCATCTGACACATGCACATGGACAGGCAGTGGGCGTGGTGGCCTGTGGACATGTGTGTTGCTAGGGTTGGTGTTTTGGGTTGGTGTGCCTCCTGACCTCTGTGCACGTTTGTTGTGTTTTGTGCATATGTGTGTGTGTGTGTGTGTGTCTGTCCGTGTGGCATGTTAATCCGCACCCATCCCAGGTTGTGTGTGTGCTTCTGTGCCCTGCCACTTCCCTTGATGGCATGCACCCCTGGTGTGTGTCCATGCATGTTTGTGGGTTGTGCCTTAGCCACTGGTGGTTGCACATGGCCCCATGACTTACCTGGGATGGCTGAAGTGCTCCTCTGTGATAGTGTCCTGGTGCAGCTGTGCCAGCCGGAGCAGTCGGGGGTCCTGTCGGCCAAGGGGGGGCTGCCCATCACCATTGTCACCGATGTCCCCATCGTCCCCATTGCTTTCCCCCTCTTTGACCTGTACAGCTATCCCACATTCATTGGCCATGTTGTGCAGGATGCAACAGGCCAGGAATAGCCCACAGGCCTTTGAAAGGCTGTACTGTAGGGCACCGCCAGAGGTGTCCAGGCAACGGAAATGTGCCTTAGCATCCCGAACACCCACTCGATGACATTACATGTGGTGGCATGTGCCTCACTGTAGCATTGCTGCGATGGGGTCGCAGGCCACCGGTAGGGTGTTAGCAGCCAGGGACGGAGTGGGTATCCACTGTCACCTGTGTGTAAAGGGTGGAGGTTAGTTTTATGATCAGCATCGCCCTGCCCCAGGCCATGTAGGCCACTACCAATGCCACCTCTGGCCATGCCCCCCCAGGCCCTATAATTGTCCATGTGGTTTGCATACTCACCCATTAGGTGTCCAGTGGGAATGTCCCCACTCTTGAATCTGTGACACAGTGCCGACTGGTGCCAGATGAATGAATCATGTGCTCCCCCAGGGTGCGTGGCACAGACATTGATTATGTGCCCCCTGGCATCGCACACCACCTAGCAGTTGATGCTGGCATAGCCCTTGCAATTGATGTATGCAGCCCCCTTGGGGCCAGGTGGTGTGTGTATGGCCACATGGGTGCAGCCTATTGCCCCTAGCATGCCAGACATACGTGCTACCCTGTGGAACTCCTGTATGTTTGCTGTGCACTCCTCCACTGTGCTGGGGAAATGGATGTACTCCCCAGCATGTGGCAGCAGTGCACTGAGGAATTGGGTGAGGTGGCATGACATGGCCGACTAGGTTATGCCTGTGGTGTCCCCAGTTGGTGTCTGGAAGGTACCCGTGGTGAGCACTGACAGGGCATGACTACGTTGTGTGGATGCCTGCATCACATCACTGCACAGCTCACAGAGCAGCCTCAGAATTGCCCTATTCAGGTGATACCAGCCCACAATCTCAGTATCAGTGTACAGCTAAAAGCTGGTGCGGGCTCGGTACTGCCTGTTGCCACATACCGTTGACGGGCCCTTCCATGGCCACACCCCCTGCCACCCACCTTTTCACCCCCCTTATAATGGCCTCCATTTGGAAGGTGGCTCTGGCCATGTCCCTGGCTTGTGTTCACCCCCCCTGGCAGCTGTTGCTGTATTCCACCTGCTGTCCAGGCTGCTACTTCCCCTGCACTGGGTACACCTGCCTGTGCTGGCCTCTGTGCTGTGTGGCTCCCCACACCTTCCTTGTGCCTGGCTGTTCAGAGTGCCCTTTTCCTGGCCGGCCCTGTTTGTGCCTCCTGCCCTGTCTGTCTGCCTATGTTTCTGCCTCATGTGGCTTCCCTGTAGCGTTCTTGCGCCTCTCCCTTGCTCCTTTTTATTTTGGCTCATTTCCGCTATGGCGCAACTTCCGCTTGCTCCCCTATTGCGCATGGCGCAAGTCGTTGAATATCGCACTGCGCCATTTATGCATAGTTTCTCCCCCTTCAGTTGCGCATGCCTTCATTATCATTGCACTGTTTTTCAGCATGATTTCAGGGGTGCAACTGCCTCCTGCTGAATATCGCAGAATGGCACAATTTTGGACTTGCACAGGTGCAACCCTATTGCGCATGGCTGAACTCTTTTGAATATCTGGGCCTCTGTCTTTACATGTTTAAAATGTCTCTCTTGCTTTCTTATTTACCTTACATTACATAGGACCTTAATTTAGCTCAAGATAATAAAAAATACATTGACAGCTATTAACTGGTTTAAATATTAACACTTCCAATTTAGATTTTAACATCTCTTGCTTTAGTACATTGTTACAATTATTACTTATGCCTTAAAACATCTTAGTGTTGCTAAGCAATAATAATTACACTCCATGTTTTAAACATTTTAGACATTTTTTATGTTCTTTTTCTTTTTGGTTTTAACTGTAATAGCCAAGTGATAGCCTGTCATTCCCCAACATCTCAAAAACAAGTTTTGTGCTTAATAACGCACCACATCCCTATATAAATAATGGCATAGAAGACCATCCTTCAAGGTCACCTACACTCCCTGTACATTTGTTTATCTTATTTACTACAGTTGCTATTCTGTTTTTTATTAAGTTCTCACCTATTACATCAGGCCTGGCATGACATTCTGTTTTCATACAAAAGCTTTCTTATAAATGCATTTACCGTGTTAAATACATACGGTACACTTGTACATTTATTATTAAAAGTTAAAACCACATTGAAGGAAATTATGTTCTTTTGAAAATAAAACTGAAGTAATTTAAAAACTAAGACACAAATATGCAGATACTGTAAAAGAGGTACAGTTCTGTAGATACCATAACAGACTATTTAAACCTGCACACTCTCATACTAAGGTAAGGAGAAGCAGAAGGCAGCAAGGACCCCTTCTCCCAAGATCTCACAATGAGTATCAGGTTAGGCTACGGTGTGGTAAGATTGCCTTTATTTCTGACATTTGGAGCAGGGAAGGATACTGCTTGACTAATTTTCTTCTATTTTGTAACAATGCATCCATAGTAGGAGAGTTTGCCTCTCTCATCAGAAATAATATTGTTTGCTTGCACTGCTGATCAAAATATTGTTAATCTTGCATAAAAATATTAAGTAAAGGTATTATAAAACCAGCATGACATCTCCTGGTATTTCTTCTCAATTAAACATTAGTACATGTAAAGTTGCAATGAATATGATATTTTTGTGCACAAGGATAATATCATTTTAATCAGCCAAACAGACCAGGGCATAATTGAGACAGACTGGTTATAGCAGCACAATATCCCAATCAGACTCTTAGCCATGCAAATTAGTACACCTGCTAGACTTTATCCTAGCCTATCTGCACTGATAGATGGGATGTCATCTCCTGCTGGTCAGGTGGAGGCAGAAAGGTTATCCCCTGGACACAGAGGTGACCAAGGAAGTCAAGCTAAGGACCAGGCAAAAATCTTTAGTACTACACCAAAAAAGAGGACATCCACAAACTCACCAGCAACTTTGAGCTGCTCAGGCTCTTCACTGGATGGAGGATCTTATCCATAGCTTACACACTTATACATTGGGCATTTCAATTTCTCAGTATTAACACTGTGCAAAAAGAAATAATTTGTATTATTTTATTTTCCTTCCTATATTGGACTATGTTTCTATTGATATTCACTAACATTATGATTGATTTAGCAGCTAAGAGCATAGTTCTACTACATTTATTTATTTATTTTTTGTTTACCAGGAAAGGATGGCTAAACAAATCTGCCTATTTTAAGCCTCATCCTGGGGGAGGTGTGGTACAGATGGAAACCAACTGAAATTGAACCAGATTAAGCTGTTGGTTGTATAGACAATAATACTGAAAAAGTGCATGGTAGAAAACAATTGCAAACAACTTCTACCCCCAGAAAATCCATACACATTACTTTGCATACTTCATGTAAAACATAGGGCCTGATTTTCAAAAAGTTCTGTTTGAAGTAAGGTGTCTGCACCAAGGGTATATGACACAAGTGACACCTTGCATCACATTTTGTGTTAATCCTGATTTTTTAACACAGACTATGTTGAAATCGGGATACCTTGCACCCAAGGTACAGTACCACACACCACCCTTGTGACAGAAGCACCCATGCACCAGGTTGCAAGGGGATTACACCATCGTGGACCTACAACATCCACTATTTTGCTATTTTGGAAACCCAATAAGGATGCAACAAAGGGTTAAACTTAGTCAAGCCAGGTGGTGGTCTAAGGGACTTGTGCCAGTGCCACTCACTGTGGCAAAGGGGTGAGTTCTGACAGTGGGTATCTGGGGGAAGACTGGGCATGGACAGTGTCCTAGGGGGCATCAGAAAGACAGCTGGCATGACAGGGAGTGATGTGGCACCCAGTAGGGATGCCATTTGTATAACCCTACAGCTGATTGGATGGGGCCACTTCTTGGGAGGGTTGCTAGGGCCATACACTGATATGGCCCCAGGTGGGCACAGCACTAGCAGATGCCCTATAGATGCACACAGTCAGGACCCCATGGTCAGGAACCTGGAGCTGCAGGTTGAAGGTTGTCAGTGGTGGGTGGGACCAATCTCTGGGCCCCACTACAGTCTCCTAGTACCCACCCTCCCACAATGTGGCAGGCTGACTCCTGCTTACAGGGTCCTGACTATATGCACCTATGGGGCAGCTGCCAAGGCTGTACCCACCTGGGGACATGTCACTGTTCGGCTCTGGCAACCCCCTACAAAGCAGTTCCATCTGATCAGCTGTAGGGCTATGCAAACAGCACCCCTGCTGGTTGCCATGTCTCTCCCTGTTATGCCCACCATCTCCACAACACCCCTAGGACATCTCATGCCCCTTTTGTCCCCAGCCCCTTCTTGGCATGCAGATTGCCCCATCCAACCCTTGCAGTCCCTCTAGTGCTGCGCCAGGCAGGGGGACCAGATCCCTGCAGCAATTCCTGCAGGTGCACCAAATGTTTGGCTCTAGCCAGTGGCTGTGGCATCTCCTAGGGTTTTGATGTACAGACCTCTCCTTTTAAACAAATTCTGGTCAGATCCACCATGGCTGCATAATGAAGTTAGTGAAGTTGTGTGGAATTTTTAAGGCATGGAGAAACAACACAATGATTTGTAAGTAGTAAGATTTGTTTTAGTTTCTGTTCTAAGGAAAGCATACACATTATTATGAAAATATATGGAGGTGTACAGTTTAATGGAAGGACTAGTAAGCAATATAGGTTTACAAAAGAATCCCAGAGCAAATGCCGCTGAGTTATGTGTTATCCTTGAAGATATTGGCCATACAGTCACATTTTAAAGAAAACACAATTGCATATACCCCAATAATGCATAACATCATGGGAAACATATGAAAATCCCCATGATGGTACAGAAGGTGGCAGCACATGAAAAAGTAATGGCTGGCATATGTTCAGCCTTGGGATTATTTACAAAATTTTTTTTTAGAGAAACCCTCTCAGGTGTAATGATGCACTGTTAGCAGAAAAAATGTGATAGCTTTCAGAGTGGATAACTGTCGATAAAGTTATGGTAGTTATGCTTGTGATCATGGGAATATTAGGATAGTATGAGGTCTATGCAGGAGTGGAGTACAAATATGCACAGTTTCATAAGTATGTGCTCACCCTGCCCTGCAGACAAAGACAAGTGTTGAGGTGTGCTTTGGGGTGTTTGAACTTTACACTCATCCCATTCCATAGGGAAATACATTGAAATGGATGCAGTATAAGAGAACTGAGTGAACTTTGGGGCTGATGAATCAAAGGCACACCTCAATACCTGTCACTGGCTGCAGGGTGGGGATGGGGGTGGTATGGCATCAGTGTTACTTGACAGTCCCAAGTCACAACCCTGATCCCTGTCAGTTCCTACAGGGCAGGGTGTTATGGTCAGAAACCCTGATGCCCTGGGCGTTCTTGGTATTTTAACTCCAAGTTTTCAACATGGGCATTTTGTGAGCCCACCGCATGAACAGTAAAACTATCAGTTCATTAGCCAAAAGGTGATTTTGCACAGCAGCTGTGTCATTTGGCACCACAGGTTCAAAAACACATTTTGAACAGGATGTAAAAAATGACAACTGTACTGTTCATGAGGAGGTGTAAAAAAATGGTAATGTTGAAAATCTGGAGTGAAAATATAAAAAAATTGGTGAAGTCATGAGCTTACATAGAAACTGCGCAACACACACCCATAATGCAATTATCTTGGGGATTAGTTAACCAGATTTTCAACAAAGGCATTTTGGGATCTCTGCTCATGAACAGTGGCACTGTGATTTTCTTAATCTAACCTGAACATTGATTTGACACAGCCACTGTGCCCATTGTGCACCAGATGTGTGAAACCACTTTTTGGTCAGGATGTGAAAAATGGCAGCTGTTCTGTTCATGAGGAGATGTGCAAAAGTGACAATGCTGAAAATTTGGAGTGAAATTATTAAAAATTCTCGAAGTTTTGAGCATGCATGGAAACTGCGCAATGCACGCTCATAGCATACTCATTTTGTGGAATTTTGTCATCAAATTTTCAATATAGACATTTTAGGACTTTCGCTCATGAACAGTGTCACTGTGATTTTCTTAATCTGACCCAAACATTGATTTCCCACAGTGACTGTGCTATTGTGTGCCAGATGTGTAAAAACACATTTTTGGCAGGATGTGAAAAATGATAGCTATACTGTTCATAAGTAGGTGTGAAAAAATGGCAATGCTGAAAACCTGGAGTGAAAACATTAAAAATTCTCGAAGTTATGAGTGTGCATGGAAACTGTGCAATACACACTCAAAACACAATACTTTTTTGGAATTTTTTCATCAAATTTGCAACATAGGCTATTTGGGAGCCCTCCCCTTGAATAGTGACACTGTCATTTTGTTAATTGGTCCCAAAAGATGATTCCATGCAGTAACCACTGAATCACCTTTTGGGACTGAATAATGACATGACAGTGACTGAATTCATGAGGTGGGGTCCCATAAACCCCATGTTGAAAATTTGGTGCCAAATGTCACAAAACTGGCAGAGATATCCACCTAAGTTAAAAAAAAAAAAACATTTGCTGTATGCCATTATATAGCTTATCAGCATTTCTTCAGTTTGTGGTCAGCTTTGAAGAGTGCAGATGTGTTCTCTCTCCACCAAAGATCATTGCACAAGGCTCTGGAGGTAAGTATGGGTTGAGGGTGGTAGTTCATGGGGTGGGTGCAGATTGGGGAAGGGGGGCTTCAGAGACAACAAGGGACCATTTCCTTGTTCACAGGTTAAACAAAATAAAAAAACTGTTGCAGAAATGTTTTCTTTTTTACAGGGACATCTGGAATTATGTGGGTGGGCTCTCAGCATGCTACCTAGGTGTTTTGTGATGGGGGGTACTGCAGCCAATGGGGACTGGGCCCCTCCGTCGGCAAAGAAGAAAGGGTCTTTGTTTGGGGGGCATGATGCCGAGGGGATTTAGCACCCCCCCTTGGCAGACAAATTATTGGACAGGGGTACCATTATGCTGATAGGGATTGGGCTCCCCCATCAGCAAATGAACTGGGGAGGGGGCATGCCTACAGGAGGATTGGGCACCCCCCAACATCAGCTTTCTGGGGACTAGAGGCAGACAGCGAAAGTGACAGCTGCCATCATGTTTATTGAAATGTTACACCAGACAAGGGACGCCCTGCAATGAGAGAGTGCTCCCTCATTGCAGCAGTGAAATTCTTTCACGTTGGTGGCACGCTTTTGCACTGCTGTCATAGACAGTATGCTCATTTATTGTTGCCACAGAGACAAGCCCCACAAAGCAGTGGTGGCATTGGCCACAGCATGACAGCACCTTCACAAACTGTTCTCCAGCAAGCTGTCACATGTTTCTTAAGCATGCCCACAAGCAAACATAAAAAGCATGCCTAAAATACAACATGGCATGATCAGTCTTTGCAGTCATGTAACTGACAGAGGTCGGCAGCTCTACTAAGGACTTTTTTTTGGTCTGCTGCCAAGTGTGTAAAATTAATAACACTGCAGGTACCTGGGTGTGTGTGTGTGTGTGTGTGTGTGTGTGTGTGTGTGTGTGTGTGTGTGTGAGGGAAGGAAGGACTCTGCAAGCATCTGAGCCTTTCCAGTGCATAAACTTTTGACTGTGTTGTTTAATTTCACTGTTGCAGTATATGGTAGCATAATAACAAACACAAGGGTAAAAAAAAACAGCAGTACAGTAAGCAACCCAATACTCTATCCTGAAAATTATGATACTTTCTCTATGTCCATGTTTTATGCTTATATTGTCTGTTGCCTGCTTTCAATGCTTAGCAGTCATTGTGGCCATCGACACAGGGAGCTCACTGATTTGTGCAAAAGAACATACACCTTAGGTTGTACCTTGACTTTAAACCTCCAGGCATTGATTTTTTTTTTGTCACAGCCCTTCCCACCCCAAAACTGAGTGCAGGTCTGTTTACTCATTAGTGTTCAGATATGCTTCACTCACACTGAAGTTCAATAATAATGTTCGTAGTTTGTTTGTAGATTTAATTTATGTGACCTACACAGCGTTCAGATATGCTTTACTCACAAAACAGAGTAATAATAACAATGTGCATAGTGGCCTGTGATCTGATTATCAAAAAAAAAAAAAACTTTTATTAAGACACCTGTAGTGCACACTCTTATACCCATGTTACTGGTGTTAGGGAGGTCACCAATCTCTTCAAAAGGTCATAGACATTAAACTTGCAAAACATCAGTCTAAAACTGCATTTCTAAATGGGGCTTTGAAGAACCCTTCTGAGAAATGTCTAATAATTTTTGTTATGGAAAAAAAATACATTGTAATGGGAGAAACAAAATCTCACTGTAATGATGTTTTTTTTTCTTTGTATGCTGCATAACCCTCTTCAGAACTTATATGTGTAGATGGGTGGAGGGTTACTCTATATAATATATTGTGTGTGTGTGTGTGTGTGTGTGTGTGTGTGTGTGTGTGTATCTGTCTGTGATTTTTCCAGCAGCTGCTCTTTCTCTGCCTAGCTATAGCAGTGCTGCTATTTAATATGCAAGAATTACTGTATAGAAGGTTATTTTCACTGTCTGTTTATTTTCGCTATATTCTCTATTGCTGACAATCAGTGAAAATAAATGGAAAGTGAAAAATAATGGACAGCTGATTTTCAGTAGTACTGTATTGAAGAGTAAGCTGTCTGCACTAATTCTATGAGACGCGAGTATGTGTAGAAGTTTGACTCCTGCTAAATAAAACAGACACTAATTCAACCTGCTATACAGTATGTTGTACTTTACCATGTTAATGGATTGATTTACTGTTCAATTTATCTCATGATAGACAAACTAGAATCACTGCCTGCAGCTTTGAAAGGGAGAGCTGGTTTGAGTAGAAGTTTTTATCTGCAGACTACCCACAGAGAATTGCCATGAATTCTGGTACACACTCAACACAACTAAACTTGTATGCTGATTCAGTGCAAGTCAATATTGATCAGGGTAGAATAAGCATATATATATATATATGGATATATATATATATATATATATATATATATATATATATATAGCGGTACCTTATTATTTATATACTATATTAATTGTAACTAACTAAAGCATTTGTACACCTTTGTATTACTGGAGTTGCTTTGTATGTTCTTTTATTGTATCTCACCTCTAATGTTCTCCTTTGTTGTACTTCACCACCAATTGTTTTCTACCCTCCCTGCGATGAGGTGCCTTTGTAAATGAGTCTTTGACTCAAAGGTTGTAGATCCGAATTATGAAATAAATAAATGAATAAATAAATAAATAAATAAAATGCAAATAAAAAATAATGAATGATGACATAGGGTCTGTTGTATGTTTAATTTGGGTCATATTGCCAATTGCACTCTAGATTTCCTTTCCGTGACATAACCAGTGTTTAGATATGTGGAGGCTTAAAGTCACAGATCAACCCTAGCTCAGGGTACTTAATAAATAAATATCCACAATAATGTTTAATAGATATTTTCTCCATTTAATGGTTAAAGCAAACACTACATGCCCTACCTGGTCAGGGGAAGATCATTGCGGAGAGCATTTCCCTGACCCAGTTGGGCATGTAATGTTTGCTGTGACCACTACATGGATAAAATGTCTGGTAAACATTAGTGTGGACCTTCATTTATTATGTTTGCTTGCACTCTTGTGCAAGAAACTTAGTGCCATCATCCGAGATTTCGGCGGTGTGTCACCTCCTCCTCCAATTCAGTCAGTGTGTTGGCTGGCGCGGCGCCTGTAAGCCAATGCATGCTGGAGCTGTCTATGACAAGCTCCAAAATGCAGTGGCATACAGTTGAAAGGGGGAGCTATGCTTCAGTGAGCAACAATAAGATATTGCCTGCTCATGCGCAGCTCCCCCTACACACGCTCACACACACACAGAAACACGCATACTGCGTGCTGCCTCCCAGCACACATGCATAGCCAACGGGTGCCCAATCCCCTGCTGGCTTATGCTGCTCTCCCCCAAGTTTCACATACGCCACGCTGGGTGCCCACCCAGCGTGGCAACTCATAGAATAGCTGACGGGTGCCCAATCCCTGTAGGCTCCACTGTCCTCACCCCAGTACTGGGTGCCACGCTGGGAGCCCACCCCAGCATGGCAACTGATCATATAGCTGATGGGGTGCCCAATCCCCGTCCAGCTCCACGGGCCCCAGCTGTCCTTGTGCCATGCTGAGCCCACCCAAGCAACAAATGTCCATGTCATCTTTTTTTTTTTTAACCTGCAAATAAAAGCGGTCCCCACGGCGCTTGTCCCAGCCCCCACAACCGCACCCACCCACTCGCACCCTGCCTACCCACACCCCCCTCACCCCATTCTTACCTTCAAAGCTCAGCGCGACGATCTTCGGTGGACCGGGAACACGTCTGCACTCTTCAAAGTCGACCGCGAACTGAGGAAATGCCGGTAAGCTGTATAATGGGCTAGATAGGGGGTTTTCAACTTTATTGCAAATCTCAGGCATTTTTTGGAATTTTTGCGCCAAATTTTCAACATGGGGTTTTTGGGACCCCTTCTCATGAATGATGTCACTGTCATGGCGTTATTCGGGCCCAAAGGGTGATTGCATGGTCACTGCACAGTCACTGTCCGAAATCACCCTTCAGGCCCAAATAACACCATGACAGTGACATCATGTAATCTAAACTTATATTGAAGGCAAAATCACCAAATGTTATGTTTCTCAGCGTGCGTTCGCGGTTCCTACGCAGGCTCGTAAGTTCGCGAATTTTCATTATTTCACTCCAGATTTTCAACATTGCCATTTTACCACACCTTCTTATGAGTAGTACAGCTGTCATTTTCACATCTTGCCCAAAATGTGTTTCCGCCCATGTAGCACAATGGCGCAGTCGGTGTGCAAAATCAATGTATGGGACAAATTAAGAAAATCACAGTGACACTGTTCATGAGCAGAGGTCTTAAAATGGCTATGTTGAAAATTTGGTGAAAAAATTCCTAAAAATGACTGTTTTACGAGCGTGCGTTGCGCAGTTCCTATGCATGCTCATAAGTTTGCGAATTTAATATTTTCACTCCAGATTTTCAACATTGCCATTTTATTACACTTCCTTATGAACAGTACAGCTGCCATTTTTCATATGTCGCCCAACAAGTGTTTTCGCACATGTAGCGCACAATGGTGCTGTTGGTGTGCGAAAGCAATGTTTAGGACAGATTAAGAAAATCACAGTTACACTGTTCATGAGCAGAGATCTTAAAATGGCTATGCTGAAAATTTGGTGACAAAAGTCCATAAAATGACTGTGTTATGAGTGAGCATTCCACAGTTTCCACGCACCCTCGTAAGTTCATGACTTTGTATTATTTTCAGTCCAGATTTTCACCAGTGGCATTTTTCCACACTTCCTTATGAAAAGTACAGCTGTCATTTTTCACATGGCTGAAGTGTGTTTTCACACTTTCAGCGCAGAGATGCGTGGTCGCTGTGGGAAATCATTGTTCGGCACAGATAAAGAAAATCACAGTGACACTGTTCATGATCGGAGGCACCAAAATGCCTGAGTTGACAATCTGCTGTAAAAAATCCCCAACCTAATTATATTACGGGTGTGCGTTGCACAGTTTCTATGTATGCTCGTGACGTCACCATTTTTTTAAATATTTTTACTGCAGATTTGCAACATTGCCATTTTTTACACCTCCTCATGAACAGTACAGCTGTCATTTTTTACATCCTGTTCGGAATGTTTTTGCACCTGTTGTGCTAAATGCCGTAGTCGCTGTACATAAGCAGCTTTCGGCTAACAAACTGATATTCCCCTTTTCATGAGGTGGGGTCACAAAAAAAACATGTTGAAAATTTGGAGGAAAATACCAACGAATGCCTGAGGTATTAGGGTTTCCAACCATAACACCCAATCCTGTAGAGAATGACAGGCATCAGGGGTGTGACTTGGGATTCTTGCCTGTAATGCTCATACCATTCCACACCCTGCAGCCAGTGAGAGGCATCGAGGTATGCCTTGGACTCTTCGGCCCCAAAGTTCACCCAATTCTCCTATATTGCACCCATCTCACCATATTTTCTAATGAAATGGGGTGCGCATAAGGGCCAAAGACCCCTAGGAACACCGTGACACTTGTCAGTGTCTGCAGGGTGGGGTGTGGTGAAATGGCATGGCCGTTATGCCTGACGACCCAAACGCACACCCCAATGCCTGTCACTCTCTGCAGGGTGATGGTGGGGTTGGCTTCAGTTCAATACTTCACTGCCATTCCTATTATGCAGCTCTGTAACTTCTACACTACCACTGCCAATGCCAGCAAGCAAACATTCGGCATTGACAAATGCTTGTTAAGTACCCTTTGCTACAGTTGTACCTTGACTTTAAACCTCCAGGTACTGTTTTTTGGTCACAGGGTACCCCTCCCCCTTGCTGAGAACAGGTCTGTTTACTCATTAGTGTTCAGATATGCTTCACTCACACTGAAGTTCAATACTAATATTTGTAGTTTGTTTGTAGATTTAATTTCTGTGACCTACATAGTGTTCAGATATGCTTCATTCACACAACAGAGTAATAAATGATTTTGTATAAAGCTTCTTTTCCTACATACTCCATCTTTTTCCTCTGCCCATAACATTATCACCCTCTATGTATTAAACTTCAAAGCACAAAACCTGTCCTTATGCTAAAACCCCAAGCCTTCAATCACTTCACAAAATAATGGCAAACGTCAGGTGTCAGGATCTGCAGGAAAACTGCCAGACTTTCAGACTGAGATGCAAATGACTTTACGTCCCTCCCCTGTAATTCACATTGGATGAATTTTACATGTCAGTGTCAAATCCACTTTCCATGTAAAGGACACCAACTTCATCAAGGCCTTTGTTTTTAGTGCCATACAGTGTTACTTATCACATCACATAGCCAACATTTACTTCTGAGGTTGCTGGAGACAAGCAATCTTACAGTACTGCTAACAAACCAAACCCATAAAATCTGGATCTGTGGACTAAAAGTGACTAGCTACACTATCCATGCACATTATAGTTTATTGGCTACTGCATTACTGCTACTTATATATCCTAACTGAAATATGTCATTGTTACATGGATCTACTCAAAATAAGTGACTCTTCTGTGCATTTATGACCAACTTGTTCACAAATCAGATTATTTCAGTGATGTCCTTTACAGGACTAACATTTCCACTTACATGCCAACTTCGTTAAGTTAGTTATTTTCTTTTATTCCATGCACCAACTGTTATATTTACTACCTTTTATGTACTGTCATTTTTTAATGTACTATAACCTGCATTGATTACTGATTCCAGATACCAAACTTACAGGGCAGGAAAATTAAATTCAAGTTCATGTAATTATTACACATTGGAGATAATTAAATTTTTATTCATGTGCTACTCAGACACATTAATTTCATGATCTAGGTACCTGCAAATGTATTTATAATATTTAAAAACTTTCACAGGTCACCTTTACAACCTCAAGGGCTATATTCATACTTTAGTAGTTATTTTCATGTTACAAGCAACATGCCATGATTCTTTGGGTTTCAGCGTGTCTGTGAGAGGTGTGTGTGTGTGTGTGTGTGTGTGTGTGTGTGTGTGTGTGTCAGGGAAGGAAGGACTCTGCAGGAAGCCGAGCCTTTCCAGTGCACAAACTTTTGACTGTGATGGCTAATTTCACTGTTGCATTATATGGTAGCACAATAACAAACACAAGGGAAAAAAAACATCAGTAGAGTAAGCAACCCAATACTCTAGCCTGAAAATTATAATACTTTCTCCATGTCCATGTTATATGCTTATATTGTCTGTTGCCTGCTTTCAATGCTTAGCAGTCATTGTGGCCATTGACAAAGGAAGGTCTCTGATCTGTGCAAAAAGGTCATACACCTTTGGTAGTACCTTGACTTTATACCTCCAGGTACTGATTTTTTTTGTCACAGGGTACCCCAGCCCCCCACCCTGCTGAGTTCAGGTCTGTTTACTCATTAGCGTTCAGATATGCTTCACTAACACTGAAGTTTAATAATAATGTTCATAGTTCGGTTGTAGATTTAATTTCTGTGACCTACACAGTGTTCAGATATGCATCACTCACACAACAGAGTAATAATAATGTACATATCAACATTTCCCTAAGCCTGTGATCTGATTACTGAAAAAAAAATATTAAGACACCTGTAGTTCAAACTCTTATATCCATGTACTGGTGTTAGGGGAGATCACCAATCCCTTCAAAAGGTCATAGACATTAAACCTGCAAAACATCAATCTATAACTGCATTTCTAAATGGGGCTTTGAAGAATCCTTTTGAGAAACAGCTAATAGATTTTTTTAATGAAAAAACACATTGTAATGGGAGAAAAAAAACCTCACTGTAATGATGTTTTTTTCTTTTGTATGCTGCAAAACCCTCTTCAGAATTTATATGTATAGATGGGTGGAGGGTTACTATATAATATATACATATATATATATATAGAGAGAGAGTGTGTGATTGTGTGTGTGTGTGTGTGTGATTTTGCTCTTTCTCTGCCTGGCTAGAGCACTGCTGCTATTTCATATGCAAGAATTATTTATTTAGGACATCAGAATTACAACCCTTTCAGTCATAGACTTGTTTCCAAAGGCTGCATGTCAGAATAAAACATAGACATTCATACAGTACATACATAGAATAAATGTGGGTGAGCAATCATAGAGTATAAGTAGAATGAGCACTTGTTAATGCCTATACATTTGGTAGCTAAAACAGGGCAGAGCTATTGAAATATTTACCCAATGAGCAGTTGAGAGTTATACAATTGGTAGCTAAAGCGATGCATGATATGAATTGGTAGTAAGCCACCTCAGGGAGGCCTTGCCTTATACATAATACAATGCATTCATATCCCAGTGCAACTATATGGTAAGCAAAGGAGGTGAGAAGTCTGTAGACTCGAACTAGTGAGGGCTCTCCACTGCCATGCCAAGGGCGGGTGCATGGCCTAGCAGCATGGTGCAGGAACCTCAGGTTACCGGTTACACTGGTATTGATTTGAGGAAAAGATATGGGCCCTTAAGGCAGCTTTAAAAGGACCTAGATTGGTGATCAATGTGATGGCCAGTGGGAGGGTATTGTACCAGGATGGAGCTCTAAGGGGGAAGCATCATTGGGTCAGGGTGGTCCTGAACCCGGGCACCTTCCAGATAGTTTTTGGGGCTGCCTATGTGGATGCTGAGAAGGTGGTTGCCTGAAGAGAAGCCATGACACCTATTGGGGTTAAACCCAGGTGGATTTTTTGGGTAAAGAGACAGGTCTGGTATAATAGTCTTTCCTCAAGGGAGAGGATATTGCTGAGCATGTATAGGGTGCAGGTATGTGTATTTCTGTCAGCACCAGAGAGGAGCCGGCATACCTTACTGATGACTGCTTGTATTTGATGAAGTGCCGTAGGGTCAGTGGCAGCATATATTTTGATACCATAGTCCACCAGCAATAAGACTGAGAAGGTAATGGCTAGGTGAAGTGCTTCAGGTGGCAGACAGTCTTTATGTCTGTACAGTAGACCATTGTAGGTGTTGGTGGCAGAGGTGAGGATTTTTATATGTTCATGGAATGAGAGGGAAGAGTCAAATGTAATACCGAGATATTTATACTTTTGGAACTGTTCCAGTGGGATGAGAGAGGTGGAGAGTATTTCCAGGGGGAAATCCTTTGATTTGTTTTGGTGATGGGCGTTGAGCATTGTCTTAGTTTTTTTAAATGTTGACCACCAATCTGTGTTCAGCAAACCAGTGTTCAATCTGAGAGAAGGAGTTTTGTAAGGTACACTGGAGAAACAGAGAGGATCAGGATGTGCAGTGTAAAGAACAGCATTGTCCACATAGAGGAGAAGGTTGCCAGGGCAGGATTTAGGTAGGGCATTGAGGTAGATGCTGAATAGCAGAGGATCCAGGATAGATCCCTGGGGAACTCCTGAGTGCACTGGCAGCATAGTAGATATGGTATTATTAATTTTAACACATTGGGTTTTAGATGAAAGATAGCTGGAGAACCATGAGCGTGGACAATGAGAGACCCCAATTTGTTGTAATGTGTTAAGAAGGAGGGGTTGAGAAGCCGTGTCAAAGGCCTTTGAGAGGTCTATAAACACGGCCCCTGTGAGGTGCCCCTTGTCAAGTGTGGAGTGCATCGAGATAGCACATTCTGTGAGGGCGGTCATAGTGCTATGACCAGCTCTGAAACCATGCTGCTCTTGACATAAGAAGTTGTGTGCTAGGAAGTCGTCAGTGAGCTGACTGCCCATGATCTTTTCAAGGGCTTTAGAGAATGGGGGACGAATAGAGATGGGACAGTAGTTGTTTGGGAGAGAAATGTCACCACATTTCGTTACTGGTGTTAGCACTGCCGTTTTCCATGAGGTTGGGAACTGGCCCAGGTGCAGGGACAGATTTAGAAGATCTGTGAGTGGAGAGATAACTGCGTCAAGTGCAAGGTACAGGATACAGATATTGAAGGTGTCTTTGCAGTAACTGGAGCTCTGGAAGGCTTTGGATAGGTAGGTTTTTGCTTCTGTAGGGGTAATGACTCTGAGTTTGAAGGGGGGGTGGAGGAGTTCAGGAGTTTTATGTTGTACTTTACCATGACAATGGATTGATTTACTATTCAGTTTATCTCATGACAGACAAACTAGAATCACTGCCCACAAATTTGAAAGGGAGAGCTGATTTGAGTAAAAGCTTTTATCTGCAGATGGCCCACAGATAATTGCCATGAATCTTGGCGCACACTCAACACAACTAAACTTATATCCTGATTCAGTGCAAGAGAATATTGATCAGGGATGAATAATCATATATGCAAAAGCAAATAAAAAACAATGAATGATGACATAGGGTCTTTTGTATGTTTAATTTGGGTCATATTGCCAATTGCATTCTATATTTTCTTTCTGTGATATAATCAGTGTTCAGATATGTGAAGGCTTAAAGTCACAGATCAACCCTAGCTCAGGGTACTTAATAAATAAAGATATATATATATATATATATATATATATATATATATATATATATATATATATTTATATATATGAAACATTTTAGTTAAAGCAGTTGTAGTGCAGAGTATTTTACCCATGTTACTGGTGCTAAGGAGGTCAACAATCCATACAAAAGGTCATATAACTTTAGAAGTTAAACCTGCAACATGTCGCTCCATGACTGCATTTCTAAACAGGACCTTGAGGAATCATTTTTATTATATGATATTGTCTGATATAATATAGTAGGATATATGAGAAGATAATATGATATCATCGGAAATAAAATGATATGTAATATGAGACAGATTGCAGCACAAAATTGTATCTTTAGGAGCTACTCAGATGAAGGTGAAGTGGATCTTTCTCAATCCACCATTACAGATCCACTTCTTGCCCTACCACATGACTCCCTCCCTAAAAAAGGTGGGGTGGATCTTTAGGAGCTGCTTGAGTGGAGGTGGGGGTGGATCTTATAAAAAATAAACTAATGCTACCTCCCACTAATCAGGTTCCAGTTCTTGTACCTCCCAATTAAGAAAGAAAATAGTGCCCTGCAAACATTAACTAACATGAAAGTGCATTTATTTGTGGTCAGAGAGCATTTATTGGAAGAGGGTAAGATGGAGGAGACTATTTACAACTTCAGCCAGTTCCAAGGACATAAAACATGACATGAGCCCCTTTGTACATGCAAAATGTCTGCAGGGCTCCACCCACTGCCGCTGAAAAAATTGAGCACAGAGTCCCTGAGACACCCAGAGTTTGCCACAGCCTTGAAGTAAAACAATTTGCATCACTCTAAGGGCTCTTAGAAAATTTGAGCCCATAGTATCAAAAAGCACATATGGAGAGAACTTTATAAATACTCATTTGATTCCATATGACAAAAGACTAAGGTGCCCACCAACAACAAACATTGACATGTCCCAGATGCATCAACCTCCAAGATATTATCTGAAACACAAAGAGAGAAATATGAATTGGCATACAGTCATAGAAATATCTTAATCAGACACACTAATTTGCATTATATCTCTTATTAACAGCCAATTTAAATCACAAAAATGGCTGGTGGTTCCAATCCTCATTTAAGTCCTCTGGTGCTACACAACCAAAGTGGAAAACCTATCTTACTTCCTTATATAAAAAGTCTTGAAATCTATTTACGCCTTTGTTTGATTCCAATAAAATGTAGAAGGTTATGTTCACTATTATGACATTTTCTGAAGTGTATGCCCCACTGGTGTTTCCTTTTTATCATTAACTTTGGAGCAGATATGTTTTTGTATCCTAGCTTTTAATGTCCCAATAGCACTAGCAACATAGGGACACCAGAGGCTTACACCACATATTCTGTAGTAGCGTTACTATGGTCTCTGATTTCCATGGATTTATCAGATTTAGCTGGATGTACAGATTTGTTATCCTGTACCACAAGTTTACCGGTTGAACAAAAGCCACACTGATGGAAACCAGCTGGTGGGGGTAATAACAATGTCACCACTTTTTTTTTTCCTTTGTATAGTGACTGCATGAAAATCTGTCAGCTATGTTTTGTCCCCTGCTCAAAGTTATTCTGGGTGGCATCTGAGAAGTGCTTCCTTGGTTGAGGCATTTAAAAAAGGGCTAACATAGAAAATAGAAACAGAATTTTATGGTAGATAAGGACTTCTTGGACTACCCAGTCTGCCTATTTCTCCCTAACAACGCTATAATTGCAGACCGTGCCTGACCTACAGCTCTTTCTCCCTTCCCACTTCTTTTCCAGTATTATTTCCATGTGCTTATCCCATACATTCTTGAACCCCATCACTATTGTTGTTCCCACCACCTCCACTAGAAGGCTGCTACAGGAATCCACCACTCTTTCTGTGAAGAAGATATTTCCTCACATCTCTCCTGAATCCACCACCCTTCTGCTTCATAACATGTCCCCTTGTTCTTGAACACTTTTTCTTCTGAAAAATACTTCATTTCTATACCTTATTTACCCCTGTGAGGTATTAAAAGGTCTATATCATATCCCCTTTCTCCCTTCTCTCTCCCAGGGTGTACATATTGAGGTCCTTTAGTCTCTCTTCATAGGGCTTTTGATGCAGAACCTACACCATTTTAGTTGCCCTCCTCTGGACTGCCTCCAGTCTCTCTATGTCCTTCTGGACAGCAGTAATCTAGGTGGGGTCTTACCAGCGATCTATACAGAGGCAACACCACCTCCCTCTTTTTGCTGGTGATATCCCTCCATATGTAACTCAGCATCACATTAGCCCTCTGCACTGCCTTGTCGCACTACCTGGCCACCTTTAGGTCACCCAGTATGATTACCCCAAGGTCTCTTACATGATTGGTGGTCATCAATACCACTCCAGCTATTTTGTACTTTGCCCTGGCCACTCCACCCATTTTGTACTCTGACCCTGAGTTTCTGTTTCCTATCTGAATTATTTTTACACTTTTTCAAATTGAAACCCAGCTGCAATGACCACTCCTCTAGTTTTCTCAGGTCTCTGCTCATTCTTTCTATTCCCCTGGAATGTCCACCCTACTTCATATTTTGGTGTCCTCTGCAAAGAGTTAGACCATCCATTCCAGCTCCACTGCAATGTCACTTATAAAGATAGTAAAGAGGACCCATCCCAGCACTGCATCCATTAGACACCCCACTGATCACCTTCCTTTCCTCGTGGGTAAACTCGATTTACCACCACCCTCTGTTGCCTATCACCTGACAAGTTTCTTATTCAGTTCATCACCTTTGGACCCACTCCTAAGCTACCCAGGTTGCTTAATAGTCTCCTATTTGGAATGGAATCAAAAGCCTTACTAAACGCTAGGTAGGCCACATCCACCGATCCACCCCGATCTAGTTCCTTGGTAACCCAGTCAAAGAAATCTAAAGAATTTGTTTGACACAAATTCCCCTCTCCGAAACAATGCTGCCTCAGGTCTTGTAACTCACTGGATTCAAGATATTCCACAAAATTTTCCTTTAGCAGTGATTCCACTAAGTTATCTATGACTGGTGTCAGGTTGACTGGAATATTATTGCCAATCTCCTCCCTGCTACCACTTTTGTGTATTGGGACTCCATCTGCCCTCCTCCAGTAATCTGGAACCACTTCTGTTTCCAGTGAGCTGCTAAATAGAACTATCAAAGGTGCAGCCAGTATTTACCTGAGCTCCCTCAATACCACTGGATGCACCCTACCTGGCCCCATTGCTTTGTCTACCTTCAGATGAGCAAGTCCCTTCAGGACTCTTGCCTCCAAAAGAGGACAAGTGTCCACCTCCCTCCCTTCCTCCAAAGCTTCTGTTACTTTATGGTCCCTCCCATTCTCCTTCCTCTGTAATCACAGAACAAAAGTATTTGTTCAAGATGTCTGCCTTTTCGTGGTACCCCTCTGCACAATCCCCATCATTCCCTTTTGAACCTTGGAATTCCACCCCTGGTCTTCCTCTTTCCACTTACATACCTAAAAAATGTCTTGTCCCCTTTTGTTACCTCCTGGGCTATTTTTACACCTTCATGCTCCTTGCTGCTTTCTTTGAGTCCCTCTATTTCCCCTTATTACCTACCTATCCTCCTCCCTCTGTGTTTCCTTATACCTTCTGAATAGTACCCTTTTTGACTTTACCTGGGAGGGTGGTGGACACATGGAACAGCCTTTCTGAGGAGGTTGTGGGGTCTAAAACTGTGGGATAGTTCAAGAATGCATTGGACAGACATAAGGCAATTTTGTGGGGTAGGAAGAAATAGGCTGTTGGTTAAATAGGATCTGCAGCTTATCCTCTAGGTAGGGAAATGGGTCGACTAGGTGGGCCAAGTGGTCCTTATCTGCCGTCAAAGTCTATGTTTCTATGTTTCCATGTTCTATGTTACCTTTTCAGCCACCTCTTCTGAGAACCACAGTGGTCTCCTTTTCCTCTTGCTTTTACTCATTTGTTTAAATGCAGATGTCTGTTGCCTTTATTACGTTCCCTTTAATTTTTTCCCACTGTTCTTCCACCCCATCCAGCCCCCCCGCCATGTCATCCCTGAGGCATTCACTCATCTTTATAAAATCTGCCCTCCAGAAGTACAGGACTGTCCTTCTTGTGTGGTTCAACTCCACAGCCATCCTTAAATTGAACCACACTGTACGGTGACCACTGGTCCCCAAATGGCCTCTCGCATTGATGTCTGCAACACTCTCCCTGTTAGTGAGTACCAGGTCCAGTATTACCCCATCAAGAGTGGGCTTACTGACTATTTGCCTGAGGAGTGCCACCTGAAGAGAGTCCAGGGTGTCCTTTTCCTTGCCTTTAGCTGAAGCAACTGCTGGGGTGCTCCAATCTACATTTGGCAGTTTGAATTCTCCCACCAGCAGCAGCAGCTCCCCCTTTTCTATGCACTGTGGTCTGAAGTGTGAAGGGCAACATCAAAAAGTAATCGCCCTGGCGTTAGCCATGAGGCAACCATCAGCCAAGTACATTGCCCCTCTTCTCCTACGTCTGTAAACCTCCAACATGACTACTACTGCTCCTCCATCAGCAAGACAAAAACTATAAGCTGCTACCTGCTCATGAGACTGTGGGACTGCCTCACCTATTGGCATTGCCTGTTAGACTCTAATTAGCAAATTGTGAAACCAAACTGCACCTCGTCTGGGTATACCTATGTTTCTAGATTCCATGCTAGCTGCTTAAGGGGCTGTTAGACTGCTTTAAGTATGGGTGTGCTTGCTATCCTCTAACTAATTAGTATATTGTGTAACCTAGCTATACCTTATTTGAGTATTAGCTTATTTTTAGTTTCAGCAAAAGTCTTTTAAATTATAGCATTGTCTGTTGTATTATTGTACCGTGTGACTTTTTAACTGCTTTTACCTATTGCAATTGCCTGTTTGGTTAGCTAAGTAGCCTAAACTGCCCCTTCTTTGGGTATACCCTTAATTTCAATTTCTAGTTACTGACATAGCTTTTTAGTATGGCTCAATTGTATTCTGGGTTAATTCAGTGATTGCATGTTGCTACAGCTAATAGTTACACATCCAATATCCTAATCAGCTAGATATAGCCTTATTCATAGGTTCTATATAGGGATGGGGTACAGAGGGTGGACAGTCAGTTGTGGTGGCTGTGGGGTACTCATCTCTAGGTATAAGCTCTGAAGGAGGGGGCACTGCCCCATCTGCAGAACCTTGATGGAGCTTTATGCTCAGCTGGTTGCAGCATGAGAGTAAATGTATCAGGTGTGTCACCCGCTGGGCTGAAGCCCACCCCTACAACCCCTCTCCCTGAGGCCTGCTGGTGCAAGGGAGTGGAAAATGGTGGGGAGGGGGAAGGGAGGTGGGATTATACAATAGGGAAGTTGTCAAGCCCAACAGCACCCAGACAGTGAACTGCTGTGAATCCCTTAGAGGAGCCTTAGTTACCTGACTCTGCTGGGTAGGACTCTGGGTCAGTCAGAGGAAAGGGACAGGACAGCATGATGGCACCTAAGGGGGATGAATAGAAGCATATCTACCAAGAGAGTCTTAGGGGTCATGGACTTAATGATGAGGGGAGTTTGTGAGGGGGATGGCCTGGTGCCTTACTGGTGCATTGGCCATATGGGATTTAGACAGGATAGGGTGGATGGTGGAGGGGGGGGAGGAGCTGGGGTTACTGGTACAGCTAGGTGCCAATGATCTGATAAACTTTCAGTGGAAATATTGAAGAGGAACTTTTGAAGATGGGGGGGGGTTGACAGCACAATCAGCATCCCTGGCCATTTCTGAGGTCCTTTCTGCATAGAGCAGATAAGGGAAGGTGGACAGAATGAGGGATGAAATATTGATGACTCCCTCTCCTTCTCCTCATATATTGACAGTGTAATCAGGACTGTCAACATCAAACTTGGAGTCTTGTATATGCATAGGAGCCACCTAACCCCCATTGCCCTGCGTCTTGCCATCACTAGCTCAGTCCTGCCAGTTATTGACTATGGGCTGATTGTACAGTATATAGTGCTGCCACTGACACAGCCCTAAAGCATGTCAAAACAGCACTCAACAAAGCCTGCTGACTCATCCTGGGTGCTGACAGGCTCACCCACTTGTGCAAGCTGCATGCTAAAACACAATGGCTAAGCCTACCAGGGTGAGTAAAGTACCAAGTATACCTCATGGGAAAGAAAGTGCTTCTTGGTCTCACCCCACCTGCCATCTGCAACCTACTGCAATTCTTACAAACCCAGCCCTGCACCAGGGGTGCTGCATGATGCACACTATCTGCACCATTCAGGAGAGCCTCTCTTGCTCAGCACTCTTTTTCTTATAAAGCCCCACATTGGATTTACAAACTTGCTGCTGAGCTAGCCAACTTCAACAACATCAGCTCTTTTAAAAAAGAATTTCAGCACTACCTAGCTACCTCCAGCAGCTGTGACTGATAAATACCTTGAACTCTTCACCCTCAAGACTGCTTTTCCCCCTCTGCTTTAGTGAAGCTGATCTCACCCCGTCCTCATACCAGGGTCCTCTAATTGACCCTTTTACATTCCTCCTCATTTCCCTGCCACCAGCCTCCTCTTTCTACTTCTTCTTCCCCTCTGAATTTCCAACCTCCCTGTGGAACCTCACCCTCCAACCACCTCTACCTATCTCTCACTTTCTGGCCTCCCATCCTCACTTTACTGATACAGTTGTGACAATCCCACATCTCTGGGTGCTGGCCAATGGATCTCAATGCCCTCCCTTATTTTTTATAGTTTATCTATGTGTCATATTTTTATCTTATTGTATAGCATTACTTGTACTTGGTTTGACTATTGATGTTATGTGCTCTGTAAATTCATGCTTGCTGCTGTATACCCAATATGCTGGTCTGCCACTGTATTGTTTTCATTGATGTGGAACCTTCATAAATGAGCTCTGAGTTCAAAGGCTCTATCCAAAAATTAAAACAAATACATAAATATAGGAGCTGAATGGGTGGCTTAAAGGATGGTGTCAGAAGAAGATGCACCATTTCTTGGGGGAGTTAGAGACTTCTGGGACAGGAGGCTCTTCAAGGGTGACATAGTCCACCTGACAAGAAGTGGGGCCATTGCACTGGGTCAGAAGTTTGACATCTATATTGGATAGTTAAGCTGAGCATGGGGGAGACAGACACTTGTGGAATCACAGTGATTAGAGAGAGGAAGGGAATGGGCATGGCCAGCAGCCAACACAGATAGACGCTCCTCATACAGCTACCACTTCATGCCATTCAAAGTGCTTAAAATCTACAATTATTGCTATAACTAAACTTCTCTTACTTTACTGGCCAACAGTAGTAGACTTTAGTAGTATATAATTGTGCAATTTCAAAATGTTACTATCATGGGGACAACAAAACATGACACCTCTAATGAACTGGAAAAAGTGAAAGGACCTGTACCTTCCTCAAGTAGAGCTCCATGTGGCATTCCATTGGGTGGGCACCCCAGGGACTTGAAGACCACATTCAAAGCTATTTCTGAGGCAGTTCAACAACTGGATAAAAAGGTGGATACCATTAATTTGAGATTGACTCAAGTGGAAGCTGAAGTTACCTCCTTAGACTCAGATCGTAACACCATCACAGACACAGTCACAAAAGCCACAGTGGTTGTTGACAGCATGTTGAAAGAGAACAAGATGTTATGGGTAAGATTGGAGTACTTAGAGAATAGGGCCCATGCATCTAACCTGCATTTCCTCAGTAATCCTGGGGGACTTGAGGATACTGATGCCCTTAGTTTTATACAAAAACATATTCCTGGATTTATCTCGACTACCAGCAGATAATCTTATTACTCTGGCATAAAAATCTGGCTCTGCCATAAACCAAGCAACTCCAATCTCCCACATACTCTTTTGGTCACTTCTGCTGGGGTGCATGTCAGAGATTTAATACAACAAATAACAAAAAGGGCTGAATCCTTAACGCTGCCTGATGGCACCACTTTGCACTGCTTTCTTGATCTAAGCTATGCCACATGTATGCAGTGCTGTGGAGTTGATGCTGTGCAAGCTGGATTAAGAGAACTGGGTAATAATCATGCTCTGCAACTGCTGATTTGCTTTAAAATTACCATTGTGGGTCAAACTTTCTCTACAAAGATCCCAGTGATGCTGGTCAAATATTGGAGGCCATACTTAAGAATTGTATTAATTCTGCTCCTGCGACAGACCCAGATAGGGAGGATGCTGAGACTTGACTGTCCATATAATAAAACTTTTAGCTTTTACATTCCTCTGGTTTTGGCACTACCTCAGATTGGACTGCCACAGCTAGGGTTGTAATTGTGACACTTCCATTCACTAGCTTATGATTTTAATAAACTTAACTGTCACTATTGTCTGTTTATTTTATTTCTTATTAAATTAGTCCAGATTTGGGGTAAATCAATGGTATGTACTACTGTACCACATAAGTTTTACTATTTGTCTAATCTGTTTACTCTGCTGCCACTCCTAGGTGAAGATGAGTTTTAGTTTGATGTTCTCAGTGAAGTTATACTTCTACATTGTTGAAGCTGCTTTGAGCACTTTGCTATGTCTTCTACTCTATTGTATTTTACAGCACTGTTCTGGAGTTGGTGAGGCATTAAAGGATGCATCTATGTTATTTTTGAGAGGGATTAGTTCTCTGATTATTGTTTAGATATGGACTCCTGGGCCCTGTCACAGATGCTGGCCCATTTGTATAGATGAGATTCTTTTTTTTTTATTTAGTTGTTTAACCAGGAGTAGCACATTAAGCTGAAAGCTTTTTTACAGGTGCGACCTGGGAGCACAGGGAAGTTAAGTGACTTGCTCAGGATCACACAGTATGCAAGTAGAAGCTGTGGGATTCAAACCCAGGTCTGGTCTGCTGGATATCATCAGATTTTCATCTCAGAGCCTTAAACCACTGTGATATACTGCCTCCAAGATTTTATCTTGGACTTTTCAACTGTTACATTTTGATTGGTTGTCCATGGTCTTTCTGCAATAGCTCTATTTGAATTCATGCTATGAACTTTTATTGGGATATGTTATTATCCCTAAAATTTTGTGCCATAGAATGAAGGGCTTTGTATCACCTACCATAGTCTTATCTGCATTGCATCCTATACATGAAATCAAGTATTATGTATGTAAGTACATGTTGAAAATGAATAAGCATAAGTATTAAAAAAACAGAGAGGAAGGAAAATGTATCTAGTACTCCCCCACATCTGGGGACTTGTAGCAGCACAACAGGTGAAAAATAGAGCTGAGCTCCAAAGTGGACTAGGGGAAGGGACAATAGAGAGGGAGATCACACAATGTGCAATCACCACAGAAAAACAACAACAAAAAGAAAATATGAAGACCAGGGAACAATAAGGGAGTAAGTCAGGCAAATAGCAACAAGTGTTCAGGAGTTAGGTGGAAAGTGATCTGCCTTAACACCAGAACCATGGGTAAAAAAAATCAATGAGCTCCAGCTAATGATGGCAGAAACTGAAATAGATCATCTGGTCATCACAGAAACTTGTGTCTCAGGAAACAATAACTAGAACCTGACAGTCCCTGGATACAGAATGTTCAGGAGGGATAGAGGAAAAAGTGGAGGGTGGGTGTAGCCCTTTATGTCAAGGATGGCATTGAGGCTGTGGAAGATGAGTGCATCAGGGGTACTAATGGGGAGACAGAGTCACTGCGAGTGAAGCTCATGGAGCCTCAGGCAAGAAACTTTGGCTGGGGGTGATCTACAGTATAGACCAAGAGAACAAGGGGAGAGAAGAACAGAGAGTTTGGGGAAGAACTAGAAAGCGGAGTGGCAAAGGAGGTAGTAATGGTAGTGAGGGATCCGAACCTGATGGATATCGATTGGGATGTACCAATGGCCTGGAGCACCAGAAGACAAGCCTTCCTGGATGTATTCCAGGACTGACTATTGGTACAGACAGTTAAACAACCCACTAGACAGGCTGCCATTCTCAGTGTACTGCTCAACAACTCAGAGATGGTAGGCGTTGTGAGGGTAGGGGAGCAACTAGGGAACGATGACCACAACTCTATTTTGTTCTAACTGGTCTTTGGGACTGGAAAACCCCAGTTGAGAGCTGAGATCCTTGATTTCACATGGGTGGACTTCAACAGGTTGAGGGAATTGGTTCAGGACAAGTTAGTCAGGGTAGACTGCATAGTAGATGTGGATGAGAGATGGGAGCAATAAAGGGGGTCATTCTCTAAGCATCAAAGTTATGCATGAAAATGGTAACCAAAAGTAACAAGTACAAGAGACTATTATAAGAAACATAGACAATACTGAAAGAAAAAGACTGAAGGTCCATCCAGTCTGTCCATGGTTCCTTATCAATTCCTGGATCTTAAACACCATCCAGGATACTAGCAATCACTATCCTGAAGCATTAAAGGCATTAAAAACTCATCTATTTGAGCTGGCCTTTGGAAATAATTGAGTCTGCTTGAGACATAGTGTTCTGTGGTTTATTTAATTTATTGGTTTCAGTTGGAAAACATGCATATTTGTTTTTAAACACCTTGTATGTTTACTATTATAAGTGTACAGCACTTTGATACCTGGTAAATAGTGCTTTAGAAATAAAGCTTATTATTATTATATTATCTTACACCTATGAACTGTTCTGTGCTACTATTGCTTTGTGTAGCCACTATAGCCTTCACTCTGTCCCAACCATGCTTGAAACCATTTATGGTGCTGGCTCCTACTACCTTGGTGGGCACGGTGTTCCATCACCAAAAAATAATATTTCTTCATGTCCCTCTTGAACTTACCTCATGTCAGCTTTCGCTCACGGCTCTGTGACCTCAAATTTGTACTTATACAAAATAACTCCTCACAGTTCACCTGGTTTATTGCTTTCAGGAATTTGAAGGTCTCTGTCATATCATCCCTCTCCCTTCTGGTCTCAGGTGAGTACATGTTTAGTGCCTTGAGCTGTCCCTCGTAGGATCTTCCCTGCTGGCCCTTCATCATCCTGGTCATGCTTCATTTCTCTGTCTCTTGAAAGTAATTATCTTTTCTGAGGTGAGGACTCCAGTACTGGGTGCAGTATTCCAGGTGTGGCCTCACTATTCATCTGTACAGAGGCAATATGCTATATCATGGTACTCAGTTATGGCCAGGGAGCTAGTGATGACCAAACAAAGACCTTCACCACAGAGGAAGAATGGGGAGAATACATTCTGAGAAGGCAGAATTTCACTGTTTGCTGATGACACAAAGCTCTGTAACAGAGTAGACACACCAGAGGGTGTAGACAGAATGAGAAGGGACATGCAGAAACTTGAAGAATGGTCAGGGGTTTGGCAGTTGAAATTCAATGCAAAGAATGCAAGATAATGCATATGGGGCACAAAATCCCTGGCACAATATATAAATTGGGGGGTGAGGATATAGCATGCACCAAGCAGGAAAGGGATCTTGGGGCTATCATCTCTGATGACCTCAAGGCAGGGAAACAGTGTGACAAGGCAGCAGGTAAAGCAAATAGGATGCTGGGATGCATAGGCAGGGGCATCACCAGCAGGAAAGGAGGTCATAATTCCACTATACAAGACACTTGTGAGGCCCCACCTGGAGTACACTGTAGCCGTTCTGGAGACCTTACCTACGTAAGGACATAGACAGGGTAAAGAAGGTTCAGAGGAGGGCAACAAAGATGGTGCATGGATTGCATCACAAGTTCTATAAGGACAGGTTAAAGGAACTGAACATGTACTCCCTGGAGGAGAGGAGGGAGAGAGGGGATATGATAGAGACATACAAGTATCTTACAGGGAGGAACAGGGTGCAGGAATACACTATTTTTAAGCGAAAAAGATGTTCCAGGACTAGAGGGCATGGGATGAAGTTGGAGGGAGGACAATTCAGAGGAAACATGACGAAGAATCTCTTCACAGAACGGGTGGTGGACAAGTGGAACACCCTGCCAAAGGAAGTGGTGGGGGCTGAAGCAATCACAGGATTTAAGAATGCATGAGATAGACATAAAGGAATTCTGGAGGTCAGGGGTAAGGGGCGACAGACTTCTTGGAAAACATAAACTGAACTTACAAGCTCAAATGGGCAGACTGGGTGGGCCATAGGCCCTTATCTGCCGACACTGTCTATGTATCTATGTATGTATCTATCTATAAGGAGGCAAAGAGGGCAGTTAGGGAGGCAAAAGTAGACACTGAGTTGTGTATTGCGGAAGGAGTCAAGAGATTAGAAAAACAATTCTTCCAGTATACTATGGAATAAAGATACTAAGGAGGGGGAATTGTTAGCCTATCTGAGGGAGGTAGGGTGGTAGAGGAAAATGTGCAAAAGGCTTCCATCCTTAATGATTACTTTTAATATGTCTTCACAAAGGAAGGCAGTGGGCCGTTACCAGAGAGTGGCATCAAAGCAGCCACAAAGGGTATCCCAGAGATGTGTCAGATGGTATTTAAGTGTGAAAAGGTCCAAGGGAATGGGTTATAGGAACATAGGAACATAGGAAAGTGTCAGCAGAAAAGGACCTTCAGGACCACCTAGTCTGCCCATTTGCCTAGCACCCCCTAGGCTTGCCCCTGATGTCCCCTCTCAATTCAACAGCCCGCTGTGTCTGTCCCATGCCCTCTTGAACCCCCACTGAATACTCACCCACCACATCCCTAGGCAGCCCATTTTAGTTGTCTACCACCCTCTCGGTGAAGAAGTTCTTCCTGATGTTGCCCCTAAACCTGCCCCCCTCTAGCTAGAGACTATGGCCCCTTTCTCTGGGACACTTCTTCAGCTGGAGGGGTTCTCAGTAGACACCTTGTTTATCCTTTTGAGGTACTTGAAGGTCTCTATCATGTCACCTCGTTCCCTCCTCAACTCCAGAGGGTACATGTCCAGGGCTCCCAGCCTCTCCTCATTCAGCAGGTGACTAAGCCCCTTTATCATCTTGGTTGCCCTCTTCTGTACCTGCACCACCCTCTCCACATCCTTCTTTTGGTAAGGCCACCAGAACTGAACCCCATACTCCCAGATGAGGCCTGACCAGCTGGGTATACAGGAGAATCAGGACCTCTCTCTTCCTGCTGATGATGCCCCTCCCAATACCAACCAACATTCTGCTGGCTTTTGGCACCACCCAACTGCACTGCCTGGCCACCTTCAAGTCCTGAGAGATGATGATGAATAGGTCCCTCTCCTCCATGGTATCCATTAGCGGCTTGCCCCCCAGCCTGTATTCCATTCTCCCATTTCTTCTACCCAGATGCATGACTTTGCATTTCACCACACTGAGGGATAATCTCCATTTTATGGTCCACTCCTCCAATTTCCCTAGGTCCTTCTGCATCATTTCCCACTCCATCCTGTATGTCCACTCTATTGCAGATGTTGACATCATCTGCAAACAGGCTCACTCTGCCCTCCAACCCCTCTGCTATGTCACTTATATAGATGTTGAAAAGCAGGGGTGCCAGCACCCAACCATGTGGCACACCACTCATGACCGCCGACTTACCCAAGGGGACCCCGTTAACTAACACCATCTGTGTTCTACCCACCAACCAGTTTCACAGTCACCCTATAACCATCTTCCCTAGCCCCAAGTGCTCCATTTTATGCACCAGCCCACCATGCGGTAATGTATCAAAGGCCCTCCTGAAATCCAGGTAGGACACATCCACCGATCCCATCTTGATCCACCACCCTAGTGACCCAGTCAAAAAACCCAACCAGATTTGTCTGACAAGATCTGCCCTTGGTAAAGCCATGCTGTCTTGGGTCAGGCAGGTCGCTTTCCTCCAGGTAGTTGGTGACTCTGCCCTTGAGCAGTTTTTCCATGAGCTTACCAACCACTGATGTCAGACTCACTGGCCTGTGATTACTCAAGTTCTGCCTCCCCCCCATGCAGGGATAGCACATCTGTGCACTTCCAGTCTTTTGGGACTACCACAGTGCATAAGGACTCATTTAACAGGTGAGTCAAGGGAGCCATTAGCCCCTCTCCCAGCAGTCTCAACACTCTAGGGTGAATCCCATCCAGCTCCATGTCCTTGTCCACCCTAAGACCTTAAGCTCTTTTGAAATCTCTTCTTCTCAGAATGGTACCACATCCACCCCTACCCCCTCACTTCCCACTGGACCAATAACACCTTCCCCCCTCCCTCTTACCTCATGAATACTGCGCTGAAGTTACTGTTCAGTAATTCAGCCTTCTCCCAGTCCCCCTCCACCTTTTCCCCTGTCTCAGCTAGCAGGCCAGGTATCCCAGTCCCACCCTTCCTCTGCTCCCTTATATACTTAAAAAAGGTATTTTCCCCCTTCTTGATCCCTTTGGCTATACTCTCTTCCATTCTTGCTTTAGCCTGTCTGACCACCCTTCTGGCTTACCTTTGCTTATTCTGGTATACCTTATGGTTCTGCTTGCTCTGTGTGGTTTTGTGCTGCCTGAATGCTCATTTCTTGTCTCTGATGCTTTTCCCCAGCTCCCTACTGAACCATAGTAGCCTCCTTCTCTTCTTGCTCTTGCTCACCTTCTTAGAGCAGTGGTCCATGGCCACCGTGATTGCCCCCTAAATCATGGCCCAAATATCTTCCACCCCCCTGCCTTCCCCCTACTCTCCCTAATGCCTGATGAGTATACTCCCTCATCTTTCCAAAATCAGCCAGTCCAAAATCCAGCACCCTCACCTTGGTCTGGCAGTGTGAGGCCAATGAGCGTATCATGAACCACATTGTGTCATGATCACTACTACCCAGGTTATCCTATACCATTACCTCACCCACCCTGTCTCCATTTGTGAGCACCAGATCTAGGGCTACTCCCTCCCTGGTTGGTTCGTTGACCAGCTGGCTTAGGTGGGCTATCTGTAGGGAGTCCACAATTGATCTACTTCTGGATGAGGTCACAGACAGGGATTGCCACTCCACATCCGGCAGATTCAGATCTCCTATCAGCAGCACCTCCCACTTGGCCACCATACTTAGTATCTCCTTGACTATCTGATTATCCACCTCTATTGTTTGCCCTGGTGGCCTATAAACAATTCCTGTACACGTCAATGCACCCTTCCCTGTGGCCAATGAGACCCAAAGGGCTTCAGTGTCCCCCCACCAGCCATGTATTTCTGATGCCTGGAGCCCCTCCCTCATGTAGCACGCTATGCCACCCCCTCTCCTATCACCCCTGTCCTTCCTGAACAGTGTATAGCCCAAGATGTTCATGTTCCATTCCTGTCCGTCGTGGAAACAAGTCTCTGTAATTCCCACCAGGTCAAACTCATCATCCATCATAACAGCTGCCAGGTCTGGGACCTTGTTACCCAGGCTATTGGCATTTGTGCACAAGGCCCTCCAATAGTCGCTTTCCCTAGCCCCCACTTTCCCTGTACTAAAGGTCTTTGCCTCATGTGTAAAAGCTAATCCAGCCCCTGCAGGTTTGCTTGTCCTTTGTGGGGGGGGGGACAGTTGTCCCCCTTGCTGCATGCACTCTTCGGTGTCACTTGCAACTTCCCCGCCCATGTCAGTTTAAATTGTATTGTACACTAAAGAACTCCTCCCTTTTGCACTTGAGCACCTCCCTGCCCTGTCTATTAAAGTGCAGCCTATCCAGGGCATAGATGCTGTCATCCTGCCAGAGAGTCCCCCACTGACCCACCACCCCATAGCCCTTCTGTGCGCATCATTCTGAGATCCAGCAGTTGACTCTACTATCCTCTGCTGCTTATCCCTGCTAGCTCTAGGAACTGGGTGAACTTCCGAGAATGCCACTGAATGAAAGCACAGGTTATTACAGAAGCACAATAGGGCCTCAAACCTCGCTTGCACTTCCATCAGGCTGAGCCCAGTTAGGTCATTCATTCCCAAGGGGGAACACCAGGTGGGTTCTCTATCCTGCTGCTTCCCCCATGATGGGATGTAGTCAATTACCTCTGTAGCCAACATTCCTGGCAACAACTGACATACACCTTGCCACCCTCCCCCCTCCCCAGGTGATGCCCCTAACCATGGTTAATATCCGTACTATCCGATAGATGAGGCCCCAGGACTGGACTGGATAGTTCAAATGATGCTCAGAAACCTGGCAGGGGAACTCACTGAACTCCTGGCAAAACTATTCAATAGTTCATTACAGATGGGAGAAGTTCAAAAAAGACTGGAGGGTGGCAGACATAGTTTCACTCCATAAGTGGGGGGCAAGGAACAAGTGTTGAACTACACACCTGTCAGTCTTGCCTCTGTAGTAGGGAAGTTGATGGCATCACTGGTCAAAGAGGACCTCATGTACTACATGAAGAGTAATGTTCTCAAGCATAGTAAACAGCATGGGTTTATGGCAGGGAGATAGTGTTAGACAAACCTGATAGTTTTCTTTGACTGGGTGACAAGGGCATTGGATAAAGGCCACACCATGGCTTTACTCTGCTTTGACTCAGTAAGGCATTCAACTCAGTGCTTCGCAGATGACTGCTGAAGAAGATGTAGGATTTAGGTATGGCTAAGGACATAGTAAGATGGATAGGTACCTGGCTAAACATGAGGCAACAGAGGGCTGTGGTTAATGAAGTCAAATCATAAGAGGTGGAGGCCATGAGTGTGGCACCTCAGGAATCTCTCCTGGACATGGTCTTCTTCAGTATGTATATCAGTGATATTGGAGAAGGAATTCCAGGCAGGTTGTGTCTCTTCACATATTACACTAAGCTCTGTTGGATAGTGGACAGCAATGAGGGAATCAGGGACATACATAGTCATCTGCAAAGAATAGAGAGGTGGTCTAGGCTTTGGCAGTTGAAACTCAATGCCAAAAAGTGGAAAATGATGCACCTAGGGAACAGGAACCCCAGGAGAGAGTACTGCATGAGTAGGGTAAGACTTAGCACTACAGCTGAGGAACAGGACCTGGGAGTTATCATTTGTGACTGTCACAAAGAAACAAGCCAATGAAACAAGGTCTATAGTAAGGCAAATAGAATGCTGGGCTATATTGAGGGGGTTATTGACAGCAGAAAAAAGAGGTAATTAAACCTCTTTATAGATCTTTGGTTAGGCCACACCTGGAGAACTGTGCCCAGTTCTGGAGTCCTCACTTCAGAAAAGAAAAGGCCAGGCTGGAGGCATACTGTAGCAGCAAGGCAGACAAAATAATTCAGGACCAACTGGGTAGATCTTATGAGAATTTTCTCAAAGCACTGAACATGTACTCACTGGAGACCAGACAGGAAAGGGGAGGCATGATAGTGTGATGGACGCTGCACTGGTAGACCTCGGGGTTCTTCACTCAGAGTGGTGAAGGGAACTGTCTCACTACCAGCAGCACCAGCGACACCCTCAGCAGGTGCGATGGTGAGGGGCCGCTTGAGGTCCGAATGGGGTTGGGCTGGTGGAATCACCTGACAAGAAGAGACAGGATTCGTACACAGAGACTGGAAGAAGCAAAGATGTTTATTAGACAGAAGGGGACGGAGGACATGGTCGTACAGGAACATACCCACCACAAAAACAGTAGGGAGTATGGACGGCATTATGGATATCTAAACAGTAGCAACTAAACTCTAAAATGTCTAAACTCTAGGTTAGTATTCTTTATGGGTGCACCACGGCCTATTGCCACTATACTCTTATAATTCCTTAGCAGTGTCCTGTAAGAGCAACTAGTACATAGAAATCAGGTGTTCTTCATTACCCACAATACAATATTTGGTTCTACAATGACCATCCAATTCTCACAAAGTCCAAATGTCTGTCATGTTTGTGTGCACCGTCTTTCTTCGTTGGTAGCTACAAGGGAAGTAAAACAGAACTGTAGAACCATAATCACAATTCCCAGCAAGGACCTAGTTAAGGCCACTGGGGTAGTGAGAGGTTTGGTAAACAGACCATAAGTTTCTTCAGCAAAAGCCCTCTCTCTCTCCAAGGCTGCCAGAATGAAGAACCAGAGCAACTAGTTCTTGTGATAACACACTGAAAACAAAGGGTTCCTCGGCCAAAACCCACTTCCAGGGTTGCCAAGGATGAAGATAGATCAAGCAAGATCTGCGTGGCGATGAATCCAATGGAGGACTACCACGATCTGACTGATGCTGCAGCACTCCAAGGGCCAGCTATATTCAGCAGGAACTCTGACAGGACCAGGAACCATAAGAATCTGAAGAGATGATGGCTGACTCTGCAATCCTAGGATCAGGAACTAACACAAAAACAAAAAAGCGGCGGATGCATCCGTACTGGGCTTAAAACCGGACTCGACTTTGAACAACCAGGAAGGGGGCAGACTAGGTTCTCCAGGATGAGCACATTCTTCTGTAGAGGGCGACCAACTTCAGAACATCTGGAACAGGAACCATATGGAACGACACTGGCACAGCTGTCGTGATGCGTTTCGGCGGACGTACCTTCAAGCTGTGAAAACAAGAAACGTCGGGTACGACTTGTACAACTGGAGATGGGCTCGACTTTGTTGGATGACACAGATGGACATGATGAGCTGATGGATGATCCCACAGAAGTGAAGAATGCTGAGAAGACGTCTTCTTCTGAGTAGAGACTGATTCTGATTACGTGATATTACAGACCACACTATGGGACTGCGGTGTGGTAGAAGATTGAGACTGTCTTCATACAGTAGTAACCATATAACCGAAAAATGCCCATAGAACTGTGGAATGATACAATAATTTGCCGGAGAAGGGCAAATTATAAATTCAGGGGTAATTATTACTGATGAGGGCCAATGTCCAGGTGCTTAGAGCAATAGTTCATATGCACAGAGCAATAGTTCAGATACTTAGGGCAATAGTTCAGGTACTTAGAGCAATAGTTCAGGTACTTAGGGCAATAGTTCAGGTACTTAGAGCAATAGTTTAGGTACTTAGGGCAATAGCCATTGCATAAGCAGTACAGTTGTTACAGTAGCTTCATAGTATAGGCGACTTGAGCACTCTTAGACAAACCCCTGTTCCTAAATGTAGGGTCTTCCTGAATAGGATCTCTTCCTGAACGTCATGGCTAAGGAATCCTTTAGTACCTCTAGGCTGGTTTACCCTACTACACTAGGCCGGGGCCCCCCTTTAGTACCACTAGGCTGGCTTGCCCAACTACGCTAGGCCGGAGCCTCCCTTTAGTACCACTCTTTACCTCGGGCCTAATGCCCTACTTTTACCTTGGGCCTAATGCCCTACCAAGACTTGGGCCTGGTGCCCCACTTTATATCCGGCCTGGTGCCCCACTTAGTATTGGGCCTGGTGTCCCACTTCCTATTGGGCTTGGTACCCCACCTTGAATTGGGCCTGGTGCCCCACTTAGTAATGGGTCTGGTGCCCCACTTCCTAGTGGGCCTGGTGCCCCACCTTGAATTGGGCCTGTATTGCCCCTTTAAGTCCTAAGAGTGGCAGGCCCCCTTTAAATCTACAGCTCACTAAGAGCTGCTGCCACTCAGTAGCCGAGACCCTGCTCGAGTCCCGCCCCCTAAATGAATATTTAACAGGCCGCTATTCAGGCCTTGATAGATGGCCCCTCCTTTGGGCGTCACATTGCTCCGCCTCCCCTCTGCATACTTAATTTTGGGTCCTGACGACCCACTTCCCCTTGCGGCACTCGGCCACACTTCTCAGTGCCTACAGTACGCTTTACAAAAAAAAAAAAAAGTCTCTTTTAAACAGGCGGTCAGCACGCTTCTAGTGCTGCCCCCGACTCACCGCTCCGACGTCCTCCAGAGGGTTGCTGTACTATATGGAGGTGGGAGGGATGCTGGCAGTGGGAGGGAACATGCAGGCAGCAAAGGTGATGACTGGGGGGGCCTAAGACAGCCGACAAGGAAACAGTTGCAATGCGGCTCTTCTATGCCGCCAACGAGGGACCGAGTAAACTATATTTAAACTAAATCAGGGGCAAAACAAATAACCGACAGGGCTTACCAGCCCAAACAGTTGAACCAAATGGCTTCTCTATCTTCATGGTGCCCCGATGGCACCACCAGCCACACCACACAATGACAGGGCAATCCAGCAGCTACTGGACGTCTTCACTAGCTGGAGCTCGAGCAGGCACACAGAACAGTCCTTGGGGAATGGCTTCAACCCATCAGGTAAGCCTTCCTAGTTCCTCTTAACTTTCTGTGTCCTCTCTTCTCCACAGCTAGCAGGAACTACCCCAGAAAAACTGTTTTATTTCTTTAAAAACAAACCTTCAGGTTCTACAGTTTTTGGACTGGAATGCTGTGCATGAGCAGCTCAGCACAGCATTCCATCCAAGCCATTGTTGTTGCAGCTTGCATAGAAATCTACTTTTTGACCAGGATTTAAGTGCACAAGGCACTTTTCTATTATTTACAGTGTTTCCCTTTATCAGGAGGGGAAACTTTACTCTTAGGGGCCCCTTTTTCTTTGTACCCTGCTGCCCGCACCTCTGCAGGCACCCTGGGTACCTGTAAACCCCTAGTTTATCTACTGATTCCCCTTTTCTGTAGTGCCCCTAACTTTGGGGCATTACTATAGTTACCTTCAAGTTCCTGAAAAGAATAAACAAGGTGAACGGTGGTGAATTATTTAGTATGAGTAGCAGTTTGAGGTCATGAAGGCATGAGTGGAAACTGACATGAGGGAGGGTCAAAAGGGATATGAGAAAGTATTGTTTTGCCGAAAGTGTGATGGAACTGTGGAACAGTCTACCAGCCAGGGTTGTGGGTGCCAAAACCATTAATGGTTTTAAGCACAGCTGGGACAGAGTGAAGAGTATAGTGTTTGCTCAGGGTGACAGTAACAGAGACAGAAATGGGGTGGGGTGGATAAGGGGGTTGCTAGGGAGGGCTAGTACCCTGTATTAACAATAAGTCCAAGGTTACATAAGGAACCATAGGCAGGCTGGATCACTGGTCTTTTCCTGACACCATTGTCTATATTTCTGAACCCTGTTTAACACCCCCAAAGACAGGGAAGGCAGGAGATAAAACAAAAACTCCACATATCATGTCTGTCATTGATGAACAATTTAAGAGGGTGGCCATTGCTACTGTGAGTTCCTTAAAGGGAACACGTTTTATGATTGCCTACATTCTGTAAAGATTTCTTACCTAGCCAGTTGTTTAATTCTGATTCCTTTTTTCTTCTTAAAAGTGAAAAACTGCCTGACAACCATACCGGTGTTACCACACAAACAAAAACATGTTTATTTATATTCCTTAATTAATTTCCACTGCATTTTTCCTGAACTTGGGGAACCCCCCTCCACACACACTCCCAGTCTAACCAGTCATGATGCAGTGGGAGGAGAGGAGATTACTGCATCATGAGTGGCTGTACTGTCTGGGGGGTATTTATAATATTCAGGTAGTATGCAGTAAGAGTTGATAATGGGTTTGAAACAAATCAAGGCTGGGTATAATTACACCATTACCATGGATTTGGGTTCTGCTAAGAAAGGAAGCAGATAAAACAATGGGCAACATGAATTAATTTTAGAGGAGGTAAATAATCATTACATTTGGATTTTCAACTTGAAGTAATATGCAAAAATGGGTTTACAGTGTCCCTTTAAGTAATTATAGTTGTACATGGAAAATATTTAATTTGGTAGTTACAGATTTTGCAGCTAGATAACATGAAGCAGTTGTCATCTCTTCTGTGAAAGCAGAAAAGGTGGCTGATGAGCTTTTGGGAGTTTTCTGCATAGTGGGATTCCCTGAATAAATTTTTATCAGACAAGGGCAAACATTTCATGTCTACTTTGATAACTACCTTGTGGAAAAAATGTAAGGTGAGACAGGTAACAACTTCAACATACTATCCACAGGGGGATGCTTATGTGAACTCCATGCTGACAGGCATGATTTACAACACTGCAGACAAACACCTCAAACATATTTTCCTCACTTGCTATTTGCCTACAGGGAGGTAACACAGGATTCTGGCCATTTGAGCTTCTTTGTGCATACAGGGTGAGAGGTCCACTGGATTTGTTCGAGGAGGAGCAGGCTGGGATGTCCCCACAAACAGTGAGAGCACTGTGAAGTATGCACTGAATTTACAGGAGAGACTGACAGAGTGCATACATTTTGCATAGCTGAATCTACTGCAAGGCCATAACAAGCAGAAAACAAGTTACAATTGGGGTGCAAGGGCTCTAGCATATCAAGTTTAGCAGGCAGCAATGGCATTCATTTCAGTGAATTTTAACAAATTGCAGGTTGCCTGGGAGGGGTCTTTTGTTATGACAGAGGAGCTAAGTGATGTGAATTTAATTCTCTAGTGGCTATGCCAAACCCACAGGTGCCAAACGTATCATGTTTAAACCATACCATGTCCGACAGGAGCTGGTTTAGGCAGCAATATGTTCAACTGATGACAAGGAGGACCCAATAACTGATCTGCTTTGAGAGAGTGCAAGGGAGACTTCAGTGTATGAAGTCAAGATTTCCACACTGCTGAACCAGAATCAGGGCAGACATTCCAGGGATGCTGCAAACTATTCAGGCTCTGCTTACTGCCAAGCCAGGGTACACTAGAGTGGCAGAGCATGAAACCAAGACTGTCTCAGGTGAACCTGTGTGACCAAATGTAAGAGACAGATATGTGAGGAGATAGCACAGATGAGATAACTGATGGTGATACAGAAATTTAAAAGCCCTTGGGCTTCCCCAATAGTCTTGTTCACTAAAAAGGATGTAAAAACCAGGTTCTGTGTTGATTATCACAAACTTAATTCTAGCACAGTAACTGATGGCATAACCTGTGCCAAGGATCAAGGAAATGTTGGATTGCCTATGGGGTGCCTAGTATCTCATTACTATTGATTTAACTAAAGTGTACTTCTGGGTTCCACAGGCAAATGAGGCCCAGAAAGGGGTTGCTTTTGTCATAGGCTTTGGAATAATTGAATTCCTGGTCATGCCCTTAGGGATGAAAAATGCTCTAGCAACTTTTCAAAAGTTGGTATGCAGAATCCTGAATGGGACTGGGAAATTTGTGGTTGCATACTGTACATGGATAATATTGCAATATACAACCAGATCTGAGTGAAACATGTTGAACATGTTAGGAAGGTACCAACCAGGCTGCTAAAAGCAGGCCTTATAGGGACAGTACAAGCTGGAAAGTGCCATGTAGACATTTTAGAAGAGATACTTGGGACATCATGGGGGGAGGAGCTCATCAGTTCTGCACCATCCCAGGTGGAGACTATTAATAACTTGGGCAGACCCATTGCTAAAAAGAAAGTGAGAGTTTTCCTGAGGTTAGCAGGCTACTGCAGGAAGTTTGTGCCAAACTGCAGTAATGTGACTGCATCCCTAACTGACATCACAGCCAAACAAACACCGGACAAGAAGTTCTGGACTGAAAACTGTGAATAGGCTTTACAGCACCTTAAAATTGCCTTATGCAAAGCTCCTGTTCCTGCTAGCACAGTCTATGAGTAGGAATTCAAAGTCCACATTGATGTATCAGACAGAGGCTTAGGAGCAGTACTCAGCCAATGAATAAGTGATGGGGAGGAGCATCCTACTGCATATTTCATCATGAAGCTGAATGCACTTGAGATGGGGCATGGCACAGTAGAGAAAGAGTGCCTTGGCATTCTGTGGGCTCTGCACAAAATGGAATCCCACCTATACAGACATCACTTTAATGTCATCACTGAACACAACCCTTGAATTGGCTCAATTGAGTAGAAACAAAAGCAGACTATTAAGGTGGAGCTTGACACTGCAAGCCTATGACATGACTATTAGCCATCACACAGGAAAGATGAATGCAAATGCAGATGCAGAAGAGAGGAGAGTGAGAGGTAACATGATAGAGACCTACAAGTACCTCACAGGGGTGAAATGGGTGCAGGAGGGAAGTCTCTTTCAAATAAGAAGGTGCACCAGGGGGAAGTGTATGAGGTATGTAAGGAAATATTTATTCACTGAAGAAGTAGTAGACGCCTGGAACAGACTGTCAGAGTAAGTGGTGGAGTAAAAACAATGGTTACTTCAAGAATGCATTGGATAGATTTAGAATATTAAAAAATAGGCTGGGAGGAGGGAGGATTGGCAAACTCAGCTAGTGTGTGTGCAGAGACAGATTAGGTAGGGAACATCTGGGCAGACTGGGTGGCCAAACAGTCTTTTTCTGCTGACAAATTCTATGTTTCTACTGTCACAAAACCATTACTAGTAGTTGCCAGAATAGATTCTTGATATGCATTGATCAGAATAAAAAGTACCTGGGTTTTAAAACTCCAGCCATTTTATTTTTCAGAAAAGATAGATATGTGTCATGCTATGTCACAGGTGCTCAAGTTGCACCCACAGCATTTAGGTTAGTAGATGCTGTAACAATATGTGTTCTTTTTCTGTTTCTGCAGGTAATATTTTGTAGGCCTGAGAAGATACCATGTTGCAGGCTCACAAGACTAAGGGTGTCACCACTGACAGTTATTGGAAGGACAGCAGGAAACTTCACCTGTAAGAGAAGTATGGAGGAAGCACAGATTTATACAGGGAAAATTGTGTGGGCCTGAGAATGTAGCTGGTTGTGGGCGCACAGGAATAAGGGTGTTAACACTGGCACTTATTGGAGGGACAGCAGGAAACTTAACCAGCATGGGGGAACATGGAATGTTGACCAGAGAGTGATATTGAAGAATTTAATCTTAAAAGACCCTCTTCACACAGTTACTGAGACAAGGAGATATACAGTTTGTTACATTAGAGGGAGAAGGTCACTCTGAATTTGTTGACTCATGTGGGAAGCATTATTCTAAAAAGACTGACTCTTATTCAGAGTCAGCTAAGAGTGTAGCAAATTATTTTTCCATCTCTAAGCTTAAATGCACTGGAACCAATCTCTGAATATAGGAAATAAAGAGATATTATTTTCATATAATTATTACTGATGACACTGCTTATCAGCCATTTCTCCATTTCGAATTGGACCCATAATATCCTCCGTAATTGATAACAACCTTTACCAAGTTATTAAGAAGCTCTGTAATAACCAAACAACCAGTTGTTTTCAATTAAATGTCAATGTTATCTTTTTCTCTTGTAAAAATATGTTTCTACTGTTGCAAAGAGTAAAACACATGGAGAAATCATTTACTTTGCTGAAAAACAATATCCAGATATACTTGATGTCACTTACTAGTGGTTCTTGTGCTCCATGCTATCTATAGTGCTTGAGACAGCTTCACCCTGCTGCTCTCAACAGCTCAAATTTGCAGTTCACTGTGACAGCTGTCAATCTATGAATTACATCAAACTATTTTATGATGCTGACTTGGAACAAACCAAAAGTTGAAAGTAATTCAATTGTTAAGAAACTTGTTGTTTTAACATGCTGTTGTTTTGTTATATCCTGTTGCTGTTGACAGTTCTGCACGAACTGTATTAATGTCTCTGAATTGCCAGTGTTGTTTCTGCATGACTGCATAGAGCCTTTGACTCTTGTAGACTTGCCAAATCTGTTTCTGCATGTACCAGTAGTGAATATCACACATGCAGTGTTTATTCATGTATAAAAGTATCATTTATGAGATTGTGGTGAACAAATGAACCTGTATTTTGAGTTTCCATAAGTTTTCTGCCTTTTCCATAGTAGTAGTGCATTGAGGAAAATGAACTTTAAAATCTGTAATTACCAATAATTATATATAGAATAATGCATGGATAAGTGTGATTTATGGGGATTTTATGCACCTCTGAGGTGTGTGGTGCTCCATAAATCCCAAGAGCAAAGCCCGAGGGGTTTATGTGGGTATCACACACCGAGGGGGTGCATAAAATCCCCAGAGAACCACACTTGTCCATGTTTTATTTTTATATTTACTAGTTTTTGATGTTTTTTGGTTTAAATTGTCTTTTTTGTCACTTTGTGAGGGTAACTGTTACTGCCAACAAGCTTGTCTCTTGCTGAGTGACCTATTGTGTAGTGCTTTTGAACATCCAGTGCAAGGACAGCTTGTTCAGTGTTTTTTCTGGTGATGCTGTGGTACTATTCTACCCTTGGTTTATGGAGCTTTATAAACCACATATGTAGTTTATAGACCTGTTGGGCACTCGATGGCAGTGGTTTATAACCACTAACCAGTAAATATAAAAAAAAGTAGAATATGTGCAGATGTGCTATTACTTGTTTTGTTTTTTTCACGCGTCCTCGGTGTGCTAGATCTAGTTAAACCCCTCAAGCTTTGCCCTCAGGGTGTAAATGGCATCACACTCCTTGAGTGGGTGAAAAAAACTGCAATGCACATCTGAACATGCATTGTTCTATATACATATATATATATATAATACCTGTGGTCTGTGAATTGATTTCCAGACAGTGAAAACCACCAACCAAAATCTTGACTATTGAAGGCAGTCTGGGACACCCAGAGGGGAATCATTGTGAGCCTGCACTGGCAGCCTTAAAGTAGGTTAGCCTTACTTTGGATGGTGTGCAAGTAAGGCAGAATACAGTTACAAGGCAACGAGTGGAAAACCTGTAAGCCATCCCCTTGGCAAGTCCCAAAGGGTTTCAGCTTACCATTGTGCAAATAGTAAGAGAATGAGCATGACCATCACACTGGCATAATAAATTCAGATGACTCCTCTCAGCTACTGATTAGGTAGTATTAGGCCTAGCATAATTTGCAATTTGAGCAAAAAAAGGAGCTGAAATGGTGCCTTTGAAAGGGCATGAATTGATAAGCTGACAGCTGGAGCAAGGACCATTAATAATAAACCTGGCTGTTGCAAGACGTTTAGTAAAAAGACATCAATTATTGTTCAAGATTCAGACTATTATTGCTTGACCAGTGGTTCTGACTTCCGAAAGGAAATAATAATTTAGCTGCAGGGGCAAGTGTACTGTAATCATCATTAAAGGCTTATATAATAACAAGTCTCATGTAAATGCATGAATGCTATTTATGGAATAGACTGTCAATACTTGACTGGAGATTTGCTAGCATCCAGTTTGCTTTATGATAATTGTTTCGTACTGTGAAAAGTTTTATAATAGCCAATAACTATACACATTTTTGTATCTCAGTAAACTTGAACTTAAACGTGTATATTCAGTAGCAGCAGCATCCTTCTTTCAAACCCTTGCACCCCCAGTTACCTGCATATGCCGTTAATCCTCTCCACTTCCTTTGGCCTCATCCCCAACATTAGACAAAGCTTTATGAGTTGCTACCTGCACTGCTCTTATCCCCTTCTAACCCTGCTTCTCTTGTGCTCTGACAATGCCGCACAATGTGCTGCTTATCCTGCCTCCATCTGCAATGTGTGCTCTCTGTTGTGTTTACTTGACTGTTGTAATTTATTGACTCTTGTTTGATAAATAACCTTTGTGAATGAGCTCCTTGGACTCAAAGGTATTGTATCTGATCTGCATAAATAAATAAATAAATAAAACCCAGGGACTCCAGAAAATAACTCACAACCCTCTGGTGCCAACTCAGGACACAGAGTGAGAGAAGTTACATTTAAATTGCAATAAAGTGTATGGTTCTTAATTACTTTTGGATAGTTGTAATAAGTTATTGTTACTTTGTATTGTCTAAAACATAAGTAGTAACTGAAGGACTGTTGACCCATATATACAAATTTGTGTGACAACTAGTTTCTGTTAGGAATAAAAGTAATATTGTTGCAGTTACCTGTTTCTATGTTTAAACTAATCTATTACTAGTTACTAAAAAGTAATACTAATGTACTAGTTACAAGTAACTAGTTACCAGCACTGCCAGGATTCTACCAGAAATCTAAAGGAGCAGCTCTAAAGCTAGTAGAAGATCTCTATATGCTTTTGGTCTTGTTTAAAATCTTCTGGAGAGTGAGTATTCTCTGTGGTGGCTCATAGGTTGGAGCACCCACATGGAAGCAGTAGCAGTAGCCAGATGATCCTGGATGCAGCTCATGATCAGATCTTAACCCTTGCTGTGCCACTGGCATGTATACACATCCTAAAAACCTATACATTCTAAATCTGCTGACAGCCTAAGGGTTAACCTTGTGGGTGATGGAGCTGACTAGGGACCATGCCATATTGGACTCAGAGCTGACAAATTGTGACCATGTCAGAGACATCTTTGTGGCTGAGCCTCTGGGAAGCAACGATCACCAGACAGTGCGGTTTTGCTGTAATAAAGAGAAAGGGGTGCTGGAAACAGATATATGTCCTAAACTTCAAGAAGTCAGATTTTTCCAAAATGGGGTTAATTTGGGTGGCGCACATGGCCAAGGTCTGGGCAATCATGGGGATGAAAGAGAAATGGTCCTTAATCAGGGATGGGTCCCTGCAAATCACAAACACCTGCCTTAAGCAGAAAGGGGAAAAGAATACACATAGGAAACAGCACTGGTTTCAGGTTAGATTGACAGAGCATAAATTAACAATAAAAATTAAAAATACAAAAAAGACTTTCTTTTTAGGACTCATGGGAAGGCCCAGAGAGAAGAGGACAGAGTAGACTATGTAGAAAAGTTGAAAACAAATAGCTTAGTGATAAGGAAGGCCAAGGCAGAGACAGACTTGAGAATAGTGAAGGGGGCCACAGAAGTTGAAATATATTTCATTGCATCCAAGAAAAACAGATGATGAAGGCAGGTATTGCAAAGATGAAAAAATGGCCTGAATGAATAGAGAACTACAGAAGAAAGACAGAAGGACTGAATGAATATTTCTGATAAGCATTCTTGAAGTGAAAAGATGGATCAGTCCTACAGGGAAAGCTAGGAAAGAGAAAGGGAGTGTTGAAAACATGTGATGAGAAAATGAAAGTGGTTCTCAAAGGGCTCAAATTCCTTAAAATTGTAAAATCTCTTGGGCAAGATAGTATGCATTCTAGTGTACTGAAGGAACTGGTAGAAGTCCTGGCAGTCCCTCTGGATAACCTGTTCAACAGATCCTAACACATGAGTGATGCCACAAGAATGGAGAATAGCAGATGAGGTGCCCCAGCATAAATGTGTGTTCCAAGATGGTCACAGACCTACAGATCAGTCAGCTTGAAATTGATAGCAAGCTGATGGAGGCCATTATCAAGGGAAGGTTGATCAAGTTCTTCAGGTTAAATTGACTCCAGGATGCCAGATGGCATGGGTTTATGGCATGGATAGCATGTCAAACAAACTTGATCAATTCATTGGACTAGGTTCCAATGTGGGTGGACAGGGGCCAGGCAGTGGACAAATTGTATCTGGACTTTATCAAGACCTTCGGCTTAGTTCTTCCATGAGGGACTGATCAAGAAGTTGGAGGACCTGGGTCAGGAGGCAAACTGATGAGATTGTTTGCAAATTGGATTTGAGAGAGAGAACCCAAAGTGTGGTGGTCAGAGGGAAGTACTCAGAAATGAGGGGGGTCAGAAGTGGGGTGCTACAGGGATTAGTGCTCGGTCCAGTGTTGTTCAACGTGTCCATAAATGATACAGCGGACTACATAAAAGGCAAAATCTGCCTCTTCATGGATGACACCAAAGTTCTATGGGAGAGTACATGGAAAAGTGGGTCAGAGATCTGAAGGAGGACCTGGCAAAGTTAAAAAGATGATTTGGAATCTGGTAACTGGGATTCAATGTGAAAAACTGCAAGGCCATAAATCTTGGGAGCAAGAACACCAGAATTGAGTACAGACTTAGAGGTGTGATGGCCACAGTGTCTGATGAAATGAAAGATCTAGGGACTGCAATCATGAACAGTCTTAATCCCCTCCATGAAATGCATCAAGGCAGCAGCAAGGGAAAACAGTATGCAGGGTTGCATAGTTAGAGGCGTCACCGGAAGGAAAAAAGCAATTGTACTGCTACTGAACAGGTCAATGATGCAACCATAGCTGGAGTACTGTGTGCAGTATTAGAATCCCAGCTACAAAAAAGGACATCAACCTGCTAGTGACAGTCAAAAGAAGAGCTACAAGGATGATCAAGGGCCAGGATAGAGTCTTATATGAAAAAAAGGTTGGAAAAGCTAAATATATACATGCATGGAGAGAAAAGGAAATGAGGAGACATGATTGAGACATTTAAATACCTCAAGAATATTAACAAGGTTGACCTTGGTGATCTCATTAAGTTCAGCAAGAACTAGAGCTCAGTGGGAAACAGTTGGGAAACAGTAGTAAACTGGTTAGAGAAAGATTCAGAAAGGAGGTCAGGAGGCTCTTTTTCAAAGAGGGTATGGTCACATGATAGAACGCACTCCCAGAGTAGGTGGTTAGCCAGAAAATTGTTGGGGTTTCAAGAGAGGGTTGAACAGGAAAGGTGCTGGATCCTTCTCTAGCACAGAGGTATGATAGGTTCCCCCAGGACATTGAGGGGGGGGTGATGTCACAGATTTCACATGATGGCCCTCTGAAGGAGAGGCGGGGGCAGAATATGGACTCCCCACAGTCAAAGGCAGAAGTCAGTAGCTGAGTTGGAGGCATGGCTATCCAGAAGGGATGGCCTAGGAGCTGAGGAAGAGTCAGACTACAACACAGGCTGCTAAAATAAAAAAATGTAACACTTGAGAGAACAAACACTCCCTGATGAGGACCTCTTGGTCTAAGTGCCAGGGCAGTCAGTTGGCATCCTTTATGGATCAGCAATAAATAAAATTCATTCCATTTGTGCTGGTACATTTGTTCTCTTGAGTGCTACCTTTTGTTGCTTTGACTACTCTTGGCTTGGCTACCAAGGTAGCACTGGCTTGATGTTTCCAGAGCATGCTGTGATTTTGTTTAGACTGTAAGGGTATAAGCTTCTGCAGTGCTGGTGGAAGCTCTTCTCACAGCAGCACCAACTCCTGTTGGAAGATTAACTTTCAGCACTACATGGAATATATGAGATTCGGAGGCAGGATTAGGTAAATGCTGCAGGAAATTCAACAGTTACCTGTAGCAATGAGGGAGAGTAGAAATCCAGCAAGACATCTAACAAAGATAGAAAGAAATCAGGAGAGAAAATAAAACAGCGAGAGCAGCCACATGAGGTCAGTAAGACCCATGAAGCAGAGCCTCCAGAACACCATGGTAAGAGGCTGTGGCACCCTAGGAAAGAGTGCTATATCCAGAAGTTTTTAATAAGTTTGGGCTGCCTATTTTAACCAGGTAGGGTAGTTCAGGTAATATTCTACACTACCTGGAATAGTAGTGTTATAATAGGGTAGGGTCATTTTTAATTACCCAGCGTGATTACAGCATTAATAATACCCTTCCAACCTGAATGCAAAAAGGCACTCTAAATACCCACAATATATGTTTGTTGTTGATGTAGTTTTGTATGTTGAAAATTTAATAAATGCTAAGTTTTAGAAACAGGGATTACTAGTGTTCCTCTTTCCTGCTCCAGCTGGGGCAGACAAAATAAATGTTGCAATGGTTGGTGTTTACTATTTGTAGATAGCCCAGTGTTCCAACATTTATAAGTTTCAGAACACTATGTCTTGCAACCTACAAATATTTCTGGAACTTACAAATGTTGTAATACTGAGCTCCCTACAAACAGTAAACACCCAGCATTGAGGTATTTGTTTGTGTCTGTCTTTTCTGAATAGTCAAGTCAAGTTTATTGGCAGGAAAAAAACTCCATTGAGCAGGCTTATTTACAAGGAGGTCCTGAACATACAAACAGAACATTGGAGACAAATGTAATATAAATGAAACACAGTAAATAGAAGTTATGATAAAGGTACAGGATTAACAAAATATTTACAGGTGATCACTAAGTATGACAGAATAAGGATGGTGATACATACTAAGGTATTGTACATCATACAGTGCAAATTATATAATACAGGGTTCCTTAAATGGGCTGGCAGTATAGCCTAGAGGTTAGAGGAATGAGGTGTGAACAAGCTTGATACATCCAGCAGGCTAGACCTGAGTTTGATTCTCACAACCTCCACTTGCATACTGTGTGGCTCTGACCAAGTCACTTAACCACCCAGTGCTCCCAGGTCGCCCCTGAAAACAGGCAGTTGTGCCTAGTGGGCCTTACCCAGTTACCAAAGAATAAAATAAAAATAAATAAAATAAAATAAATATTGACAAAAACTAGGTAGATATTTAAAAGAGGTAGATCAGTTATTGAAAACATACAGGGAGGAGGGCAAATGGCAATAGGAGGAAAGGGAAGGTGGGTGAGATTGGAGGTGGGTAGGATGACGAGTAAGAAAGGCAGATGAAGAGACTGGAGGGAAGTGGGTGAAGGATGGGGTATACAAGTAAGGAAGGAGGGTAAGGGATGGGAGCTGTAAAGAAGAGAATGTCTGTTATTACAAAAGGCATAAAGGGTGAGGTGATGACACTTATTCAGTTGAAAGCACAGAAGGTTTATGACCAGCTTCATAATTTATGGCAGCTTTCGGCTGCTGAAAATGGTTAACTCTTTATGAGCTGACGCAGAGATGAGAAACACTAGTAACCCCTATTTCAAATAGGGTTGGTACAGATAGGTAGGTAGAAACTGGGATGGTTCCAGCTAAGTAAAATTAATAAAGAAATGTTGGGTTGTCTTATAATGACCTGACACATAAAATGCCTTGGCAATATCTGCCATTGATCATGACTCCTTTTTATGCTGGCTCACGCATGCGCGCCAGCCAACATATTGCATTAGTAGCAGATTTGGAGGTGTGGTCACTGTGGGCGAATGCAGGGCATGCATCAGAAGGTGTGTCCTTCATTCCCCAATAAGGCAGCTGCAGGCGGTGACACCAGGCATACGTCAAGTGGCGACCAGATCTAAGAAAAGGTCCACTGCAATCATGCAGCAGCACTGTAACACACCCTCCAGACATGCCTGTCCTAGTGAAACATCCTGCAGAGTGCCCCGACCCACTTCATTTGTCGACAGGGGAGCCCACTCCATGTTGGCATAATGCTCCCCCTCCCATTTAAAATGTATGCCAAGGGGGTGCCCAATCCCCCTCAGCATCATGTGACCCCATGAACAGTTTTTTCTTGTCGATGGGGGCCCCAATCCCCATTGACTTTAGTCCCCCTTTCCCATTTATTTTACTGATGGAGGCACTCAATCCGCATTGGCATAATGCTCCCCCCGCTTTTGTTGTGTGCCAAGGGGGGTGCCCAATCCCCCTGGCTCTTGTCTCCCCCCTCAGTATGTGCCAATGGGGGTGCCCAATCCCCCATCAGCTACAGCATCCTCCCCGTAAAAAACTCAGGTGGCACACTGGGAGCCCACCCCAGCATGCCAAATGCCCCTGTAAACCAAAAACCATCCTGTGATGTTTTTTTTTTAACCTGTGAAAGAAGAAAACAGTCCCTCGTGGTCTCCCTGCCCCATCCCCCAACCCGTGCCCATCTTCTGCATGCCCTGTCTCCCCACACACACACACCATCACCCCATACTTACCTCTGGAACATGGCATGATGATCTTCGGTGGACTGGGAACACGTCTGCACGCTTCAAAGCCAACCATGAACTGAAGAAATGCTGGTAAGCTGTATAATGGCATAAATAGGGGATTTTCAACTTTGGTGCATATCTCAGCCATTTTTCAGAATTTTGGCACTAAAGTTTCAACATGGGGTTATTGGGACCCCTCCTCATGAATTCAGTCACTGTCATGGTGTTATTCTGTCCCAAAAGGTGATTTCATGGTCACTGTGTGGAATCACCTTTAAGGACTGATTAATAAAACAACAGTGTGACTGTTCACAAGGGGGGCTCTCAAAAAGCCTATGTTGCAAATTTGGTGAAAAAAATCAAAACAATGGCTGTTTTATGAGCCTGCATTGTGCAGTTTCCATGCACGCTGGTAACTTCGTGAATTTGTAATATTTTCACTCCAGATTTTCAAAATTGGCATTTTCCCACACCTGCTTATGAACTGTACAGCTGTCATTTTACATATCCTGGCCAAAATGTGTTTTCGCACATCCGGTGCACAATAGCGCGGTCACTGTGCAAAATCAGTTTGAGGAAATGATGGTGACACTGTTCATGAGCAGAGTTCCTAAATTGCCTATATTGAAAATTTGGTGACAAACGTCCATAAAATGATTGTGTTACAAGCGTGCGTTGTGCAGTTTCCACGCATCCTTGCAACTTCGCAAATTTGCAATATTTTCATGCCAGATTTTCAACACTGGCATTTTTTTACACCTCCTTATGAACAGTACAGCTGTCATTTTTCACATCCTGCCCAAAATGTATTTTCACAACTGTGGCGCACAATGACATGGGCGCTGTGGGAAATCAACTTTTGGGACAAATTAACAAAATCACAGTGCCATTGTTCATGAGGGGAAGTCCCAAATGCCTATGGTGAAAATGTGGTTAAAAAAATCTAGAAAATAATTGGATTTCGGACATGTGTTGCACAGTTTCTATGCATGCTCATGACTTCACCAATTTTTTCTATTTCCACTCCAGATTTTCAATGTCACAATTTTTTTACACCTCCTCATGAACAATACAATTGTCATTTTTCACATCCTGCCCAAAATGTGTTTTCATCCCTGTGTCATCAAATGGCATAGTCGCTGTGCAAAACTACCTTTCAGCTGACAAACTGATAGTGCCGCTTTTCATGAGGTGGAGTCACAAAAAGCCTATGTTGAAAATTTGGAGTGAAAATACCAACAAACGCCTACAGCATTGGGGTTTCCAACTGTTACTCCCCACCCTGTAGAGACTGCCAGGCATCAGGGGTGTGACTTGGGGTCATTGGCTGTAATGCTGATGCCAATCCACCCCCACCCCCACCCTTCAGCTAGCGACAGGCATTGACATCTGCCTTGGAGTGTTCTGCCCTAAAGTTCACCACATTCTCCTATACTGCACCCACCTCAGCATATTTCCTTATGGAATGACGTAAGTATAAGGCCCAAAGACCCCAAAGCACACCACAACACTTGTCAGTGTCTACAGGGTAGGTTGAGGTAGAATGGCATGAGCATTGTAGCTGATGACCCAAAGGCACACCCCAACACCTGTCAGTCTCTGCAGGGTAGGGGTGGTGTTGGCTTCAGTTCAATACTTCACTGCCATTCCTATTATGCATCTCTAGCTCCTGTACTACCAATGCCAAGGCCAGCGAGACAACACTCGCGGCATTGACAAATGCGTGTTTACATTTATTATGGACTGGGTAGTGTATGGTAGTTCAACATGAGTGCTGTAGGGTAGTAAACAAAATCAGGGCAGTAACTACCCTACCATTATTAATTACCTGTTTTGCATTAGGGTATTTTCAGAGTAATTTAGGGTACTTTGGAGGTACCATGTGTATTCTTTAGGGCAGGGTATTTCACCACACTCGCATCCCTAGGTTTTAATTTATTGAGTATACATTTGTTTAAAAACTTTCTAACAGCTAAGTATCCACAGCTCTAGAAGAGTTGTTTCCACTGAATTGTGGGTAGGGAGTACATTGGTGCTTACAAGAGCACATGTTTCAAATACAGAATTACATGTACAGATTAATGCAGTGTAGGAACCAACATAAGTAAATACTGTATATAAGATTTAAAAGTTACAATGAATATGAGGTGGTGGCAATATGAGGTACACTATAAGGCTGGACAGCTATGAGCAGGTGAATGGTATAGGCAAGGCTGTTGCATTAAGTTTAGAACAGAATGCATGTATTACACACTTAACCAATACATAAAACAGTGAGGGGTTCAGAAAGAAAAAGTGACTCAGAATTAGCAAGGGGATTGCACACAGGAACTTATTATCAGTAACTGCAGTCCAGTATTCCTCTGGTAAAACAAAAAGACATGTTATAACCAGTTAAATCCTGCCAAGGGGGTGCTACAGTGCAATAAAAGACAATGGGTCAGATTCTCAAACTGTCATGGGACGAAGTCCCACTCTGCAACTCCAGTTGCAGACACCAATCTCTGCAGCTGCGGAGATTGGTATTCTCATCCGCTGCGGCTGCGGAGATGTTACATCTGGTCTCACCTGACATAACAATTTCTCACAGCGGCAGGGAAAAAACAGCTGCAAGTTGCCATAAATCATGGCGCTGGTCATAAACCAACTCCACTTTTGAGAACACCATAGCTGCGGGAAAAACTGCAGTTCTGCAAGTGGCAACCCACTTCTGCTGAGATTTTCCAACAGCTGTGGGATTTGCACAGCTTTGAGAATCCAGCTCTGCAAGTAATTCTCCCTCCACATGTTTCCTCTGTTTATTATTTCCTCCTTCAATATTCTGCTTTAGTTTTGCTTAAAGATTAATTGTTCATAGGTAAGCATATGTTTAATCAGTGAGATCCTACTTTAACATCTAGTTACAGCAGGAAACTCAGAGGCAGCTATTACGCCTTCATGGATGTCACGTTATTAATTCCATTCCAGGGTGTTGTTTTTGTTTTCTCTTAACGCATTCCTATGGATAGCAGACATGCTTGCCAGTTTAGTACTTCTTTAAGATTGTTCCTTCCTTCTTTCATAACAGAAAGAGGGCAAACATTTTCTTTTATCTCACCACTGGACTTTGCTTGGTGGTCTGAAGTTAATAGCATTCAATGAAACAAAAACTTTGAATATGAGGAAACTCCATAGCAGTTCTTGAGTACTTCAAAAACTTTGAGAAACGAACTGAGGCTAAATAGTTATATGCTAGCCATAGAGAGACAGCACTTCAAAATCAAAGAGGCTGCTCAGTTCAGTACAGTTTTGTTATTTATGTTTAGTCCAACACACTATTACATACAGAATAGACATCATACCTTTAAACAAAACACAATAAATAGAAGTTACTGAACAAAATGACAAAATTATCTACAGAATGGGGTTTACAAATCGTATATGACGTTTCCTTGCGTATAGATGTTTAGCAGAAATCACACACTACAAAGCAAAAAGATTTGCAGCTTTCATATTGTTCAGCAAGGCCACCAATATATCTTTCTAGACAACATATCTAATTTTTTTTAATATTGTATTTTACCATTTTACTCTAGTATCCATGAGTAAATGACAATCCAATATTATATGTTCAATACTCTGCTTTTGGTCAGAGTCACAATTATGCATATTAATAAATTGATTTCTATTACAAAATGGTTCATTGTTCACAGAAAAGAAACCTAAAATGATTTTAGCTAACACTTTTATATGCAAGTTCAATTCGCAAGCAAGTAATTACAGTTCCGTATTAGGAAACAATTTCGTTTGTAAAGAAAAAAGTATTGTTTGATCCTATTTTGTAAAGTTATGTTGGAGCTTACTGTCTATGGGCCAGATATTAATAACTTTGTGCTGGGCGCAAACCATTTACACCAAGTTAGCACCAGGTTAGCTCAGGTCTGCTATATTCAAAAGATCAAATAGTATGCGAAAACTGCATTAGCGTCAGGCAAAATTATAATGTATGCAAGGGGCAAACTGTGGGGGGGGGTGTACATGAATACAGAAGCAATGCTATATTCAGTGAATAGCGCCACGCAAAGTGTGTTTGCGTGACTTAGTGGAACACTTTGTGTGGTACAAATTACCATCCAGAAAAAGGTAGTCTTAACTCTGGGCAATCCAGCTTTGTGTGACTTTGTGGCTTTGCGTGACTTTTGCATGGCTTAGCGTGACCCTAACCAGTAAGTATGACATATAGAAATAAGTCAGAGAGAGAGAGGAAATGTGCTGCTCACTGATGGCATCTTTATGATGCCATCATCTGCCACTAGTCCCAGCCATGCCAGGCAATAAGTGGTGACCCAGCTCCCAGCAGACATCATGGCAGTGCAGCTATACAGCACACAGCGGCAGACCACCCTTCGGTGGACACAACAAATGCCAGCACACACATGCAGCACTGTGGGTATGGAGGATGTTGAGGGGAGGGTGTACAAGTGGCCAGGCTGCACCACAGACTGGGTGCAGCCAAGAGGCTGGGACAAGCCACACAATGCACATAGGCCAGTGTTGGGAATACCCCAACACCAGTGTGCCTGTCTGATGGTATGTGCCCCCCCAGCCACATACTGCACATCTGTACAGACACCACAGCACACACAGCCAGCTGTGTATATGTCACTGTAAGCATCCCATGCCAGCGGTGCAGCATCTGTGGGTCACACAACAGCATAACAGTAATTGCCACTTTCTGTAAACACCTTCAATTTGGGCCTGTCACTGTGTACAGTGCAGTAGTCATCATTGCCCTACATACCATAGGCATTGCTGTGTCCCTCACACTACTGGCCACCTTGCTACTGTTGTGTCTGCTGTGCACTGTAGCATAAACTACAGTTTGACAATTGCATGCAGCACCACCACCTGTGCCTGTGCTGTGTAGTCCCCTGGGGCACAATATTCTATGCTGTACTGTACCAGCTACCACCATGTACAGCCAGACTGACCTACAGATGGAGCTGTGGGACCCTACTATAGTGCTGGGCAAACTGCATGCAAATCAGGTCATAATGAGATGCTAATCTGGATGTTTCCCCACAGACTACCTAAGTAGGTTCATTTGCATGTTGCTTTTGATGATAGCAAGGTTTTGCCCTGGGCAAATGTAATTGCACTGGGCAAATGGCTTAGCTCCATGCGGAACCTGCACAAATGTGTTTTTGCCACACAAACGTTTCAGGAACATTGTACATTTCTGCACAATTTAATTTCATATGCACTGTAGCTTGCAGCTTTACTAACTCCACTCCTTTGCTAGCACACACATTGGCCACATAGTTCACCTCTACCTTCCTTCACATCGCTGTGAACTGGGATGCTGTTGTGGTTTGCACTTCCTGGTTGCTATATTCAGAGCTGTCTTATTCCCGGGTTATTTTTTCACTGTACTCCCAGCACAGTTTGCCTGGCTTACTTAGCATGCTATATTCAGCATGTTTAGCAACAGGGCTATCCCTTTTGAATATAGTGGGCTATTGGTTCCAGTCTAATTTAGCACACTGGGCAGTGTGAATTTAGCCCGGGGGCAAAGGTTTGAATATCTGTCCCCTATATGTGTTTGAGTGGCCTGTGATTTATAAATATCAAGCTCCATCTGACTACCACATCCAATATTGAAGGGAGATCCAGTTTTAAGAGATTTCTATTCACCACACTTAACCATGTTTGAATCCCTGAGTTTTCATTTTTACGTCGTCTTGTCCACACAGCACACACAACATATTGTGGTAGCTTGGAGTGGAGAAGCAGGTTTTGGAGGTGCGGTGCTGCTACGGCCAATGGCGCCACTGCTTTTTCTAGCCAGGATCTGTGGCACCAATGGCATAGCATGCTGTCTATGACAGCAGATGAGAAGCCTGCCACCAACTTGAAAGAAATTCACCACTGCAATCAGGGAGCACCCATTAATTGGAGAATCAGCTGTTTTGGCTGATGGGGTGGTTCCTGCTTGCAGCAGCAAATTACAGCTTGCCTTATCTGGTGTCCCATTTCAATAAACATGGTGGTGGCTTCCTGTCTGATTCTCACAGTCCCCATGGAAGCTGATGGACAGCCACCACCTCTCACAGTCCCCATGAAATCTGACGGAGTGCCCAATCCCCCTGTCGGCATGCCCCTCCCAAGTTCAGTTGATGATGGGGAAGCCCAATCCCCATCGTCATAATGCCCTCTCACTTGTTGTGTGCCAAGTGGGGTGCCCAATCCCCATCAGCTACAGAAACACTCAGGTGGCATGCTGGGTGCCCACCCAAGTGTACCAAAACACTTGTAAATAAAGAAAACCTTCCCATGTTTTTTTTTTCCCTGTAAAGGAAACAAAAGTCCCTCATTGAGTCTTGTGCCCCCTTCCCCAACCCACACCCACCCTCTGCACACCCCACCTCCCACACCCCATCACACCCCCTCACCCCATACTTACCTCTGGAGCCTGGTAATGATCTTCGGTGGACCGGAAAACATGTCTGCACTCTTCAAAGTCAACCGTGAACTGAAGAAATGCCGGTAAGCTGTATAATGGAATAAATGATTTTTTTTTAAACTTATGTGGATAGCTCAGCCAGTTTCATGACTTTTTGCACCAAATTTTGAACATGGGGTTCTTGGGACCCCATCTCATGAATTCAGTGACTGTCATCTAGTTATTTGGTCCTGAAAGGTGATTTTGTGGTCACTATGTGGAATCTCCTTTCAGGAACGATTATTGAAATGACAGTGTCAGTGTTCATGAGGTAGGCTCCCAAAAAGCCTATGTTGCAAATTTGGTGAAAAAATTCCAAACAAAACCGGTTTACGAGCGTGTATTGCACAGTTTCCATGCACACTCATATCTTCACAAATTTGCAATATTTTCTCTCCAAATTATCAACATTGGCATTTTTTCACATCTCCTAATGGACAGTACAACTGTCATTTTTTACATCTGGACCAAAATGTGTTTTCACACTTCTGGCTCAGAATAGCACGGTTGTTGTGGGAAATCAGTGTTCGGGACAGATTAAGAAAATCACAGTGACACTGTTCATGAGCAGAGGTCCTTAAATTCCTACGTTAAAAATTTGGTGACAAAAGTCCATAAAATGACTATGTTATGAGCATGCATTGTGCAGTTTCCACGCACTCTCGTAACTTTCAGAATTAGTAATATTTTCACTAAAAATTTTGTACATTGTCAATTTTGCACACCTTCTTATGAACGGTACAGCTGTCATTTTTCACCTCCTGCCCAAAATGTGATTTCATATATCTGGTGCACAATGACGTGGACGCTGTTGGAAATCAACATTCAGGACAGATGAAGAAAATCATAGTGACAGTGTTCGTGAGCAGAGGTCACAAAATGCCTATGTTGAAAATTTGGTGAAATAATTCCACTTAATGACTGTGTTATGATCGTGCATTACACAGTTTCCATGCACGCTCGTAAGTTTGAGCATTTATAATATTTTCACTCCAGATTTTCAACACTGACATCTCTTCACACCTACTTATGAATGGTACAGCTGTCATTTTTCACATCCTGCCCAAACTGTGTTTTCACACATCCGGCACAGAATGGCTTGGTCGCTATGAGAAATTAACGTTTGGGACAGATTATCAAAATCACAGTGCCAGTATTCATGAGCAGAGGTCCCAAATGCTTTCATGAGGTGGGGGTCACAAAAAGGCCATGCTAAAAATGTGTAGTGCAAATACCAACAAATGCCTAGGGCATTAGGGTTTCTGACCATAACTTCCCACCCTGTACAGACTGACAGGTGTGTGCCTTTGGATTACCAGTTGTAATGGTCACACCATCCCACCCCCACCCCCACCCTGAAGCCAGTGACAGGCATCAAGGTGTGACTTGCACTCTTCAGCCCCAGAGTTCACCCCATTCTCCTATACTGCACCCATTTCAGTGTCTGTCCTTATGAAATGGGGTGACTGTAAAGCTGAACACCCCAACTCACACCTCAACACTTGTTGGTGTCTGCAGGATAGGGTGAGGTGAAATGTCATGAGCATTATGGGTGATGACACAAAGGCATACCCCAATGAGTGTCCATCTCTGCAAGGTGGAGGTGGGGTTGGCGTTGGTTCAATACTTCACTGCCATTCCTATTCTGCATCTGTCTATCTCCTGCACGTCCAATGCTAATATCAGCAAACAAACATTCGGCATTGATAAATACTTGTTTTTTTTTGTTCTTGTGCTTGCGTCGGACAAAAGAACTCACAGCTCTCATGTCTTCATTCAGAAGAAAGTGTGAGGTGTCAGTGTCTGCCATGGCACCATCGTGGCCCTCACTGGATGAGCTGGGCTGCCCGTCATGGTCATTGCTTTCTGATTGAAAGTTGGGTTTCAAGTGAGCCAACCCACAATTCCACTGCATTGAGGTGCCCTGGAGTTTTTTGGAGAGAGGGAGTGAGAGGTGCTTGGTTCTCAGATTTAACCATAGCAGTGTGGGACATTGTGGTGAAGATAGTGGCTTATTCTACAAAAGTCATGGCTCCAAGCATGCTCACAGCTTGTTGGGCACTGTGGTGCAAGGTTGCCCTGACATTGCCCTGCAGCCACCGGGCATTTGTGTGTGGCAGTCAGTCTGATGAGAGTGATAAGAAGCGCTGCCAGAGTCAGCTGTAATGCTTAAACCATTCCACCCCTACCCCAACCCTGCAGCCACTGACAGGCGTCAAGGTGTGCCTTGGACTCTTCGCCCACAAAGTTCACCCCATTCTCCTATACTGTACCCATCTCAGCATTTTTCAGTATGGAATGGGATGAACCTAAGGCCCGAGTACCCCAAGGCACAACACCATACTTGTCGCAGTCTGCAGGGTAGGGTGAGCTGAAATGGCATGAGCATATGGCCGATACCCAAAGGCACACTTCAGTGCCTGTCAGTCTCTGCAGGGTGGTGTGGGGTTGGCATCACTTCCATACTTCATTGCCATTCCTATTATGCATCTCTCTAACTCCTGCACTACCAATGCCAATGTCAGTAAGACAACATTTGGCATTGACAAATGCTTGTTAAGTTTCTAACAATCATTTATAGAGTCTGAAATTATACTGTTAGAGGGTAGCTCATGCCACTAATCATAAATTCTTACCCAGTCTGCAACTGATATTGACTGCAGCCCAGTCTCCAAGCACAGCAACCCACTAGGAAAAAACTGTGACATGCCAAACAATAACCATAAAAGGAGATTTTGTATTATTTCCAGAACATTCACTGAGCCTTCAAGGCCCCACACTTCTGTCCCACACAGAATAGATGATTTAGCTTTCAATAGAAGATTTAACTTTTGTATCACAAACATTGTTCATACACTTAAAGAAATGGCAAGAGAACAACATGCTAAATCAACTGTCTGTCATGCTCTTTGTTTAGTTTTTTGTTTTATGTGTAATTTCTAGTCAGGAGTGCTTGAAACTGTTACACCAAGAATGACAAAGTTATTTATTTATTCTAGTTTTTGCTCCTTAATTTTCCAAATGATTTCCTAGACTGCTTACCAGGTACTAATAGTTTGGTTTGTTTACATTTGGTTTCAACTTTAACATTTCAAGAGAGCTGACAACTCTAACAATGGCTCTTTGTAGACCCAGTAATGTTCTTGAGATAACTTCTGCATCATCTGTGTAAAGGTGAAAATTAACCCCCATGCTAGCCAACGTGGGAGCATCCTTCTCAAGTAATTTAAGATCTTCCAACAATTTAGTTTTATATGTAGTTATGTATGTTAAAGAGCACTGGTACTAAGACACACCCTAGCTTTACTTTATTAGTTACAATTTTTTTTCTGTTAACTTCTCATCCTAAGAGTTGTGTTAGTGTGAAGAGCCCCAGTGATATTAATATGCAATCCATACCATTATCAAAAAGCATATGTAGTAATATTTTCCTATTGATGCTTAAAAGCACTGTTAATTTCCAAAAACATAAAATAATGTGACCCATCTTTCCCAATTACTGATGAGAATATTGTTCTCCTTTACCCATGCCTCCACTCTATTCAAGATGTAATGTCTATACATTTATATTGATATACACATAAGTGTTATCGGCCAGTAACTCTTTGGATTTACAGGCTCCCCCTTTCATGTTGTCTTGCACGCACAGTGCAGACAACATATTGTGATTGCTTCAGTGGAAAAGTGAGTTTCAGAGGTACAGTCCTGCTGCAGCCAATGGTGCCACTGCTTTTTGTTGCCGGGCTCTGTGGCACCAATGTCATAGCACGTTGTCTATGACAGCAGTTGAGAAATGTGCCACCACCTTGAAAGAAATTAGCTGCTGCAATCAGGGAGCACCATGGGGCAGTCCCTGATTGCAGCAGCCAACTACTGCTTGCCTTGTCTGGTGTCCCTGTCAAGTAACATGGCGGTGGCTTCCCCATCAGCTTCTCATAGTACCCACAGAAGCCAAGGGATAGCTGTCATCTTTCACAGTCCCTCTGAAAGTCTAAGGGGGTGCCCAATCTACCTGTCAGCATGCCCCTTCCTAGGTTAATTTGCCGATGGGGTGCCCAATCCCTGTCGGCATAATATAACCCCCATTTCATGTGTACTGAGGGGGTGCACAATTCCCCTTAGCTCATGCAACCCCCCCAACTTTGTATGGTCAGCGGGGGTGTCTAATCCCCCATCGGCTACAGCCCCACCCAAAAAAACACTGAGGTGGCACACTGGGAGCCCACCCCAGCATGCCAGATGTCCCTGTAAAAACAAATCCTGCAATTTTTAATTTTTTCACCCTGTAAAACATAAAAGGTCCTCTGTTGAGTCTGGTGGCGCCTCCCCCAACCCATGCCCACCATCTGCGCACCCTGCCTCCCCAGACCCCCCCTCATCCCCTACTTACCCCTGGATCCAAGAGCAATGATCTTTGGTGGACCAGGAACACATTTGCACTCTTCAAAGCCGACCGTGAACTGAAGAAATAATGGTAAGCTGTATAATGGCATAAATGCGTTTTTTTCAACTTATGTGGCTATCTCAGCCATCTTTTTTTACTTTTGCCAACAAATTTTCAACATGGGGTTTTTGGGACCCCTTCTCATGTATTCAGTCACTGCCATGGACTTATTTGCTCCCGAAAGGTGATTTTGTGGTTACTGTGAAGAATCACCTTTCGGGACTGAGTAACAAAATGACAGTGCTGCTGTTCATGAGGTGGCCTCCCAAAAAGCCTATGCTGCAAATTTGGTGAAAAAATTCCAAAAATGATGAATGTGCATTGCACAGTTTCCATGCGCTGTTGTAACTTTGCCAATTTGTAATATTTTCACTCCAGATTTTCAACATCCTGGCCGAAATGTGTTTTTGCACTACCGGCGCAGAATAGCGCAGTCACTGTGGAAAATCAGTGTTTGGGACAGATTATGAAAATCACAGCAACACTGTTCATGAGCAAAGGTCCTAAAATGCCCATGTTGAAAGTTTGGTGACAAAAGTCCTTAAAATGACTATGTTATAAGCGTGCATTGCACAGTTTCCACTTGCACTCGTAACTTCGACAATTTGTAATATTTTCACTCAACATTTTCAACATTGTCAATTTTGCAAACATCCTTATGAACAGTATAGCTGTCATTTTTTCAGATCCTTCCTGAAATGTGTTTTCGCACAAGTGGCATACTGTGGAGCAGTTGCTGTGGGAAATCAACAGTCAGGACAGATGAAGAAAATCATAGTGACAGTGTTCATGAGCAGAGGTCCCAAAATGCCTATGTTGAAAATTTCGTGAAATAATTCCACTAAATGACTGTGTTATGAGTGTGCATTACTCAGTTTCTACATACACTCATAAATTCAAACATTTTTAATATTTTCACTCAAGATTTTCAACACTGCCATCTCTCCTTCCCTACCTATGAATGGTACAGCTGTCATTTTTCACATCCTGTCCAAATAGTGTTTTCCCACATCTGGAGCAGAATGGCACGGTAACTGTGAGAAATCAACGTTCGGGACAGATTAACAAAATCACAGTGCCACTATTCATGAACAGAGGTCCCAAACACTTTCATGAGGTGGGGGTCACAAAAATGCTGTGTTGCAAATATGTAGTGCAAATACCAATAAACGGCCAGGGCATTAGAGTTTCTAACCATAATGCCCCACCCTGTACAGACTGACAGGCGTTGGGGTGTGTCTTTACATTGCTGGCTGTCATGCTCATGCCATACCATCCCATCCACCACCCTGCAGCCAGTGATAGGCATTGAGGTGTGCCATGGACTCTTCAGCCCCACAGTTCACCCCATTCTCCTATGCTGCATCCATTTCAGCATATGTTCTTATGAAATGGGGTGAATGTAAAGCTGAACACCCCAAGGCACACCTCAGCAATTGGTGTCTGCAGGAAAGGGTGAGGTAAAATGCCGTGGATGTTATGGCTGAATGGAGTGAGCGTAACACCCGAGGACTACAGGGCAGGGTGAGCTGAAATACCATATACATTATGGCCGATGCCCAAAGGCACACCTCAGTGCCTGTCAGTCTCTATAGGGTGATGTGGGGTTTGACATCACTTTCATACTTCACTGCCATTCCTATTATGCATCTTTTCAACTCCTGCACTACTGATGCCAATGTCAGCAAGACAATATTCTATTTAATGGTATAATAATCCCATTTAGACAATATTCAGGATTTTTTAAAGGTTTATTCATTTTATCAAACAAATATGCCATAAACATAGCTCACCATTCTTTCTACATGATATAGCTCATCTGGGAGTACCCCCCCAACCTTATTATTCATTTGTTGTGCATTATTTCTTTTAATTTCTGATGGTGATATCTGTTCCCAAAATATAGGCCTTTTATTTCTACATAGTTTTTGATGACAAAACATACTGTATTTGCTATTCTACAAATTGTTGTAATAATCAGACCAAATCTTTCCCAGTATGAGTGCCTCATTATTGGGCTTTGGTTGTTACTTCCACTTGCAATTTAACTCCAAAAGGCCTTGGTATCCTTCCTTGAGCTGCCATTTGTAATGATGCTCATAGAGTTTCCTGGTAGCTCTTTTTGTAGACTTAATTTGTTTAATTTTTTTGTGTGTGAGATACAAGCAGATCTATTTTGGATAAAGTTTGTAGTTTTAAAACACTTTCCTAATTTATTTGGATTTCATTTTTTTGCACTCAAAATCATAAGAAGGAGCCTTTCAGGGAATAATTTGTTTTTCTTTTTAACTAAACTGTTGCAGGCCTGGTCAAGGCCATCTTTACAGTAACCACTATTTCACTTAAGACTTCTAATGAATGTTCCACATAAATATATGGCCCTATGCACCAATGGGCGGAGTGGTTATGCTCTGCATATCTGCTGCACATACCCTCTCTGCACTCATTGTGCCCCCTGCACTGGATGCACTAACAGGGGCTGCACAGCCTCAATGCACCCGATCCCCTGGGCTCGTGGACTGCAAAATGCGAGGGGCAGGCTGTGGGCCTGCCAGCACTAGACGCCATGCACTAAGGCACATACTGCTTGCCATGTAGGTATGGAGGAGGGTATACACTACACCGGGTGGAACTTTGCCATCACACCATGCACTAAGGCACATACTGCTTGCCATGGGGGTGTGGAGGAGGGTATACACTACACCAGGTGGAACATGCCCAGTCCTGCACACACGGCCACCATGGTGCCATTACCACAGGTGTCCCCAGCCTCCACGCAGTGCAGCCCCATCTCCAATTGGCTATAGGTGCCCCCCCCACTGCAACACAGTGCAACCCTGCCCATGGTTGCAGACCCACCGAGCACTCATCAGCCCTGACCCCACTGTATTTCTGGCATACCCCCCACCCTTGTATACCCCAGACCTGTGGAATGTGAGCCCCCAACACAGTGCAGCCCCAAGCCTGGTACCACTGGGCAATCCCCACTGCCCCTGCATACACAATCAGTGCCCTGGGCCACCAACAGGATCCCCAGTCCCAGTGCCCATGCAGACCCACAGGTGTTCAGTGGCTTCCCCACCCACTTTCTGCACCAACACCACCCTGCCCCCTCTACCTGCCTGTCAATGCCACATCTTGGGATGACCGGTGGCACAGCCCTCATCACAACACCTCAGCTGATGGCTGTCTGAGTACTGCTTGGTGCTCGTCACCTATATATAGTGCCATGCTCCCGGCAGCACTCAGATGTATGGTGGTCAAGGAGGTGTGAGGAGGGCTGTACTGCTGGTCATCCCAAGATGTGGCATAGATGAGCATGTGAGAGGCCAGTTAGGTGTCAGTGCTGTGGGAGTGTGGGGTCCACTGAACACTGATGATTACCCTGAGGGACTGGGTACAGGTGCTGGGGAATGTCCGGTTGCACAGTTCTGGGCAGGGGATGGGGGGACTGTGTGGACTGATGGGGCATGGGGCAAAGGTGTGTGTGGAATCTGCCTTCACAGGGACAGAGACCCCATATGTGTGTGTGTGGGGGGGCATGATGCCTATGGGGTAGTGGTGTCCTGTGTTCATGCTGGGGAGGCACTGGCACATTTTGGGCCATAGCCTTGCTGTGTGGCAGGTGGGGGGTTGGTTCCATTGACTGCTGGACACAGGGGAATGGGTGCATGGGTCAGGATGCCCGCATGTTCTATTCACGCACCCAGACCTGTGCCCCACTGTGTAAGGGATCAACTGTGGGACCCAGGCTGGGCATCCAACTGGATGCCCAGCTGGGTCCACTATTCCACCCCCAGCCACCCAGCATGGACCTGCATGCTGGGGTGGAATGCCCATGGACAGGTGGCAGCTGATGGTGCATTCTGGCTGGGCACACCTGTCTGCGGGTGCAGAACTATGTGGGTGGGATATGCACCTCCAGCATGTATATCCTACCCTGTTCGTGCATAGGCCCCAATGTTTTCTACAATCTTCCCTTTAAGGTTATATAAGGCTTGTGAATTAATTAATATTTTGCATAAATCTGTACTCCCCACATCCATTTCTTTCTTGTATAGTTCCTAATTATCATACTGTTATCAGCCTTGAATAATTACATATTACTAAAATCTATATTTGTTGATGTCTGATTGCCAATGAAAAATAAACAATGGGGTAGATGGTCACGGCTATGGTCCTCCACAATAGAAAAACTGGATACTTTTGCATAGGAGAAAACATCTGCACAAATATTATCCAAAGCTGATCCACCAAATACTGTTGGAAAATAAATCTCACCCTTTCTACCCTGGAATGCTTTTCCATTTAAAGTTCTCAGATTTGATTTGGCCAGGCATCTCAAAAATAGCTAACCCTTAGCATTTATTTTTTGATCCTTGGAAACTTTATGAGGAATTCTAAGTTCCATATCAGGATTCTGTAAGTCCCAAAGCACCTCCATTTCTCCCTAACTTCGTGCATTAAAATCTCCCGCCAATATATTGCAACCATTTCAACACTGTCTAGAACATGAGATATTTTATCTAAAGTGCGTTAATAGGTAGTAGTATAATTACATGAAAATAAATAAACATTAAATATATACTGTATATAAAATATTGTATGTCATTCTGTACTCCATTTGAAAGATACGTAACAATAAAAAAATGATCATCAGTACAACAGAAGTTAGATTTAACGTACATTTAAACTTAATCTTCCATCACTGGCCATTTTAGGACCCTTAATTTTAAATTTGGGGCAACCTTCTAAAGTAGAATCAGTATTATCACCAGTCAATGGGCCTGATTCTCAAACGGGGCTACATTCGGCGCAAGCTGCGGCAAACAGTAGCCTGCACCAAAGCCCCATATGCCAGGGACCCTGCACCAGATTCAGGTACAGGAGGGGGACCCGGCATTTAAGTCCCCACACTTGCATCATTCCATCCCTTGCAGTGAACACCTGGTGCATGGGAGGTGTCCGTCGCAAGCCCAGTGTGGAATGGGCAGGGACAGTGGTTTACCGTGATTGAGAAAAGGTAAATTCCATTTTGCAGGTTGACAAAACCGACATTGTCACTAGTGTCTGCAAGTCCAAAATCATTTTTTAACGGTGTTGGCTTTGTAACCTGTATTTAGCCATTTTTTCACTCTGCTAGCATGCATTTTCACATTTCTACATCTGCTGTTGCATATCTGCACTTGTAGCTATCAAGTTATTTTAGAAGCTACAATTTGTGAAGGCAGCAGGTGCACTACATCCCCTATCCCTCCCGCATAATGACAGGACCACTAATGCCCCTATCCTTCTGATGCAATGGGGACAGCAGTACTGTGGACCCTTCCCTCTGGTCTGATTGGCAGTAGCCCTGCAGCCCTCATCCCTCCAGTGTTATGGCAGCAGCAGCACTGTGGCCCTCCTCCCTCCTGTGCAATGGTGGCAGCACTGTGGCCTCCATCCTTCCTTTGTGTTGTTAGTAACATGGTGGTAAAGCTCTGCAGCCCACATCCCTCAGGTGTGACAATATGGAATATTAGACTGCAGGACACTTAGATAAATTAAAAGGAACTAGCCATTAGAGACTTCCACCCGTCACCACACAATGCAGACTAAGTTACCGCCCACATGACCTTTCTTGTAAGTTCTCATCCCAAGAAATGTTAATAAAGTCAATAAAAGCAAGTACACCATTTCAAGAAAGGTAGTTTACAAAGAGTGCAAATATTGCAAATCAAAAACAATATACAACAGTTGAAAAATGTGAATAAAAACAAAATCTAAATGAAAATGTGCAGAATGTCGAAAAGTGAATATATATTGAAACAAGTGAACTAAAACCTAAATACAAATACTTGAAGTGTCAAATGTGCAAAGGTACAGGAAATGTGGAAAACTGTGCATAAACAAAACCTAAATGAAAATGTAAAATGTGCAATACAGTATGACAAAAAATATACAGTGAAAAACACATGAACTAAAACAAAATATAAATACACACACACACACACACACACACACACGCAAGACATGACAAGGAATATGGAAAACAAGCTAACAAAAGTTATTGAAAGTGTTTACACCCTATAACTAAAAAATGTGCAAAACGTCTGTAGAAAATGTTCACCAATCTAATCTTTTGACTTATTGTACATAAGCTGGGATAGCAATCTCATATTGTCTACTAGCAGGTTACATCTTTGGTCTGTGTGGATCTGTCCATAGATCGAGAAAGATCTCTCCACATCGGCACTCGACACAGGTATCCAAATGGCTTGCAGAGCAGCTTTGGCTAGCACTGGTAATTGTGGCTGCACTGAAATCCAGTACTGGCCAACATTAAAGTCCATTATGTCTGGAAGCACTCCTATGTCCTGCCCAACATACATCTCCCAGTCCTTTTGTAGTGTAGTTTTGTTGTGCAGTTCAAATACACCAATGTCACAGGAGTAGTGTGTGAAGTCCCTACTCAATTTAGGAAGGTTGTAGGGGTTCAAAATACGGGCAGGCTTTCAAGAACCCTATGGCTGGGTTTGTTTCCATATGTTTTGCCATTTTGTTTAGGGCTACTCCAAATGCTTTTTTGGAAAATTGCAATCTGCTCCTGCTTAACCCGTGGCCTAAGAGTAGCTAAGTATTCATCTGTCCTTTCTCCAAATGCTTCCATTTTTGATACACCCATCTGAAACCTCTGTTTTATTCCATGTAGTGCATAGAATATGGAAACAGCCAAGGGTTTGTCTTTCCTTTGTAGAAGTTCTATTGTGCTGATGAGATCATTGCAGTTTTCAGCGATGAAGGTTGTGTGAATCTGCAGCTCTGTAAACCAGTCTTGGAAAAGTTTTCTCAACGAATTCATGGAGTTGCAATCACTTGCTTCCTCCTGGAAGAAGTCTCTTAAGTGCTGAAGATAAAGTGAATGGTACTTAATGGTTTCAAACCAAGTGTTCCAACGGGCTAAGACAGAACAGGAGGCAATATTTTCTTTTCTACATCTCGCCCCTCCAGGAATGCCAAGTACTCTGTCTTATGTTTGGGCGACTGCTGGAATGAGTATTTCACAAGTGCTACAAGTTTATTGACCAGTTCAAAATGGTCAATCCATGTGTCTCCCACCAAGGATAACACATGTGCCCAGCAACCAACATGGATAACATGGGCACCAATAAGGCCATATAAAACCTCTTTGAAGCACTTCACCATGTACCGCACATTGTCACTGATGAAGGCGACTACTTGGTCCATCTCCACATCATATTTCTGCAATGTCTTTATAACACTTTGTGCAACAGTGGTGTGATTTACTGCTGTCAAATCTGTTGTTTTTGCAATGATAGATTGTCCGCCCTGCATGACAAAAATTATGTTGAGTATACAGCGGGCATCTGTGTCTGTCATCTCATCACACATTACAGAGAATGTCTTCCCTTTCACAAGCTGTGAAATTCCATTCTCCATTTCCTTTCTCAATTTGGGCAAGTAGTTCTGCCTTAAGGTGGATACCTTTGGGAGAGCACCAATTCCTTTAACGTTGTTCCCCATCCAGTCTCTTATGCATGGTTGATCCAACTTTTCGATGGGTATATTTGCACCACACCAAGCCCTTCATACAGCCAATACAGTATTCTCCCATGCTGCAGCTTCAGAAGTTGTGGCATTAAAGCTAGTGTGAAGCGTCACCTGTCTGTTGCTATTCTTCTGGCTTGCATTCTTCATATGTTTTTTACTTTTGCAGTGATCCACCACTGTATCCTTCCTCACATAGTCAATGGGGTGATCACAAAAGTGACAAAACATTTTCCCTCCATCCTCATACATGCCTTCCAACTTGAATTGCAATGCACGGTCCTTAGCAGTGACACTGGAAAGGTTTGCCATTTTGCTTGGTGTTCCAATCCTGATGCATAGAACAGATGACTCCAAAGAACTAAAAAGTGGAAAACAAGTTGGAGAAATATTAAAACAGGCTTTAGAACTACTTAAAGCTTCACAACAACGACATTAAGGATTGAAATGTCACAGATAACTTCTACCCATGGATGAGAGTCTGGAGAACAGCAACAGAAAACACGCAGATCTCAGCTGCTCACAATCCATACAAAAAACAATACCAGAATCAGAATCTCACTGCTAATCCATGCAGACCATGCTCAATCCACAGATAGCAGTTGGTAGGAGCAGCTACAGAAATCAAGCTGTCCTCAGAAGCTGTCACAGGCTTGGCTATATAATACAAAAGTACAATATTGACATCCAAATATAGCCCTGGTCACAGCTGATGAGAAATCCTGATGACATACAGGATCCCGGGCTTGCTTCCCGCATTGCACCAAGACCTTATCGGTCTCCCCAGCTCAAACAAACTAAGACTTGAAACACATGAATATGAAGATAACACCATACCTTTAAGAGATGATGATTATTTCCAGCAGAAATTCACACCAAGCAGGAATGTTGAAGCCTAAAATTCAAAAAAAATAAATAAAAATTATTATCTAAAGGACACACACACACACACACACACACACACACACACACACCTCACCCCCACATGCACAAGTAAATGATACCTAGTTAGACATGCCATCTGCCTCCTCTGCTGGGAGACTGAACCTACAAGTCTGGCTGTGAGCCACCAAGACTAAGGTGTTACCAACATAGCCATGGTTGCAGCCACCTATCCTGAATGCCAAGCAAGGGGCCATATAGTTAGGGTCTTATTGCAATGATTCAGCTTGCCACTCACACTCCCCAGTCCCTAGCTACCACCATCCACAGGAAACACCTTTGTGCAAACCACCCAGGGTGTATAAAACTTAAAGCAGGAGATCCTCAAATGTCTGCATTTGGGGACAAGGGCTCTGAGTCAACATCTGGTGGGTTGTACTAACAAAACCCACTTCCAGGGAGGATGTTGATGCAGACACCCTCCATTCATTCAAGTCACTCATCATGGGCAACTCCTCACTCACTGGGTTGCGGTACTCAGTGACTGGCACAAGGGCCATCACTGAAAAAGTGTCCAACCAAGGTTGGTGTCAGTATCTCTGCAAGTCATTTTCAATTATTTTAATTGTGGTTGATGGTGGGGACATTACATGGCAGCCCAACTTGCCACCAACACTCCAAACCATTCAGTCACTAACCACCTGAAAATAAACTACCTCTAATAGCTACTGTTGCCCCCATAACAAGAAAGTGAACCAGTCTTCACCAAAAAAGTGAACGTTGAGACATCCAAAATAAACTTACTTTTTCAGCAGACAGAACATGTTGCTGTTAGCAGTCTGGAGTTCAAGCATCCACATCAGTCAACAGGCCAGGGTTGGGTGTGAGCTGAACAGCAGTACAGTCTGTAGCAGAGCACAGCCTTGAAAGCACTGAGAAGTCACTTTAACTTCCATCTCCAGGCAAAATGGAAACCGCAGTCTTTCCTCAATATATGACTGCAGCCCCCACCCGTCCCCGTGTGACGGCAGCACGTGCAGCACTTCAGCCCCCACCCATCCTGTGTGACAGCAACATGTGCAGCACTGCAGCCCCCACCCATCCCGTGTGACAGCAGCATGTGCAGCACTGCAGCCCCCACCCGTCCTGTGTGATGGCAGCATGTGCAGCACTGCAGCCTCCACCCGTCCCATGTGACGGCAGCATGTGCAGCACTGCAGCCCATTGCCATGTAAAAATCTGTCCAAGCTCAGACGTGAAGTAAGCCGAACCACCAGATGCCAAGGTGGACTCCGTCGGTTCAGTCCCTATCTAATATTTAGAGGCCTGATTTGGTTTATTTGTAAACAAAGTGCATCCAACTTAAAAAATTCAAGTGATTAATGAGGATGCTAATGGAGAGATACACAAACACAATCTCTGCCAAAGAATAAACCAATCCAGAATCACAAAAATAGTAATTTGTGAACTTTCTGGCTATCTTCATGAAAATGGAGCCTCTTAGTTTTCATGTTGGAGCTCAAACTCAAGAAAGGAGTTCTGCCGGCAGTGGTGAAACCATGACAGCTGTTCTGATTTGGGCTTTGTCTTTCCTATCCCTCCTGCAGTTAGTATAGGTCAATGAATATTTGCACCTGATCACTTATACCAATTGGTATATCCTCTGGAGCACCCAGAAAGTTAATTATGGCGCTACTGAACAAGATGCACTCTTTTCCTTACTAAAACTGCAAGTTAATGACAATGCTTCACTCCTTTCTCAATTGGCAGCATAATAATGGCCTAGACACACCATCGTACTTATAATAAAAGGGCACAAAACTTCAATGTCCAAGCATAAGGGCACTTGAAGAAAGGGCAAGGTAGCGTCATCAGTTCATGAGCGAGAGTGCTAGATGTTCACAAGCTCCAAAAATAATGAGCCGGATGCACCAGAGAATTAAATAATTTGAGTGATTACGTGCAAAGATTATTAACTTAATATAGTGCCTGCGGGGGGGGGAACAAGATAGATGAAGCAAGCCCCAATCTGTACAGTGGTCAGGGCTTCACCTCAGCCAGTAGTTCTCCTTTAAGAACTCACCAGTCACCATCTCTAGTTCCCCATCCCCATCCTAGCAAACATGGACTGCCCTGGTGCCAACGCAATTACACCACACCACCTAGGAGAAAAGCCACCACAAGAAGTTTGTATGAATGACCACTCCAGATACCCATGCACTGCCACACAGTACCCCCTGAAAGGCAAATACTTGGGTGTTATTTTTTTATTAGCATCACCTATGATGAGACAGTGGGTTGTGGGCCTGGTTGTGGTACTAACATACTAAAATGCCAGGCAGAATAGGGCGTAACAGTCTTTCGCGTCTGCTCATTTTGGTCAGCCCCCACCCTGGGAGCTGACCTTGCTGCTCCCCTCGCCTTCTCTGGTTTCTCCTGCCCAGTTCTGGATATTCTCACTGCATTGGATTTTGCTTCCAGAACCCTTCCCCTGTACTTGTTCTACCCCCTCTTGAACCCCTCCACTGTCTCTGCCTCCACCAGCCCCCTGGGCAGTGCATTCCATGGCTCCACCACCCTCTCAGTGAAGTAGCACATCCTCCTTTCTCCCCTGAATCTCCCCCCCAGCTTCCACCCATGCCCTCTAGTTGCCCCCTCCTCCTTCCTATGAAGCACCCTGACTGCTCCTCCCCTATTTATCCCCTTCATGTACCTGAAGACCTCTATCATGTCCCCCTGGTCCCTTCTGTCTTCCAATGTGTACATATTTAGCTCTTCAAGCCTCTCCCCATAGGTTCTGTCCCCCAGGCCCTCCTCTGGACCCTTTCCAGGAGTTTAATGTCCCTCTTTAAGTGTGGCCTCGAAAACTGCATGCAGTACTCAAGGTCTGGCCTCACCAATCAGTTATACAGAGGGAATATCACTTCTCTCTCTCTGGAGGTGACCCCCCTAGTGATGCATCCCAGCATCCTGTTGGACTTGGCTGCTGCCCTCCTACAAGTCTCTGAGTTGTTCATCTTGACATCCACCACCACCCCCAGGTCTTTCTCAGCCATTGAGACTTGTAGCATTCCCCCCCCAGGGTGTACACTTGGCCCGGGTTTCTGGCCCCCAGTTGCAGCAGCTTGTACTCCCATCGATCCCTTTCACTCCTTGAGCACTTGAATTGCCTATATGCTGCCTTCTTTCCCCACACCAACTCCTGGACCTCCCTGGTCCACCAACAGGGTTTTCGGGCCCTACCGCATTTTCGTCTTCACCAGACCGTGGCATGGTCACTCCCTGCCAATGGGTCCCTTACCGCCAGGCCCCCAGTCTGTTCACTGTCTGCCAGAACCACATCCAGTACCTGTGCCTCCCTGGTCGGTTCCCCACCTGCTGAGTTAGGTTGCCAAAGGCCTCCCCCCAGCAACAACTTCTTTATCTGAACTTTTCAATTTATAAGCACAAATCAAGACAGGCCACCAACAGGCCTCCAACATATTCATTAGAAATTACAGATAAGGTTCAACATAGAAAATGTATTTAATAAAAGTGGTAAAATTGTTAACATGCAGTTTGACAGTTTAACTTGTCTGTTTATCCCTTAGGTAATCCAATGTCTGCATCCTCCAAAATTGATGAAGGGAACCTAGAAGGACAATCCACATTTCCAGCTGCACAGATGATGCCCTCTGGGTTCAGACGAAACATGGAGGCTGATTCAGTTTGTTTAATAAAGATTTTTGTCTGAGCGTGTGTCTGTATTATTCTACACAGATATGCACACCACCCAACAATACTTTACACCAAGATACACCATACACCAGAGGCCAGAACCAATGTTTTCCAGCATGTGAACCAGTCCGCCCAGCCCATTCCTCAGCCGACCATCAACAAAAGAGCACCAGAGCATGGCACGGACCTGGCCGACTGGCAAATATGCTGGAAAAAATGGTTCTGTGCCACTCTGCCCACCTGCCCACCCCTCCCTCAGAGGCCAGAACCAGTTTTTGCTAACATGTGAACCAGTATGCCCAGCCTGGCCCTCAGCCGAACATCAGTGACCACATTAGCAGCATCAAGCTTCCTTCAGGGTAGGTGACAAACTCAAGGGCATCAACAAGGCTTTTCTATTTGAACCCCTGCCAATCCTAACCTGTGGGAATTTCTGGCAGACACCACCCTTCCTAGAGTACCACATGTAGAAGCTCCAATCTGCAATAAGGGCTCTTCTCAAAGGGATCACTAACCTGCACGGACACTCTTCCCCAACCCAACAGACCTGCCCGGCCAGCCCAGCCACTCTCCCCACCAGCACAGCCACTCTGCCCACCCCCTCAAGGACCTGCATGAACAGTCCACCCACCCCCAACAAACCTGTCCGGCCACTCTGCCCACCCCGATGCACCAGCACAGCCACTCTTCCTACCCCAGTGCACCAGCCCAGCCACTCTGCCCACCCACATGGACCTGCACGGACACTCAGCCCACCCCAACAGACCTGCCCAACCACTCTTCCCACCCCAACAGACCTGCACAGCCACTCTGCCCACCCTGATGCACCAGAACAGCCACTCTGCCCACCCCCTCAGACCTGCACGGACACTCTGTCCACCCCCACTGACCTACACAGACACTCTTCCCACCCCCACTGACCTACACGGACACTCTCCCCACTCCAGTGCACCAGTCCAGCCACTCTCCCCACCCCGATGCATCAGCCCGGCCAATCTGCCCACCCTGAATGCACCAGCACAGCCACTCTGCCCACCCCCATTGACCTGGATGGACACTTTCCCTACCCCAGTGCACCAGCACAGCCACTCTCCCCATCCCGATGCATCAGCCCAACCACTCTGCCCACCCCAACAGACCTGCCCAGCCACGCTCCCTACTCTTCCCACCCCAACAGTCCAGCACAGCTACTCTGGATGTGGCATTTCTGGGGGCAGCAGAATGGGTAGTGATTTTTTTCTGGATGGGATTCAACGTCAAATCAGTGCAAGCAAAACAAGATGGCCGTGTCAGTGTGGTCAAATTAGCACAAACAAAAAAGCTCACAGAAAAAAAATGATCCAAAGGTAAACACCGCATAACAGCACCTTAATAGCCATACCTTAATACTGACTTGACGAATGTCAATTGCTCTCCCTTGGCCCCCCAACTGTATATCAGAAGATCCAGTTTGTGGCTCTTCATCTCTTAAAGAACTGCCCCCCCCACGAGTCGACTGTATATCAATTACTGAACTGGCATAAATACTACAAAAATACAGCAAGCACTTGCTGACCCCCACCGTATATCAATTGCTCTCCCCAACTGTACAATAGAGGTCACTAAATTGGTGGGCTTTTTGTCCCAATTAAGCACAAGTGAATTTAAATCCCTTATAGTAACCCAGATCAGCTGTGGATGCTCTCTTCTCCACCCGCCCACCTACCATGCTAACTGTAGATGCTCTCCTTTTCCACCTGCCTAGATAGAACGCTCAGAAACAAAATCAGTGTGTGAGAGAGAGAGAGAGAGCGCAAGAGCGAGTATATGGGCAACAGCATATGGTTAAAAATCAACAGGGGATAAAACAGCTAACCGGAGAGCTGACTGATGCCAGCATTTTCTCTCTCCCCCTCTCCCTCTGATGGAATGCTTGGGGAAAATCAGGAATGTATTAATAAACAAAAACATGTTTATTTCCATAGTACCATTAAAACAGCTGACAAAATCAAGTTCCTGTCCCCTTTGAGACCCCGCAGAACAAAAATAAAATAAACTGTGACATGGGGAATCGCTCCTATTCCTGTCTCTCTCGCTCTCCTCAGAATCGATGATCTCTCCCCCCAATTCCCACAAAGTGACAAAAAAAACCCATAACTTAGAGCCAGGCTTACTACCCCCACAACACAGGCAGCAGAAAACTTACCAGGAAAGAGAACAGAACGATGAGATGGCCGCTGAGAAGAGATTGTTGTTGCAGGAACATAGCAAGCAGGAAAACAAATGGCAGCAGTAAAGCAGAGTGCAGAGTAAAAACGCAAACATGTTGCACTGCAATTTATAGTGCTTTGTTCTCACAGTCAACGAGAACAAACACTAGTTCCATTTTTGGCACCGTTTTCCTTGGCCCAATCATAATTCCACATTCCCGTCCACGTCACCGCATATGCGGTAAACCATTGTCCCTGGGAATGGGAAATAGTGCCTACTGTACATATGTGCACAGTGACTGCCATCAGTCTCAGACACTGCCCATATGTGCAGTATGGTGTGATGCAGACCACAGTCAGCAGCTGGCTGGGCACCAAGGGGTAGGTTCCACTAGACCACCAGGTAGTGGGCACTGCAGTGATCGGGCACATGTCCATGCCACATACAGGTGGCCGGGCAGCATCGAGGATGGGGTGGTGGCATTGGGGATGGGTGACAGGACCTGGCAGGATTGGGCACCATCAGTGAACCAGGGGGCAACCGCAGCATACAGTGGCACATAGGCTGACTGCCCCAGTGGAACATATTCTAAGTCCCACTAAGCCAGCCCTGGCTGGTCTAAGGGCACTTAGAATATCTCCCACTAGGTGCTCTCTGTGAATAGCAAGCTTCAGCTTGCATTGGCACAGTCCACCTAGCGCTGTGTCGCAGCACTGTGCAGGGCACAGGACTGGTGCAGGACCCTGTTTGGAGCAGACAACCTGTGGTCGATGCAGGCCACCTTCATGAATTGTGTGGAGGCAGCCCTGGACGCAAGGTACACCTTGCACCATCTCTGTTTGGTGCAAGCACCTTGCGTCAGATGCAGAGCTTTGAGAATCGGGCCCAATGTCTCTTGAAGTAATATCAAATCATATCATGTGTAATAAGTTTATAAACTATAAATCTCTGATGGCTTCTTTTTAATGTCCACTATATTCCAACACAAAGGTTTTAGTTCTGTAAGAGTTGAATTGTTGCTGTCCCTCTCTACTATTCAGGCTTCCAATGATGAATCATGCACATCATATCTGTATAACGTGACTGGAGAGTTTTACTTTGTGGGGTTCTCTGAAATTGATCTCTCAGTGTGTGCTGAGAAAGTCCTCTGACAGTGTTAACCATGGCTGTAGGTGTTCATATACCACATAAGCCATGGCTTTACAAATTGCTTGGTGGGGGGGTTGATCTTGCCCACTGATTTTTGTTGCTTGCACAGCCTGCTCCCTCCTTCAAATGTTATAATGTGATCCTTGTGCTCCACATGAATTAGACATAGTGTTAAATGCACAAATTGAATACTGTTGTAGTTTTTGTCCTTTTTATACACTGTCTGGAAGACAACATGGGGTGTACAAGAGGGAAAATGGCTATGTATAACACTGGGGATGGTGCTGAAGAGGCATCAAAGATGGCCAGGCTTATACATTTTATTTACTAGTCATACCAATGTGTTTTAACCCATACAATGTAATGAGAAAGAAATAATGTGACCTAACTGGGAACTGAACGCTGGCCCCCAGGATACCATCCAGTGCTCTACTACTGAGCTTTCAGGCTCACTTGCTGAGTCTGGGGTTCCTGTCATTTTATCTGAGTGCGTATTCTGCAACTCAGAATACTTTAGATGGTAATTCGATGGTCTTGCGCAACTTAGTGAGGAGTTATGCTTTGGCAACTTTGCTGATAGTCTGAATATATTTGAATGAATGTGATGTTGATTGTTATAGGTGAATACTTTGGCCGCTTGTACTCTCTGTTCCATGGAGAACTACCACCCTGTTGGAGAATTGTGAAATCAAAGGAACCCTCTTGAGGAGGATTCCACTACTGGGAGTACCGTGGGAACATAATTCCTTTTGGCTAAAGATATTGTAGAAAGGAGCCCTAAAAGTATTGAGCAGCAAATAGTGAGCACAGAGCCTGAGGGAGGAAAGATTGATGGCAACTAGTGTTGACTGGAAACAGAGACTAGACTGAGCAATGATGGACAGATACCGGAACTGATAGCAGAAGAGGCATGCCTTCCATAAAGAGAGAGGGGATGGCAAAATGGAAGGAGAGCCACCATCCAACCCCAACTCACAGTGGAAACCTATCTGGGTAAACATGATATTAATATAAACGTATTAAATTAAGGGTCACCTGTTGCAGAGACTACCTAACTTTTATGACCTTTGGCACGGAGAAGAGGGAAAAACACCTATGAGGGGGAAACCACTGGGAGTCCAAGGCATTGGTTGCCTTCCCTCCAGGCTTGGGATTCATTATTGACTGCTCAGCTACTGCAGTTTAGAAACCCAAATCAGGGGAAAGATTTTTCAGAGGAAGGGCTCTGACTCTATCCTTCTAACGGTAAAGCTGTGAGGGTGCTACAAGTCAATCTCTGCAGCTAAAGGAGGATCCCTGCAAAGGAGGCACACACATCGAGGCAGGAGAAGGAGAGCAAAAAATGCTGAATGGCACTTACCTGGCCTCCATGAGGGAGGCCTAGAGAGAAAGCTGAACCCTTGAGTGGTAAGGCATAGACATTGAGCCCTTGAGGGGGCAAGGACATGGAGTTGTATGATCTTTGCCCTTGGGGGGCAGAGGAAGGGAAGAAGGGGGAGACCAGGTTAACCTTGGGTGGCTTTTGGGGGAATAACTTTTGAAGGTGCTGCTGACATGGTCTACACAGCTAAAGGAGCCCCCATGGACATAGAGACCTCACCCTGCAGCAGCTGAAGTCTTAAATGCAACATCAAGAGGTGCCGCTATCTGCATGGCTAAAGCTTCCCCTGGAGTGTAGGATATTCTCACCCGAAGGGCAGAAAGAGAAGGACCCCACCCAAGGGACCCACCCTCAAGATGCAACCTTCAAGGTGGCAGAGTTGGACCATCGACTTAAAGGACAGGAGCCCTGGAAGCCATGCAATGGTTGTGGTTGGCATGCATCTGAATACAAGAGTAGTGGGAGACTGATGGTGACGCCTAATAGCCATTAACACATGGTAGAAATGAAACAGGCAAGGCTGCATGGCTGACTGACACACTGAATACAACAATGACACTGAAAGAGACTGAATGATACAAGCTTGGACTGAATGTTGAGTGCATGCCAACCAGTTCCATAAGGGGGGTTAGTGTTAGTTGCTGATGCACTGCAAGTCAGGTAGACTGAGAGAGCAGAAATAACAAATGACAATGCTTGGGCAAGCAGGAGCATATTGTAACCAAATACTAGGAAGCAGTAGCTGCTGAAGTGAACAACAGTAGAACCCAAAAGGGAGTAGCTGCCTGGCTAGGAACCAGGTGTAAACATTTAAGGATTGTAGTTGAACTGAGAGATTAAGAAAGGTATGAAAAAACTGCAAAATGGGAGCCTAGGCAGAACAATTCAAAAGGAAATGACAAAGCCAGGATACTGGGAAACCTAGAAGGCTCAAAAGAACCAAAACAGAAAGAAACACAAGGTACAGTACATGAGAACAGGAGTGCAGCAGGAATAGATGACTGTGAGAAGCATAAACTGCAGCCAGGAAGGCAGAAAGCAAAATACTGAGCTAGAAAGTCAGAGAGGCACAAACAAAGCAGAAAGTCCAAAATCACAAAAGGAAGGTGAGAGACAAACACTGGGAGAAAAGGGGGGGCAGGGACCCAGCACAGCTTCAGGCTGCAGCAAGGAAATAGTGCTTCTGAGTGAGGCTGGATGAGCTGACTTAAATAGCTCAGACTGGGAGTGTGACTGGTTGCTCTCACCCACTGAATTGGAGGCATAGCCTTTGAATTAAATATCGGTACAGTATTACCCACTACTAACCAACTGACACCCAAATTGTAATGAGAAAGAAATAATGCAACCTGACTGGGAATTGAACCCAGGCCCTGGGAATTGAACCCAGGCCTGTGGAATACCATCCCAGTGCTTTAACACTGAGTTATCAGATTCACACTACACATATGAACATAAGACACACAGAAGAAATTCTGGATCGCAGTTAGTCACAAAGTCAAGTCTGAGGTCTAGGGCTCTTTATGAACACCAAGATAGTACTCTGAAATGGCAAAGTGGAGGAACTGTAGTTGTAAACATATTATTTGAATAGATTCTAGCCAGATCCTTGGGTCATACCAAAGAAGTGTAAACCCCCATTCTGGATCTAGGGGTATCCAAGTGGAAATTTGAGGGGGGGGGGCCACAATAGTAGAAAGTAGCGCAGTCCTGAGACAAAAGGAGTCCTTACCCCCCTTGGGAGCTGGAGGAATGCGGGAAAAGGCTGACTGGTAAGGTGCTGACCGGGAAAGACAGAATCCCCATGGGAACGCGAGCAGGGGAAATGGAAGTATATGGAAAGGGTGGAAGGTAGTCCTGCTAAATGCCAGGAGCTTGGGCAATAAAATGCCTGAGCACCAGGTGATGCTAACTGAGGGAGAGGTGGATGTGACAGTGGTCACTGAGACCTGGGCCACCACAGGCATGACTTGGACCTGAACCTGGAGGTTTACACCATGTTCAGGAAGGACGGGTGGGGAAAGAGAAGGGGAGGAGGGGTAGCAAAATAGTCAAAAACTGCATTGGCATAGGAGGAGTGGAGGAGGTGGAGGGAACTGTGGAGGCGATTTAGGTCACCTTTATAACAAATGGGGCAAGAGAGTAAAAATAGGAGTGGTGTATAGACCCCCTGCACTGGCAGAGGAGCTGGAGAAGAGTCTGGTGGCAGATGTTGGGAGACACTGCAAATTGAGCAGGGGAAGGGTGGTGGTGTTGGGGGACTTAAACATGCCAGGAATGGACTGGGAGACTATGACATCCTTGGTAGCCAGGGAACAGAGGTTGTTGGATGTCTTTCAGGATGCGTTCCTAACTCAGCAGGTGGGGGAACTGACCAGGAAGGTGCAGATACTGGATGTGGTCCTGGCAGACAGTGATCAGATTGGGGGCCTGGAGGTAAGAGACCCATTGGCAGGGAGCAACCATGCCACGGTCTGGTTCTGCCTGGACCTAGGAGGGGTAGAAGTTTTCACTAAGATGGAGGTAACCGACTTCAGGGGGATGGATTTCAAGTAAATGGGAAGGATCCTTAAGAAGCATTTGGATGGGATTGGGCCAAACATGGACACTGACAGTAGGTGGGAAATCATCAGGAAGGGGGTGCAGGATGCTACCAGCACCTGTGCAAGAGTAAGATGAAAATGTGGTAGGGCCCATAAACCCTGCTGGTGGACCAGGGAGGTTCAGAAGGTGGTGAGGGGAAAGAAGGTGACTTATAGGCATTTCAAGTGCTCAAGGAGTGAAAGGGATAGAGGCGAGTATGAGCTGATAGCCAGAAGGGCCACTAGGGTGGTGAGGGCAGCTAAGGCAAGGAAGAAGCAGAACCTGGCCATGGAAATTAGGAGAGGGAATAAGGGGTTCTTTAGATACATTGGGGAAAAACGAAGGGTGAAGGGGCAGATTAGCAGGATTAAAACGGGAGGAATGGGCACAAGATCCGGGGGAGCAGGCTGAGGTACTAAATGAGTACCTCTCCTCAGTTTTCACCAAAGAAAATGGGGGGCTGCATCATACATGGGAGGAGATGGTGAAACTGGGGGGGGCCCTTGCTGATCATTGGGTCTGGGGAGAGGATAGGCCACCACTGGCAGGAGGAGGGAAAGCAAGGCAGGGGGACAAGGTAGCAGAGATAGAAATCATGGCAGAGAGAGTGAGAGAAGCCCTCCGGTCCCTTAAGACAGAGAAAGCACCGGGGCCAGATAAATTACATCCCAGAGTGCTGAAGGAACTGACAAATGTCCTGGCGAAACCCCTGGCAGAGCTTTTCAGCATCTCTCTGAGGACAGGGTGGGTGCCCCAAGACTGGAAGGTGGTGCATATAGTGCCTATCCACAAAGGGGGAATCAAGGGAGGTGGCATGAAACTACAGGCCCATCAGCCTGACATCGGTGGTGGGCAAGGTGATGGAAGGCATTGTCAAGGAGAGGCCATGGGGGGACCTGGAAAAGTCTGGGTACCTGGATGATAGACAGCATGGATTCATCCCAGGGAATTCGTGTCAGGCAAACCTTGTGGAGTTCTATGACTGGGTGACGAGAGCCTTGGACCTGGGTAGACCGGTGGACGTCCTCTATCTTGACTTCAGCTAGGCGTTTGATTCTGTTCCTCACAGGGGCCTGTTGAATAAGCTGGGAGGAATGGGGGTAGAGAACCAAATGGTAAGATGGATAGGCAATTGGCTCCAGAACTGTGGTTGGCGGGATAGTCTCATCCCCAAGGATGGTCATTAGTGGGGTCACTCAGGGATCAGTCCTGGGCCCCTCCTGTTCAATGCCTATGTCTCTGACATAAGGAAGGGTATCAGGAGTGAGATGAGTCTCTTTGAGGATGACTCAAAACTGGGGGGTGGTGGATGGGGAGGAGGGGAGGGTGGCCTTACAGGAGGACCTGGAGGCTGTGGAAAGGTGGTCTAGAAAGTGGAAGCTGAGGTTTAATGCAGGGAAATACAAGGTACTGCATCTGGGATCCAGAAACCTGGGCCAAGAGTACACCCTGGGGGGGGAAATGCTACCAGTCTCAATGGCTGAGAGGGACCTGGGGGTGGTGGTGGATGTCAAGATGAACAACTCTGAAACTTGTAGGAGGGCAGCGGCCAAGGTCAACAGGATGCTGGGATGCATCGCTAGGGGGATCACCTCCAGAAGAAGGGAAGTGATACTCCCCCTGTATAACTGCTTGGTGAGGCTGCACCTAGAGTACTGCATGCAGTTTTGGAGGCCACACTTAAAGAGGGACATTGAACTCCTGGAGAGGGTCAGAGGAGGGCAGCCAAAATGATCTGGGGCTTGGGGACAGGACCTATGGGGAGAGGCTTGAAGAGCTAAATATGTACACATCGGAAGAGAGAAGGGACCGGGGAGACATGATAGAGGTCTTCAAGTGAATGAAGGGGTTAAATAGGGGAGAAGCAGTCAAGGTGTTCCGAAGGAAGGGGAGAGGGCAACTAGAGGGCATGGGTGGAGGCTGGAGGGGGGGAATTCAGGAGAGAAAGGAGGAGGTGATACTTCACTGACAGGGTGGTGGAGCCATGGAATGTGCTGCCCAGGGGGCTGGTGGAGGCAGAGACGGTGGAGGGGTTCAAGAGGGGGTGGGAGAGGTACAGGGGAAGGATTCTGGATACAAAGTCCTATTCAATGGGAATATCCGGACTGGGAAGGGAGAAGCCAGAGAGGACGAGGGGGAAAGCAAGATCAGCTCCCAGGGTGGGGGCTGACCAAACGAGCTGACACGAAAGACCATTAGGCCTATTCTGCTGGCAATTTAGTATGTTAGTATGTTACAGGTCAGATGGTTGCAATATATTGTCAGGACTTCATTGCAGGAGGGTGCCAGGTCGGGTGCTGGACTGCAAAACTAAAAGAATAACAGCAACTATGAAGATAAACTGAATGTCCACACCAGGAAAATCTCTGGAACAGGGGATCCCATTTGAAAAAAAAAATAAACTAGCCAGTTCACAATATTTTTACAAAATTAACCTCTGGGCCCAAGAGCCCACAAGAGGGTTCAATCATTTCATCGGTTATTATCCTGGTCATGAAGATCCTTACCCTTTTTTTCAGTTAGTCCTTGGGCTGGGTGGCCACATACTGGGTGCAGCAGCAGCAGTATTGAGGCTGAGACCTTATTTCGGCAGCTGCAATCTTCCTTACCTTTCCTGACAACTTACTGGTCTCTCCTCTTTGCCAAGAATCCTGGAGGACAACACAGAGGGGTCCATACTTGTGGGGCTCCTTCTTACCCCACACCCCCTGACCAGGCAACCTTTTTCATTCCCTCTCACTCTCACTTGCCTCCCAGAGCCAGCTCTGTGACTTTGTTTCAAGGGGAATTTTAACTAAGCCCACTGATACCATGGCTCCCATTATGTCTCTCCTCCTTCTGGTGGCTTCCATAATTAGGCAGGTGGGCAGTTCTTCCCAAACTGGATGCACCAGACCCCCGAGTTCGATTCCCGACCACCACCAGTATATCACCACCATCCTAAGCTCACTACCAGAACCAGGGATGGGAGCAAGCAAGAGGCCCAGCTCCCGTGGACTGCCCACCAACACCTCGGCATGCGGAGAAAAAAAGGCACCAAAGATCCCCACTTATAATCCACTGCCACAACAGTGGCTTCCAAACTGCAAAGACCCCACCCCAGGGTGAGAGTCATAAATATTAATATCACTACTGCCCCAAAAGACCCAGGGGAGGTACAAACCGTAGACCCACCCGCGGGTGGATTACACTCCCCGCTTTCAAATGCTCACCATCCCAGTAAGCACTTATCACAGCTACCAGGCCTTCCCAGCTCCACGAGAATGTGCACTGCCCCACAGAGTCACTAGGCTCTGGCCCACTGGGACATTGCCCAAATGCTGGAATCCACATTTCACTGGCCAAAAACTATAACCCAAATAAGGGGTGTCCCCCTCCAAAATAGATATGGGACCAAAACCTGGGGAATCCCAGCCACTTCACTGGTGACACACCCACCTAGGAGCACAGAATGAATTGTCTGACCCTGAAGTAATGGCATCTCAGATCTATGTCACCTAAAACACTGTTTAACCCAAACCCCCTGCAGCCACCTGCTGCCGAACTGCTGCAAAATACAATCCCCTCATAGCATATTTCCCTTCAAACCCACACATTTATGAACATGCAAAAACATTTTCATAGAATTCAACACTACTAACTGGCAGGTGTATAAGGCAACCCACACTAATTATTTTAAACATTCAAGGTACACGGCTGTAAATGCAGGAAACTGTAAAAATACAAACAGTGCAAAATCTTAGCCGGAACAGAACCAAGAAAATAAAAAGACTGAGCAGTTTAAATGTAAGTCCCAGTGTGTATGATGAATATTAAGTCCTCAATGATGAAATAGTACAAAAGTACTGAGTACAGACTGTATAACCCAAAATTAACTACGCAATACACACTGTGGCATTTAACTATACTGGCAGTGAGGGTAAAATAAGGAGCAAAAAATGGTTGTTCTCACCCATAGCAGTCACAGTCCCAACACTCACTCACCCAACATCTTCGAGGGAAAGATGGCTCAGAATGGGTCATAGCTATATTCAGCTTCAGGCAAAATAGCAGGCAGGTGGAGGCTTAGTGTTAGCTTGATCGAAAGAGTCCACACTGGGTACATAGATTTTAAGTTTTCTACCCATCAGATCTTGAACCAAGGCATAGGTCTTGAACAGGGTTAAGCCTTCGCAGGTGTAGTTGTTGCAACTGGACTGTGCATGTTCTGGATACGTTGTATGGCATATCTGGTTCTGTCTGGACCTAGATAATGCTTCTTGTGCATTTGATCTACAGTGCCCCAATAGACCCAATCTTGGTGATTCTCTTCAATAATATCCCACAGCCTCTCTGGGAGGTAGGGGTACTGGTACTGAGGGTAGTTTCAGAGAATTTTCTTTTGGATGATCTGCTCTGCCTGACTCCAGTCAGGCAGCTGTCTCACCTTATACCATGGGGTTTGTCTATCCGGTAACCATACTCTTTCTCTGTACTTCCTTATGTTGGGGTCACCATCAGTCACATTCTAGTACTTCTCTCACCAACGTCTGCACTTATCAGCAAGGTTAAGGATATCCTTCCACTGCAAAACAAACAAGATCTCATGCTGCAAAGGAATTCCCCTTTCCAAGTCTCTATCACTCACAGGGCTGCACCAATTAAACAGCACCAGGCCACTAGCCAACCCCTTGGCCCTCTCTGGAGTGGATGGAGGAGAGGATGGCTCATCAGAATTCTCCTTCCAATTCTGCATGGGTTCAGTTGCTGTAATGGCAGGCCTACTGGGTTCTGTGTAGACTAGCTGTTCAAAGTCCTATGGGGTCATTAACTTCATAGATGCCCCACACCCATGGCCCTGTCCCCAGCTGGTGGGTTAGGAAATGTCTAACATAGAGGCAGCTTTCCCTTCAGCCTCCCCTTTGAGTCCCTCCACATCACTTACTGGCTTTACTGTTGCAGGCTGGGCAACTGGCGCAGATCACTCTGTAGCACTAGTGGATTGAGCTGCCTCTGGCTTCACTTCAGGGGCAGGTTTTGAAGTGTCAGTAGCAGGCCTTACTTCCAACAATGCACGGATGTCAGCTGCAGACACAAAGGCAGAAGTGGCTATTGCATCATCCCATTTATCCAAGACAGCGTCCATGGAGGTAATGTACCCACCAAGGCCACTCAGCCAGGAAAATAGCAGGGAATGTAGACCCCAGGATGTTTCTGCTGGCAAGAGGTCCACACTGAAGAGTGACCCCAGGTCCTTCTATCTGGCAATAAAAGCATTTCTTCCCCTAGGGCTGCTCCACCGTGCATCAAAGCCACCTCAGCATAGCCACCAGGATGGTGACCTCAGGGTCTTTTGGAGCAGTCGCCATTGCTTCAGTTCCAATGATACCTGGAACTCTAAACTGGGTACACACTCTGCTGCCATTAAAACCAGTAACTCCACTCACTGATCTTCTGCCTCAGTCACTGTCCAATGGGAATATGCCATATGGCAATTTGCATACAATCCATGTGTTCTGGTCATGCTGTGTGTAGAAATACTAGATAGTGGGGTGCCTCCACAATCCAGGGGGCGTGAAACACGCCACTTCACCATATTTCCTTCTTAATGTCCCAGAACAATCAAAACTTTCAATAGGCAAAACCACACATCTAGCACCCACGATGTTGATTCTTCAGGTAGGGGACCCACAATACTACATCCTGGACAAGCCCCAAATTTTTAAACCTCCCACCCTAGTGTTTACCGATATCCAGGTGGAAATTTGGGGGGGGGGGGCACAATAGTAGAAATGAGCACAGCCCTGAGACAAAAGAAGTCCTTACTGGTCAGATGGTTTCAGTATACAGTATAGCTGGGTCTTCACTGCTGGAGGGTGCCACACTGGATGCTGATCTGCAAGACTAAAAGGAGATTAGTAGCAACCTTGAAGATAAACTGAATGTCCACTCCAGGAAAATCTCTGGAAGAGGGAGGCCCATTTAAGAAACGTTCAACTTGCCAGTTCACAGCATATTTACAAAATTAATCCCTGGGCCCAAAAGTCCACAATAGGGCTGAGTCAGTTCATTGGTGTTTACCATGGTCATGAAGACCCCTTCATTTTTTCAGTTAGTCCCTGGGCTGGGTGGCATCATACTTGGTACAGCAGCAGCAGTATCTAGGCCAAGACCTCATTTCAGCAGTAGCAACCTTACTTGCCTTTGCTGATACTTTAACGGCCCAATTCCTTGCCAAGAATCCCACAGGATGACACAGAGGGTTCCATACTAGAGGGGCTCTGCCTGACCCCCCCAACCGGGCAACCTTCTTCATTCTCTCTCGTTCACACCCACCTCCCATAGCCAGCACTTTGACTTCAGACCAAGCGAAATTTAGCTAAGTCCACATGTTTCCATGGCATTCACTATTCCTCTCCTCCTTCTGGTGGATTCCAAAATTAGGAAGGCCATGAGTTTGATTCCCAGCTGCCACCACTATATCACCACCACCCAAAGCTCACTACTGGGACCAGTGACAGGAGCAGGCAAGAGGCCCTTCTACTGTGGACCACCTGCTGATACCTTGGCATGGGAAACCCACCCAGAAAGGCACCAAAGATCCCCATTTATAACCCACCGCCCCACAGCAGTAGCCTCCAAAATGCAGAGACCCCACCTCAGGGCTGGAGCCATAAATATTAAAATTACTACTGCCCAAAATGACCCAGGGGAGGGAAAAACAGTAGACCCACCCATGGATGGGTAACAGAAACATAGAAACAAATCTGATAACACCTCTCATTTCATTTGAAAGACATACTTTGGGAACTAAGGGATGACTTGGCAGCCTGGAAAAGTTTTTAAGGATTTCTATTAGGATCTCAATGTGGCAGCAGGGATGGTTGCAGCACCGTGAGATCCAGGTATTCATAGATCTGCAGGGGAGTGTTCAATGCAGGACATGCTTAATAAGCTAGAGTGGCCACCACCTCGCTCCATTCTCCCAGCAAGGGAAGGCACACTGTTCTCCATCATTTAAGAGGCATCCTTGACATCCACACTCATGAAGACCAGCCACAACATCCGTGAGTCATATGATGATGACCCTGCTGAGGGGACACCCATCAACACGGCCTCCATCATTGGGGGAGTGGAACTCAGAACTGTTTTACAGTCATGTAGAACATTCTGCTAGAAAAAAAGAAGCAGAGAACAGCTCCTGCGTATATGGAAAAACACATGTCATGAGAAAGTAGACCCATACGGTGAAGTTTATCTGGGGTTCCAGACCACAAATGCAAGACCTTATTTTGAATTATGAGGCTGCAAGTGTAACAGCATGCTTTCTTAGCTGTCATCCAGCAGCACCCAACCCACTCGTGTTCTGGAATCAGCCTGTTAAGGGATACTTCCCATTGCTTGCAGGATTTCAGAGTTTGGTCAGAGATCGCCTGAACTATGTCATGATAAATTTTACTGGCATAACCCTTTGGAGAGTGACACCACCCAGGAAGAGGGGATGGAGGCAGAGAAAAAGAGAAGACTGTGACTTCAGGGAGGGTTGCTAGAGAGGCATAACCTTTAGATAGCACTAACAATCCTGCTGCAATAGTTCATAGTGGGTCTTTATGGTCTCAAATGAATTCAGAGTAAGTGAACCAGGAATACAAATGTCTCGAGCAAAGTGAATGCCCCCCCCCATAATGTGGTCACTCATTGGTGCCCCATCTATATGGAGGGAGGGATTGCCCCACAAGGGAGCTAAAGACACTGGGGTCAGGGGAACTTAATTATTTATTTCCATATCTGCACCAATGCCCTGATGGTGGACCAAATGTGCAATGAGGGGGTATAGCACAGTAGAGCAGTACATTAGAGGCCCTACTGGCACACAGATTTCATTCTGTGTCCAACAAAAAGTGGGCCCTGCTCCTTCCATTCAAAAAGCCATTTTCTAATGATTACAGTTATAAAGGCCATATGGTAGGCATAGAGCTAGGGGAGGTTCCAAAACCCCAGCCACCAATGCAAATGATGTTTGGCCTTACTATACCCGGTGTCTTACCTTTTCACAAGAATATGAAAAACCGAGCATCTGTTTTCCTGTACTCAGAAGTAGCTATGGTAGCAACAACTATCTTTGTGGCCGAAATTCTCCCTAACAGTGAAAGATTAAGCTGAGCCCATCAATTGCAGTCCCCCATATACATCAGCCAATAGGGTGCCCTGGTTCAATTCACTACGCCAGGAGGGTAGCCTGTGATGTTGGCGACTGTATGTGGGCGACTGGTAAGGGCAATGGCACAATGGCACCGACAATTTGGACAACCCGGGATTTCCCCACTTTCCCCAAGTTGTGCCCCCCAGAGTCGGAATCCTAAATAAGGGGGGTGTCAGTTGCGAAGCCCCTCCATGAGGGGGGTGTGGGGGCAACCCCCCCACATTAAAACACTTTGTAATTTGTAGTCACCCTGGGGGATTGTCACCCTTCTGCTGGTCACCATCTTGCAGTTGCCCTTATCACATAGCACCAGCTGGGAAGGATCTACAGTTTATTGGGTACTCAAATAGTGGATGGCCTGAGGGGACCAATGCAGCCCCTGATGAAAAAAGGGAGACTGTGGGGCAACAGATAGATATTACTACCACCACAGTTTTAGATGGGTTGAACTTAAGCCTAGAGATAATATGAAACTCCTTTGTGAGGTCCAGAAGTGGCCGAATGCCCTCGAGGGCACCTCCGAAGAGGACTAGCAGGTTGTCTGCATAAAGCTTGGTTTGGGAGAAACATAGAAACATGGATCATGGTGGTAGGAAAAGATCAGAGGTTCATGTGGTCTGCCCATATTCCTTATAATCCCTGAAAACATCCCTGAAATTTATTGTTCCTTCAGGGTTCGAACCCTTCCCATCCTAGCCCTCTTTTCCTCCCTGTTCTTGTCACCTGGGCAACCACTATTCCCTTCATTCTATTCCATGCCTGCTTGAATTCCCTGATTGTGTTTTCACCCACCACCTCAGCAGGGAGAGTGTTCCAAGGGTCCACCACACTTTCCACAAAAAAGTACTTCCTCACATCCCTCCTGAACCTCCCACCTGACAATTTCCACTCGTGACCACGTGACCTCAAGATGGTATTCAGGATAAATAATTCCCCACAGTTTACCTTGTTAATTTCTTTAAAGAACTTGAAAGTCTCTAATATATTTCCCCTCTTCCTTCTGGTTTCTAGTATGTACATATTTAGTGCCTTGAGGCAATCTTCATAGGATCTGCCCTGCTGTCCCTGAATCATTTTTGTTAATCTGTGCTGCACTGTTTCCAACTTATCCCTGTCCTTTCTGAGGTGTGGACTCCAGAACTGGATGCAGTACTCCAGGTGCAGCTTCACAAGGGATCTGTAATGGGGAAGTATTACCTATTTTCTTCTGCTATCAATACCCCTCTCACTACTTTCCAGCATCCTGTTAGCCTTGCTAACACCTCCCAATTCTATGGCCCTTAAGACAGGATGAGAACTGATGTCAAAGGCAAGGGCTCTGTGGCAAACATAAAAACCAAGGAGAGAAAGGAGCATCCTTGCCAGCTGCTTTTAAACAATGGAAAGGAAAAAGATACCAAGTTTGTAAGGACTCTTGCAGTGGGACATCAATAAAGAGTTTTTATCACATCAGGAAAACTGGAACCAAACCCAATCCTCTAAAGCACCTGGGTCAGGTAGTCCCACTCCACCAAATCAAAAGGCTTCTCAAAGTTAATGGCCATTGCTAATGCTGGAGTGGGACTGACCTGGACTACATGAAAGAGGTTGATGAGAGCCCAGAAACTATCTGTCCTCAGTCTGTCCTCCCCCGACTTTACTTAGATGAATGAATCAGATCAGGGAGAATATGCTCAAACTGAGCCACAAGAGCTTTAGTGAAAATTTTTGCAGTAGCATGGGTCTATAACTAGCAGGACTGAGCTGATCCTTACCCTCCCTTGGGCAAAACGGTGATAATCACCTTGTTAAAGGGTCAGAGGGAGTTGACCAGTAGCCTGGGCTTCAAGGAACATATTAGACAGTGACCAGGCAACTTGTCCCAATCAATGCTGATATTAGTTGGCTTGCAGACCATTATCCCTGGTGCTTTGAGCTTACTCATACCTTTGATAGAAACTGCAATCTCCTTCTTAGTGAGAAGAAACTCAAGGAGTCGTAGATGGGTCAGGTTCAGTTTAGGTAGGGACAACTTAGTAAAGAAGTCATCCATCTGAACCACAGACAGACAGCCTCCATAGATGTGTAAGGTTTGTTAAAAGTCCAATATGATATGATTGGTATCAGGGAGAGTATTAGAAACAACACCTGTCGAGTCATAGAGGGCTAAAATGTGACATTCAGCCTGTCTCTTTCTGACATGGTATGACAGAAGCTTAGAAGTCTCTCACTGGCCACCAGAACTGATATTTAGTCCAATGCAAGGCAAGCTCAGCCTGTCAAGTCATGAAAGTCATGAGCTGCAACTTTGACCTCCACCATTTTGGCATACAACTCCTTACACTGGTGGTCCATTAGATCTCTCCAGCTCTGTGAGTTTCTGCTTGAGAGTTCTATCTTCCTCTTCCCTGGCTTTCTGTCTGTTTGAAGCATATTGTATAGTTCAGCCTTGAACAGGGTCTTATAAGATTCCCACATTGAAGCCTTACTAACCTCTCCCACATCGCTCAAGTAAAATGACTTCTGAGATCCATTTCAAGAAGTCCTTAGCATGATGAAATAGAGGATCAAACCACCAGGAGGTAGATCTGGGGTGGGGGCTCCCTATAACAGCAGGAGAAAAACATGGTCATGGTCTGATAATAATATCTGTTCTATTACAGCTGTAACAGCCACATGTTTGACTGGGAGAAGACTGACCAAAAATCCATCCAACTTGCTGAGGCCTGCACTGGAGTGATACAAGAGTAATCCATATCAGGTGGGTGCAGTAGTTTCCAAACATCTGAGACGGGGAGCTCTGCATTCATCTTCTGCGCCATCAGAGCAGCACGTCCACTTGCCTCCAACACTGTGGTGGACCAATCCAAAGGCAGATCCAGTGTTAGATTGAAATCTCCACAATATATGCAAGGCATCCAACTCTCAGTGATGTCTGCCACCTGTTGTGTCAGGGAGGCAAAGAAAGCAGGGTAATCAATATAGTTACCCGACAACCAAGGGACCTCCAGGCATGGAAAACTGAACCACTAGCCAGCACCTGCCAACATTGCATAGCTGTGATTGGATTGACCACTTGAGGGCTTTTTGGACCAGAACAGAGACCTCCCTCCATCTTTGCTGAGGGGACACAGCAGTACACCGCCAGCCCCACCCACCCTTAACATAGATTCTTTCCTGTCCCATCAGACAATTTCTTCTCCTGTAAAAGTGTCAGATGACATTTAAGTTTAGAGAGGTGGGCCAGAACAGATGTCTGCATAAAAGGGGAATTAACCCACAAGCATTCCATGTATAACATTGTAAATCAGCCATTGGGAGAGTTCAGAAAAGTGGGACTAAAAGAATGCTGACAAAAAGGAAAACAGGAGAGTGGGACACCCCTGACAATACCCCACCAGTAATGAGTCCTACCTGAGACAGAAACAGAAGTGCAATCTCTGTCTTGAAGTAAAAACACCACCAGCACAATATACAGAGGCAGCAGGCCCCCATCCTTAGTAAAAGGAAAGCAAAAGGGTACAACTTCACATATGGGGCCCTGCCACCTGTCTTTCTCAGCTGTGGATCCAACAGGGAGAAAGAGTTTTATCACCAGGGGGAAGCTTGACTGTAGGATCCCATACATCCAGGATTCCAAAGGGAGAGCATAAGTAACCCCAGAGAAAAGAAACAAAACCAATGGGTAGGGCCTATGATGCACAACTGAGGGCAGCAAAAGTCCCCAGTTTCACAGCAATACCCCACCTGTGGCATACCTTGAAATGTGGAAACACCAAGCCTGCAGGCCATAGCCGGGGAACAGTACCAAGTAGCAGCTTTTGAGCTGCACAGGTGAATCTCAAAAAGCAGTACCTGTGAGATCCATCCACACAAAAAAGCCATATATGCCTATAGTGTAAGAAACAGAGCAGCAAAAATATAACAATGACATCTTAAAGCAGAAGTGCAATGAAAAACGTTTTAAAAAATCTAGTTTCAGCTATGATTAAGTAAAATATTAGCATACTTGTCAAATGTACCTGTCTTGGTGCCTCCTATGCTGCACAGCATAAGTCTTTTTTTTTTTCAAACCTATTACTTTCCAGGTCTAGAATGATGGAAATGTGAAAAGAAAAGTGCGACCTACTAACATGGTTAGCAGGCCTCTGGCTTTCCCTTCAGACACACACACATTCCTTTCTATGTGTTGCATAACCTGCAACTAGGCACATGTCAGAGAGACAACCAGTTTACTTCTCAGTACAGTAAAGCCACTGTGAGTTAATTTTAAATCATGATGGAAATGTCAAAGGAAAAGTGTGACCCACCGGGACTTGAATCCAGTCCACAGGCATACTGTGTCAGTGCTGTAACCACTAATCTATGGGGCTTACATGGTTAGCTGGAATGCTATTTTACAAGGAATGCTATTTCTATGGAAAATGTGGAGGCCAACTTTTTTTTCTTGAGATAAAATTATATTAAAACATTTATAAAATACTCAAATTTTGGTTGAATTGGATAATTGTACAATCACATAAAACTATAAAATGCCTGGAATCTTCTAAAATGAAATAAGGTAGGGTCAGAATTTTGGCACAGTTTCATTGCACTGCTGCTTTGTTAGGCTAAAATATCATTAAAATCAAATTTCACTCTTTCCACTAAACAGAACTCCACCTCTCTTCTAAGGCCCCCAGTATGGCACCAAAAGTTAAGGCACCCCGTGGGGTCAGACATACAGTAGCTAAACATGTATAAAAACTGATGTTCTGTGCAGCGACGCTGACATACAGAGGAGTGAAGAAGGAAGCCAGCCGTGCCCCTTGATCCAAACCCAGTACACAGGACATCCAAAATCCATGGGCAAAGCCTGGGTACAAACAGACAAGTTAGCACAGAGGTAGAAATATGCCACAAGTGGCTACAAATTGCACCCATCAAGCTGACTGGGAAATTGACAGAGCCTCTTAACAGTGGGATAAGAGCAAGTAAGTAAAAAGTAATTAAAATGTATTTCTTTCAAGCACCCTTCCCAAGCTCAGGGTGCTTTTACAGCAATTCACAACCACTTTAAAACACACTACACAAACAATTAATACAGCATTCATAAATAACACCCACTTATTATGTCCCAGCAAATGCTTGGGTAAAAAGGAAAGCCTTTAGCTGTTTTTTAAAACTTTCCACAGTCAGGCAATCTCGTGTCTGACATGGTAGAGAATTCCACAGGGTCAGTGCCATAAAGGCAAAAGGTCTACCTCCAAACATCTTTAGACGTACCCTGGGTATCTCTAGCAATCCCTCATCAGAGGAGCGAAGAGAAAATTGGTAGAACAGTAAGGCATCAAGAGCTTTTTCAGGTAGTGAGGTCCCAAATCATGCAGGGCCTTAAAGATCAGTTGTGCAGCATGCATCCTTGCAATATTCAGCCAGGGTATACAAATAGCTTCACTCACAGTCTGTCCCCAAATAGCACATTTGCATCTGATTACTGGAATGTATTCATCTTGTTTGCATGCACATTATCAGGAAAGTAGGACACCACCACCACTCCTCAGGTGTGACCCAGAGGTACCGCAGCCTTGAAGACATGGATTGTGTCATGTTTGTGTGTGTGGATTTCATTGTTCTGTTAAAAGTGCTTATTGCCATTTTCATGCCATTGCACCTGGGCCTGTATATCTGTTAGTTCCATACAGTCATCACACCATCCTATGTGGTGTCATCCAGTAACCTTCCAACAATGCTACAGTCTCCTGCTGCCTAGCACCATTGCTGGATCTTGTGCAAACTGCTCCTTATCACAACATCCTTCAAATGCCAGTATTACACATTTGTTCAGTGACAGTCCTGTTCAGGGTGCATTGTCCCCCTCTTTCACTCCTGTGTGTCCCATGTATGGCTATCATTACAACACCCCTGCATTGTGTGGTGAGTCCTATACATCCACTATCACTGAACTGTTTTATCATGTGTACCCTTTGTTTGTGGCTGTGGTTGCAATCACCTACAAGATGATGGCCACTGGGTATGTAGCCAGACTCAAAGCAACACCACAGGATTGACTGGTGCCAGATGAATGCATCATTTGCACTCCCAGGGTTATGGGCCAGGATATTTGTGATGTGCCCTGTGGCATCGCACACCACAGGCAGTTAAAGTGATATCCCTTCCCATTGAAATATATCTTTGTCACCACCAGGTGCTGCTCTGATGACCACATGTGTGCAGTCACTGGCAACTAACACAGCCGGTAGGCATTAACCCTGGTAAAAGTGCTGCATTGTTGTTGTCTGCTCAGCTGGTGTGTTAGGGAATCTATTGACCTCACTAGCATGGGTCAACAGATCATTTCAAAACTGTGAGGGGAGATCCGTCTTTCGGATGAGATGTTAAACCGAGGTCCCATCTGCCTGGATTGGTGGTAGTTCAGGTGGATGTTAAAAATCCCATGGCACTTATCAAAAAAGAGTAGGGGAATTTCCCCGGTATCCTGGCCAAATTTCCCTCATTCACTAAAAATACCACCAACAGCTTAATCTGGTTCAAGATCAGTTGGCATTCATCTGTATCCCCTCCCCCGGGTCGTGCCTGAAAATAGGCAGGATTTGTCTAGTGCACTTACCCGGTCAACAAAAGCTAAATAAATAAAATAAATGAGAAGCAGCTAACTGGGTGATGATGGTGGTGTCACCCACCGGTATCCAGAAAGTTCCTGTGGCAAGCAGGCAGAGCACAGCTGTGTTTTTGGTCTCTACCATCATGGCATGATTTCTGTGTGTGGGTAGCTGCTGTTCATCATGACATAGCCCACAGAGTTGTCCCCGCACTGCCCTGTTGAGAGGACACCCATGTTGAAGTGGTGTCAATTCATGATGTGTGTGTCACTGAGCTGTTCAAATGTGACACAGGGCCAGTACCATCTCTTTGTGGCATACCGCCTATGGGACCTTCATCATCAACCTTGCTATCCCCTCAGTCTCCTCAAGTGAGCCATGTTGGAAGACATGTGGAATCGTATCCCAGACACCCTTCCTGCAGTTCAGCAGCCTTCCTCTGGGTGTCTGATTGATTTAGGGCTGCCCCTTCTTTGCCTAACTTTGCATGGCACAATGTGGGATGCACGATAACATGCATCACGCATTACCCAGGAATATACACATGTGTGGCATGTGCAGGTGTCCACCCCTTATTCAGCATGGCATACTTTATTTTTGTGCCATCACACAATCAGATATGGATGATGCTTTTCACCCTTTTGAATATCGCTCCACCATGCATTTTCAGGAATGCACTGTGAATTTCCATTAGTGCTGCGCAAGTCTTTTGAATATGGTGGCCTAACCATATATTATTGTGTTGTTCTCATATAGGTGTAGGTCTTTTTGGTTTATTTTCAAAATCATTGATAAAGAAATTAATGGGCAGTAAACCCAGGACAGGGCCTTGTGGAACCCCACTGCTCACTGACACTACATCTGAGTACATACCGTTAATAAAAACTATCTGACTTCTATTAGACAGCTCAACCAATTGAAAAGCTGGAGATTAAAGCTTAAAGAGCACAGTCTATACAGCAGAAGTAGGGGTGTGCAAAAAAAAAATTCCACCTACGGAATTTTGGCAAAAGTCAGATTTTCGCTTCCACGAAAGTTCGGAGATCGTTTTGCCAACTTCCATGGAAATTCCAAAGAAAACTGCAGAATAAATGAAAGAAATGTGGGTTAATATTTTAAACTGTGGGGAAAAATGCCACAGAGCTGATGACTGTCAGTGTTCAGTTCTGCGACTTATGTATTAAACTGCAGGAAAAAAACCACTGAAGTAATGCAAACCACAGATAATTAGATGATATATGGTGAAATACTTAACAAGAAACTTTATTTCCATGTATCATGTAAAAAGGCGCAGTTTGTAATTAAATGTAGCAGTACTAGGTGGAAATCAGTTATTTGGCAAAATTTCAGAATTCCAATGAACTTACATAGATACATACATAGATACATAGACAGTGTCGGCAGATAAGGGCCTATGGCCCACCCAGTCTGCCCATTTGAGCTTGTAAGTTCAGTTTAGGTTTTCCTAGAAATCTGTTGCCCCTTACCCCTGACCTCCAGAATTCCTTTATGTCTATCCCATGCATTCTTAAATCCCATGATTGTTTCAGCCCCCACCACTTCCTCTGGCAGGGTGTTCCACTTGTCCACCACCCATTCTGTGAAGAAATTCTTCCTCATGTTTCCTCTGAATCATCCTCCCTTCCTCCAACTTCATCCCATGCCCTCTAGTCCTGGAACATCTTTTTCACTTAAAAATAGTGTATTCCTGCACCCTGTTCCTCCCTGTAAGATACTTGTATGTCTCTATCATATCCCCTCTCTCCCTCCTCTCCTCCAGGGAGTACATGTTCAGTTCCTTCAACCTGTCTTCATAGGACTTGTGATGCAATCCATGCACCATCTTTGTTGCCCTCCTCTGAACCTTCTCTACCCTATCTATGTCCTTATGTAGGTATGGTCTCCAGAACTGTACACTGTACTCCAGGTGGGGCCTCACTAGTGTCTTGTATAACGGAATTATGACCTCCCTTTTCCTGCTGGTGATGCCCCTGCCTATACATCCCAGCATCCTATTAGCTTTACCTGCTGCCTTGTCACACTGTTTCCCTACCTTGAGGTCATCAGAGATGATAACCCCAAGATCCCTTTCCTGCTTGGTGCGTGCTATATCCTCACCCCCCAACCGATATATTGTGTCAGGGTTTTTGTGCCCCATATGCATTATCTTGCACTTCCTTGCATTGAATTTCAACTGTCAAACCCCTGACCATTCTTCAAGTTTCTGCAGGTCCCTTCTCATTCTGTCTACACCCTCTGGTGTGTCTACTCTGTTACAGAGCTTTGTGTCATCAGCTAACAGTGAAATTCTGCCTTCCAAGTCCTGCGCAATGTCACTGATGAAGATGTTGAATAGGACCGGTCCCAGCACTGATCCCTGTCTTCATGAGTGTAGAGCCAGGATCATAATTCTTGAGTGGAATAGCTTCAAGTCAGTTATGAAAAGTCCTGATCTTTCACAAGTTGAGATAAATTGTGTATTTAGAGTCAAGCCATTGTGCATTAAATTTAAACAGTACCAATATAAACGCTATGGGCCCGGTTCCAAGTCGCATGGTGGAACTCACAGGAGTATGCAAGTTGCACCATGCACCACTATGCCAGGGACCCTACACCTTATTCTAAGACAGGCAGGGTCCCTGGTGTCTATGCCCCATGTCTTGCAGCAGCTGCAGGGTTGCGCCATGGGAATGGTGCAACGGACCTGGGTGCTGCAAGTCGCAGCCTGCAGTTAACTGCCCCCCAGAGTCCCCCACCCCATAACACTGCTGCAATCACCTGGGAGCCTGAGGGGCTCGCCAGGTGGCACAGGCTCATGGGGCGGCATGGCAAAAAATGGACCTGGGAGGTCCCTAAAAATTCGGGGCTGAGGGCATGCACTGCTGCTGAGTGCGTGGAGCAAGTCAATGTGCTTTCCACAGTGCTGTAGGAGGGGCATCCATCATTGTGCCAGGATGGATGCCTCTTAGACCAGCTAAGTGCTGGTCTAATCCTGCTGCGCCATATGCGGTCTTGGAATTGCATAGGTGGGTTACAGCAGCCACCCTTTTGGAATAGGAACTTCTGCGATGATGGAAATCCACACTTTCGCCCACCCCTAAGCAGAAGTGCATGTTCTCTTGTGTCAAAGGCCATAGAGTGATCTATAAAAATTGCCCCAGCCATAGAACCATTGTCAAATCTAACTGGAGATCATAGGTTACTTTAATCAAAGCTGACAGCATCCTGTGATGGGGTCTAAAGCCAGTTTGAAGTATGTTGATATAATTGGCATTTAGAAATGTTGAGATTCACTTTCTAATCAGTGTCTCCAAGATTTTACTTTGAAACAAAAGGAAGAACGCATATAGGCCAAAAGTTAGAGAGCAAGGTATGCTTCCATGCCTTGTAAATGGGGATAACTCTGTCTAATTTCCAGGCATCCAGAAGTGTTGCAGTAGAAATGGTCATATCGAACAAAAAAGCTGAAGGATACTAAATGACAGGAGCAGCATACTTTAAAAGTTTCAGACTAATACCTTTGGAACCACTGGACTTCCGAGTAGGGCTTGGTGAAATTTATCTTCTGCCAGCAAATTTCAGGTGAAATTCTGATTTTCCTTCCATGAAATTTTGTGAAATTTTCAACATTTTGATTTCAGTTATTTATGTTTAATTTAAAATATATGTGTCAAAAATACACCACATATGTTATAATGACTATGTCAATGTCCATACAGAATTTCGCCAAGTTGCAGATCACTCTCTTTAAAAGTAACTGAGTTAGAAGCTTCCAAACATTGACATTTTAAAAATACATTTAATAATTATATAATCTAACATAATTTGTCCAAATTGCACCACATTTGCAGTGATGACTTTAACAAGGTCCATACAGAAGTGTGCAAGTATGAGAATCTGGGAAATAAAAAATAACTTTTGATGCAGCTGTGCTGAAGTTTCAATATGGCTGTGCTTGAAGTGTTATGAGTGATGAGGTGTTTTGTGAAATGAAGACATTAACCAAATATTTCTTCAGTAATATTCTTTTAGTTCAAAAAAATCCTGTTTCACTTGTTAAGCACAAGCTTTATCCAGGGGACTTTCTTGTGAATTCTCTCTCTCTCATATGTGGACTATTGCTCTCTCTTTTATGTAGACCAAATCTTTACACTATATTTAAAAAAATATATTTGATAGGTGATTGAAGTCATCCTTCTGATTTCTTACTGGCATGCAGCCGAATGGCATTTTGGAAGGTTTTAATGATCTACATAAAATAGTGAGCAATAGGGAATTTCAAGCCAAGAAACTGTAACTTCAGTCTGTAACTGTTCCATCATGAATAGAGAATTCACAAGAAATTCCCCTGGATAAAACCTGTGTTGAACAAGCAAAACATTTTTTTTCTTTTAAAATAAAAGAATATTTCTGAAGAAATCTTTGGTTTGTGGCATTATTTTACAAAACACCACAGCACCTGCACCACTTCAAGCATAGTCATAAAGAAGTGTTCCAGGATTCAGATCTTCATCCTTAAAGGTAACAGAGTTATAAGCCTCCAGACTTTTGGAAATTTTAAAATTACAGTACATTTTACAATTATGTAAATTTAAGAATGTTAAGCCCCTTTAACATTAAAACTAGAGAACAGACGATCTCCAGTTTTGTTAGGTTCATTGAACCTAAATGCTAAGCACTGAGGCTACCCCCATGACCCAGCAGCAGAGAATCGTGCTGCCATGCTGACAGCTTGGGTTCAGAAGTGAGTCCAGGATGTCACATTGAGAGGCAGTCCATGGCCAAGGCAGCTGCTGCTTGTCAGTTCATCTTCTTTGGGGAGGATTGGTGGTGGGTTCTATCATCACAGTGACCCCTGTGGCTAGGCCAGAGAGTATGCTCTTGCCACAGTGGACACTGTGATTGAAGAAGGCTTACAGAAGCACTGTCCATACCAGTGGAGATGGGAGGATAAAAATGCTGGAGAAAAGCACAGTAGCCAATGGAATGATGGCTGGGATCAGCCTGATCAGGGTATATCCCCATAAACAGGGTATCTCTGTGAGACAAGCTGTCAGTTGAAAGAAAAGCCAATATGAACAAACAATAGGCTATGTGTGTCAACTATATAATCTCCTGCTCAATGGCTGGCCAAGTTGCAGCCATAGATCTCAAAGTAATATCAGTAATTATAGATGAATTTAATGGAAATATGGTAGCATTCATAGGAGACGCCATATTAAAACTATTGGGGTGACAAGTGTCAGATCACTATCTTAAGTGATGACCCATGTTGAATAGTCATAGACATCCCTATGCACTACTATGAATTCTTGCAATATGCCAGATAACCACTAGCGCTCACCAATTTAATTACTTGTAGAAGCATGTGCATGTGCAGCATTGTTTCTGTACAATGTCACCTGCTGTTTGTTTAATAACCCTGACAGCAATGTATATTTTCATTATTTTTAAAAAGTGGCAGCATGTCATGCATTGCAACTTGTTGCCACATAGGCCATTGTGACAAAAGTGTCTAGATATTTTTAGTCATGATAGAACATGATGCTAGGAATCACAGCTGTAGGAGTGTTGGGGGGTATTGCAGGGCCGTGTGCTAGTGCAGGTAAGGTGGTTCAGTGGTGATAAGCACTTTGTGAAAGTTAAATACTACAAGTGGAATTCTAGTGGCACTACTTATTATACATCAATTAACTTTTGAGCAAATATTGCCAATTAGTAATTTCTAAAGTATGCACAATAAATTTTAACCTACTAAGCCACATTCATGCAGCTTAATTAGATTCCAGGACATATTTACTTTTGTGTGCATGCAAAATATTGAGTGCATGCCTGCAATAACAATTGAGCTATAAACATGCAAATATTTTGAAAAATTTAACAAAGAATTAAAATTGAAATTTTGAACTCCTGTAACCTACAATTTACACAACCAATGACCTCTCTGTTTAGTAGTTTATATGACTCTTTCAAGAAACTATGTATATAAATGTTCAATTATCTAGAGCCAAAAGTTAGCAAAGAAATATTTTCCAAAATTTTCACATGGATAATAAATTTCCAAATTTGAGCCCCCATAATTTCCCTTCACCTCATCCAAATGTCATGAACTGTGGCATCTGCTTAGGGCCCCTAAGAGACAACAGGCTTGCTTTACTTCAGATCTTTAGCTATAAACATGACCAAGTTATGTCCATTTAAATAATTTCCAAAAATTCCACAGAACTTCACAAAACTTCTGTGAAACCAGAAGTTATTGATTTCTCCCAGCCCTACTACCTAGGGTCCAGTTTTATCAATAGGGTAGGAACTGCATCTACTGTGAAGGGGACTAGCTTGATAGAGAATTAATTATAGGAATCAGAAGTATATTGAGGATACCTAAATTATGAGTCCACATATTCAGACAAGAAACAACAAAACAGTTACTGAATTTTTTTAAATAACTGGCCTAGTGGTGTGTGTATGTCTGAAGCATTCAGAGCCTTACCTCCTACAGTGCTGGTGACCTAGGTTCAGAAACAGTTGTGGATCACTCAGGAGTGGTCCAGGGGAAGGAGGCATGAGCAGCTGTGGGACTGCTCTCCTCCCTCACTGACTTGAGACTAGCCGCAGTGCTGGTTGGCTTGAGGATGGCAGGAGGGCCTACCAGAGGACTATCCGGCTAGAGGATTGGATAGAGGGCTTTCACTGCTTTCTGGCTTCTGCTGAGTGGTACACTAGTCCAAGAGTCTGGGTCACTGGAGTAGGATTTTGGTGGTTGTTTCCAGCTTCTGTAGGCTACTATGCTGGCCCAAGAGTTTGGGTTGCTGGAGGAGGATTTTGGTGGTTGAATTGGTTTAACTTGGTTTATCTTGGTGTTGTGAGGTAAAGTAGGCTGTATGCCCATTAAATGGTCTCCCACTCATATTGGGTTTATTTCCTCCAGTTCATTGCACAGTAGGAACTCATCCAACCTTTTTTTGAAACTTTCAAACATTGGTGCATTTACAACATTATTTGGTAATGCATTTCACCTTTTGGCAGTACGTATGTTGAAATAGTTGAAACATTTAACTGTGTATACTCTCAGTATCTCAATCTGTTTATTGTGTGACCTAAGATTGTTGCTGCTATTCAGGGTGTGTATGCCACATTGATTCATCTGAGTAGTATTTTGTATAATTTTGTACATGAACAATAAATCTCCCCGAGTTCTTCTAGTCTCCAGTGATAACAGTTTGAGTTTACCCAATCTAACACTATAATCCACATTCTTTAGACCATGAATGGATTTGGTCAATCTCCTCTGTATTTTTTCTATTAAATTAATGTCTTTTTTTAAGATAGGGACACCATATTGGTTGCTACCTGCTTCTGCCATGTACTATGCTGGCCCAAGAGTCTAGGTTACTGGAGGAGAATTTGGATGGTTACCAGCTTCTGCCAGATACTATACAGGACCAAGAGTCTGGGTTACTGGAGGAGAATTTTGGTGATTGATGGTTTCAGGTTGAAGCCATTGGTAAATTAGCAGAAAAGGGGATGCTGTTGGTAGGGGACTTCAGTCTGCTAGATGTGGATTGAAGCCTTCAGTTTGTGGCTGCAGCTAGAAATAGGGACATCTTGGACTTCCAGAAGGGGACATTACTCAGGCAACTAGTCCGTGAACCCACTTGTGATGGGGCAATACTGGGCCTGATACTCACTAACAGGGACAGTGTTACACACTTCAAGGAGGAAGACCACTTGAGAACCAGTAATCATTGTACAGTGTGATTCAGCGTAATGGCAGCTGTGGAATCAAACCACACAAAGATGAGGGTCCTGAACTTCAGTAGGTCAGATTTTATAAAGACGGGTGAATGTCTCAGGGATGATCTAGCAGGGGAAGGGATGATCTGGGTGGGGTGAAGGAAATTTGAGCAAAGCTAAAATGGGGAATAGTGAAGGTGGTAAACCTCTGTACCAGGTAAGTAGAAATGGCAAGAGCAAAAAGAGACCTCTGTGGTTCTCAAAAGAGATGGCTGAATGGGTAAATGCTAAAAGGGGAGATTTCAGGAGGTAAAAGGATACACAGAGGGAGGATGAGAGGGAGGTGTGTAAGGGAAAACAGAGGGAAGCAGGGAAAACTGTAGGCACAAAAGTACAAACTGAAGAGGCAATAGCCTAGGCGGTGACAAAGCGAGACAAGATACTTTTTTTCATGTATGTAAGCGAAAGGAGGAAGACCAGGGGTGGGAATGAAAGCTTATAAAGGGAAGAGGAGACTGTGCAAAGGAGGACCAGACATCCTGAACAAATGCTTTTGCTCAGTATTTACAAAGGAAGAAGAAGGGGAGGGATCACAAAAAATTAACAGAAGCTCTGAGGAGGATGGACATGATTCCTTTTTCAGATGAGAGAGTCCAGGAGGAGTTTGCTAATCTGACAGTGGACAAAACCAATGGAGCCAGTTAAGAAACAACCAAGGACATTGAGGGAGCTCAGGGAAGTACTGAATGCATCTCGGACAGTCCTATTTGAAGGTTCACTGGAAATAGGAGTGATTCCTGAGGACTGGAGGAGGGTAGCTGTAGTCCAACTTCACAAAAGTGGTGCCAGAGACAGGAGGCAGCCAATTACAGGCCAGTCAGCCTAACATTTGTGGTTGGAAAGTTAATGAAATCAATGCTGAAGGAAAGGATTGTGGAATATCTTAAATGCTGTGGGTTACAAGACCCAAGGCAGCAAGGATTCATGAGGCGAGAGTATATAAAATGAATCTGATAGATTTCTTTGACTGGGTGACCAAGGAAATAGATACGCATGGAAAAGTGGATGTGTCCTACCTAAATTTCAGTAAGGCATTCAAAATCATTCCATCTAGAGGACTAATAAGCAAGCAAGCTTGGTAACTAAGGAGGGGTGCAAGGTTAGTAACTTGGATAAGAAACTGGTTAGGGGATAGGAGACAGAGGGTAGTGTTAAACAGAGTTCTTTCTGAGGAAGGGATGGTGACCAGTGGAATACCTCAGGAATCAGTGCTGGGACCAGTCTCCTTTAATGTCTTTTTATGTGACTTTGCAGAGGAGCTGGAAGGGATGATCTACCTCTTTGTGGATGACAACAACATTCGTAATAGGGTGGATACTCCAGGGGAGATAGAAAGGATGAGCAAAATCCTGATAAAACTAGTGGAGTGGTCAAGGTTATGGCAGTTGGGTTTCAATGCAAAAAAGAGCAAAGTAATCTGTTTTACGGCACAGAAATCCAGGGGTTGAGAACAGAATTGCTGGAGTGATATTGATGACAACAAGCAGTAAACAGTCCTGGGGATAATCATACTGGATGACCTAAAGGTGGTCAGATAGTATGACAAGACAGATGGGAGGGCTAGGGGAATGCTGGGGTGCATGGGGGGTATCGCCAGATGAAAAAGGGAGGTGGTATTGTGCCTGTATGGGTCACTGGTAAGACCCTGCCTTCAGTACTGTGCCCAATTCTGGAGCCTACAGGCCCAATTTTAGACAGTGAATGCAAGGCATGCCACAAGCCCTGCATCCACCTCAAAGTTTGCCACAGCTGTGCCTAACATTTGACTGCAACCTGCACCACATTTTAGTACCTCGGGTGCAGTGGCAACACTCTACACATTTTATGGCAGCTTGTGCAGAAGGATTGGTGCAAGCGCCCCTAAAGAGGGTCCCCAATCGGTGCAAAGTTAGATCAGGGGACGAGCTGATCTAACTTTGCTGTGTTCCATGCAAGGGACTTGTGTCAGGGATTTGTGGCTGCCATCTTCATAAAATCACAAATTTCCCATTATTTGTCACAAGTTGCCACTTGCGTCAAACTCCCTGATGCAAGACCCTTGCGGCGATCAGAACCCATTTGAAAATCAGGACCTACATCTCTGAAAGTATAAAGACAGTGAAGGTGGATCAGAGGAGGGCAACTAAAGTGGTGCACGGCCTGCACCAAAGTTGTATGATGAGAGACTAAAGGAACTCAATATGGCAAGGCAAGGCAAATTTTATTTAAAAAGGCGCCCATCTCGGAGGCTGTAGTCACCGTACATTGATCAAAGAAATACAACACAACACCATACAATCAATAAAATATACAACTCCAAACAATTAAAATCTTATTTTGCAAGAAAATTTGTTTTCTTATTAAAAGTTAAACAATATAAGCTTATAAAACATAGTCAGGGAATGCCTGATCAAATAAAAACATCTTAAGACGGGCCTTAAAAGCCTCAACAGATGGGGCCTCCCTAACAACTATAGGAAGTGAGATTCCACAGGACAGGAGCGGTGACACTAAATGCTATGTCACCTGCAGTTCTTAACCTCGTCCTGGGAATCGCAAGGAGGCCCCGAGAGGAAGAACACATGGAACTGACCGAGACAGCAGGTGGAAGAAGGTCATTCAGGTAGCCTGGGCCCAGGCTGTGTGGGACCTTAAAGGTGAGCAAACCCACTTTAAAGAGGACCCTCCACCTAACCGGCAGCCAGTGCAGATGATGTAGCACCGGGGTTATATGACAGTATTTAGATTGTCCTGTCAACAACCTTGCCGCCACATTCTGCACCAACTGCAGTCGGTGGAGGGTACCCCCAGAGACCCCGAGATAGAGTGCATTACAGTAGTCAAGCCTGGACATCACAAAGGCATGCACCAAAGTGGGGAGATCCAGAGGCGGAACTAAAGGTTTGATCCTGGTGATAATCCTCAGATGATAAAAACTAGTACGTACAACAGAAGACACCTGAAATTCAAGTGTCAAACCACTGCCAAGAATAACACCCAGATCACGCACCCTAGAGGAGGACTTCAATGGTACAGAGCCAAGGTAAAGTCCTGTCTCTGCCCCAGAGGCCAACCTATCACGTCCTCTGTTCGACTCCACCACCAGTACCTCCATCTTACTGGGGTTGAGTCACAACCAACTGGAGGCCATCCAGTCATTGATTTCAGCAAGGCAGCTGTTAAGCACTTCTACTGCACAAGATGTTCCAGGGGCAAAGGAAAAGTACATCTGGGTATCATCAGCATAGCTGTGAAAATCCAAGCTGTACTTCCTAATGAGCTCTCCCAAGGGTAGCATATACATGGCAAATAACATCGGCAACAAGACCGAACCCTGGGGAACTTCGCACAACAGGTGTTCAGGGGAGGAGGAGAAATTCCCCATCACTACCGTCTGCCTCCTGTTGGATAAAAAAGACTCAAACCAGCAGATGACAGAGCCAGCAAGTCCACATAATTCTCTCAGGCAGTCAAGTAACACTCCATGATCCACCATGTCAAATGCTGAGGAGAGATCGAAGAGAACAAGAATTGTCCCCTTCCCTCGATCTCTAGCTCTAAGGAGGTCATTATGCACCCAAACTAGTGCAGTTTCCATGCTATGCCTTGCACAAAACCCCGACTGGAATAGTTCATAAAGATTATGGGTCACGAGATGCTTCTCAAGCTGAAGCGCCACCACCTTCTCAACAATCTTACCTAAAAATAGAAGATTGGAGATAGGATGGTATTTCGCCTTGATGTCAGGGTCCAACAATGTTTTTTTTCAGAAGGGGCCTCACCAATGCCTCTTTCAAGACATCGGGAAAGACCCCATCTGACAAGGAACACCAGACAATCAAGGCAAACACCAGGCCAACAGAGTCAACACATCTCATTAAGAAATGAGTTGGCACAGGGTCTAGTTCACAAAAGGTGTGCCAAAGCCTAGAAGCAATCTCAATGATCTCAGCAACCTCCACCAGTCTAAACTCATCCAAAACAGGTGGAGTGCTCTTTGGAAGCCCATGGCGACCACTGTCGACCAGATTATGATCCACTGGTGGAACCCCCTGCCTGATGGCAGACACCCTGTCCGAGAAGAACAGAGCAAATCCATCACACAGTGCATTTGAAAAAGCTACCTTTGGCTGTAGACAGGCAGGATGAAGAAGCCTGTCCACAGTCCAAAAGAGCACAGTTGGTTGGTTCCTCCTGGCAGCAATCTCCCTAGACAAAAATTCTGCCTTCTTATGGTTGATTGCCCCCTGATATGCACCATAGTGCACATGCAGGGCCAGTTTGTCCGCCTCCAGGCCAGACTTCCACCAGCAGTGCTCTATCTCTGACCCAGAGTCTTCATCTCCTTGAGCTCCCCATCAAAACAAGGGGACCTCAAGTGAGAAGACCTGGGTCATACATGGATTGGTGCGAGGGAGTCAAGCGCACCAGAAAGTTCCCTATTATAGGTGTCCACTACTGCGCACACACCCCCGCATGCATTGTCCACTCTAGATAGGTCAGCCGCCACCAAAAACCCTCGGGGGTAAGCCCCCTCAAAGGGCGGTAGCTGACCATCTCTGCAGGGGGAAAACTACCCAGGGGGGCCCCGAACCAGAACTTCACCGTGCAATGATCAGACCAAATGACCCTATCAACACTGAGACCATTTATCTCAAGCCCCAGCGAGAACACCAAATGCAGCATGTGGCCACCCTGATGAGTTGCGGAAGATACTCCCTGCACGAAGCCCAGAGAGGACATCATCTGGAGGAAATTATAACCCAGCCGAGATGATTCATCCTCAGTCCAAACATTGAAGTCCCCCAGTATCAAACATCTGGGGGCCCCCAATGTTTCACCAATAATGAAATCGGCCACTTCATGAAGGAATTCTCCTGATGCCCCAGCAGGGCAATAAATCAGGAGGACCAAGCAACCTGCACCTGGTCCCCCATGAATGGCCACACACTCAAAAGAACATGGTGTTCTCACCGGGTGCACGGTGAAGCCCAGCACAGATCTAAAACAAATGGCTACCCCCCCCAACCCTGCTTTCCACTCTGAGGCAGTGCACTACAGTATACCCAGACGGGATGGCAGCCTCTAAAACTGGGCCAGCATCATCACCAATCCAGGTTTCCGTAATGCAAGCCAGATCAACCATAGAAACCAAGTCCGCTATAATTGCAGTCTTGTTTCTGACTGATCTGGCATTGCAAAGCACCGCCCTCAGGGGATTAGTGGACAGTGAATCCCTACTGGCTATCTGCCCCCTCAGTCTAATGGGAACCCTCTTTCCAGGTCTGATCTAAACCCAGGGAGCCTTCTACACCTCACTACCTCGATCCTACCACCCATAGTGCATGGGGCACCCAGCCGCACTCGAGTCCTATGATTCTTCCTAATTACAACCTCCCTACAGTGCCTAGCTGTAGTATCTGATACAGGAGGACTGAAAAAGGGCCGAAGATCAAAGAGCTGAGATGTCCCAGACACTTTCCTGGCCTGACCCAAGTTTACGTGCATTCCCATACACATCCTCCCCAATTATGTAATCTCAATCAAAAACAAAACACACACACTCACACACACACAAATCAAACACCAAAACCCCCCAAAACACTCCCCTAAAACCAAACACTAAATAAAATTTACCAAAAAAATTCAAAAAACTACAAATCAAATAAAAATGCCAATACACAGAATGGCACAGTCACTTTCTACTCAAAATTTCCAGAATCTTTCAACAGTCAAATTCCCAAGAAAAGTCCACAATATCATATGATCCTCACGAAGCCCCAGCACCACTCTCACCAGCCGCTGGTTCCTCTAAAAGGATCTCAAAGATTTCTTAGGCCCACAATCAATAAGTCCATAGGTGCCCAAGTCCTGAAAGGCAGTCCACAGAGGAATATCCAAAAGGCACTCTCACTACCAATAGGAGGATCTTTCAATCAGTCATTAAAACCACAGAGGTTCTCTCACAACCTCTGAGGTAAAAATTCAATTCATATGCAGCACTTGCTATCGGAGAGTCAGGGCAGGAAGAAAAAAACCCTTCACTACTCACCCACAAGAGAAATACATTGAGGAGGGAGGGAGGATATGATAGAGACCTTTAAATATCTAACCAGAGTAAAGATAGCATAGGATGGAACTATTTTTCAGAAAAAAGGTGCTCAACAGCAAGGGGACATGCTATGAAGCTGGAGTGGGTAGATTCAGGAGAGATCTGAGGAAGTACTTCTTCATAGAAAGAGTAGTGGATTCCCTCCAGCAGAGGCAGTGGGGACAAAAACAGTTGTGTGGCTCAAGAATGCATAGGTTAGGCATCAGGGAGTCCTAGTGGAGAGGAGGAGGGCCAGGGAGAAAGAGCCAGAGATCAATTAGGGTCTGTGACGATACTGTAGATAGAGAAAAATGGGCAGACTGGGTGGGACAAGTTGCCTTTATCTGCATCAAATTCTGTGTTTCAGTGTTTCTGCCAGGTTACTATGATGGCCCAAGTGTATGTTACTGGAGGATGATCTGCGTGCTTGCCAGCTTCTGCTTGTTACTGTGCTGGCTAAGAGTCCAGATTTTTGGAGGAGGCTTTGGATGGTGTCCAGGATTTGCTGGATACTATGGTAGAACAAGAGACCAGGTTGCTGAAAGAGGATTTTGATGGTGTCTGAATTCTACCGGATGCTATGCTGGCACACGGGTCTAGGTTGCAGGAAGAGGCTAATTATTTTCTTATAATTTGATGAGTTTTCTAGCAATTAATATTTACAGCATGATGCATTCATACTGCCCACAATATTTTAAACAGTTAAAAAAAAAACTTTTCATTAAATGACAGCTGTATCTTACACCTAAATAATAGTACAGGCTAAGACAGGCTAAGTCTGGGGGGCAGGGAGGGCAATACTATGAAAATAAAGCAAAACAATTATTCTGTAAAAACTCTATACTTCTGGGGGCTGACACACACTTGTTATGTAATGTATTGCTTAGATTAGTATTATAAATTCTAGTTGGTAAGTATAAAATTAACCTAAGCAATAAATTACATAACTAAAATCAATTATTCAGTGAGATAGTAATAACAATATTAAACCCTTATAGAACAATCCAATCAATCTAAAAATAGTATAAAAATGATTAGAAGAAAAGAGAGCACCTCCATAAAGACCATCCTTCCCCATAAAACTTCCATAAACCCCTCATTTATTGTAAACAATATGCAGTCCTATTTCATTGCAACTAGTAAATTAAATCACAGTATATATAGTATCAGCTTGAACACACTGTTAATATGTAAGAATTAAGATGCAACAAGGTGTGGTTTATGGCCTGATATGAGCACACCTTTGGTGCATAACGAGGTACAAGGCACTTGGAATTAGTGGCACCTAGGAAGTGCCCTTATCAGCCCATAAACCACACCTCAGTCTGTCTTATTCCACTTATCAATTGGGTCCCACAAATTCATTTTTAAATAAAAACATAAAAAAAAATACATTGACAGATTTTACAAATGGGTTTTTGTTTTATTTTATGAAAAATAGTCCCAGGGTACCAGTAAAACTGGTTACCAGTAGTGAGCCCATGCTCATTAGCGGTCAGTTTGTAGGGAAGCATCCCTCCCAACTTATTAATTTATTTTTTTCTATTCTGTGCAAGTTTTGCAGGTTAGAACCCCTCCCCTTTCAAATGCAGGATCTGCAGGCTTTTGTATAGTCATCCCTCTGCCTCTCCCAGCTCCATGCCTAAATTTAGACTCCATAGTTCTACTGCATCTCAGGGAGTGACAAGAAAAATAGTTTACTTGAGGTTGATGGTGCTAAGTTAAGTGCCCTTATGCTTTGCAGCCAAGACAGCAAGCTAAGGGAAGATGGTTGAGACATGCTGGCCATAATCTCAGACTTTACAGTACCTTAGCTACTCATGAGATCAGGGAAGTTGCTGATTTAGTTTAGGACTGGGATTGCTGGCCTGCAGACAAAAAAAAAAACATGCAGCACCAAAAAAAAATGAAGAAGGTTGGATGATGGACTTAATTGTTTTTAAGGTGTGTTGTGCAGATGTTGACTGACTGGAAAGTTAAAAAGTGTACTTTTGTATTTATGTAAATTTTCTCTGTACAATTACCAATGGGAATACATAACTAGTTACCAGTGGTAATACATAACCTTGTTTTGTTTCATGCTACTGTACAGTGGTTATTAACACTGCAAGTATAGCAGCCACTTAGTATGAACAAGACAATACTGAATTAATAATCATGCCATGACAGTGAAAATTAAACAAAAAAAAAAACAAGACATACATTGCCACCAGCATTTCCAGTTCTTTTTTTAATTGTATCAAAATGATTACTTCAATCCTTAATTACACTGCCACAAGCTGTGCACACCCAGGATGAAGTCTGCAACAGGTTAGCAATTTTCTTACCCTCCCCCCAACACACACACATACACTTGGAAGGGCACATCAGTAGCTGCCATCACCCAGAAGTGAGTCTCTAACCTGGGGATTTTTTTGGTTTGAATCCCACCAGAGCCACTGCTCACACAGTAGTGTTCCTTTGACTATGGGCAAATGGCCTTCTACTCACTCCTGGAACAACAATTCACTTCTTTGAATATAGTAACTGTAGCTCCCCCGTCAGTGACGGATCATGGATTTGTCAATACAAACAATTAACTACAGTATTAGCCAGAAAAAAAATGTTACAGAGGGGTGAAGTATATAAAAATACTATTTACTACTTCCCCGTATTTGCACATTCTATAGGATATCACAATACACAAAGGCTATGGGAATTATAGGGTCATTACAGAAATTAAAAATAAATGGTTTGTACACAGCAGAAAAAAACATGCAGGAAAACCTTACTGTAACTTCTTAACTCTTAGCAAAGTAGAAGAATTTCTAACCACACATGATCTTAATCAATAAAGACAGACTTGAGCCTTAGATAGTAACTGCTCAGTGCCTCAAACTAACTGCCCAGTCACTTACAAAACTCAGGTATAACGGGTTTCCCAAAAGCCATTCTCCACCCTCCGTTGGCATATATGCCTATAACATTACATGCAGGCCAGTTCTTTGTGTCTCTAGGAGAGGTCCTTTTTGAAAAGTGGTCTGACCTGGACTTCAGGAATTTGGGTATTCAAAGGACACCTCCTTTTTTGCTACCTCCTGTGTGTCTCAGCAGGATTGTTGGCTTTGGTTGTTAGCCAGAACCTTTGCATTGACATGAAAGGTCTGTTTTGGCTTTGAAGCTCTCCCATTAACTGGGGGGGGGTGCTGTTACAATACAGATAGACTGTAATCACTCTCCAGAGATGGCCTGCATACTTCAGGCAATCATCTTAATCACATTTTCCTTTCACAGATCCATTCAAACTTATAAATACAGGTTGATTGAAATAAAACAAAACAGTGCAAATTATAAAGCAAGTTGTTACATATAGATACACAAGCATGTATTATAGTGTACATGCTGGCTAGACAAAACAGTTGTCATGAAATATTAGATCTTACTACATGTCTCTTTAGTACTTGAGACATAGGAAATAGTAAAACACAAACATATTTTTTAGTGGGTGCATGTTATCACTGAAAAAAAAGAATGAAGGTCACAATTGTGAAGTTTGCATACTCCAAAATACGTTCATTGTGTGTGTTATGTAACAACATATGTAATACTTAGTCACACCTACACAAAGACAACTCAAGACACTCTATTGACCTGGTGTAAAAATTAAATGGCAAACGCTAAATAAAATAAGTGTGATAAACAATGAACAATTATCAAAAAGCAAACTTATTTTTGTTTTTGTTTTGTGGGGTTTAACACAAAACCAACCCCCCTTAAAAAACACTTTGTCCAACATCATCTGTTTATTTGCCATGCCAGCATGATCAACTATTGCAGACCCATATATATTCATGGAAACCCACAAGTCATTATATTACATTTACAAATCATAACACATGTGCCACACAAATGACAGTATCAGTCGTTATATTTGCATCATATACATTTCAAACAGAAATATTTAGTTTGCAGATTAGAATGATGGATGCATTGGTCACAAAAGCAGTTAAGCATACTATATTGAATCTTTGAATTCTGTGGCTGGGTAATTATTTAGCACAAACATAACACTGCAATCGAATGTCACATCCAGGATGCATGGAATTGCTACATGTACCTTTCCATTTTTTTCCTGGAACTTTTATTCTATCAAAGTAATTGGGTTTGCTGATTGCTCAGATTTTATGGAACCCATTGCACTGCCATGGAATTTGAATTACAGAGATTCTCATATAGCATTTGTGATCTTGTTCCAGCTAAACTTAAGCTGCAGAGGTGGAATTGGAGATGTAATATATGAAATTGAATTTAAGAACTTGTGCATCCTACTCTGACTTCCTGATGCCATCCTCTTCATCCAGTTTTCATATGTTTTACCTTCTTAAACTGTAGCTGTTTGCTGAGTTGCCTAATATGCTGTGACATGTTCAAAGTCAAAAGTCAAAGTCAAAGTCAAATTTATTTAAAAAGACGCCCAATCCCAAAGGCTCTGGGCGCAGCACAGAAACTGTACAGTATGTCATACCGTATACATTACATTAAAATATAATACACATAAAAAACTTAATCCCCAAAAGCTTGCATAAATAATAAGGTCTTTAGACGACTCTTAAAGGCCTCTATAGTGGGGGCCTCTCTCACTTCAAATGGCAATGAGTTCCAGAAAGCGCGGGAGCAGCAACTCCAAATGCTCGATCCCCTGCAGATTTTAATCTTGCTCTCGGAACTTTAAGGAGGCCACCACTAGAGGAGCGGAGATTTTGGACAGAGGTGGACGGTACCAGAAGATCAGATAGGTAACCAGGGCCCTGTCCGTGTAGGGTCTTATAGGTGAGAAAACCCACCTTGAACAGTACTCTCCACCTGACAGGCAGCCAGTGCAATTTGCGCAATATTGGAGTGATGTGAGAAAATTTACTTTGCCCGGACAAAAGCCAGGCAGCAGTGTTTTGCACTAGCTGCAGTCTGTGAAGAGAACTTCCAGAGACCCTGAGATAGATGGCATTACAGTAGTCAAGCCTAGAGGTGACTAAGGCATGTATCAGAGTAGGGAAGTCCAGAGCCAGAACAAGGGGATTAATCCTGGTGATATTTCTAAGATGGAAAAAGCAGAAATGAACCACAGAGGATATTTGAGCCTCCATGGACAGGTTCCTGTCAAAGATCACACCAAGATTTCGCATGCATGGGGAGGCCATCAATGACACAGCTCCTAGCACAAGGCCTGTCGCAGAATCAGAGGCCATCCCATCACAAACTCTGTTCGACTCCACTACCAGTACCTCAGTCGTGTTAGGGTTCAGCCGCAGCCAGCTGGAGGACATCCAGTCATTTATCTCAGCCAGACAGATATTCAGCACATCCACTGCATTTGATGTTCCTGAGGCAAAGGATAGGTATAGTTGAGTATCATCAGCATAGCAATGAAAACTCAAACCATACCTCCTAATGATCCTCTAGGGCAGTATATACTGCGTAACAACATTGCCAATAACGAACCCTGAGGGACTCCTGACGAAAGGAGGCAGGTACGGATGAGAAATTACCCATCACAACCCGCTGCCTCCTGTTAGTAAGAAATGACTCAAACCATTTGATGACAATACCAGTGAGTCCGCATAACTCCCTCAGGCAGAAAAGCAACACACAATGGTCCACAGTATCAAATGCTGAGGAGAAATCAAGGAGAACAAGAATTGTCTTGTCCCCCCGATCTCTGGCCCTGAGGAGGTCATTTTGCACCCGAACTAATGCAGTTTCGGTGCTATGTCTGGCCCAAAAAGCTGACTGGAAGGGATCATACAACTCGTGGGTCATGAGATGTTCCCCCAACTGAAGCGATACCACCTTCTCAACAACCTTTCCCAAAAATGGAAGATTGGAGATAGGATGGTAATTTGCCCTAATCTCCTGGTCCAGAGACGCTTTCTTTAGAAGGTGTCTCACCAGAGCCTCCTTCAAGGCATCTGGAAAGACACCCTGACTCAAGGAACACTGGACAATCAGGGCAAACACCGGGCCAACAGTGTCAACGCACCTCATTAAGAAGCGCGTTGGCACGGGATCCAGTTCACAGAAGGTATACTTCAAGTTGGCCGCTATCTCAATAACTTCACGAACCTCCACTGGCCTAAACACTCCCCAACCAGAAAGAGTGCTCTTAGAACACAACTGACGACTACTGACAGCAATGATATTACTGGCTGAGACCTCCCGCCGGATCACAGACACCCTGTCCGAGAAAAAATGAGCAAATTCTTCACAATCCTCATTCGAGGAAGCTCTTCCGGGCTGAAGACAGGATGGATGAAGAAGTCTATCAACAGTCTGGAAGAGTGAGGCTGATCGGCAGCAATCTCCCGAGACAGAAATACTGCCTTCTTTTGGTTGATTGCCTCCTGATATGTACAATAATGTGCACACAGGACCAGTTTGTCAGCCCCCAGACAGGATTTCCTCCAGCGATGCTCTAATCTCTGACCCAGCTTCTTCATTTCCCTGAGATCACCATCATACCAAGGTGACCTCAGGTATGAGGTTCTGGGTCATACACGGATAGGTGCGAGGGAGTCGATGGTGCCAGACAGCACCTTATTATAGGTGTCTACCCCAGCATCAACAGCTCCGACGCATGCATCACCCACCCTTGATAAATCAACTGCCACCATAAAACCCTCAGGGGTAAGATCTTTTAAAGGGCGGCAGCGAAACATCTCAGAAGGGGAAAAATTTATGATGGGAACACTGAACGTGAACTTCACCGTGCAATGATCAGACCAAACTACCTGATCAATTTCAAGATCAATGATCTCAAGTCCCAGTGAGAACACCAGGTCCAATGTGTGGCCATCCTGGTGAGTAGGCGCGCCGACAGACTGCACCAGCCCCAAAGGACATACTCTGCAATAACTCATCGGTGCACTTTTGACTTTTATCCTGGGCCCAACATTGAAGTCCCAAGAAAAGACATCTTGGGAATCCAATGTTTCAGCGGGCAGCAAACTCGGTGAAGTCCTGCAGGAACCCCCCCCATCGGACCAGGAGGGCGATAGATGGGGAGGATCCTGCAACCCACGCCAAGTCCTCCACGAATGGCCACACATTCAAATGAACCTGGGGTTCCCACCGGGTGCACGGTGAAGTTCAGGTTCAACTTAAAACAAATAGCTACACTGCCTCCCTTACGATTTTCTCTGGGGCAGTGCACCACACTATATCCTGGGGGGGACTGCAGCCTCAAAAACAGGGCCAGCATCATCTCCCACCCAGGTCTCTGTAATGCAGGCCAGGTCAACCAATGAAATCAAAGTGGCAATAATAGCCATCTTGTTTCTGATCGACCTGGCATTGCATAGCACCACCGTCAGAGGTATTGAGGGTGACGCAGCCCTATAGGTCACCTGGCCACTTGGCCTGGTGGCCCCCCTGGGAATAGGCACCAACCACGACTGGCTTCTCCTAGATGCTCTATTTATTCCAGGGTGTCTCCTGGACTTAACCACCTCTATCCTTTGATCAACCCCGCTCCTGGTCATCCCACAGCACACATGCAGAGCAATCCCCCACAATCCCCACTTCCCTACGACGCCTGATAATAATATCAGATACAGGGAGGGGGATAAAAGGATGCAATGCATGCAGCTGAGAGTCCCCATAAACAATCCTAGGCCCTAAAACTCATCCAACAGAACTCCTACACATGTCTAATTAAATAAGCCAATTGGCACATATAACTCAGGCAAGCAACACACATTAAAACTCTACTTTTACAATAAAATCTAATTGACATACATGAACTGTTATAACATAGTCTAATTCCTCCTCTCACCCAGAACAAGGTGAAATTTGACTCAGTGGCGCTTGCGCCCTCACCGCCTTCTGCTGCAGCAGTGCCTGTTACTACTAGCGCCTCCCACTCCCACACACCAACAACCGGCAGCCCCCCACTCACACCTCCAGCTCCAGCTGGCAACGATTAACAATAATGTCACACAGCCTCTCACACTGTGTTTGGCAAGGTAGGGCTAGTGGGCAGGCAATCCAAGATAGAGGTGCAGTCCAGATCGAATAAGTAAACAGTTTTCAGCTGCTAACGAGCAGCGCTCTCAGCAAATATACTGAGGAACACAGGAATGCCACTTGTGAGCGGCGCCTACATTTATACATTTATTCACACAGAGGTTATAGTTGCCAATTAAGCCATCTGCCTGCAACACAGTATGGATGCTGTACTCAGGTATATCTAATATCTGTCCATCATATTAACTGCCTTTGACAATAAGTCTAACTCATTCCCAAAATCCAGACAAAGTACTACAACCCAATTTGAAAGCCAGCTGAATCCCCAGCCAATATCCTACTCATCCAGAGCTGAAACAGTAAGCCAGGCACTCTGATTCTACTGACCCCCTCCCCCAGACCTGGTAACAAATCTTCCTTTCATCTACACTACACACATTCAATCACTGACAGATACCGTTCTAGAATTGGCAAAATAAATTGTAGGCATAATCAATTTAATTGGATCAGTAATTTAGTATACATCCCAAGTCACAACATGGAGAGCGGGGACATGATAGAAACATTCAAGTACCTCAAGGGATCCAACAAAGTCCAAGAGGGTGGCATCTTTCAGAAAATGAGATGTGCAAGAACAAGGGGACACAATTTGAAGATAGAGGGGGACAGCTCAGGAGCAAAGTGAGGAAGTATTTTTTCATGGAGAGGGTGGTGGATCCATGGAACAGCTTTCCTTAGGAGGTTGTGGGGTCACAAAAGTGGGGAAATTAAAGAAGGTATGGGACAGACATAAGACAATTCTAGTGGGGGGCAGGAGGAAGTAGGATGTTGGTTAACTAGGCTCTGCAGCTTATCCAATAGGTAAGGAAATGGGCAGACTGGGTCAGTCAAGTGGTCCTTATCTGCCATTAAAGTCTGTTTCTATCCACTTCTGCATTCCCCAGAACCCAACCATCCGAACAGCCTTCAGCTTTCCCTCAATAACCATGTATGGACTGGACAACCAAAACAGAGCCCTGAGAGTATGCTGTGCAGATACAGTACATACTGTAGGTGAGTAAGGCCTCCCATTGAGCAAGTTTCTCTTTTATGCTTGAACTGTCTTTTGGTCATGCAGCCCATGGCCACTGAGGGAGAACTGAAGATTGCTTGAATGGTCTGGATCCAGGGAATGTGAAAAGGAGCAGCACTTATGCTGTGAATTGTGATGCATATTAATCATATTAAACTGATATTGTCTACAATGTATTTCATCCAGTCATGAATTGTATCTTTTTTTTGGGGGGGGAGGGTTATATTTTTTTATTGAAAAAATCAGGATAATAGTACATCAGATACAGTTTAACACAAGTTAGTTCAGAAAAATATTTAAAATACAAAGTGAGCTAGCAATTTTGGACTTGAATATGTACTGTAAATAAAATCATAACTATAATTTTATGATTACTCACTCATAGATTTTGTAACAATTAATGATAAATAGCAGATGGCATTAAACAATTACTAAACAACCCATGTGAACACATTCAGCTATCCAACATACATCCTGAAACACTAGAAAGAGAGGTTAGGAAAGAAGAGCTGAGAAAACCAATTCTTAATTCGAGTATTATAAACTGTCTGAAAATTTTAGTCAGTATAAAACTATTACGTTTCATATAATGCTATCAGAAAAAGTTGTTTCCGCTCACTCTGTGGAAAACAGGTGTCCAGATTTTCCTCCTTCCAGTACCGTATTTAAGAATCAGTCACTTCACAGCTATTATTTTGGCTCTTATGATCTTAATTTCCTATTTTGATAGTGTATATTTGCTAAAATTTTCTAAGCTAATTAAAATGACATCATAGTGTGTGTGTGTATATAGAAACATAGAATCTGATGGCAGATAAGGACCGCTTGGCCCATCTAGTCTGCCCATTTTTCTCCACCTACCTACTGTATCACCACCGACCTTAGTTGAAATCCAGCTTATCCATCCATTGTCTTATTACTAAGGCTCCCTTATGCCTCCTGTATGCTTTCTTGAACTCTGTTACAGTTTTTGGCCCTACCACCTTTGCTGGGAAGATGCATTAGGCATCTACCACTCTCTCCTTGCAGAAGTACTTCCTCACATCTTCCCTGAGTCTACCCACCTGCAGCTTCATAACGTGACCCCTTGTCCTTGAGTATCTTTTTTTCTGAAAAATGCTTCCATCTTGAACCTTTATATATCTGAGTTATCTTACATAAAAATGGGAAAGAGTCTGATCACAATGTAAAGATTAACTTACATGGCCACATCATACGAGACAGAGCAGCATTTTCTGCTGGGCAGCAACAACAACAAGAATCTTCTTTAAAATTTGCTTCCATCAGCTTATGTGGAGTAAAATAGATTTGGCTGAGTACAGTATTTAAAAATGTTTCAAACTGTCTCTAGAAGCTTTTTATTTGATTATTGTGTATAAAATCAGTTCCCATTGAACATCCGATTTATTAATGTCTAAATCATGGGCCAATATATCTTTGACTTTTTTAAAGAGACCAACATGTAATGAATAATGCTTTGCCAGCAAATAAATAAAAAGATTGTTCCATCTGTTTTATTTAAACTTTATCAGCTCTTCCTCCATCCTTTCTTTAAGGCAAATATTTGCAGCTCTTTCCCATCTTGTATACTCCTTCAGATAGATAGTGCATAACTATAGGTAGAATCATTATTATGAAATTCTGTTCTTGTAAAATTAAATATTATTTTGCATTGTTCCCATTGTATAACTATGTTTTTAGTGTATGTATTAAGTCTGATCACTTCAGGATGTCTTTGGACTTCTAGGAAGAGAAATTCTTTTTAGCAGTTATCTTCACATGTGGGTTATTCCATGGTTAAATGGATTTCTGTCTTTTTTGTTGATTTTAATTTTACTGATATGTTTTCACCATACTACCAATGTTTCGTATTGTGTTACCTTTAGTTTTCATGAAGGAAGTAGGAGCAAGTCACAATGAATTTAATGAATGATCTGCAGTTGAGTGTAAGTTAACTAGAACAGTTTCCAGAACTAGTAAATATTCTAAATGTTTTTTTGTTGCCATAAGTGTATACTTTACAATGTAAGTTAAATAATAATTACTAGAATCTGGGCATGCCACATCACCCTAGTCTTTAAGGAGGCAAAGTCTTTGCCAAGCAATTCCACATAAATTTTCAAAGTAGATTTATTATTTTTTGATGCCGTTTACATAGATTTGTATCAGTAAGGCTTGAAAAATAAAAAATAAGATGAAATAGGCACCATATTTAAGACTTGTATTCTACCAAACAGAAAAAGTGGAAGCTTCACCAATTCAGACACACTATTTTGGGCTAGATTCATGAAATGATTTGGGACTGAGTCCCACACCACAACTCCATTTGCAGACTGCAATCCCCGCAGCTGCTTCAGTTGATACTCATAGGCACAGCAGTTGCAGAGGTTGTTATGGCCAGCCCCACCAGCAGTAACTGTTTTCTGCAGTTGTGGGGATTTCCTGGGCAACACTACTCACAAGCTTCCATAAATCATGGAGCCCGGTCACAAACTAGCTCCACATTTGTGAATACCTGCTGCTGCAGGAAACCTGCAGATCCACAAATGGCAACCCACTTGAGCAGAGTTTTTCCTGCAATTGTGAGGAGTTTGTGAGTTTTGTGAATCTCGCCTTTTAAGTTCCTCTAGCAAAGGAATATGATTGCACTTATATAAATCTTTTATGGATTTTGCCAGTTGTAACCTTAAATATTCCATGAAATCCTTTTTATGTTGGCTCGCGCTTGTGCGCCAGCCAACATAATGCAGTAGTAGCAGATTTGAAGGTGCGGTCACTGTGGGCGAATGCAGAGCATGCATCAGTAGGTGTGTCCCTCATTCCCCAATAAGGCAACATGCAGGCACCACACCAGCAACATGTAATGTGGTGAGCACATCTCAAAAAGGTCCGCTGCAATGAGAACCAAGCTCGTCATGCAGGGGCACCTCCCGACGTGCCTTTCCTGGTGAATCATTGTAGTAAACATGGCAGCAGTGACTGCCGCTGCTGCCTGCCATGATGCCAACTTCAGGTGTGCCCAATCCCCCTGTTGGCATGCTCTAACCCAATTCATGTGCCAATAGAGGAGCCCACTCCCCGTCAGGATAATGCCCCCCCATTTGTTGTGTGCCGAGGGGGGTGCCCAATCCCCCTCTGCTCTGGCCCCCCTTCGGTATGTGACAAGGGGGGTGCCCAATCCCCCATTGGCTAGCCCCCCCAAACACTCAGGTGGCATGCTGGGTGCCCACCCCAGCATACCAAATGACCCTGTAAAAAAAAAAAGTCCTGCAATGTTTTCTTTTTTAATCTGTAAAAAAAGAAGACAGTCCCTCACGGTCTGTCCTGCTCCTTCCCCCAACCTGCACCCACCCTCTGCACATCCTGCCTCCCTACACCCCCCTCACCCCATACTTACCTCTGGAGTCTGGCACGATGATCTTCGGTGGACTGGGAACACATCTGCAGTCTTCAAAGCCAACCACAAACTGAAGAAATGCTGGTAAGCTGTATAATGGCATAAATAGGGTTTTTTCAACTTTGGTGTATATCTCGGGCATTTTGGGGAATTTTTGCACCAAATTTTCAACATGGGGTTATTGGGGACCCTTCTTATGAATTCAGTCACTGTCATGGCATTATTCAGTCCCAAAAGGAGATTTCATGGTCACTGCGTGGAATCACCTTTTGGGACTGAGTAATGAAATGACAGTGCCACTGTTCATGAGGTGGGCTCTCAAAAAGCCTATGTTACAAATTTAGTGAAAAAATCAAAAAAATTGCTGTTTTACGAGTGTGCATTGTGTAGTTTCCGTGCATGCTCATAACTTAATGAATTTGTAATATTTTCACTCCAGATTTTCAACATTGGCATTTTTTCACACCTCCTTACAAACAGTATAGATGTCATTTTACATATTCTGGCAAAAATGTGTTTTCGCACTTCCAGTGCAGAGTAGCTCGGTTGCTGTGCGAAATCAGTTTTTGGGACAGTTTGAGAAAATGACATTGACACTGTTCATGAGCAGAGGTCTTAAAATGCGTATGTTGAAAATTTAGTGATGAAAGTCCATAAAATGACTGTGTTACAAGCATTCATTGCACAGTTTACATGCACCCTTGTTACTTCGAAAATTTGCAATATTTTCATGCCAGATTTTCAACACTGTCATTTTTTCACACCTTCTTATGAACAGTACAGCTGTCATTTTTCACATCCTGCTCAAAATGTGTTTTTGCACCCGTGGCGCAGAATGGCATGGTCATTGTGGAAAATCGACTTTTGGGACAGAGTAACAAACTTACAGTGCCACTGTTCATGAGGGGAGGTCCCAAAATGCCTATGTTGAAAATGTGTCTCTTCAGGGAGGGGGTGAGGTTGGCGTCAGTTCAATACTTCACTGTCATTCCTATTATGCATCTCTAACTCCTGCACTACCAATGCCAACGCCAGCGAGACAACATTTGGGATTGACAAATGCTTGTTTACTGTAGCATCAAAACAGTTTGAATCTTTACTCCTGACTTTACACTAAACAACATTACTTCTGGTTTAGTTTCATTTACTGTATAACCAGAAACTGTCAAAAAGTTGGCAGTTTCGATTCTAGCAGATTTTCTTTATGGCTGTCTTGTAGTAGAAGAACATCATCTGTGTATTCTTGAAGTTTAATAACCTCACAACCATAAGATATACCTGTACCTTTGATTTTTTTTCTGATGTTTATTAGTAAAGTCCTGAAGGTCACAACAATAAAGCTGGTGAAAGAGAACAGCACTACCTAACTCCCCTAGAATGTTAGCAATTTTCTATGAAACTATTAATACTGAGTCTGGAATACGATGAGTCATACAAGGCTTTAATCCACCTTATTAATTGATTAGGGGATCCCTATTGTTCTAGTACAAAAAACAAATACTGCCAGTTGACCATATTGAAGGGCTTGGTAGTGTCCAGAATTAAATTAATTGCTTCTTTGTTCATTTTTTGAATTAGTTCTATTATATAGTGAACTTTCTGAATACTACTATGAATCTGTCTGCTTGGAATAAGTCCATTTTGGTTTGACTGTATACTTTTTGAAGAAAAGGGATTAATCTGTTATTGATAATTTTCACAAAGGTTTTATAATCATTGTGTAGTATTGCTATTGGTCTATAAATCTGGACATTTTTGTGATCTTTAATGTGTTTTAGTAATGGTTTAATAAATGCTGATTTGAAGGATGTAGGAATAACTTTCTAGTTTTAAATAGCTTGAAACAGTAGTAATAAAAGTTGTCGCAATACCCCAGAAAATCCACAGTAGAGCTCAATGTGAAGCCATCCTCTCCTGGAGTTTTTCCCTTTGATGTATCTTTAATAGTATTATCTATTTCATCAAGAATAATGATATCTTGCAGTTGTGCTGTTTCCTGTTCATTTAGCTTGTAGTCTTGCAAGAGAGCACAGCAGTATTCTTAGGGCCAGATATTCAAAGTGATTGTACCTGGCATAACTGAGGTGCACTGGCACAATCCCAGTAATGCATCCCGGGGTGATATTCAAAAGGGGGAGTTGCACAGTGTAAGTCGCAATGCACTGGGATGCATTGGTAATGTATGCAGTGCATCTGAATGGGGGCGTGCCCATGCATATGAGTCACATCCCGATATTCAGCCCAGGATGCACAGTGCATATGCTGCCACAACCCTTAGATGCACAGCATACTGGGGCATAAAGTTGAGCCAAAAAAAATGGCTCAAATGCTGACCACCCATAGGCAGGCGGCTGTATTGCAGGGTGCAACTCAGCAACTGCCAGCCATGGGTGGCCACTCACCCACCCAGAACACCATCCACGAGCACCCAAATGGTCTCTGATGGTCCAGTGGTACAACTCTCACATCTGTAACCCCGATCACAGGTAGTGGTAAACAAATATAATCCCTGGTAGTCTAGTGGAACCCCCCCACCTCATAGCCCAATCGCCAGTAGACAGGCATAGAAATAATCCCTGGTAGTCTAGCGGTAACCCCCCTTCCTCCTGTAGCTGTGATCATGGTGAGGTCTAGTGGTACCTCCCTCCTGCCTCATAGTTGCAATCACCAAGAAATAGACATCTACCCATTCCCCGGTAGTCTAGTGACACCCGCTCCCTCCCCATAGCCAGGATCACTGAAAATGACATATGTCACTAGCCCTGGTGATCTAGTGGTACCCTCCATCCCTCCCAATACACTGGTTGCCCGTCATCCATATTGCAATATATCCCTGGTGGTCCATTGGCACTCCCGACCCTTACAGGACCCCCTGCCCATGCAGTTCCCCCCATCATCAGTTGGCAGCTGCTAGCCACCTGCATACTGCCCAGCTGCCCACCGAATGACAGCTTACAGTATGAACAGTAAGCCCATTGGTCCGCAATGTGGACCAATGGGCTTGCACTGCATACTTTATGAAACAGGGGGTACCAGGGATTGCATTTCTTTACTATTACCCACAATAAGGGTTATGGGATGGAGGGGGTACTACTAGACTTCCAGGGAGTATTTGCATCTATTTCTACAGTGATCATGGCTACATGGTGGGGGGGCTGCCCCAGGACCCCCTTTGTCCATACTACATGCTGAGCAGGGTGCCTGGCACATTTCGCTGTCTGACCTGCTCAGCTCACACAAATGGGGCCATAATGACATGCAAATTGCCTCATTTTCACTTTGCATATATTATGGCTCCATTTGCATGCCCAAGTCTGAATAGCTCGGAAATGTGCCCAGCGCAACTAAAGTTGCACTGGAGCATTCCCAGTCCTACCTGTCTGAGGAATGCACCAGTGCATTGTATATGCGCCATGCACATTCTGTGCTATATTCAAAGGTGATGCACCATGCCACATCACCTTTGAATATCCCCTTGTCTGGTCCCAGCACATCTCAGTTGTGCTTCACTTCCACTTGCGCTATTTCCTGCTGCAGTCTGAATATCTGGCCCTAAGTTTTCTTTTGGTTGGTGTCCTTGAGATCTACATAAATCACAACAGTAATTAAAGAAACATTTTAGAATTTCTATTTTAACTGTGTGTAATAACCCCAAAGAATCATACACTGAGGTTATCATCATTCTTTGGTTGGTATTTTTTTTATCTTTGCAGTACTGTGGGAGTATATATATGTTGTGAATCTATATATGTTCAAACATATTTAGCACTAAATGCCAGATATCTTCCTGAAATGTCACTTGGCATATGTCATATCTTTTTATGTCTCAACCACTAAATTTTAATGCCAAATATTTATGTATTGGTAATTACAGTCACAGCCAAAGACATGGTCAGGTATTTCTTGAAATTTCTGTGATATTTGTAGAGAAAACTCCTGCTTTCTGCAGTTCCACAGTAGCAGCAGCAGAGAGAATCTCTTTAGAAATTTTGTGAAATATCTGGGCACATCTGACTATGTGTTTGGCTACAACCATCATTTTTCTTTTGTATTTTCATATTCAGATCTATTAGAAACATTGGGCATGATTTTAGAAAGGGTTGCAGCGGTATAGTAGACTTGTGGTGGTATGTTTGAAGCAAGTTGTGACATGCACCAAACAATGTGGCAAAATGGAATTTTGAAAAAAAAAACTGTGCCACAAACAGCCACTGCAAGTCCAGAACCTGGGATGCAGGGAGTTAGACCAGGTACTCCCTGGTCTAACTTTGCATCCAGGGTCACGGCACTTGTGCCAAACCTTTGGGGGCAAGGAGCCATAAAGTGGTGAAAGTGTTGCAACTGCTCCAGTCCTTCTAAAACTGGACGGTTCTGCATCCAATGAGCATTGGTGTCGCTGCATCGGACTTTGCATCAGACACAAGGCTTGCTGTAAGCCCTGCATCCACTTTATAAAATCAGGCCCATTCTTTTTATTTATTTTTTTATTTTTTAGTTCCTGATCCTTTAATGTAGTCTCTAATTCTGTCACTTTGACTTTCATTTTTTGTTACAACAGGATGCTTCTGCGATCAATGTCACACCAGCAATGCTTCTGAGATTACTGCACCCCATACCGTTGGTTTATGTGCATACCTTACTATGATAATGTACTGGTGTCTTCTTTAATGTCTTTTAGAACATCTAAAATTATAGTCTGTATATATTTTTAAAGTCCAGATTATTTAGCAGCTTATTATTGAACCACCACAAGAATTCACCTTTTGGCAGAAAATCTAACATGCATGCAAATGTTATACAACTGTGATCTGAAACTGTAGAGCAGTCTGTATTTGAGAAATGACATGATGTTTCCACCAGAAATGCATGGGATACAAAACCATAGTCCAGCTTAGAACTAATATTGTGTCTAGGCGAGAAATGATTATACTGGTTTTATTCTCCATTGAGGTCTCTCCAGACATCCACCAAAGAATTACAGTTTAGAACGGCGCTAAGAATGCACAACTTGAACATGTCCCTTCTCTTTGGAGTAGTTGATTTGTCCAAATCTATATTAGATAAAAACTATTTGTGTCCCCACCAATATTAATGTATCTATAGTCAAAAGTACATAAAACTGTACTAATAGAAGCAAAAAAGAAAACAAGATTGAAAATTGCTAAATGGAGCGTAAATGGAATATATTACCATGGTAAAACAGTCTAATTCTACTTTTACAAAGATTAACCTTACCTCCTCATCAGAGAAAAAATTAATTATTTTACCTCTAAAGTTTTTACTAATAATTAATGCCACCCTTTTACTGCTGCCTTTTAAAGAGAGAGAGAGAGAGATACATATATTTTAGAGCTGTGCAGAATAGGAAAATTCTAAATCCATGGAATTTCAATGACATTTCACAAAATTCCACAACATTTCACTGAATTTCATTGGAATTTTGTAGAATGTTTACAATTTAGTAATTTGGTAATAATTCCACTGCCATTCAAGATAGAGCTCTGAAATTAAGAATGTTTACTCTTTGGGCCAATGGCCACTAACCTGCCAAACATCACAAAATGTGGATGGATAGTTTTAAAATTATAGGTGCTCAAATGTTGTCATTTTATTGTTTGTGTGAAATTTCATGAAATGTTTTATCTGCGTATACCTTAACCCTCTATTGGGTCAGGGATCTTAAATTTGGCATGATTTCTTCATGATAGGTGTTTTAACAATGTGCCAGATTTCATGACAATATGCTGCATCATCGCAAAATTATATGTGCTCAAAATCTGCCATTTTGTTTTTTTCATGAAGTTTCATGAACAAATTTCATCTGCATATAACTCAGGCACGTTTTGAGCTAGGCATGTATAAATTAGCACAGATAACCTTTTTGTAATGCTTATAGAATGGTCTACATATGGACAGAATTAGAGAAGAGATTTTTAAGTTACAGGGGTTCAAAATTTACTATGTAAATATTTGCACAACTTTGTTAAAACTATCAAAAATGTGGGTGTTTGTAACATCTTTGCTCATGTGTGAATAGAGTAAACATTTGACATGCATATCCATAGTCAATGTATCCTGGTGTCTAATACAACTGAATACACCGGTTAAGCAGTTTTAATTTTTCAGAAGAAAAAAATGATTAGTAACATTTTTTCACATATTTATGATAGTATATGCTGTAGATGAAGCATCCAGAATTTTTTTTTTGTGGAATTTAACATTAACAGTGCATATATCACTACTTCATTTGATAAGCTGGGTTGAGCTTTTTGCAGTCATGCTTTCTTGTTCTAACCTGGGGGTCTACCACTGTTGTGCTACCCATCTCAGCTATCCATTTCACGGTGAAACTGTGCATCTAGAATCCCCCCAGATAAGACTGAGTGAAATTAGAAAATTCCAGTTTTATGAAAATGTTCATGACATTCTACAAGTTTCACAAAGACTCATGGGATTTGACTTTAAGTACATGTAACCCCCCTACAAATGGGGGTTCCTGAAAACCTTCCTTGAGTGTGTCTAAATGCCCTGTGCCAGGCTGGTGTCCTGTGTTTTAGCTGTTTAAAAATAAATTGCATGAGAATGCCTAATCGCCTCTGTGCCTGTCTCTTTAAGAGCTGCCTATTCTACAGTGTATAATTATTCTGGGTGGTGGCCAAGTGTGTCTAGGATCAAGTCCCACCTGGGCTGCAGTGCCTTTGCTCCATTCTGTCATTGCTAATTGTACAGAGGGAGCCTATTGAGAGCTATGACTGTTTGCTGAGTATTTTCTGTAGTAGTGATAATATTGTAGTTTGTTTAAACTGCTTTCCTTTGCAGCATGAACTTTCTGTATTGCACCACCATTTTGGTTTTGGACTGCCAGTCAGCACCAATTAGTACCTTTGGGGACTCTAAAATGGAACTTGTCCCCAGAGGTCTTGTGGGAGCAAATTTCTGTAGGAATTGTAGTTTTTGCATTTTGGCACCAAAACAGACCTGGAGGGGGAGCCCTTGCTTTGACAGACTGATGGATCAACCAACCAGAACCTTTTGGACCTAAGGGAAATTCCCAAGCTGCCTGCTGCACTCAGTCAGTCTGGAGTTAGAGTTTGAAGAGTAAACATCCTGCGTGATTCAAGCAGCCAATTTTGGCATGTCTTTGAAAGGCTTAGCAATTGGATTGTATTCAAATTGGAGTGTGACAAAGCCACTGAAGAGTGACCCGATTTGAACCTGAAGAAGACCAAAGATTTGCTGTATGTGATTGGACTTTCAGGACATCCATTTACCACAGAATTCTCAGTTTTTCTCAGAGACACTGATCGTGCAGCCGGTCTGCCTTCCGCATTGTGGTATGGTGATTGCTTTACTATAAATGTGTTGTGTGCTGTTAGTGGGATGCGATTTGGTTCCCCACTATAATTGTGCAACACTTCCTGGAAACTACATCCAGCACTACCAGACTCAAAATACAAACTGTTCCACCCAGCCTGGGCTTTGCCACCTGACCCAGCCAGCTACTTCAGGCACAGAAACCATAATCGACGACAGACTCGCCTGGCTATCAGCCTCCTGCGAAACCATCTCGAACAGGAATGACACCTCGGTGATTCATGTAGGCCCTGCTTCTCCTGGAAAACCAGTCATCAACCATTCAGTCTCCATTTTGTCTAGCCTGTGTCACATATTGGGTAGTGTGAGTAACAATAAGGGTACCTCTCTGCAATAACAGCTAAATCTCAAGTGTCATCTGATTGCATTGTTAATTTTCCTTTCATGAACTAAGCCTTCAGGCTCTGGTTTACAAATTATGTGTGGTTGTGCATGCCTTTTCTTTTCATCACAGGGCCCCAAACAGCTGTGATGCTGGCCTACCCCGGGCAGCTTTCCAGGCTAGCCCACCTTATTTCCTACTGGGTACCCAGAGCATGTGACTGTGTAGGGACTAAAACTGCATGCATAATTGCCTGACTAGATCAGTTTTCAAATCAATCAACCTGATTATGTCCCTCCCTTGTTCAATGCCCCTGAATAAATCCGATCTAAATTTTTTTGCATTTAATCTGACTGTGGTTCCAGTTTGTGGTAAAAGCACTGTACTGTTGTTATTTGCTGTTCCTAACCTTGTTTTACAGGGGATCTCCAGGGTCAAACTGGTGGAACCAGCCCTGGTGATAAGTGCAAACAGTGTGGGAAATTGTATGCTGAAAAGGGACTACTGTGAAAGTGTTTGTTGCATATTGTCTAGGCCACTAGAGGGGAAAGAAGGGGTTGCAGTGTCCCGGAGGGATGTATCCAGGTTAGCCTTGTTACCAACAACCCTGTCCTTTGGGTGGAGGTACCCATTTCAGTACCCAGGCCCCTTAACCTGCAACTAGCCATGCAGGCAGGGGTAGTAGCCCTTGGGATAATGCCACCTAGGGGCTACATCCACATGTTATTTTGCAGTTTCTCACAGAAAGCAATTACTAACATTGGCACACAGTTTCCTTGTAAGGTCTAAGAACATGCTAAATTTAATGATATTGCATTCTCTAGCTTTAAAGTTTCAGGCGTTTATAAATTTGTAGTTTACATTCTTGCAAAATTTAGTTTTTAAATGTTGTGAACGTTTGATCACTTTTAATTCAATCCCATTTAAAGCGAAAATATGAACTTTTTCAGAAATGACCATGTGGTATATATAGATTAAATGTTTCAACTCTGGTTAAACTTGGATATATAATTTGAAATTAGAGGGAACTGAATTTTTAATTTTGGAAACATGTTTGGCAGGCTATAATTCAGTCCCATTTAAGGCTAGAAATCTAAAACTATCTGCATATACAAATGTAGTAGTAACCTGTATACTTTTTAGTTTTGTAACATTTCACTGAATACTATCAAAATTATACTCAAATTACAGAAATCCGAATTTTGGAAAAATATTTGGCTACCTATAACTCAGCTCCCATTGAAGCTTAAGACTTAAGACATGGTTCATATACACATTCTAGTTGCTTCTCTAAATCCTGCTGTTGTAGTGCAATGTGGATAAGAAATTTAAAAATGACCTCAAAATAACTGAAAATTAAATTTTAATTAGATGTTTGGCCACCCATAGCTCTGCTCCTTTTTAATTTACAACTCTGAAATTTGGCATACTCTTGCAAGTTATGGGATACTGTGTAAATTCCACATTTGGTGTTATTCAATCATGTACTTTTAAAATTATGTTGAAATAACTGAAATTTAAAATTCTGCAAACTTTCACAGAAGTTTCCAGAAAAATCTGACAAATTCCATGGAATCAGAATGATCATTAAATGGGCATTCTGCAGGCAGAATTTTATATTCTGCACAGCTCTAATATGTTTCTTTTATTATCCCTTTTTTGCAATTATTTTTTATTTGAGGAAGTTTTTTGGAGTGCTGTAATATCATTTTTTTTATTTCTTATTCTATTGAGAACTCTATACCTTTTTATTGGATGATTGATTCAGTTAATGTTCCATGTAATACATTTCAGTAAAGATCCTCTTTTATGTAACAGAAAAAAAAACGTATGTCCTAGATCTGCATCGCTCAGTACCATATGTCTTCTTATTAAAGATAAACATTTAAATCCACAAATGTCTTTATTTTAATGTTTATCCCCATCCTCCATCTAAGAACTGTGACTTGCTCCCTCCCACTGGAATCTCCTCCCCTACCCCCACTGTCCTGGAAGTTATGCTAATGAGCAAGTCTGACACAAAAAGGAACCTGTAACTTGGCACACTAGTTAGTGCAATAACAATTGCAGATCTCTTCTAGAGGGAGCACACTTTATACTCATTAAACATTACTTAACCTTATTCCAAATTGACTGCAAAACCCCTCCTTTAATTCACCAGCAAACTTAACCAATAATTCTAATTGCTCAAATATTTTATAGTACTATAGTTGCTGATAAAATGTAGTACTTATCTTTTGCTTACAGTGCAATCTGCATTTTTACCCCCCAACATGGCCCTTGCTGATTTACATTATAATTAATGATGCAGTGAACAAGAAAAAAAAATGATGTTACATTCTGAAATAAAGTAGGTAAGCAAATCTTCAAATATTTTGAGGCTTTTCATTACTATTATAAATCAGGATGTGACCATTCAAAATCCATTCAGTCTTGCTGGAAATATAATGATGGATTTAATCTTTTCAGAACATTATGTTTGCTGAGTGTTTGAGAACTGTTTTCTAACTTCCCAAAGTTCTCTCAAGAACTCTTGTCTAATACATATTTCTTGGTCTTGAAAAGAGAACTTATTGGTTGTGGAGATAGCTTTTATGATTTTCCATTTGTCTTCACATCATCATAATTTGACTATTACTAACTTGGACTCAGTATTTTCTGAAATTTTCTTTGACTGACCAATCCAGTGAACATGGTCTATTTGTGGAACATTACCATCAATATTTAGTAGACTTTTAGGCAGCCTAGATATTATGGCTGTTAATGGTTCCTCCATTTCCCATTTGGTTAGAATTCCAAAGATCTGTAGATTGACTCATATTGCTCTATTCTCTTGCTCATCTTGTTTAAGTGTGATTTATTGCATTTGTTTTTTGTTTGTTTGTTTTGTAACTTGACTTGTTCTTTGTTCTCAAACTTTGGTTATCTAGTTTATAGCTACTGTAAATAACTTTCCTTGAAATGTCATCAACCTTCCACCCCAATGTATACTTTGTACATTTTTTGGAATTTTATGACTTTGTCAGTGTTCTCTTGTAGCGTTGACACATTAGCAATAATTTGTATAGTGAAAGTAGATGGTAATTTTCCTCTCTCTGTAGAGACATCTGGAGCTTCTATTTATTGTCTAGCTGCTGTCTGCTAATTACTGTATTAATCCCTATTTAAATTAGCCTTACTGGTGGGTGCTTCTCCTTCATATGAGTCTTGATCTGTTGGTGGTGGTTTAGTTTATTTCAAGACCCACTTCATTATCATTTTTTGGCCATTGCTAAGGTGTTTTTGCTTGATATCTTTTTTCTTATTTTCATCTCCTGGATTATTTTTTGGAGCCATTTTGGATCAAATGTCTTCATTTTTTTTAAATGTTGAGTATGTTGAGCTTGACTTAATTGTGTTTGTGACCTTGCACTAATAGAAACTTTTTAGTAGAATTAAATAAAATTCAGTAATCCTCCTTTTTTGTTGCCTATTTGATTTCTTATCCATTTTTGCAGAGGTGTTCTGTAATTTGTTTCCTTTTTTGAATTGCCAGGTTTAGTACCAGTATTTTGTGCATTTCCTTCTCCCACATCACTGAATGTCTGCACTGATGTAAGCCAAACCAGCTGGGGGGGGGGTATTGCCAGTGGTAGGTTGTAAAATAGTTAGTAAGCTAATTGTTTAATTATCACCTTCTAATCAAAGGAGTAGTAAATGTTTGTTTTTAAATAATCTAAAGCAAACTGCAGTGACATATATGTACATATATACATATACTGTATATATGATTCTGCCTTATTCTTCAGTTTAAAGAGAAAAAGTTCAAAGAAGCAGCTTATCCCATAACAATTTAGTAAGTGTATATTTGTAGATATATATTATCTTTGCTCCAGTTGATTTATTATTATCTTCTGGCTTTTGTAAGTAAAAAGAATACTCTCGTAATTTTAATGGAGGAGAAAAAAATATGCCATTGGGATTCATAACACCATTCTCAGCTGATTTAATATAGTATTGTCCTTTATAAGTGAATTTGAGAAAGAACGTTAGCACTGTGCTGTTTTTACAAAATTAATACAGAGCTGATCTGGAGTTTTACTGTGGTTTTGACATTCTTTTTTAACTTCTCCCATTGTCTGCCCATTCTCTGCGGCTCACCAGATTTACATAGTTAAACCAGTTACTACGATCTAGCTTGTCTCAGTTGATAACGTTGCAGGGATAAGCCAAGCAGATTCAAACAAAAAACATTCAGATTTCCTGGATTGGAATGGTAGATAAAGGGTCAACAATTTGAAATGCAGGGCTGTGCTGTTGAATACTGCCAATTTCAGTAGTAAAATATTCAGTGTTACATGAGAGTTGAGTTCATAATTAAGCCATCCAACTTATTGACCAACTGCAAGGAAAATGCCAACATTTTTACTAAGAACGCCAGAAGAAAAAATGAAAAAAAAAAAAAGCCAGAGAAGATCTCCAATGAACTGTTTGGCAGCAGGTTTATCAAAAAGTCAGCCATGTTGGAACAGGAGAAAAATGTGAAGTAGCAAGTACCCGTTCTTTTTTCATTAAAAAAAAGGGAGAAATGAATTCCCTCATAGGAGATTAAGCAGCAGTATATTTGAGCTGCCTAGCCATTGAGCATGACTAGTGTGATCTACCATACCCCATCCTGTCTCTGACTCTTGAATTGTGTCTGCTGATGATTGCATGTATGGAGGGGCAGAAGGAAACATTGTAACCAGGTTGTGAGGGAGCAGAATAGGAGGTCCCCCTGTCTTGGGTATTCCACAGACTCTGGAGAATGAAATCAGTCAATGATCTAACAGGCTGTATGTTGGGGGGGCATTTCAGGGACTTGGGAAAGGACTAAACTCATTTGAGATTAGAGTACTTTTGTTTTTCTGACAGTGATTTATATCAAATATTATAATATTATAGACAGTCCAATATACCTCATCAAAACAGTTCTAACGTCTTCTTCAAAAGACATGCTGAGATGACAGCAATGAAAGGACCTTGGGAACCCAGAAAGCAGCAGCCATATCAGCAATGTAAGGAGACTGAAAGGCATGGGACTGGATGGAGAGCATTGCACAGTAGTTTACATTCACAAAGGGGATTTGGGTGGAACTGTATTCCAGTTCAAATTCTGCTTACAAATGGTTTTTCAGAACTGAATATTCCGTTTCCAACTTTACTATGAAATTTAAGAATTAAGAAAATAATGGCAAGAACCAAATGTACATCATCTGATTCCATTTGATGGAATTAGAGCAAACCCGGTGTCAAACAAAGTTTTGGAAAAATGGAAAAAAAAATAAACAGATTAATTAATGACAAATGCGCAGTATCACAAAATCAGAAAAAAAAACATTTTGTGGTACATCAATGTGACTTTTAAGTGGTAACTTCTGTTACTTGAACAGTGAGTTCCATTTCTGCTGGTCACAGTGGTCAGTCTCGCAGACTCAGTGTTGGATTGTCAGTGCACTGGGAACACTAGGAGGGAGTCTGCGTGGTGCAGCATGACAATGGACAATTGGAGAGCTACAGGGCAGGGGAGGAGACTGATGAGACAGCGTCAGAGGTACTCTAATCCATTACAGACAGTAAAATACTGTCACCAGGCAGTCATTGCTTTATACCACATTATCTCATCCTCAGGGACCCTGGTTTTCCATTTTTATCAGTAATACTGGTAACAATCATGGAATCCTGCTTGGTTTGCGGATTTTGAATTCTTGTACCATTGCCTCACAGAAATTGCATGTCACTGCATAGAATCTCTAAAATTTCAGCATTTTTTTTAATTTTCTTTTTCTATGTCCCCTTCTCACAACATCAGTCTCCACTTTTCAGGCTGGGTATCCCTTAGCTTCACCCCCAGGTAATGCTCAGGAGCTCCTGTGGTCCTGCCCCTATCCTGCCTGGGTTGTACCCCCACCAGGTGGAAAGGGAAGGGACCCCAGGACTCATCCACACTCCCTTAGTGTGTTGGGCAGTTCAGGGGGTCCCTCATGGAGCCTGATTATGAAGTCTGGGGAACCTGGGTCCCTTCTACCAGTGGCCAATGTGAGGTGATTGTTCCTGGTTTTCTGGTCTCTGTCCCTGAGGGCACTGGCACTAGAGGAGATCCAAAGAGGTAGGTCACATAGAGACATGCCACTGCTCCAGATCCTGGCTAGGGTCCTCCCCTCCTGATCACTCTGCAGCACCATTGCATCACCACCCATGGTCACACAGGTGGTGGTAAAGCAGCAGGACCTGCAGCCCGCCCTCCCTGGAGGAGGACAGCAATCCCCCAGGTGCTCAATCCTACTCCCCTGGCAACACCTCCAGCAACCAGAGGTTGCTTCTGACCCTGGCTCACTGGCATTGCAAGCAATAGTGCTACTGTAGCACCAGCAGGCCGACCCAGATTTCAGCATCTTAAAATGAATGCTGCTGTGCTTTGCATTCTTTCTGCTTTGCTGCATATAGAGTCAGTAAGGAAATCACCCACACTGCTTTGCTGTAATCAGCCATTCCATTTAACCACCCATGTGCAGTGGTTAGAGTAACAAATAGTGAATGAACTGGGTACATCCAGCAGACTTGGGTTTGATTCCCACAACCTCCACTTGCATACTGTGTGACTCCAAGCAAATCACCTAACCTCCACAGTTCTTCTAGGTCACCCCTGAAAACAGACAGTCCTGCCTAGTGGGCCTTACCTGCTTTACAAAGAATGCAAAAAAAAACAATATATGTTTGCTACATCATAGAATAGTAGTCAGGGTACCATACAATTCACCTGAGTTTTGCTTGGGCTGCAATGATTTTGTGTAGGTAAAGATAGATGTTCAGATACATTTTATGTTTTCTGTAAGCTTGTTTTTAGACTTTAGTCAGGTGTTTATTGTATTATTTGCATATAAGCATCTAGGTTGCAGATTGCTAAATGCAGGATCACTGTTACCAACTAGCTTATTCAAGTTTATAATCAGTAAGGCCATCCACAATCCTCAGTTATTTGAATGAAAACTAGTCTGAATGAAAGTATGTTCACAAAGAAGAAATTGCCTTACTACTTATGAAAATACTTCACAGTTAGCACCCCATTTAGGTGACTTGGATCATTTGCAGCTTTTCTCCCACCTACTGTTCAGTCTCTGTGACAACAAAATGTTTTCTGATAGAATGCTTCAACAAAAAGCAAATGTCAAGTATTTAAGTGTACTTATGTTTGGCTAGTGGATTTTGAAAGCACAGTCAAAGACGTACATAAGGTAAGACCCCAGGTGCTGTATGATGCTGGTGGGCAGAGTAGTGCTCAATTCACATCTGAACAAAGACAAGAAAACTGGGAGACACCCATTTCATGGACACCAAGGGAAGAAAAAAGCATCTACATGCCTGGTAGATGCATAAATCCATTTGAACATCCTCCACTAATCACTTGTGGATTTTTTAGGTGAAGACACTTTATTTCAAAAAAGCTAATTCAAGCAGTTTTTTACCCCCTGGCCATTAATTCCTTCAGGCCTGTCAAGGCCCCCTACCATCACTGCTGAGTGCCGAACACCATCCACTGCCCCTTACTGCTGTGCTACTAGGTAACCCAAAGTAGCCCTTCACTGAGTGGGCCCCTACCCCATGGGAGGCTAGCAAGGGAGGAGAATTGCCCTAAAGAGCTTCCAGTGTATCCTGGGCATGGTGGGGTCAGAACGGATACAGGTCTGGGGATTCTGGCTTATGGAGGGACCAACAGCTGTCCTACGGTTGGGTCAGTGGGTGTTTTCCCATTTTCTTGGGAGCGTGATAGGTCACATGATGTCAAGGCACAAGCCAACATCCATCACGCTCTCTCCTGCAATGAGGGATGACATGTTGTCATGCCTCTGGCCTCCACCAGGCATCAGTAAATGCAGAGCCATGAATCCACCCTTCCTCCCAGGAGAAGGTGAGTGGTCATTGGACACTCAAGCCTTCACTCACCATCTGGCCCTCCAACACCCAAGTCTGTTCCCTAACCCTGGTCAGCAGTGTCACAGGCAGAATTCCAATTCAGGCAGTTAAATTATAGATAGGAAAAAACAAAGGTAGTCCACCTTAGTGGTGATGGTTCAGATTAATTCACATCTGAGATCTAACAAGCAAAGAGACCAAGTCATTTGTAACTTGTGCATGTGTGGTGTGGGTGCTGAAGAAAGGGGATCATAGTGCTGTCACTACTGCCATCACCCCAGAGGGATGTGGACTGCATTGTTGCTACTGCCATCACACCAAATGGGTGGGGGCTGTAGTGCTTCTGCCATCACCACTGGTGGATGGGGAATGTAGTACTGCTGGTGTCCCACCTGAGGGATGGGGGCCATAGTGCTGATACTGCCATCACACCTGAGGAATGGTGAACGTAGTACTGCTGCCATCACACCTAAGGGATGGGGGCCACAGTGCTGCTGCTTCTGTCACACCTGAGGGAGGGAGGTTGTAGTGCTTTTGCTGCTGCCATCACACCAGAGGGATGGGGGTCATAGTGTTGTTGGTGCTGCCATCGTAACCGAGGGCTGGGGCTGTAGTGCTGCTTCCACTACATCTTAGGGATGGGGGCTGTAGTGTTGCTGCTGCCATCACATCTTGTACTTAAATAACTTTAAATTGGTACAAGGATGGAAGGATGTGTAATAGTGGAAATCAAAATTGCTAAAATGCATGTTAGCAGAGCTAAAATTTGTTAAATAAAGTACACAAAACCACACACCAGTAAAAGCGGATTTTGGCTTAGCAGACACCGGTGACAATATCATTTTTTACAATGTGCAAAATGGAATATGTCCTTTCTCAATCCCCTTAAACCAGTGTCCCTGCTCATCCTCTTTGTCCTCCAATACTGTGTCAGGGCAGTCAGTCCTGTGAAAAGAGCAAATGTCAAAAGAAACCTACAGGGGCTGAAAAGGTTTTTAGAAGACATCCTGTAAGGTAATGTTCAGAAACAGCAGCAATTTGATGTTCCACATGTTCAGCAGAGTAGAGCACTGGCTGACAATAGATCTGGCAGCACTAAACGCATGCTCCAGAAAGATTCTGGCACATGGAAATTTAAGGTGGCACAGGGCAAGCCTTCACAGGTCCAGCCACACATCCATTTTGGAGTGCCAGTACTCAATCAAATCTGTACTCACATCCACTACATGACAGTCACAAAATTATTCCTCCAGCTGAGCATCTATTGTGACTATCGGGCAAGATCCATTGAATTTTTTGGTGGGCCTTGGGTGCAATCACTATGAGGTTCATGAAGTACATCTTCTCCAACAAAGATATCCTCCCCATGGATCTCGTCCTTCTTAGCCTTAACTAACTCAGGTTGTGCACTGTGATGTATCAGCAGGTTCTGCCTCTCAGCCTCAGAAGGCTGCTGAACTCCATGACTGTCTCTCAGCAGCCTGTCTCTGAGAACATCTTTCCAGTAACCCACATTGCTGTTGGGTGATAGAATGTACCCCAGTTGACATTTTAAGGAATGCTCCAGCATGGAGGAAAGAAAATACTGGTCCTTATTAAACATCCATTGGATGCAGTCAATTGTCATGAGGAAATTGTATCCTTGTTTACCCTAAGATCTCACCCATACTGGCTGCTCTTCTGCTCCAAAAACACATGAAGGAACCTCACCTGTGGCAAGACCATGCTCATGCACAATGAGGGAGGACTAACTTCCTTGATTACTGTCTCAGTCAATTCCAAGACCATAAATAGTGTCTGCACAGCCCTCCAGTTACTGGCATTCACCATGACATCTACTCCACTAATCTTATTGCAGAACAGATACTCGTGTATTGCCAGCTGCTGTTCCTGGAACCATTGAAGTATATGAAAAGCTGAGTTCCACCTTGAGGGGAAGTCTTGTATCACAGCATGTTCTGGCAGACTGTTCTCTCACTGAAGGTGCCTAAGTTCACTCCTGGCCTTAACTGAGTGGGAAAAGTTGGTACATATTTTCCTTACTATACCTGAAACAACTTCCACCTCACAGTTCTTTGTCAGCAGACTCTGTACCATATAGCAGACTCAGTGAACAAGACAAAGCACATGGGTATAACTAACGTCATCCACAGCCCTCAAGATGTTGGCAGCATTGTTAGCTATCTACATGACAGGCTCCAGGCCACACCTCCATAACCAATGCTGAAACACATCCTCAGGTTTGAGCAATTTCAGAGGATGCATTTATCAAACCTAGCAATGAAAAGTGCTGAATGGTGACTGAAGCCTTACAACTTGTTGTCAACACCCTTTGATAGCTTTAGATATGCCCAATGTGCCAACATTATCATGTACTCTACCAGTTGTTCACTGGTCCGCCTGTCTGTTGTGATATGCACATGTTGACTAGTCAACTCCTTAAGGCTGCAAGAAACCTCAGCACACACACCTTTATGTAAATTCAGCAAGCAATCTGGGTAAAGAAATGCCATAAAGGCATTGGGCACTGAGTTTCCAAAGCATGCACAAATGTCAGAAGGCCTCACTTGAGACAAAGGAGATGAGCAGCATGATTTGTACTAGCAACTCCACCAATGCCCAGTTGATCTCCATAGCCTTTGGGTGAGAGGGTGGAAACTTCAATCATTCCGCACACTGACGCAGTGTCAGATGCTGCCACAGCACAGATGGAGCAGAAGGAAAAGGCAGACCCTCCTCACGTTCTGATGCTGGTGGTGGTGTTTGGAAATGCAGGAAAGTGGTTAAGCTGCATTGATGAAACTGAACTGCCTCATGCAGTGGGACCCTAGTTATCATAGACCAAGACTAGAAGGCCTATGCGAGTGAGCCCTCTCCCTGCTGATCTGTACAAAGCCAACAAGGCATTAAGCATATTTTGGTCTGCTGTACATACTACAAAATATGACCAGACACCAGAGCCCTTAACACACTTTGTATCAAATGGGCTCATGCCAGCAACATGCTCTCTACCAGACTCACTTGTACTGCTGTGACCATTTCCACCTTTTCTCTTGGCAGAAGTGGCTGGCTTCTTGCCAGCCTTTTTTCCACAGTGCTCACCAGATGCTGCAGAATCTTTTCCATACGTTTGCCATACTGCTTTGACTTCTGATGAGGACAAGGTTTCTCCCTTTCTTTGTCCTTATCAGAAGGCAGTTCAGAGAGGATGTATGAAGTGCTTTTGTCTGCATTATACATTTCTTCATTTGAAACCAGTTTGAAGTCCTCCTCCTAACTGGTGCCTCCTTGGGGTCATACAACCAGCACAGGCTCATCTGCTTCATGGTTCACCACTACCCTGACATAACATCTTATCCTCCTCCTCCTCCTCCTCCTCCTCCTCTAGGGACTTGATTACTTCAGAGTGGATCTTGACATGCAGCTGAGCAGCAGAGGCCTTAGAGTGGTTTGCAACACCTGCGGTGGGCTCACTACCCAGGTGGACATGCATGACTTGGTTGCCAAACTGTACCTGACCAGTGTGAGTAACAATGGCTGGATTCTACTCCTTTTCAACCACAAACTGTTCCTCCCTTTCAGCTTGGGTTGAAGATGCTGAGAAGGGATGCTATAAATAAAATGGGCATGATCCTGGAGAAAGAGGACAATCGGGGATCAAAATTGCTTGACAGCATCAGTGGAGACAGTCACAGCTGCAGCTCCATGGACACTGGAGGATTGTTTTTCTCCAGCAGCCTCATCACATCTGACTACAGCAGAAGCAGCAACACCACCAAGTATTCTCCCACCCTGCTCAGCCACCTCCCAAATAATGTGCTCCCCAGCCTGCATTGTGCTAAAATATTTTTCCCACCAGAGGGTGCAGCAGCAGCTCTAGTACCACTTTATCCCACACCCCAACTCTAACAGGTTTCCCCTCTCTTGTCTCCCTTCACCTGAATCAATGAGTCTGGGTGGATGCCCCCAGATACAATCTCAGCTTACATACACTTTCTTCCCCCACTGCCGCACTCTCCTTCACCTCTCTGTGGCCATCTTTGTTGTCATCATCACCAGCACATGCCCTTACAGACTCTAAAGATGGACTATCACCAGCTAAGTTTACCAAAATCATTTCTAAATACAAGTTTTCATACAAATACAGAAAAAAAAGAAACTGTTTTTCTGGTGACACAGCACCAAACGACTACTTTTTGTAGCTACTGTATGCACTCAGTAGACATTACATAGTGTAAAAGCACTGTGCCTTGGTAGAGGCTGCTGCTGAGAAAACCTCAGTCTAAAGCTGTTATTTTAGATAGATACTGCATAAATCACTTACCAAAGAAGATGGGCAAAGAATGGTAACAGTTTGAAATGAATAAGTCACTTTGTGACATACAGTACTTGAAGGTCCAGGGGGACAAGGAAAGGTCAAAAAGCTGCAGACTAGGCTTTCTGTACCATTCCACACTGTAAACTGGAAGTCTTTACGTATGGGAAATGTTTCCCTCTACTAGGGGTAGTAGCATAGTCTAAAGCTGTGAGTCAGTATAGAACATGACACATGAACATTCTGACTGGCAGATACTCTCCAGTCTTTGCTGTACCACTGAGGAGTAAGCAGCACAGAAGATTCTCTCTGAGGAAGATACTGCTAATTATGTTATTTTTTTACCAGGATTGCAAAACTGTGAGCAGGTTGGGGCTACCTGGTGACAGGCAACATCCCCCAACTTTAGAAATAATGCCTGTTATGCTGCTGCTTTCAAACTGACTGATCTAAGTTTTCCCCATTTGCCACTGTTTTTGTGTATGTTTTGAGGACCAAGTTCCACTGTTCAGGTCTCCATTTTTCGTTTCTCACTACTGGTGCCATAGATAACTGAGTTACAATTTTATTTTATGGGGAGGCTTAGATAGTCTGGACAAAACCACAGTTGTGCACACAGTTAATGTATAAATACCCTGATGGAGACCCCAGTGCTTTACAATGCCTTCACCTGGGAGATACCAGGAGCAGAGTCACTGGTTGACCTCTGGCCTGGCTGTGGATGCCCCTGCAGATGCCATCCTTCTTCCCATGGTCCTCACTCTCAGGGTCACTTACATGAGGGGTTACTTGGACCTGTGGGAGTTAAATTATCCACAATAGGGAACAGCTCAAGGAATGTGTTGCCTTGTCCTAGACCACAAACAGGTCACATTGTATTGGATTATAGGCACACAGGTTGACAAGTTCATATTTCTGAACATGAGATGGTGTTTCCTTGTTTCAGGTTAGTACTTATACAGTCATGCTCATTATTATTACTGTTATTACTGTTATACATTTTTTTGAAAGGAGCACAACAGTACTGTCAAGAGACTAGTGATAACATTGAATCAGGAAAGTTTGGTGTCATCCAGATCTCCAGAGTAAGGTAGGACATACACATCTTGTTTTTTTGTATAAATACTTTGTGCTAGTGCTGCAAGGAGAGAATCAGATTCTTGGGCGTTTCACAGAATTTTACTTGCATACAACTGTTTAGGTACTGTGATGACAGTAGTGACTGGAGATACTCAGCTAGTGAGAATGTTCATGTGCTCAGTGTTTTATGCTTATTCATTGCTTTGAGCTGTGCCACTGCTTATTCCCCATGTGTAAAGACTCCCAATTGACAATGTTGGTGCTAACAGAAAAGGAAATTACAGTATGTATGAAATAATTTATCCTTTCCTAAGCACCTGCATCACCACAAGGAAACCATCAACATCTGCAAGGAGGGAGGAGGCTGCAAGCAGGAAATACAGTTTGTACTTCCTGCTTGAAGCTGAAGCCAGACATTTTCGATTTTAGGATGTCGGATTTTAGATAATCTATTATTCTAAAATGTGATTTGGACATTTTAGGTGCTTTTCATGATATCAGATTATGAGGACCAATATCCTAAAATCTTAATATGTTGACAGCACCTACTGTATTGTCCTATCTGTTTTTTATAAATGGATATCTGAGAAACCCTAGTCAACAGTGGCCTAGAAAAAGGCAATGCATTTCTTGAGCTGTTCCCCATTGTGGTTAATTTAACTCCCACAGGTCCAAATAACCCCTCATGTGAGTGGCCCTCAGAGGAAGGACCATGAATAGAAGGATGGTATCTGCAGGGGCATCCACAGAGAGGCCAGAGGTCAGCCAGTGGCTCTGTTCCTGGTATCTCTCAGCTGAAGGCACTGAAAAGCACTGGGGTCTTCTATTAGGGCAATTATACATTAACTGTTGGGGTAACTGTGGAGGGTTGGCAGGTACTGGAAGGTGTGTGTTGTTTTTCATTTTGCAGCACTAAATAGTTAATATTCAAAGGTAAATAACATAATAGTAGATGACAGCTAAATGGAAGGACCCAGGAGTCCAGTAAGGTAGCATAGACTATCATTAGTTTTGCAGAAATCCTGGGGAAATACTATCTGGAATACCCTGAAAAATGGATCCTTCTAGGAGAGTTAGCCAAAGTACCTGTGGTAGACAGCTAGGTAAGTAGCTTAGGGTAATCAGTGAGTCAGGAACATAGGAAAACAATACATGTGGATGTGGGAGGCTAATGGAGTACAAGTAGGAAGGGGAGGGGTCCTGTTAGAGCGCACACCCATGGAGCAGCCACCTTCATGGAGGCCCTCTGGAGATGGTGGTGCTGCCTGGTGTGCAGCAGGATTATGACACTTGCTGAGGAACGTGCCACAGTAAAGTCGGGACTTAGCCTTCAGTGATTCAGGTCTGAGCAAGCACTAAAGCAAGCTGACACTACTTCTCTTCCCCAAAAAATGCCTAGGACACAGACTGAAGGGTGGGCTCTAGTTGACCGGATGAAGGAGACAGAAGGCTCTGCTTGGCAGTGTTGAGGCCTCTGGAGTGGTGGCTGTGACCCAGTTCACTACCACATGCAACCTGGTTGGTCCTATACCCCCAAGATAGGGATCAGAACCTGTTGCCTCTCAGAATACCAAGTCTGTCCTGAGACAGACACTTGAGATGAGCTCAGAGGCCCAAAGAAAGGAAAGGTATAGAAAAATATTAGTAATAGGTGGCTCCATCATTAGGCGAATGGAGAAGGAGGTAGTAGGTGTGGGAGATCAGGGTCATGGAATGGTCAGGTTCTCTCCTGGGGTGTCAGCAGAGAGGACTGCACCTGGGGTAAGAGGATTTTTTAAACATATTTGATTGAGAAATTTCATGTAACAAAGCACATGTAAATGAATACATCATCACATATGTAACCACAGCCATCACATATGGCTCCACAGCAGTATCACCGAATTCAAATACATCAAGAAAATACTAATACAGCAATAAGATAGAAAAGTAAAGTACATTATTGCAATGGCTTCAGTTACTGTTCTTAAAAAAAGTTAATTATGCAGTTACCAGATTATATTTGATGTCATTTTGTGTTGTATGCATGAAAGAATGTCAGTCAGTGTCTAACATGGCAAGGCATACTATGTTTATGGGTAAGACTCTGTTCCTGGAGTCAGGGAAAGCATACCTTGCTCTGTAGCATTAACCAGAGGTTGCTAGGTTAGCATTTAATTGAGCATATTACATTTTCGTACTGAGTGACAGAATATTAAGCCGGGGGGCTAAACTGGGAAGGGTTTCACTAATCCAGTTCTGGGAAACAGTTTTTCTCACATTAATTGGGGCTTAGTCCTAATGGCTGTGATGCTCCCCAGCCTCTTCTCCACTATTCCTCGCACCTAGCATAGAATTCATTGGGGATTTGTGTAATGCATGCCCAATTACTAGCTGCACGGTTTTCTGTATATCAAACCCAAACAGCACACTTTGGTGCATGTCAAAGCCACATACAATTTATTTTATGGCTCCATATATGACAATGATCTCCTAGTAGTTTGCATAGCTCTGAGATACTTCTCTTGGGTTCCCATAGGTAACGCAGCAGATCATCTGTGAAAAACGTGAGTTTGTGGTGGACATCCCTAACTTGTAAGCCTGTAATCTGCTCATTGAGGCACATAGCTGCTGCCAGGGGCTCCAGAGACAATGCATTTAACTAGTGGAAGGGAACACACCTGCCTGGTCCCTGAGGTTAGTTAGATATGTTTAATTAGCATGTTATTTTCTAGTATTTGGTCTGTTTGTTGGTTGTATAGAGCTGATGTCCAGCACTGAATGCTTTTCCAAATCCAAACAACTTTAAAGTTTCAAACGTATACCCCCACCCCGTGTGGTCAAATGCTTTTTAGACATCCAGCACATGGGCTACTGCACACTCCCCAGCTGATCCCCCCCCACACCACATTTTGGGTACATCACATGCTGTACTTGCCCTGCCTGCCATTCTAATCATTGAGGATCAGGAGGGGAGCACATTCTCAAGTCTGCCAGTTATTATCCATGCAAAAGCTTTATAATTGATGGGTAGCTGGGAGATAGGTCGGTGTGACTTGTATTGCTGGGGTTCTTTGTCTGGTTCAGGGAGTATGATGAATGTGGCAGATCACAAGGATGGGGGCAAAATTCCCAGATCCAAGTTCTGCACAAATATATCAAGCAATGGTTCCTTAAGCTACTGCAGTACAATTTTGAAGAAATGTATTGGGAAGCCATCTGGCCCAGGGACCGTCCCTTCTTTATGCTGAGAGACAGATTTTGGTATTTCTTCTCAGCTGACAGCTGCTTCTAAGTTTTTGTTAAGAAGGCTAGTGAGGGTTTCAATAGGGACTTTACTAAAGAAAGTGCCCAGTTCTTTAGTGGGGGGTGGAGATCTCACAGGTATACAGACATATGCAGGCTTTACGGAAGCATTCCCTGATTTCAGTATTTTAATCGTGAATTGTCTTTGTAACAGTTTTTATTTTAGCCACATTTCTCAACGCTTTCCCATTTTTTAGCTGTCAAACAAGCCATTTCCCACCAATATCACCCTTGAAATACTGAGCAGCTTGTGTCCTGAACATTGCCTGTTCCATCCTAGCACTGCAGAAGGAGTTGTACTCCGATTTCCATTTCTGTAGCTTTTGATATCTCATAGGAGGAGGCTGATCTATGTGGTTATTTTCAGCATCATTAATGTTTTATTCTAATTCAGATATATGCTGGTCATCTATTTTTTATCAGTGACTGGAATATTAAATTGTTACTTACTATAGCACTGCCTTCAAAGCCTCCCATCTAGATGAAGCAGAGGTGTACCCTCGTTTGTTAGTTTGGAGGTACATTTCAATTTGCTTTTTGATAAAGCAATGGGATTCAGCTTTCTTCAGCAGGAGGGGATCAAGTCTCCAGTTACTGCTATCAGCCAGTATGCTCTATCCCACAAATTTTACCATTGCTGGAGTATGGTCTGATATGGTTCTATGTCATAACCGTGATTGCGGAATAATGATTGCTATTTGGGTGAGTGTACATTGCTGAAAATGAATTACGGCAATGTACACTAGCAGTGACTAGAAAACCAGTGACCAGTTTTCTGTGTTATGTGGGGTTGGGGCTGTGTCCCTCACACCCCCTTACTTAAGGATTCTCAACACCAGGGGAGTGCATGTCAGGGATGTGTGTAAAACCTAAAAAAAAAACCTGACCCAATGCCTAAAACGATCATGCGTAGAACCAAACCCGGCACCCTCCTAACCCCAGGCTGCCACTACCCTCCACACCACATGGCTAGCCGACAGCTGCACTACACCCCACATACTCTCCCTCCTCTTCCAACAGTTGCGTGACATGGTCCCTCCCCCCTGAGCATGTGTCTTTCAAGCTGGAGCTGCAAGATGGGGTAGTGATAATAGGGGTAATGGGATAATAGAATAAGGTGCAGGATCTCTGGGACTTCTAGGAGAGAGAGAGAGAGAGAGAGAGAGAGAGACAATGGGAGTGGGCTGGTTGCAGAAAAGGGAATAAAGATGAGAGGAGTGCAGATGACAGGGGTCAAAGTTATGGGGGGTAGGAAGATAAGAGGTATAAAGTGTTATGTGTGCTAATGCAAGAAGCCTGGGGAACAAAACTAGTGGCCTGCAGGCAGTGGTGACCGAAGCACACATGGGTCTGGTAGCAGTCATAGAGGCATGGGCCATGCAGTACAATGCCTGGGATCTGACTGTCCTAGTGTGCACATTGTTTAGAAGGGACATGGAGTAGTGAAAGGGGAGGAATAGCACTGTAGATAAAGGAGGGTATAAAAGCCATGGAGACCAAGGATAGTAGGGAGGGAAGGTGTTCAGAGGCAGTAGAGACATAGGTAGTTACAAATGGGGGATGCATATCAGGATAGTAGTGGTATAGAGAGCACCATCAGAGAAAGAGGCAGCAGGTAGGGAACTAGGGAATGACATTAGTAACAAAGCAGGAGGGAGGTACTGCTAATGGATGACTTAAATAGGTCAGATGTGGACTAGAGGAACCCTTCAGCTGCAAGTGTCAGGAAATCAGCTGCTGGTAGAGGTGTTCCAGGAGGCATTCCTGACTCAAACAGTCAAGGAGCCTACAAGGGAGGGTGACACCCTCAGCAGTCCTTTTGATCAGGGATAAAATAATATTTTGAGAAGTTTTAGTCAGCCAATCAAAAAGCCTACACCACACATGGCGTTGTAACAGGCTTTTTCCAGCATGCACTTGCGTGTCATTCGCTTACAGGCAGAGTCATTTTTCCCACCCGAGTTCAGCTAAAGATTGATTTTAGTAGTGTAAACTGAAATGAACTTAGGGAAGTGATTCTTTTTGAAAACTGAGGTCTAAAAAGTGGAAGAAACACAGTCTCAGAGTCGAGCCATGACACTGGGCATGCGTTATGCATATGCATAAGCGTATGCCCAGTGTCACGGCTCATCTCCGAGACCATGTTTTTTCCACTTTTCAGCCCTCAGTTTTCAAAAAGAATCACTTCCCTGAGTTCAGATATGTTTAGACTACTAGAAACAATCTTTAGCTGAACTCAGGTTGGGAGACCCATCCATGATCATTGTAGCACCATCACCCCAACTCGACTGCCCCCTTCCCACCAGAACTCTACTCCAAACACCAGAACTTCAGGGAGCATCCATGCAGTGCTCCAGGGCCATGCTGTCTGAACATGGCTCCACAGCATCTCAGTATGCATGGCCAGAACAAATTACACGGGGCTGAAGTAAATCTCTCACTGTGTGAACAAGGATATGTTTCTATGGTGGCCACAAAAGTTTGGAGAATTCATCGCAAAAAAAAAAAAAATTAAATGATCATGTTCTGCTCTGACAACTGGGTGGCAGTGGAGGTGATTAACAGTCAAACATCCAGTCAAAATGTGTTGCTAGGTTACTCCAGGTGCTGGTACTGCCCTGTCAGATTAACCCTTCTTCTCTTCAGGTCTAAGCATATTGTAGGTTACAGAAATAACATTACTGGTGCTCTCTTATTTGTAGTTATCCATGTTTTTGGAGACAGACCATCACTTAGATGTGAAATGGACCCCAAACCAACTTGTAGTAGACTGGGTGGTAAAAGACTGTGCTCTATTTAAGCAAATGTGGACAACCAATACTGCAAAATATATGGAGGCTTCCATCAGGGTGCTTTATTAATTTAAGGGACAGTGTATCCAACAGGTAATGTGGCTAATACCAGTGGATACTGTGGTCAGATTTACAATATATATATATATATATATATATATATATATTTCTCCCAATTCAAAGTTTATTCACCACATTTTCCACATTACAGGAGGCAGTATTGAACATTTTGACATGAGATTTGTAAGACAAGTCATACTGCCCCCAACCTTCCCTCCCCCTCCCGGCACAGCAGTTCATTCTAAAACCCACTAACTACTTTTACCAAGAATAATTAAGGTGGTAACCTTGACTACACAGTACTTCATAGCCACCGTACTTAGAGTGTGAAGGGGATCCCAGATAACCTTATACCTATGTACTCTGTTTTGAAGGCTAGCAATAGCCTTCTCTGTATGTATATTTGCTAAAATCTCATTGAGCCATTCCTGATATGTTGGACAGGTCCCTTCCTTCCAACACCCTGAGAATTATCTTTTTGGCAGAGAGCACAATCATGGATATAATAAATCTCTGGATTTTAACCTTTATGGAAGACAAATCCCCCAACAGGTAAATATCCTGTGTAAAATAGTCTTGTAAACCAAATAAAGAATCCAGATTGGTTTTTATATGCTCCCACAATAAGGCTATCTGGGGACATGACCAGAATAGATGAAAAAGTGAATTTGTGTCCTGGGAACACTTATTACACCTATTGGTATCAAGAAGGCCCCATTTCACCAGTTTAGTTGGGGTATAGTACAAATTATGCAGGATGTGGAACTGCATGAGATGTAATCTATCTTGGGATACATATTTATGACAATACATCCAGAGGACGGACCATTTAAAAGTATATTGGGGAAAAAATTAAACCCAAAAATTAGTGGGGCCACTACCACATCCAAACCGCCATCGGAACAATACTTGATAAATCTTAGAAATTACACCTGAGGAGATGAGAAAAGAAGAAAATTCAGATACCAATGCAAAGGCTGCTGGATGGGGTGGAGTGGCTCCAAGAACTGTGATTAACAAGTGCCTCAATTAAAGCACTTTAAAAACCTGAGACTCCGGAATTTTGAACTTGTAAATGAACTGAGAGAATGAGAGCCACTCTCCAACTTCATCCAAAAATGAAGATACTATCCCCTCGCCTAAATGAGGCAGCCATGAACAGGACATTTTCTGTTTATTTATGGTGAAAGCTGGGGAATTCCAAATGGATTGAGTGAGATCTTTACTTTGATAGTAATGCAGAAAGGAGCACAATTGTGAATGTGCTCTTAGCTAAGTCATGATAGTGGGACATTTCTTAATATTTTGCAACTGAGAAATTTTTAGATAGAGCATAGTCAGAGGGTCCATGTTCATAGATTGGATAAAATCTCATTCAATCTTGAGACAAGCCGGGTTCATGTTATCTGGACCTGGTCTTACCCATCTCAGGTATTTAGCCACATCCAAAATAACACTGCGAACAGAACTCCTACAGCAACCATGCAGCTCACCGAGGGGTAGCCAGCCCCACAAACATAGAATCCACAAATGGGAGCGCAAAAGTGAAAGGCAGCAGATAAAAATAAGATACTAGCGAAGGCTTTTCATACGTTTCAAAAATCACACATTTATTTAGCTTCACTAGCAAAAATATATAACATCTGGTGCAAAAAATTAAACTGAGTGTTGTAACAAGCAAAACACCCCAATTAAACTGAGTGTTGTAACAAGCAAAACACCCCTAGCGCCTCGCCTCCCATGAGTCTTCATAGCGCCTCGACTCCCACGAGTCTTCAGAGGGGGTACCCAAACCATTATCCACAGCACTTATAAATGCTCAGATAATTAATCATTAATGAACTGACTTAGCAGCATTTAAAGAGACATGTTACCAATAGTTTCTCATTGTCTAACAGCATAGGCATTTATAAAAAAGTTTTCTTTTCAAAATAATTTTAGTGCTGCATATTAAGGTTTGATTAAAATAAAATAAAACTGCAACAAAAAAGAAGAAAGAAAAATATTTAACATTTCACAGCCTAGCACTAATAATATCATTACTACTGGGCTAGCCAAATGGCTAGCCCAGTAGTAGATGGGCAAGTAAGGAATCCGCAGCCCCCCCTCATTTTTGGATGCAGCTAGTTTGTGGTATGCCAGCCTAGAGGTCTTACTTAACCAAATAAACTTGGTAAAGAGTTTATGTGTTTTCTGAAACCAACTTAAAGGGACAAATGAGTTAAGATGCGACAAAGGGTAAAATAAATGGGGAGACACATTCATCTTAATTATATTAATACAACCCCATAAAGATAATGGGAGTTTATCCCATCTCTCCAGGTCTTGAGTAATCCCCTGCAATAGAGTGTCCAGATTTTCTTTAAACCACAAGGAAGGATTACGTATTAGTTTTATACCTAAGTATTTAATAGCCCGGGGTGACCAGCATAGTCCCAGAGAGATAATGTCAGTCTTGAAAGCTTTATGGTTAAGAGGAAAAAAAGATGTCTTGTTGGGATTTAACTTGTAATTCGAGAAACTACTAAATCTATTAACCTCTCTTAACATGTTCGGGATAGATATTTTCGGATTAGCTAAATGTAAGAGGAGGTCATCAGCATAAGCTGTTATTTTCACTACCTCATTCCTAATGGGAATACCTTGTATTACTTCATTATTGAGAATATGTTGAATAAGGGGTTCCAGATAAAGATTGAAAAGTAATGGAGAAAGAGGGCATCCCTGCCTCATACCTGACAGCAGCGTAAAAGACTTGGAAAAGATTTACAGTATATTTGAAGGAGAAAAGGATGGCCCATGCCACAGATATGGCCCACCTCCAGGCTATGCAATTTTGTACAAGTTAATAGGATTTGCAGACCCTAGGCAAGCCACGGTGGTCAAAAAGACCACAGAGGGCTTGGCAGGGGGAAGGGGGTGGGAGGCACCTTATAGTCACCTTACCATACTGAATCCACCTTATTGGTCTAAGACATGGTTTGGTGCTTGAGCAGTGTGTGTTCCTCAGCATCCAAACACTACCTGTTCTGGGTGGCCTTTTTGTTACCTTTTAAATTGTGTTCAGGATAGATGAGGTGGCAGAAGAATCTGGCACCTCCAAAGGACAGAGAGGGGTAATATCCCTTAGGGATGTGTGGGAGAAAACAATAGGCTTAGCCATCCCCTTGTTCCTGATCCAAAACAAATCAGACTGAGTCTGGCTGTGTGGCCAAGATTGCCAGTGGGGTGGGCCTTCTGTGCCTAGTTCTTTGAATGGAAAAATATTAGGCCATCAGAGCTCATTCCCCAGGTACCCTTCCTCTTCATGTGAATGGGAAACCACTGATGCAGTATAAAGTGTTAGCCATAATCCTGTAGGTTCTAGTTTTCTTGGGCTAGGAACCATCCTGGTACAGTGCACACTCATTCCAAATATGGGCAGCAATAGAAGTGGCAGCAGTAGGGCTTGGGAGACCCGAGTGTGATTTGTGTCAGCAGATAGTGTTCTTCTAAATAGTGACCATATATCAGGCAATTGCATATTTGACTAATCTCTACTATTTTTGTTCCCTCAGCTTGCAGATGGCACCAGTTGATCTGGGTCAGTGGACAATTCTTTTTGCACTGAGCTGGGATCAAAGCAGCACAACCATGGGGAAGCAGCAGGAGAATGACAAAGCAATAGCATTGGTGGAATGCTTGAGTGTAAGAGGTATGACGTGGACCAAACTCTTGCCCAGCCTGTGGGTGAAACAGAGAGAAAGACAGGCCACAGACATGGTCCTTATACACCTGGGTGGTAAAAACTTGGTGGCACTGAAAGGATTATTGCTGGGGTTTATTGAATATCTACTGTGGTTAAAAGGCAGGTGAGCAGAGGTGGTGATAGTCTTGTCTGAGGTGCCACAAGGAGGGTTTAGAACTATGCCAGCTGAGAGAAAGCATGGATAAGGCCAGGACGCATTTCAACCATTAGGTGTGGTAAGCTTCTGAAGCGGTTGGGGATTTCATGCTACACCACCCAGATATCATCATGGACTGCCCGGGCTTATATTGATCAGATGGGGTACACCTTTTTAATATTGGTTAGGACTTGTTTCTAGTAGGCATCAACAATGCACTAAAGCTTTGTCTTTGGGTGAAGCCAACCTTTGAACACTAGAACTGGATATTGGCTTAGTGGCCTTGTTACGGTGTGGGTTCTACAGATGGACACAGATTCACTCAGAGACAGCAAATAAGGTGCAACCCACTTGTTACTTAATGGGATGTTTATTACTTCATAAACATCTATTCAGCACCAAGTAGGAAATAAACATGTGAAACAAAAAAAATAAACAGCAAAACAATATCCTTCTATAGCATTCTATAGAACCTCTCTCACTGTTGGTCAAGAGGAACTGGCCCTATCTATCTGTTACCTGTTCAGATAGTACTTAAGTACCCAACTATCTGAGTCAGGTGACCAAGCATCATCAAAACTTTATAACATGTTCTACAATCCGACAAAATTGTTTTTAGACAGGATAAACATATTAGAAATGCAGGCAAATCCCATTAGAGATCTTAAAGATGTAAAAATAATCCCTATATGGAGAATTTATTTAACTACCAAGAGTTCCAGAATGATTGACAGCTTGGTTAAGTAAAAACCTGGGCCACAAGAGGCTGCTGTTCCCCTATAGGACTGCTCACAAAGATCAGAAGTCTTGGGAGTGAATGCAAGCAAACTTCTCCAGACCTGCAGTGCATGTACATCAGTACAGGAAAAAAACTATTAGGGAGCTTCTTCTGAGAAAACAGAACTATTCTCAGGTACAATTCTCATAATGTATTCTTTGACTGATTTATTGATGTCAGGATTTGTTTTATTACCTAATTGTACCATTATCCTAAACTCTGGAGCCTTATATAGTGTCCCAATTAGTATTCCAAATGAGGAAACCTACAGTATCATCCTCATCCTGTAGAAGGACAACAGGGCTAGAGCAATTTCTAAGAGCTGAATAGCAGTAGTACCACTGTTCAATTGCTAAGTTGTTGGCTGAAATTTACAAGCCGACGGCTGACACATTCACAGTGCACTACGGGAAACAAATGACTCTCCTACCACAGAGGAGAGCTGAATATGCAAGCGCTTCTCTAAGGGAGGTTCTACTACTGAACAGGGACTGCCCGGAAGGCATAATAAAAAAAAAAGAAAGTTAAAATAGCGATAGTGCTATGCAAATGTGCGCATGGCCGTGAGGGCTGCTTGATCGTGTGAGTGCTCATGCCAGAATACACCATAGCATTATGCTAAACAAACCAAGCAAGGATTGAAGGCACTGAGTCAGATAGTCCTTTGCTTCTAATTTGGATGTCAGGAAACCCCTTTTTTAACATATTGAATGAGAGAGGAAACAAAACACTGCTTTTATAAACAAACAAAGCATGATAACACATACAATAGCTACACCTTGTCAGTAAAACCGCAAGGCATCTGTACAAGATAACACTTTCTTTCACTGTACTGAGAATATACTTTTTAATACAGCAATGCTGCATTGGGTACAAAAATAAAAGGGGAAAAGGGGATGCTACTTGCTTACTTTTTATCCTTAAAGCAGTTAACCTGCCATACTAACGTGCCCTTGATTTAATATGGACCTCATACAGAAATACAGAGAAACTGCAGAGGGTGTAAGGTATAGGGTATAAGATAAGGGGGAAGGGGAGAATTTGTAAGGAGGTGGCCTGCCTCCTTACAGAAATACAAGGATAGCTGCAAGAGAGTAGAAAATAGTGGTTGCAACCAAGAGAAAGAAAATAAGAAGATCCAAAACCAAAGTGGCAGGAACTGACCCTATCACATTTACCCCCCCTTCCTATGAGGGAAGGCATATTACAGACTCCCGCCTCCAGATACCCTGGAGGGGTGGAACTCCCACCCACTCTCTGGAGTTCAGTCCCAGGGTCCCACTAAGAAAATTACTATATTTCTGACCAGGTTCAAAAGAACCTAACACACACACACCCTTGGACAATGAATACACCAAAATACCATGCATCTTAACATCACAAAGCCAGACAAAGACAATTTCTCAGCCAAAAGAGCAGTATTTTACAGTCCAACCCCCTTTCTTTTCATGGAGGTTGGAGGAGCTCTGGCCCACCCACTCTGTGAAACTCTATCCCAGGGTCCCATTACAACGATCCTAGCATTAAAGTGCCTATAATCCAATATATCATACTAACTTTTACCCTGGGATCTGTTCAAAGGACATTTGTTATAATTACTGAGTTTATCATATTCAAACTGATGTCTTCCTATTCATTTCTGACATCTCAAGCCCTGTGCCATATTGTGACAGGAAGTCAGCACTGGTGTGTTCACTTCCTTTCCTATGTGAAAGAGTGAAGCGGTATGGCTGTAAAGCCAGCTACCACCTCATAATAAGTGGATTCTTTTCCCTCATCTGCTGAATCCAACAGAGCGGGTTGTGGTCTGTCACCACCTCAAATTTAGCTCCCCACAGATAATGCTTAAAAGATTCTATCGCCCATTTGAGGACAAGACATTCTTTCTCAACAGCAGAATATCTGCATTCTCATTCATGTAGCTTCCTACTAATACATATAATAGGATGCTCTTCATCTTCAACATACTGTATCAGTCCACGCCACTTATATTGCTCATGGTTTAAATGGGCAATCGGTTTGTCCAGACAAATTTCAAAAACCATCTGCCAGTTCCATAGGCTCTAATGTTAAAAACTCTGGATATTGAGTTCTTAGCCTGCTTTCTATTTTGGGCACATTATCTCCTAATTAGTATCAGTCCACACTTTGACATGCAGTTTATGGAGCTTGCAAAAGTGTGAACTTGACATTAATTTGCAGCTAATGTGCCGAAATTGGGCATAGAATACTGGCATCTATTCTGCAGTGCTCTACCCTCCTTTCATGCAGTTTCAGCAAAAATCGGAGATGGGGAGAAACCATTGCATGTCTGTTTATAGAGAGCCACAACCCATCACAACACAGCTTTATTCTGTGGGACTTGGGACTTGAATGTAGGTGGTAACTGGGGGAAAAATAGTTTTGGCAATGCACAGAAGAATTGCGCTTGACTCAGGGAGCATCTTACAATGCTCCCACCTCCATCACAACACAGCTTTATTCTGTGACTCACCCCTTCCTTTTGATCACTGACATCGTGGTGCACAGGAACAAGCAGGAAGAAAAAAGAAGCAGAGGGGATAAAAGAACTGCACCTGCTGTTTTATAGAAAAGGAGCCTTGCTTGGGACTTGAACCTAGGTGGTGACAAGGAAAAATGGTCTCAGCAGTGCACAGAAGAGTCACGCTCGACTCAGGGAGCATCTTACAATGCTTCCGCCTTAATCACATTGTTCAGCACCTATAAAATATTCACTTTGGTTACAGCGCCCAACCCATATAATGGGAAGATTGTGCTTGCACAGATGTGACCATTATAAGCGGTTGGGACTGTACTGCCCCATACCCATTCCTGATGCGACTGTTTGCACAATAAAGGATTTGCTAAAATTAGGACTTCTCAGAACAGGGTATTCACATAAAGCAGCCTTAATTTTCCTAAAGGCTGTATCACATTCTGGAGTCCACTCCACTTTATTTGTATATCTTTTCTTCAGCAAATCAGTAAGAGGGTCAGCTATTGCTGAAAATATAGCAATAAAGTGCCTGTAATATCCAGCCAGTCCCAAGAAAGCTCGTACTTGTTTCTTGGTCCTAGGTATGGCACAGTCAGATACTGCTGACGCTTTACTCATCTCAGGCTTAATAACCCCATTCTCTATAATGAACCCTAGATATCTGGTTTTGGTCTGACCTAGACAACACTTCCTAGGGTTGATAGTGACCCCTTCTTTCTGAATTGCAGAAAATACCTGTTCCAGGTGTTTCAGGTGTGTCTCCCAATCAGGGCTAAATACTACCACATCACCTAGGTATGCAGCACAGAAGTCTGCATATGGACTAAGCATTTTGTCCATGAAACGCTGAAAGGTTGCAGGTGCTCCATGGAGACCAAATGGCATTGTGACAAATTCAAAGAGCCCTATACGTGTGCTGAATGCAGATTTCTCTCACGATTGTGGTGTGAGGGGAATCTGCCAGTATCCTTTGGTGAAATCCAGTGTGGAAATAAAGACTGCATTCCCCAAATGATTGATGATGTTGTCTATTCTGGGCATAGGATACCGATCTAGAAGGGAGGCGGCATTAACCTTCCAGAAATCTAGACAGATGCAAATACCTCCTTCTTTCTTATTTACCACCACTATAGGTGATGCCCATGCACTATGTGAGGGTGTGATGATACCCATTCGTTCCATTTTTCTTACTTCAATAATGATGTCTTCCCTGACATGTACAGGTAACCTGTATGGTCTCTGGTACAAAGAAGCAGTTTGAGTGACCCTAATGTCATGCTCAATATTGACTGCTTGGCCTGGGACACTTGTAAATGTTTCTGTATTTGTGTTTAATAAGTGCTGGATCTGTTCCTGTTGCTGTGTAGTCAATGCTGGATTTATATACACCTCTTGTATTTGACCCCCTTGTTCCTTCTGACTGTAAGCTATATCAAGCTCTGAGTCATGGATCTCAGTCTGGATGTGACAACTTACTTTTGGGTATTCTTCCTTCTCATGCCAAAATTTTAACAGATTGGCATGATAAATCTTTTTACTACTTCTTCTATTGGGCATCTGAACCTCATATGTCACTGGACCTACCTTTCTGAGTATAGCATAAGGGCCCTGCCACTTCATAAGCAGTTTGTTTTCAGTAGCAGGTAATAGGAGTAGCACCTTTCCCCTGTAGCAAACTGCTTATGCCCCACCCCCTTGTCATAGTGAGCTTTCTGCTGTACTTGTTTCTCAAGTAGTGACTGATGGGCCAGGTTAATATACCTGAGGAAGCGTTTTCTCAAAGCAGTCATATATTCTAGTACTCCTTGTTTCCCTGTGTGGGTGTTTTCTTCCCAGTGTTCCTTAATGACATCTAGGGGCCCTCGGAGGTTTCGGCCATACAAGAGGGAGAAGGGGAAAAACCCAATAGTTGCTTGGGGTACTTCTTGATAAGAGAACAAGTGGTAATACAGAAAGGTGTCCCAATTCTTTCCCTCTTCACTCACACATTTTTGTAGCATCTTCTTTGGTTTTTGATTGAACCTTTCCACCTGCCCATCCATCTGAGGATGATATGGTGAGGTTCTTACAACATGTATACCCAAACAGTCTGTACAATTCAGCCAGCATTATAGATGTAAAGTTCATACCCCTATCTGTAACAATAACCTTTGGAATACCCATCCTACTGAATACTTTAGCCAGCTCTTCTGCCACCCTGGGAGCTGTTAAAGTCCTCATGGGTATTGCCTTAGAATACCTAGTGGCATAGTCACAGATGACCAAAATAAATCTATTTCCATTGGAGCTAGTTTCCCAGGGGTCCCACCACATCCATCTCAATGCTTTCGAATGGTTGACTGACTAGGGGTATATTCTGAAGGGGTACCATATCTTTCTTCCCTGTCTGGGCTACTCTCTGACACACAGGGCAGCTTTGGACATACTCTGCTACTTGTTCATGAATGCCTGGCAAATAGAATCTGTGCAAAATTCTACTTAGTGTGGTATCTCTCCCTGAGTGACCTGCCAGGGGTATGTCGTGGTCCAACTGAACTATTTCCTTACGATACCTCTGAGGGACAATCAGTTGTGTCACAATATTTTCATTTTTTAGGATTCATACATTCTCTATACAAGATATAATTTAATACTACACATCTTGGGAATCCCTCCTCGGGTTGCTTTCCCACCTGTAAAAAGAAAGGAGTTAAAGAACCATCCTGTTTTTGTTCACAGGCCACAGTCTCTGATTTAACATCCGTAGGATCCACAAATGTTTTATTCTGCCAGTTTCTTTTCTCTTGTCTTTTTACAGTCTTTCCTTTCTGATCTTTACCTGGGGTCTCATATAGTTTCTCCGCAAATGGAAACTGTCCACCCAGCTCAGTTTGTTGTTTCATTTGTGACAGAGTTGTCACAGCAACCAGAGGAGAACAGTTCTGTTTGACCATTAATACTGGAAAATCAGGATGATCTTGCCCAATAATAATGGGGACGGGTAAGTGTGGAACAATCCCAACTGCTAACTCCTGCAACTTCCCATTAACAGTTAATTCCAGAGGGGGTGGTGGAATAAAAATGAGTGTCCCTGTGTATGCAGGTGACCATCATACCCTTCACTGTTCTTTCTAGGCCCTCTACTAAGTCTGCATGAACCAGTGTTTGGCGACTTCCAGAGTCCAGCAAACCTAATACATTATGTGTTCCTACTGCCACCGTTGCCACATAAGGTGCCAAATTATCCAGGGCCAGATGTCCAGAGTCTCTTTTTACTACTGGGCAATTCCTGATTATATGGCCATTCTTTTGGCAACCATGGCAAGTTATTTCTGACAATGGTATGCTCTACCTCTCCTATCTCTTCTTAAGTCAGGATGAGTTTTAATATTTAAAGAGGAAAAGGGAGGTCTTACCAGGTTAGTGGAAGGGGTTGATGTACTACCTCCCTGGTTCCTCCCTCGCATAGGTCGTGCAGCCATAAAGTCTTCAGCCAGAGCAATAGTTTTTCGGCACCTTTGGGTTTATGTTCTCATACCCACAACTGCACATCCTGGGATAAGACCTTTATAAATTGTTCAATAGTTATAGTCTCCATTATTTGTTGCACTGTCTTACCAGCTGGTTGTAACCATTTATTGCTTAGGTCCTTCAACTCTGCATAGACATCTCTGGGAACATCCGCGGTTTGCATCATCAAGAACCTGAAATGCTGTCTGTATGTCTCAGGACTAATGTTGCATTGCCTCAGGATTTCTTGCTTAACATGGTCATAGTCATTGGAAAGCTGTATATCCAATTGACTGTTCACTACCTGCACTCATCCAGTTAATTGGGGGGCAAGACGCACCACCCATTGGTCTCTTGGCCAGCCACATGATTGTGCCACCCTCTCGAATGTGGTGAGATATGCCTCAATGTCGTCAGTGCCTTTTAGTCTAGCCAGCTTAATATCTCTGGGGCCCTGTGGTCATTCTGCATGCTCTGTCCAGATGGGCTGAAGTACCCGCATGGTGTCTGCCCATTTGGCATCTTGTTTTCTGTGGTCAATCTCTCTTTCCCAATCAAGCTGAATTTGTCTGATGCATAACCATTTCAGCAGTTTTCCCACATCTTCCATAGGATCTTGTTCAAGGTAGGAGGTGTCCACTTCCTCCTCTGGACTCTCAGTTTTTCCAGGGGTTGGTCCAGGGGCATCCCTTCCCCATGCTCATTGAAGTACTCCTCTTCCAATCTCTCAGAAAACATTCTCTTGAGTTTAGGATGTGTGTCCAGTAAGCCCATTAGCAGCTGGGCCCCCGTCTGCACTGCCATGTGTCTGGTAAGGATGCCTTGAGCTGGGCTACCCCCTACCATGTCCACCTCGGGTACCAGGAAGTACCCACTGTAACGTCTCCCTTCCCTGGCAAGACGAAGCAGGCAGCAGAAATCCCACTTCTCACACCACTTGTTACGATGTGGGTTCTACAGATGGACACAGATTAATTCAGAGACAGTAAATAAGGTGCAGCCAACTTCTCACTTAGTGGGATGTTTATTGCTTCATAAACATCTATGTAGCACCAAGTAGAAAATAAACACATGAAACAAAAAAAAATAAACAGCAAAACAATATCCTTCTATAACACTCTATAGAACCTCTCTCACTGTTGGTCAGGAGGAACTGACCTTATCTATCTGTTTCCTGCTCAGGTAGTACTTAAGTACCCACCTACCTGAGTCAGTTGACCAAGCATCATCAAAACTTTATAACATGTTCTACAATCCCACAAAATTGTTTTAGACAGGATTAATGTATTAGAAATGCAGACAAATCCCATTAGAGATCTTAAATATGTAAAAATAATCCGTATATGGAGAATTTATTTAACTACCAAGAGTTCCAGAATGATTGACAGCTTGGTTAAGTATAAACCTGGTCCGCAAGAGGCCACTGTTCCCCTATAGGACTGCTCACAAAGATCAGACGTCTTGGGAGTGAATGCAAGCAAACTTCTCCAGACCTGCAGTACATGTACATCAATACAGAAAAAAAACTGTTAGGAGGCTTCTTCTGAGAAAACAGAACCATTCTCAGGTACAATTCTCATAATGTATTTTTTGACTGATTGATTGATGTCAGGATTTGTTTTATTACCTAATTGTACCATTATCCTTTACTCTGGAACCTTATATAGTGTCCCAATTAGTATTCCAAATGAGGAAAAACCTACAGTATCATCTTCCTCCTGTAGAAGGACAACAGGGCTGGAGCAATTTCTAAGAGCTGAATATCAGCGGTACCTCTGTTGAACTGCCAAGCCGTTAGCTGAAATTTACAAGCCGACGGATAACACATTCACTGTGCACTATGGGAAACAAATGACTCTCCTTCCACAGAGGAGAGCTGAATATGCAAGCGCTCCTCTAAGGGAGGCTCTACTACTGCACAGGGACTGTCCAGAAGGCATAATCAAAAAAAAAGTAATGGAGATCACGAGATGCAGGCTAGCTAGAGGCAGCACCGTTTTTGGGCTCCCGCTCCTCTACCTCCTTTTAGTGTTATTTCGATCTAATTTTTACCATCCTGTTACCAAAAGCATTACTGGGGATTGCTACTCGGCACTCAGAGCGGTTTTGAGCATGTTTGGATGCCTAAAGTCCGGGGCAACCGTCCCAGTATGGATGTTACGATGAAGCAAGCCCAGTTGTGACATACCCCACCCACTTCACCAGATAAGCAGCAATCTAAAAAATCTAAAGTGCATGGGGAAAAGAGGGACTCCTCATCGAACCAACTGATCCTGCTCACGGAAGATAGGTTCCTGCAGGAGCTGGAACCTTTTAAAGAGACTTTAAAGGATATTGCAGCGGATCTAAAATCCATGCGGGGAGATATGATTGAATTAACAAGGCGGGTTGGCGATGCTGAGGCCCGGCTATGCTTGGTGGAAATCTGGAAGGATAAGCAAGAGTCTGAGATGATGTTACTACAGAAACAGGTTCAGAAGTTGCAACTGAAGACAGAAGATCTGGAAGGGCGCAGTAGAAGAAATAACATCCTAATTCTTGGTTTACATGAAAAAGAAGGAAATAATACAATCTTTTTTACTCAGAAGTTTCTAGAAAAGGTGGTAGGCCCATCGCCACTGCATTTGGCGTACCAAATTGAGAGGGCCCACCGCTCCCTTCGACCTAGACCCCAGCCAGGAGAGCCACCCAGACCCATTATACTGAAGTTCCTAAGTTATATAGAGCATCAACATGTTCTGTCTAAAGTCAAGGAGTTGAAGGCAGTAATGTGTGCCTTATGAAGTGCGGCAAAAACGGGCAGCTTTCATCCCATAGTTACAAAGTTGGTGGCGGCAAGCATTCCTTTTAGGATGGCATACCCTGCCAAATTGCATGTGTCTCTGTCGGGTAGCTGGTGCACATATGACTCACCACATCAAGCCAACACAGATCTTTCAGGCAAGCTGCCAGAACTGTTCAAACCTGGATGAGCAAACCACAGAGATAACTGGACTCATTTGGATGAACATGCATTAATTTCTTTTCATTTATTTATCCCTTTTCTCTTTTTTTTTAATCTTTTTTCTTTTTATTTTATTTTTCAGAGGAATGGCGGTCTCAACTTATGGTTAACCCTGCTATACTACCTTTTATTTTATTTTTGCAATGCTTACCGGGTGGCTCTCGATCCGATGGATTGTGGGGGATGGGGATTCTGCTCCAGGAATGGAATGGCTTTGGGTTGTCCTCTCTGGGGGGCATGGTCTTGGGGGGGTGCCAATTTGGTGTCTGGTTGGCAAATTCTCAAGTGGAACACGTGTGAGCTGGCGCTTTTTCTAGGGGTTGTCTATATGGTAGGACAGTTTGTGTGCACCTCCCAATCAGCCCCCAGGGTTTCTCTTCCTATAAGGGATGGGTTTCCTGTTTCTCCCCAAAATGGTTTCTGCTGTGCGGGTAAGCTGGCGATTTGGAAAGTTTTAAACTTTTTCTCTTGTTGGTTTCAGGAATAGAAGTCTCAATTTTGTTTATCACAATGTTCAGGTCTTGTCTTGATCACTCTCTGCGCGATCCTTTGGGTGGATTGGGCAACTTTGGTAAAGAAGTCTGAGCTTTTCTGCAGATTCTCTTTTCTTTTATCGATGCACTGGGCAGTTTTGGGGATAAGCGGCCTTGAGTGTGAGTAATCAGAATAAAGCGATGGCTTTGCTTATATAAGGAGGGGAGGAGGGGGCTGCTCGAATTGGTGTAGGCTTAGGTCGGGCTGCATAGCGGGTTAGTTATTTGAGGGGTTGACCCTATAGTACTTCCACTTTCTTTTGTTTCAATCTTCTGGAATGCGGCCCTTTACCTTCAATATCTTAGTATTCAGCTAATTTTCACTTTTCAGGGTTGGAGCTTACGTGTAAGAAGCGTACTTGAATGGGTCTTACTGGATAGGCCTCATATCTGGGTTAAGTTTAAAGTCAGACTCTGGGTTCAGATGATCATTGAGACAGCTCCACATAGTGTATTTGACTATAGGGTGGGGGTAATTTAGAATCTTATCAGGCCGCAATTATATTGATGGGAGATATTATGCTGGGGGGGGAATTTTTTCACTATATGTCTGGCTCATTTTATTTTTTGGATTATTTGGGCTATTGTTTTTTCTTTTTTCTAGGGACTTACTGTATATAGTTTGGGTTAAGGAGGGACGGGGGTGTTATGGTTCTTATGCCTTTCCAACAGGAGGTTCTGTCCATGATTATAATGGGACGTCCACTAGTTCTGCTGTTTGTATCATTGTACAAATTCTATGTAACTTTTCGGGGAGGGCTGGGTCTTATTACTCAGTCTTTTCACAGAGGTTGAGGGAGGGGGGTACAAGGGTATTACTTTTCTCGTTAATTTGGGGTCGGCTTAACGTAGGGAGAAATTTTGGTGGGGGGATTTTGGGCTTATGTTTTAACCTCTTCCTTCAGGATTATTTGGTTTGATTTTACTAATAAATGGCTAATATTATCTATTCTTTATATAATTCGATCTTTCTACGTACTCCTTCCGGAAGATAAATTGGTTTATACTAAATTGTTTTTTCAGGGGTTGTTGCAGAAGGGGGGTGGGATTGGAATGTGTCTTTTGGGTTGGCTTACTGGTTGGGGGATATTGGTTCTCTTTTCATTAAAGTTAATGATACATGAAAATGATGCCAATTAAAATTGCAATGTGGAATGTCAGAGGTGTCAGAGACATTTCTAAAAGATACCAGGTTCTCAAAAACTGCACCCTACTAAATATCGATATTCTCTTGATGCAGGAAACCCACCTCATAGCTTCGGAGGCCAATGGGTTACGGCGACAGGGTTTCTCCCAATATTTTGTGCCCTGTGAGACATCCTCTAGTAGAGGGGTGGCGGTACTGATGAAAAGACATATTTCATTTGTAGCAGAAGAATGCTTAATGGATCAGGAGGGGAGATTTATCCTGGTTAAAGGTATACTCAATAATGTCAGGGTGGTGTTGGGAGCAATTTATTGCCCAGTAGGAGGAGATCCGGACTTTCTCATGAGGCTGGCCGATAAACTGAGTGGATTTCTACCCTCCATGAAAATTCTAGGGGGTGACTGGAACATTGCTCCGTCGCAAGATTTAGATAGAACCTATAGGCCTTCAAAACACCTTTCTCCTTCACAACTTGCTCTAAGGGACTTTATGGACACATTGGGGTTATGTGATCCATGGCGCTTATTTAATCCCTCTAGTTGGCTTTTTTCCTTTTTTTCTCAAGTTCACAGGTCTTGGTCCAGAATTGATTTTGTTTTAGTCAGCAATACTCTTCTGCCTGGTATTCACCAGACAGGAATAGAGCCAATTGTCATATCTGATCATTCCATGGTTGATTTCAATTACTCCGATCCATGTTCAAAGAGATACCTCATGGAAATTAAACACACAACTCCTAAAAGAGGAGAGCATTATTTCTAATATTAGATCGCTAATCTCTTTCTTTATCGAGTCCAACATGGGCTCTACAAGTAGGGAGGACTTGTTCTGGTGTTCTTTCAAATGTTTTCTTAGGGGAGAATTTATTAAGCTTGCCTCCAAAAGGAAAAAACAGAGAGAGGCTAGAGTTATTTTGTTGTCGAATCAAATTAAGATGGCAGAAAACAGGTTATCCGCCTTTGCATCCCAATCTGATTTAGAAGCTTTACTTAAGCTCAGGAATGAATATGCGGATTTATTAAGGGATAAGGCAGAGTATGCCATCCTTAAAACCAAACCTCACTATTTTGATCAAGGGGAGAAATTGTTAGCTCTTAGATTGAGGGAAGTAGAAAGCTCAAGGTTGATCCCCTCATTGTGTTCCCCAGATGGCACTATTAAGACTTCTCCCTGGGACATTTCTCAGGTTTTTGAATCCTTTCATAGGAATCTATATAATAAGGGTCCTTCTCATTCCTCCTATTCTTGCATTGAACAATATCTGGATGGCATTAAACTCCCTTCCCTGCAGGCCCACCAGTGTGCGATCCTAGTATCTCCTATCACTCTGGCCGAAGTGGAAGCAGCGATTAAAGGGTTAGCTTTGGACAAATTCCCTGGTCCTGATGGTTTTCCCTTCAATTTCTATAAAGTCTTTAGCAAGGAGATTGCTCCCCTTCTCTTGAAGCTATTTGATTACATGCTCACTTCAGACCTTCTGGATTCTACTTTATTGGAAGCCATGATTGTCTTGATTTTGAAACCAGATAAGCCCCAGAAGAATCCCACCAGTTACCGTCCGATTTCATTATTAAATTATGATATTAAAATTTTAACTAAAATCCTATCTCTCAGGATCAAACAGGTTTGGTCTGACCTGCTGAGTCCCGAACAGGTGGGGTTTGTTCAAGGAAGATCCTCAGCTGATCACTTACTGACCCGCTCGCATATTTTTCAGGTCACTCAGGACTCCCAGATTCCCATGGCTTTAATCTCATTAGATGTGGAAAAAGCTTTTGACAGAGTAAACTGGGATTTTCTTTGGGCTACCTTGAGGAGAATGGGTTTCCTGGATATCTTTATTTAATGGATTCAGATGGTATACAAGTCTCCTACTGCCAGAATTTATTCTAATGGGTTTTTTTCCTTCTCAATTTCCCCTATTCACCAGAACTCAGCAAGGTTGCCCCCTATCTCCCTTCTGGTTTAATTTATACTTGGAACCCCTGCTAATTAGCATCAAGAACTCACCTCAGGTCACAGGTTGTTTAGTTTATCAGCAGTCGCTGACTCTTTCAGTTTACATTGATGATATTCTTTTACATCTGATTAATCTGGAACTCTCTCTAACACATGCATTACAAATTATTGATCGGTTTGGTCAAGTATCCAATTATAAGCTTAATCTATCCAAATCCGTCATATTCCCATTAAATGCTCTCACGCTTCATGCCAATTTCATTCATTTTGGTGTGAAATGGTCTCCTTCCTCTCTTAAATGTTTAGGCATACATCTTACCAGAGACCCTGATGATTTCAGGAAACTGAATCTGGACGCTTTACTGCTGCAGATACAGCAAGACCTTCAAAGATGGGTCAACCTCCCATTGTCTTTATGGGGCCATATCAGCATCATCAAGATGAATGTTCTACCCTGTATCTTTTACCCCCTTAACCTACTGAACATCTGGCTCCCAGAATCCTATTTTCAGCAGCTTCATTCTTCTCTCTTGAAATTCATCTGGCTAGGTAAGCATCCTAGAAAAGCCTTCTTAAAACTCAATTTATCTAAAGAGAAAGGTGGATTACGTCTCCCAATTTCTTGCTATATTATTTGGCGAGTCATTTGTCTAAAATGGGGAGATGGTTTGAGGCTAGTCCAGATACTTATCTTCCCATTTGGCTTCAATTGGAGAGGAAGCTTTTGGATACACACAAGCTTTACTCTCCTAGAATTTTTTACTATTCTACCTCTGCATTACCTTCTCTTTTATTAAATTCGGTGGTAGGGATTTCCATAAAGGTTCTGACTCAGTGCTTGAACTTCTTTAGTATTTCAATCAAAAAAGATATGGCACAACCTCTCATTTCTAACCCTAACATTAAATTAGGAGGCTTCCCGCTTTCTCCAGACTGGCTTCCTCAACTTCGGGATACTCTGGTGGAAGATCTGTTTTCTCAGGATTCTCTTCTTTCCTCAACTGATATCATAACTAAATTGAATATTCCTCAGGAATGTATATTTAAGGTCTTTCAGTTGAGACATCTCTTGGTCTCTAAATTTGGTACCACATTTATGCCGTTCCGAGTTAAGCCCTTTTTAGACAAGATACAGGATTCTGCATACAGACCCCATGGCATCTCTAAGATGTACTCCTTCCAACTGGGCATTAAATTTCCCAATGCTCTTACTGGTTCTAAAATCTGGGCTCTGCTTCTCCCAGATTCCCCCTTGATTTGGGGTCAAGTTTGGGAAGACTTGCATAGATATCTCACTCAAGATAGGCACAGGCTTATACAGTATCATATTTTAAATGATCTGTACTACACTCCGGGTTAAATTAGCCAAATTAGGCAGATTACCCTCGACTAATTGTACACGGTGTGGTGCAGCTGATGGGAACCTGATACACATTCTATGGCATTGTGACAAGGTGGCTCCATTATGGAGCACGATTCAAACCAATCTGGACCCCCTTCTGGGGCTGGGAGAGCTGTTTACTATTGAAATATGCATCTTAGGGAGGTTGTCTACTATTAGGGTCCAGGAGTGCAGGTATCACATGGCTCTAATTTCTGTAGAAGTCAAGAGGCTGGTTCTCAAGCATTGGATGGACCAATTGGTAATATCATATGCTGAATGGGTGAAAGAAATGTCTCTTTGTTTTAATACTGAAAGGTTAATTGCTAGCTCCCCGAAATTGTATAGCCTCCTTCAACCAGAAATGGGGCAAACTGTATGTTTTATATTTGAATTAAAGCTTAGGTAATGTGTACCTCTGTCTGTTTTGGCATGTATCACTCTGCGCTGTCGCTTTTCATTAGTGATATAATCTCATTTTTTGATATTTTCTTGTCACGTGTTTTTGTTTTATAAGGCATACTCCTGGGGTGGGGGGTGGGTTAGTGGGGTTGGATATGTTAGTAGGTTATTTTTTTTAGTATGTGACTCTGTGCAAGTCTGATCCCATGTTATCAATTATTGGATTCTGGATGTCAGTGCAATCCTGTTCATCCTTTTTCTTGTTACATCTTCTGTGTTTGATATAATCTAATAAAGATGTAGAATTTAAAAAAAAGTTATAATAGTGATAGCGCTACGCAAATGTGCGCAAGGTCGCGAGGGCTTCGAGATCATGCAAGCACTCGCACCAGAACACACCATAGCGCTATGCTAAACAAACCAAGCAACGATTGAAGGCACTGAGTCAAATAGTCCTTTGCTTCTAATTTGGATGTCAGGAACCCCTTTTTTAACATATTGAATGAGAGGGGAAACAAAATATACTGCATTTATAAACAAACAAGGCATGATAAAACATACAATAGCTATACCTTGTCAGTAAAATCACAAGGCATCTGTACAAGAGAGTACCTTCTTTTATTGTACTGAGAAGATACTTTTTAATACAGCAATGCAGCATTGGGTACAAAAATAAAAGGGGAAAGGGGATGCTACTTGCTTACTTTTTATCCTTCAAGCAGTTAACCTGCCATACTAACGTGCCGATGATTTAATATGGACCTTATACAAAAATACACAGAAATTACAGAGGGTATAAGGTATAGTGTATAAGATAAGGGGGAAGGGGAGAATTTGTAAGGAGGTGGCCTGCCTCCATACAGAAATACAAGGATAGCTGCAAGAGAGCAGAAAATGGTGGTTGCAACCAAAAGAAAGAAAATAAGAAGGTCCAAAACCAAAGTGGCAGGGACCGACCCTGTCACAGGCCTGTTGGAATGAGGGTGAAAGTGACAAAACTTGGGAACAGAGGTGGCTTTATGGATAACCATGAGATAACACGTGGGTCATGGTCTGGGCAGCTTTGTCCATAGATTGCTTCAAGGTTTGGTACTGGACACCTGGTTCACATTATGGTCTTGCTGTTCCTGGGGCCCTCATTCAAATTGGATCAAAAGGGTTGTGTTGATTTGTGGCAGGTATAATTTCCATTAACAACTGGTTAGTTCTCCACTCATAGGTAGAGAATTAGCCAGCAAAACCAATAGGGGGATATGACTAGCACTGAAAAGGACCACTACTGAATGAGGTTCTGAGGCCACAGGATAAGTTAATTAAAAAAAAGTCAGCAATAACCACTAAAGAGGATGGACACACTGTCAGTGGTGAAAAAAGTACAATTCATTTGTCTCTTTCGTGTGCTGTGTTAAATAACAGTCCTTCATGCCCTGTAGCACTCAGTCCCATTTTTTCTTTGCACTTGCCCGGCTCCCTCAGCTTTTGGAGGAGGCCTTGTACTCCCTCCTACTCCATCCGCCTGGGCTATTCAAGGCCACCCCTACCCCGACTTCATTATGCTCGGGGGCCATGGTGCATGTGATTTTTCTCCCCATTTTCTCCCCTTAACCCCTGAGGATGCCAGCACAAAGGACGTACTTCCAGGCAGATGATGTGCTGATGCATGCCATTGCCAAGCGCCCAGAGTGTCCTCCCCTCCCCGGCTCCAGAGAGCCACCTTTGCCCCTTCAAGCCCATGCTTCCACCGGCCCCCAGAAATGTTGAGATGTGTGAGACACCCCCCGGTACCCCATCCCTGGTGGAGGAGAGCATCCATTGGGATGCTCAATCCTCCATCCCCCTGCCAGTCCCCGACAACCCTGAGTCCATTCCCGAACCTGGGTCACCGGCATAGAGTGAGGTGTGGCATCCAGCACCTCAACCCTCACCATCACCGGGCTGGCCTACTTAATCCCATTTTGTCTCTCCACTGGAGGCTTTGTCAAGAGTAACTGCTCACTGTTCTGGAGAAATTACGTAGTTCATTTAAACAGATAGTGCTCAATTAATTAAACCCTTGCTGTACCATGGACTGCATACTGTACAGTGTCAATCAGAATTCCATTGTGTTCTAATTCTCTTGGCAGCCCAAGGGTTTAAAAAGTAGAGAGAAGTACTAGTCACAATGAAGTGTGCAGACAATAATGTTAAAAATGCTCTAGTCATATACATGTAAACATCACACAGTATAATAATTATCAGCCACTTAACAGTGATTATATAAATTCTTAAAACAAGACATTTTATCCAAACCCATCCAATACCACATAGAAATGTCACTTTTTTATGAAACCTGAAAGATAAGAACAGTAAGAAAATTAGTACAGGTTAATAGAAATATACCAAAAACAGATATCTCAGAACTGTATCAATATGTACCCCACCCAACATGCACCCACCCACCCCTACACATGAAGCCATAGTAAGGACTTTAAGAAAAGATGCACTGAGCATCAAAATAGCTACAAACATGGTGTTGATTCCAACTGACCATTCGATCCTGCCCAAAATCATTCACCCAATTTCTACCAAAAATCTTCTTTTTGTCTGTATTTTTTTGTAATAGTCACCAACTCTTTTGGCAGAGAACACTTTCTGAATTCTAAAGTACAGACCACCATGTTTCCCTTTACCTTGGGAGAATTACACCATAAAATGTATATACTGTATCTAAACAAATTCAGTTGATGTAAAACTGGTATAATAAAACTGAAGGGCAATCTCAAGTACTAAATGGTTTTCCCTACTTGTTTTTAGCGGTGCTCGAGGTGGAGTTGGGCAGACTATATATGTTGTAACAACTAACACACAAAAAAGGAAAATAACACACCAGGAGGGAGGCACTCGAAGTCCAGCACTCACCATCGCAAACTTGAAAAGAGACACAGCAATCCAAAAGAGTATAAAGTGCCCAATATTTTATTAAAGAGCCACACAAAGCACCTTTTTTTGTGTGTGTGTGTTAGTATTGTAGTAAGGCTATTTGTCACCCTTTCTCTGTTCATTACATAGCAAATGGAGGAAAGGGGGGATACGATTGACACTTTTAAATACCTCATGGGTATAAACAAGGCTCAGGAGGGAAGTCTTTTTCAGAGAAAAAGATGCTCCAAAACAAGGAGTTATGCTATGAAGCTGGAGGGCAGTAGACTCAGGGGAGGTGTGAAGAAGAGCTTCTTCATAGAAAGAGTGGTAAATTCTTGGAACAGCCTCCCAGCGGAGGTGGTGGGGTTAAAAAATGTAATGGGATTCAAGAAGGCATGGGATAAACATAAGGGAATGTTAGAGGTAAGGAAAGAGAAGGAAAAGCTGGAGATCAAGTAAGGTCTGTGGTGTTATAGTAGGTAGGGAAAATAAACAGACAGGTGGGCCAAGCGGTCCTTGTCTGCCTTCGTATTCTATGTATCTATGTTTCTATGGACAATGATGGCAGAGGAGAACCAAAGGTCCAGCTAGTCTGTCCAGAGTTCCCTATTTGACCTGGGACCTGTTGTCCATATGGGGTTTTATACTTCCCAGGGGTGTCATTTAGGGGTAGCCAGGGGTTGCAGGTGAGACTCCTATGATTTCTTTGCAACTCTTATGATGTCCACTGCAACCCCCTAAGAACCCAAAAAATGAGGTTTCCCTACTGCTGTTGACCTGAGCAACCACCAAACCCTTCACTCTGTCTCAGCTATGCTTGAAACTATTTACAGTCTTGGTGCCCACTACCTCCGCTGTCAGACTGTGCCTCAGCTACACCACCCTTTCTATACAATAGAACTTCCACACATCCATCTTAAATCACACCTCGCCAGTTTCCATTCATGACCTCTGGTTCTTGATTCTGTACTCCTGCTAAATAGTTCCCTGCAGTTCCCCTGTTTATTCCCTTCAGAAACATAAAGGTCTCTAAAATGTTAACCCCTTTTTGCCTGATCCCCAGAAAGTACATGTTCAGTGCCTTTGAGACAATCTTCAAAACATCTGCCCTGTTGAGAAGGGCAGACATAGTCCCACTTAACAAAAGTGGTAGCAAGGAGGAGGCAGGAAATCACAGGCCTGTCAAACTAACATCTGTAGTAGGAAGATTGATGGAAAAATTATTAAAGGAAAAAAACATTAAATATCTGGAATCAAATGGACTGCAATACCCGAGGTAGAATAACTTTGCAGAGGGAGGTCATGCCAAACAAATTTGATAGATTTTTTTGACTGGGTAATCAGGGTGCTGGATTGGGGGAAGGGGTTGACATGACCTACTTGGACTTCAGCAAGGCCTTTGACACCGTCCCACATAGGAGGCTAGAAAATGGTTGGGTAGCATGGGAGTGGGCAATAAGTCAAATCAAATCAAATCATCTTTATTTTTATAGTGCCTTTCAAAATCAAGGCTCTGTACATAAAACCATATACAGAAAGATAACATTTAAAACACAAACATTAAAACAAGTCATCAATAGCTAGAGAAAGCTAAACTAAATAAATACGTTTTTAACTCTGTTTTAAATCTATCGACAGGTGGTAACCTGGGCAAGAAACTGGTTAGGGAATAGGAGGCAGAGGGTGGTGGTAAATCAAGTCTGCTCTGAGGGGGGGGGGAGTGACCAGTAGGGCACCACATGGGTTATTACTGGGATCAGTCTTCTTTAATATTTTTTTTAGTGACATAGGCCAGGAGAGATGCTCGGTTTGGCACAGCTGTTCTTCAGACCCTATTCCCTAAGTAGGTTCTGCCCCTCCTCCATGGAGGTACTGCTGTGTATTCTGCTACTGTCATAATATAGCAAGACTTCATGTTGTTTGAAGAAAAAATTACTCACCTTAGTAATGTTGTTTCTTCTAATGGAGTCTTGCTATATTATGACCTCCCCCCCAACCTGCCCCTCTCAGAACCTCTACTTGGGTGGGGTGCGGGCAACTTGGTGTGGGCACCTTTTTATGCCCTGTTAGCATTTTTGTCCCCTTTTGGGGCTTTGGGTGTGTGTGTGTGTGTGTGTGTGTGTGTGTGTGTGTGTGTTTTATTATACTTATGTTTTATTCTCATATGATTAGAATTGTGTTAGTATTAGTATTAAACTTAAAGGGAAGGTCTGCGTCTTTGAAGATGACACCAAGATCTGCAACAGGGTGGACACTCCAAAGGGGGTGCAAATGATGGAAAGAGACTTGAAACAACTGAAGAAGTGGTCAAAAGTTTGACAGCTAAGGTTTAATGAAAAAAAAAGTGCAGAATAAAACCACTTGGGTCACAGAAACCCAGGGGTGTAGTACACAATGGGGAGAGTGATATTAGCAGCTACCAAGCAGGAAAGAGACCTGGGAGTAATCATATGAGATGACCTGATGGTGGCCAGACAATGTGACAAAGCAATCGGGAGAGCTAGTGGGATGGTAGATTGTATAGGTAAGGGTATTATCAGCAGGAAGAGAGAAGTGGTAGTGTCACTATACAGGTCTTTAGTGAGACCCCTCCTGGAGTACTGTATCCAGTTTTGGAGGCCACATCTCAGGAAGAACATAGGCAGAATGGAAGCCATCCAAAAGAGGGCTACCAAGATGGTACAGGGTCTTCATCAAATGTTTTATGAGGAGAGGCTAAAGGAATTAAACATGTATACCCTGGAGGAGAGGAGGGAGAGGGGGGATAAGATTGAGGCCTTTAAATACCTCACAAGAGTGAATAAGGTACAATTGGGAGGTATTTTTTAGAGGAAAGGGTGCTCCAGAACAAAGGGCCATGATACTGAAGGGGGTAGGTTTAAAAAAGATGTGAGGAAATACATCTTCACAGAAAGGGTGGAGGATGCCTAGAATGGTTTTCAAGCTAACGTTGTGGGGGCAAAAACAGTAGTGGGATTCCAAAAAGCCTGGGATGAGCACAAGGGAGTCATAAGGGATAGGAAAGGGGGTGGCAAAGAAAGTACCATAGACCTGGAGGGGTCTACGGTGTAAGCAATGCAACAAATAAGGGCATACTAGATGGGCCATTCAGCCATTATCTTTCATCAGCTTCTATGTTTCTATGTTTCTAGCACTCTTGATCTCTGAATGGGTGCTTATCAGTACTACTACTGCTGTTACTTTAGCCCAGTTGCTACTTTCACTGTTCCATATTACATCCCCCATCACAGTAGGACCAGCAGCTCCTCCCTCTCGTTTTTGCTGCCCACTTTAATGCTCACAGAGTGCCACTCCTCCAGGTATCCAGCAAGCATTTCTCATATCACTGAAAAACAGTGATGAAAATCAATATGCTCTGGCCTACCTCCCATCAGGATAAGTGCATTTCTGCAGGAATGGTCTTGCTCTCTCCTAGTCCAATAATCAGTAGACTTGGGGTCTCTTCCACCAGGATCTCCTTCATAGTAGTGCAGCATGAGACCACTGAACCACCAGGCTAGCCTTGAAATATCCATTGCTTGATTTCACTATTTTAGTAACTGTGCTGGATCAGCAGTCAACAAGCTCTCATCCCTGACTTCATAGGACACTGGGGATGCTGGGGTGAATCAACCCACAAACTCCCCTGGCAACGCTGTCAGAGAAGAAGAATGCAATTAAATGTGACACCACATAAACAGATTTAGAAATTCAAATAAAAGTCAATGAGTGTGTAGGAGTGCACTACACAGTAAATTTATGTATCCTAACTGTACTGCTGCTTCAACAGAGGTCAGTTTAATGAGCTTCCCTGTTTAAGTAGTTTGGTCAAGAAAAAAGTGGGCTGTAGAACAAATATATTTGCTCTGGAATTGTGTTTCTTCCTGGCAATGAAAATTGCATTTGTTGATAATGGAATACTAGAGCTCTTATTGAAGGCATTGAAATTATCTGGTTGGCTAAAGCTCATTGGATCTGAAGCTGATTTTTTTCATTTGAAGTACACAGATTGGATTGTATCAGTGGGCTCTTAACCCCAACAAAGGCAAATGCCCTTCTGGCCTGGACGGCAAATTACTACACTTATCCTCCCCCACCTTATCCGCTCCATTAACCGACCTGTTCAACCTCCCCTTCTCTCTGGCCAAAATCCCAGTCGCATGGAAGCAGGCGGCTGTTATCCCCCTACCTAAGGGTGGTGACCCCTCCACACCGAGAAATTACTGCCCCATCTCCCTACTCCCAATTCCGGCTAAAATTCAGGAACACCTTGCCCTTGCTCAACTCTCCCAATACCTAAGCACTTCCTCCTTCTTCACCCCCTATTAGTCTGGGTTCTGTAAGTCACAATCTACCATCACCTCCCTATTAAGAATCACCAATGATATACTCCAGGTATGGACAAAGGACACATCACCTTGGCCATTTTCATAGATCTGGCAAAGGCCTTCGACACCATCTCCCACACAATGCTACTAGACAAACTAAGCGATGCTGGCCTTTCCAGCCATGCCACTAGTTGGTTTCATGCATACCTGGTAGGCCGACACCAATCGGTGAAAATTGGCCCCCACATATCTACCCACCTCCCAGTCACTATGGGTGTCCCCCAAGGCACAGTCCTAGGCCCAATATTATATTCAATATTCCTGAATGACCTCCCACTGGTCTGCTCACACTCATCTATCCAAATGTATGTGGACGACACCGCACTGTACACCAGAGGCCCTTCCGCTGGAGTAGTGTCCAATGTGCTGACTTCAGTGCCATACAACAATGGCTCCAAACCAACCAGCTATTCCTAAATGCAAAAAAAAAAGTCTCACTAACCTTCGGTTCACAACCATGGCTTTCCCACCTAGCAACCCGCCTCTCATTCCTAACCTTGGATGGATCACCCCTGGAGTCCTGCACCTCATTCAGATACCTGGGAGTCTGGCTTGACCACTACCTAGACTTCTCCACACACATTGAATCATTACACAAGAAGTTACACCCAAAACTTGGTGCTGTATATCACAACAAAGGCTATATGTCCACTCCGGTCCAGAGGGAGATTGTGCAAAGGATGATACTCCCACTACTTGACTATGGTGACGTGGTCTATGGCGCCACACCATCATCCAACCTGGCCTGTCTGGACATACTTTTCCACTCCTTCTGTCTCTTCATCCTGGAGTGCCCACTAATGACCCACCACTGCAACCTATACAGCTCCCTAGCCCTGCCCTCACTCATGACCCACAGACAGATCCACTGCACCAGAGTCATTGTAAAATTCTGGTCCCAGACCCTTCCCCATAATCTCGACTCCACCATATTGGCTCAACCTTCCCCTGCCTACTCACTCAGAAACACTGACTCCAGGCTTCTCCAAGTCCCATTCATGCACACCTCTAAGGGCCAATCGGCTTTCAAATATCACATGCCCAAACTTTGGAATGACTTGCCTGCAGATATCAGGTACTCCACCAACCCTAGCCATCTCAACCCACTCCTCCATGCACACTTCTCCACCACATGTACTTGCTCCCAGCAACCATAAGCGCAAGCCTCATGACCTCTGGTTACCGCCACCTGATAGTTAGGCTTGTAACAGCTGCTTTACCATAGGGCTTTCAAGTTAATGATGTTCTGACCTCTATGTTGTATATCATGTATACTGTGTAAAAACCCAGGGTCTCCAATGTTATTAAAGTTTCAGCCCTCTTATTGTGTTGTATATTCTGTACAAACTGTAAACCTGTACTGTATGTAATATCATCCTATGTTACCCTTCACTCAATTTTCCCCCAGGTCACATCTGGAAATGAGTGGTTTCTCTGCTCAGTATGCCTGCTTGGTTAAACTCTTAAATAAATAAATAATAAATAAATAAATAAATATGGGTTAACATACATGTATCATAGAGCTGTGTGATGGCCCAACAGGAGTGTGTTCCAGCAATGTGGGTTCATGAGGGACTTGGGTGCAAGCACATGGGTGGTCAGGCTGGCCATACACTACTGATAATAGTGCTCTTCAGCTGAATGGATTGGTGTTAATCATTGCAGTGCTACAGTGAGCCCCAGTGGAATGCCAGGGAGCTTATTCCCCTGCTATGTTGATGCTTCATATGTACACTATGCAACACAAAATGAGCAAACATAGAAAATAGTGGGATGGCTATCAGGGGAGAAAAGCATGCCCCCCCAGTACAATATATATAACAGTTACTGTCACTTTGCAGCCCTGTGCAGTTGTATCCCTCATTAAAATTATGCTGGAGGGCATTAGAAGTTCCGAACATGAAGTCTGGCACTAGAAGACAAATAACTAACTCAAAGATAGTAATAATTGACTCTTGTCTGTCAGAGACACCTGAATATATCAATACTTTGACTAAAACTTTGAAAACCATGGACCAGTGATACTGGCTGGTGAAGCATCAGTTGTGAGAGATCATGAATAGACTGTAGCTCTGACTCCCTTTCCCTGGGTCAGAAAGGCCAAGCACTTGATGTGAAGGCATTATGTGCTGGCCATCAGGGGTGGGAGCTGGTTCACACATTTCATGAATGCTTGCTATGGTAATGAAGGAGCTGGCATTGACATTATTGGTGAACACGAAATGTTTACCACTTCCTTGCACAAAGATTGATGCCAAGGATGGTCATAGACAAAAGCCTGGGCAGTGTGCAGCATTACAAGGGGAAGTTCTTCACTCCAACAGGATATCAGCACACCACCCTTATCTACTGGGTGAATGCTCAGTGGATCACCACATCAACCTCACCAGTTTAGGAGACTCCTCAGCAGTGAGAAAGCATGCATCTACCACAGGGACCCCACCACAAGGTATGACTGAATCTAGACTGGCTACATATGAAGTAAATAGCATGCAAGGTGGACATCTGATCTTATTAATGCCTACACTGTATATAGGAGTAGCAGTCAATTTGGACGGGCTAGAGAGAATATATGAATATGTAGTTAAAAAATACATTTTGGAAAGCATCATATTTAGACACAGTTCAGCTTGTTCTATATTTTTTCACCTCTTTATTGCAAAGGACATCTGCATAAAAACAGGGTCTTTGTTCTCCAGACTTTATCTATTTTGGCTGTTTATCTACACCTGAAGTTATGGTCTACCATTAGTGTCATCTGTGTAAGCTGTTATCAAAGTAATTATGATGTAGGAAGCAAGAGCATTATGACTACAAGTGCAGACAAGCAACAGGAATAGATTAGGTCCAAGGAGAGCAATATCATATACTGTAACTATAGGTTGGTAAATATGAAGGAATTAGTTCTATTTGTTTAGTTCAGGCTTGGAAAAGCTTGGAAATATGTTTAACAAAAATGTTGACTAAATTAGCATATGCTGATATGTAATAAATATGCATACATTTGTGAATTGCCCACTTAGCACTCCATGCCAAACATCTTACATGTTTCAATTTGTTTCAGACTTCTAAACAACCCTAGGTCAGAGGACAGACTTAGATTTTTCTATGACTGGTTCCTCCATCCCTATAGGCAACATATCTTATATACAATAAATGAGTGGATGAAAAAGTTGAAAATACGTTGAAATATTGGCAGCATTTTGATGAAATGTTATGATTTTCAAAAATGCCCATAGTGTTTTAAGAACATCTGTAGCATTTTAACAATTCCTCAATGTTAATATTCCCTTTGTACTAGTTAATAGCTCTCTTTTCTGAATCCTCCACTTTAGACTATAAAAAATTAACATCCTGCTTGCAAGATGAGAGTGAGACTGGGTAAATAATCAAAATAGGGTCAGCATTTCCTGAGGAAAAGGCCACATCAGGGCTTTCAGAAGCCAGCTAAGTACAGTCTATTCAAAATGCTGGAGTCCTAAGAGGTGTCCTTGTCTGCTGATCCATCTGACCTGTCTTGCTTTATTCCATTGTATTTTTTGCTTATTCTTGGTTAGATTCACTTGTGCATCAATTTTCTGTGGGTTGTTTGCCTCTCCATGATGAAAGCTTGTGAATTGTTCACTCTACATTAAGCACAGGCATTCTACCTATTCCTCATGGTGGCCAGGGCACGTTCTAATTAATCAAGACTGTCCAGATCAGGCCAGTACACTTGACAAGCTACCCTGAGTAAGATTTATTGATATGCTGCCTTACCTCATAAATATTAGCCTATAATATCAACAGACAGTTTATTTGTATCATGCCTAGGCAGGTTTATTTTTATCTTTACACAAAAGACCAACAAATAAACATGAACCTGATCTGTTTTGCAGAAACATTTATTTCTCCTGAGAATCCAGTCACTGCTGAGCTTCTTCACAGCGTAAGCAGCAGGAGCCAGCTAATGAGGCAAGTCATCCGTTATCATTGCAGTGCTTAGCCAGATTTAGTTATCTGAATCAAAATGACAGATTCAGAGGAAAGGCTCCTGGGAACTTGACTGGAAATGTTATGTTGATGTAGCTGCGCATTGATCAGTCTAGTCAGGTGCTTCTTGGTCTCCATGCCAACGGTAAAAAAAAAAAAAAAAAAAAAACAGTTCTCCAGGGGTCGATAGGGCATGCTTTGTAACAACAGATATTAAGAAAGCTATTTTTCATAAACTGATTTACTTAAACATTGAAATAAGTTTTATGCTCCTTTACAACTCTGGGGTGTTCCATATGAAATATATTTCCTAATGTAATTTCTGCTTGTCAAGATTTATTTTCCTTGTTGCCTTTAGAAATTATAATTCTTCCTCTTGCAGTTGAAGTCATTGTGTCACTGGTTGCTTATTAACATTCACCAATCTTAAACACTGTGAAAAGGCTGAATTAACCTGTTAATTGCCATTTAGGTATGAATCACTCAATTCTCAAATAAAGCTTTATCTTTTAAAGGAAAGAAACTGTAGGCAATTCATAGCTTTCTTTCAGTGACAATATGAATACTAAGACTTGACTTGGAATATTTGTCAAAACAAAAAATTACATAAACAACTGACTTAATTTCTGTATTCAGGAGGGATCATTTTCTCTTCAGAGCTCATTGAGCATAGTGGTAATCAACACAGAAAACTGCATTTTAATGCTGATAAGAGGTTTTGCTTTTTAGAAAGATGATTTATTTCACATTTGGGGAATTTGATTCATTTATATCAAGCAACCCATATCCTGACCAAGAGCAGCATATAGAAACCTGGACCCCCCTAACTTGTACACAGACAACAGGCCACAAGATGGCAACACAATAGGCACCACCCTTAGTGCTGGGGCAAATACCTGACTCAGTAGTCTAAAGGGTCCAGTGTTTAGGGTACAAAATGACATTTATGTTTACCCCAGGTTCTGTGAGAAAGGTGCCAGGGCTACACTAGGTCTAATTTCCGAGGTGGCCCCATAACAATTCACATTCAGGGAGCACAGATGTAATGTCCACTACTGAAAATGGGATTGCACAGCATGGCTTTATTCACACTGATTGGAAAAAAAGGCAGAATGAGGGTAGGCCCCCAGGTTTGGTACTGTACACACAGGAGCAAGGCTTTTCTTTCCAGAACAACAACTGTTTGGGCACTTTAGAACAAACTTTTCCTCACACACATTTGAACTGTCCATCCCTCTGTACTAGGAATCTCTGGACTGTTACTTTTCCAAAACAAGTATATACTGTACTAGTTTCCACACACTTAAAAACATTATAAATCCTACTGGCTTGATGATGTCCATTAACATGCCCAGTTTAACCTGGTGCTCATAAGTGAAACAGTTAGCCCTGACTTAGGAATCGAACTGGGCTTATGCCCAATTCTACCCCAAGCCCAGTCTCTGCCATTCTTTCTGGGTTACACCAAAATGTATCCTTCATTTCCCACAAAATGCTAAAGGACTTCTAAAACTTTAAACTTGAACATTCAGCACATTTTTTTTTGTGGTTAAACAGGGGCCCTGACAGGTGCGCTCTAGCCTTATCTCTGGGCACATACACCTCAGACCAAGCCCCAAAACAGTCCCATGAACCTGTAGTCACTGCTTTATTTGTCCATTTGATACAGTCATGCAAACAAGAAGGAAAACATCCTCTTCCCTTCACAGGTAGCTTGTCATAGCTTAAACTGCACACACTTTCTCTCTGGGTAGATGACACTCTTCAGGATCTTCAGGGGATTGCCCCTTGGACCTACAGAAATTGAAGTCCCTCTCACTTCTCTGTGGAAATGACCCACTGGGATCCTGCAGGCAAATGGTCTCTGCCACTTCTTCTGGTACTGCTGGGTCGCACACACTAGGGTGAGAAACTGCCAGAGGTCCTTCACACAGTCTCACAGGAGACTGGGAGGCACCCCCACACCCTGAGCATTGCTGCTGGCTCAGAGTCCCACTTCACACTGCTGCTTACTACAGACTACTGGACTCCCATCTGAACATTCAAAACCTCCCCCAGAGCAGTTGATTTCAGAGTGTCTCATGCTGCTGTGAGCATTTTAAATGACATATTCCATTCTCTGCTCAGCCTAGCTCAGTAAACAGTGATGTCATATGTAAAGGGCTCCTAATAAGCACCTTTACCAGCTGCCCAGTACCTGCCTATGGCTAACCTGATGGGATTCTAATAACCCCAGGGGACTGAGTGGTTACAATCTAATTTGTTCATTTGATTCCTCTGGAATTGTTTGAAGATACTGTTATTGTATTTCATTGTAGTTTTTGTCCCTGAAATGGAACCTTTGTAAACGAGCACCTGTGTCCAAAGGTACTCTCAAAATGAACTAATAAATAAAAATAAATAAACAATAATGGGTTTTAGCAATCCTACATGCCATGCATCAAAATGTGGACATTGCTTTACTGTTGTGGGTGGGTCTAGAGAGACATATGACTGGTAATAGAAGAACTTGGTCAGGAAATGTCAATCCAGTTTAATTTGCATTGATCTTCTTAATAACTGTCAATTTCTGTTAAATACTTTGTTTTTACTTGTGCATAGAAAGACCACATTTTGGAATTTTACCAGTTTCCTGCAAAACATGAAAATCAGTGTCCTTGGACATGTGAGACAGAAGACACAACCTTAGCATAATGACTCAGACAACATTTTAAAATAAGCAAACTAGGAACCCTTATTGACTGTTCTGATGGTGCCAGACAGTATGTACACTTACATTCAACCCATCTACAATATGATAACTTCATGGCTATTATGCTTAGTTATCCAACAGGTATCTATTGTAAGTCAATCAGACTAGACAGGACAACCATCATTTAATACTCCACAACCATCACAACCACTCCCTTGATTATCCACATTTCCCCATACCCCCTCCAACAGGACACATCTGGAAATCAGCAACATTGCTCAGTATATCTTCTTGGTGAAACATTTCAATAAATAAAATTAATTTAAGACACACCAGCAATAGTTTATCCACATCTGAAACATGCCCACAATAGTTTATCCGTAATTCAGATCCACCCAAGATAGTTATCCACCTAGTCCACAGGAGACAGGGAAAAAAAGGACACCTTCCACTTCATTTACAATGGAGCTTTTTGAAGGTTTGCTACCTTTTATTGGACCAACAAGTGTCTTGTACAAAGATGGAATTATACACAAGCTTTTGGGGCCACACAGGTCCCTTCTTCAGGTGAATAGCAAAACTGAGCAACAAGCAGTATTTATATCCACTGTGGAGCAATTAAAAATCAAGAAGTGAAGTAGGAAGGTAATAATGGGGACTAGAGATGAAAGTCTATGATGCAAAAAAAAAAATAAAAACAGAGGGAGTAGGTGAGACTGAGTTCAGGAGTTAATGGGAGAGGCAGGGAGGAAGTGAAGTACAGGTAAAAAAACACACACAGACAGAACAGGCAGAACTCAGAGAAAAAAATATAATAATAAGAGAGATACAGAAACAGAGTGTGATAAATAGAGACAAGATTTAATACACAATAAAAAAGAATTGCAGTTTACCATTGTGGGTCATGAAACTGATGTCCTGATTCAGTCCCAAAATGTTTGATTTAAATTGCTTTATATATTTAATTTCCCATGTCCTTCTGTCCTGTGTGTTTCTGAAGTTGCCTCTTAGTATCAAGACAGATAAATCCAAGAAAGAGTGATCTATTTGTGAAAAATGGTTTCCTACTGCAGCATTTATAATCTGGTTTACTATAGTGTGACAGCAGTGATTCACCATATTTTTCAGCGGTTGGCTAGTTTCCCCAATATAGCAACCAACTGTGCACGTCTTGCATTGAATTAGGTAAACCACATTGCTGGATTGACATGTGAAGGATCTATTAATTTATATTATGTTATTCTGGCTTGACTTAATGGTGGCATATGCGCATATGTGGGTGCAGGTCTTACATCTTGTCATGTTGCATGGTGTTGTCCATCTTGTTTTCTGGTTATTTTGATCTGCTGGGACTTTGTTATAAATCATTATGTTTGAGAGGCTCTGGAGGCAATACAAACTCTGAATAACAACCATAACATTGTAATAAAACAAGCTGACAAGGGTGGAGCTGTGGTTGTGATGAACACAGAGGATTAAATTAAAGAGGCACACAGACAGCTGTCAGATACAGCTTACTATAGAGAACTCGCTGAAGACCCTACTATACAATATACAGAAGAACTTAAACAATTCATCATGTCTCTACCTAACAACATCCAAGAACAGTTAAACATACTAATTCCAAACAAACCCACTCCATGGACATTCTGTATGCTACCCAAGATACACAAACCAGGGAATCCAGGATGACCCATTATCTCCGGCATTGGCACACTCACTGAAAACATTTCAGGACTTACTGAATCCATTTTAAAACCACTAGTAAGAGCTACTAACAGTTTTATTCAGGACATCATTGATTTCCTCAGGAAACTGAAACAAATTGGACAACTGCCACCGAACACTATCCTAGCCACAATGGAAGTCATTGCCCTGTACATCAACATCCCACATGAAGATGGCATAGCAGCATGTCAGAACTTTTTAAAGGAAAACACATCCACAGGAGACATTCCAGAAACCACAATCAGCACCCTAATAAAATTAATGTTGACACACAACAACTTCACTTTTAATGGCAAGCATTTTTACAGGTCATGGGGACAGCCATGGGCACTAAAATGGCACCACAATATGCCAATCTTTTCATGGCCTGCCTAGAGAAGGATTTTTTTAAACACCACCCTTATAATCCATCTGTTTACTTCTGTTTTATTGATGTCATATTCCTGATTGGGACAGAAGGTGAAGATTCTCTCAAAAAATTCCATCATGATTTTAACAACTTTCATCATTCCATAAATCTCACTATTGAATACTCCACCACTAGCATACATTTTCTTGACACCACAGTCAGTATCACTAAAAAGGGACATATACAAACTGCTCTTTACAGAAAACCCACTGACAGACACTGCTATCTGCATAATTCCAGCTTCCACCTTAATCATACCAAAAAATCTGTAATCTACAGTCAGGCGATTCAGTATAATTAAATCTGCTCTGATGAGAGAACAAGAGACAGACAGATCTCCACACTTCAGAATTCCCTAATTCAGCAGGGCCACTCTCCAAGACAAATTGACAGAGAATTTGAACGGGCCACAGAAACCACGAGACAATCTGCTGGAATACAGGCAAAGACATCAAATTGACCGCACACCCCTAGTGGTCACTTACAGCCCCATGCAAAAACCTCTTCAATAAAATTATCAAAGAGCTACAACCCATGCTGAAAGAAGATGAAACACTGAATGACATCTTCCCTGAACCACCTGTCATTGCCTATAAGCAGCCCCCTAGCCTCTCGAACATAATGTTTCATAGCAATTTCCCAGCAGATCAAAATAACCAGAAAACAAGAGGGACAATACCATGCAACATGGCAGAGGTAAGGCCTGCACCCACTTATGCACACAGGCAACCATTAAGACAAGCCAGAACAACATAATACAAATTAATGCTCGTGCTTCAAAACTTCCTTACGTAACCACCTTATTAACACCCAACGCTGTAACTGCCGCTAGTCAAAGCCGTACTCAGTACTTATGACAAAGCTTATTACTAAGCTGCTAAGGACAACATAACTCTGGTATTGTTTGCATCCATCCTACCTGTACCAGCTTGTTTGTATCTATGTCTTAATTTACTGTTATACCTATGTGTTGTACTGCTATACTGTGTATTTTGGTTTGTCTTACTGTGACAAGGTACCTTTGTAAATGAGCCTATGGCTCAAAGGTTTTCCAAACTGCTGTTTAAATAAAATAAAAAAAATAAATAAAAAAAATAATGGATCCTTCACATGTCAGTCCAGCAATGTGGTTTACCTAATTCAATGCAGGAAGTGCACTAATGGTTGCTATACTGGAGAAACTAACCAACCACTGAAAACCAGGATGAATCACCACCCTCACACTATAGTAAACCAGATTATCAACACTGTAGTAGGAAACCATTTTTCACAAACAGATAATTCTCTCTTGGATTTATCTGTGTTGATAATAAGATACAACTTCAGAAACACACAGGACAGAAGGACATGGGAATTAAAATGTATAAAACAATTTAAATCTAACATTTCTGGACTGAATCGGGACATCGGTTTCATGACCAACTATGGCAAACTGTAATTCTTTTTTATTGTGTACTAAATCTTGTCTCTATTTATCACACTGTGGTTCTGTATCTCTCTTATTATTATGTTTTTTTCTCTGAGTTCGGCCTGTTCTCTTTTTTGTTTTTTTTTTACCTGTACCTCACTTCCTCCCTGCCTCTCCCATTAAGTCCCATCTACTTCCTCTTGTTTTCACACTGCTGTTTATTTAGGCCTTTGTTGTTTTGTGTCTCCTAATTTCTTGATTTTCTTGCATCTATTAGGCATCTTCTGTTCGTTCTACCCTTTCAGCCAGCCTCTGATCTCAGATCATATCTGCATGCTTTTGTCTTCCCTTTAGCTTCCTTTCATCTCCTACTGATCTGTTCCTACTATGCCCCCTCCTCATTTCTTCTCATGTGTTTTTTTTTAATTTTTGCATCTTAGACTTTGATCTGTAGTCCCTTTTATCACCTTCCTACTTCACTTCCTGATTTTTAATTACTTCACAGCGAATATAAATACTGCTTGTTGTTCAGTTTTGCTATTCACCTGAAGAAGGTACCTGTGTGGCCCCTAAAGCTTGTGTATAATTCCATCTTTGTACAAGACACTCGTTGGTCTAATAAAAGGTATCAAACCTTCTATCTTCTCCTGTTTTGCAAGGACCAATACAGCTGACATATCTTTTCATAAAGAATGGAGCTTTTAAAATCCTGGTTTCATATAATAGTGATAAGGTTCAGTTAGGTGGAATATACTTGGAATTAAATATGTTCAATGTCAACAAAATTTCCTATACCCAAACTTTGCAAAGCATTTTAGAAAAATAGGAGTGCAGGTGCACAATCAAGACCAATGGTCTGTTGATGCAGCCTAGGGCAGCTAGCCCAGAGTATCAATGAAAACCAAAGAAGATTGCATTTGCAGGGATACACCTCAGGCAAAAGTGTCTTAAACACAAATTTATTAGAGTTCAGAATGTAAGATGCTGTTGGAAGCACCAGCGCTTCGACTGTTTGGTCTACCTCAGGGGGTCTAAGTGCTGGGGCTGCCAACAGCGTCTTACATTCTGAGCTCTACTAAATTTGTGTTTAAGACACTTTTACAAGTGCAGTCTTCTTTGGTTTTCTTTTCAGAGCACTTTGACTAGTTTTCCATTTGGCGAAGTGTCAAAATATACTTATCAAAACTACCAGAAGTGGCAATTCACTGGCAAATTGCTAGCAAGTGACACTTCAAGTAGTTTTCAGTTGTGCAACATCAGCAAGATGAAACCATTACAGCAATGGCAATGTGGGCACTGCAACCCATCCGATGGTCATTCTGATGATTGGGATTTCACAGTGCCCACCATCGTTGCCTCCCCAAGGGAGTTGCACTCTTTCCTCCCTACATCTCTGTCCAGGAGGTGATAATATTATTTTTTGGGTGGGTGTGGGTGGAGTTTCAAGTTCAAGTTCAAGTTTATTGCAGGAAAACTCCATTGAGCAAGCTCATTCACAAGGAGGTCCTGTGACATAAACACTTAAAGTACAAACACAGATAGGTAATAACAGTATATACATGAAATGCATGTTACATGATACAGGCTGGATATACATACAAGGGTACCACATAGGGTGACCGCAGGTGGTAAACATTGATATGAGACAGGGAAGTGACTTACAGGTTGCATACTGATAAATGAAACATGATGACTGGTGTGTGCAATACATATACAGTATTTTGGCAGCTAGAACAAACAACAGTCTACAACTGAGAAAAGGGGGTGTGCTATTATAAACAGAGGGGGATAATCAGGGTGGCCATATTCCACCATGGCAGGCATCTTCGGAAGGGTTGTAGGCTGCACAGGCTGTGGGATGGCAATAATTCTAAATTGGGCCTGGAGAGAGGGAGGCTGCCCACTCTGTAGACAGCTATCTTGTATCAGGAGTGAGGTATATTGGTTAAGGAGTAAGCTGTGGGAGCTGGGGTGTCCAAGGATAAGGGGTGTGGATATGGGCAGCAGAAGGGTGGGGCTGAGGGGAGGCTGGGGCAACGCTCTGAAATTACAGGACATTATGCTACAGCAAGCAGAAGGGGGGATATTAGGGACAGAGGACCCTTAGATAGGGAAGTTGATGCTAAGGGAAAGCGACAGGTGAAAAGTCTGAATTCAAGGAGACTGGAGGGGAAGAGTCAGGAGGGGCTGTTGCTGCGGAAGCCTAAAACAGCAGACTGTGGGAAGGAGCTCCTAAGGTGAACAGTGCAAGAGAGGAAGAAGAGGTCAGTTTAGAGATGCAGTCAGGGAAACTCGGGTTACTTGATGGAGGCTGACATAGAGTGTCACAATAAATTTGAGATACTAAGCATCCTAGAGGGGAGGAAGGGTTGGTGAAATGAGGAAACTGATACAGAGGCCTGAGGGAGGGAGTCAGATACCCATAGGGCATCACAGAACAGCTATGGAAAGGATAGACATAGTCCCAGAGGGAGAAGGAAACATATATGTTAAGCAAATGGGGAGATGCAACATATTCCAGACATGAGGAGGAGAGCATGATTGGAGAGGAACTGGGTGACAAGGAGGTGGGAGAAGGCCCCCTTCAGCAGGAAGGTCAGTACAAGGATGGGGCCCTAGCTAAGGGGACCCACAGAGAGCCTCTGGAGACAGGGTACTATTACAAGGGGGATGAGGGAGGGGAAGGGAAACCATCAGGGCCAGGATAAATGGTTCAGATAAGAGAGGGTTAAAGGGGACACCTATTCAGAGGGTTTGAGTTAAGTGGGCAAAATAGCAAGGAGGCAGAAAGGGAGGGTGACAAGGGGTCTCTAATAAGGCAGAAGACTCCCATGAAATTGCGATCATGAATAAAGTGGGGAGAGGGGGCTGAGAGGGCATAGTGGAGGTAACCATAAGGATGATGGCGGTGTTAAGGTTCTGTTACTGGGAGACTCGATGATTAAGGGTATCCATTGGGAGGGACAGGGGATGGATGCCATAGCCAGGTGAAGGTAGTGAGTATCTCTGGGCTGACAGTGCACAGAGCAAAGTTCATGGTGTATGAAATGGTTAGGGATTGTGGTGGAAACAGGATTCCTGGTGCATTTGGGAACTAATGATCTAGAGGAAATAGCATTATGGAAATCCAAGCAAGGTTCCAAGAACTTGCCAGAGTCTGTCGGGATAATGGATGCAACATTTCCTTTTGGAGATATTGCCAGTACCAAAGGCCTCAGTGGAGAAAAATGAAGCTCACAGAGGTTAATAAATGGCTCAGGAAGTGGGGTGAAGAGAATGGGTTGGGGTGTTAGGGAACTGGAATGGAGTTTGGGAGGATAAGGGACTATATGCCAAGGACAGGTTTCATCTTGCCCCATTAGGGAAGGAAGTCCTTAAACAGGGGATGGCTGACTACATACAAGAAAGGTGGGGTTTAAACTTGGGGGAAGGGATAAGGAGGGGCTGACCAAGCCCTCCTCCAGATGAGGGGTAGCCTTCAAGCCCAAGGGAGGGGAAACAGACTGGAGGTGGAGGTTTCAGGAGGAGCAGGGGAGGATGGAAGTATAAGGAATCTGGGTGGGTTCTACAAAAAGGATCAGGGATAAGGGGTGGGGTTAGTGTTAGTAAATGCCAGGAGCTTGTGAAACAAGTTGCAGAGTTCAGGCCATGCTGTTCGGGGGGGTGGATGTGGCGGCAGTTACGGAAACGTGGGCCAACAAAAAACCATGACTGGGACCTAAATATCACGGGGTACACTATGCTTAGGAAGGATAGAAGGAGGGCAGAGGGTGGAGTGGCTATGTTCATTAGAGATGACATAGAAATTGCTATGGTAGAAGAGGCAGAGGAAGCGTGGAGGCCTTATGGGTCACTCTTCGATCCCCAGCAGGAGATAAGGTCAAGCTGGGAGTAGCATATAGGCCCCGGGATGAGTGATGTTCTAGAGGATGGTTTGCTGGACAACATGCATTGCCCAGTGTGGTCCAAAAGGGAAGGGTGGTGTTGATGGGGACCTTAATATGCCAGGTACTAACTGGGAACCATGTCCTCTAAGGTGGCCAAGGGCAGAGGCTGCTGGATGGCTTCCAGGATGTGTTCTTAACACAGCATGTGATGGAGCCCACAAGGGAGGGGCATGTCCTGGATGTGGTTCTGGCAGATGGGGATCTGGTAAGGGACATGGTTGTACAGGACCCCCTGACTGGGAGTGACCACAATACTGTCTGGTTTCAAATAAGCATTGGGGGAGTGGGGGTGAGATCTAGGACACTGGCAGTGGACTTCAGGGGGGCAGACTTTATGGGCATGGGAAATATTCTCAAGGATCACTTGAAGGGGATTACCTCAACAACAAGTGTGGAAAGGAGATGGGAGGTCATAAAGCGGGACTTCATGGGGCAGTCAGGATCTGCAGCTAAGTTGAAGCGTGAGGGAGCAAGGTCACATAAACCATGCTGGTGGTCAGTGAGGTCAGGTAGCAGTCAGAGAAAAGAAGGCTTACAAAAATATAAAACAACAAGAGGGATAGGGATAAGGAAATGTACCAGCTTGCATCTAGAAAAGTCACCCGTATGGTGAGGGAGCAAAGTCCAGTAAAACAGCAGGCTGGCACAGGGATACATGGAGGGGAAAGGGTTCTTCGGTACATTGGGGAGGCGGAGAAAAACTAAGGCCATCTCAGCAGATTGAGATCAGAAGGAGGGTGGGTGGAAGAGGAGAGGACCAGGCAGAGGTATTTAGCGAGTACTTTGCCTCTGTGTTCCACTAGGGAGGGATGGGATATCTACAAAGCAAGGCACAAAGGGGATAGAAGCGGCAGGGAGCGGGATCAGGGAGCAGCAGAAATGGAGCAAAGGGAGGAAAGGTACCCCAGGGTGTCACATCTGGATAAGGATAAAAGACCAGTAAGGTGGAGGGCAGGGATGATGCCATCCCACCAAAGGGTGTGGTTGCCCTCAAGGCCCTAAAGAAAGACAAATCTCCTGGGCGGATGGCATTCATCCGAGAGTACTATGGGAGTGGCGGACATACTGGCTGCACCCCTGGCGGAGCTTTCAACAAGGTCACTTGAGACAGGGGAGGGTACCTAGGGATTGTGAGAGGCACATGTGGTACAATCCATAAGGAAGTGAAGGAAGTACCAGGAAACTATAGACCCATCAGTTTAACCTCGGTGGTGGGAAAATTAATGGAGAGTATACTAAAGGACGATTGGGGGTTTACTTGGAGGAGGTGGGAGGTCTGGATAGTCGGCAGCATGGGTTTGTGCCAGGTAGATCATGTCAAACCACCTTGTGGAGTTCTATGAATGGGTAACATCAGAACTGGACAGAGGGTAAGCCTGTGGATATGTTATTCTTGGACTTCAGCAAGGCGTTTGACTCTGTCCCCCAATGGTCTGGTGGAAAACTGATGGGGTTAGGAGTAGGCCCTTTGATGGTCAGATGGATTGAAAACTGGATAGCTGGACGCACTCAGAGTAGTGGTCTGTGGGGAGCTCGAACCCTACAGAGGGTTGGTAGTGGGGTACCACAGGGCTCGGTCCTGGGTCCAATCCTGTTTAATGCATACATATCAGACATCAGGGATGGTATAGGGTGTGAAATGAGTCTCTTCGAGGATGACTCCAAGATGGGAGCAGTAGTTGAGGGAGAAGAGGAGGTTGGCCCTGCAAGGACCTGGACACCTGGGCTAGGGCTCACACATGGAAATTAAATTTCAATATCACCAAGTGCAAGGTGTTGCATCTTGGTCGGGAAGCTCCTAAACACATGTACACTCTGAGGAGGGAGGTGCTGGAAGCCTCAACAGGGAAAAAGACCTAGGGTCATGGTGGATACATGTATGAATAACACTGAGCAGTGCAGGAGTGCAGCTAGCAAGGCAAACAGGATGTTGGGATGCATCGCAAGAGGATCACCTCTAGGAGCAAGGAAGTGATTCTGCCACTGTACAATGGACTGGTTAGACCACACCTTGAGTACTGTGTACAGTACTGAGACCACACTTGAAGAGGGACATACAGCTCCTGGAGAGGTACAGAGGAGGGCAACAAAGATGATCGAGGGCTAGAGGATTTGACTTACGAGGACAGACTTGAGGGCTCTGCCTGTTTCATTGGAGGAGAGGAGAGACAGGGGGACATGATTGAGGTCTTCAAGTACCTCAAGGGAATAAATAGGGTAAACATGGGGTGATCTTTAGACTAAAGCAGGAGGCATCACCAGAGGGCATGGTTTGAAGTTGGAAGGTGGAAGGGTGAGGGGAAAAGAGGAGAGTTTTTCACTGAGAGGTGGTGGACCCTTGGAATGCTTTGCCTGGTGAGCTGGTTCAGAGATCCACAGTGGAGAGCTTTAAGAGAGGGTGGGACAGACACAGAAAGTGGATGTATCAGATGATGGCCTGTCCCGGGGGGGTGGGGATGGATGTTAGGGGTTTCTGGAGCACAAGGGATGGGAGGGTCTCGGCACCCAACTAAGGATCTAGGTTCGAGCAGACTTGATAGACCATAAGGCCTAATCTGCAGGCAAATAGTATGTTAGTAACTGATATGGGGGGGAGGAGTGATTTGATAGAGTAGCAGTGGAGCATAAGCAAAGATAAAGCCAGGAGTAGAAGGGGAAGGGAAAGCAGTTAATATGACAACTCAATTATACCTTACCAGTGGATAAATACGGCACACATGGGGAAGGAAGAGACTTAATGACAGTTAGAGGTGTCTTTTATTTTGGCTGAACTTAGCGATTTGTAAGTTTATTGAAACTGTGCTAGTTAGTTTCAGTACAGTTTGTAATTGGTTCCAAATGGAGGAAGGGCATATGCAATAATACGTTTACCAAAGGAAGTCATGCGTCCTTGGTATGTCAAGCATAATAAAGTCAGATTTTCTTAATGAGTATGCTCTATGTGAGATACTAATAAGGAAGAGAGATAGCTTGGCAATTTCTGCAGAGCAGTTTAAGGTCCATAGCCCAGCATGGAGCAGGCGTCTAGTAGTAAGGGATGTCCAACCAACAGCTGCATATAAGTCACAGTGAGTGCGAAGCAGTGAGGAGTTGGTAATGAACTGTAATGCACGGTGATAAAGGATGTCAAGTTTACTTAGATTTGCAAGAGTGGTGGAGAATAGATTACATCGCCATAGTCAGTAGGGGAGAAAAGTGGCCTGTACAAGCTTGTTCGAGGTTTCAAGGGGAAAGGGGCATATTTCTGTAGAAGAAACCTAACCTTGCTTTTAACCTTCTAGAGACATCTTCAACGTGGTCACTGAAAGATAATTTATTGTTGATCCAGATACCTAGATATTTAAATTTGGTTACAACTTCCAGGAGGCTCGTTTAAGCGTGGTGACAATGAAGTCTTAGGCAAGGGTATTGGGGGCCTGTGACAGCACTGTGGAGAATATCATTGCTTTAGTCTTCTTAGCATTGAGCAGAAGCTTGCCTTTATTAGATTATTATGCTCAGGACATGTGAAGTCCAAGCGAAGCACTCCTTGACTTCAGATAATGATGAGCCAGAATATACAACACAGTATCATCTGCAAAAAGTGCAGACTGGACGAGATATGTTAGCATCTAAGTCATTAATGTACAGAGAAAACAAGATAGGGCCTTAGATGGATCCTTGGGGGACTCATCTTGCAACTGGCAAGGCAGCAGAAAAACAGCCTTCCGCCTTTACTTTTTGGAATCTTCCAGTTAGGTAGCTAGAGAACCACTGGGTGGTATGGTATGTGGCACCCAACTTTGCAAGGCAATTTACTAATAGTTTGTGATCAACAGTATCAACAGCTTTGCTGAGGTCCAAAAAGACTACACCAGTTACCTTCTTAGCATCTATAGCAGAGATCCAATCATTGGTTACTTTTGCTAGTGCAGTGATTGTGCTATGATTAGCCGGAAGCCAGATTGAGCTGGGTTAATGAGAGAGAAGGTTTCAAGTGAGATTTTAACTGAACATGGATCAGTTTTTCGAGAACTTTAGAAAGGATAGGCAATATGGAGATAGGCCTATAGTTGTTTACATCGCATGGGTCACCAGATTTAAATAGAGGAAGGACATGTGCTGATTTCCAGCAGGATGGCACAGTAGCAGATGTAATGGAAAGATTGAAGATGTGGAGAGTTGGGGCAGTTTGATGGGCGTAGTCTGACCTTAGGAAAAAGGGTTCCAAGCCATCGTCCCCTGTGCTTTTTTTGGTGTCTAAGTTAAGAAGAGAATCTTCTACTTCTTTATAAGTTATCTCACGCAGTTGGAACGGGCTGGGTGCAGGACTAGTTGTGGCGGGAGGGGTATGCTGGCTCACTGCAGCACCAGCATAAGGTGACGAGTCAAAAGCTAATCCAGCTGTGGCAAAGTGGGAGTTAAGTTCCTTCAGGATTAGGGACTTGTTTTCCTGATCTTGCCACTTGCAACTATCTTTGTTGGGACAGAGGGGGCCAGGGGCCGTCCTTCTACAGCTTTGATAGTCTTCCATATTTTATGAAGGTTACCTTTAGCTTGTTCGAGAGCAGAAATATAATAGTTAGCTTTAGCAGAGCAAAGTTTTTTCACACAGTTATTCCTGGCTGCTCTAAAGGCCTGCCAATCCGAAGATTCTTTGGAATGTCTAGCTTTAGCCCAGAGCTTATCTCGAGCTATAAGGGCTGCCTTGAGATCTGAGGTGAACCAGGGGTTGGAATTGTTCCGTACCCTTACTTTGATGAAAGGGGCATGCTTATTTATTATTGAGTGAGTTTGTCATTAAGGATGCAAGCTGCCTTGTTGACATCTTTGGCTAGGTAAAGATCTTGCCATCTGATCATGCTCAGGTCAGATAGGAAGTTTACTGCACTGAATTTGCGAAAGGATCTTTTTGTTATAAAGATGGGTTGCGGCCGGGCCTTAATTTGAGATCTTATGCAAGCAACAATTCCATGATCGCTCATATCGTTGTGAAACACTGCCAAATGAGATATTTTTGTGTGGATGGGTGGTTAGTACCACATCTAGAATGGAACTGTTGGCAGTATTTAGAGTGTTGTTCTAGTAGGTTCACTGACTAATTGCCCAAGACCTAGCTCGTCTACAAAGGGATTTGAGGCCGTGTGATTTAGGTGACAGCCAGTCCATATTTAGATCTCCTAGAAATAATGTTTCAGTTTTGCATCTCTGAACATGGATTTCAAAGATTAAGGACTTCATCACCACCAGACGGGGGTCTATAGCCGCCTAGGATAGTGATACATTCCGAGGAGGGGAGATGAATGCTCAACGAAACTAACTCAAATTCCTTGGCTAGAGATTTGCAACTAATATTGGTGACCAAGTACTAAGATTTGGCATAGAAAACCACACCCCCGCCTCTAGACTCTCTATCTGCTCTAAATAAATTGTAGCCCTGCAGTGATATTTGTTGATCAGTGTTAGTCTTTTTTAACCACGACTCAGTAATTATGATAAGGTCTGGGTTAACGTGTGCAACTCAGGCTTGCAGCTGTACAAGTTTTTTAGGCAGGCTTAAAATGTTGACCATCATCATTTTGAGACCTGTTGCCTCAGCAAAATAGATAGGCGAGGTAAGTTGTGGTGGGGGCCAGGGTTGAGCTCCACATTTCCTGAGCAGAGAAGAAGCAGAAGTATAACTTTCTTTAAGGAGCTTATAAGAATGGAGACTGCTTTTTTATTTCTTCGCGGCAACCCATATCAGCGGCACCACTGTAATGACAGTTGATCGTGATCAAAGTAAGTGCTTAGGTAGACATAGGTGAGGACAGTAGCAAGGGGGTGTAGGCTAACCAGGGGGAATAGGCTAAAAGGGGAGAGGAGAATGACATAGTGTCTGCACGGTAGACTGTTATAACATTAGGAATTGATAAGGTACACTGGAGAACTGAATTGCATTGAGGTACTTGAAGTTGCACTGTATTGCTGAAACGTTGCACCTTAGAGAGCAATAAAACACAATAAGGAGAGCCATGGTCCCAGATTGAGTGGTCTCGTGATTTGTATTAGTGCAATATTTTCTAGGCAAGTAATTTGCCCACCTAGGTACTCACTTAAAACCTAGATGAGAAAATACAGCAGAAAGGGGAACAAGGAGAGCAGGAGCAGCTTAGTTAGTGGCCATCCACCCTTCAGACTCAAGTCCCCTTGTAGCAGCACTGGGAAAGAAGTAGAATGATAATGCAGGCCATATTGCCCACGAATGAATGCAGTGATTTATGTAGAAGACCAAGAATCCCTTTAGTGGCAGGTCTGTGAAACCTGCTAATGGAAAACTAAAAAAAAAAAAAAGGTAGTTAGACTTATCGGCACCAAGGCAGAGTGCTTGGATGGGGGGGGCACTGCAGGAAGAGCAGTCAGACAGAAAAGGTGTAAGCACTTTAAAACAGTAGTAGAAATTACAATCCAGCTAATACAGTTGAAAAACTCCTAATAACACAGTTGAAATGTGCTTAGTTCTATCGAAAATCTAACAAAGTGCCAGGTGTCTATAGCAGGGAAAACTCCTGGCCAATCAGAGAGGTTTGCTCAAACACCCGTGTTCCGATTGCTGCGCTGTCCCGTACCTTCAAGAGCTGCAAGCGGGTGTCTGGTCTTGATGCGGTGGCTGGCTGGGTGCCCGCCGACCGTGGGTGAGCTGAAGCAGCCCTGTTCAGGGGTAAGCAGCTTCCAAGGAGCTGCAGGCGGGTGTCCTGGTCTTGGTCGGTGGCTGGCTGGGTGCCGGCCGACCGTGGGTGAGCTGAAGCAGCCCTGATCAGGGGCAAGCAGCTTCCAAGGAGCTGCAGGCGGGTGTCCTGGTCTTGGTCGGTGGCTTTCTGGGTGCCGGCCGACCGTGGGTGAGCTGAAGCAGCCCTGTTCAGGAGCTTGGTGGGATGTTTAGGGGGTGAAGCCCCCCCCATAAACAGCCAGGACGTGCACCGGTGGTTTAGGCATGACAGCAGTCAGGTGACACAATCACCGGGTGACATTGTCTCCAATGGCATTTGGGTGTCACTGTAATGAAGGTTGCCATTTGTGATTTCAAACTGATGGGGTGGAACTATTTTCAGTCAGGTGAAGTGATGCTTTGCCCATGAAGAACTATGAAAATAGTCTCAAGTATCCCTTTATTTTAACAAATCTTACCCCAGTCTATTGGGTTTATTAGTATCCACCCCCCCACCACCCAGAGCCTTTTAATATTATTTCCCTGCCCACACCACTGTCCGCTGTACAAAACACCCTCTGCGCCCTTCCAGTGCAGTTTGTCTCTTGCAGTTGAAATCACTGTCTGATCAGCTGTTCCATTGCAAAGTGGAACCCTTGCCCCAACTATCCCTTCTCCTACGTACTTTAGCAGACCCCAGTCATTCAGTGTATTACCTCTTACAACCCGCTCTGGCCCCAACGTCCTGCTTCCCCTAATACCCAAACAATCACTTATGTCCCTGTAAAAAGGAAACTGTCCCACATTGCAGAGACATCTTCTCTGTCTGATAAGTATCATATGAATGAATGATGTCTTTGCCTATAGTCAAACATGATTGGCTGAGGCCTTCTCATACCGCTGAAGGTGGTGTGTGGTGGGTAAATTAAATCAGAAGGCTCAGGGTGGTTTGTAGGGGTGAGTACTAGTACACCTAATGGGTGTGTGTGGGGGGGGTTCTTGAAAAGGGATTTTAAACTTTGCCATGCAATGTTGATGTGAAAGTCATAAACCCTTTGAAGTGGGGTGTAGTATAGATTCACAGACTAACAGAATCACAGAAATGTATGAGTCTGAAGCCATAAGGCCATATGGACTCAACCAGTTTCTACCTTAAAAAGACATATTTTTATTGTCCGTAACATCATGTACAGCCTTCTTATAGTTACAGAATGTGGTACTGTTTACACTTCACTGTGTACTCTGTTCCATGAACTGATTACTCTTTGACTTAGCCAAAATCCTTTTTTATTTGTTTTATAAAATTCACCTTTAAGCTGATATTGATGGAATCTACTATTTCTATGTGTGTTACTTGTTAAATATCTATGGGAAATCATAGGGTTATCTGTCAGAGCTTTATATACTAGGCATAAGTCTCCCATTAATCACCTATATTCCATACTGTATAGACCAAGTTTCCTCATTCTATCAGCATAGTCAATATCCCTCAGATGTATTTTTTCAGTCGCTTTTCTCTGAACCTCTTCCAGTAACCTTATGTCCTTCTTCTTATGTGGTGCCCACACTTGCACATAATACTCCAAATGCGGTTGTACAAGGGCTGGGTACAAGGGGAAAAAAACGCAACTATCTATGCTGTTAATATTTCCATAGATACATCCCGTTGTTTTTTGTGCTTACTAGCTGCCACCTTTCATTATTCTGATAATGAAAGATTGTCTGTGATTAGCACCCCTAAGTCCCTTTCCATGCATGAAACTGGAATCTGTTGTCCATATAGATGACACATGGCTTTTTTGATCTTATAACTATGTGCATCATCTTACACTTCTCTAAATTAGGAGTTAAATGATTTTGTAATACTCAGTCCCCTATCTGATTTATTTCCTTTTGAAATTGCTGAACAGAATGTTTATCGTTCACTATGCAGCTTAGTTTTACATCATCAGCAAATCTTGTGTTCCAGCAACATGGTGATATCTATAGGGGTGCTATGTATATATTGAACAGGGTAGGGCCCATAACTGATACCTGGGGGACCCTGCTGGTTACTTCAGCCCGTCGAGATAAGTGTCCTGCTAGGGCCACTCTCTGTTTTTTACCATCCAGTCATGCCTTGATCTATTTGACATTATTTTTGTCAAGATTAATTTCTATCAGTCTCTCAGTCGGTTGTTTGTGAGGCAAGGTGTCAAAATGCCTTAGATAAATCTAAGGATAGGATGTCCACTGGTATTTCTATATCCAACACACTACTCACTGGGTTAATAGTTTGGCAGGTAATCATTTTATTATTAAAACTTCTGCATACAACACATCAAAAAAGCTAAAACAGGTTGAACTATGGTGCTCTGAGAAAATACAACACAAAGCAAAAGAATGTAGAGCAAGTAACAAGATGAACCTGGAAGAAAAACTGAAACATGGTAACCAACTAAGATATATGAATCTAGTGAGAAGATTATGAATAATTTTAAGTTGAATTAGTTTTGTGTTGACCGACTTAAATGTTTTAACATATTTTAGCCAGATTCTGTTTCAGTCCAAATTATTACTCTTCTTTCCAAGGGTATTTATCCACTACCCTACACATAGTAAATAGGACTGTTTATGCAAGTCAAAACTAGATTACAGAAGCTTGATAATTTTGGCCTCACCTGAATACACAACAGGAAGCTTTGAGAGTTAGCACTGGTATCTAGAGAGGATTCCCCAGTAAAGACAATGTCCGGGATACTTTTGACTACGTAATCAAACATGACTACATCTTCTGATTGTATGTCATTATTTTGTACTAAGGTGTTAAAATGAATGGATACTCCTTCCTGTAACTGATCTTTAATTTTAGTTATTCCCTTCTTTTTCTAGTCTAAGCTCTCAAATACATGGCTACTGGCTATGAGATTTGGGTTAACTGACTGTAGGAAGGAACCCCATTTCAAATAAATAAGATGGGTTTGAGATCCTCTTCCAGCTGTTTGAAGTGTGGAGTTGCTAACTGTGACTTGGTTCATATGTTCTGTGCTTTCCCTTAAATGGAAATGTTATGGGATAATACTAAGCATTTCTTTGGAGATATCACATGATTACAAGGGAAACTGAATGTGGAGACTTGTCTTATTCGGCACTTTGATGAGACAGAGACCTGGAGCAATGAACAATGCTGCACTACAGCCTTAATATCAGTTGCAGTAAGGAACTCCACACTCATACTATGGTAGGAAGACTGTGTGCAATCCCTTAGAGAATGGAAATCTAAATATCTGGAAGTTTTGCAAATAGAGACTCTTGCCCATCTAATGCTAGATCAGGCCTATATTTTTAGTTCTAAGTGGGGCAGAATCTACAATAGCTTTGCATCTTCAGTTCTGTAATTTACATTCTGCACTTGATCTATCTGCCTCTCTAGGTTTCCTTCCTTCCTTCCTTCCTTCCTTCCTTCCTTCCTTCCTTCCTTCCTTCCTTCCTTCTTCTTTAATCTCTCATTTTGGCTCAATGAGTCAGGGGAATAATCTTTGCCACTTATTGTGGAGTAACATCCCTTTCATGTTTAATAGTGACTTTTTTATAACTCCTGTTATTTGTTTTCTTTTACAAAATTGGTCATATGCGGTATCTATGTTAATTGATTCCACTTGTTAGTGATTGTTTGTTGTAACTGATGCATATCAATTGTGCATTTGGTGTAACTATTATATTTCCATACAATTTTATTGATAAAAAAAATCGTGACCCTTGTTAAGCATTTCGAAATGTGACCATTCCTGACTTTGCACCGACTTCACATGTGGTGTTTAAATCCGATGCATCTCTGCTTTGAATAAGTAGCTTTTGCGGTTCATTAAATGCCTCACTCTTTGACCTCAGGCATTTAATCACCCACTTTAGCTGGTTATTTCTTTGTATACTCCAACTAACTGAATGTTATCATTTAAATAACATAACACTCTAAAAATATCGTATGTCTTATTTCACACAGGCTAACCCCACCTGCATCAATGTTCAGTAAGTGGTTGTAGGCGTAGACTTCACCAGCTCTTCCTTACGACTACTGGGCCTCTTCTGGATCTACAGTCAGTTAATAAGCCTTATGGGAGACAATGACTGCTAGGCAATACACCCACCTAAGCTATCCTACAGACCACAAACAGATACCCTTCCTGGATATCTAAACCATATGCTTCTCTTAAAAACTTTGAAATATTTGTATCCCCTATACAATTCTCTGTTGCTGTAAGATAGCCAAATAACTTTCACAAATAAATACATGGCCGACAATTTTTCTAGCGTCTGGGTGACTCCCCTTCAGTAAAGGTAATTTTGAACTTGAGTCTCATTAAAGTAAAAGTCCCTTTTTTCCCTCTCCTCCACCTGTTGACCCTCCTCTCAAGAAGTGCTCAATCCTTTCATCCTGACGTCTGCCGGGAATTACCTGCCACCATTTCCCCTAGGAGGACTTTCTCCCCTGCAGGGGTTGACAGGATCCTCCAATTCCCACCACAGAACAGATCCAGTTCTGGTGGCATTCACAGCTGGTTAGGTGTGGTGCCTGTGAGTGCTCTTCATCATCCTGCTGCTGGTGCTTTTCCTCTGGTTTATGCCTCGTAGATGTGACGTGCAATGATGTTATGGCACACACCATGCACTCCCATGTGACATGCACCAATGTCTGCCATGTCCCCTGATCTGCTTTGGCACAAGCTGTCTTTTCCCCAGCTTCTGCCAGGGGCCAGATTAGCTGCAGGCTGTGCCCATCCTCCCCCCCCATGCAGAGAAGAAGAGCAGTCCTGCGGACACTCGATCCTCCTCCCACCAGCCAACCCTCTGACTGCCAAGATTCACTTCTGAACACAGGTCATCAGTGTCATAAGCTGTAGTGCTACCACCACGCCAGTGGGCCAACCAAAAGTCTCTTTAAATGTTGTTTTTCAGAATAAAAGTCTCCTGACAAATGTTCCTTCCTTATATTAAATACTGTACATAAAATTAGACCTTCTCTGAACTTTGTGCAGATGAACTTAATATATGACCTCAAGTGCTGAAGATTCAGGGGGCAGACAATTCCCTTGCTTGAATGAACTGGATATGGTAGCTGGTTGTTCTTCTTTTTCCTGCACTGCTGAATAAAAGGTGCACCGGGTCATAATGTTGTACGCTTAATAGCATATGGCATTATGGTGAAATCCGGACCTGTGCACACTCTCAGTTGGACCCCCCAGAGTTAGAATCTTTAGTGGGGGGAGGGGTCTTGGGGCACAGCCCCCTGTAACCGGTGGTGTTTGGGCAAAGCCCCCCACAAAACAATAAATAAAAAGTAATCATGCAACGTGATTCTGCTGCATGGCATTCTGCTGTGCAACATTATGACCCCATGCCTTATAAAGATACCTCTGTGCAGCAGCAATAGCTTACTATTTCCTGGCCTCACTCAATGCCCTACTGTTCATGTGCAGGGATACAGGTGACCCCTTGCTGTACTGACTTTACTGGAGGCTGGTCCCCACTAGGTCTTACCATTCAACAGGCCTTTGTAGGCAGCCTGGTTCTCCCCTCAGGTCTGGTCAAGTAAGTTGATCTGTTCATCTGAACAGATCTTTCTGGTTTGAAGTTATCTATGCAGCTCCTTTAAGGCAGCAATGCAATTATATATTTTTTGTAGACTTTATTTCTACACCCCTCCCAGAGGAACTCTCTCCAGCTACCAACCTACCTGATCTGTACCTGCTGCTGTGGCTTTGTATCCACTCTACTCACCCTGACTGATGAAACCCCTGGATCTGAGCCGTCATGGGAAAGGATTGCCCTATCCTTCCAGGGTGCTTTATCTTGAGTGTAGAGTATCAGCCGAAGTGACTGGGAGTGGAGAGGGTAAAGCAACCAGCATTGGGAGTGTGAATCAGGAGACGGTGCTTTTGCCTATCCTCCAGAGAAAGGGGGTTTTTGCATCTTGTTTCCCCTGGAGCTCAGTCATGCGATGGCATCTAGACACAGAGTGCTAATGCCACCACAGCTCTGCCCCCAATTGCATGAGCACTGCATACCTGACCCACCTCTGACCACCACCAGATGCCGCTCCTGTGCTGCACATCCCCCAGCGCTCTCCCCAGGAAGAGAGAACAGCCTCCGGATTCTCAATCTCTTCCCTCCCCAGATGACCCCCGGTGGCCCGAGTTCATTCCCAAACCTTGGTTACCGGTGTGGCACAAGGTGTGGCATCCAGCGCCTCAACCCTCAGCACCACCACGCCAGCTGTAGTGCAATGATATTAAACAGGAAATTTGACCTTGCCTTTTTTCACTATGAGAGATTACAGGCAATTGTCAGTTTTTCATGACAACATTTTTTATTTCAACCAAAATTAGAATACAGTAGAAGCAGCTTAAAGGGGACAGATCTGTGGACATCTTTTTGCCCCATTTAAGCAATTACTTGAAGTTATTATTTTCTGTAAATTTTGTCTTGTTTACTTAAGTTGTTGCTCATTTCTGACCTCATTCATATTGCAGGGGAAGAACGATACCTATTGGTCATTCATTTGTTTCTGCTGCCATTCAGTGTGCTGAGCTCAGTTCACTCAGTGAGATTCTCTCCCACCTTGCTGACTCATGGCTATGATGTCAGTAAGTGAAGAGTGCACTCAATGTGGTGGCTTGCTAGCACAGACAATGAGGAGACCAGGAGAGACTGCTGTGAAGCTATGCTGGCTTGTACATTTGTGAGTGGGAGGTATCTTTACTTTATGAAACACTTTGTGAAACACTGGGCGGTGATCTCAATCACCAAACTGGCTTGATGATGAAATATATCTTGTGATTTCATAAACACTGGGGTATAACTGGAGCAACAAACAGGCAAATTTCCTGTTTCAAGTTCCTATCAGATCTGGTCTTCTGGTGGTCACAAAATACCAGCTGCTGCTATACTAAGCAGCGTTATAAATGTCAGTGAACATCTGAGAGTAGAACAGAGGACTGAAGTGAAGCCGATCACAAATATGGCTTTCATTTCACTCCATTTTTTTCTGATGATGTTGAGAGAGGAAACATGACGAGAGTGATGTGAGACAATGTCTGAGAGTTATGGAATTTTTTGATAGTTTGTCTACTGTGGGAGGAAGGGTAACAATCGTCCCTTATCCACTAATCCTATTTATTACACCTATCTTAATTGGTTGCTAATGAGGTGCAAATGGGCAACCAGCACCTTGGCAGCAACTTGATCATCTCAACTAAGCAAAATGGCTGTCCCAATTAAAGGTAGACAGCTGTGGTTGATTAACACTGGGCTAAAATCGGTGCCTGGGGGATCATTCCAATTAAGCGGGCATCCCCATTAACAGCGCCCCAATAAAATGGCATCTACTGCATTTTAGAAATGTTTTAATTTACTTTCTCAAGAAAAATATGTCTACCACATTTAACTTAGAAATAACATTGTACACCTTGCAAAGTTTATGACAGAGAAAATAACATTAACTCTGGGTGCACAGCATAGGAGGAATCTAGAAAAGAAGATCTGACAGATATGTTAATATTTGTATTACTTTCCCTCCTGCTATAGACCCACCTCCTTCCCCTGTTGCATCCTCTATCTTTTCCATTACCCCCTCTATTCTCCCCCTTCTCCACCCCAAATCAATGTCAGCTCCCTACCCTTATCATGCCATTTTGGTCATGCCCCGCCTTATAAATACCTCCCATCTGCGTTTTTCAGTTTGACAAGCCTCTTGGCTGCCCACCTTCTCTGTACACTCTCTACTCTTAGTATGCTGACCTCACACAGAACTTATTATCTAGCCATAGTTTGGCACTGCCATTACAGTTGAACATACTCAGTTTATCTTTATTGATAATTCTTATTCTATGTATAAGCTCTGTTATTCAATGTTGTACTGTTAACTGATGTATAAGCTGTTATTCAACTGTTGTACTGTTAACTGATGCTTTTGTTTTTTGTACCTACTTTTTGTACCTAACATCTGGAACCTATATCACAAGTTTTCAGCTCAAAGGTGCTAATCTGAGACCATAATAAATAAAACAAAATTGTAGCCAAAACTAGTTTTTTGGAAAAGAAAAACATTTTTGTTGCACTGCTGCTTTAAACAATCTTACACTCAACATAACATGACATACTGAATTTGTGAGAGGCTACAAACTACTGAACAAATCAGACTGTGACCTTTTCAGAGATCTGCAGCAGAATAATCCACTCTGGAATGCTCAGTTTGAAGCTGCAGGTAAACTGCAATTTAGCCATCCCCAATTTTCTTATCTGGTAGAAAGGGTACTTCACTTTAAAGCATTAAAACACTCCTCTAAGTGTATTTACAAATGTAACCACTCACAGCATATAAATGCTAATACTTAAGGCTTTTTACTGATTTTTTAAGGAACATTTGCCCAGGGGAACCCTATGTTGCTGACCCATGCATTGAACATTTGCCCAAGGGAACCCTATGTCACTCACCAATGAATTTCACCTACTGTCAGATCTGGCCATTAACCCATTTTCTCACTCTGGGCTCTGTGTCTCAAAATTAGCACTTTCAGTATTGTCAAACAGTTTAGATAACATATGTGCTGCTCCTTTTTCATTCTCCACTTTAAAATTGCTCCTCCCAGTGGTTGTCCCTGGCTCACCCTAAGTAACCAGAGCCCAGTCATGAAGAATACTCCAGGCTATCCCTGTGAGACTTTCCCAAGTTTTAAGATGGCTGTCTGTCACTCCTACTCTTCACTAGAACCCCCTCTTCTTCTAAGTCCAGTGGTATCACCTTACTGGCCACTTACCCTTTTCCAATTGAATGTACAATAAGGCCTCACTCTCATCTATCTGCATATTAGTTTCAGTGCAGATCCAAGCATAATAAAGTTATATTTTTTGTCTGGGTGAAAGAAAGATTGCACTATTATGCATGTTAAAGTCTTTATGTGCTTTCTATAGACCATGTTACATTTATATAGCTCCAGTTTTGTTATTAAATGTGTGTGGGACTGTCACTGCCATCCTTGGGTGAGTGAATACTTTATTTTGAAAATTCAGTCTTGTATTCATGTTCGTTGCCCCAGTTATCACTTATCTGTGCCTCATAATTCATTATTTGGCCACTGGAACAGTGTGTGAGAGTTGCAGATCTCCTGATACTTCTTGTCCAATCAGATGCCACTTTGGAAGCTCACTGAAAGGCATCTATGTGAACAAGAACTCAAAGAAGCTACAAGCAAGACAGACAGATGTCTGAGCTGCTGTGAAAGAGCAATCTACTTCCATGTTTCCAAAAAGCAGAACTATTGACATTTGTTGCTACTGTACTAACTCTAAGCTAGAGAGGGTCATTGTTTCACTCTTTTGTATGATAATTTCCTATGTTTCTCAGGAGAACTGCAAGGAGTTTTTTTTTCTGGCAAGTGAAAAAAAAATACTACAAGACCTGCTTCTGTTCAGCAAGCAGTCAGTCACAGGTGCACATTAAAATAACACATATTTGGATATTTACATGCACTTTTCTCTGCAAGCAATCAACTACAGGTATACAACAAAAAAGTCAACATTTTTCTTTGGGGGGGGCTTTCCTGTAAAGTGGTAAGTGCCAAACTATAGATTATAAATAAATACAATAGGCTTCTTCTTGTCAGACTTGTGTGATAGGCTCAGCAGCTTTAAGGAGTATTTTTTTTCTATAGAGCTTTTTTTCTCTTCTCTTGGTAACATCTGGCAGAACCCCACCACCCTCCTCCATAACTGACCTTATAGGTTATCTACCTCAGTTATCCAGAACTACTGTGCCATATCAGTCATGCAAGAGCTTGCTAGGAGGTGACTGTTGGATGTATCCCTGTGGTGTGGTATGCAAGGATGAGCAGCTAGCAAGTTACAGCCAGCCTGGGAGAAGGGGTAGGAGAAATGAAAGAGCATGGGCAAAACAGTGGCACTAGTAGAATGCTGGTCTGGAAGCATAATGATGTAGTAAGGTAATAACTTGCATACTCTGTGACCCTAGGCAAAGCAAGTCACTTAACTGCTCTGTGTTTTGCATTGGCTGCTAGTATGGCGGTGCCTCAGTTTCAAGGTATGCTTGTTAACTTACAAGGCCCGTCACAGTCTGGGTCCAGGCTACCTGAAAGACCTCCTGCTGCCATATACTCCTGGTTGCACCCTGTGGTCAGTGAAGACAGACCTCTTAGTGGTACAGAGATCCCACTTGAAATCATCAGGGGACAGGGCATTCAGTGTGGCATCCCTGATCGTGTAGCGCTCCCGTCCCCAGGAGATAAGAGGTGCTCTTTATTTGGCACTTTTAAAAAAATATATTTAAAAACTCATTTTTTCACTGTATGTGTCTGGTCTGGCTTAATAATATATTGTTTTATTCTTGTATATATAATACATGTATATATATATATATATATATATATATACACAACACATATATATATATATATATATATAAAGACAAAAGAACCTCTGTCGTAAACACTGAGGCAAGGGTTACCAAAGGTCATTTGGCTGGGAAGCCAAGTTTCAAGAAAATACAAAATCACACATGCCCCACAATGCAAAGCATCATGGGCTGCATATGCAAATCACCACAGAATGTTATGCTGGTCCAACTTTAAGCAGATTTGCATGGTGCCGAAAGGCCTCTCACACAGTTTGCAAAGGGTACTAACAGAAGACATAGACACATGTTTCATCCTACCAGGACTCATCAGTATGCCTCGTCTGTTTGACACCCCAGTGGAATGGACCAGCTGCCCTTAAGGCAGTGTGCCTTGGATATATTGTGGTGAACCCATTAAAATAAAAAACTATTTAAAAGACAAAGAACCTCTGTGCGTAAACACTGAGGCAAGGGTTACCCCAAAGGGCATTTGGCTGGGAAGCCAAGTTTCAAGAAAATACAAAATCACACATGCCCCACAATGCAAAGCATCATGGGCTGCATATGCAAATCACCTATATCCAAGGCACACTGCCTTAAGGGTAGCTGGTCCATTCCACTGGGGTGTCAAACAGACGAGGCATACTGATGAGTCCTGGTAGGATGAAACACGTGTCTATGTCTTCTGTTAGTACCCTTTGCAAACTGTGTGAGAGGCCTTTCGGCACCATGCAATTCTGCTTAAAGTTGGACCAGCATAACATTCTGTGGTGATTTGCATATGCAGCCCATGATGCTTTGCATTGTGGGGCATGTGTGATTTTGTATATATTGTAGTAGTACAGTAGTGATACCATAGTTAGGGTTGAGTAACCCTTTTAATGATAAAGGGTCAAATTGTGCACCGTAATAACTTTGCCACCGTTCAACAGATTTGCCTGAAATTTAGTATGCCTGATTGGGAATTGTAGGTCTTGGGATCTTTCAAGTTTCATACTAGTCAGATATATGACTGCGTAGTTATTAAGCAACAACGAATTGAGCAATTATGCTTTTTTGCGATTTCTTTGCTCTCGCCTACAGGTTGCACAGTTTGCCCGACCGGTCTAAAAATTTCAGGGAACGTGCAGCTGGTGTCCCCAATGTACCTTTTGAAGATTTCATGAAGAAATATTGAACGGTTCAGAAGGTATTCAATAAACAATTCCCATTATAAATAAATGGTGAAAGTTAACCAAATAGTCAACACTTTCACAAATGCACTTTTTAATGTCACAAATGGCCCTAGTAGTGTCACAAATCCACCATTTTGTTTTCAGTTAGCGATCAGAAAAATGCTTGGCATTTAAATTTGGGACCCTCTAGAGACACAATTCTTTTTGTGTTCACCTAGTCGGACCCCGAGGATGCTAGCCATGACTTTATTTTGGGGTTAAACACCCCAGAAATATGTTTTTCAAATTTCTGGAAACAGTAGTGTCACCAAGTAGTGTTGCATGCATGACACTTTCACTAATTTTTGTGAAAAGTGTCACAAATTGCGACTCTACTTTTAAAGCTATGGCAAAAATTAGATGAATTATTTGCCATCCTGCTGTGAACAAACAGTTTGGGCTTTGGGGCTGAAATCTAGCAGGAAGGCAGCCAACATGTCACAGATGTGCCTTTTGGTGGTTAGGTGAAAAAATATTATACAACTTTAAAGTTATGATACTCTGAATTTGATGCTTTTTCCCATAGACTAACATGGTGGCGTACGCCGCGGCTTTCAGGACTCATATCTCGAAAACAGTGTGAGATACAGATATTTTGTCACGAAATACATAACCCTATGGGCTATGTAATTCAAAACGGCAACCGGGAAAATAATGATTTCTGGGAAGTTAAATTTTTTTTCTACGTCATACGCTTGCTGAGATATTAGCAATTAAGTGCTTCCATGCTGCTTTTAAGCTTCCATTGCCATTACAGTGCATACATTCTTTGTACACACTGTGTTACTCTTTGGACCTTTGGGCTGCAATTTGGAGGGAAGGGACTCAACATGTCACAGATGTGTCTTTTGATGGTTTGTTGCACTTCAGTTAATACAGTTAACTCCCCCCCCCAACCAGAGGAGGTACTGCATCCTGAGTGCAGAGGTACAGTAAAACAAAAGGGCATGGACATTAATGGTATACCTCCCTGATTCTAGGTACACTCTACTTAACATGTTATGGCTTGCATGGCCTCAGCCTTGCAATGATACCCCCAGACTGCAGATTATGTAATGTGTCAAGAGTGTAGGGTGTAGCAAAACTGAGGCTGTGGACAACAATGGTGTACTTGCCCAATTGCAAGTTCAGTAAAGTTACCACAGTAATGAGTTGCATGGTCTCAGCCAGGTAATGACCCCACCTACTGCCACAGACCAGGTACTGTGTAGTGAATGTTGACCCACAGCTAAAATAAGAGTTGGACATCAATGGTATTTTTTTTTGCAAGTTGCATAGCCCTATGGTCTAAGTAATACAAAAGCGTAGCCAGTAAAATGAAGATTTTTGTGACATACTGATTTTTTTTCTACGTCATGGAGGTACTACATCCTGAGTGTAGCGGTGCAGTAAAACAAAAGGGCATGGATATCAATGGTATACCTCCCTGATTCTAGGTACACTCTAGTTAACACAGTTATGGCTTGCATGGCCTCAGCCATGCAATGCTACCCCCAGACTGTAGATTTCTTAATGTGTCCTGAGTGTAGGGTATAGCAAAACTGAGGCTGTGGACATCAATGGTGTACTTTACTAATTGCAAGTTCAGTAAAGTTACCACAGTAACGAGTTGCATGGTCTCAGGCAGGCAATGACCCCACCTACTGCCGCAGACCATGTACTGTGTAGTGAGTGTTGACACAGAGCTAAAATAAGTGATGGATATCAATGTTACTTTTTTGTTGCAAGTTGCATAGCCCTATGGGCTAAGTAATACAAAAGTGTAGCCAGAAAAATGATGATTTATGTGACATATTGATATTTTTTCTATGTCGTGTGGTTGCTGAGATATTAGCAATTAAGTTTTTCCAATGCTTGTTTTAAGCTTCGATACCCATTTCAATGCATACATTCTTTGTGTTTCTTTATGTATCTGTTTGGCAAAAACAGGGTATGTGCTTCCGTTACTGTTACAGGCTGTGGATATCTATAGTGTACATTCCTAACTGCAAGGGCAGTAAAGTTAGCACAGTCAGGAGTTGCATGGTCTCAACTAGGCAATGTCCACACCCCCCCACTGACCGGGTACTACGTACAGAGTGTAGAGCCACAGGTAAAATAATGGATATACATCAATGGTACGCTTCCCTGATTGCAGGTGTAGACAAGTTTACAGAGTTAGGAGTTGCACAGTCTCAGCCAGAAATTCCCCACCCCCAACGAGAGGAGGTACTACATCCTAAGTGGAGAGGTATTGTAAAAGAAAAAGCTATGGAGAGAAATGGTACAGCTGCCTGATTGCAGATATACTCCAGTTAGCAGACTTATGATTTGCATGGCATCAGTGACGAATGCTTCTGCCACAGTATAGATGAGGTACTGTATCCTGAGTGGTGAGACAGCAAAACTAAGGTTGTGCAGATCAATGGTACACCTCCTTAATTGCAAGTACAGTCAAGTTAGCATAGTTAGGAGTTGCATGACGTCAGCCAGGCAATGCCCCTGCCCCTACACAGACCAGGTACTGCGAAGTGAGTGTGGTACCACAGGATAAATAAGTCCATGGACAGCAGTGGTACACTTTCTTGATTACAGCTGTGCAACAGTTTGCACAGTTAGGAGTTGCACAGCCTTACTGAGGAATTCCCCCCCGAACCAGAGGAGATACAGCATCTTGAGTGACGAGCTACAGTGAAAGAAAAGGGCATGAATATCGAAGGTACACCTCCTTGATAACAAGTACACTGCAGTTACCACAGTTATGACTTGTGCTTTCTCAGCCATGCAATGCTACCCCCCGCCCACATTGCACATTGGGTAATGTGTCCTGAGCTTACGGTTCAGTAGCACTGATGCTTTGGATATCAATGGTATTCCTTACTAATTCCAAGTAGACTCAAGTTAGTACACTTAGGAGTTGCATGGCCTCAGCCAGGCTAAGTCCACCCTTGACTCTCACACCTGGTACTACATGCTGAGTGTAGAGCTACAGTGAAAATAAACCCATGCAGATGAATGGTGCAGCTCTGTGATTGGAGTTGTAGACAAGGTTGCAGTTAGTATTTTGAATGTCTCACCTAGGAATCCCGCACTCACAGGCCTGAGCAGGAATTCATACAGAGTGGAGAATCACAGGAAAAGAAAGAGCATACAGATGGATGGTAGACTTCTGTTATTTCAGTCACACAACAGTGTATGCAGTTGTCCCTTACATGCCCACAGTCATGAAATGCTACTGCCACACTACAGAGAGGTAGTGTATCCTGAGTGGATAAACAGAAAACAAAACTGAGGGTGTGAACATGAATGGGATAGCGACCTAATTGCTAGTACAGTCTAGCTAGGACAGTTAGGCGTTGCATGCCTCAGCTAGGCAATGGCCCCGAACACGACAGACAACAGGTACTGTATCTTGAGTGAAGGGACACAGTGAAAGTGAGGCAGTGCATATAAAGGTACACACCATTGATAATTGGCACTCTCCAGTTATCACAGTTATGAACTGCATGGCTTCACCCATGGTATCCTGCCCCCCCCATGAACAGTTGCTGCATACTGACTAGAACTACTGTTTTTAACAAGTTGTTCAATAAAAACAATGTATTGTTATCAAAAGTTTTTATTCGTATTCAAAAAATATATATGTATATAGAGACTGAAATTATAGTTTAGCTTTGTTCAGCAAAATAAAAATACAGTGACAAAAATATAAAAAAAATATCTGTTGAAAATAATTTTTTTTATAGAAAAATATATGTCTTGTTTAAATAAATAAAATAGAAAACATTCGGTTACTCATGAAAAGCAGAGAGAGGAGTGCTGCCTGGCTCAGCCAGCCCAGGATGGAAACTGGAAAAAATGTGGAGGCACATCAGAAGTGGAAGCTGTTGGGCCAGCTTAAGAGGAGGTACCGGATGTTGCTGTGGAGGCTGTCCATCAGTGGTCAGGGAGACTGCTCATGGTGGCAGATGAAGCAGTGATGCTGTCTGCACTGGCACCTGCTGCTGTGCTCACAGGCTCTAGCACAAGGTTGACTGTTGATTGTTGAGCTATCAATAGGCTTATTATTTTATCTTGCTGTTGTTTGATTGTTTTCAAGTCATTTTCATGTTGTGTTTTCATTTCTGTTATTTCATTTGGCATACAGTCAACCTTGTGCTCGAGCCTATGCACACAATGACAGTGCACAGTGTGCTTCTTTTCACGTAGCTGATCTGTAAAGAGGAAAAACAAACTATTACTATGTGAGACAGATTTTATTTATAGAAAACTATTATCTTCTCTTGAAAGACAGCAATAGTATTTCACACAATCACGTATTTTAAGTGATTTTTTACTTGCACTATTTAATGCCATCATTCTCAAAAAGAATGGAAATTAGAGACAAAAAACCCCATGTACTGCATCAGTTAGGATTGTTCCACAGTGACAAAAGCTAAGAAATTCACTATTAGGGCTGAAACCCACCTAGGAGGCCTAAAGCACAGCCCAGCAACTGGCATCAAGTTGCACATTGGTGTCATTGGCACTAACTGTCACCCCATTCTCCTGTTCATCACTTCTTTTCACTCCCGGCCTTCAGACCAGGTACTGCATACTGAGTGTATATCTACAGTTAACATAAGCTCATGCACACTGATGCTGCACCTCACTGATTGCAGTAGTAGACATGTTTGCACAGTTACGCTGAGTAGAGAGACACAACAATACTAATTCTGTGGGTATCTATGGGGTACATTCGTAATTGCAAAGTCAGTAAAGTTAGCACAGTTAGGAGTTTCTTGGTCTCAGCCAGGCAATGTGCACACCCACCCCCCACAGACCAGGTACTGTGTACTGAGTGTACAGACAAAGGTAAAATAAGGGATAGAAATAAATGGTACACTTTACTGATTGCAGGTCTATACAAGCTTTCAGAGTTAGGAGTTGCACAGGCTGAGTCAGGAATCCTCCCCCCCCCCCAACCAGAGGATGTACTGCATCCTGAGTGTGGTGGTTCAGTATAGCAAAAGGCCATAGACATCAATGGTATACCTCCCTGATTTCAGGTACACTCTAGTTATCACACTTATGGCGTGCATGCCCTCAGCCATGCAATTGTTCTGCCACACTATAGATCAGGTACTGTATTTTAAATGTAGAGATACAGGTAAACTGAGGATAGGGAAATGAATGATACACCTCACTCATTACAAGTACACTCAAGTCAGTACAGGTAGGAGTTGCATGATGTGAGCCAGTCAATGTCCCAGCCCCTTACGCAGACTACGTACTGTGTTGTGAGTGTGGAACCAAAGTGAAACTAAGTCTATGGACATCAATGGTACACTTTCTTGATTGCAGTTGTGCACAAGTTTGTACAGCTAGTACTTACATAGTCTTAGTGAGGAATTCACCCCCCCCCCAAAAAAAATGAGCGGGTACTGCATCCTGAGTAGCGAGACATAGTAAAACTAAAGGACATGAATATCAACGGTACACCTCCTTGATTAGAGGTACACTGCAGTAAACACACATATTAGTTGCACAAATTTAAATAAATGTTTTTTATTCTGTATAACAGCGAGGCAGTGTATAATAGCAATATTGACAACCAGGACATGTGTTTGTGATAACGTCACACCTCAGTAATCGCACACACTCGGTCTGTTCCCTTGTTTCCAACTAACTGAGGCATCATGTTATGCCAGCACAACAGACACCCTGAAGTTCATTACTGTTTAATTAACTGATACTTTTTGCAGTACTGTATAACGTTTGTGCCAGCTTTTGTTTCTTGCTTGACTTACATTCAGGGCTAGCATCACACTCCTGCTTCACCTGTCGCACTGGTGTTTCTGTTGTCTCCCCAACCACTGTTAAAGAGATAGATGTTTTTTTAACATATATGAAAGTATGTCAGTTGTCTAAATGATACAGTTATTGTATTCTGTGTATAGATATTCTGAGTATAAAATACTTTTAAACAGAAGGAATGCGTCTATACGGTTCAGCTGTAATACTTTATTAGGCTGTTATTGGAAACGTTAGTAGTTGTTTATTAGCAGCTAAATAATAAGACTCCTTATCTGCAAGTGATGAAAGATACTGCATGCTGAGTAGAAAGTTACACGTAAAAAAGTATATACAAGGTGACACTGAATCTGTGTTGTCACAGTTTGATAAATATTTGAACTTGTAAAAAGTATATGGCACTACACATGGAAATCACACTGTCACATGTGTTACTCTCCCACTGTACATTGTGTCAATGTATTTTGTAAGTTTAATAATGGTCATGGACATCTCAGTAACAGGTAAGCAAATGAATGGTAGACAACTTGGAACAGTTAGGTGTTTAATGACATGACACAGGCAATGTCAAGTCAGCTACTTATACAAGTTGTGGATAGTGCCTTTGCAGTGATAGTGAACAAATTTAATAGAGATAGATGGTGTGACTATGTCAGAAAGAGTGCATTACTGTTCCATGTTTTTTGGACAGTTACATGCATGGCAATTGTGCAGTTATTGGTAACACAATGTATATTTCAGTTGATGAATACAAGTTTAATGTTAATAAGAAAGTAACAGTGTTTAGCTGCAGTGTTACAATTATTGAGCAGTGTTGCTGTTCCCGTACTACACCCTCACCCCCACTTACTCTGTCCAGACACAGACAGACTGGTGTTTAAGCAATAAAGCACAACAGGGTGTGAGTTACTGGGGATTTACCCACGCTTTGTGTGGTATGTCACAAGGCATAGCTGAGTGCTGTAACCACACAAGAAGTAGATAAATCAGACAATGATTCACACCCTGGAGTGCATTATTGCAATTACACAGTGTATCCATGTCTAACATTTATTAAAAATATGTATAATTATACTTTTTATAACTTCCATTAGTCAGTTGTTGGTTATGCTGGATTTACCCATGTTCATGTTACATTCTTTGACCTGTTAGGTTACAGGATTTTCACACAACATTGTATTATGTATAATAATTTAATAGTGACAGATTCATTTAAATGATTTTGTTTAAATGGTTAAGGAATCTCTATGTCTATAGCTGTGAGACATACTAATGAGTTCACTTTTGTTCAAACAGAACTCTGTTTTGTGACTAAATACTTGGTTCTTCTCTATGTTATTCTTCCTGACTCATTAGTACTGAGTAAGGTATTGCCTTTTACTCATACAGTTAAGATGTGATATGTCTTTAGCATACAAGACACGGGGGTACTACTACTGGCAACCATTTCAGAACAACTTGCAAATAATTGAGCTCAATATACTTGGGAAATTAGAAACATAGAAACATAGAATGTGACGGCAGATAAGGACCGCTTGGCCCACTCAGTCTGCCCATTTCCCTACCTAATGGATAAGCTGCAAATCCTAGTTAACCAGCAGCCTACTTTTTCCTACCCCAACCCCCTAGAATTGCCTTATGACTGTCCCATGCATGCTTGAATTCCACCACTGTTTTTGACTCCACAACCTCCTCCGGAAGGCCGTTCCATGCATCCACAATCCTCTCTGTGAAAAATACTTTTAAATTACCTCTGAGCCACCCCCATCTTCAAATTGTGCCCCTTGTTCTTGCATACCTCTTTTTTGAAAGATGCTACCCTCTTGGACTTTGTTGATTCCTTGAGGTACTTGAAAGTTTGTATCATGTCTCCCCCTCCTCCTTTCCTCGAGGCTATACATATTAATCTCCTTAAGTCTCTCTTCATATGTCTTCCGGTGCAGACCCTGCACCATTTTAGTCCCTCTCTGGACAGCTTCCATCCTGTCTATGTCTTTGTGGAGTTGGGTCTCCAGAACTGCACGCAGTACTCCAGATGAGGTCTCACCAGCTGTCTGTACAGAGGGATAATAACTTCCCTGTTTTCTACTGGTGATGCCTCTCCCTATGCATCCCAGTATCCCCCAGCCCTCCTTGCTGCCCTCTCACATTGCTTGCCCATCTTTAGGTCATCTGATATGACTACCCCAAGGTCCCTTTCCATTTTTGTTGTTGTTAGTATCTCACCCCCCATTGTGTACTCTTCCCCTGGGTTTTTTTTATTTCCCAGGTACATTACCTTGCACTTCTTAGCATTGAATCTAAGCTGTCATACATTTGACCATTCTTCTAACCTTGCCAAGTCCCTTCTCATCCTTTTCACCCCACCTTGTGCATCAACTCTGTTGCAGATCTTTGTGTCATCTGCAAAGAGACATACTTTTCCTTCCAGTCCCTCTGCAATGTTGCTTATAAAGACATTGAAGAGGACCGGTCCTGATACTGAACCCTGCGGTACCCCACTAGTAACCCCCCTTTCTTCAGAGTGGACTCCGTTTACTATTACTCTCTGTGTCCTATTCTCCAACCAATTCTTTACCCAGGCTGTCATCTTGGGACCCACTCCCAGGCTGGCTAACTTGTATATTAATCTTTTGTGTGGGACTGTGTCAAATGCCTTGCTAAAGTCTAGGTAGGCCACATCCACAGCCCCTCCCTGATCTACTACTTTGGTCACCCAGTCAAAGAAATCTATCAGATTTGTCTGACATGACCTTCCCACTGTGAATCCATGCTGCCTTGGGTCCTGTGCCCCTCTGGCCTCTAGATACTCGACAATTATTTCCTTAAGAAGTGATTCCATCATTTTCCCTACCACTGACATTAAACTAACAGGTCTGTAGTTTCCTGCTTCTGCCTTGCTCCCACTTTTGTGAAGGGGAATCACATCTGCCTCCTCCAGTCCTCAGGTACCACCCATCCTCCCATGATTTGTTAAAGAGGGTAGTAAGTGGTGTCACTAGTTCTACCTTTAGTTCTTTTAGAATTCTGGGATGAATCCCATCAGGCCCCATTGCTTTGTCCACCTTCAGTTTTAGAGTTATTTCAGAACCTTTCTTCTGTAAATGGGCTGGTATCAACTTCTGTATCCAGAGTGTTTCTACTGTTTGTTTTAGGTACCTCCCCTCTTCCTTTGTAAATACTGAGCAAAAATATTTGTTTAGTATCTCTGCCTTTCCAGTCAGCCTCTGCCCACCCTCCCTCCCCTTTATTAAGCCTCACTATCCCTCCCTTGGTCTTCCTTCGCTCCCTGATGTACCTATAAAAGGTTTTATTCCCCTTCTTAACTGAGTTGGCTATCTTTTCCTCGGTTTGGACCTTTGCTGTTCTGACTGCCTTCCCAGCTTCTTTTTGCTTTAACTGATACAGTTCTCTGTCCTGCTCCTTCTGTGATTCCTTGTACTTCCTGAATGCTTTCTCTTTCTCTTGAAGCTTCACTGCCACTTCCTTTGAGAACCATAGTGGTTTCTTACATTGTTTCATTTTGTTTATTTGCTTCACACAAAGGCTTGTTACCTCTGTGATGGAGTTTTTATTATTCCCCATTGTTCTTCCACCCCTCCTTCCTGCCCATTTGCTGGTGCATTCCTTAGGCACTCACCCATTTTGGCAAAGTCAGCCCTCCTAAAGTCCAGTACTTTTGCCTTTGTATGGCTTGACTGTATTGCTGTGTTTATTGTGAACCATACTGTTCGATGGTCAGTAGTTCCCAGATGGCTACCCACTTCTACATCTGTGATCCTCTCTTCATCTCCATTTGAGAGAACCAGGTCTCAGATTGCTCCCTCTCAAGTGGGCTTCAATACTAGCTGTCTAAGGCATGCCCCCTGTAGGGCATCTAGAATAACCCCACTCTTTGAAGTGGCTGCTGCAACTGCACTCCAGTTAACATCTGGCATATTCAGATCACCCATCAGCAATATCTCCCCTTTTTCTGCCATTCTAAGTATACTTTCTATCATTTTCTTGTCCATTTCCTCCCCTTGAGAAGGGGGTCTGCATACAACCCCTGTGCGGATTGTGGTGCCATTGCCGGTCTCAAAATTTACCCACAGCGCTTCTTCTCCTCCCTGTTTTCCCTTTTGTTCTGTTGCTTTGATTCCTTCCCTTATGTAAAGAGCTACTCCTCCTCCTCTTTTACCCTCCCTGTCTCTCCTGTAGATAGTGTATCCTGGTATGTTTACGTCCCAGTCATGGTTCTGAGTGTACCATGTTTCTGTGACTGCCACGATACCCAGATGTTCCTCCTCCATCAAGGCCACTAATTCAGGAAACTTGTTACTCAGACTATGGGCATTGGTACTCATTGCTCTCCATTTTTTGATGGCTTTACCTTCTGTTGCAGCATCCCCCACTGACCTTTCTACCTAGGTCTTTTTCTCATTTAGTACCCTGTTTTGTAGGGAGGCTGGGATTTTCCTGCTGCTTATCAGTGCCTCCCCCCTTGACTAGTTTAAAAGCTTGCCAATGAAGCATTTAAACCGATTGCTCAAAAGACTTGTTCCCTTCCTGGACAGATGCAGACCATCCTGCCAGTATAGGCTGGTGTCCCTCCAGGTAGAACCCCAGTCCCCAATGAAGCCAAACCCCTGTACTCCATACCATTTTTTCAACCATTCATTAAACTGCATAGTGCCAAGTACCCTTGCCTCACTCATACCATTGACAGGCAGCACCTCTGAGAAGGATACTGTGTGTGCTACTTGTCTTAGGCCCCTCCCCAATTCTACAAAGTCCTTCTGCACTGCTCTAATCTCATGATGAGCCAAGTCATTTGTCCCTAGGTGGACAAGGACATCCAGCTTAGACTCCCGTGCAGCTGTTCTCATGACCCTGAGGATGTGCTTCCTGTCCCTCCGAGCCATGGTACCAGACAGGCACCTTACTTCAGTTTTCCCTGCTCCCCCCAGTTCTATCCCCCTAATAATTGAGTCTCCCACCAGGAGCTGCTTCCTTTCCTTGTGGTGTCCTCTGCTTCCTTCCTGTGGGCCTCCCTTGTGACAGTTGTCCTCAGCCTTCTTAGTCTCCTCTGCAGGTGCATCCATAGGGGAGCTATGCTCCCCCAGAATGGTGTATGGATTGTGGAGAGGATCAACTGACTGGGTGTGCCTCTGTTCCACCATCCTCACCCTCCCTGAGCCCACTGTGGTCCAACTGCTGTGCTTTCTTCACAACCTCTGAGGTAGTGGTGGTGGCTATGGTGCTTCCTGGATGGGGGAGGTTCCCTTCCTACCATCCAGTGTGGCCTGGGGGAAGGTTCCCTTATTACTGTCCAGTGTGGCCTGAAGACAGGCAACTTCCTCCCTCAGGGCAGAGAGTTGTTGCCTGTCTTCAGGCCACACTGGACAGTAGTAAGGGAACCTTCCCTGAGGCCACACTGGACGGTAGGAAGGGAAATTAGTTATTCTATGTGCTCAGTGATTTTTTTTGTGTGTGCTAATACACAAACTATTTCTTGTTTGCACTCTGTAGACTTATACAAATTGTACAGTATATACCAATCTTACAGCTGCTTAGTGGGTTTACTGCATCAAAGTGTAATCGATGTAGACCTGTAATAGTAACAATGGCTAAGTTTTTCTTGTGTGATTTTCTTACCTTCTGACTCGACAATAATCACGCTATCTGTGTCATAATGTTCAGCCTCCACAGCCTGTTCTGCACCTGGTATTACCTCACTTTGTCATGTGGAACGGCTTCGGAGATCTATTGAAAGAGAGATTGGAAAGATTGCATTGCGTATGGAATTTGTGTGATTCTAATGTTGATAGATTTGTCATTGAAACTATGTATGGTATTTATAGTTGATATTACTATCTACAGTGTCAATGGATAATTTTGAACCTTTGAAACTGTATGTCTAAGCTGCCCAAGCTCTTAACAGAAGATTGACATTTGATTGCTACAATGCAAAGAGACAATCAGAAAAATACAATTTTCTTGGAGGCAGTATAGCGCAGTGGTTTAAGGCTCTGAACTGCAAATTTGTTGACATCCAGCAGACCAGACCTGGGTTTGAATCCCACAGCTTCCACTTGCATACTGTGTGACCCTGAGCAAGTCACTTAACATCCCTGTGCTCCCAGGTTGCTCCTGTAAAAAAGCTTTCAGCTTAGTGTGCTACTCCTGGTTAAACAACTAAATTAAAAAAATTAAATTAAATTTAGATGATTTTTAGTTGTTATTATAAAGCTCTAAAAATACTTGTATTTTAGCTGCTGACGCTGTTATGAGAACCTTATGTTGATCAACTTACTACTGTATTTTTACAGGATTCTTTGGAGAGGTTGGGGTTATATTACATTATCAATTATGCACTGGATAAAAAAATTGGAGAAAGCTGATTGCCCGAGAGGAATTTGAAGCCATGATGATATCGGGCTACATCATCATGGCTTCAAAAAAACTCCAGCCATCAGCCTCCTCACAACAAATATAGCTGCACTGAAGTAACGCTTGGTAGCATCATCTCCTCCTCACACGCTGTCACTCATACTTTCAAAAGCAGCATGCTCAACTCAACAAAATATAGCACTGCAAATGGCTGCCCCAGTCTGTTTGCTGCTGACACTGGTAGACAATTGGACCATGCCACACACTAGACCACAAATACAGACTCTGTAACCTCCAACAACTGTAACCCCTGTGTGCTGCAGTCTGCAATTGTCCTCCTAATGGCAAACCGAAACCGCAGCTTATGTTCCGAGTCCCCATTTAAAAGCAGTAAAGAAAGCAAGTAAAAAGAAAGAACCAGGGTGACTCAGCAGAAACAGCCCTCCACAAGCATTTTTGCCCATTCTGTTGCTCTCTTCTTTCAACAGCTACTGTTGGTACTTCCCCATTTGCACAACTAAAACAACAAAGATGTCTACCTGCATTCCTCCTATTCAGATTGCAATGTTCAGCAGACAGGAATTTAACAAACAAAAAAATAAATCCACACAGATGTTCACTGACTCCCACATCAGTCCAGACAGTCAAACAAAAAAAAGTTTCAAAACTCGGAGCAGTGCTAGCAGAATACAAGAACAGTTCCACAAACTCTGCCTACAACAGCACCACCTGCTGCTCAGAGCCCATCAGGACCTATTTTCTGAAAACATAGCCTCCCAACACCCAATAAAATACATTTTTAAAATGTTTTAAAAGTTTCTTTATTATTTTTTCTACTAAAACTTTAGAGCCACTTCATAATAGCAATAATACACTCCAGGGTGTGGTATATCATGGGATATCATCACTTCTCAGGTCCTTGAGTGCACTTGGCCTGCGGCCTCGTGCCCAACCACCCGAGCTGTGGTGATGTCACCCTCACCCTGTTGTCTGTGCTCAATTACATCAGTACTTGAGGGTAATATGCCACCCAACTTTGTGGCATACAACATTATACCCACAGGTGGTCATTAAGTAGTTCTTCTCCGTAACTTAGCAGAGTTCATCATTGTTTCCTTAACAGAATAGTAATTTTTTTCTAGAAAAGAACACATGTTTGGTGACACATAGTTTCTGTACTCACGTTCTGTTAGGCACTCCCTCATTTCTGGTTTGCCTGCTGCCTCCCACATCTCATATGCGAAGTGGTACCAGCTCACATCACTGTCCGGTATCTCCTCTCTCTCTGTTTTAGTATGTAGAAATGCTGGCACAACAGCTTCCACTTCCATTTATACATTCTTGCATTTTTGTTTCGAACCTTTGAACCTTTGAACAGGGCTGCTTCAGCTCACCCACGGTCGGCTGGCACCCAGCCAGCCACCGACCAAGACCAGGACACCTGCCTGCAGCTCCTTGGAAGGTACAGGACAGCGCAGCCAATCGGAACACGGGTGCTTCCAGCAAACCCACTCTGATTGGCCAGGACTTTTCCCCTACTATAGACACCTGGCACTTTGTTAGATTTTCGCTAGAACTAAGCACATTTCAACTGTGTTATTAGAAGTTTTTCAACTGTATTAGCTGGATTGTAATTTCTACTACTGTTTTAAAGTGCTTACACCTCTTCTGTCTGACTGCTCTTCCTGCAGCGCCCCCCCATCCAAGCACTCTGCCTTGGCGCTGATAAGTCTAACTACTTTTTGTCCTACTAAACTGCTCAAATCTAACCCCCTTTATCTTTGTGCTATTTAAGACCTGCTCTGTCTTCTTCTCTCCAGCTGCCTGCCCCTGAACAGGGCTACTTCAGCTCACTCATGGTTGGCTGGCACCCAGCCAGCCACCGACCAAGACCAGGACACCCACCTGAAGCTCCTTGGATGGTACGGGACAGCACAGCCAATCGGAACACGGGTGCTTCCAGCAAACCCACTCTGATTGGCCAGGACTTTTCCTCTACTATAGACACCTGGCACTTTGTTAGATTTTCGATAGAACTAAGCACATTTCAACTGTGTTATTAGAAGTTTTTCAACTGTATTAGCCGGATTGTAATTTCTACTACTGTTTTAAAGTGCTTACACCTCTTCTGTCTGACTGCTTTTCCTGCAGCGCCCCCCCCATCCAAGCACTCTGCCTTGGCGCCGATAAGTCTAACTACCTTTTTTTTTTTTAAGTGGCTAGTTTTCCATTAGCAGGTTATACAGACCTGCCACTAGATGGATTCTTGGTCTTCTACATAACTCTCTGTACTCATTCGTGGGCAATATGGCCTGCATTATCATTCTACTTCTTTCCCGGTGCTGCTACAAGGGGTGGTTGTAGTTGAGGTTCCCCTAAGCTTCACTCAACAGGCTGACAACTTCCTTAAAACTGCCTGTGCAACAGCTCTGCAGCTGAAAACAGGAAGCCCTCAGTGTCTGCCATCCACCCTTCAGACTCAAGTCAGATAGATACTGAGCACCCTATTATTACCTATGCTGAACTGTCATACCGATAGATACCGTTAGAATCCTCTGCAGAGAGCCAGCACGCCTGGGCACCCTTGATTGGTGCTGCACTACCATAGGGGAATTGTGATTGGTATGTCCACTTGCCTGCTTTGCTCTGATTGGGGCACCTTCTCTATAGCCTGTTACAATGTTCCCTTCTTAATTCTGACTTCTCAGCTCTCACTCTGACCTGAAATTTTCACCCACCTCCACCACCCCCCTCTCCCAGGCATCCTTTAAATACACTCGTGATCCACCTCCAATATCATATTACTGCTTCATTGGCCTAGTTTTGACTGCTGCCAACCTATGATTGGTATCTGAGTGTGGCCAATAAGACTGCCCTGTGTGAATATCTCTTGAGCCCCGCCACTAACTAAGCTGCTCCTGCTCTCCTTGTTCCCCTTTCTGCTGTATTTTCTCATCTAGGTTTAAGTGCGTACCTAGGTGGGCAAATTACTTGCCTAGAAAATATTGCACTAATACAAATCATGAGACCACTCAATCTGGGACCATGGATCTCCTTATTGTATTTTTATTGCTCCTAAGGTGCAGAGTTTTCAGCAATACAGTGCAATTCGAAGTACCTCAATGCAATTCAGTTCTCCAATGTACCTTATCAATACCTAATGTTATAACGGTCTACCATGCAAACACTATGTCATTCTCCTCTCCCCTTTTAGCCTATTCCCCCCGGTTAGCCTACACCCCCTTGCTACTGTCCTCACCTATGTCTACTCAAGCACTTACATTGATCACGATCAACTGTCATTACAGTGGTGCGCCTCTTGTGCAGCCTACGATATGGGTTACCTAAAGAAATAAAAAAGCAGTCTCCATTCTTATAAGCTCCTTAAAGAAAGTTATACTTCTGCTTCTTCTCTGCTCAGGAAATGTGGAGCTCAACCCTGGCCCCCACAACTTACCTCGCCTATCGATTTTGCTGAGGCTACAGGTCTCAAAATGATGATGGTCAACATTTTAAGCCTGCCTAAAAAACTTGTACAGCTGCAAGCCTGGGCTGCACATGTTAACCCTGACCTTATCATAATTACTGAGTCGTGGTTAAAAAAGACGAACACTGATCAACAAATATCACTGCAGGGCTACAATTTATTTAGAGCAGATAGAGAGTCTAGAGGTGAGGGTGTGGTTATCTACACCAAATCTCAGTACTTGGTCACCAATATTAGTTCCAAATCTCTAGCCAAAAAATTTGAGTTAGTTTCGCTGAGCCTTCATCTCCCCTCCTCGGAATGTATCACTATCCTAGGTGGCTATAGACCCCTGTCTGGTGGTGATGAAGTCCTTAATCTTTTGAAATCCATGTTCGTAGATGCAAAAACTGAAACAATATTTCTAGGAGATCTAAATATGAACTGACTAAATCACACGGCCTCAAATCCCTTTGTGACGAACTAGGTCTTGGGCAATTGGTCAGTGAACCTACTAGGAACAACACTCTAAATACTGCCAACAGTTCCATTCTAGATGTGGTACTAACCACCCATCCACACAAAATATCTAATTCGCAGTGTTTCACAATGACATGAGCGATCATGGAATTGTTGCTTGCATAAGATCTCAAATTAAGGCCCGGCCACAACCCATCTTTATACCAAAAAGATCCTTTCGCAAATTCAGTGAAGTAAACTTCCTATCTGACCTGAGCATGATCAGATGGCAAGATCTCTACCTAGCCAAAGATGTCAACAAGGCAGCTTACATCTTTAATGACAAACTCACTACAATAATAAATAAGCATGCCCCTTTCATCAAAGTAAGGGTATGGAACAATTCCAACCCCTGGTTCACCTCAGATCTCAAGGCAGCCCTTATAGCTCAAGATAAGCTCTGGGCTAAAGCAAGACATTCCAAAGAATCTTCGGATTGGCAGGCCTTTAGAACAGCCAGGAATAACTGTGTGAAAAAACTTCGCTCTGCTAAAGCTAACTATTATATTTCTACTCTCGAACAAGCTAAAGGTAACCCTCATAAAATATGAAGACTATCAAAGCTATAGAAGGACGGCCATGGCCCCCTCTGTCCCAACAAAGATAGTTGCAAGTGGCAAGATTGTGGAAAACAAGTCCCTAATCCTGGAGGAACTTAACTCCCACTTTGCCACAGCTGGATTAGCTTTTGACTCATCACCTTATGCTGGTGCTGCGGTGAGCCAGCATACCCATCCCCCTACATCTAGTCCTGCACCCAGCCCCATCCAACTGCGTGAGATAACTTATAAAGAAGTAGAAGATTCTCTTCTTAACTTAGACACCAAAAAAAGTGCAGGGGATGATGGCTTGGAACCCTTTTTCCTAAGGTCAGGCTACACCCATCTCATTGCCCCAATTCTCCGCATCTTCAATCTTTCCATTACATCTGCTACTGTGCCGTCCTGCTGGAAATCAGCACATATCCTCCCTCTATTTAAATCTGGTGACCCATGCAATGTAAACAACTATAGGCCTATCTTCATATTGCCAATCCTTTCTAAAGTTCTCAAAAAACTGATCCATATTCAGTTAAAATCTCACTTGGAAACCTTCTCTCTCATTAACCCAGCTCAATCTGGCTTCCAGGCTAATCATAGCACAATCACTGCACTAGCAAAAGTAACCAATGATTGGATCTCTGCTATAGATGCTAAGAAGGTAACTGGTGCAGTCTTTTGGACCTCAGCAAAGCTTTTGATACTGTTGATCACAAACTATTTGTCAATTGCCTTGCAAAATTGGGTGCCACATACCATACCACCCAGTGGTTCTCTAGCTACCTAACTGGAAGATTCCAAAAAGTAAAGGCGGAAGGCTTTTTTTCTGCTGCCTTGCCAGTTGCAAGAGGAGTCACCCAAGGATCCATCTTAGGCTCTATCTTGTTTTCTTTGTACATTAATGACTTAGATGCTAACATATCTACGTCCAATCTACACTTTTTTGCAGATGATACTGTGTTGTATACTTCTGGCTCATCGTTATCTGAAGTCAAGGGAGTGCTTCAAGTGGACTTCGCACAACTTGAGCATAATCTAATAAAGGCAAAGCTTCTGCTTAATGCTAAGAAGACTAAAGCGATGATATTCTCCCACAGTGCTGTCACAGGCCCCCCCAATACCCTTGCCCAAGACTTCATTGTCACCACACTAAAAGAGCCTCTGGAAGTTGTAACCAAATTTAAATATCTGTGTATCTGGATCGACAATAAATTATCTTTCAATGACCACGTCGAAGATGTCTCTAGAAGGTTAAAAGCAAGGTTAGGTTTCTTCTACATAAATAGGCCCCTTTTCCCCTTTGAAACTTGAAACAAGCTTGTACAGGCCACTTTTCTCCCCCTACTCGACTATGGCGATGTAATCTATTCCTCCACCACTCTTGCAAATCTAAGTAAACTGGACATCCTTTATCACCATGCGTTACGGTTCATTACCAACTCCCCTTACCGTTCGCACCACTGTGACTTATATGCAGCTGTTGGTTGGACATCCCTTACTACTAGATGCCTGCTCCATGCTGGGCTATGGACTCTTAAACTGCCCCTGCAGAAATTGCCAAGCTATCTCTCTTCCCTTATTAGAATCTCACATAGTGCATACTCGTTAAGAAAATCTGACTTTATTATGCTTGACATACCAAGGACATGGACTTTCTTTGGTAAACATGCTACTGCATATGCCCTTCCCTCCATTTGGAACCAATTACAAACCGTACCGAAACTAACTAGCACAGTTTCAATAAACTTCTACAAATCGCTAAGTTCAGCCAAAATAAAAGACACCTGTAACTGTCATTAAGTCTCTTCCTTCCCCATGTGTGCCATATTTATCCACTGGTAAGGTATAATTGATTTGTCATATTAACTGCTTTCCTTCCCTTCTACTCCTGGCTTTATCTATGCTTCGCTCCACTGCTACTCTATCAAATCACTCCTCCCCCATATCAGTTGTAGTCTGTTGTTTGTTCTAGCTACCAATATATTTATTGCACACACCAGTCATCATGTTTCATTTATCAGTATGCAACCTGTAAGTTGCTTCCTGTTTCATATCAATGTTTACCACCTGCGGTCACCCTATGTGGTACCCTTGTATGTATATCCAGCCTGTATCATGTAACATGCATTTCATGTATATACTGTTATTACCTATCTGTGTTTGTACTTTAAGTGTTTATGTCACAGGACCTCCTTGTGAATGAGCTTGCTCAATAGAGTTTTCCTGCAATAAACTTGAACTTGAACTTATTCACATTGTGCATAATTTCATGGATGCATCTCCACATCTTTTCCAGTTTCATATTTGTACTACGTAGTAGTATGCGTGGGTTTCCCCTGGCCTGGGCTGACTGAGCTAGGCAACACAGCTCTCTCTGCAACCACAAATGCATTTTAACAGTTTGCCTTTTGCTGTAGAAATTTGTAATACATAGAGAATAAACAGTATATTAGACCACAGTGTTGTGAGATATTCATTTTTAAGCTATATACATGGCATGATGAACATGCTCACACACTTAAAAGGTTGTGATTGTATATTTACAGTTATATGGTGTTCATGATTAATACAAGTGATAGATTGTGTATATACAATATCTGGCGATGCTTTGTGGTACTGCAGTGTGAGCTGCACAGTACACTGTGTAGTGTTACTGGTAGTACCATGCCATTCACTGGTGCTGTTTCTAGTTTTGTACAGGTTAGTGTACATCATTGGTAGCATGGCTGGCAAATATAGTATTGTATGGCAACTTTTGGGGGGGTGATTGCTAGTACTATTGCTGTCAGTAGTATAATCTTATAGCCAATCTGTTTAAAACAGTTCTATTTTCAATTATAAGTTTCAGTGTGTTTTACACATATAGTGAAACTAAACAGTTATTTTTAAATAGAGCTGTCTATTTGCTATGTCTGTATGTATTATGAAACTCAGAACATTTACGTGAATCTGAATGCATGTAACGTTGTGATAGGAAGATGGTATTATTTTGTATGTGTGTGTAATCAGTGCAGCTTTTCTATTTTTTGACCAATGTAATTTACTCTTAAAAGAGCCTTTTGTTTACTAATCTGCCTGCTGTCACAGCCTGATATTTTTAGAGGACTGTGAGTATCCCATCTCGAAGGTCACCCAGGAAAAGGCAATTGTCAGCATGTGAGAAGTGCACACCTTCTGGTAGGTAGAGCCAATCATTACAATATTTAATCTGAGGATGACACATGGTGTGCATCCCAGCTATGCGAAGGTATCCAGATATTTGAATGTTTACCTTTCTGTGACCTCTGTCAAGCAGGTACATATGCTGTTCTGCTTGCCAAACTCTACGCTCTGTAATATCAGTAAATATGATTTTACAGGTAAGCAACATGTGCATAATAGAAGCAAGGTCCAATTTTGCTTTTGTGACTAAATCTATCCACCTTTTAGTGCCCAAATCATTGCCTCTGAGATGGATTAGCAGTATGTCTGGCCAAGCTTGAGTAGTCAAAAGTCTGAGCATTGTTGGCATGAGATGCTCCCACCTCATGCCTCCTCTGCCAAACCATTTTACAGAGCAATTTGGAAGCTGCAGGTCTCTCCCAAAATCATTCCTCTGAGCATACTCTGAAGCACACCTTACTATGCTGCTGCTCACTACCCACACATTCCTTCTGCTGTTTTCTGCTATTCTTAGCTTTTAAACTAAGACATGGATAGCGAGCTACCAAAAAAATCAGTATTTCACCTGCAGAGGCTAGCCACAAGTGAATGTAAAACTAATGTTTCCATCTCTGCTTCAACACTGATTTTGTGGGCTGATACTAATCTCACTGATTTGCCATGTTATTGGTTAATGATTTACCATGATTGGCCAATACAGTGCATGCACTGACTATTAATACATTGAATGGCTGTTCTTGCTGTCAAACACAAATGTAGAAATATTTCTTAGATGGAAAATGCAACATTGCTATTGGCTACTTCAAACATATACAGCCAAACAGAAAAATGTGATTGGTTGTCTCTCTTGTTATGATACACATTCTGCTTGCTTCTGCCTCCATTTGCAGCTCTATCTGTGCTAGTAAGTACTGATTAAGACTCTTACTTTAAACTGTTATAACTTTTTTTTAGCAGTATGGCAGGTAAATTATATTTTCATAGTCAAATGCAGCATCGAAAACATTCAGTTTAGTACTATTTTTGTACTGCTAATGGTTTTTGTGATGCTAGAAAAGTTGATTTGAAAATGTGGTTTACTTACAGAGTAAGAAACAGAGTATCTCTGGTTTTCTCAAAAATGGCTGCTATGTCCTTCTTCTTCAATGTTCGGAGCTTGTGACAGGCAGTTCGATATGGCCTGATATATGCAGCAATACATTGGTTGCAGCACCTGTCAGTCAAATAGACAACCAGTCTGTGATTGGCTGACTGTGAAAGGGGGTTCAAAATAATTAGCATTTGCGAAAGTGTCGTGAGTGCGACACTATTATTTGACACTGTCGTGCATGCGACATCACTTTGCGACACTACATTTGACAGTGTCGCATGTTCGACACCACTTTATTTGACAGTGTTGCACGTACGACTCTACATTTTTCAAAAGTGTTGCACATTTGGCACTACTTTTCTGATTTAAAAAAACTGTTTTTATTAGGTAGAACAGCAGTGTGGATGTTTACAATTGCAGCACTAGTTGATTTTTCAAAGTTTTTTGTATTTATTGTCATATTATTATTGAAGTTATGTTTGTCACCATTTGAAAACACTATCTATTGCTTCACTAACCTTCACTTACTAAACTAATTATCTCAACAATCTTTACTAGGCAGTAGTATTTTTTCTTCTTATATGATATAGAGATGGTGCATTTTAATTTTCTTTTTTTTTCTGTACTTCCCATACAGGTGTCTAATTGTTCTGTAAGATTGGTGTACTGAACTGTGAATAGTGAAACATGGAAGATGCCATCGAAACAAAGACAGAAGTCTAAGCAGAGATGAAAAAGGCATCACAGTAGTTCACTGCTGCATAAGGGTGATGTAAAAGTCAGTGATGCTTGTTCAAGATGTAAAACAATTCAGTATCCTAGCGAAGGAGTGGATTCAGAGCTTTATCACTCTGTAGGGAAAGGACATGCTTGCTCAACAGCAAGGTAACAATGCTTAGCTAAGCAACAGTTGTGTAGATCTGTAAGCAGAAAAGCTACTGTTGCAAAGACATGCATAAACACATGTACTATGCAGCACCAAAACTTTATTGCTGCCAATGCTTCTCTGAGGAAGCAGAAGTATTTTCGATCTCTAGCTTCTACAGCCAAGATTGAAAGACTTACTGCTGCTGTGATGAGACGTGAGTGCAGAAAAATCAAGAGTCATCTCAGCTTGATGAAATTGCACTTGAAAGTATGCACATTTGTAAATAGAGCAGTTGTTGCTCTTTAACGTTTGTGGCATAAGATGTCTCATGTACTTGAGCAGTTTATGAAAATTGTGTATGATGTAAAGATGAGCCTACAACAATATCCTATCTTGAACCTGTACAATTTCTGTGATGTTTTCACAGGACAGTGGCTGCACACACAGCACTCAGAGGCATATTTCTGGGAGGAGTCATATTACTCTTAGAAACAGGACAGCAAGTTGTGCATTGATGAGTATGGCAAAGTCTGTAATGTACTCAGTGTGTGTGATGATTCTATGATGGAGTCAGATGATGAATGTGAGGCAACTATTCAGCCTCATAAATGTCACTGTCTCTCATGGACATGCGATGACAATTGCAACCATACGTAATCATCGTTTGAGAAAGCTGAGCACTTTATCAACCTGTTTGTTATTACTGACCATAAAGACAGACATAAACTGAGAGCATAGACCTATGTGAGATTTGTCCACACACTGGACTTATGGGTCACTCCCTTGCATGCATAGATAGTGGTGTTTGTGACAGTGTCTTTTAACATATGCGGATGCTGGGAGTGCATCAATCAGGGATGAGGAACTTTATCTACAGGGTATATGAAGTTCATAGAGTTGTCACTCAGTATACTCATCTGAATGAGTTACTGTTATCTGGTGACATGCATGGTGCCATTCAATTTTTGAAACAGCAACGACGTGTCAGCAGTGTGACTGATACTATGGTTACTCATGGATCTATTCCTGATGGGAATTGTGTGCCTGTCCTAGAAAGTGATATTCTCAAACAGTTTGGGAAATCAATTGCCAAATCTGAGTTGGCCAACAGACAGAAGTTTGACTCTGTATGTTTGTCATGTGAATGCCTTTGTTATGAAAAACAAATGGTCACAGTGAATCTGGAAACCTTGTCACCATACAATGACATGTGGTTCAAACTTTCAGCATTTCTGCTGTTAAAGTCTGAGTTTGAGTTAGACCCAGTCATAGTGATGTGCAAGCACTGTTTTTCCTAAGTGAAGTGTAACATTCTGCGAGCAAAGTCAGTCTTGAACAACATGGAGGCAGATGTGATACCAAGTGAGATTGCCACATTGAATATGTTTGAATGGATTCTTATTCAGACAATAAAACTGTTTCAAATTATTCTATGTATGAACACAAAGACACAGAATATTCCACAAAAAGAACTCATCAGATCTCTTAAGGGTTCTGTCATGTATCTTCCACTTCCTCTGCAGGAAAATGTGGAGGCTATCTCTATTGAAAACACTTAGGTTATTCTTGTAAATGATGTGCCAACAAAGTCTAAGGTGATTTGGCAGGATGGTGTTAATGCTGAGAAGGTGAAGCTTGCCCTTACTTAAAGAACATTAATCCTTTTTATGCAGACCTTAATACTGATTACATCACTAGTGTTCCTCTTCATCATGATGACTTGGACAGCACAAAGCCAATGACTGGGAAGGCCAATGTAGAAACAAATGACAATGTGTACAAACCGTCCACAATTCATCCACTATATGGCAGAGATCCGGGAGGAGATAACATTGATCTCTATCAAATGAAACATGTGGAAGGTGAACCTGTCAGCATTTGGAAGACAACACTGGAAGCATGCTGTTTCCCAGGAATTATTCCCAAAAGGGTCAGGTGGTCACCTTGTTGAATGAGAAGTGTGTGTACAGTGTGTTGAATACCGAACAAGCCATGTGCTCAGTAAAGATGACAAATTCAGATGAAACACACAGTACCCGTTTCATCTCCTGTGGGAGAGTGACCTTAGCATACTGTCTGCATCTATTGCACATACTATTCATCTGACTACTCCACTTGATGGAATAACAGCTGCACAGTTTCTTCAGAAATTGAAGCAGAAAGATGAAAATGTGCAAGTTAATTTGTCTTCTTTTCTGTCAAGTCTACATGGCACCAAAGAATATTGGTACCACAGACACTCTCAGGTGATGACAATGCTGTGAGGGCATGGTGCAGCCACATGGTTTGTCATACTCAGTTGTGCTGAGTATGCCTGGGATGAGGTCATAGAACTGTTGAAGTGGGCAAACTCTGATGTTGAGGGTATTGCATCAGTGACTCTCGGTGAGATGTGCTCACTTGACCCTGTCTCTGTCACAAGGCATTTTCACAAGCGGTTCCATGATATTCTGACTTTTATTTTGTCAAAGGACAATCTACCTCTTGGTGCTGTGGAACTTTACTTTGGGAGGATGGAGTATCAGGTGTGAGGTGCTCTTCATATTCACATGTTGCTGTGAATCAAGGATACCCCCTGTATAGGTGAGCATGAAGCAGCACAAGTGCTTGCATTCATCAAAAAATATATTACTTGCCGCATTCTGGGCAAGTATGACAGTCCAACATCATGGAAGTTGGTGCAAAAGTTCCAGTGCCATATTTGTGAAAAGTACTGCCACCGGCTAGTGAAGAACAAATCTGACTGGCACACAAGATGTTGTTTCGGATTTCCTAGATGTGTCTGTCAGGACGGTTACATGAATGATCTGTTTTCAGCAATGCGACACCACATGAAGGCAAAATCAACCAAGAGGGTATATGAGTTACCCAGAGATGAGAAAGAGGTGTACATAAATGTCTACAACCCTAGTCTTCTCCTAAAGTGGCAAGCAAACATAGATGTTCAGTTTGTGGCTGACAACTTATTGGCTCTGGTGCGGTATGTCACTTCATACATAACCAAACATGAGCAGACTAGCTTGTAAGATCTTTGGGAAGATATTGCTAGTTCAAGCAAGAGCCTGACATCTCAGTTGTCACTAGGCTTAAAGACCCTTTCACACAGAGAAGGTGGTGCTTATGAGGCTGGTGATCGCTTGATTGGTACACATCTGTACGGCAAGTCTGATGCTGTCCGCTTTTTCAGTGTGAGCTACAAAGAGAAGCAAAAACGTGTACTTATTTCTCCTGCTGAGATTGAGGAACAGCTGTCAATAGACCCTCTTCAAGACATATCTTGAAGAATAGCCTCATTGACACATACTACCCCTGTAGTCATGAAGACATGGATGATATGTGCCTATTTCAGGTGGCTAAGTGGTATGACTACAAGACAGATGTCTCACCTGATTGTACATGTGACATTTACAAGGTCAGAGGAGTGGATGGCTGTCTTGTGGGGATTCCATTCTTTCTGGTTCTAGCACAGATTGTCTGGTGTTCCCTTGACTCGGGTGAATATCCCTGTTCCTTGAAAGAGGCAGTGGTGACACCCTTGTTGAAGAAGGCATCTCTGGACCCAGACTGTCTTGCCAACTACAGACCTATCTTGAACCTCCTCTTTGTAGGGAAGGTGATCGAGAAGGTGGTGGCTGCCCAGTTGGAGAACCACTTAACCATCCATAGCATCTATGAACCTCTCCAATCAGGTTTTCAAAAGAAGCAGAGTACTGAGACTGCGCTGGTTCGGGTGCTCAATGATCTCCTGATGGTGAGAGACCAGAGAAAACAGTCCATACTGGTACTATTAGATCTGTCATCAGCATTTGACACCGTTGACCATGGGGTTTTACTTGAGCACCTGAAATGTATTTGTGGACTCTCTGGGATTGTTCTCAGATGGTTCACATCTTACCTCACTCGAAGAACTCAGAGGGTGGTGTCGGGGGTCTTTTCCTCAGATCCTCTATTTTGTGGGGTTCCTCAGGGCTCTATATTATCCCCCATGTTGTTTGCAGTGTACATGCTTCCCCTCAGAGACATTGTGAGATGGTATGGGCTGAGGTTTCACTGTTACGCAGATGATACCCAGCTATATCTGTCCTTTGCACCCGACCAGGAAGGAGCTATCTCAGTATTTAACAGCTGCCTGAATGAAATCCAGGACTGGATGAGGTCCAGTGGGTTGAAGTTGAACTCTGGAAAGACAGAGGTGTTGGTATTGGATCTGGATCACTGGATAGGGGTACCTATGGCTGGCACCCCATCTGGAGTGTTTTGTGGGGATGTTGAGCTATGGGTCTCTGAATGGGTGCGAGATCTGGGGGTGATACTGGATGTGGGGTTGACTCTTCACTCCCAGGTGTTAGCAGTGGTAAAATCATCTTTTTACCATCTAAAGAACATTGCCAGAATCAAGCACCTCATTCCGTCTGGCGATCTACCAACTTTGATCCATGCCTTTGTGACCTCTCGCCTTGACTACTGCAACTCACTTTACCTTGGGCTCCCAGAGGTTGATATCCACTGCCTGCAGCTAGTGCAGAATTCTGCTGCCCGAGTATTGATGGGTATTCCTAGATCCTTCCATATTACTCCGGTGCTGTGGGAACTGCACTGGCTGCCAGTTCAGTGGTGGATCACCTTCAAAGTTGGATTACTGACTTTTAAAACCCTGCATGATCTGGGCCCTGATTACCTGAAAGAACTCATGATTCTTTATCACCTCATGAGATCACTCTGTTCAGCTGATGAGGGGTTGCTAGAGATTCCAAAAGTAATATTAACATCTGCTGGGGCCCGGGCTTTTATGTTTGTGGCCTCTTCCCTTTGGAATTCTCTATCCCGTCGGATAAGGGAGTGTACAACTGTGGGAAGTTTTAAACAAGCTCTTAAATCTTTTTTATGGGAAAGGGCATATGGTTTGACTAAAGAAAATACAAAATCACACATGACCACACAATGCAAAGCATCATGGACAGCATATGCAAATCACCACAGAATGTTATGCTGATTCAACTTTAAGCAGAACTGCATGGTGCCAAAAGGCATCTCACACAATTTGCAAAGGGTGCTAACAGATGACATAGACACGTGTTTCAGCAAGGGTTACCCCAAAGGGCATTTGGCTGGGAAGCCAAGTTTCAAGAAAATACAAAATCACACATGCCCACACAATGCAAAGCATCATGGACAGCATATGCAAATCACCACAGAATGTTATGCTGGTTCAACTTTAAGCAGAACTGCATGGTGCCAAAAGGCGTCTCACACAATTTGCAAAGGGTGCTAACAGATGACATAGACAAGTGTTTCGTCCTACCAGGACTCATCAGTATGCCTTGTCTGTTTGACACCCCAGTGGAATGAACCAGCTACCCTAAGATGGTCTGTCTGGGTTATATTGTGGTGAACCCATTAAAATAAAAGACTATTTAAAAGACAAAGAGCATCTGTGCGCAAACAAATAGTTTGACTGCTTTTTAATTATTATCCATGTTTTTAATGTTTTCTTATTTCCTTAATTTGTACTTTGTATTTTTTTTTAATTATCTTTTTGGAATGTGCCTTGACATTCGAAAGGTGCAATATAAATACAAAATATTATTATTATAATATTATTATTGTTAAAAGACATAAGCCTTGGCTTATTGACCACTGTAAGTTACATCTAGGCACATCTGAGAACAGAGAGCATTACTACTTTGCTCTGCTATTCCTATTTAGATCCTGTAGGAATGAGGCTGAATTGAAAGATGACTGTGACACATTTGAGGAGGAGTTTAATCACAGTTACAAGATTCAAAAGACAATACTCAGAGATATACATACAGAGACTAGATACGGAGAAGGAGCAGCTTGAAAAGGCACAAAAGCTACTTGAAGAGGATAATCCTGTTAACTCAAAGGGCAATCTTGATCCAGAAGGATAAGGTATCCTTGGGGAACCTCTGCCTCTGAATGCCCCAGAAGTACACATGTCAGAAGTGGAGAGTGCCATGCAACACGGTACGCACTTCAGTGCTGACCCAGCTGAGTTGAGAACATCTCAATGACTAGCAGTGTGTGGTTTACTCTGAGGAAACCGACGATGTCCAGCATGGGATACTGCATGATGAGAAGAAATATGACTGTCTTCACTACAAACCACTGCTGATGTTTGTTAATGGCTCAGCTGGTACAGGGAAGAGTTTCCTTATTGAGGCCATCACGGCTGTAATATGGACCTTGACAGGGTCAGTGATGTCTGTTGCTGTTAGTGCTCCCACTGGACTGGCAGCATACAACATTGGTGGTGTGATGTTACACCATCTGTTCATGTTGCCAATGGAGCATGGAAAAGCAGGAGAGCATCAGAAACTGTCATTTGATGTTGCATCTTAGCTTCATTTAATGTTTAGTAAGATGAAGTTACTAATCATTGATGAGATTAGTATGGTCTCTAATTTGATACTTGCCTGTATACATCTACGTCTACAGGAGATCCTGGGATCTGACTATGAAGACACATTCGGTGGAAAAAGCATTGTTGTATTTGGAGATCTTTTACAGCTAGCACCTGTGAATGCAGAACATGTCTTTGCAGCTCTGACTGTGAAGCAGGCCAAGAATACTCTTGGCTGCATTGGAGGTTTTAACCTGTGGAAGCTATTTACCTGTGTCGAGCTGTATCAGAACATGTGCCAAAGTGCAGACATGACTTACAAGGCACTGTTGGATGAAGCTCATACAGGTTCTCTGTCACCAGAACATGTTGCAATGTTAAATGGATGAAGAATCAGAATGGAAACTACTGTACATCCATAGAAACTGCATGTGATGTTTTCAGTGATGTGTGTTCCACGGGCACATGCATTGTGTGTCTTACGCCACAACTAAAGAAATACACTGAGTTCAACAGTGTTATGCTGCAGAGAGAAAAGCAATCAATTCTCACACTACATGTTGTTGACACAGTCAATGGTGTCATTTTAAGTCAGAAGCTAGTAACTAAGATGACTGAACGACTGTCTGAATTGAAGTCATATGTTTTATGCACAGCTGGTCTAGAAGCTGTACTTACACTTTTTAAGAATGCACGTGTCATGCTGCACTGCAATCTTGATGTGGATCGTGGTATGGTAAATGGTGCCATGGGTAACATCATTGACTTTGTCTACAATGTTCAAAAGACATTTATCGAGACACTTGTTGTCCAGATTGACTACATGGAACATCCTGTCAAGACTGATCGTACCTGTGTTAAGTTCTAGGTATTGAAGGATATATATGTGAACAGGAAACAGTTCCCAATATGTGTTGTATATGCTTTTTCCATTCACAAGTCTCAAGGCTTGAGTTTGGATTCAGCAATGGTGGACATAGGGACAGACATTTTCAAAGATGGCATGAGCTACGTCACACTTTCACACATACATAGTCTTTCTGGGTTGCACATCATAACAGTCGCACCTCAGAAGATGCGTGCTGACAAGCACTCTGTAGTTGAGTACAACAGTTTACTTACTCTATACCAGCCACAGATGTATTTAATACCTCTACCAATGTATCTGGTTGTCTCACATCCTTCAGTCATATCTACAGTTGGCAACAAAAGAAAATGAGCTTGCACAACTGATGGAACTGTTCAGAGTTCTACGAAGGTCACAATGTCAAATGCAGATGTGGAGCCAGCTGTTGTTCAGAAGTCAGTTGGGATGGCTATTGTGCCTGTGTTTGACAACAGTACTAGAGTTAACTGCTATGCTAATGCAGTTATGCAGGTCTTTCTCCATATGACACACTTTGTTGAGGTAATATCTGCTTCCCAAGACACTGCACTATCAAAGGAATTGAAGCAGCTTGTCAACATGGCAATTCTGATCAGTCTAAGAATGTGCAGTCACTAACACCTCTGCGGCAAGTGCTGGGCACATATGATGGATGCAGTACGTTTGCTGCAAACATGCAGCAGGATGCTACTGAGTTTATGATGGCAGTCATAAACAGCCTGGATGAAGAGGAAACTTCAATGCGACACTATTTTACTGTGTCATATGTCCCTAAGTACGTATGTCTGTCATGTGGTCATTCAGAACAAGAAACCACAGAAGATATGCTTTGGGTTTCTCTGCTTGTGCCTCAGAGTAATGCTGTAAAGTTTTGGCAGCTGTTTACTAATGCTAAAAGTGGCCACCTGTGTGTGAGGTGTGGAGATACATGTACTCTGTCCATACATCTGAGGACTTCATCTCAATATCTTATGCTAGTATTGCATAGATTTGACTCCAATGGGCTCAGAGTTGACACACCCATCACTGATTTCACAGCTGGTAGAGTAGTATTTAACCAATCAGTGTTTGACACTCATGCTGAGATCTACCACTATGGCCAGTCTGTACATTCTGGACATTACACTTGTTTGTTGAGGTACAGAACTGTATGGGTCAAGTGCGACGATTCAAAAGATCTTTCAAACAGAGAATGCCACGACACTTAAAAAATGCATATGTACTGATACTGAAGAGTTATGCCAATCTTAATGTGCCAGAGGAATAGTTACACAACATGTGAAAATTCCTTTACTTTGCTGTCCATTTTTTTCTTACACAGTGAGTTTTGTCACACTTATTTGTTATTAGCAAAGGCACAGTTATGTTTACACAGGAAATATATCACATGGCTCTCTTGCATATGTAGACTCATTGTGACTTTAAGATTGTTGTGTTGATCAGTGACACAGTCAAAATAGTTGCAGTGGTCTTTAATCAGTGCCAGCTGTTTTCAGTCACTAGAGAAACCACACTTACTTGTCTAACAAAGGCCTCTGGATGTCAAAAGAGATATTCCTATCTGGTCAAACTCTTCTGCCATAGTCTTTTGTTATGAGTATGCTATATGCAGACATGAGAAATCACACTTGGCACATTTGCAACATGTGTGATTGTACTAAGGTACAGTGCTTGTCCATGTGCATTTACATCACTGTGTATCATATCGTTAACTAAAGATTAACAGCACTCTGTCATGTGTTGAGAACTATAATGTGTGCTCTGTATCCACTTTTTCTTCTTATGCTTGCGTCTTGAACAAATATCTTGACTGTTTTCTGCAACAGTGCATTACTATGACTGTTTCATTTTCGTGTATCTAGATTGTATATATATATATATATATATATATATATATATACATTATATATATATAAATATATATAAACTGTATATATACAAAGTTTAATATATTTTTTGGCAGTACTTAGTGCTCTGCTGTAAACACTAGTAGTATTAACTAACATATACGTTCATTGATAGCATTATAAGTATGGATTTTCTCTTACACAGTTGTAGACTCATAAAGAGTAAGAAGCAGTATTTGTTAGCATGACATATTATGTAGTTGCACATATGTACTGTTCTGTTATTTCATATAGCCATCATTAATAGCACGTTACTGTGTTACATTACAGATATCGTTATCATTTAGTGCACAGTTTTTGCTTATCATATCGTAAGATGTTATATTCATAAGGTGGGATATTCAGAAGGGTTGCACATGGCACAACACAGTTGTGCCAAGTGCAACCCACTGATGTGTCCCGGCATGATATTCAAAGGGGGATTGAGCCTGGCACAAATCCCGATGCGCTGGAGCGCATCAGTAATGTATGCGATGCAGGTAGGGGGAGCATGCCCATGCATACTCTGCACATCCCGATATTCAGCCCAGGATGTGCTGAGCCCATGCATGTGCAACCTCTACCTGCGTTGCACACAGGTGATCCAAAAAAAAAAAGGTGCAACAGCTGTCCACCCACAGGTGAGCTGCCATATTGCAGGGCGCAACATGGCAGCTGCCACCTGTGGGTGGCCACCTGAGCTCCGGCGGCACTGTCATGGTGGTGTCCCCCATTCCCGATCATGGGCATATGCAGGAAAATCAATTGTCCTAAATCCCTGGTTGTCCAGTGGACTGCTTGCAGCCAGATCACGAGCATATGTAGTCGGATATATAGTCCCATATCCCTGGTGGTCTATTGGACTGCTCACAGCCCAATCGCGGGCATATGTAGTAGAATATATAGTCCCACATCCCTGGTGGTCCAGTGGACTACTCACAGCCCAATCGAGGGCATATGTAGTAAAATTAACTGTCCTATATCCCTGGTGGTCCTGTGGACCACTTGCAGCCTGATCGCGGGCATCAGTAATGAATAATTACACAGCAATCCAACCCTGGAGGTCCAGCGGTACCCCTCCCCACCCACCCACTGAGCCCCACTGCCCTCCTCTGGTCAGTGTTGGGAGGCAGCTCCCCACCCTCTTGCTGCTCTGCCACCCGCCGCCTGCCAACTGACTCTGTATAGTAAGTCTATATGCACATTGGTCCCGGCGTGAGCCAATTTGCATGCAGTCTGTACCGTGACTACAGTCCAGACATGTGAATGGATCCATTCACATATCTGGACTGTAGTTATTGTATGGCTAGCATGTACATTGGCTCACGCTGTGGACTAATGAACATACAGCCTTACTGTATGGAGTCATTTGGCTGGCAGCGGGACAGCAAGTGGGTGGGTAGCTGCCGCCTGCCGCTGACTGGGGGGAGCAGGGTAGTGGAGCTCAGTGGGCAGGTAGGGAGTATAGCAGGACCATCAGGGTTGGATTGGTGTGTAATTAAGAATTACTGATGCCCATGATCAGGCTACAAGGGATATAGGACATTTAATTTTACTACATATGCCTGCGATGGGTTGCGAGCAGTCCACTGGACCACCAGGGATATAGGACTGCTAATTTAACTACATATGCCCGTGATCGGGCTGCGAGTGGTCCACTGGACCACCAGGGATGTAGGACTATATATTTTGCTATATACGCCCATGATCAGGCTGCGAGCATGTTGCCGCTTGTGGAGAGCATGTCGGTCCCTGACAGCTGAGCCTAGCAGGGTGCCAGGTGCATGTCGCCGGGGATCGGTGCACCTGCATGCAAATGGGCCCATAATGACATGCAAATGGCCCCATTTGCAACTTGCATACTTTATGGCCCCATTTGCATGTGCACTGCACTTTTGAATATCGTGGTGGTTGCGCCTATCGTAATGGCACTTGTGCTAGCGCATCCCCCAGCTCCACTCTGGCCACTTGTGCTGGCACAGTGCCACTGCGCCACGTGCACTGCAGGTGGCAAAGGTGTAATATTCAACTATGCCGTGCCATGGTGCAGCTCCATTGAATATTACCCTGTCCACGCCCCTGCGCATCCAAGTTGCGCTGTGCCCAGGCTTGCACCATAGCCTGGCACAGTCTGAATATCCCGCCCCAAGTATTCAGTAAAAAATTACTTTCATGTAAGTAAGAGATGTAACAAATGAAGATGGTTAACTAGTTCTGCACCTATGTAACTATTTTTTGAACATTTATAATGATGTATATAATACTGTTACAATATAATTTTAGAAATGTTTGTGTTTGACCTTACCGTGACGTATGTTAATAATAGTTGAAAACTGTGCATCAGACACTTTCACTGATGAAAACTGACCATTTTTTTTTCCTGATAATATTTTCTGATCGCATCTATTGAGGGGTCTGGTGGGAATTTTCCAAATGCAGTAATCTTGCAGTATGTATTCACATGTACATCTATGCTTGTATGTATTCATATGTCTACATATAGAATACATTAATATAAAATGTAAAACTGTTAGTTTCAGAAATATATTTCTTTGTAAACCACAGCCTGTTTGTGCTGCTATGAGTTTATAAGTCACATCTGGTTTTTCGCCCACCCCAGGAACATTCACACTATGGGTCACACAATAACAACATCATAACTGTTTCATATGTGTTAACCGTGTTCAGACGGTGATGTTATGGCTGCCCTTCTGTGTTTTTTGATTCTGTTACATGTCACTGATTTACTGTCTGTGATACTGGTTTATATGTATTTCAAGTAACAGTGAAAAACATAACTATGGTTGTTTTGTGAGACTGATTTTTGTGCACCAATTGGATTTGTAACTCGGCATTCTCACAATTATTAATTGGGCAAAAAATCTCTTTAAGCCTTATCTACCTGTCTTGTGTCTTTCTTTTATCATAATGTAACAGTGATACTATGTATGTTGGTGTTGCTGCAGTACTGTATTTAAGCATAGTGCATGATGTTCATTGCTACATTCTTTCTATTTATCACTATGAGACTGGTATTCTTCAATGTGGTGAACATATACATTTAATATTTTATACAGTAATTATTTTATTAGCACATCTAAGCTGTAGCACATGAACAATATTTGTGTGAATACTATCAGATTACTATTTATTTAGTGAGATGTATACATATGTTGTTCAGCCTGTGTTCTGAAAACAAAAATATGTTCTTAATAAGCTATTCAAAAATAATGTGACAGCATTACTTTTCAAAAACACAGGAAATTCATGGCAAAAAAATCCATTTAATTCATCAGTTAGGGTTGTTCCACAGCGACAAAAGTGAGGAAATTCGGTGCTAGGGTTGAAAACCCAAACTCCGCATTTAACCCCCACCACCCCAGCACCACACACACACACAAACACACAGACACACACACACACACATGCAAGTAGCTGGGAGGACCAAGGCAACACGACCTATCACAGACAACCAGCAGAAGGTGACAGAAATAAAATACAACTGTATAAATGTACTACAAGACATCCCCACCCAACCGACCAGGTACTGCATGCTCAGTGGAGATCCACAGCAAAACTGAGGCCATGTACACCAAATGTACACATCCGTGATTGCAGGTGCACACAATGTACCACACCTAGGAGTTGCATGGGCTTACCTAGCGATTCCACACACCCCATCACACCCGTTACCGCATGCTGACTGAAGAGCCACAGCAAAAGTTAGGCCTTGGAGATGCATGGTATTTCTATCTGATTTTAGGTACGCACAACTTAACAAAATTAGGCACTGTAGGCCTTTGGCAGGCAATGAACAAGCCCTGATAACAGGTACTGCATGCTGACTGTGCTGGTGCAGCAAAACTAAGAACATGCACATTAACAGTGAAACTTCTTCATTGCAGCTGTACAGATCTTTGTGCACTCATGGCTTGTGCAGTGTCAGCCACAGAATGGCTTCCCTCACCACTTGTTGCATCCTGACCGCAAAACCACAGGAAAACAAAGGGCATGGACATAAACGGTACACCTTAGTGATTGCAGCCACTCTCCAGTTACCACAGTTATGAATCACATGTCATCAGTGATGGGATGCTCCCCTAAAGCGCAATATCATATACTACATCCTGACTGTGTACCTTCAGCAAAACTGAGATGATGGAGATCAGTAGTACACCTGACTTATTGAAAGTATACTTAACTTAGCATAGTTACCATTAGCATGGCCTTATATAGTTAATGCTATTGTTCAGGGCAAGTACTGCATACTGACTACAGATCTAGAGCTACACTGACTATAGCATCTGTGCTACAGCCATGGGACTGCAGCCACAGTCATTCTTGCATGCTTATGAGTTGCATGGCTGAGCCACGTAGTCTCCTCCCCCACACAGTGCAGTTACTGTATTCTGAGTATGCAGCCACAGCAAAAGTAAGTTGATACACATTATTGGTACACCTCAATCACTAAGACTGCACACCTGTTAATAGAATTAGAACTTGCAGACCCTTGTACAGGCAATGGTTGCTGAACCTCAAGATCATGTTCTGCATCTTGAGTGTACAGACACAGAAAACATGCAGGTAAGCACAACACATGCTTCAATTCTACAGTTGCTGTGGCATGATGATGTATGTGTCTTGAAGTAGATCTAGCCAGTTGTATTGTACTTCTGTGTACTTATCAGTGTACAAACAACTGTGTTTCTGCAATCATGGAGTTTCATTGCTGGTGTGTAGTCACGGTGCACCACTATTTGTCGTGGGGTGTGTGGCATCACTAGGTAAGGCCATGCAACTCCTAAGTGTGGTACATTGTGTGCACCTGCAATCATGGATGTGTACATTTGGTGTACATGGCCTAAGTTTTGCTGTAGATCTCCACTGAGCATGCAGTACCTGGTCAGGTGGGTGGGGATGTCTTGTAGCACATTTATACAGTTGTATTTTATTTCTGTCACCTGTGGCTGGTTGTCTGTGATTGGTTGTGTTGCCTTGGTCCTCCCAGCTATTTGGATGTGTGTGTGTGTATGTATGTGTGTGTGTGGTGCTGGGGTGGGGGTGGGGGGGTGAATGTGGAGTTAGGGTTTTCAACCCTAATACCGAATTTCCTCACTTTTGTCTCTGTGGAACAACCCTAACTGATGCATTAAATGGAGTTTTTTGCTATGAATTTATATATATATATGGTTTTAATCTGCTTGTCATTTGTATTTGATGTGAGGCACCCAGAGACCTCTGGAATGGGTGACACATAAACAATAATACAAAAATGTTTAAATTTGGTCAGCAGAAGAAGACCTGAATCATCTGTATATCCAGTGACTATATGCCCCCTTTTTTTATTTATTTTACAGTTTTTTGGCCAGGAAAGACACCGTAAAATGAGATTAGCTTCAGGTCTGTCCTGGTATCACAGGACAGTTAAGGCAAGGCTAGGTAAGGCAAGGCAAACTTTATTTTTAAGGCACCCAATCCTTGAGGCTCTGGGAGCCATACAGTACAGTATATATATATATATATATATATATATATATATATATACATACACATATACAATATATGTATATATATATATGTGTGTGTGTGTATATATATATATATATATATATATATATATATATATATATATATGTAATATATGGATTTTCCAAAATAATAGTATCGAAAAGATCCAAAAAATCCTTATAATAAATCTCACAGAACTCTGCAGACCCAATAATACCACACTTCACTCTCAATAATACTATCGTTCCAACAAATGATAGTATTATCACTGCAGCAACACAGCGCAAGTGCATCCTTCAACCTCACGCCCACCACGAGCCACCTTAATCACCACACAGCTCTAGTAGTTTGAAAAACTGATTCGCGAGAAAGTAACACTCGCTACTGTTTTACGATACACTGGCAGTAAAAATCGCAAATATGGCACTATCAAAGCCAGAAACAATAACAGAAACAAGGTTCCACTTCCTGATGCAGCTTTCAAGCCACCACCATGAACTTTTACGATCTTTTCCAAATCTTTAGTCAACTTCCTGATGCAGCTTTCAAGCCATCGCAGTTAAGACTTGCCAACCTCCTTCACCCATATATTACAAAAAATAACAAAATGGGTTAGTGTGTATTACTCAGCTGAAATTTCATCTCGAGTTTCTGTGGACATAGAAACCTCTTGAGATTCACTCTTGAGGTTATCTATGTCCCCAGAAACTCTTGATGAAATTACAGCCTTAATATCACACTAACCCATCTATTATTCTATTTATATATATCTATATATATATATATATATATATATATATATATATATATATATATATATATATATAGAGCAAAAACTCCTGTTTAATGCATCAGTTAGGGTTATTCCACAACAACAAAGTGAGAAATTCAGAGTTGGGGTTGAAAACCCCTTGGACCCCAGCCCACCCCAACCGGCATTGGTGTGTGCATTGGGGTCCTCAGCCTAACTCTCACCCCATCACATGTGAAAGCAGCAGAATAGAGAAGAATGGGGTGAGAGTTGGGACCAAACCCCAATGCACACCTAATGCTGGTTGGGGGTGGGCTGGGGTCCAAGGGGTTTCAGCCAACACTCACTTTGTTGCACAATGGGCTGTGGAACAACCCCTAACTGATGCATTAAACTGAGTTTTGCATCTAATTTCCATTCTTTTTGAGAATGATAATGAGAAATATTGAATGTAATGCAGCGGCGGGAGCACGGGATCTTTGGGCCCTGTGCTCCTGCCACCTGATGTCTTCTGACATAGTACCAGGAACAGCAATGCAAACAGAAGTGCTAACAATGCCGCACATGGTAATGCAAGCGCGAATGAGAACAGAAAGGGTAAAGCACACGGTGGCGTAGACGGGAACGGTCCACCACGTGATGTCTTGTCACATGGTAACATGGTGCCCACAAACAGAAATGTCAATGGGCATTGTGATGCAAAGCAAAACAGAAACAGAAACAGTACTGTAGACACAAATGGCAAAAAATAACTGAAACACAAGCATAAATGAAAATGCAAAGGGTAACGCACAAGGTGGCGTAGACATGAACGTTAAGTGAAACGGGTACAGAACCACAAGCGTAAAGGGCAATGGTAACAGTAATGTAAGTGCACAGGCTGATGTTCCCCAAAAGCTGCATAGAGAAAGACAGTGAGTACAAAGAATGTATGCATAATAATGGGTCTCGGAGCATAAAATGAGGAGTTGTGATACTAAATAGCTTATATCTCAGGAACAGTACGACGTAGAAAAAAAAAATTTAAAGTCATATGATTTATGACTTTCCTGGCTAGTTTTATACTTAGTCTTCATTAGGGGGCTAAATATTTTTTGATGAAAAGTCCATATCTCACACTGTTTCTGAGATACGGGCCCTGAAAGACACGGCGAATGCTGTAATGTTATCCTATGGGAAAAAAAGAGAAGTTCGGAGTGCCATAACTTTGGCTCCCTGTAATATTTTTTCACCACTAAAAGGCACATCTATGGGATGTTGGCTGTCTTCCCTCCAAATTTCAGCCCAAAAGACCGAGCCCTTATATTGCAGCAGGGCGCCAAATGATTGCTGCAATGCTTCGGATGCCGTAATGTTATCCGATGGGAAAAAGCATCAACTTTGGAGTGCTGTAACTTTGCTGCCATGTAATATTTTTGTAACTCAACACTGAAAGGCACATCTGTGAGATGTCAGTTGTGTTCCCTCCAAATTTCAGGCCAAAGCACCAAACCGTTCTTTTCCAGCAGGGTGCCAAAGAAGTACTCTCATTTCCCACATCCTAGAAAAGTACTATCGCAATCTGCGAAAACTTTTACAAGGTACCACACTTTCATAGAGTGTGACACTGCTATTGAAAGTACTTTTTCCAGAAATTTGAAAAACATAATATTTCTGGGGTGTTTACCAAAAATAAAGACGACGTGATGAGCATCCTCAGAGCCCAACTAGGTGAATACAAAAAGAATTAGGTTGCTAGAAGGTCCCAATTTCAAATGCCAAACATTTTTCTGATCACTAACTGAAACAAAATGGCAGATTTGCGCGATAAAAATGGCCATTTGTGACAATAAAAAGTGCATTACGTGAGACTGTCCGAACTTTTGTGAACTTTCCATTGACTTATAATAGGAAATTGTTTTGCGAACAACTTACGAACGTTTAATATTTTTCAAAATCTTCAAAAGGCACATCGGGAACTGGCGCATGTTCCTGAAGTTAGGACTGGTTGCGCAAAACGTGTGACCTGTAGGGTGCTACCATAGAATTCCAGAAAAGCGATAAGCGCGTACAGATCATGCTTAATAACTCCGCGGCTGTGTATCCGACCAGATGCGAAGCGTTGCAGTTCCCAAGGTGTATGGGTTTTGATTAAGTATGCCAAATTTTGAAGCAAACTTGTCAAACGGTTGCAAAGTTATTGGGTGCAAAATTTGGAACAACATGCCAAATGGCTCCTCAGCCTAACTATGGTAGCACTGCTGTGCTACCATAGTTACGGTTAAGAAACCCACTCGTAACCACTGCCATAACTTGCAACTGTTGATGATGCCTGAAATTTCGGAATATGATCGAACCATAAACATGGGATCTATAAGTTTATTGCTGGTCGGATATCTGACTCACCGAGGTGTAAAATGATCTGTGCCGCGCGTTACGCGCAAATTATGGTCACCAGGTCATGCAATTGTGCGATGAAAAATCTTCGGGGAACATGCGGCCAGGGTCGAGAGAGAACGAGATTTGGTGAAAAATAAGCGATTCAAAGATTATTCAAGCAGTTTCCGATATAAGTCAATGGAAAAGTTAACAAAGGATCCGACGATAACCGCAAATGCATTTTACTTTCGCAAATGGGCCTGCGCTTCAATCAGCCATTTTTTTTTCATTTTGCTATTATGGTTGACAGTGACAGTAAGCAATCTTACAGAAGTATCAGGCACCTGTAAGAGAGAAAAAAAAGTTTTAGAATAGGCTTCAGTAAATTTCTTATAACAGTGTGTATTGATAGAATTGTACGTTAAGTATGTTTAACAATTTGGTAAAAACATAACTAAACAATAGTTTTATGTGAATGTGCATTGAGCAGCTGCTACGTAATATCAAGTTTGTCATTCTCAATATTTCTAGTCCACATTTAAAAGATTTTTTTCCCATGTGTACTTATGATTAGGATAGGTGTATTTTTTACATGTGATGAAAATGTGTTTCTACCATATAGCGTGTCATGGCATAGTCAGTATGCTAATTTACTATATAGTAGACCAAAAACTTGAAGTGATAGTGTTCATTACCAAATCTGTAACAATTAGTATGTTTACAATTAGAGGAGAACATGCCACTATTACTGTTGTGTGATGAATCTACCACAGTTGCTAAGTATGCTTGCATGTTAACCAAATTTCAATATCGTTGCTGCATATTATCAACATTGTGTTTTAGTACTCCTGTGTATCACTATTGGAGCTGTTATTTTAACAACATGGAAAAAATGTTTTCTGCATGTACTTGTGCAATGCTGCAATTGATTAGCTGAAATAACTGTATGGGGCACAGTCACAAAATTACAGTGCCTGTGTTTATGAGCAGACGACTTAAAATGAATATGTAGAAAATTGGTGTGAGAATTCTGAAACATTTCCTGATTTACAAGCTTGCACAATGCAGTTCACATGTACACTTGTAAGTTTGTGTATTGTCATACTTTTCAGTTGAGAATTTACAATTTTTGCTTTTTAACACACAACCTTATGAATAGTACAGATTGCATTTTCACATCTTGACAAAATTGTGTTTCTGGCTTATGTGCTGCGTTTTGGCTCAGTTGATGTGAGGAAATGACTATATAGGTACATGTATAACAAAGAGTGACACTGTTATGAGCAGAAGGTCTTAAAATGGCTATGTTTACATTTGGGTGTGAAAATTACAACAAATAACTGTTTCACAAGTCTGCGTTGCACAGTTGTTACACCTTGGAGCGTTGTAAATGTTAAATATCGAAGTGCACTGAGTTCAAAGCAGCTATGCAGCACATAATGTGTTTATAATTGAAAATTGAGCTATTTTGCCATTAAATCTGAAATTGTGGCAATAAATAGACAGTCTTGGAAAATTACTTTCGTGAGCACGAAAGTTTCACAAAAATACTTTCGTGCATTGAAAGTGTCATAAATTTACTTTCGTGCATTCGACAATATGGTCAAAAGTACTGTCGAACTTGACACTTTCATAAATTTTACTGTCGTGCTATCGAAGAGTACCAAATTACTTTCGTGCATTCGACAGTAAAATTAATGTAACACTTGGAGTGCCAAAACATTCATTATCGAATCAGAAAACAGTCTGTTTGAGTGACAGCTACATCTACAATGTAATTTAAGATTTGTCAGGCCATTTCTGAGAACCAATCAGAGACGGACAACACTGAAGAAGAAGTAAACAGGAGCCATTTGCAATATTGCTGAGAGAGCAGTTTGAAACTGTAAGTACAGTCTATCTTCAAATGATTATTTCTAGTATTAAAAAAACTTATAACAACATGTAAATACTATTAATAAAAACGTTTTTTGATGTTGAATCTCATAGTGTTATTTGTTATTGTTTAGCAGGCTATATTCTTAACAAAAAATAGTTTAAAGTGAGAAATCATTTTTGTACTAACTTGTACAGATACAGCTGCAAATGGAGGTAGATAGGAAGGTGCACGTGGAGTTCTATGAGAAAATGGAACCAATCAGACTTTTTTCTGATGTTGTCATTGTTTAAAACTGCCTATGAAAAGGATGCATTTTCAAAATTGCTCAGTGGTTTGCAGATTTTGCAGGAACATAGGTCTAATAATACTGAATGCATCAGTTAGATTAGTTAATGAAGCCAGAGCAGCAGGGAATGTTTTTATTTGATTTGTGTGTTTTGTCTGAACCCACTGAAGCTAGCTTGAAATAAGGAGGGAAAATATCAGTTTGATTTTCAGTGCTGTCTGGTCACTGCAGGGTGAACACTGACTTTCTTTGTAGCTCTCTATACAGTTCTGAGTTTTAAAACTTAGAATGGCAGAAAATAAAAAAGTTTTTGTGGATAGTTGGAAGCAGTTACATAAGACGAGCAGCTGAGTTTGCAGTTCATAGTAATTTTGGGAGGGACCTGCAGCTCCCCAATTGCTATATAGATGGTTTAGTCGTGGTGGCATGAGATGGGACATCTTATCCCAACCATGACTGAACTTTGATAACTCACTCTCCTCCTGACATACTGCTAATACATCTTGGAGGCAATGATTTGGGCTCAAAACGCTGGGTAGATTTAGTTACAGAGGCAAAATTGGACCTTGCTTCTATTATGTCTATGTTGCCTGCCTGTATTATCATGTTTTCAGATATTACAGAGCGTAGAGTCTGGCAAGCAGAACATCATATGTATCTGATTGACAGAGCTCGAAGAAAAGTAAATGTACAGATAACTGCTTTTCTACGCATGCATGGAATGCATACTATACGTCACCCTGAAATAAAATACTGTAATGATTGGCTATTCCTACCAGATGGTGTACATTTCTCGCATGCTGGCAATTGCCATTTTCTGGGAGACCTTCGAGATGGAATCCTCAAAGTCCTTTAAGATTGTCAGACTGTTTGGAAATATTACAGTATACACAAGGTTCTTTTCAGAACCATATTAATGTAGTAAAAAATAGATCAACTGCATACATCACTCACACATGCCACATATATGGGTTTTGCTATATTAGGATAGTGGGACACAGCAATAGTAATTTACCCTACTGCTGTCAGTTCACAATGTATGATGTTGTTATGTCTCAACATTTAAGCAATAAGGTATGACCAGAGTTTAGATTAACTGTCTGTTAATCACCCCTAAGGGTGTAATGGTCACAAGGTGCAGCGGGTGCCATATTGCTAGGAAATTAACTGACTATTAATGTAACTCATGGGACTGCCTTACTAATATAAAATATTTTCGAAAGAAAAGTGTTAAAAGTATCCGTTATGAATGTTTTCCTGATTTAGAGGAGATTTTTATAAAATAGTTCTTACACCAGCAGTTTAAGAATGCTGGTTCAAAATCAGAATGCATCATTACACATTCAGCTGTGCTAGAGGATGGAATGCTGACAGGAGCAATCCATACCATGGTGATCAGGCTATACATGACAGTATAGCATGGATTAATGTGAGCTGTTGGAATCCTAACAGCCAATAAGATTGCAACATTTCTGAGAACTATTTTAATAATTGTATATAGTTTGAGTATGTTAAATGACTGTAGCATTTATAGGTCTTACAGTATTATGGCTGTTACAATATGGTATGTGTACAACAACAATAAAAACACAGTGGTGCTGTTCAATGTATATGTTTCTTTACTGGTATGTCAGGAAATAGAGTTATTTTGAATGTAGCAGATATGGGTAATAATTAGTATATAGCTACCATGAATGTACAACGGAAATTATCCTACTATTTAACTTTCAATGGGTTTGTTAGCTGTCTTCACATTTATTAAGTATATTTCTAGGTGTCTGCACAGTTGTGCAATGTGTAGTTCATCTGTGTTCTAACATCACTTTGCTATGGTGTGTGAACAGTTCAGTGTAGTAGACATGGATATGTGATGGTGTATCCAATGTCATATTCGATGCATGAGCCCCCACCCTGAGACTACTGGATTGTATGCTGGTGGGACACCATAGTGTAGCAGCAGTTATTGTTACTATTGAGGTGGCTGAATCCTTTCTAGGCCTACATAATGCTATTGAGGTGTGTTTCTGCTATGTTGAAGGACATGTGCTCTTTAATTTAATTAGTATTATATATGGAATTCGTTTAAGAAATGATTGATTTATTACATGATACTAATGTAGATATTTGTTTCTGTTTGTTTCAGAACTAAACAATTCTAAACTGAGATAATGAGGCAGTGGACCTTGCGAGAGGTGTGTGCACTGCTTGAGGCAGTCAGGCTAGAGGAATCCAAAGGTTTTGATGAGGAGTACAAACCAGAAACTGGATTCGATGTGGAGCGCATAAATAGCTATTTGTACATAGCTTTAAAGATAAAAATAAGACTGTTGTACAGCTAAAAAGAGGAAGTGAAGCTATTGCCAACATTTCTACATTTTGAAAACAGCATGAGGGATACCGGACAATGATACGTGCTGGTACTACCTTGCATCGAGCTTTAGGAAGCTGCTGGCAAATACTCTGCAGGGAGCCCTATACTCACCGTAAGTAAATCAGCACAACTTTCATAATAGTTGTGCATGTATTCAGAATTTGTAAAAATAATTGTATACTGCATGATTAAGCAATAAGACATGAGGAGGATTATGTTAATGTTGTGTAAATCACTGTTTATGGTGTAATGTGGCATGAGGCACGCCGAGTACTACATGCCCCACACAGATGATTAAGTGACCATTAATATAAACACTCAGAGTGCCTTATTAGTATTATCATACCAATATTTTGTAAATAGTGTTGAACATTGTTTTGTATGTGATAGTCTCTACATGTATGTTAATCAAAGATTGACATACAGCTAATAACATATGTTGCTACTAATCAGAAACCTGTATTTCTCACACTTTTAAAATACTTAATACTATATATAAGGATGTACTATGAAAACATGTAACCTAATTCTTCCATTTATTTACTATGCTGTTGTTCAGTCACAAACCAGAGCTTGCTAAGATAGCCATGCCAGAAAATAGCACATTTATACATATACCACTTACTACTATGGTATGTTAAAGAGAACAATATGTTACTGTTTAGTTATTGTGATGTAGTGGTATAAAACTTGTACAAGTCTGTAATACTGTGTAATAAACCATCCCTCTCCTCATGAATGTATCCCTGGTTGTCAGTGGAAGGAAATGCCGATCACAGTGTAGTAAGTGTAATAAACCCACCACTCCTCTCAAAGCATTATACCTGGTGGTTCAGTGGACCGAAATCTCAATACACAGACAGACACGTACAAATGTACATATCAATAGTGTTTGATACCCCAAGTTACAGACTATGTAGATAATGGTGTGCTGGGCCCTGCACAGAAATATAAATTATTATTATAATATATGACCATAATGCTTGTGGTCTGTATAATTAGAAGCAATGTTATGTATGTCATAGGCTGATTTACTGTTGTTGTAAGTCTTTCAAAACTGTACTGTGATCACATCTAACACTTACATATTTTTTTTTTGCTTCATGGTAGAACATGGAGGTGTCCCCGAGCTACACAGTGGTACCAGCACAGAGTCAAGCTGTGGAGGGTGGTCAGTCGGACACCGAAAGTGTCATTTTGATTGACTCCGACGGTAAGACTTTAGTATCACAAATTTGTTATGCTGTTTACAAATAAGAAACGAGGGTTTCTCATGACACAAAGGGTGGGATATTCAAATTGTGCCATTCATACACGCAAGCCATTGCGTTGTGCAAAATAGTTGCACAGCTGTGTGTCCCGGTCGACATTCAAAGGAGTTATGCTATTGAGCAACTCCTTTCAATATCACCCCCCAGCCACAGCCACTGTGCATGGTGCAGTGGAACTTGCACCACCGGAAGTTCACAGAGTGGAGCACTCAACTTGCGGTGGCATAAGTACCATTGCGCCATGTCAAAATTCCTGATATTCAAAAGCGTGACATGCAAATGGGGTATAATTCATGCAAGTCGCAGTGTGGGGCATTTGCATGTGATTATGGCCTATGTTTGCATGGCATTACCATGTAGGTCTGCGATCCCGAGGAATTGCGCCTGGTGCCCTGACAGGCTGCAGCCATCGGGGAACAATGCCCCCTGCACCCCGATCGTAGACAAAACAGTGTAGAATACCCTGCAGCACCCCTCACTGGGCTGATCACGGGCATGGTTCAATTTCCCCCCCAACAGCTCGATCGTGGGCAGCAATGTGGCCCCCTGAACGTATCCCTGCTGATCCAGTGGACTGAAAAGGTCGATCGCAGGTAGTAAGTTTAATAACCCCTCCCTGAACATAGCCCTGGTGGGTACTCTACCTCCACCCACTCGCTAAGCCCACCACCCGCTCCCCCTGGCAGCGGTGGGTGGCAGCATCACCCACTGCCACCACACCCACCCGCCGACTGACTGCCCGGTAGGGCCTGCGCAGCCATTGGTGTAAGTACAGCCAATGGGCATGCAGCCATACATATGACAGTTCAGATTTTTGAATGAATGAATTGATTCACAAATCTGGACTGTGATATACAATATGAGCTGCATGTCCTTTGGCTCTTGATCACCACCAATGGGTGTGCAGCTCTAATGGGCAGTCAGTTGATGGGCGGCAGGTGGGTGGGATGCTGCCCGCTGCCTGTGAGGGGTGGCGGGGTAGTGGTGCTGCGTGGGTGGAGTGGGTGGGGGACACTAGCCACAAGGGCTATCTTTGGGGGTTATTAAACTTACTGCCCACAATTAGGCATTTCGGTCCATTGGACCACCAGGGATACGTGCAGGAGGAGGGGTGGGTTATTTTAATTACTGCCTGCAATCTGGCATTTTGGTCCACTGGACCACGAGGATACATTTGTGGGGTTATTTAACTTACTGGCCGTGATCGGGCATTTCGGTCCACTGGACCACCAGGGATACATTCGAGGGGAGCCACTTTGCTGCCCACGATTGGTCTGGTGTTGGGGGGAGTACACAATGCCCGCGGTCGGGCCACTGGGAGGGGGTGGGAGGGATATACAGTCGGGTGCCTGCAATCGGGCTGCAGGGGGCACAGGGACTGGGTTGGGGGCCAGCACAGATGGCAGCTGCTGTGTTTCACCCTGCAATCCAGCAGCTCACCTGTGGGTGGCCCTCGACTTAGGCCTTTTTTTTGCCTCCAAGTCGTGCAGGCTTGGTTGGGGGTTGTGGCTACACAACTCTGCACAGCCCGGCTGAATATCGGGCTCTGGAGTTCATGCATGGTTCCTCCCCTCCACTTGAGCATGCATTCATTTGCATTGAGCTGTTGCTCAGCCTGTTTTCAGTGGCGCAACTGTCTTCTACTGAATATCGCAGAATGGCGGAATTTTGTACTTGCATGTGCAACCCTATTGCGTATGGTGCAACCATTTTGAATATCCCACCCAAAATACTTCAAAAAGGTGTTAACCAAGTCTAGTGAATGTGCAGTGGCACCATGGCAGAAGATCCTGTACTACCATAACAAACTGGTATTACTACACATGTGAGTGGGATACTATTCTTCATGAATCTGAGAATGGATGTATGTCCATAGTGGTACATGTGGTGTTGTGGTGGGGGTCTTCTCCTCTGCTACTTTTGGTGGTGGAGTTTAATGTACAATGAGTAATAGATAACCAATTGTAATGTTGTAGGTGTCTCAGTGGTATTCAATGGTGTGCTGCTTAATTATCTGTTGCTAATTACGACATGTCCCTAGATCTTATTCACTTTCTATTTCTATATCTCCTGCCAATGTTTCATTTTTATTATTGCAATAGTTATTAATGGACAGCATAGAGTATCTACATGTTTGTTAATGTGTTTTAATAGCCCTGTAGGGGTAATATGCTTAATAACACATAAACGGCTGCCATATTCAGCTAGAGGGTCATTGAGTGAACAGTAACATTATCGTTATGTTTGTGTTCTTCTTATTATAATAACACACATTTTAAAACTGTTTAAGGAACAGATCGTCATATAATTAGGTATACATGTATGTAAATTGAAGGTACATGTAATGTTTTTAGGATGTTTCTGTGTAACAAATATGCATTATGACAATGTTATAACTATTGCGATTGATGGGCAGGCACTGCTTGTTCTGCACTGCATACTACCAATAATATATTTCTGAGTTTTCTTTCGGAGAAAACATAATTGAAGAAATAGTGTTAGGGGAATCACCAGGAAAAAAAATGAATTTCTTATATTAACTGTTCTGGATTGGATGGACATTTGTCTTGGAAAAAGATATATATATGGTGTCATAATTTTAACTTTGTGTGGCTTTTTGCAGATGAGAAGACTTGTTATATGCATGTAATACTGACTTAACAACATACATCTAGTTGGGGAGACAGCTGTTTCCGTAAAGAGATATGTGTTCATATGATAGTTGTATGAATGATGTAGTATTAGAAATTGATGTTTTAAAGAAAAAGACTTTTACCTTGATATTTCATCTATTGATGTGATCATTTTTTTACTTGTTTGCTTTAATAGAGCCCGGGGAAGCTGCTGCTCTTGAACAAGTGGAGGTGAAGCAAGAAGCCGGTGCCAGCCCACCACGTAAGTGAAATCTGTTGTTGCTATTATCTGCATGCTTGAGAAGTACCATATGGTTGTCAACATTCATGGTGATCAATGCGCCTGTTGATAACTACACCTTGCTGTCTTACTGCGTGACAGGGGGAGTGCACTGTCTGTTGGCATACTCACTGCAAATGTTCAATTGTCTGGGGTGTGAGCAACACCCCTTCGTTGCTGAGCCAGTACCACTTTCTTTTGTTTGTTGTGGGGGGCGAATCACTTTTGACATTATTTACTTTATTTGTGCTGTGACCTTACAAGGGTGGCAATGCGTTGATGACTGCAGATACCCAACCACCTAAAAAACACAACATGGTGGGAGGATATTGTAGTGACCTAAATGGTGTGCAATGCAGAAAGTGTCCAATTATGATTTTTTTGTTTTTTTCTCAATGTACAAGTTCAAAATGTGCCTTGTAGTCTTCATGACCCCCTTTTCCCAGTTAAACTGAATAGCTGTGCAGTGTGTCTGTCTTCAGCCTTGCCAGCCTCATACTTACCTCTACAATCCAGTGTGATGCTGTTCAGTGCACTGTCACATATGTGTATTTTTAAAAGGTGATCATGAACTGAGGGAATGTCAATAAAAGTAATAATACAGTGAATAATGAGACTGTTTGCGTGTCACACTATGAATATCGCACATTTCTATATAGCACTATGGAAGTTGTCTCACCACATGTAAAATGCAGTACTATGACTACTTGCAGTGGTGCAAATTCCACTACATCATTACGCTGCGTATTACTGGGTTGGGTGCTATTAAAACGAGTTCTTGAGTAGTGAAACTGTGTCCAATATTGGGCCACAGACATCACATTGCTACATTATTCAATGCTGCATGGCCTTGCGACACACAGTGTCATACTTTGAATGAGCACCTATACTGTCAAACTGTGTTTTATACTTTACTATATGATGCTGTGGTTGCTGTGCAAAATCACTTTTTGGCACAGTGTGAGGACATAACAGTGAGACTGTATGTGAGTAAAGGTGGTAATATGTCTATTTAAAACATTTGTTGTGAGATGAGCATTACATGCTATCATTACAATCAGGTATTAGATATTTCCCATACACTGTAGTAGGTTTGAAAATGTTGTGCATTTATATACAAAATGTTTAACACTGTAATTTATTTTTCACCTGCTAATGTACTGCACAGTTGTTTTTTTCTCACAGCACTATAAAAAAACATCTTTTTCTGCCCTGCTATATCTAACAGCCAGAGGTACACGCTAATGCCTGTCATCCTGTGCAGGGTGCGAGTCCTTTGTCATCAGTGAGAAAGTTTGTTACTATTACACTATCAATGTTAATGATAGCAAATCAATAATTATTATTGATAATTGTTAATTTCATATTATACCATCGCAAAGACAAAGCCTGGGCTCCCATTGGTGACTATGGGACTGTAAGTGTCATGTTATCGCAGCACAACATCACAGCTCTAGTCCCAGCACCAGGGTGACCAGATAAGTTTTTGGAAAAACAAGAAGTCACTACATGTAGCTGCTTGACAGTGCAATCCCACATTTCTCATTCACACTCTCAACCGCCTTTAACCTACTGTGAGTGCTTCTGACTCGGCTGCTAGTGATCGCTGGCCATGACAGTGCAAATTGTCCCTATGTTGCTCATTTTCCCAGCAGATATAGTGGAATAACTCCCTATCCCCCACTGACACACATTGTGTCCATTTTCTTAAAAAAAAAAATAAAAACGTCATTATAGACGGCATTTAAAGATATGTGTCCGCTGGTCCATCAGCACAGTAATTGTGTACAACTTAACAGGCAAAACACCTAAAGAAATATTCACCAACATTATCCCTGACTATAAACAGATGCTTTAACTAAAAAAAAATATGTCATTTTAGACATCATTTCAATTTCCATGTCAGCAGGAGCACGAGGCCTTTCAGATTGCCACAGTCCTGTGATTACTGCTCACTTTGTCAAACTCCTGCACTGTTACCATGAACACTGTAAATTAAACAAATTATCGATAAAATGACAGTCACATTCAAATAGGTAGTGCACAAAACTGTACTGCATTCCTGGAAATCAGTAAGTGCTCAAACAACCTGTAACTGGTATTACGGTTCCTCAACCACCCTGCGGTTGATTTTAAACCCATTCAAAAAAAAAAAATACTAATTAAAAAAATATTACCCAGTTCCATATTGGGATCTTAGTGTGTGGACTGCTGTACTTTCCTGGGAGGGGGTGGGTGCAGCAGGAGATAGCAGACACACAATAACATTACAGTGGGACTGTTTCTCTATTCATTGTGCCTAACCATTGAGAAATGAAATTGTAAAATACTTTTTAAGACTTTTTGTAAAAATGTTTTGTTTTATTAGTACCAACAAGCCATTGTATAATAGAATAATGTCCTTTGGGGGTGTGTGTTGTGCTGGGATAATGTTACTTTTGGGGTGATTAGTTGCACTTCGCCTGTGGCCTCTTGTCTAATGACGACAGGCGCGACGTTATCACACCACAGCACTTACCGTGGAGTGCATTATTGCTTTAATGTCAGATAGTACATTGAAGAACCTTATTACTGTTGTGCCACATTGTTTTGAAGAATTTTACTGTGTGGCAGTGCAAAAGCACAGTGATGTAGACATTATGGGCATGCAACGGTACAGCAATGAATTAAATGTCTTTATTTTGAGTAGATTTTACCATACTGCAGTTTAAGTTTTAGGTTACTTGTCTGAATGTCTTATAGTTATGCTACCTAGAAATCTGTCATTTATGTTCTTTATGTACTTGAAGATGTCTGGTATGGTTTTGGAGCTCATATCATATCAGTGACTTAATTATTTAAAGTAGTGACATGTGTTGAGGGCCTGAAATACGGGTAAAAAGCTGTTTGCTTTCAAACTATCATTAAAGTGATCATGATTGTGTACACATGAAAAGTATATTATGATAGTGTTAATGTCAAGGTAGTTTGTTTTTTAGTGCAGAGATGACTACACATTATAGGCAGACATGGTGAAGTAAAAATTCTCACACTTGATGAGGATGTATTTCAATTGTATGGTATAATAGTGTCGATAATGCAAAAGTATGTACATACTGAATATTTATGAGTACTGAAACAAAATATAAGAGTAGCATTCTAAGCCACAGCTAACTATTCTTTTTTTATGTTGTCAGCTTATTAGATTATATAGATAATCAAGTATGACAGAGACGGAAATAAGATAGCTAAATAGTTTAGCATCATGCTTAAAACTATTATCATAACTTTGAAATGAATGCATTTCTGATATTGCAGTAGATAAGAAATATTTGAAGTAAAATATTTGAAAGTCATAATTGTTTAATTTGTGTTGTATATTCATCATTACTTTTTTTTAAATCTTTGTAATCCGACGGCGACTGCAAAAATGCACAGCCCACTGCCGCTGCTACAGATGGCTCGCGCGCGAGGTTGGCAGTCTGCATGAGCAAAACACTGTCATCCTTGAGAGGCTGGACAGAATCCAGTCTCTCTTGGATGCACAGCAGCAGACTGTCAACCTCGTGCTAGAGCCAGTCGTAGCAGTGGGTGACGGTGCTGTGCCGAGTAGCAGTGCTTCACCTCCATGAACACCATCTTTTCCTGCAGCTTCCCTGGGCGAAACTGACCACCCTTCATAGTGGTCCGGTATCTCCTCTGGAGGGCGCAACAGCTTCCACTTCCTTTGCGCCTCCACATCGAATCCAGTTTCTAGCCTGGATTGCCTCAAACAGTGCATACACCTCTCGCAAGTGTTGCACAAAAGTTACAAAACAAAATGAAAACTTTTTATATTTTTTTTTTATTTATGTAACAAAAATGTATTTTAATTAAGAATTTATTTTTGTGTATAATGTAATACACACTTTTATAACTTTTTTTGGGCTGTATGAATATTATTTGTGTAAATATATATTTTTGTATTGTTTATAAAAAGAAAAATATTTTTGTTTGTCATTTTTTATATATAAAATGTTTTTATAGTAAAAAAAGTGAATTTATACTCTTGTGTTTGGTGTGTTATTGTGTAGTAGAGATGTTTCTTGAAAATAGTTTTAACAAGATTTATACAACTGTGATTTTGTCATTTGGTGAAAGCTCATACCACACTATTGTGGTATTAGAGTTGGGATTCTCCATAGAAGTAAGTTAGATGTGTGACAATGCTACGTTACACTATTTGTGGCACACTGTTGTTGTTTCATACACCTACTGCTACAGAATGTGTGTATGTGTATCATGATGAAGATAAGTATGTACCTGCTAGTACAACAGTGAAATGTCTGTGTTGGCATACTTACAACAAACTTATGTATTCAGTACCAGCAAACCTCTTCCACCGCTGTTCACATGATTGGTTGTACCACCTCAGTTGGTAGTACAAGCACTCTTTCAAATCTCAAGTTACTACAGTAACATATCCATTTGTTCAGTAGATGAACTAATAGTGTCCATGTCATGTCATATTGTCTTTTAGTTATGTACATCTTTTTATTTACATATGTGCTCACAAAGAAAAGGGAGTAAGACACTTTTACATAAAAAAATATTACATGGAATAACAATGACAAATTACAATTAATAAAGTTATAAAAACAATATGATTCACAGTTAACTACTGTTACTGTTAATAACAGTAAATGCAACTACAAGAGTTGAAGTATTTCTGATATTGGAACATTTTTTGATGTATGTGCACTATTCTTACAACTATAAATCATGTACTATACTGAGTAATAGTTCTGAAAAAGACAGGATATTCATGGCAAAAAACTCCGTTTAATGCATTAGTTAGGGTTGTTCCACAGCGACAAAAGTGAGGAAATTCGCTGTTAGGGTTGAAAACTCTAACTCAATTCCCCAACCGCGACACACACACAGACACACATGCAGAAGTAGGGGAGGACCAAGTCAACACAACCAATGACAGACATCCAGCAGCAGGTGACAGAAATAACAAACAATTGTCTAAATGTACTACGAGACATCCTCCCCCCTGACCAGGTACTGCATGCTCAGTGGAGATCAACAGCAAAACTGAGGCCATGTACACCAAAGCGTACACATCCCTGATTGCAGCTGCACGACAGTACCACACTTAGTAGTTGCATGGCCTTACCTACCGATACCCACACACACCACAACTGGTACTGTGCGTTAGTCAATATAAATGCTGAAGGTGCATGATGACAGTTGTAGAAAGGTTTAACACTAGTGAGTATACATTAATTAAGAGAAGTACATAAATTAAGTACAAGACACTAGGATGATCAAGATAAAACTAGTGTTACACTCAATATGTGATTTACATAGTAGTACATTTACTGCAACGGTTTACTCAAGATAGAGAGGCTGATGTAAACATATGGAAAAGCATTGCCTGTTCAACGCTGTGAAATTCGTACTGCCAGTATCACATGCATTCTTACTGATCAAGGTGTACTGCTGATGTACATACATAGACCTTCAGTGTGTTTCAATACTAAAGATGCAGTAAGTATTCTTTGTAAGAAACAGTGTAATTGCATGAATCAGGCCAAGCAACTTCTAAATATCATAGCACTACAGAGCCAACAATGACGTACCTGTATCGGAGACTGACTATGTTGTACCTGAGAAAGGCAATCTCATTGCATCTGTGATGACTACCTTATTCAAATAGTGATACATTTACTATTGTTGCAATGAGTGATCTATGCCACTTATGGACACAGCGTAATTTTTTTAACAGTTGTTTCATACTCGGGCTGTATGTCTAGTGTTTGGGTTTGCCACACTTCTGTCACTGATTCTATCAAAGTGATAACTATGTTAATTGTGGAACAACAGGAATCAAGTAGGTATAGTGTAGACATTAACACCATGTCTTTCAGTATTGATTTAACTCACAATGGGGTAAGTGTAGTAGGAGAGCAGGGGTTATTCTGTATCACTGATTCTGTGACTTATAATCACACTAAGGTTTCGATGACTGTAATAATCAAGTTACACTGTTCATCTTCATGAGTTCATATTCACAGCCATTCTCCAGTAACTAGACAGTGTATAGTGTAACTGGGTGGCACACTGTGTTGCAAAGCTGCTGCAGTGCCTAGAAGAGGGAGAGTATCTACTCATAAAGACAATTAAGCAATAAGGCATGACCAACAGTTATGTTAAATGGTCTGTTAATCACCCTGTAGGGGTTTAATGTTGAATGAGGCATAGCCGAGTGCCATATGTTGCTAGACAGTGATAAACTGACCATTAACATAATACCTAGGAGTGGCTTATTGCTATCATAATAACACTGTTTTTTAAACAACATTAAACCATGTTCATCATATGGTTAGGCTCTACATGTATGTTAATAAAAACTAAACATAAGGCTGTTAGAATGTTTACAGTCAATTAGAAAGCTACATTTCTCAAACCCTTGTTATAATCAGAGATATTATACCTGTACAACTCCTTGGTTTTCTGAACTCTGTTGCTCAGGTGGCCCACCACATGTGGTGTGGTCTGGTGTGGGGCATCGGTAGGTAAGGCCATGCAACTACTAAGTGTGGTACGTTGTGTGCAGCTGCAATCAGGGATGTGTACGTTTGGTGTACATGGCCTCAGTTTTGCTGTTGATCTCCACTGAGCATGCAGTACCTGGTCAGGGGGGTGGGTATGTCCCGTAGTACATTTAGACAATTGTTTGTTATTTCTGTCACCTGCTGCTGGATGTCTGTCATTGGTTGTGTTGACTTGGTCCTCCCCCATACTTGCATGTGTGTGTGTGTGTGTGTCTGTGTGTGTGTCGTGCTGGGGGGGGAATTTGGAGTTAGGGTTTTCAACCTTAACAGCTAATTTCCTCACTTTTGTCGCTGTGGAACAACCCTAACTGATGCATTAAACGGAGTTTTTTTTGCCATGAATATACATATATATACAGTATATAGATATACATATATGTATATGTGTGTGTGTGTGTGTGTATATATATATATACATATACATTAAAAGATAGCAGCAGTTCCAGGTAAACAGAGGCCAAGTGAATCATATGGTCTCATTAGGGAAGGCCAGGTTGAACAGGTGAGCCTTTAGCACCAACTTAAACTGTTCGAGCATCAAGGCCTCCCAGACAGCAAATGGTAATGTGTTCCATAGGGTCAGCCCAGCGACACTGAATACTTTTAAAAACAAGTTCAAGCGACACAGCTCAAACGGGTTTAGTGCTATGTTTCAAACAGGCAGCCAGCCACACATATATCAAAAAAACACAAACGAAGCAGCACCAACGAATTTCGTATAAAAAATGATTTTTTACTGTGCATATAAAGATCACAAACAGTGGTAGCACAAACATCAACTAGACGCCCAGCGCTTCGACTCTTAACAAATCTTCATCAGCGATACTGAATGCCTGATCACCCAAGGTCTTGAGCGGAACCCTAGGAATGTCCAGGAGGCCCTTGGTCAAAGGGCGGAGGGAGCAGACAGAAGTGGTCGGTGTCAGCAGCTTAGCCAGATAGTCAGGGCCCAGTCCATATGGGGCCTTGTAGGTGAGCAAGCCTACCTTGAAGAGGACCCTACATCTGATAGGCAGCCAGTGCAGAGCTGACTGAACTGGGAATATATGACTAGACCTAGGCAGGACCATCAGCAACTGGGCTGCTGCATTCTGCACCAGCTGTAACCAGCAGAGGTGCCCTCCAGAGACTAGAGATGTTGCATAATTAAATTTCACTGGTGAAATTGACGCAAAATTGGAAAGTTTGCTGCATGAAATTTTTCATGAAATGGCAAAATTTCACAACAATTTTGCACCCTGCATATTCAATTCCCATTATGTAAAACTGTCCCTGGTGTCTAGTGGTCCCCCCGTCCCCCTGTCCACTAACCGACCCAAATTATTCTCCCTGGTTTCTAGTGGTCCCCGCAGCCAATTACCAGCTGTAATTGAATAAAGACCCTCCCACAGAGTTACCCTGGCCCCCTCATGTCCTTTGTAAAAAAAAAAAAATGAAACCCACACTTCCTGGTATCTAGTGGTACTCCCCCCCGACTGGTCACCAGCCCAAATTATTCTCCCTGGTGTCTAGTGGCTCCCAGGCTGATTACTGGCCATAATTAAGTAAAGCCCCCCTGCCCCCAGTTACCCTGGCCCCCTCATTTCATTTTATTAAAAAAATATATATAAAATTCACACTCCCTGGTGTCTAGTGGACCCCCACTCCCCACTCTGTCATCATGAGCTAGCACCCACTACACTGCCCCTCCAGTACACTGATTGGGCCACCAGCACAGCCCTCTAATCACCTCCATGGCCAGCAGCCTGACTGAGCATGACTGAGCGCTTGAATGAATGAGCATGTGGTTGTAAAAGCACACGCTCATTCATTCAAGCACTCAGTCATGCTCAGTTGGGCTGCCAGCCATGGAGGTGAATGGATGGCTGTGCGGGTGGCCTGATCAGGGTACTGGGGAGCGGGATGGTGCTAACTCATGATGGCAGGGTGAGGGGGGCCACTAGATACCAGGGTGTGTGGATTTTATTTATTTATTTTTTAATAAAACAAAATGAAGGGGTCAGGGTAACTGAAGGCAGAGGGGCTTTATTCAGTTATGGCTGCTGATCAGGCATGGGGACCACTAAACACCAGGAAGAATAATTTGGGCCATGAGTGGCCATGGGGAGGGGGACCACTAGACACCAGGGAGTGTGGATTTCATTTTTTTTTTTACAAAGGACATGAGGGGACCAGGGTAACTCTGGGGGGTTGCTTTATTCAGTTATGGCCAGTCATTGGCTGGGGGGGACCACTAGACACTAGGGAGAATAATTTTGGCTGGTGAGAGGCTGGGCAGCCGGGGGCGATTACTAGACACCAGGTAGGTCTTTGGAAACCTTTTATTTCTCCTGTGATTGAGAAATTTTACCCACGAATGGCAGATTTTTCCTGTTTGTGGGTAAAATTTTGCTCACTCTGGGGATGAAATTTAATATTTCGCCCTGCGAAATATATCGCGTAATGCACGAATTGCGTGAAATATTTTGCTGGGTGAAATTTTTCAGTTTCATACAACTCTACCTGTGACTGTAAAGTAAGAGAGTTACAGTAGTCAAGCCTTGAGGAGACAAAAGCTTGTGCTAATGTCAGCAGGTCATCGGGTGGAAAGAGGGGCTTAATCCTGGCAATGTTCCTCAAGTGATAAAAGCCACTCTTGACAATAGATGACACATGAGCCTCACGTGTCAGTCTGCTGTAGAGGATCATGCCAAGATTTCACACCCTCGGAGAGACTACCAATGGAGCAGACCCCAGAACTAGTCCTGTGTCCAGACTGGGAACACTCCCATCACATCCATGACCTGGCTTGATCACCAGCACCTCCGTCTTGTCTGGGTTCATCAGCAACCAGCTGGAGGACATTCACTCATTGATTTTGGCCATGCAGGTGTTAAGCATGTCCACAGCATTTCAAGTTCCAGGGGTAAAGGACAAATACAGTTGGGTATCATTTGCATAGCAGTGAAACTCCACACTGTATTGTCGAATTATCTCACCAAGGAGCAGCATATACGCTGCGAACAGCATCAGCAACAAGATCAATCCCTGTGGTACTCCACATGACAGGGGCATTGGAGAGGAGGAGAAATTCCACATCATCACCCACTGTACCCTATTGGTGAGGTAGGACTCAAACCAGTTGGAGACAGTACCAGAGAGTCCACAGTACTCATGGAGATGATTGAAAAGCAAAAAGTGATCAACAGTCAACAGTGTCAAATGCTTAAGAGAGATTGAGGAGGACCAGAACTGACCATTTTCCTCTATCTTTAGCCCTAAGTAAGTCATAATCCACCCTAACTAATGCCATTTCAGTGCTGTGTCTGGCCCTGAAACCTGACTGGAATGGCTCATAGATGTCAAAGGACATAAGGCACTTCTCAAGCTGTTGCACCACAAGCTTCTCCACAACCTTACTCAAAAAGGGTAGGTTGGAGATAGGACAGTCATTCGCCAGGATGTCTGGGTCAAGAGATGTTTTTTTTAAAAGGGGTCTCACTAAGGCCTCTTTCAAGGCCATTGGAAAAACACCCTCTGACATTGAGCACCAGGCAATCACGGTGAACACTGGGCTGCAAGCCTTGACACATCTCCTCCAGAAATGCGTCAGGGCTGGGTCCAGTTCACAATATATGAGCTTCAGCTCTGAGATTGCCCTAATGACCTCTGCCACCTCCACCGGTTTGAACTCATCCCAAACTGCAAAAATGCTTCTTTTCCTCTCAGCCCGGCTACTATGAGGCAAGACTTGCCTCACTGAAGGAATCCCTGTGAGACAGAGGCCACACTGTCAGAAAAGAACAGAGCAAACTCATCACATGAAACAGATGAAAAAGCTTTTTTCAGCTATAGACAGGCAGGATGAAGTAGCCTGTCTATAGTCCGAAATAGCTGAGCTGGTTTGTTCCTTCCTATGGCAATTTCCCTGGACAGGAATTCTGCCTTCTTACAGTTAACTGCCCCCTTGTACCCATCATAAAGGGTATGTAAGGCCAGTTTGTCCTCATTCACCCAGGTCTTCTGCCAGCAGCTCTCCAACTTCCGACCCTTGATCTTCATCACCTTGCAATCTCTACCAAACTAGGGAGATGTCTAGTGAGAGGAGCTGGGTCATATACAGACTGGAGCAATGGCATTTAGCACTTGAAATACCACCCTGTTATAGGCAGTCACTGCCTCGCCAATGCCAATCACGCATGCAGCATCCACTGTGATAGATCAGTCATCTCCAGCAGTCCCTCTGGGGGTGACTCCCTTAAAGGGTGATAACTGCCATTTCAATTTAGGGGGACTTCCAGAGGGCACCCAAAGTTGAATTCCACCATGTAGTGATCAGGCCAGCTGACCTGATCAGTCGCTGAGACCGTCAGCCTCAAGACCCAGTCGGAACACCAGGTCAGGCATGTGACCATGGAGGTGGGTCACAGAAGTAACTACTTGTGCTAGGCACAGTGATGACGTCAACTGAGGCAGTGATAACCAAAATTTCAAGAATTTGTCATCGACTCAGGCACTGAAGTTCCCCCAGGCGTAAACACCTGGGGGACTCCACCACCTTGTCGATGATGAAGTCCGGAACCTCCTGCAGGAAATCTCCTTGAGGCCATGAAGGGTGATAAATGAGGAGAATCCTGTAACCTGTACCTGGACCCCCACACACAGCAACACATTCAAAAGACAGATAGTTCCCACTGGGTGTACATTAAAGCCCAAGCTGGATCTAAAAAAGATGACCACTCCCCCAAGTGAATTGTTTCTGTAATTTAGGGCATAATGATAAACTGTTTCATATCATGGTTCTTTGTCCAATATATACCAACTGGAGAAATCTCAATCTTAGAGATATAATAGAAAAATATAAACATTCATTGAGTGATTGTCTGGAAGTTTTGCTATAACCGTTTTCTGTAAATTATGCTATGATGGTAGCTAACTATATTGACTCTGCTAAGACAACGCAAGAATTTGTTAGCCATGAATGCCCAAATATAAAAGAATGGGTTATGTACAATAATTTAAATGCAAGGTTGTTATTCTCTACTTGTATTTATTGTACATATTATTCATATTGTTGTCAACTTGTAATGACCCAAGACCGAACAAATAAACATGTAATGAATGTATGAATGAATGAATGAAGGCACAAAACTGCAGGAAGGAAGCATCAGAGGAAATACACTGCTAAAAAGCAAACCATTTCTATTTCATGGGGATAAGTCATAATTGTACCCAATTAATGGCAAGTTAAGCTTGATAAAAAAAGAGCTGTTGGTTATGTTCGGTGTCTAGTACTGAATGATGAGGTTAACATCACTGCCTATGCTAAACATCCTCTCAGATGTCACACTCATGGGGGACAACTGATATTATCATAAAGCCAGATGCAACATGTGAGGGGATGAATTCATTTGCTCTGGCCAGTAACCTACTGGATCAACCTTAAAATGGCTCAAAAGACTCTGCATAATAGCTGTTCAAGACACTTTTCACATAAAAAGACTGAGTGTGTCCTCTTCTATTGCTGCTGTGTAAGGACATGCTAAGCAGTGCTCTCACACCCTCATGAGCGCTGCCACCAGAACAAGTAATTTCTTCCCCATCTCCACCAGTTGTACAAGAAATAGACCTACTAGATGCCATTCCCTCTCTCTCATAAGCTTCTTCCACAACCGGTTGCTCCAGTCTCCACATGTAACCAGTTAGCTAATCACACAGCCCTTTGCTGGAAGTGACTCACTTCGGCTGTCCATAGCCATGGGAAGGAACATGCATTTGAACCAGGGATCCAGCATGGTTGCAGAAACATGGCTGTTGCTATCCAGCACTTTTGCAAAACTTGCATCCAGTTCAGCTTGCAAGTGCTCAATGAGCACAGCTGCCTCCTTGTATTCCTGGCAGTTGGTGGGAAATAGGAAAGCTCAACCAAATATCATGCCCTAGATGACTCCTACACCAATCCATTTGTCAAATATGTTCTCTCTACTGTCATCCATTCCTACACTCAGGGAAAATAATCCAGAAGAGGGGGCCCTCATGTAATGCATAGAGGGTCAAACCAAACCAAAAATCACTGAACACAACAAAAAGTGTGTACTAATAATAGGAGGCTCTATGGTCCGTGGAGTCTGACATCCACCAAAGCAGCCAATCACAGATTGCTGTCAAATGCCTCTGAGGAACATCAGCATGGAGAGACACAAACCACATTGAGGGAATTGTGTGAAACACCAAGTGAGACATGCACATTCTGATCTATATCACTACAAATGACCTAGCTAGTTGTTCTGTGGAAGAAACTAAGCAAAATCTTTCAAAACAAGGAGACAAACTAGCTTCTGTTTCCTCCAGTGTCTCCTTCTCAGAGATTCTGCCTGTGTGGGAAAATGGAGCTGAAGGCAGAAAATCAAAGAGAAGGACATCAGCAAGCTTAATACCTGGCTTAAAAATTGGTGTCAGGAAAAATGGCATGACTATATCAGGAACTGGCAGAACTTCTGGGAAAGAAAGTTTTTAGATTCAATGGTCTGCACCTTACAAAGAAGGGGACATGAGCTTTCAGTTAAAAGTCTGATGTCTTCATCAGCCATTTAAACTAATAGGTGGGGAAGGGGCACCTGCACCCATCATGTCATATAGGCTAGCAGATGCCCTTCCCCCATCAAAGGTTATTCGGTCAGAGCTAGGACACTGCATCACAAGCAGCATGTCTGACACAAATTGCAAAATCCCACAAAGATGTTCCAAATGCATTAGAAACATACAGTATGCTACGGACATGGAGGGGAAAAAAGAAAACTACTCCAAGGAAGACAGAAGCATAACAGTAAAGAGGCACTCTCAATGATCTTGTGCCAAGGAGTTACATCATGAAAACTACAGAAAGAAGGGCTTTAGACAGAAATCATGCCTATAAAAAGAAGTAGGGTAGCACATAGAAACATAGAATTTGATGGCAGATAAGGATCGCTTGGCCCACCTATTCTGCCCATTTCCCTACCTAATGGATAAGCTGCAGATTCTAGTTAACCAACTGCTTACTTCCTCTTACCCCCCACTAGAATTGCTTTATGTGTGTCCCATGCATTCTTGAATTCTCCCACTGTTCTTGACTCCACAACCTCCTCAGGAAGGCTGCTCCATGCATCCACATCCCTCTCTGTGAAAAAATACTTTATAACATTACCTCTGAGCCATCCGCCCTCTATCTTCAAAGTATGCCCCCTTGTTCTTACACATCTGTTTTTTGCAAAGATGCTACGATCTTGGACTTTATTAATTCCCTTGAGGTACTTGAAAGTTTCTATCATGCCCCACCTTTCCTCGAGGGTATACATATTAAGCTGCTTTAGTCTCTCTTCACATGTCTTCTGGTGTAGATCTTGCACCATTTTGGTTGCCCTCCTGAACAGCCTCCACTCTATGTCTTTGCGGAGATGGGGTCTCCAGAACTGCATGCAGTACTCCAGATGTGGTCTCACCAACTGTCTGTACAGAGGGATAACAACTTCCCGTTTTCTACTGTTGATGTCTCTCCCTGTGCTTCTCAGTATCCCCCTAGCCATCCTTACTGCCTTCTCAAATTGCTTGCCCACCTTTAGGTCATCTGATATAATTACTCCAAGGTCCCTTTCAATTTTTGTTGTTGTTAGTAACTCACCCCCCATTGTGTACTCTTTCCCTCTTTCCCGGGGTTTTCCCGGAGTTTTTGTTTCTCAGGTGCATCCTGCACTTCTTTTAATTGAATTTGAGCTGCCATACATTTGACCATTCCTCCAGCCTTACCAAGTCCCTTTTCATCCTTTCCACCTCACTTTGTGTATCAACCCTGTTGCAGATCTTTGTGTCATCTGCAAAAAGACATATTTTTCTTTCCAGGTGCTCTCCAGTGTCAATTATAAAGACATTAAAGAGGACCAGTCCCAGTACTGAACCCTGCAGTACCCCACTAGTTATCCTCCTTTCTTCACTGTGTACTCTGTTTACTATTACCCTTTGTGTCCTGTTGTTCAGCCAATTTCTTATCCAGGCAGGCATCTTGGGACCTACTCCAAGGCTGGCTAACTTGTATATTAATCTTTTGTTTGGGACTGTGTTACATGCCTTGTTAAAATCTAGGAAGGCCATATCCACAGCTCCTTCCTGGTCTACTACTTTGGTCACCCACTCAAAGAAATCTATTAGATTTGTCTGACATGACCTTCCCACTGTGATTCCATGCTGCTTTGGGTCCTGTGCCCCACTGATCTCTACGTACTCAACTATTCTTTCCTTCAGAAATGATTCCATCATTTTCCCTACCACTGAGGTCAAACTAACTGGTCTGTAGTTTCCTGCCTCTGCCCTGCTCCCACTCTGTGAAGTGGAATCACATCCGCCCTCCTCCAGTTCTCAGGTACCACCCCATCCTTCTATGATTTGTTAAAGAGAGTAGTCAGTGGTGTCATTAGTTCTACCCTTACTTCTTTTAGAATTCTGGGATGAATTCCATCAGGCCCCATTACTTTGTTCACCCTCAGTTTCAAGTGTTCTTTCAAAACCCTTTCTTCTGTGAATGGACTGGTATCAACCCCCCTATCCAGAGTGTTTCTCTTGTTTGGGTTAGGTACCTGCCCATCCTCCTCTTCTGTTGTGAATACTGAGCAGAAATATTCATTCAGTATCCCTGCATTTTCACTATCACCCTCTGCCCATATCCCCGCCCCTTTATTAAGTCTCCGTATCCCTCCCTTGGTCTTTCTTCACTCCCTAATGTACCTATAAAAGGTTTTATCCCCCTTCGTAAACTTTTCATAGGTTTGGGCCTTTGCTATTCTGACTGATTTCCCTGCCTCCTTCTGCTTTAACTGATAAAGTTCTCTGTTCTGCTCCTTCTGTGTTTCCTTATATTTCCTGAATGCTATCTTTTTCTCCTTAACCTTCCCTGCCACCTCTTTTGAGAACCATAGTGTTTTTTTTCCTTCATTTTGTTTTATTGATTTGCTTTACACAAAGGCTCATTGCCTCTGTGATGGCTGTTTTGATTACTCCGCATTGTTCCTCCACCCCTCCTTCTTGCCCATTTGCTAGTGCTTTTCTGAGGCACTCTCTCTTTTTCCCAAAGTCAGCCCTTCTAAATTCCAATACTCTTGCTTTTGTATGGCTTGACTCTATGGCTGTGTTTACTTTGAACCACACTTTGGTGGTCGCTTATTCCCAGATGGCTACCCACTTCTAAATCCGAGATCCTTTCTCCATCCCCATTTGAGAGTACCAAGTCTAAGATTGCTCCCTCCCAAGTAGGTTCAAACATATGAAGAAGCCAGCAGAAGAAGGCCATTTGGTCTATCAAGTCTGCTCGTATTGCAGGGTCCACAGCTTGAGCTAATATCCCTGCCCTCCCTCCCCACTCCTCCTATCCTCCTACCCATGATTCTTATCTTCCTCCTATGCCTACCCAGCCTCTCTTAAAGCTGCTCACTGTCTTTAATGAGATGACATCTTCCGGCAGCGCATTCCAAGTGTCCACCACCCTTTTGTGAAGAAGTGCTTCCTGGCATCCCTCCTAAACCTCCCACCCTCCAGCTTAAGACTGTGCCCCCTCGTGTTATGGTTGCTACTCAGCTTAAAGAGACTTTCTTTATCTACATTATTATCCCTTTCAAGTACTTGAATGTTCCAATCATGTCCCCTCTCTCTCTCCTGTCTTCTAGGGAGTACATGTTCAGTGCCCTCAAACTCTTCTCATATGTCTTGCCCTGCTGACTGGCTATCATCTTTGTAGCCCTCTTCTGTACCTTCTCCAACAGGTTAATGTCCTTTTTGAGGTGTGGGCACCAGTACTGAACTCCATACTCTAGATGCAGCCTTACCAGTGACCTGTACAAGGGCAGTATAACCTCTTCTCTCCTACTACTGATCCCCCTAGCTATGCATCCCAGCATCTTGTTTGCCTTTGCTGCTGCTTTCTTGCACTGCATGGAGTGCTTTAGGTCACTAGTGATCATCACTCCCAGGTCCTTCTCCTCCTCTGATGCAGCTCCACCCAGATAATACTCTGTCCTGGGATTCTTGGCTCCAATATGCATAACTTTGCATTTCCGGCATTAAAGCCAAGCTGCCAGATCCTGGACCACCTCCCCAGCTTTTCTAGCTCTTTCTGTAGGTCCCGTATCCCTTCGGCTGTTTCCACTCTCTCACAGAGCTTGGTGTCATCTGTGAATAGGCACATTTTGCCTTTAATGCCATCCTCAATGTCATTGATGAAGACATTGAACAACACTGGCCCAAGCACGGAGCCCTGTGGGACCCCACCGGTTACATCTCTGGTGCCAGATAACTCCCCCCCACCACCATCCTCTGGGTTCTGTCCCTCAGCCAGTTTTCCACTCATCTGGCCATCTTCTCCCCAGCTCCAAGATCCACATCTTCTTGGTCAATCTTTTGTGCGGCACAGAGTCAAAGGCCTTACTGAAATCAAGATAGAGGATGTCTACTTCTAACACTAACCATCTGAAGTATGCCCCTTGTGGGGCATCAGAAATTACCCTACTCCTGGATGTGCATGCAACAAAGGTGCTCCACTTAACATCTGGCATATTCAGGAACCCCATCAACAATGTCTCCCCTTTTCCTGCCATTTTAAGGATGCCTTCTATCATTTCCTTGTCCATTCCCTCCCCCTGAAATGGGGGTCTGTACACAACTGCCATGCAGATTGTGGTGCCATTTCCTGTCTCAAGGGTGACCCATGGTGACTCATCTACTTCATGTTTACTCTTTAGTTCTGTTGCTTTAATCTCTTCCCTTATATAGAGAGCTGTTCCTCCTCTTTTACCCTCCCTGACTCTCCTGAAGGTTGTATATCCTGGTATGTTGACATCCCAGTCATTGTTCTCTGTATACCATGTTTCAGTGACTGCCACAATATCCAGGCATCCCTCTTCCATCAAGGCCACTAGTTCAGGGAGTTTTTTACACAGACTACGGGCATTGGTACTCATCACCTTCCATTTTACGATGGCCTTACCCCTTTTAGGCCCATGCCTGTCTTTACTGCCTTTGCCTCTTCTTGCATTTACACCCCATCCTGCTCCCAAATGACTTCTCTACCTTGGTGTTTACCTTGTTAATTACTGTGTTTTGTGGGGGGAAGCTGGGATTTCCCTGCTCCTTTTCAGTGCCTCCACCCTTGGCTAGTTTAAATGCTTGCAAATGAAGCATTTAAACCTACCACCTAGGATTCTGGTCCCCCCCCCCGTACAGATGCAGAGCATCACAACTGTATAGGCATGCATCCCTCCAGGTGGCTCCCCAATCCCCAATGAAGCCAAAACCCCAAGCTCCACACCAGTTTTTCAACCATTCATTGACTCCCATGGTATGGAGTACCCTAGCATCATCCTTGTCATAGACAGGCAGCACCTCCGAGAAGGTTACCATATGTGCTACTTTTCTAAGGCCCCTCCCCAACTCTACAAATTCTTCCTGCTCTGCTCTCATCCCATTCCCAGCCAGGTCATTTGTCCCTAGGTGGACAATGGCATCCAGCTCCCTCCCTCTTGCAGCTGCTCCCACGATACTGAGGATTTGTTTCCTGTCCTTCTGAGCCATTGTGCCAGACAGACACCTTACCTCCCTCTCCCCTTCCTCCCCCACTTCTACCCCCCAATAATTGAGTCCCCCACCAGGAGTTGTTTCCTTCCCCTGTGGTGTCTCATGCCACCCTCCTGTTGGTCTCCTTTGTGGAGGTTCCCAGCATCCTCATTGGTCTCCACTGTTGCTACCTCCATAGAGGACCCACTCTTCACCAGAACAGCATATGAATTATGGAGAGGAACAGCTGGAGGGATGCACCTCTGTTCCACCACCCTCTCCTCCCTGAGCCCACCTTGGTCTAACTGATCCTCTTTCTTGGCAACCTCTGAAGAAGTGACAGTGGCCCTGGTGGTCCCCAGATGGGGGAAGAGGTTTCGCAAATCCTAGACAGGTCAGCCTGGAGACAGGCAACCTACTCCCTCAGACTAGAGAGTTGCTTGAAAATAGAGCAGCACTGCAGCCTCTAGAATGTCTCCCAGAATACTACTGCCCCACAACCATTGCACTGCACCACTCCCATCATGACTTATTTTGTATCCCTTCTCCTGTTGCTTTGTATGCTTACTGTCTCCTCCCTCTGTATTTTTCTTCCTACTTTCTTACTGCCTATGTACCCTTACAACTCTCACCCTTCCTGTTCAGAGACATTAACTTCCTGTAATCTTCAGTAGTCTCCTTCCTCCTTACTTGGACTAAGACCTCCAGTAGCTAAGGGGAGAGAGAGAGAGCTATTTTATTTCCTTCAAGGTAGATGAAACTAACGTGTCTCAGTGATCCTTCCCTTCCAACTGCCAAATGGGAAGTTTCTGTTGTCAGTCAAATTCAGTGGCTATAAAAGTAGAACTGGCTTAGAGTGGGAGGGTGGAGGGGTGGGAAGGAAGGCAATTAGTAAGAAAACCTATAGCTTTTTTAGTCAACTGCTTGCTCTGAAAGCAAGATTCCCTCCACCAGAAACTAGCAGAAGGAAGCTGTAGCTGGAGACAGCTGCTTTTCTACTGCACAAGCCACACCACTAATTAACTCCTGTACTCCTGATTTAGCAAACTAAGTTGATACAGCAGCCTTCCCCAAACAGAGAAACACACAGTAACTTCCTTCTTCTTTTTCTTTACTTCAATGTGACCCCTGCTTTTAATAAAGTATCTGTTTGCTTAATCCCAACAGACACTGACTCCTGCTGAGACAGAAGTGATTTATCAGTAAGAAAGTCTGTAGCTTTTTTAGTCAGTTGCTCGCTCTGAAAGCAAGATTGTCTCTGCCAGAAACTAGCAGCATGAAGCTGTAATTGGAGATATCAGATTTTCTACTGCTCAAGCCACATCCCCAGTTAACTCCTCTACTCCTGATTTAGCGAATTAAAAGTTAATACAGCCCCTTCCCCAAACAGAGAAACACACAGTGACTTTCTTCTTCTTTTTTTACTTCAGTGTGATCCCCTGCTTCTAATAAAGAATCTGTTTGCTTAATCCCAAAAGGCACTGACTCCTGCTGAGACAGAAGTGATTTATCAGTAAGAACATCTGTAGCTTTTTTAGTCAGCTGTTTGCTCTGAAACAAAGCTTCTCTCTGTCAGAAAGTAGCAGCAGTACATGGAAGGGAATGATAAGCAGTGGTGGGCAAAGTTGGCAAAATTCATTATGCTGAGAATTTCTTTAATTGCACTCAATTCACTGATTGCAATTCGCCATTTCATGTAGCATGGCTCAAAGGCAAAAGTGTGGAATTTCGCATGCAAAATACCACACTTTGCCACCACCACAACCCCACCAACCTTATAAAAATCCCTGGTGTCTAGTGGAACCCCACCAACTAATCACAATGCCAAAATCCCTGGTGTCTAGTGGACTCCCACCCCACTGATCCCACACCTCAGTAATAAAAAACAATCCCTGATGTCTAGTGGAAACCCCCACCCTAATGATCACTGGCCCTGATAATGCCAAAAAATATCTGCTATCTAGTGGACCCCCTACCCTGCTCATCATCAATTTCAATTTTTAAAAATTCAAATTAATCTCTGGTGTCTATTGGACACCCCACGCCCCACCCTGTCAGGTAGTGCCCCCAACCCTAAGCCACCACTCACCCCACCCTGTCCCTGACCCCAAGGGACCACCGGCACAGCCCTCCACTCACCTCTGCCTTCAGCAGCCCCACTTACATGTGTTCTCATTCTGAATGAAAGGGCGCATGTTTGTACAAGCATGCGCTCATTCATTCAGTCAGACATCTCTTCCTCCTAGTAGTTGAGCTGATTTCAGGGCCCTACAGAAGGGATGGGGCTGCTCTGGGATTTTGTAGGGGGGTGGAATGGGAGGAATGGCATTGTGGACCCCAGCATTGTGGAATGAGAGTGCATGCCAGCCCATGAAGCTGGCCACGGAGGTGAGTGGAGGGCTGTGCCAGTGACCCCTTGGGGTTGGAGATGGAGTGGAGGCTGGAGGTGAGTGGTGACTTAGGGTTGGGGGGCACTACCTAATGGGGTGAGGGGCAGGGGGGTTCCACTAGACACCAGGGATTTATTTGAATTTTAAAAAATTGAAAGTGATGATGAGCAGGGTGGGGGGTCTACTAGATACCAGGTATTTGGGGAATTATCAGGCCAGCATTCATTGGGGTGGGGGTTCCACTAGACACCAGGGATTGTTTTCATTATTGGGGCAGGGGATTGTTGGGTGGGGGGTCCTCTAGGCACTGGGGATTTGGGCCATGAGGGATTTATATATATATATATATATATATATTAAGTGGCAAGGTAGTGCCATTATAGTTAGGACTGAGGAGCCACTTACATGTTAAACCTAAAATTTTGCACCTTAACAACTTTGCAAACATTTTACAGATTTGCTGGAAATTTGGAATACATGATCAAGACCCATACACCTTGGGATCTGCCAAGTTTTGTACTGGTTGCATATACGGCTGTGGAGTTATTAAGCATGATCTGTGAGAGCGTTTACTCTTTTCTGGAATTTTATATCCTACAGGTTGCATGGTTTGCGTGACCACTCCAAAATCTTCAGAGAACATGCAGCTGGGGCCCCTGATGAGCCTTTTGAAGATTTTGTGAAAAAATATTAAACGGTTCAAAAGTTATTCAAAAAACAAGTTCCCATTATAAGTCAATGGGAAAAGTTAACAAAAACTTTGCCAGTGTCGCAAATGCAGTTTTTACTTTCCCAAATGGCCCTATTTATGTCGTAAATCCACCATTTTGTTTTCAGTTAGCGATCAGAAAAACGCTTGGCCTTTAAAATTGGGACCCTCTAGCAACCTAATTATTTTTGTATTCACCTAGTCAGACCCTGAGGATGCTAGCCATGTCTTTATTTTGGGGTAAAACACCTCAGAAATATGTTTTCATATTTTGAAGGGCCCAGCGCTCCTGCCGCTGCATTCACTATTTCTCGTTATCATTCTCAAAAGAAGGAAATTAGAGGCAAAAACTCTATTTAGCATTAGTTAGGTTGTTCCAATCGACAAAAGTGAGGAAATTTAGTGTTAGTTGAAAGCCTCCTTGGCCCCCGGCCTCACCCCCAACCGCATCAGGGTATGCATTAGGTTGTCACTCCTAACTCTCACCCCATTCTCCTACACCTCTGCTTCTTTACACAGGTGATGGGGTGAAAGTTATAGCCGACAACCCTAATGCACACCCCGATGCCGGTTGGGGGTGTGGGCTGGGGGGGCCAAGGGGGGGCTTTCAACCCTAACACCGAATTTCCTCACTTTTGTCAGTGTGGAACAACCCTAACTAATGCATTAAACAGAGTTTTTTGCCTCTAATGTGTATGTGTATGCATATATATATATATATATATATATAGGGGATACATGATGAGCACTATTGAGATATCCAGAGCTCACTCTGCAGGGGTGACAATATTTGCCATAGCACACAATCTGCCCATCATGTATTCAATATATACAATAGGGCCAATAGTTTTAGAAGTTTTTTTATGCTGTTTTGTGTTCTATTCCTGTTTATGTATTTGCTCATTCTGTGTGTGAGCTTTTCTGAATGGGCTGGCAGTGTTATAAACTCTGGGAGACACATGAGTGTGTTTTGCAATGCTAAATGAGTTAGTTTTAGGTAGGAATGAGAAACTTACTTTTGTGAAGCTGTATTGTTTAGAAGTCTGGTTGCAGTGAAGCTGAGAGCATCACAGTAATTGTAATGAACTGAGAGGCAGAGTGTCAGAACAGCTGATACTGTTTTTAGTAGTAATTCAGTTAGCTGCAGGCAGAGTGCAGAGTGTTCTGTGAAACTGTGCTCTTTAGGATTCTGGCTGCAGTCAAGTTGAGAGTATCGCAGTAATTGTAATGGCTGATAATCAGAGTTTGAGGAACAAGTGAGAGTGTGTTTCAGTGGTAGTTGAGTTAGCTGCAGGCAGTAGTTTAGACTGTTCTGTGAAACTGTGCTGTTTGGAATTCTGGCTGCAGTCAAGTTGAGAGTTTCACAGTAATGAGCTGGAAGATGGGGGGGATAGGTGTGTTTTGTAATGTTCACTGAGTTAGCTGTAGGCAGCAGTGAGACCTCTGAAGTAGTTCTGCATTTGTGTCTATGGTAACAGCATAGGTGTTTCTTGCATGCTGAGGGGAAAGCTGCCTAGAATGATGACATTGTGTGACCTGTGTGTGTAAATGGCTGATATTATCACAGTAGAGCAGAGGGTAAAAATATCATACTGCAGTGGATGATACACTATTTTATCTCACTCGTTTACCACTCACCCCTATTATGTTATGTGTGTGTGTGTGTGTGTGTGTGTGTGTATATATATATATATATATACACACACATATATATAGATATAGAAATAGAATATATATATATATATATATATAGATATATATTATACTAGTGTGGTAGCATCAGTATAGTTAGGGTTTGCAGGGCAGTTAAATGTTAAACCTCATACTTTGCACTTTAATAACTTTAGAACTGATAAAGGGATTTGCATACAATTTGGCATGGTTTGTGGCTAGTGAAACATCCCTTGACATGCCAAATTATGTGCCAATCCCTTTTGTAGTTTTTGAGATACAGAGTGTTGAAAAAGCAGAGGGTTTTGCTCTGTTGGCAGTATTTTTGCTCACTTGTTTCTCAAAAACGAGTTAATGGTGTTGCCTGAAAATGTCAGGGTAGAAAGTCTTAGCCTCACAGGTGTGTCTTTTGAAGATTTGGTGCACAAATATTAATCTGTTGCAGAGTTATGACATGTTGAATTTCCCATTATGTTCTATGTGAAAAAATAGATATCAGGCACGAAACAGGATCTTGCTCCGGGGAGGAGCTGTTGGGAGATGGATTGTACATCAGACAAGGATTCTATTGCAGGTAATAGATACATGCTGTATCAAAGTAAAATGAGAAATCCTGGCTCAGAGTAGCAACAAGAATGGCAACATTAACACTGTATAGGCACGCAATCATAACGGGGATCACTGCAGATGCCAGTATATCAGTGCCCCCACACACACTCATCTCCAGTACAATACTTTATTTTTTTTTATCCCCGAACCTAAAGACATAGAGCCAGCAAGAAAGTGAGCAAATGAGAAAGGGATACAAGAGTGTTTATTGCAAATATGCCACAGTGCTTTATTGCCAAGTATGTCACAATTTTCTCTGATACATACCTACCATCAGTACAGTATTCACTGCCTACTGAGATTAAATTCAGTTTTCATCCACCATTGTACAAGTGTGGCAGTATATCCTACACATCATCTGTGGTTTTATTGCTAGATATTCTCTGCAATAAGTGACAGCCCACACCCACCACCTGACCCAAATTCAAAAATATCCCATAGCCTTCAACACACATAGGGACAACTCACAGACTGTGCAGTCCCACCCACCACCATCATTCCCTGGCCCCGGTCCATGTAAAAAATTTACCCTCCCTCTGTGCAGCACCACCCACCACCCTTGTTCCCTGGTCCCCCTTTAATGAAAAAGAAAACCATCCTTAATGTCTCTTTCTTTTTATAACCTGTAAATAAGAAATTGGTCCATCGTTGTTTCCTCAGTCCCCCCTCCACCATCCACACCCTTCCACTGACATCCACTTCCCCACACCCTCCCTCACCCATACTTACCTCTTGAGGTTGGGAGCACCCATTTTCTCTGGATTGGGGCACTTCTGCACTCTTCAAAGCCAAACTGTGAACTGAGGAATCAAGGTAAGTGCTGTAGAATGGCACTCAATGGGAGTTTCAACTTAGGTTAATATCTAAGCCATTTTTAGGATTTATTTTACTAAATTTTCAACATATGGTTCTTGGGACCCCACCTCATTAACACTGTCACTGTCATCTCACTAATCAGACCCAAAATGTGATTTCATGGTTACTGCATGGAATCACCTTTCAGGACTGATTAACAAAATGACAGTGCCGCTGATCATGATGTCAGGTCCCAAAAAGTCCATGCTGAAAATCTGGTGTGAGAATTCCAAAAAATGACTGTGCTAAGAGCATGCATTGCCCGGGTTCTACGTACACTTGTTACTTCACCACTTTTTCATACTTTCACTCAAGATTTTCAACATTGCCATTTTTTCACACCTCTTTATGAACAGTACAGCTGACATTTTTCAAATTCTGTCTGAAACATGTTTTTGCACCTTTGGCTCAGAATGGTGCGGTCACTGTGTGAAATCTACTTTTCAGATGGATTAACAAAATCATAGTGCCACGGTTCATGAGGGGATGTCCCAAAAATCCAATGTTGAAAATATGGTAAAAAAAATTCCAAAAAATTACAGAGTTGGCTTAAAAGTGCTGACCCTTATGAGTGTTTTTAACATAAGCTGTTGTAAGTGTTGCGGTTAAAGTTCTGTATATTAGCAATGTTTGTAACTGTGTAGTGAGTCTGGCTGTGGGATTATGATTCTACACCCTAACTTAATATTTCCATACTATCAAGGGCATGACAGGAACCCTAACTGGTGCATTAAGAAAGATTTTTGCATTTTAGATATATATATATATATATATATATATATGTTTATATTTATATTTTTAAAACTGGGAGGGGACTGGCGATCAGTGTGGGGGGAACCACTAGACACCAGAATAAAGCAGGGGTGCTGTTGGGGGGATTCACAATTTGTAACCTCTACTTGCTTTGGGATCTTTAAATGCAATTTGCACTTAAAATCCCCCAAAGCAATGTGAAGTCAGCAAATGGTGAATTCTAGGTAATTTTAGAAAATTACATGAAGTGCTACGTAGGGTGAAATTGCTGACTTTGCAGCAGTTTCACCAGTGAATTAAAACTTTGCTGCATCTCTAATGATAACTAATGCCAGAAGGCTGGGTAAAAAAATCCCCGATGTCACGGTCACTATAGCAGAGGATGGACTAGACTTAGTGGCTGTGACAGAAACTTGATTCACAGGAATCCATGGATGGGAGATGGCTATTCATGAATTCAACATGTACAGGATTGACAGAAAGGGGAAAAAGGGAGAGGGGGATATCATTGTACATCTGGAAGGAAATCAAAACCACATAAATCCAGGGGACCCTAGGTAACACTGATGCACTGTGGGTAATAGCTGAGATGGGGAATGGGGTAGCCATTAGGTTAAGAGTTATCAACAGGCTCCCATTGCAGGGGGAAGATGGGAACAAAGAAACATTGGAGATAATAATTAAAATGGCAGAGAAAGACAAGTCAATTATAGTAGGGCACTTCAACTTACCAAACATTAACTGGGTTCTCAGACAGCATCAACATCAAGGGACAGAGAATTTGTATTTGACCTACATGGGGCAGGGCTAAAGCAACTTGTTGATTCACCAACCAGTGGTGGAGCTGTCTTGGACTTGGTTCTGACCAACAGTGACAGGATAGAAAGGGTCAAGGTAGGGTGCCATCTTGGCAACAGCGACTATCGTATGGTCAGTTTCCAAATCAACACAACTATGGATACCAGCAATTCCAAGATCAGAGTCTTGGACTTAAGAAAGGCAGACTTTTCTAAAATGAGAACCAGCCTAGCAGAGAAACTCAGGCACGGAGGTGGAGGAAATGTGGAAGAACTTCAAGGAAGCTATCAAGGAGGTAACCGAGCAGTGTGTTAGGAGGATCAGCAAGGCAAATAAGAGAAGGAAACCCCTATGAGTATCCAAGGAGGTGGCTACTATAGTAAGGAATAAAAGAAATGCCTAAGAGGCATATAAGGCATCAAACAAGGATGAAGACAATTAAACTTACATAGTTACACAGAGGGAAGTGGAAAAAGTAATAAGAAAATCAGAAGCCCACATCGAGGTGAGGATAGTGCAGGGTGTCAGAATGGTTGACAAAACCTTTTTTGGTACATAAGAGAAATAAGAAAGACTAAAGGAAGAACAGTAAGGCTAGCAGTTTTGAGAGGGAACTAGTAGAGAAGGACAGTTGGAAAGCAGAAGTCCTAAATGAATATTTCTGTTCCATGTTCACTAGGGAGACCACAGGGGACGGTCCAAACTTGCAAAGCAGTTGCACCCAGGGACCAGGGGTATACTCAAGCCACTTCATGAAGGGACAAGTTCTGGAAGTCCTAAATAAATCAAAGGTGGACAAGACCATGGGGCCAGATGAGATTTACCCAAGAGTTCTCAAAGAACTGGAGAGTGTGATAGCAGTGCCTCTGGCAGAGCTCTTCACCAGATCACTGGAAGCAGAACAGTTCCTGAAGACTGGAAGAGGGTGACAGTGATCCCACTTCACAAATCATGAAGCAGGGAGGATGCTGAAAATGTCCATCCAGTGAGCCTCACATTAGCAGTAGGAAATCTGATGGAGACTGCTCAAGCAATGAATAGTAGCACATCTGGAATCCAGTATGCAACAGGACCCAAAACAGCATGGTTTCATAGCTGGGAGGTCATGCCAGACACACCTGGTCAATTTTTTTTGACTGGGTAACGAAGGCAGTGGACCAAGGAGGAAGTGGTGGATGTGGTCTATCTGGACTTTTGTAAGGCCTTTGACTCGGTTCCATACAGAAGACTGGTAAAGAAGCAGGACCACATTGGCATAGGTAAAGAAGTGGTAGGTTGGGTGAGCAACTGGGTGAAGGGAAGAACACAACGGGTGCAAGTAAATAGAGTGGTATGAATGGAGGGAGAAGTGACTAGTGCAGTGCCTCAGGGGTCGGTGCTGGGGTCCCTACTCTTCATTGTGTTCCTAGTTGACACTGGTAATGGATTGGAAGGGAAGACATGTCTGTTTGCAGATGACACCATGACCTACAACAGAGTGGATGCCCCAGAATGAGTCAAAAGCATAGAATCAGACCTGAGGAAACTCGAGGAGGGATCAGACATCTGGCAGTTGAAGTTCAACACCAAAAAGTGCATGGTCATGCACTTAGACAAGGGAAACCCCAAGGTGAGATACTACCTGGGAGGGAGCAGCTGGCATGCACCATCCAGGAGAGTGACCTAGGAGTCATTATATCAGATGACTTAAAGGTAGGGAAGCAGTGCAAAAAGTTACACTAAAGGCCAGTGGTATGCTGAGCTGCATAGGGAGGGGAATCACGAGTCGCAGAAGGGAGGTGGCACTGCCACTTTACAGGGCACTGGTGTGCCCCCACCTAAAGCACTGCATACAGTTCTGGAGGCTGCATCTTAGGAAAGACCTCAATAGGATTGAGATGGTGCAGAAAAGAGATACAAAAATTATTCAGGATCTGCATCAAATGGCATATGAGGATAGGTTGAGGGCGCTCAACATGAACTCACTAGAGTTGAGAAGGGAGAGGAGGGATATGACTGAGACATTCAAGTATATCAAGGGCATAAATAAGGCAGGGGAACAAGATCTCCTTCAGGAGAAGAAAAGCATCAGAACTAGAGAACACAATATAAGGCTCAAGGGTGAGCGATTCAGGAACAATGTTAGGAAGCTATTTTTCACTGAGAGGGTGGTTGACCCATGGAATTGCCTACCCTGGGAAGTGGTGGAGGCCAAAATGGTAAAAGTATTATAAAAATGCCTGGGACAGGCACAAAGGTATCATTTCACAGAAAGGATGGGGGTGGGGTTAGTTACTCATATCTGGCAGACTGGAAGGGAAGGCATATCTGTTTGCAGATGACACCATGACCTACAACAGAGTGGACACCCCAGAAGGAGTCAGAAGCATGGAATCAGACCTGAGGAAACTCAAGGAGTGGTCAAACGTCTGGCAGTTGAAGTTCAACACCAAAAAGTGCAAAGTCATGCACTTAGGCAAGGAAAACCTTGGTGCAGGCCAAAATGGTAAACTGGTTCAAAAATGCCTGGGACAGGCACAAAGGTATAATTTCACAGAGATGATGGGGGTGGTAGTTATCCATATTTGGTAGACTAGATGGATATTGCAGTTCCCTTCTTCCATCACTTTCTATGTTTCTATGTTTCTGTACATATCTTTGCATAGATCTTTTCAGGATATGCTCTACTTTAGGTGATTCAGTGTGCCAGTGTATGCACTTTGATCATGGGTGCTCACCGTCACATCAATCAGTGACCACTCATAGTGGCTTAGGATTCCCCCAGTGTTGCACTCCATTGGCATGTCATGAAGTGCCTGCTTCTCTTCTGACAGACTAGGAAGCATCAGATAGAATGAATATCATCTAGTACTCACATCCTGCATCAATCAATGCTGAGACAGACTAAGGCATTGTTACACTTCTCTTACCTGGTTCTTCACTTTTGCAGAGTAGGGAAAAGAACCACAGATGGTACATTCTGTACACACAGTCTTGCTGACCTCAGAACTGTGGCATTGCATAGATGTGATCACTAGATCTAAGGAGCTGGATTTTGACAGGCTTTAGAGTACAGCAAGCCCCAGGCATGTCAGAGTTATGGCACTGTTGCACCAGGCTTTCAGCAATCTAACAGGATTCCATACTACTACAGAACCCTATGCCACACTGGCAGGGCAAGACTGCTCCACAGAGGTACATGAGGTAGTGATTGAGATGGATGTGGTGGTCCTCCATGATGGAGACCCTGACAGGGGTGACAGAGGAACCCAGAGGAGGTGGAAGCGAATCCTGGTGGGAAACTAGATACCTAGGGGGGTACAGTTGGGGATGGGAAGGGATAAGAAGAGGGTGATAATGTGCCTTCCCAGTGCCATGGCTCATAAGAATGGAAGGACAATACTACGGATTGCTGGGGAGGCAGGGAGAGAGGGAGAGTTGGATGTCATTCTCCACTTGGGGACAGATGACATGGTTGGGGAGTGGCCAGATGCAGTTCAGGAAGAGGTGAAGAAACTGAGGAAGGGTCTTAGGCAAATAGCATGATCTGTTACTTTCTCAGAGGTGCTACTTGGTCATGATAAAGGGGATGACAGGAGGTTCTGCACCAGGGACTTCAACTTATGGTTGAGGAAGTGGTGCAGAGAAGAGGGCTGCAGATTCATTGGGAACTGGGGCTCCACCTGGAAGGATAGAAGCCTATGCAGTGGTGACAGCCTACATCTCTCAAGGAGGGGAACCGAGATCCTAAATTAACAGTTCAAATGCTACATTAGTAAACATTTAAACTAGCTGAGGGGGGGAGGCAGAATAAGGCAGGAAGACATAGTCTGCCCCCCCACATACTTACAGGATCAGCAATGGGAATCCCGAGGCTGGGAAGTCCCACAGAGGACAAACACAAATAGGAAACCAGGAGGAAGAGGGAAGAGGAAATAGGAAAGATAATAGTGGAGGAAAAGGGGAAGGGCAACAGGGCAAGAAGAGGGGAGAGGGAAATATAAAATTAGTAAGTCCCTAGACACTGGAGTGATCCCAAAGGACTGGAGAAGAGCAAATGTTGTCCCTCTTCACAAGCGCGGTAGTAAAGAAGATGCAGGTAATTAAAGACCAGTTAGTCTAACCTCTGTAATAAGAAAGATAATGATGACAGTCCTCATGGAAAGAATAATGGAGCACCTAGAAGTCATGGGGATGTTGGATCCAAGGCAACATGGGTTCACTGCAGGATGGCCCTGTCAAAGTAAACTAATAGATTTCTTTGACTGGGTGACAAAGATAGTAGACCAAAGGGAGGGGGGCTATAGATATTGCCAACCTAGATTTCAGCAACGCCTTTGATACCGTCCCAGATAGGAGACTGGTCAAGAAGCTAGGAAGCCTGGGGATGGGACACAAGGTGGTAAACTGGATTGAAAATTGGTTAAAGGACCAACACCAAAGGGTAGTGGTAAATGGAACCCAATCAGAGGAAAAGGAAGTGACCAGTTAGGTACAACAAAGGTCAGTTATAGGGCCAGTCCTCTTCAATGTCTTCATCAGTGACTTTGCAGATGGGCTGGAGGGAAAGGTTTGCCTGTTTGTGGATGACACCAAGATATGCAACAGGGTGGATACCCTGGAGGGGGTGGAAAGGGTGAGAAAAGACCTGGAATGATTGGAGAGATGGTCAGATAGGTGGAAACTAAGGTTTAATGTAAAGAAATGCAAAATCATGCATGTGGGAAGCAGGAACCCTGGTGCAAGCTACTGGTTAGGGAAAGAGCTGTTGGCAGTTATTAAGGAAGAGAGGGACTTGAGAGTCATAATCACAGATGACCTGAAGGTCACAAGGCAGACGGAGAAGGCAGTGAGGAAGGCTACTGGGATGCTGGGTTGTATTGGAAAGGGAATCACAAGCCAAAGGAGGGAGGTGATAGTACCACTGTACTGGACTCCGGTGAGGTACCACCTTCAGTACTGTGTCAAGTTCTGGAGGCCACATCTTTATAAGGACATGAAAAAATAGAGATGGTACAGAGGAGGGTGACCAAAATGGTGAAGGGTCTGCATCACAAGCCTTATGAGGAAAGTCAGAGACCTCAGTTTGTACATGTTGGAGCAAAGAAAGGAGAGAGTTGACATGATTGAAACATTCAAATACCTCAAGAGCCTGAACAAGGTGGAAGAGGGCAAACAGGAGACCTAGGGTGAAAGGGAGACCTAGTAAAGACAGTGGCAGCTGTGAGCTAGCCATCATTAGCAGCAGGAGAGAGAGTTATTGTAAAAACTATATACTGTATCACTGCATAAACTTTATATCACGGATCTACCCTTGATCTCATAACCGCACCAAACATAAGTCATGCTGTACTACTGGTTTTCCATTGTCAGCTGTCAGCCTGTCAAATGCACAGATACAGGGCTGTACTTCAGCTCTGTTTGTTCTGTTTTTCTACTGACAAGCAACACAATGTCATTGGTGCAGTGGCTTAACATACCTCTCAAGAAGCTGGTGAGACGTAACTTTTCTGCACTTCAGACTGATGATATTGATGCTGAAGTGCTTGCTGTCACTGCGGGCATTTCCCAACTCATGGCAGAAAATGTTTCAGAGCAAATTAAAACTGCTTCTCCACCACCCAAAAAATTAAGAATAACCCATACTGTCTACGTACCTGAGGTGCGATTTGAAATTGGGGAGTATTCATGCCAACACGGAGTAAAGAATGCTGTACGTTTTTATGAGGGAAAATACAGAAGTAAAATGAATGAAAGTACAGTCTGTACTTTTAAACGGGACTGTTTATTAAAACTGAAAGAAACTCCTGACCCTCAAAGTCTAATTAAAACACTACCTATCAAACCTCGGGGTGACCACTTCTTTTAATGGCAGATGTGGAGTCTGAGTTAAAAACCATTATCACCGATTTGCTCCAATCCCTGGACATTTCAGTAAATAAAATCTTTAAGGATGAACTGAAAACTCAGTTCTCAGACTGGTACACAGAACAGATCACCGAACAACTACAGAGTGGCAGCAACAGCTCAAACATAAAGGTGGATCTAAGATCAACCTCCCTTAAAGCACAGTATGCCAGATGGCTGGCCAACAGTTTTGCTAAGCTGTCTACAAGATCTGAAGAGTGCATACAGGGATTCTGTAAAGTTGGAATACTGCATGCCCACGTGCACTGCCTCAGTGGTACAGTAATTTAATTTTTCCCATTCAAGTAAAAACAAAAAAGTCCAGTATCTTAAAGTGTTTTATTTTATTTCAGATCATGTACCTGAAGTTTCAGACAATGAAGCTGTCAGCACCAATGGCTCCACACAAGCCCACCCATAGATGAACAGCCCAGAAGCTCCTGATTTCAAGAACTGTGGTCGCAACACTTTGATTTGATTTTACTTTTACTTTAACAACTTCTAATAAAATTGCTGTCTCACTTCAATAAAAGATCTATGTGTTTCACAAGCATACCTAAAAGAATTATTCTTTTGTGTTTTCTTTTTTCCAAAGGAACCAGTGGTCACCATGCAATCAAAACCATGTGACCAGAAGTATTGAATGAAAAAAAAAAGTCACTGTAAAACTTACATCATGCCTTAAAGGGGAAGCATGGTTACAGCGATTATTTTTTTAAAGCAATACATTCTAGTTTTACAGTACTTCTATTTATTTTTATTCATGTTTTGTGCTCATTTGTGCATTTGTGTTCCTTTTAATTTGTTTATTTTAGTATTTCTTAGGTAGTCTGTTGAATTTAACAGCAGTTAGCCAGGGATTTTTAGTGAGGTAGGTAGCATAGTGGCATTTTCGGGATAGTTTTAATCATTTTAACCGACACACAAGTGTTTTCTCGATTTAACTGTTTCAAACTTCAAAATGCAATTTTAATATACTTTTGGAGTCGGAGAGCATATGTGCTATTTGAAAACTCTCCAACTATGACCTCTAGTTTTCAGATCAAAATCTATTCACTCATCATGAGGGTGTGATAACTCCTGCCTGAGGAGAACTCGAATTTGGAAGACTGGTTAAGATAACCTGTATGAGGGGTGAGGAATACTAGAGTGAAAGAAGGGGAATATTGGCTGAGCAAGGGGAACATTGATTGTACCGGCCATTGAAAGTTTGTTTGCCTGACTTGAAGTCTGTTTGTTTGACTTGAATGTGAAGTGGAATACCTGCCGTTCTTTGGTAGCTGTCATCTGTACCCGACCTCTGAGACTCTGGAGAATTAATCAACTTGGTGTGGTGAGCCTGTTCCTTTATTTTGGGTTTTGGTGCTGGCTTTAGGAGGGGGTTTAGCTGCCTGGTCCTTGAAGCACCCTGGCTAAGACCCGGCCGAAGGATTGGTGATTCATCAGGCTGTGGGTTGACTGAGGGTGGCTTACTGTAGGGTGGATCTTCCCTAGGTTGGGCGAGGGATTATTTGGGCTGGCATCTCCCTTGTGCTAGCATCGGGAGGATTCCCGAAGAGGGCTATGGCTCAGATTATGAGTTTAATCCCAGAGCTGTATGGAGGTAAAATCTGATCTGGAGATACAAGTCTGGTGATCTTTATGGTGGACTTTGGAGTTATGGAATAAACTTTAAAATTAAGTTCTGGGATTCTTACCACAGTTCTCCAAATTTTGGGAAGGTGTTAAACTGTGGCAGAGACAGTGACAATTAAGCTGGTTTTGCACTAAAAGGCAGTGAGAGTACTTATCTTTTATTTTACAGTTGGGTTATGGACCGTGGAGTTCTCAGTGAGAACAGGACTTCTGTGGGACTAAATATGGACCTGGTGATGTGAGAGACCCTCGGGGCATTTACATTTCTCACACTTTTAAAGAGTAGTAATAAGTCTTAATTTCTGTCGGTGCTTATATGCACACTCATTGTTAATATTGACGCTGCTATTTATTTGTTAATTAGTTTGTTTTTGTGGGTTTTAAGGGGTTGTTCAAATTTTTTGTGTGTGGAATGGTACAGTGTTTCTGAGGGGTGTATGATTTAGAGTTTGATTGAAGTGAATCAAGTTGGTGTGTCTGGATTTCTAGAAGGGGTTGTGTGACAGACAACCCTGTGAAAGTATTGTGTGTGTGGGGGGGTTAGTATAGTGAAACTGTGTGAGTTGTAGAATGTGGGTGTTTTTTTTGTCTTCTGCTGTTGAGTTAAAATTTGTTGGGGGTTTAAAGATGGTCAAGCAGTATTCTCCCACCCTTTTGACTGTCCCCCATTATCATTAGAGATGTACAAGAGGTGTAGAGCTCTGAGGATAGCCAGTAGCTGAGTGAAAAAGGGGAGAGCTGAGTCTGGTGGGGGAAAGGAGAGGATTGGACATATAGAGGTTGTGGAGACTAGGAGATGCTCTGGGGCAACATGCGGCTGGGAGAGGGGTGTTCTCTACCTGGTTCCCATACCCAAGGGCTCCACAATAAGTGGGTATGTGCCGGATTCTTCCTTGGCAACCCATCTGACTCAGGCAGTGTTGTGCAAAGCCAGATCTATTAGGAACAAGACAGCTATTATAGCTGATCTTGTTGTGATAGCAGATCTGGCATTCATCACCAAGAGCTGGCTGGATGAGAATGCAGGTCCTATATTGGCCTCTGCTGTTCCAGTTGGGTTCTCAGTGATACACCACCCAAGATCAGATCATAGGGATGTGGGTGAAGCCATTATGTTTAAGATGGAACCAGGCCTTGTGGATGTGCCAGTGGAGTGCACCAGATCCTTTGATTGTATGCTGGGAGCAGGTGTAGGGTTCAGGATACTCCTTCTCTACCTCCACCCGGTGCTGGTGGATAATTCCTGAAGGAGTCTGTGGACTTCATTGTTGATGTGGCATTGGAGTCCCCCAGATGGTAAATTCTGGGGTACTTCAATGCCTGTGTTGACAACAAACTCTCACAATTTGGTAAAAATCTCCTCCAGCTTATGACTATGCTGGGACTTACACAGGTGGTTACCTCTGTACCCACATAGTGGGTCACTCACTGGATCTTGTGTTCCTCCTGGGTATGGACATCACGGATCTGGGGTTGGAACCAGTTGGTTGGTCATACCATCACACCATAAGGTTCAGTTTCGGGGTACCCCATTAGGCTTGCTCCTAAGGAGATGATCCAATACCTTGCTTTAAGAAGAGTTACCCCACAGGTTCTATCAGCGGTGCTGGATCTATCAGGTTTGTTAAGTGAATGCATGAGTCCAGGGGATCTGGTACTAGCCTATAATTAGGTGATGGGCGATGCCCTGGACTCAATTACTCCTGTTCGTGTTCAACTAATCACCCTTCACACAAGGACCCCCTGATTTGATGGGTCCTTGAAGGAGCTGAGGAGAGTAGGTCAAAGGCTAGAGGGATTTTGGCTGAAATCCAGCCAGTAGGTTTACAGGCTTAGATTGATGGAACATTATAAGTGCTATCGATCAGCAATCACCCATAAGAAGGCAGAATTCCTGTCAGGTGAGATTACTGCTGTGTGGAATCGACCAGTTCAGCTCTTCCCACCTGTGGACAGACAGTGAAATCCAGTCTGTCTCCAGTCTAGAAGAGATTTTTCACAGATGAAGTGTGACTAGCTTGCTCAATTCTTTGCAGATAAGGTTGCCAGTGTCAGGTCGGGTATCAGCCCAACTGTCTCTATGAGGGATTGTGGAGGTAGGTGGGAGGTAACAAGTACACGATCTGTCTGGACTGACTTTAGCCAGCCAGAATTTGTGGACATTGTGAGGATTGTCCAAACTTTATGAACAACCAGCTGTAGTTTGGATCCAGGCCCTTTTGATAGGCTGTGTAGATGTCATCTACCCAATCCTTGCTGAAATTGTTTGGAGCTCCTTGGAGAAAGGGGTCTTTCCTGATCCCCTCAATGAGGTGGTCATACAACCACTCCTAAAAAATCCTCCTTGGATCCAGACTGTCTAGCTAACTACAGGCCTGTCTCTAATCGACCCTTTGTGGGTAAGGTTATTGAGAAGGTAGTTGTAGTGCAGCTGGATAACCACCTTATAATCCACAATGTCTATGATGCTCTGCAGCCTGGGTTTAGGAAGAGACATAGCACTGAGACCGCCCTTTTCCAGGTTTTAAATGACCTCCTAATTGTGAGAGATCAAAAGGCTCATACTATCTTTGTTCTTCTGGATCTCTTGGCGGCATTTGGCACTGTAGACCATGGTGTGCTTTTGGAGTGCCTGCAGCTTTTCTGTGGACTGTCTGTGACAGTCTTAGGATGGTTTCAATTGTTCCTTATAGGCAGATCTCATAATTTCATGCTTTCATAGTGGGTTACAAGTTCAGAAAGCATACAGCCCTTTAATGAACTCACCACCAATTTATTGGTGGAATGAAAATATCTTGTCTTCATAAAGTTGTCCAAGTTGATCTTAAAAGAACTTATATTAGGGCTATCTACAACATAACTTGGCAGCTTATTCCATTTAGTTATCACTCGCTGTGTGTAATAATTACTTCACTTAATTGTGTTATTAGATTCATCCATCAATTTCAGTTTGCGGGTTCTGGTACAATCAATACCTGGATTCCTCCTAAACCCAAGGTTTTCTGACATGTACGAATCCTGTAAAGTTTTATATATTAGACAAAGATCTCCTCTTTCCTACCTATATTTTGTTGAATAGAGATTCAATTTAAGCAGTCTATTTCCATAACTCATGTTCTTAATAAGTCCTATAATTCTTGTCATTTTCCTTTGTATATTTTCATATAATTGCTGAGTCCTTTTAGATGTAGGAGCACAAAACTGGGAGCAGTACTCTGTATGTGATCTCACCAATGCACTGTACAGTGGCAACATTACCTCCATCTTTCTACTCTTAATATTCCCAAGTATGCATCCCATTAGTTTTTGAAATTTTTTAGTCATAACCAGTGCATGGGTATCACATTTTAAATAATCAGTGTCAATTACATCCAGTTCTTTTTCTTCTTTAACTGTTAACAAAATAGTATCATTTATTTGATACATATACATGTTTTTTCCCCATGTGCATCACTTTACACTAGTCAAGGTTAAAATACATTTCATTCTCCTTAGCCCAGTTTGCTATTGCATTCAAGTTATTTTGTAAGGAACTTACATCCTCTTGATTTTTTATCAAACATCCCAGTTTACAGTCATCAACATATTTTCCAACCCATACTCTATTAGAGCATGGTAGAGATGATATTGAAATATTAAATAGTATTGGACCAAGTATGGAACTTTGTGGGACACCACTTTTGACACCCCCCAGGCTGATGAATGTCCTTTATTGGTTACATGCTGAATCCTATTATTTAACCATGAAGCGATCCATCTGATGACATAGTTATTTAGCCCTATGTGTACAAGCTGATTTATTAAGACTTTATGAGAGACTTTGTCAAAGGCTTTCGAATAATAAAGAAAAATTATATCAACAGGGATATTTTTGTCTAAGGCAGCACTAACTGGTTCAAAAAAACATGATTAAGTATGATAAACATGATCTTCCAGAAGTAAAACCATGTTGAGTTGAGTCAACGTGTCCTTTATTTATTAAATGAGTTGAAATATGTTTGTGAATTAATTTTTCCATAAGTTTTCCTATAACTGAAGTCAAACCTATGGGGCGGTAATTTCCTACCTCTGTTCTTCTACCCACTTGAAGATTGGTATCACCCCTACCATTTTCCATTCATCAAGTGCCTTGCCCTCCAAGATAGATCTATTAAATAGATCTGTTAATGGCACCGCAAGTTGCTACTGGAACTTATTCCTTTGATGCCCTCCCCTGTCCTGTGGGGTGCTGTAGGGCTCCATATTGGCACCCATGTTGTTCGCAATGTATATGCTGACATTAAGAGACATCATTTAGTGATATGGTTTGGGTTTTCACTGCTATGCAGCTGATACTCAACTGTATATGTCCTTTATGCCCGGACAGGATCCTTAACAACTGTCTAGCTGAGATCAAGAACTGGATGAGCACCAGCTGGCTGAACTTGAATCTGGATAAGATGAAGGTGCTGGTTGTGGACCTGGGTTGTCTGGAGGTGGGTCTGGGGGCTGGGCAGGCTTCAGGCTTGTGGCTCGATGATGTCCAGCTCATGACCTCAGACCAAGTGCTTAACAAGGGTGTTATTTTTGACAGTGGTTTGACCCTGAAATCCCAGGTGTCCGCCATTGTCAAATCCTCTTTTAATCATGGGAGGAATATCACCCAGGTGAAACACCTGATTCCACCGGCTGACCTTTCTATGTTGGTCCACGTCTTCATGGCCACCCACCTTGATTACTGCAATGCCGTCTACCTAGGACTTCCAGTGGTTGATATCCATCACTTGCAGCTAGTGCAGAATGTGGCAGCCAGGCTTTTGACTTGTACATCTATGACAGTATAGCACAGTGGTTTAAGGCTCTCAGCTGCAACTCTGGTGACATTCAGCAGACCAGACCTGGGTTTGAATCCCACTGCTTCCACTTGCATACTGTGTGACCCTGAGCAACTCATTTAACTTTCCTCTGCTCCCTGGTCAATCCTGTAAAAAAGCTTTCAGCTTAGTGTGCTACTCCTGGTTAAACAACTAAAAAAAAAAAGTCATATTATGCCTGTGCTGCGTGAACTGCACTGGCTGCCTGTACAGTGGTGGATCACCTTTATGGTCAGTTTACTGCCTTACAAAGACCTGCATGAACAGAGACCCTGGTACCTGCAATATCTTCCAACACCCTACTGCCTCATCCATCCACTCTGATCCACCAGTGAGGGATTGCTGGAGATTCCCGAGGTTTGGTTAAAAACATTGGGTGCATGTGCTTTTTATTTTGCTGCCCCTAACCTGTGGAATTCTCTGCCTCATCATTTAAGGAAATGCCTGACTGTCTCAAGTTTTAAATCAGAATTTAAAACCTAACTTTCATTTGGCTTTTCTTGAAGGCTTTTATAATCTGCAGCTGCTTATGGGTGTTATTATCTGTTTTAAATTGTTTTTAGTGATTTGATTTTACTGATTGTATATTGCCTTGGTTTTGGAAAGACGCTTTATAAATAAAGTTTTACTTACTTACTTACTTACTTTCTTACATATTCCAGTTTAAAAGTAGTGCTATAACAAGAGGGCATGATATGAAATTGATGGGTAGCCACATAAGGGGTTATGTCAGGAAGTTTTTTCTTACAGAGAGGTGCTGGATGCATGGAATAGCCTTGCCCAGGAAGTGGTGACAGCCTTTATGGTGGCAGACTTCAAACATGCATGGGACTGGTATAAAGGAATATTAGAGATGGGAAGAAAAGGCTAAAGCCAGTGATCAGATAGGGTCACTGGCTGCTTCATCAGGTAGCATAAATGGGCAGACTGGATGGGCCTGGCAGCCCTTATCTGCTGACAGTATCTATGTATCTATGTAAATGGAGAGTCATGTGTGCAAATGCTAGAAGTCTGGGCAACAAGATGGTGGACCTAGAAACCAACATGGCATCAGGAGACCTAGACATAGTAGCAATTATAGAGACCTGGTGCAATGAAAACCAGGAGATGGAGGTAGCCATGTCAGGGCATGTGCTATTCAGGAGGGACTGGATAGGAAAAAAAGGAGGAGGGGTGGCTCTTTACTTGAGAGAGAACATAAAGGCCACAGAAATACAATGGGGACAGAGTAAAAACAGAGGTACTGTGGTCACTCTGGAGACAGGGATGGGGGCCACTTTTAGGATGGGGTGATCTACAGGCACAGCACTGGGAGAGGAAGTAGATAAGGATATGATAGGTGAAATACAAGGGATGGCTAATTAGGGTGAGATACTGCTAATGGGGGACTTCAGTCTACCAGATGTGGACTGGACCCTACCTGCTGCAGCACCATTCAGAAGTAAGGAAATCCTAGACTCCTTGCAGGAGGGATTCCTCAGGCAACTAAATCAAGAATCCAGTCATGAGGGGGCATTACTGGACATGGTACTGTCAAATGGGGACAGTGTCGCTGACTTCACAGCGGGAAACCACCTGAGGACCAGTGATCATCATACTGTGTGGTTCAGCATAAAGAGACGGACAGAACTGAGCCACACTAAAATGAGGGTCCTGAACCTCAGGAGGGCCTATTTCAAGAAAATGGGAGAATGTCTCAGGGGAAGCCTTAGCAGGAATAGGAAATAAGCATGGGGTAGAGGAAAAGTGGGCAAGAATAAAGCAGGCCATTGGGAAGGCAATAAACCTCTGTGTCAAGCAGGTTACTAAAAGCAAGAGAAGAAAGAGGCCACTATGGTTCTCCAAGGAAGTAGCAGAGTAAAAGAAAAGCAGCAGGTATTCACAAGGGAAAACATGACATAAAAGGAAGATGGCAGGAAGAGTTATCAGGAGAAACAAAGGGAGGCAGGGAAGGCAGTTAGGAGAGCTAAAGCACAAACATAGGAAAACATTGCCAAATCAGCAAAAAAAGGGGATAAAAACTTTCTTCAGGTACATAAGCAAAAAGAAGAAAAGCAAGGCAGGGATCATAAGACCAAAAGTGGAAGGAGGAAGTGTGTGGAAGAGGACCAGAAGAAAGCTGACATACTGAATAAGTACTTTTGTTCAGTATTCATAAAGGAAGGGGTAGGTGATGGTCCACAGATAGTGGAAAAGGGCATTAAGGGAAGGGAGGTGGTCACTAGCCCTTTTATGGAGGAGAGAGTCTTTAGGGAACTATTAAAACTAAAAGTAGACAGGTCTATAGGCCCAGACGGGGTTCACCCTAGGATACTGAAGAAAATAAATGAGGACTTGTCTGCATCTCTGATAGCCCTGTTCAATCTATCACTGGATTTGGGGGGAGTTCTGTGTGACTTGAGGAGGGCAGATGTGGTCCCACTACATCAAAGTGGGAATGGGAAGGAGGCAGGAAACTACCAACCTGTAAGCCTGATGTCTGTGGTGGGCAAGGTTATGGAAATTCTACTTGAGGAAAGGACTGGGGTACACCTTAACACCACTGGATTGCAGGATATGAGGCAGAATGGGTTCACAGTGGGTAGCTCTTGCCAAAAAACCTGATAGAGTTTTTTGACTGGGTTTTCAGGGCAGTAGATCAGGGAGGAGCAGTGGATGTGGCCAACCTGGTTTTCAGTAAGGCCTTCAATACTGTTCCACACAGAAGACTGGTAAACAAGCTAGAAAGCATGGGGGTGGGTCCAAAGATAGTAAAATGCATACATAGTTGGCTAAGTAACAGAACTCAGATGGTGGTGGTAAATGGAGTTCACTTAGAGGAAGGTAAAGTAACCAGCAGGGTGCCACAGGGGGTCAGTACTGGGACCAGTCCTCTTCAATGTCTTTATTAATGACATCACAGATGGGGCTAGAAGGAAGGTATGCTGTTCATGGATGACACAAAAATCTGCAACAGAGATGTCCCAGGAAAGAGACTTGGGAGTGATTATTTCTAATGATTATTTATTTATTTATGTATGTATGTATGTATGTATGTATGTATGTATGTATATATGTATGTATGTATTTGATAACCAGGTGAGTAAACTGATTCAGAGGACCATTTTCAGTCGTGACCCAGGCGACCAGGGTGGCAAACACAACAAACATCAGTACAATACAAAGACACAATTAGAACAAAACAGGACTGCTGAAAACACCTGGTATAAGGTCCAATTACATAGTACAAATATTTCAGAGAAATCAGTACATACTAGTGTAGTGACATAAACTAAGTGGGAATGCAATATAAAAGACTTAACATGGTGATTATGGTAACATATTACTTACAATGTACATACAGTTAATGGGAAACCAAAAAAATAAATGCAGTTAAAATGAAGGTTCAATCTATCACTAAGAGTGGTATAGGCACAAGTCATAGGCAGAAATGCAACTTGAGTTAAGTTGCAGAACCTGCTAATGATTCAGAATAAAACAGGTAGTCATATCCAGATTGAACAGAGGAGCAGAAACAGTGTAAGAGGGTAGGGGCACTGGAGGTGGGGTGAGGGCATGAATAGGGGCTATGCCAGGATACAGGCCCTGGTACCACCTGGGGAACAGTTGCAGGTACAAGTGGCCTTGGCTAGAAGCTATGCCCTTAAGTTTGCCTTGAAAGACGATGGGAGGGGATGATTGGATGGAAAAAGGATGTCTATTCCAGAGGAAAGGGTCAAAGACAGAGAAAGGTTTACTATCTGTGGTAGTAGTAGTAGTAGTAGTGTGAGGGACTTCCAGTGGGGGAACGGAGAAGGTCCAGAGACTCTGAGAGACCACTCTGTCTGTGAGTAGGGAGCAGTAGGGGGACAGCTGATTGTTCCTGATTGCACTGTCAATGAGGCTGCCTGTAGCAAATTCAAAATTACCCTGTGGAGAGAGCCACCCTAGGGACTGGTATAGCAAGCATTGGTGGGTGGTAAAAAGGGCTTGAAGGACAAGTGGCAGATGGAGTTGTATGTGGTATGTAAGTGAGTCCATAGGGAAGAGGATGCAGTAGAGTATATGGAGGAGCAGTAGTCAAGGAGGGGCAGGAAGTTCCCTTGAGCAATGGCTAGGTGAGCTTTAGGGGACAGAAATTGATTTTGGTGATAGGCATCACCTAATTTTTGGTGGATTTTCATCACAGTGTTGCTGATGTGTTCATTGAAAGTGAAGGAGGGGTCTAGGGTGATGCCTAGATATTTAAAGGCAGGGACAGTTTCGAGTGGAGGGCTGGCAGGGGGAGTGAGCAAGAGTAGGGTTTTTGACTTGGCTACCTTTGCTAGGGATGGCTTAGCACTAAAGATCATGACCTTTGTCTTTTTCTTATTAGCGAGAAGTTTTCTGAAATGGAACTAGCTCTGTGCAGCCCCAAAGTTTGCTGTGAAGGTGATGGACAAGGACTCTATGGAATTATCTGTGTGGTATATGACTAGGTCATCCACATAGAGGAGGTCCTTGCAATTGATGCTTTCAACAGGGAGGTTGTTAATAAAAATAGGAACAAGTATATACCCCAGTATTGAGCCATGAAGTACACTGGTGAGGGTAGGTAGCAGAGCAGAGGAATTTGTACCACTCAAGATGGACTGGGACCTGACTGAGAGGTAACTATGGAACCATGTGACCATGTCTGGTGAGCAGCCAAAGTTTAGTAGGGCGGAATTGAGGAGATGGTGGACTACGAGGTCAAAAGCCTTCAACAGATCCATAAACACTGTGCCTGTGTCCCTGCCCTTGTCCATATTTCTAAGGATATGGTTCAAGAAAAGTGCCAAGGTGGAGGAAGTACTGTGGTGTTTGCAGAAGCCATGCTGGAGAGGACACAAGAGTTGGTATTTTTCTAGATGATCGGATAGTTGATGGTGAATAATTTTTTCAAGTAATTTACTCTCGTGGGGAAGGAGGGAGATGGGTCTATAATTTTTGGGCGAGGGGATCCTCAGCCTTAAATATGGGTATGACATGAGCATGCTTCCAAGAGTCAGCAACTGTTGCAGATGAAAGGATGAGGTTGAAAATGCAGGTTAGGGGCTTTACAATAACTGGGGAGAGCAGTTTCAGGAAGGTGGTATATAGCCCATCACGACTTGGGCTACCTTGTGTAGGAAGTGTCTTTAACAGTTTGGCCATGGTTTTTACGCCAATGACCATAAAGCAAAATGGAGGAGCACATGCAGTACCAGGGGAGGACTGGGAGCACTGAGGTTTTCCATGTAGGTCAGAGGGAGACTGAGAAGAGAGCTTGCTAAAATAGGGAGAGAGGTCTGTAAACATTCTGTTGAAAGTGTCTGTAATTGCACCAGGTTCAGTGATGGGACCTGAGGGTGAATTTAGTTGTGTTGTCTGCCTGTTAGATTTAGGATTTAGGATGAACGCTATTGAGGTCCAGAAACTTTATGGGTTACCAAGAGTGTCTTTTTTGCAAGGTGGTATAGCAGTTGTGCTTTAGCAACTTAACAGCCTGCTTGAAGGAATTACGCAGTTGTCTATATGCATTCCAGAGCTGGGGGAGGGAGATAACTTATTGGCTTTCCAAGTTTTGACCTTAGTTTCACAAACCATTGCTATACCATCAAACGGAGAGCCAATGGTGTCCTCAATAGCGTACTTAGGCAAATTACAAGCAGTGTTAGTTCCCCTGTATCAGGCCTTGGTTAGGCCACATCTTGAGTACTTTGCCCAATTTTGGGCACCGAGCATCAAACCTGTGATCAGAGCACTCACAAGAGTACAGAGAAGAGCAACCAGGACAATAAGGGATCTCAGAGCCTTACTTATGAGGAAAGGTTAAAAAACTTAGCGATGTACTCCCCTGGAATACCGCAGAATGCAAGGAGATTAGTGTTTAGTCTTTGGTGCTTTAACTAATTAAGACCTTTGGGACTGCTTGGTTTTTAACCTAAAAAAGTTAGCCCTACAACACAATATCTCATGAGCTACAACTAAAGGGGGACCTTTGACATTCAAGAAAGCAAGCATTTTGGTACAGCCAAAGGGTAGTAGCATATGAAACTCACTCTTGTTGGTGATAGCGGGTAGAAAAGATATGAATGACTTTAAGGCCAAACTGGATGACTACTGCATAAGGAATAAAATAACTGGACTTTAGTCTTCTTTGATCAGTACAAACCTATGATACTAATGATAGAGTGGACACACCAAGGCATGGGAGAAAATTATGGAAGATCTAAAAAAAACTGGAAGATTGGTCAAGGGTCTGGCAACTGGGCTATAACACCCAAAAATGTAAAATTATGTACTTGGGGCACAGAAACCCAAGGGAAACATATCATTTGGGGTGGGGGGTGTTAACAACAACAAAATAGGAAAGGTATCTGGGGGTCATCATATCTGATGACCTGAAAGTAGCAAAGTAGTGTGAAAAGGCAGTAGGAAAGACTAGTAGGATGTTGGCATGCATAGGGAGAGGTAACACCCACAGAAAAAGGGAGGTAGTGTTAACCCTACATAGATCAATGGCGATGCCACACCTTGAGTACTGTGTCCAGTTCTGGAGACCCATCTCAAGAAGGACATAGATCGTGAGGAGGTGGTACAGAGAAGGGCAACCAAAATGGTGCATGACCTGCATCAAAAGCCCAATGAGGAAAGACTCAGGGAATTAAATGTGTACTCACTGAAGGAAAGGAAAGAAATGGGAGACATGATAGAAGCATTCAAATACCTCAAGAATATCATTAAGGTACTGGAGGGTGGCATAGTGCACAGAAAGAGATGCTTAAGGATGAGGAGGCACAATATGAAGCTGAAAGAGGGAATACTTAGAGGGGATGTGAGGAAATATTTCTTCAAAGAAAGGGTGATGGATGCCTGGAATAGCCTACCAGCAGAAGTGGCGGATACTGAAATGGTAATAGGTTTCAAACATGAATGGGATAGACACAAGGGCACCTTAGTAACAGGGCTGGGGGTAAGGTGAGAGATCAATTAGGGTCTATGGTAGCACAATAGGTAGGAACTTTAGGGCAGACTAGGTGGGCCAAGAGGTCCATTTCTGCTGACAGCTTCTATGTTTCTATTTAGCATCTGTTGTGGCAATTAACACAAGTTAGACCATTAGATCATCTTTTTCTGGTCTTGCTTGCATCAATCTTGGGTACCATTTTTACAGAGCTTGCACCACAGATTTGGAGTAAGCTAATCAAAATTCATGCTGCAGCTGTGCCTGACCTTTGAGAATTGGGTGCAGTTGTGGCAAAAGGGATTGGTGCACTGGCAATTTCAAAGAGTTGTGGCACAGGACTTGATGCAAGCCCTGCACCACCATTTGAAAATCTGGCTCAAGCTGTCGGAAAAGCAACAAACTTGGATTAAATTCCCATCATTGGCTGCTTTCACCATGTTTGACCAATTGTCTATGATGAAATGAAAAAAACAACATGTAAACTGGTATCAGCTATCCAAGATGGCAGCATATCCTGTATTAATCCCAGAATGTTTGGTGACATGCGTTTTTTCTCAATTAGTCACAAATTCAAAATAGTAGATCTGGAGTGACTTCAAAATTACAGAGGAATGAAGGAAGACCCAGTGACACAGGGAGAGAAGTCATAATTAACAACAGAAGACATAGGCTTTTGCCCACACCAGTGTGTAGTTAAGGAGCAATGTGCATGCAGGAGTTTGTATTGCTCTGGATGTTTGAAGTGCAGTGAGAAACTCCCTCCACAGCCTCTAAGAGTAGTGTGACAAGTGCCTTTCTCACATCCTCATGATAATTTGGCACCACGATCTGTGAAAATGAGAAATGTGATGGGATCTGGTAGCATGGCTGCAAGTGTTGAACAAATCTCTGGAAGCCAGTGTGTTCCATACATGAAAAGGGTTGCTCATCCAAGGCCATTTCACCTATGAGTTGTGTAATGTGCTGAGCTGTTGGCTGGGAAGACTGGTACTTAAGTCTGGCCTGGAAGTTTTCCACTATTGGTACTGCCCATGGATGGGGGATATTGCACGCTTGCCAGATGGTGCAGGAATTGCATGGCACTGCCTGGTGTGAGTGTCTGTCTCAATATTTCACAGGGTGCATGGACATTTTGGTGTTGAGGGGGAAGGAAGGCTGGCACCAGCTTTTTTCCAGAGGCAGAATTGTCTGTGCCTTTATCATCACCATAGGATGGATCTGATGATATCACAGGCACAGACTCTAACAGTGTTTCAAAAATGTGGGGAGATGGTTCTTGTTAATTTGCCAGTTTCCCCCTGTTGATTGCTGTGCTGCACAATGTGCACACTGTTTTTCTGTTATTTCTTTTATAAGGTTTATAGGGGAGTTAGGAGGGCTTCTTATGGATATAAGAGCGTTGCCTTGCGTGTTCATAGGGCAAGAGAACTGCAGTCCAAAGGTGAGCAGTTCTGGTGCCCTATGGATGCAAGAAGTGATACCATAAGAGGCCCTCCTAGCACCCCTAACAAGTTATTGTAGATCATGCAACTATTTAATAAAAATAAAAAAAATAACTTTTTTTGCTGTCCATTTCTGCAGTGTGAGCAACTGCCATTGAGAAGCCTCCAACAGTCTGAGCACGAGGTACTGTTACTGCAACAAGAGTACCTCACATGAAATGGAAGGAAGTGCTGTGATTGGTTGAAGAGTGTCACATGATGCTCCCATGATCTATGATAGTAATGTGAAATGTAGCCATACTATGTATTTCCTGTTCCCGACACCACTCATTGAGCTAGTGTAACCACTAGTATCAGCACTACTCTTCTGGTCCACACTAACTATTCTTTTTTTGACCTGCTGCTGTGGGTTTCCCCTAGTACCACTAGTGTGCCTGCACCTGCTCTACTTGGCTGTTCAGGCTGAGATAGCACCTGCTGAGCAAAGTGCTGAAGGGTAGCTTACCACGTTTTTTAGAGGGGGAAGAGACATATCCATCTTTCTCCTGCCAATGGGTCCTCAAGAGGTTCAGGTTTTTTTGACCACCCAATTTTCTTGCTATATGACTCTCAAGAGAATTATTGTACTCTTCTTTATTATAAAAACTGTTTTAGTTAGCCTTCTCAAATGATGTGTCAGTTGATAATTCCTCTGTTGGTGGAAAGCACTCAGACCTGGATGAGTGCTCCTGTACATCTGCACCATTAAATTCTACAGAAGTGGAGGTAGGCCAAGAAACAGGTGTCAGAGAAAGGGTGGACACAGTACTGGAAATAGTTGTGCAACTGGCTGGCACCACAGTGGTAGTAGGGGCTGGTGTCACCACAGCACTACTGGCTGTCACAAACTTGTTCAGCTGGTCAGCCCTCTACTCCCAAAGTGCCAACCTCTGAACATATAATTTGTGTACAGTGTAACAGACAAGGTTACCCTCTTGTCTGTTCTGTGGGTTCAAGTCACCTTAGTCTCAAGCTCTGGAAGGATTCAAACAGATAACCTCTTGTTAGCATACCCAATTATCAGGCTCAGATAATTCTGTCTTTGGGGGGCCAGATATCTTTGCCTATGGGCACTCAACCAGGTCTTTCAAATGAACCCTTAGAACTCTATGCAAGACTTTAGAGAACTCTATCCATTTTCCAGTTTGGTATACAATAAGCCCATACACAGTATTACTATAACCTTTTTAAAAGTTCCACTTAAAATAAAAAGAAATGTCAAGGCACTCCAGACAGTTATATTGTAAAATCTCTTTACTTTAAAATATCAGAACAAAATAATAATTACAGAACAAATATATATCCCAACACATACAGCCTTAAAACAAATAACTAAAAGTGCAGTTCCTATAGTTAATAACTTCAGACTAATCTTGTCTAAGGTCCTTACTTCAGTGCTTTGATGGTCTCCCTTCTCTCGGTCAGGAATATTGCCTTGTCTGTCTCTAAGGCTTGCTCAGTTGGATAAAAGAGTTCTGAGATGGCCTCCTCTCTGAGATCATTAAACTCCGCCTTGGTGTATTAGCAGTTATATATTACCACACAGGATGTCCCAACAAGATTTAAAAAAAAATGGTAAGTGACATACTCAATTTCCTCTCCTCAGGGTAACTGGTCAGAACAGGTTTGTGCTCTGCTACACATACATCTCAAAAGTTTCTTTGATCTAAGTCACTGTATTCAAAGCAAAAGTGTATTTGCCTCTTTAATCTCATCTGGACCTTGGAATCTACACCTCAAAGATCTCTCTGATGTAATTCAAGGGTTCCCCGGGAAATGTATATTGGATCTTCCAAATTCGTCTGGTCCTCCCTGGCTCAGACATCAAACCTCTTCCATGTCCATTCTGGCCTCTATCCGATACCCCTACCCACAAGTCCTTCCTGGCAACTATGCAACTCAAAATATCTCCCTGAGGGCATTATTAAGTGGATACTTTGGTTCCTGCCTTCAAAGAAAATTGAACAAAGGAATTGCATTTTAAATAGCTGCAGACTCAAACCACCTCCTGTCCTTTGAATTATCTCTGGGGGGTTTTGATGTGTCAGTTCAGCAAGACTGTGTTTCCTCAAACTGACCTTCCCATCACATATTTTATACGTAATAAAAAAAATTAATACAGCACTCAGAGCACGCAGAGCTGGCTGTCTATGTCACACTGGTCACCATGGTTATAGTGGCAGGAGTGCTCTTGTCCAGTGTGGTAAGAGTTTTCTGGGTCACAGTGGCAGGAGTGGTCTCAACCAATCACAGTGACAGGAGTGGTCTGGGTCACAATGGCAGGAGTGGTCTCAGCTAATGCTGTTCTAGTGCTGGAGGCAGCAGGCTTTGATGGGGAAAAATAAACTTTAATGTGGCGAACACACCCTAAACACTACTCTGCAGTACACTCACCCTCACCTACTGCTTGTTGCTGTCCACCAACTGCAGCTTTATTGGGGCTGCAGGACCAATTATATTTTCCAGTATGTCCTCTGTTTGCCATAGTTGTATTGCTTACAGGAAGACAAAATTAAATTTAAATTATATCATTATGAAATATACTCACTCACTGCAGCAATGTCAGTGAGCTGATGTGTCTCATTCATTTGTCAAGCCTGACTAAAATATAAAAAATTCCACAAATAGAAGTACACTCAGAGACAATAACTACTGCTAAAAGCAGAAAAAAAGCAAGCAATGCTCCAGTGTTATGTTCCATGTGTGAACTTTATTAGTAAATTGCTGCTGCCAACATAAAAGTTGCTGTGCGCCCCTTAGGGCTACTGTAAATCCCAATAGAACACTGCAATGCTATGTAAAAATATGCCTTTGACCTGGCTGCCAGCTCACCCTTATCCAGCTCTTCGATCTTGGATCTTTCTGAAGGGTCATGGTAGGGCATTCTCCTCCATTTTATAAGTGGACCAATAATCACATAATTTAAAAATTAGTAGCAATTTAATTTAACTGCTCCTTAACCATATGCTGTTGCATATAAAAACATAATGCACAACTGTTTACTTTTAAAGAGGAATGCAAATTCCCTGTTGTAATGTTGTTTTGATCCACGGGGAGTGTTGGTATCATCACCCATTTACATAAGTGCAAATAACTGTATAAATATACAAAAGTGTAACAAGAATCATTAAGAGCACACTATATAAATCTCCATTAACTTTTAACATCAGTCCCATTATGGAAGGCAAGTTATTCACATGAGAGTACTGCAAATTCAGTTTATGTAATACACTGTCCAAAAATTAGAGTTCATGGGCCAGATATTAAAAACTTTGCAATGGGGGCAAACCGTTTGTGCCAGGTTTGTGCCAGGTTTACACAGGCCCCCAATATTCAAAAAGCCAAACAGAGCTGGCAAACTGAATTAGCGCCAGGCAAAGGTATAATGTATGCAATGTGCAAAGTGAGGGGGCGTGTACATGTATACAAGCACTATGCTATATCCAGTGCATTAGAGCCACGCAAAATGTGTTTGCGTGACTTTGCATGACACTTTGCGCAGTGCAAATTACCTCCCAGGAAAAGGTAGTCTTAATTCTGGGCAAACCAAGGATGGGGGCATGGACACAGCAGCAACAGGGAGCAAGGCTGTATGCAGCCAACGAGGAGGCAGTGTGGGTGGTCAGCCACCCTGGGCCACTCCATATGCATAGGCAGCCAAACTGTGACACACGGATCCACGACGGGAGTCCGACAAAAATTTTGTCGAACGCCCTGTCAGTGACACCGGCAGGTTGACTGCATTCTGCAGTCAGCTGCTAGTTCGCACTTCATTCTGTTGTTGTCTTAGGGCAAAGAACCCCCACATGGGGGGGGCTGTGCCCCCTGCACCCCCCATTTAAGGATTCTCAGCTCCAGTTGGAGCTGATTGGGGGGGCAGGACCCCTGACAGACAGCGCCGGATTCCAGCGGGTCTCCCACCGTGGCTAGGCACTGTAATCGCTGTGGGGGACCTCCCTGGTGAAATGTCACTGTCTGGGGGGGGTAACCTGTAGCATACAATGCAGAAATATTGCTTAGAAACCAACCATCCTCTCATTGATAGAAATGAGATAAAACAGCACCTGCAGCAGAAATAGTTTGCAATGTGACACTACAGTTTGTTGCACATTGTGAATTGTGTGTTTTTGTTAATGGTATGCATTTAGTGTACTCTGTATCATCTCAGTCACACATGTAGTGGCTCTAGGTGGTTTCTGACAAGGTGCCTTGGCCCAGTGAGCTTACCCAGACAACAAGGTGATAAAATATAGAATAATGCATGGGGAAGTGTGGTTAACGAGGATTTAATGCACACCCGAGGTGTGTGATGCCCCATAAACCCAAAGGGCAAAGCCTGAGAGGTGACTCTCTGGGCATCACACACCAAGGGTGTGCAAAAAATCTGAATTCCCAGACATCCCCATGTTTTACTATTTATATTTACTGGTGGTTAGTGGTGTGTAAAAGTGAGTTTGTGTGATGTTGCGCAGCTTTGTGTGACTTTGCGTGACATAGAACTGTGGTTTATGGAACTCCGAAGTTCACAAGTGTGAATTATGGAGTTTGCAAGGGTCTGCCAGTGGTGGTTTATTGGCCTTAACCAGTAAATATTAAATATAGAAAGGAACCAGACACGGAAGAAACATGCTGCACACAGAAGGCACCTCCTATGCTGCCATCATCTAGTACAGGTCCCAAACATGCCAGGCATTATTGGGTGCCACAGAGCCTAGTGGACACCATGACAGTGTGTCCATAAAGCACACACCTCCAGTCCTCCCACTGGGGTACAGCAACACAATCCAGCACACACATGCACCACAAGAAGACTTCTTTGACAAAGATTTGGGGGTTTAAACTTTAGAGGTGTTTGTAGCTGTTGTTCCTCCTGGCATGGGTCTTCTTAGGCCACTGGATGCACAACTGTGGTAAAATAAAATTAACAGAATTTTGGTTGAACAACTTAGTCTATGGCTTTAATTTATGTGTGCAAGAGTCAGGTGTGCCATGACTGGTTCCCTTGAATTTGCTGTGTTTGTCACTGAGCACCCTATGTCCCTATGTGGCTCCCTTTGCTCCACAAGCATGGCAGTAGTGTCCACTGTCACAACACACTGCCAGATGGGCCTCTCACTGTGTGGAGTGCAGCAGTCACTGCTGCCCTACACACCATAGGCATTGTTGTGTCCTGCACACTACCAGCCACCTTGTCATTGTAGGGTCTGATATACACTGTAGCAGTAACTACAGTTTGACTATTGCATGCAGCACCACCACCTGTGCCTGTGCTGTGAAATCCTCTGGGGCACAATAGTCTATGCAGCTGTGTGCAAACATAGACTGCAGCTACCACCATGATCTGCCAGACTGACCTACAGGTGGAGCTGTGAGCAGAACCAGCCTGCTCCTGTACTTCCAGACTGACCTACAGGTGGAGCTGTGGGACCCTGCAATAGTGCTGGGCAATCTACATGCAAATCAGGACATAATGAGATGCTAATATGGATGTGTGCCCATGGACTGCCCAAGTAGACTCATTTGCATGTCACTTTTGAATATAGCAAATTTTTGCCCAAGGCATACGTCCTAGCACCAGGCAAATGTGCTAGCCCTGCGCAAACACTGTGTAAATGTATTTGCACCGTGCAAACCTGTCTGAATCATAACACAATTCTGAAGTATCTGGCCTGCACTGTTGTTTGTAGCTTTAGTGCATCCAGTTCTTTGCTAGCACACACACTGGCCACATAATTCACCTTTACCTTCCTCCACATCTGTATGCACTGGGCTGCTGTTGTGGTTTGCACAAATGCTACATTCAGAGCTCTCTTATTTGCCAGGCTATTATTGCACTGCACTCCCAGCCCTGTTTGCACAGCTTCATTTGCATGCTATCTTCAGCTGCTTTAGCCCTGGAGCTATTCCTTTGAATACAGCATGCAAATGACTCTGGGCTAATTTAGCACACTGTGCAGTGCTCATTTTGTCCCAGGGTTAAGTTTTGAATATCTGGCCCCATGTGGTGTAATAAATTCCCATAAGCCAAATCCAATCCATGTAATACACTGTCCAACATTAGAGTCTATGTGATGTAATGAATGCCTGTAAACCAAGTCCAAACTTTCTTCATTCTGAAAAATACTGCTTATGTTTTGATGCACATTCCCATGATGAATGTCGAGAGTTGGTCACTGGATAAATCTTTAGCACTGAAATGTCTCCTTGGGTACTCAGATCATGGCCATAGTTATAATGCTTATTCTAATCATATGCCTTACACAATAGATATAAGCAAGACAACTCACCTTATATAAAGTTAAATTTGACTAAAATACACCTTACTGTATTCTCACATAAATGGTTTCAGATCAAAATCATGAGACAATCCATGAGGCTTTAAATTTCCCATACAAAGTGTCCAAAATGATTCCTCGGCAGAAGTAATCAAGTTTGATTCCCTCCATGTGTTGTTTTTTTACCATGCTCGAATACCATGAATTTAAAATGACTTACAGCTGAACCATGCTTTTCCTTGTAATGAGCCTCCTGAGGCATGTCATCCTGTCCTCTAATAATACGCTCTGCATGTGACCTAACTGTCCTATCATATACAACAAATTACAAGGTCATTGCACATAGTATACTACAAAAGTCATTTTGCAATTAATACTGTACATTCTATGATCTCACATTGTATCCCTTTCATTTGATATTCAAACTTCTTTTAAGTCATAGCATGGAAACACATATTGCACATGTCACAAATATAAAACCCAGTGGGTTTATTTGGGAGCCACATAGTCCCTACTCATTCTCCATTTTCCTTAAACGGTCTTGAACAAGAAGGGGCCAGATATTCAAAACTTTGCGCATTGCAAAAACCGTTTGCACAGGTTTAGTGCGGGATTAGCGCGGGTCTGCTATATTCAAAAGGCCAAATAGCGCGGGCAAACTGAATTAGCACCGGGCAAGATTATAATGTATGCAAGGGGCAAACTGACATGAATACAGGCGCAATGCTATATTCAGCGACTAGCACTGCGCTAAGTGGTTTTGTGCGACTTAGCGCGACACTTAGCACGGTGCAAATTACCACCCAGGAAAAGCTTGTCTTAACCCTGGGCAATCAGCTTTGCGCGACACTTTGGCTTTGTGCGGTGTTTGCGTGGGTTTTGCGCGACCCTAACAAATAAATATGACACATAGATAAAGCCAAACATAGAGGAAGCATGCTGCTAACCGATGGCATCACAATGATGCCATCATCTGCCACCAGTCCCAGCCATGCCAGGCAGTAAGTGGTGACCCTGCCACCAGTGGACAGCATGGCAGTGTGGCCATACAGCACACACCTGTGGACCACACATCTGTGGACACAAACAGATGCCAGCACACACATGCAGCACTGTGGGCATGGAGGATGTTGAGGGGAGCGTGTATGGGTGGCAAGGCTGTGCCACAGACCAGGTGTGGCCACAAGGCTGGGACACATCATGCAGTGCACATGGGCCAGTATTGGGAATACCCCCAACACTAGTGTGCCTTTCAGATAATATATGCCCCCCCGGCCACATACCGCACAGCTGTACAATTGCCCCAGCACACAAAGCCAGAAATGTACATGTCACTGTGAGCATCCCATGCCACAGGTACAGCATCTGTGGGTCACACAACAGTGTAACAGTAATGTCCACTGTCAGTAAACACCTGCAGGTTGGGCCTGTCACTGTGTACAGTGCAGTCATCATCACTGCCCTACACATCATAGGCAGTGATGTGTCCCTCACACTACTGGCCCCCTTGCTACTGTAGTGTCTGCTGTGCACTGTAGCATGCCCTACAGTGTGACAGTTGCATGCAGCACCACCACCACCTGTGCCTATGCTGTCTTGTCCCCTGGGTTACAATATGCTATGCTATGCTGTACTGTTTACATGTAGCCTGCAGCTATCATTGTGCACTGCCAGACTGACCTACAGGTGGAGCTGCGGTTGGACCTGGTCAGCCCTGTACTTCCAGACTGAACTACAGGTGGCTCTGTGGGATCCTGCAGTAATGCTGGGCAAACTGCATGCAAATCAGGGTATAATGAGATACTACTCAGGCTGTTTGCCCAGAGACTACCTAAGTAGGCTCATTTGCATGGCATTTTTGAATATGGCACATTTTAGCTCCCGGCAAACTTGTTTGCCCCGGGCTAACTTCTTAGCTCTGCGCTAATGCCGCACTAATGTGTTAGTGTGGTGCTAAAAGGTACGGGGAATAATATACAGTTTTGATCACTGTTCTTTCACATCTGCTGCTTCCTGCAGCTGTACTGAGTCCATGCATTTGCTGGCACACACATTGGCCATGCAGGTCGTCTGTACCTGCCCTCACGTTGCAGTGCACTGTGTTGTTGTTGTGGGTTGCACTTCCTGGTTGCTTTATTCAGTGCTGTCTTATTCCCGGGCTATTTTTGCCCTGCACTCCCAGACCAGTTTGCCCAGCTTCCTTAGCCTGCAATATTCAGCAGGATTAGCACTGGGCTATTTCCATTTCAATATAGCTTGCTCTGTGCTCCAGGCTAGGTTTGCCAGCCAGGCAGTGCTACTTTAGCCCCTGGGCAAAGTTTTGAATATCTGGCCCTAGATCTCTTACATTTGTTGGCTCTCTATAACTTATCCTAGGCTTGTCATCTGCACATCCCTTTATACATGGGTCACTGGTTAAAACATGCATATTCACATCTACTACCTTGCTTATTCAGCTTACAACTGAATTATACTCAATAGACAGGATAACTGGAGATTATTTTTTCATCTACCTTTTTCTTGTTTTTAAAAACATCTCCAGGTCCATGGTTTCTACCCTTCTCCTACTCTCCCTAAATAGGTTTATGTTATACCTCCTGTCTATAAATATGCCTTCAGGTTCATCTGCCTGCTCTTTGAAACTCTCAGCTGTACTACAATACTATTTGACATGCATAAATTGACCATAGGAAATTTATTTTTTCAGTGACCATAGCTGAGTGCCATATTGTATGCATGTAAGAGGGAATTGGTTCCTGTAGAATTGCAATACCCCTTTGTCTGAACCCCATGATCTGGCTCCACACACAAGGTGTTGTCCCAAAAAGTGATCTCACTTTCTGCCACTGTTGATTTAAGTTTCAAATTTAAATAGTTTTGACTTAACCAATCAATAAAATTCCAAGCCTCCTCTTTGCTTCCTTTCCATATACAGTACATAAGACATTATCTATAAAGTGGTGCCAGGTCACTAGGTTTGAGGCAAGGAGGCATCTCTGAGGAAAAAAAAAACAGAATTCTGTTCCCAAGCCTCCAAAAACAGATTGGCATATGATATGGCCAGTCATGTTCCCATCACAGTTCCAGTCTGCTGGAGAGAAGTCATTTCCATCAAATTCAAAGGCATTATGCTTAAGTATAAACTCCATGCTCTATATAAGAAAGTGCACCGGAAACTTGTCACTTTGACCCTCTAATGCTTTTCTTGCTGCTTTTAATCTGTATATACCATATGTGTAAAAGATAAATAGAGAGTTTCCACTTTAATTAATAACCAGAGGCAGTCTGAGTCTCATACCACAGCCCTGTATTTTGTAATGACATCCCCAGTGTCTCTGAGGTGATATCTCAATGTAGCCACTTCATCTTGAAGAAAAACATCTACAAACTTTGACAGCTTGTCTATCAGAGATCCCACCCCAGAGACAATGGGGCATCCAGGTTTTTTTTCAACAAATTTGTGAATTTTATGAAGTGCATATAGCACTGGGATAACTGGCTCAGGTGTCAAAAGATATGCAGACTCCTGTTTAGTTATATCCCCTTTTACCCAAGCCATGTTCAAAATATTATATTGTGCCCTTTTATATAGCTCCAGTGGGTTGTCCACAAGTTTCTTGTTTCCAACATTATCCAACAGGCTATCTTCCACCATCTCTACATATAGTTGTACCTGCATCACAACTATATTACCACCCTTGTTGGCAGGTTTTATTTAAGCAATAAACCACTCAAGGGTGTGGGTTATGGGGGGATTTACCATGGCTGGCATGGTTTGGCCATGAGGCCACAGGCCAAGTGGTCAAATCCTCAGTAGCCATGGTAAATCTTGAGTGGGTTATTGTGATTATACCATGTTCTTCTTATTTTTTGTGAGAAAAAAAGTAAAATACATGTTTTCCACAGTTTTAATTATTTTTATTAACTTTATTATTCTGCCAGAAAAAAGAGTTCTCTGCTGCTAGGTAGAATGATGTAACCCCCCCATGCAAGCCTTGTTTTTATTGCCCCCCACCACATACACATTCACAGTCTCCAGTGCTTAATAGAAAACAGTCTGTCTTTGTGTCTGTCATGCTAATGGGCTGCCATTGCACAGCATATGCTTTTGGGTTGGATTTCTGGTACATGCTGTGAGCCGTTCCATGTTCCATGAAGCAGTACAAAGTGACCAGGAATGTGCTCTTTTTTAAAAAAAATTTTTATTTATATTTAAAATGATGGAAGAGTGAGAGCAGGGTGGCACTGAAGAGAGAGACTGCAAAAGGAATGAAGAGAAAGCTGGAGTGGACTGGAGACAGTGACGGGGAACCAAGAGCTACACCAGGACTGTACTTTCCTGACAGACCAGGAATGGAACACAGACAGAGTGGGAGTAGAGACTAAGCCTGAGGTGAGGTGGGCATAGTCTGGGTGGTTATGGGGAAATACTTTTCGAAGTCTGTTGTCTGACTTTCTTTTTTCACTATGGCTCCACTTTCTTGGGTGGCTTTGTGCTTTTTACAGTGTGTGCTTTGCTGAGTGGGACGTGATGGGAGTCAGAGACCACAGGATAGTGAGCATTTCAATATGGCAGTTCTCTGGTTTGAATTTCGTGGGACAGATGAATTTTAGAGATGGGGCTGACTGGCACCTTTGCTGTGGGAATATTGCAGGATTTACCCATGGCAGAAAGGTGCCAGCCAGCCAATCATAGTGCAGTAGTTTGGCTTTGGTTTGGAGTCCATGGTATAATACTATATCATCCCTGTCAGCAAGGGTAGCTAAAGATGCTTGTTCATCTGCTGTGAGGTTCTCCCACCCCCCCCCAAGATTTTTTTCTTTGGCTCAATATTTTCTCCACCTGTACCTCCACTACTTTTTCAATTGCCAAAATAGATATGTGAAATTTATATTAAAGGACAAAACACAGATTTAGGTTTGAAATGAAGATTGTGAATCTGCCATTAATTACTTATAACCATCTTATTATAATGAATGTCCATGCTCAGCTCCCCCCTCTTCCATCATTTCACTGTTACCATAGAAATCAAGCATGGCCTCCAGATTCCTTTTGTCTTGCTCACTCCATACTACATTTTCATGATGTGGGTATATCATAGGCTAGCATTAAGGAAGTATATGGAATCACAGAAGGAACAGGACAGAGAACTGTATCAGTTAAAGCAGAAGGAATCAAGGAAGGCAGTCAGAATAGCGAAGGCCCAAACCTAGGAAGATAGCCAACTCAGTTAAGAAAGGGGATAAAACCATTTATAGGTACACCAGGTAGCAAAGGAAGACAAAGGGAGGGATAATGATGCTTAATAAAGGGGAAGGGAGGTGGACAGAGGTTGACAGTGAAAATGCAGGGATACTGAGCAAATACTTTTGCTCAGTATTCACAAAAGAAGAATAGGAGGAGGTACCTAAACCAAACAATAGAAGCACTCTGAGCAAGGGGGGTCAACACCAGTCCATTCACAAAAGAAACTGTCCTGAAAGAACTCCTAAAACTTAAGGTGAACAAAGCACTGGGGCCTGATAGGATTCACCAAGGAATTCTGAAAAAACTAAGGGGAGACCAAGTGATACCACTGACTACCCTTTTTAACAAATCATGGGAGGATGGTGTGGTACCTGAGGACTGGAGGAGGGTGGATGTGATACCCCTTAACAAAAGTGGGAACAAGGCAGAGGCAGGAAACTACAGACCTGTTAGTTTGACCTCAGTGGCAGGGAAAAAGATTGAATCACTCCAGAAAGAAAGAATTGTTGAGTACCTAAAGGTCAGCGAGTCATAGGACCCAAGGCAGCATGACTGTGCAGTGAGAAGGTCATGTCAGATGACTCTAATCGATTTCTTTAACTGGGCGACCAAAGTAGTAGACCAGGGAGGAGCTGCGGATATGGCCTACCTAGCATTTAGCAATGGATTTAACACAGTCACACAGAAAAGATTAATAAACAAGTTAGCCAGCTTGGGAGTTGGTCCCAGGGTGGTAACTTGGGTAACAAATTGGCTGCACAACAGGATGCAGAGGGTAATAGTAAATGGAAACTCTGAAGAAAGGAGGGTTACTAGTGGGGTACCGCAGGGTTCAGTACTGGGACCAGTCCTCTTTAATGCCTTTATAGGAGACATTGCAGAGGGCCTGAAAGGAAAATTATGTCTTTTTTCAGGATATACAAAGATCTGCAACAGGGTTGATACACAAGGGGGGGTGGAATGGATGAGAAGGGACTTGGCAAGGTTGGAGGAATGGTCAAAAGGAAGGCAGCTCAGATTCAAAGCAAAGAAATGCAAAGTAATGCACGTTGGAAGTAAAAATCCAGGTGGCGAGTACACCATGGGTGAGAGGTGCTAACAACAACAAAAATGGAAAGGGACATGGGGGTAGTCATATCAGATGACCTTAAGGTAGGCAAGCAATGTGAGAAGGCAGTAAGGAGAGCTGGTGGAATCCTGGGATGCACAGAGAGAGGCATCACCAGTAGAAAACAGGAAGTTGTTATCCCCCTATACAGACAGTTGATAAGACCCCATCTGGAGTACTGCATGCAGTTCTGGAGACCCCATCTCCACAAGGACATAGACAGGATGGAGGCAGTCCAGAAGAGGGCAACTAAAATGGTGCAGGGTCTGCAACAGAACCATAAGAAGAGAGAGACTAAAAGAGTTTAATATGTATGCTATTGAGGAACGGAGGGAGGGGGGACATGATAGGAACATTCAAGTACCTCAAAGGAATCAACAAAGTCCAAGAGGGGAGCATCTTTCAGAAAAAGACATGTGCAAGAACAAGGGGGCACAATTTAAAGATAGAGGGGGAACTGCTAAGGGGAAATGTGAGGAAATATTTTTTTCATGGAGAGAGTGGTGGACACATGGAACCACCTTCCTGAGGAGGTTGTGGGGTCAACAAAACTGGGGGAATTCATGAATGCATGGGACAGCCGTAAGGCAATTATAGTGGGGGTAGGAGGAAGTAGGCTGTTGGTTAACTAGAATCTGCAGCTTATCCAATAGGTATGGAAATGAGCAGACTGGGTCAGCCAAGCGGTCCTTATCTACTGTCAAAGTTTATGTTTCTATGTTTGCACATTATAATGATCCTTCATCACATCTGGTGCTTCTGTTGAAGACGTAAAGTGATGCTGAAGTTTGATTTTTATCAAAAACTTAAAGACATCAATTTTTATATCAAATTCATTTATATTATATGTAGGCACAAATGATAGTCCTTTTTACAGAACATTTACTTCATCTTGAGTCACCATCTTGCTAGAAATATTAACTATTTGCCAGCTGTATTTTTCTTCTGGAGTGCCTTGGCTGTTCTTCCTTGTCATCTCCCCCTTCTAACCCTTCTTGTTCTCCTTTTTCCTCTCTGGCTGTCTATTGCTTTTACTGCTTTTACTCCCTTCTCTAGAAAAGGTTTCCAAACAGATGTGGATTGCTCCCCTTCACTATATGATATGTAGATGATGCAGTATGTGAACTATCTTTTCATGATGTTTGTTCTTGTCAGTTCTAGTCTGGTTTCTCTGTCTCTTAAATTGTACTTTTTTTCCACAGCAGTGAATGACCCCTGCTCCTCAAACTATTCTGTGATTTAGGCCAGGAGAAGAAATGTCTCGAAACATATTCAGTATTGTCTCTTAATAACATGGTCTGCTTGCATTCAATTACTGTTTTCTCTTAGTTTTCTATTTTTCTTTTTAAATGTTTGTCCAACTCCCCAAACTGGCTGTTTAAAGTTATTTAACTCTTCTCTTAATGCTCGTGTTTCATTTATTAACTCCCCATACTTAGCTGTATCTTCCTTAACCACAAACTCGGTAAACATACAGTGTGTAAACACTCTTTCACAACTTTTTCCCATTCATCTCTCAGTCAAAAATTATCTGAACCACAGGAGTGCAAATTTAAAACTTGCAAGCCTCTTGGGATCTGCTGTTTCTCCAAATATGTATCCAATGTTGTAGTATTTTATGTTTGATTGATCTCTGAAACAATTAGTCTATCCAGTTTAATAAATAAAAGTTTTAATGTATCAATGTCACTTAGCTCTGGACATTCCACCTCACCACCAGCCATCAGGTTCTTTGCTCTTGTTCTTTGTTACTCCTGAGATGGCTGTAATCCCGACAAAAAGTATGTGCAGGCATTTATATTGCTAGTTCCACTCGCTTGTTCACTTGACATTTCCCCAGTCTTAAACAAAATCTGGCCAGAGCCAATAGGGCTGCAGGAGAGGAATGTGGGTCATCCTTAGGATACGAGGAGGCTCATAAAGTTACAAATGGCAATAAAGGTAATGAAAAGTATAACATCAGATTCGGTATTAACTACCCACAAGGCATATTTTCAACATATGGTTAGTGAATGAAAGTATTAAAAAAATACTTTACAAATAAACCAATATAACAGTAAATATAAATTTATATCAAAGTCCATTTTGCACTTGTTGGGGCGAAGCACTGAGGATATAAAGTGTTTTGGTGTTCACCCATACATAGTCTTTCTCTTGAGAGACATGTTCTCTTGCACTGTGGATCCAATGAACTCTGTGATACAAAAAACAAATGTCAGGCATGTATTCTAAAAAACAATAAAAAGCAGGACATTATTATATCAGATGCTCATTTAGTCATAATCATACAGTGACAGCTATAGAAAAGTGTATCAGTGCTGAGATATATTTAGAGGTTTCTCAGTACTGAGGTATACCTAGGTATACTGAGGCAGAATGAGGCAAAATCACATTACAGTCAATGCAAATTGCAACTTGGGTGCCTCAGTGATACCTCAGTGGTACCTTGAGGTAGGCAACTTTTAGATAACTATCACTATAATACTATATAGAAAAACCCACTTCTGTTACAAAGTATGCCTGTCATCTTTATATACAGGAAATAAAGATTGTCCATAAAAATCATTCACACCTGGGCTATAGTGAGTCCCTAAGGTATAGATCCATTATGGCTGAGCATCTGATATAATAATGCCCTACTTTTTATATAAAGTTTTAAAATAGATTCCTGATATTTGAAATCATTGTACTGAAGAGTTCATTGGTTCCACAGTTCTAAAGAAAAAGTCTCTCAAGAGAAGTAATATATAAAAGAATACCTGGCAATTTTATATCCTCATTCCTTCACTCCAACATCTACAAAATGGATTTCTATACGGCTTATATTTTCTGATATTGTAGTTTATATGTAAAGTTTTTTTTCATAACTACATGCACTAACCAACTGTGAAAATATGCCTTTTGAGTAGTTTAAACCAGGTTTGATAATACTTCTCATTACCTTAATTGTTGGTTATATTTTATAAGTGCCTCCTCATATCCTGAGGATGCATCATGTTTATTGTTACAAATGTTTTATTGTACACATCACTGGTGGTGGATAATATAATGACTGGTTACAACAGTGCTACAAATATAGCATAAAGAAAAAACAGCGATGTCTGAATAGCATACCACAGACATAGACAGGGATTAGGCAGTGCTGTGCAGTATGTGCTACCTAGGTCATTGTCCATAGTACTAGGAAGAAGACAAGGGATGGGAAATTGAAAATGGTGGATGAGCTGCTATCATGGTAGAGAGGACTGAGACAGGAAGCAGCTTGGCCACAATGGTGGTGGAGATCAGGGATCTAATCCTGGCATTCAAAATGTTATTTGTCTCCCGTTATCTAACTCCAATTCAGAGTTGATTGTTTTAGTCAAGAGGGGTTGGGGGCAGAGTTCTCACTAAAATAAGTGTTTGGACTGGTAGCAGTTGTCAGTGTGCTTTGTGACCACTACCAGTGGCATTGCCTTTACTTGCTGCATTTGTTCCTGCCACTGTTCTGCATAGTGCTATATGAAAGGAGAGGTTATTGTCAGCACTGTTCATACATCTGCTATTCAGACCTAGTAACAGATAATATAAGGGCATTTTTGCATTAAGTTGCTAACTCTGATAAAACTCAGCTTCTGGAATGAAAAGCTAGTTGTTTTTGCCCCAATACGGCATAACATTGCTCCCTGACATTCACTGCACTTTTGTTGTTTTTAGTATTCATCCTATGAATTCCCATATGCTTTTCTATTAAGCGGGTTAAAGTTTTACTGCTGTCTATGGAATAACGTTGCTTTTTATTTGATGTACAAGTGGCAAGTACACAAATGTGCAATAGTACAATGAATACCAGGGAGCAATGCTACAAAATATTAATGCAGAAAACAGCAAACATTTCTTTCTAAAACATCACTGTAGACGGGCTCCCATTGTCTGCTTACTTATTTTTTCATTGACTGTTGGACTGGGGGGGGGAGCTGGTCACCTAGAGTTAGAATGGAGGATTGGCAGCACTAGGGTTTGGCTATCATTGTTTGCTTACTTTTTTTCATTGACTATCTGACTCTAGGTTTAGGGACTTTCTGTGAGAATTGGGGAAGTCTGGTGGCAACAGGGTTTTCAGCAAGTGGCTACATGCTTTCATTTTAGTTTACCACCCTACTCCATAATTGGGCACCCAGCATTGGGACAGCGAGTGGCGCTGTGGCTTGGTGTTTGCCGACTGCCTAGCTGCCTGAATCAGGAATCATCCAGCCTACCACGCCCACCAAACTAGAACTATATTGCCATTGCTTTCAAGCTGCAGCACAGAAGCCGCCTCTCAACCCAGCAGTATAGGTAACCTTAAAAGAGCTGTACTACGCTGTGTTTTTTCAGAAAATATTAGTGCACAATCTGGTCAGTAATGAGAGAGTGCAGCACCAGCTAGCCACTCTGCCCAACCAGTTGCTGCAGCACAGACTCAGACCCTCAAGTAAAAGTCCTGCCAGCAGCAAAAACAGCCAAGAAAGAAATTGCCTGCAGAACCAGAGTGACAGGGTTCTGACTGCTTGTGACTTTGCTAGGTAAGTGGATGGGTTTATTTGAAAATGGCTCAGTACTGTGGGGAGAGGCTCAAAAGAGAGAATGCATGGCTCTTGATCTCCTGGCCTACCACTGCAGGCAGCCAATCCATTGAGGACCATTTTGGTAGGTGGATATCTGCTGTAAAGGGCTGGGATGTCTATTTCTTCTTGTTCAGGTGATGGGGAAGGCTTTACTTCTCCTGCCCCTGGGAGAATAGCTTTGCTTTTCCTGATGGGAGGGGCCCTTATTCTCCCAGCTTGGGGGGGAGGTGAGGATGGCCCTGCTTCTTTGGCCTGGGGGAACAGTATCTCCCTGTTTCTCCTTACTTGGGGATAGCCCTGCTTTTCCTGGCTTGGGTGGTGGCCCTATCTTCTGGCTCATGAGACCCAGCTTCTCCTTCTAGAGAAAGCAGGGGTCAGGGTCATTCTTCCCTCCCTGAGCCAGGAGAAGCACAGCTATCATCCCAAGCCAAGAGAAGCCAGGTCATCCATATACCCACCCACAAGACAGGAGAAGTAGGGCCATCCCTAGCAAAAAAAAAATGGAATTTGCATTTTTATTTTTATAAACATAACATTCATCATAAGTTCAAATACTCCAAGAAGCAAGCATGAATATGCACATATACTTTACATTCCAGTTTCAATAGGTGTCCTGGCTTCCAACTGTGGTGCCTAGCCAGTGCCCTGGTAACCAATGTAAGCTGGAGCTGCCACTGTTGCTAGATTTGCATGCTTTGAAACTTGATCAAATAGAAATAAAAAAATGTAAATTTGGAGGTGGACATTGGACAGAAAAATTAAATGAAAGAGTTGATTAATTTGCAAAAAAACTCTGCAAAAACACAATGTTTTTTATGGTTCTGAAGAAGAAAATAAAATGTCAACATTTATGTATATAACAGCACACAAGAAGGCTGAAGCTTAATGACCAGCATAATCAAAGGTTAAGACTCAAATGTATTGCAAGGAAATCTGAGAACAGGGAGAGTTGAAGCCATAAAAATACCAGAAAAGGTACACAACCACATTAACTATCTAATTATTATAAATATCTTAGTTTTAAAGACACATTTTGCAGGAAATCAACAGATATACTACAGAATCAGGTAAATATGCTACAGTGCAAGAAAAGAAGGGCCACCGGAAATAATCACTTCATTGTTTATGGAAGTTAACTGTTCCATAGCTATTTATCTTACATGTCCTTGAAATGATGATTGTAGTTCAATAGAAATTACAGCCATTACTGCCTTAAGCTCTTTTAAGAGGCACAATTATTTAAGGGGCTCTAGAAACAGTGCTATATACTGCAGGTAGGGTAGAAGGATACAGCTATTTACCAAGTTGGATTCAAATGAAAACATGTTTCTTGTACTCACTGAAGCACTACAAGATTGAGGAGGAGTGGTGATTTTCCAGAGCATTTGTTTCTTAATCTCTAGGCTGCTGAAAGAGCTAGAATGAATATATTTGATTGAGTACTGGATATATATTCAGTCTGCAGCACTGCAAGGGTTAAATTAAAGGGCTGCAAAGAGGTGGAAGAATCATCTGAAAACTCCAAAGAAAATGTTCTACAGTCTGAATCCTGTAGCTCATTTTTAGAGCTGATGCAATAGGGCTGCAGGCTCTGCCTACCTGCAGCCCTAAAAAGGAAGACAGCAAACCTAAGAAGCAGCTCTCAGACAAATTAAAACTCCAAAAAGGTTCCTTCTATCATAATGCTTAAAAACTGATTCACTTAGGGGAATGGAAATGCTTGGAATACATGAAAGATGGACAATACAATAGCTGGCAACTAATGGTGAACCATGATGCTACAACTAAAGTTAAAGTTAAATTAGTGTCTGGTGTAGCCCTTAGAAAACCAGTACTATCAATCCCAACACACAAAAGACCAACTATCTAAATTTGATAGGTGCATCTGATAAGGGTTGGCTAGACTCAAAACAATATGCAAAGAATTCCACAAATACAGGTGCACTCAGAGGCAATAACTACTGCTAATAACAGTAAAAAGCAAGCCATGCTACAGTTTTATGCTCCTTATTTGACCTTTATGAATAAATAGCTATTGCCAACATAAAAGGTGCTGTGTGCCTCATAGAGCTACTGATAATTCACATAGAACACTGTGCAATGCTTACACCATTAATACACTCACAGAAGGCTATTACTATGTAAAACAAGATCTGGAAGAGCCACTATGGCTGTAAATGCATTAACTAGATAAGGGTGCTTCATGGGCTTAAACATAACCATGAATTGCCGTTGCATACACTAACTGAATCAAAGTATGATACGTTGAGAAAGGGCAGATATAAAAATAATGCCACCATCTGTATTACAGTTACCTATATGTTTCACATTTTATTCTATGCACTGTTAATTTACCTGGTCATAATGTCATACGCTTAATAGCATACGACATTATGCACGATCTCCCGGACCTGTGCGCTCTCCGTGTTGGACCACCTCAGAGTTAGAATCCTAAGTGGGGGGAGTCTGGGGCACAGCTCCCCATAATGAGCAGAACAAAATAAATCTAGAAATTGTGCAATGCGATTAAGTCACACGGCATTCTGCTGTGTGATATTTTGACCCCGTGCCCACTGTTATAGCAATCAGCTCAACAGAACTGGCCCATCATATACATGAAGGTATTGTACCTTAAGTGCAAATGCTGCTGAAGCAACTATATGTTGTGACAAGGTGGAAGATAAACACATTTTTGGGACATGTTTAGGAAGACATTTGATGTGTTTAATTGATTTTTTTAGGGGTTGCTATACAGTACACATAAATAATTAGTATAATATAAAAGTGTATATACCCAAATGTCAATGTAAGTCTTACACAATTTATTACAAGCTGTTCTCTTGAAGGAAGATCTTACTGTACAAGGCCTAAAAATGGGTATTATGTAAAAGCAAACTGGGGTAAGTGCGTTATTGAGGGTATTGCATAGTTTATCTTTTATTGCTGATCCACCCCAGGCACACACAATATGAAAATCAACAATGCCTTGATATGAAGCAACAGGAATTAGTTAGTACAAAGACAAAAACAAGTAGAAGACTGAGTAAGTGGGTAGACAAGCATGAGTATGGTAAGTCAAATAACATTTCAAACAGTCTCACTATTATAATTCATTTTTTATTAATGCATCTGAACAGTTGACACTTGAAAACATTAACAATGGAAGCTATTCCACATATGTCCACAGGTGCCATTCATGCAGGTGGAGGGATTTGAGGCTTGGATGCACCAGTCTGCTGTGATCCTAAGTCAGAAGATCATGGCAGAGAGGCAGAGGTACTGAGGGTTCCATTGATAGCTGTTGAAGCAGAGCGAACCAAATCTGATGAGGCCAAAGAAAGGCTATTAGAATCATGTAAGCCCTTTCTACCTGTAGATTCAGGAGAACCCTCTGAAGCACTGGGAAGGGAGGAAAGGTGTATAAGAACCTCCCTATCCAGCAAAGAGACAGTTCGTCTCACCAGAAAACACCATGCCCTGGAACGAGCAAGCAAAAATTGGGTAGTTTTGTGTTGGACGGGGAGACAAAGAAGTCTGTCTCCGGTTGACTCCACAGGTCAAATAAGCTTTCCACCACCTCTTGATTTAGCTCCCACTCATGAGCCCTGACAGTGGTGTGGCTGAGACTGTCTGGCAGGATATTGCTGATGCCCAGCACATGGACAGCAGTCAGGCGGAGGTCATGCTGCACTGCCCAGTACCACACTCACGTCACCTCCCAGCATAGAGGGTACAAGCGAGTGCCTTTCTGTTTGTTCAGGTACCAGACTACAGCCATATTGTTGATCTGAACTAGGAGTGTCCCCGGACATAGAAGAGGTTGGAAGGTCTGGAGAGCATGCAGCACTGCCCTCATTTCTAATACATTGATGTGTAGAGATGCTTCTAGCTGAGACCATGTTCCCTGGATCTGATGGTCTCATAGGTGGGCTCCTCAGCCTTGACACGAAGCATCCATTGTAAGGGTCATGGTAGGAGCAGGAGCTTGAAAGGGGAACCCCTGTGAAGAGATTGGATGACTCCTGCCACCAAAAAAGATCCTTCTTCATGTACCCAGACCCTAGGGCCCTGTGGTCCAGGCTGTCCAGCTCCTGATCCCACTGGAAATGAAGAGTCCATTGGATCATTCTCATATGCAGTCTGGCTAGATGAACTGTAGGGATTGCAGCTGCCATCAGCCAGAGAAGATGGAGGATTGACTGGGCTGTGGTCCAGTGTGAGTTGGCCACTAATCTGGCCTGTTCCTGCAGGTTCTCTGCTCTGTCCAAAGGGAGGAAGGCCCTGCCCTGGACCATATCCAGCACTGCCTGAAATTAATTATAGGCACTGTGAGAGGAGAGGTGGGACATGGGATAGTTGACTGTTACTCCAAGTCTGGAAAAGGGGTCCAGGGTAAAGGAGAGGGACTCCCTCAGGCTGCTCTGTGATGGGGCTGACAGAAGCCAGTCATCCAGATACAGGCACAAATAGATCCCTCTGCAGCATAGGGCTGCAGCCACATCTGCTAGGCACTTGTTAAAAATCTGAGGTGCTGAGGATAGGCAAAATGGAGTGCCTTGAACTGGTAATGTTCCCCCTGGAAGGCAAACTGAAGAAAGTGATGGTGGGTCTGGAAGACAGAGATGGGTAGGTAAGCATCCTGCATGTCCAGTGCACAAAGCCAATGGCCCTTGTGGAGCAGGGCTAGAAGTCCCTGGATGGTGAACATGTGAAACCTCTTGTACTCGATATACAGGTTGAGCATGCTGAGGTCCAAGATGGGTCTTAGGTAGCCCATCTTTTTGGGCACTAGGAAGAAATGGAAGTAGTACCCTCTTCTTATCTGTGCTGGAGCCATGGGCTCTATGGCTGACTTTGCAGAAGAACCTGGATCTCATCCCCTATCAGAGACAGGTGTCTTGGAGGATAATGGGAGGGACCTTGAGGAGGTTGTCTGGAGACCTGTCTAGGAACTCTATGGTGTGACCTCTTGCTATTAACTGAAGGAACCAAGAGTCTGTGGTTATGTCCTGCGGTTCTGAAAGGTGGAGGGCAAATCTTCTCCCCCACTGGCTCCCTTAGAGGATCTGAAAGAAGCAGAGGAGGTCCCATATTAATCAGTAGGCCAAAGGGAGGGAGCTGGCAGCTCCTCTGGGGGGTTTCTGAGACTTTCAGGGAGATTAGGGGTTCCTGATGCTGGATACCAGCATTTGGCCTAGTGTTTGGCAGGGCCTCTTTGGTCTGGCATTGCTGTGGCTGATGAAAAGACTGTTTGCCTTTGTAACCCCCTTGGTACATGAAGTGGACAGCATGGATGGATTTACAGTGGTCCTGTAATTAAGAGATAATATCCTTGGTGTCACATCCGAATAACATGGATCCCCTGAAAGGGGCATCCAGAATGGAGGTCTCAGCATCTTGTGCCAGGCCAGCAATCCTGAGCTACAAATGTCACCTTCAGCAGACAGCAGTGGCTGTGGTGTGAGTAACTGAGTCTACTGTGTCATAAGTGGCCCAGACGACATGACAATGGGAGATTTTAGCCATTCTCACTGTCTTGGCAATCTTGGCCTTAAGCTCCTGGTCCTGGATAGCTTCCAGCTTGGACTTGAGTGAGGCCAGTGAAGATTTATGGTAGGAAACCATATGAACCACATAATTAAGGGACCTGAGGGTGCAAGTAGAGGAGGAATGGACCTTACAACCGAAATTGTCCAGCTGCTTAGATTCCTTATCAGGAGGAGACATGCTCAAATGTTTAGATTTAGAGGACTAGTCATTGTCAGCCGTGATAACAACTGAGTCTTCATTAGGATGGCCATTAAGGTGTGTGCACCCATCTGGGGGGGTGATACATCCTGTCTGCCCTTTTTGAAACAGCCAGAATAAAGGAAGGCTGTTGCTAGATAGTGGACGTCAGGTTTACATGGGCCCTGCCCAAGGCAGTATGGGCATAGAAGCTGTATCAGTCATGTCTAGATGCTCCACAAGCCTTTTCCACTTTGGATCCTATTCCTGGACAGCCCAGCTACAGGCATTTTGTATAGTTATGTGGAGTTCTGCAAGGGAAGGGTCCTCCAGAGGGAACTTTGGGGACTCCTTAGACTGAGGTTCTATAGCTGTATGCACACCAGAGCTGGAGAACAAGTTGGAGTCAGAGTCTGAAGAGTGCCTGCTGGGGATCTGCACCCTTTTAGAGGAGTGTCCTGGGTTTTATCCCTGACCTGACATCTAGAGGAGTCTTCTACAGAAAGGTGAGAATCCACAGGACAGGCTAATCTAGGGGTCAGAAAGGAGGTAGGAGTAGAGGCTGCCACTGGTTTCTGATGGTCAAGATCTGAGGCTAGTGGAGTCCTGGCCTCTAAAATCAGGATCTGAAACACTGCCTGGATCTCAGCCTGAGGCTGCTGTGAAGGCACAGGCTGAAGCTGAGTAGAAAGAAGAGTTGGTGGAGGAGGGGGCTGGTATAATGGATAGCCCAGCATCTGATATTGAGGGTATCCATGAGCCTGATAGGTGTTGGGAAAGCCAGAAGGTGCATACCATTGATTAGACATAGCCTAGAGTCTAATACTCCAGTACTTAATGGGGTTAATGACCTGGCATTTTGTGGCTTATGAACAGGCTAATGAAGGGTACACTGGGTGTTATGGGGGGATAGCCTGTAAAATTGCCCATAGGTCCAGCCAGAGGTGGAGCTGATGGCCCAGCAGGAGGTGGGGCCGAAGACCCGACAGGAGGTCCAGAAAGACCAGGTGTCAGCCCCGAGGGACATTCAAAGAGTCTAGAACTGGATCAGGCACAGGAATGTCCAGCACTGGAAGATTCAGCACCTGGGGGCCTGTTGGAAGGCTGTCCAGCATTTGAGGAATGGCCAGAGTGTCAGACATACCCTGACCTGGTGAAGGGTCACATGGCAAAGAGTCACTTGGCATCGGGATGTGAGTAGAACCCAACAGAAGACCAGCCATTGTCTGGGGAACCAGAGTCCAAGATGGCAGAACCTGGTTGTCCAAGAGGGCTTGGGTTGAGGAGATCCCAACAGAAGGTCCCCAGAGGGATTAGCATGGGCCCAGTGAGTGAACCAGGAAGAGACTGATCTGGCGAAAGAGGGGGAACCGCCAAATTAGTGCCCACCTCTGGCTATTGATCTTCAAGGAAGCCGGGAGGGTCTGGTTAGGTCTGTGGGAATGAGGAACCCTCTAAAGACTGTTGCATGTCCAGCAGCTGGCTCAACTTGATGTTGGGGGTATCCTGCGACCCCAATGGAAAAGCCTCAGCTGTGAAGTTCCCAGAGGAACTGGACAGTGACTTATCAGTCACAGCCATGCAGGTATCAGAAGAGCAAAATTCTGACTTATAAGCCTGGGCCATGCAGACAACAGCGGAGCTGAAGTCCAGCTTACTGGGAATGACTTTACACTCTTTTGTGGGGCTGGGAAGTGAATTATCAACCTGACTGCTGGTGATAGACCCAGAAGAAGATATGGGCCAAAGAAGCACAATAGGTGTTCTGTCATCCAAGAAGAGCCCTGACTGCATGGTGAGTAAAGCAGGCAGGAAGGCTATGGTCTGATCTGCCAGAGCAGTAGGAGACCTGGCAGTAGGGGTACTTACCAAAGTGAAGGCCTCGCCAGTGTCAGTGGTGCTCGATGGTAGCTGTCAAGTGGATGGAGACCTATCCTTTTCTCTGTGCTTCCCTTGTCCTTCTTCTTCTTTTTGGGTTCTGGTATTAGAGAACAACATTTTTTCCACAGATTCTGCAGCTCCTTTTCCATTAAAGCTAAGCACTTCTCCAGCAAGTGGGCTTCAAGCTTTTTCTGGTGCCAGATCTGTGTGGCCTGGTTGAAGGATTGGCAGGGTGCACATTCCTTGATCTGGTGTTTGGGGCCAAGGCAGGTCATGCAATGGGAATGCACATCCACATGCAGGATGTGGGTGCCACAGAACTTGCACTTTTTATGTTGCTTGCACGCATGTGAAAGAAACATAGTGCCATCATCGGAGATTTCGGAGGTGTTTCACCTCCTCCTCCAATTCAGTCAGTGTGCTGGCATGCGCGGCCCCTGTAAGCTAATGCATTTTGGAGCTGTCTATGACACGCTCCAAAATGCAGTGGCATACAGTTGAAACAGAGAGCTACGCTCAGTGAGCATCGATAAGAGGCTGCTCACGGCAGCTCCCCACCCCACAGGCGCACGCACCCACATGCACTGTATAGCCGACAGGGTGCCCAATCCCGTCGGCTGAGCTGCGTCCCCCAGTAGTAGGTGCCACGTTGGGAGCCCACCCCAGCGTGGCAAGCAGTCCTATGGCTGACGGGGGTGCCCAATCCCCCGTCGGCTGAACGCCCCCCCAACGTTCTTGTGCCACGCTGGGAGCCTACCCCAGCATGGCAAACATCCTACGACGTCTTTTTTTTTTGAAACCTGTAAAACGAAAACGGTCCTGTGGCGTGTCTCCCAGCCCCCCTCCCACAACCTGCACCCACCCACTGTGCACCCAGCCTCCCCACACCCCCCTCACCCCATACTTACCTCCGGACTGCAGACTATCTTCAGTGGACCGGAACACGTCTACACTCTTCAAAGCCGACCACGAACTGAAATGCGGTAAGCTGTATAATGGACTAGATGGGGGTTTCAACTGCTGCATATCTCAGGCATTTTTGAATTTTGCAAATTTTCAACATGGGGTTTTTGGGACCCCTTCTCATGAATGATGTCACCGTCATGGCGTTATTCAGGCCCGAAGGGTGATTTCGTGCAGTGACTGTGAAATCACCCTTCAGGCCCAAATACCGCCATGACAGTGACATCATTCATGAGAAGGGGTCCAAACCAATGTTGAAAATTTGGTGCCAAAATACCAAAAAATGACGGTTTCGAGCGCGTGTTGCGCAGTTCCTACGCAGGCTCGTAAGTTCACAAAATTTCAATATTTTCACTCCAGATTTTCAACATTGCCATTTTACCACACCTTCTTATGAGTAGTACAGCTGTCATTTTTCACATCTCACCCAAAATGTGTTTCCGCCCATGTAGCGCACAATGGCGCAGTCGGTGTGCGAAATCAATGTACGGGACAAATTAAGAAAATCACAGTGACACTGTTCATGAGCAGAGGTCTTAAAATGGCTATGTTGAAAATTTGGTGAAAAAATTCCTAAAAATGACTGTTTTACGAGCGTGCATTGCGCAGTTCCTACGCACGCCCGTAAGTTCACGAATTTTCAATATTTTCACTCCAGATTTTCAACATTGGCATTTTATCACACCTCCTCATGAGCAGTACAGCTGTCATTTTTCACATCCTGCCCAAAACATGTTTCTGCCCATGTAGCGCACAATGGTGCAGTTGGTGTGCGAACTCAGTGTATGGGACACATTAAGAAAATCACAGTGTCACTGTTCATGAGCAGAGATCTTAAAATGGCAATGTTGAAAATTTGGTGATAGAATTCCTAAAAATGACTGTTTTACGAGTGTGAGTTGCACAGTTCCCAAGCACGCTCGTAGGTTTGCAAATTTTCAATATTTCCACTCCAGAGTTTCAACATTGCCATTTTACCACACCTCCTTATGAGCAGTACAGCTGTCATTTTTCACATCCTGCCCAAAACGTGTTTCCGCCCATGTAGCACACAATGGCGCAGTCGTGTGTCAAACTCAATGTATGGGACACAGTAACAAAATCACAGTGACACTGTTCATGAGCAGAGGTCTTAAAATGGCTATGTTGAAATTTGGTGAAAAAATTCCTTAAAATGACTTTTACGAGCATGCATTGCACAGTTCCTACGCACGCTCGTAAGTTTGCAAATTTTCAATATTTGCACTCCAATGACTTCCAAATACCTAAACAGCACATAGAAGCAAGCAACATTTGGCATTGACAAATGCTTGTTCTTTTTGATGCATCACCCAACTGTTCATGTTCCTGAATTGTACCTCCAACTATATCCCATGCTGTAAATGTGTTACTGTTATTTATTTGCTTCCCCTTTCTTTTGTATATTCCTCAACATCTCTGTATTAGACCTGTTTGTGTTAGACCTGTTTATATTCTATTTTACTATGTAATTGTTTGACCTGGTGTTCTGTTCTTTTTTTATGCTTAACTGACCATTTGTGTAAACAGGCATTTTTGCTCACATATCATTCATTATAAAATAAAAATTGATTGATTGGTTGATTAAAAACTGGACTGACAGACCTGAACCACAGCAGTTCTGTAAAAATCCAAACTGGCCATACTGGGTGCAACTTGTACAAATACTACTGGTCCGGTCACTCTGGCTGCACTGTTCAGTACAACTTTACATCTCTGGTCCACTCCTGGAAGTCTGGTTTTCAACCCTTCCTTGGCATGGTGGAAAATGGAACCATCAGGACCAGATCAGATAGGTAAAAGGAAGACCAGATCATCCGGAGTGAGTGGATCAGCAATATTTGCACAGGATCTGCCCAGTCTGGATTTTACAGCTCTGGTCTGGGTCTGGTAATTCGGTTTTACCCATACCACACTGCATGTGGCTTAGTGACATACTGTACAGATGGATGCAGAGTCTAACCCATTGAAGGCTGAAGTTTCAGAAAACCATTATGCTAAAAATACCAAGACTCACTCAATTCCTGATAACCCCCCACCCCCAAGTCACACTTAGTCCTCTACCAAAGTAATGTTCAAATATTGGTGCCTCTACAACCACACCATTAAGCTTTTAATTCCAGCATGCCTCTTCTGCTGCAATGAGCTCCCCGATCAATTAAGTGCCATTCAGCTTGTGGCAGCACCCCCACAGCCAGGTAATTTTCCAGGGAGCAGCTCCTTATACCACATTAACTAAATTATTAATGAACTCCTTATTTTTAAATATTTTGTTGGGAAATTGTTGTTTTAGTATATCCATGGTTAGAAAAAATGAATTTGTAAAAGAAACCAAAACTCCCATTTATCAGTTCATTTAATCAAAATACAGCATGTTATGAACTGATCAGATAATATGTGTAACCTAAATCAAACAGAAATTAGACACAAACATGCCTACCTATTTGCAAGTGAAGCAATCATTCACTTGTAAACACCTATAGTCACAATTTGCAGGTTAAGAACATTCAGTAGAATATAAACAGTAGCCCAGAACTACCTGCCTGAGAAAATTAAGTTGGTGTATTATTTAGAAACAGGCATCACTGGGACTCTTTGCTATGGAATGCCCTGCAAACTAGCAGAATAACTGTTCTTAGGATGGTGGTGTCAAATGGCTTAATGAGGTGTTCACAGGGGCGGATGGCAAAGCAGAGCTTATTTGTTATGCAAAAAGTTCCGGGAAGTGTTTAACCCATTCTACTTCCAATAGCTTTCTATGATGTCTGTACTATCCATTGGTAATCTTTTTTTTTTTTGATTGATATTTTCTCACTGGGGCTCCAGTCGGCGATGACATCCTAACCGACCCCCTAGCCCTGACACCTGACATCAGGCCATCCTCCTCATTACCCCCACGGATTATCCCCCCCCCGGCAGGGTGGTGAGGAGCTACCCAGCTCAACACACCAGAGCAGCATCTGGATGAGGAGATGCTATTTGGGTCAGGCAGTGGGCAACAGAAGCTCATGCTGCCTGACCGGAGCCCAGTTTTTCAATTTTCCTTCTTGTGGAGTGCTGGCATGCAATGACGCCTAGGCATGTAGCTGATGTCTGCCGCACTCTGCCCCTCCCTTGCTATACCACTCTAGTAGCTCCCCCCCTCATCACCAGGGGCCGCTACAGAGCAGTGGGACCCTGGATCTCTCCCCAGGATAGAAGAGCAGTCCTCCAGATGCTCCATCCTATCCCTCCCCTGCCGACCCCTGGTGGCCCGGGCTTGTGTCTGATCCCACATCACTAGCATGGCACGAGGTGTAGTGTCCAGCACCTCAACCCTCAGTGCCACCGGGCTGGCTATCCATTGGTAATCTGACATAGAATGACTGCCAGCAGATAATGAGTAAACTTTCTAAGGGCTCAAATAACTCCTCAAGCCAGAGAAAAATAGTGCTCTACAACTTCATATACACTCACAGGCAGCATAGTAATGAGGTTTCAGTCAAGGAATCTATTTTTAACACTCTGTCATGTTGTTTGGTAGCAAAAATGACACCGGCCCTTTTCTGAATGCAAAACGTCTGCTGGGCTGCATTCACAGCCGTACAAATATGCCTCTCACCTATCTGCCAGCTTGCCCTTCCCCCGTGCTTCGATCGCAGATCTTTCTTAAGGGGTGTGGTATGGCATGCAACTCCTTCTTTTTATAAGAGGACCAATAATCACATCATTTAAAATTAGTGGCAGTTTAATTTAACAACTTCTTAACCCCATGGTGTTGCATATAAAAAAAAAAGGTAATGTGCATCCATTTACTCTTAAAGAGGAATGTACATTTCCGAGTGTAATTTTTTGTCCACAGAAGTGCTGCTATTACAAAAGTATAAAAGATTAATTAAAAACACAATATATAAATATCCATTAAGTTTCAACATCAGTCCCATTCGAGAAGGCAATATATTCACATACTGTATAAGTACTGTAAATTCAGTTCATGTAATACACTGTCCAAAATTAGAGTTCAAGTATTATAATGAATGCCCATAAACCAAGTACAAACTTACTTCAATCTCAAAAATACTGCCTATATGTTGATGCACATCCACATTATAAATGTAAAATCCTTAGCATTCAAACTTCACCATGGGTACTCAGATGGTCACCATGGTCCCAGCGCTTGTCTCAATCATCATGGATTATATGTGGGGAAATTTAAAAAAAAGATAACATTGGCTCATATCAGTTTGCTTAATTATTAAAGAGCACATATATTCATTACACAATAGATATAAGCAATACAACTCATTATACGACTAGTATATAAATTCTCTGAAGATAACATTTTTTTCTCATGCATGAAGCCACAAATTTAAAACAATGTCTTGAGTGCACACTGCACATACACACACACACACATATGCACACATATGCACACATGCAGAACAACACGGTTGCTAGCTGTCTGAAACAGTGGGAGTCAGCCATGGATTCCAACCCAGCCCAAAAACAACTATACGGTGGTGCACTTGGAGTTCTACAAATGGCTGTGAAAGGACGTGAGTGCAGATTTCTCACAGGAAGATGAAATTAAATTTAAATTGTATTATTATGAAATATAGTCACTCACTGCAGCAATGGCAGTATGCTGACAAGTCCCACTCATTAGTCAAGCCTGACTAGTCAATAAGGTCTCTGAAGAGAAAAATAAAAACATAGTTTTTTTTTTAATTTCTTCTTAGGCATAAAGCTACAAATGAAAAACAATGTCTAGCATGCACACTGCATCCACAGAACAAAACAGTACCTAGCTTCTCAGAAGCAGTAGGAGTAAGCCAACAAGTCCTAGTCTTCCAGTTAACAGCTACATATAGATGTGAACTCACAGCTGCACAAGTGGACCAGAGTCCAGGTTTCTTACATGAAGATGGAATTAGTTTGGGACTTGAACCCAGGCCACCCAGAATACCATGCTGATTGTGATACCAGTTACACCACTAAGGCTACTAGAAACTGGGCTGTCCCCGAGCACATTACTTTTTCTCCAAATGCACAACCCAGTTGCTGCACAGATAATTACATTTATACAATCGCATGGCTGTGATGTTCATATATTGTGGAAGACATACAAACAATTTAGAGAAAGAAGTAAGTGCCTCAGCTTGGACTTGAACTCAAGCCACCTGGAATACTCTTCCAATTGCACTACCAGCTGTGCCACTGAGGCAACTGGAAACTGGGTTGTCCCCAAGCATATTACTCTTTCTCCAAATGTATGACCCAGTGGCTGCACAGAAAATTACATTTATAAAATATGTGCTCAGGGACAGCCCAGTATCCAGTTTCCTCAGTGGGGCAGCTGGTAATGCAATTGGAATGGTATTCTGGGTGGACTGGGTTCAAGTTCCAGCTGAGGCACTTACTTCTTTCTCTCCATTGTTTCTATGCGTTCCCCAATATATAAATACTGCACCCATGTGATTATATAAATGTAATTATCTGTGAAGCCACCAGGTTGTGCACTTGAAGAAAGAGTAATGTGATCAGGGACAGCCCAGTTTCCAGTTGCCTTGGTGGTGCAGTTGGTAGCACAATTGGAATGGCATTCTGGGTGGCCTTGATTAGAGCAGCTGTTCTACCTAATCAGGAAGTGATCAGTTTCCAGTTGTTGAAGCTCTACAGAAAAGATGGTGACTGCCCTGGCTGCCTTTATTTTACTGCTGCTTTCAACATGATGGGTGGCAGAAATGTAAACAAAAACAAAGGATAACTGCAAATTACAGGGTGATAGTACAATGCCAGCAAGAAGGATTACCAGGTACATGTTCTGCAGAGCACAGAGAATAAACTGTTGAAAAAGTGCAGATTTTGTTTACATAGTGATGCTGCTTTAAAGTCCCAGCTGAGGCACTTACTTCATTTTCTTCATTGTTTGTATGTGTTCCACAATATATGAACACCGCACCCATGTGACTGTATAAACGTACAGTAATTATCTGTGCAGCCACTGGGTTGTGCATTTGGTTAAAGAGTAATGTGCTCAGGGACAGCCCAGTTTACCATTGCCTAGATGGCACAACTGGTAGCACAAGTCAAATGGTATTCTTGGCGGCTAGGGTTCAAATCCCAGCTAAGACACTTACTTCTTTCTCTCCATTTTTTGCACATGTTCTACAATATATGACCACAGCACCCATGTGATTGTATAAATGTAATTATCTGTGCAGCCACAGGGTTGTGCATTAGGAGAATGAGAAATGTGCTCAGGAACAGCCCAGTTTCCAGTCACCTTGGTGATGGAGCTGGTAGTGCAATGAGAATGGTATTCTTGGCAGCCCAGGTTCAAGTCCCAGATGAGGCACTTACTTCTTTCTCCATTGTTTGTATGTGTTCTACAACATATGGACTCCGCATCCATGTGTTTGTATAGTCTAGGTACCCCTTATAGAATTGGGATCAACATAGCATTAATTGGATGGGATAGAGGGAGAAAACATGAAGGAATACAGGAAGAGCTCTCTAGATATATGTGTTGGGTATGTAATAGTGAGTTTATTCCAGAAACAATGGACCCCAGAATCATACTCAGGCCAGACTGGGATTTATGGCACCATGGCAATTATTGTAGGGGGATAAACAACAATATGCCTGGAGACACTCAGATCATTTCAGGTACTTCCAACACAGGGCATACTTTCAAAAGATTTTTAGGGATGGGGAGACCCCAGAACCCCCAATCCCATGAGAAATGTATAAATCCATGACAAAATCAGCTACCCCAAAATGACTTATTTCTCAGTTTCATTCCTTTTATAACACTTTGCTGAGTAACCCAATAGAGTACATGAGAGGTAAGTAGGAGGGGGACTTGGGAATCCTGGTCACAACTAAAATTTGGCAGAAGGTGTGGGATGGGGTTCACAAGACATCATAATTGCTAAGCTGGCAAGAGTTTGTCTGGAAAGTCAGAAGCAGGTACTTCCTGTTTCCATATTTCCAAAGTAAGTCAGATCCTGTAGTCTCAGCAATGTGCTGGAGATGATGTGGTACAGAGAGAGCAACACATGCTCATATGTTTTGGGCGTGTCCTAAATTAGGGCTCTACAATGCCAGTTCAACAACTATGTTGTCAACTGACATCACAGCGATGGAATTATGTTGACCACATGTTACAGTTGACATAATTCTGTCAGGAAAGCCCAGTCATGTCTCCATCAGGGGGCTTCACCCCCCAATCCCCCTTGCGAGGTGGGGGTGCTTTTGCCTCCTGCACCCCCAGATCTAATTGATTCCAGCTCCAAGTTGGAGTTATTTCAGGGAGGGGGTGTAGAACTGGGAGACAGACTGCTTGGGTCTTGGGTGGACCATCACAGGTTACTGTCGATGTTGTCGGTATCGATGTGTTCACTGTAATAGTGTTGCAACATGGTCAGCATACCCTAAATTAGTAGACTTTTGAACCTCAATATAGATTGCTATAAAGTACATTGTAAGTCTTGCAACTCCATTTACTACAGCCAATTTGATGCTGGGGGTATGCTTCAGACCTTTGGAGTGAGTGAAGGAAAGTACTGTATTTATAGCACATATTGATTGCTGCAACAGCTAAAGCTACAGTATCATAAGGTGATTGCTGCAGGAAGTCCCATCAGCTGTCATAGATTAGATAAAGGTGGTGTAGCAAATTGAAAATGGAACAGGAAACTTCTGTGGTATACTAATGTCTCCCAACTTACATGAATAGATGGACCAGACTGGAAGAAAAATAGCTTGATAGGGAAAGCCACAATATTGGGAAGATTGACTCTGAGAGTTAGTAAATAATTTTTCACCCTTCATGAAGGGGCCCCAAGATAAAGGACGGATTTTGTTTTTTCTATTTCCTTTTTATGTTTGCTTGCATGCATGTGCAAGAAACATAGTGCCACCATACGAGTTTTCATAGGTGTGCCTCCCCAACTTCCAATGCCCTAATCCCTTTTGCAGGTGTAGCTACACCATGCCAATGAATGTTGGAGCTGTCTATGACAGCTGTTCAGATACAGTGGAGTACAGTTGAAAGCAAAAAAATGCTGCAATCAACGGTGGTATCATGTAGGCAATTTGCATACTGCCGTCATCAGGCAATTTACATACTGCCATTGCCAGTATGCAAAGTGCCTATACTCTGCACTGAATCTGTATAGCTGTCATAGACAGCTCCGTTGTTGTCTACTCCCCGGCCCCAACAAACACTGAAGTGATGCACTGGGAGACCACCCCAGTGTGCTCATGCACTCCCCCATGTACACCGTATGGCCGACGGAGGTGCCCAATCTCCCGTTGGCTTCACTGCCCCCCCAAATAGACTTCCAGGTGCCACACTGGGAGCCTACCCCTGTGTACCAAAAGTTTGTATGGCCTACGGGGTTGCCCAATCCCTCATCGGCTCCACTGTACCCCCCAAAACCAGATTTCCACATGCTACACTGGGAGCCGACCCCAGTGTGGCAAAAGTCCATAAGGCCGATGGGGTGCCCAATCCCCCATCAGCTCCACTGTACCCCCCCAAAACCAGACTTCCATGTGCCATGCTGGGAGCCCACCCCAGCGTGGCAAAAGTCCTGCAGTGTAAAAAACACCTGAAAACAAAAACAGTCTCTTGTTGACTGTCTCACCCCTTCCCCAACCCACGCCCATCCTCTGTGCACCCGTTTCCCCACCCCCCAACCCCATACCTACGGAGGCTGGGTCAACAATCTTCGGTGGACCGAGAACACATCTGCAGTCTTCAAAGCCAACCACAAACTGAAGAAATGCTGGTAAGCTGTATAATGGCATAAATGTTTTTTTTTTTCAACTTTGGTGCATATCTCGGCCATTTTTGAGAATTTTTTAATCAAATTTTGAACATGGGGTTCTTGGGACACCACCTCATGAACTCAGTCACTGTCATTTTGTTATTCAATCCTGAAAGGTGATTTTACAGTCACTGCATAGAACCACTGTTTGGGACTGAGTAATGAAATGATAATGTCACAGTTCATGAGGTAGACCCCTTAAAACCCTATGTTGAAAATTTGATGGAAAAATTCTCAAAAAATGACTGTTTTACAATGGTGCATTGCGCAGTTCCTACACAAGCTCATAAGTTTGAGAATGTTTAATATTTTCACTCCAGATTTTCGACATTGCCATTTTACCGCACCTCCTTATGAACAGTCCAGCTGTCATTTTGCATATGGTGGACCGGTAACATGTCTGCACTCTTCAAAGCCGACTACGAACTGAAGAAATGCTGGTAAGCTGTATAATGGCATAAATGTTTTTTTTTTTCAACTTTGGTGCATATCTCGGCCATTTTTGAGAATTTTTTCATCAAATTTTGAACATTGGATTCTTGGGACCCCACCTCATGAACTCAGTCACTGTCATTTTGTTATTCGATCCTGAAATGTGATTTTGCAGTCACTGCGTGGAACCACCGTTCGGTACTGAGTAACGAAATGACAATGTCACAGTTCGTGAGGTAGACCCACAAAAACCCTATGTTGAAAATTTGGTGGAAAATTTCTCAAAAATTCTCAAAACAGCACACATCATACCTCTGTTCAAGTCCGGAAATCCCTGTGATCTTAATAATTACAGACCAATTTTGATTCTCCCGGTCTTGTCAAAATTATTGGAAAAAGTCACAAGTAACCAGCTGAGGCAGTATCTAGAAGCTAATAACCTGCTTAATCCTGCCCAATCAGGGTTTAGAGCTAAACATAGCACCATCACAGCACTTGTCAAAGTGACTAATGACTGGCAAAGAGAGCTAGACAACAGGAATTACACCTGAGCCATATTCTTGGACCTGAACAAAGCCTTCCACACTGTCGACAATTCTCTGCTACTCTCTTTCCTGACCTCACTAGCTGCTGACCCATTATCTTTACAGTGGTTCAACAACTACCTCTCTGATCATTTCAAGCAGGTAAACATGGAAGGATATCTCTCAGTTCTCAAACCTCTCCTAAGAGGTGTTCCCCAGGGTTCTATCTTAGGACCAATCTTATTTGCAATATACATCAACAATACTGATGAAAGCATAACTAAGGCCAACATTCATCTGTTTGCAGATGACACGGTTCTTTACGTAAGCCGCCCATCATTACAATCTGCATGTAATGACCTTCAATCTGAGTTCAACCTGCTGCAACACCAACTCCTAAACAAAAAAATATTACTTAACGCCAAGAAAACAAAAGCAATGCTCTTTTCTCCTTCTGTCCAAATGGTAAATTCAGCCCTATTAGACCCTATGCTGTAGATTACTACAGTTCTTGGTGAGAAGTTGGAATTTGTCCCTAAATTCAAATACCTGGGAGTATGGCTGGACCATAGGCTCTCCTTTATAGAGCACGTTGAAGAATTACTCAAAAAAGTATGACAGAGACTTGGCCTGTTCTGTAGGACAGCCTGCTTCTTAACTAGAGATGCCAAACTACAACTGGTACAATCAACCTTTCTATCCTTGATAGATTATGCTGACATCCTCTACAGTCACTGTCCCATTTCCTACCTCACCAAAATTGACACATTATATCATAGAGCTTTGAGGTTCATCACAGGCCTACCTTATTCCACTCACCACTGCTACCTGTATCAATCAGTGGGGTGGAGTTCTCTTCAATTCAGGCATGATAAAAATGCAGCCTTATGGACCCTGAGAGCCATCTCCAAAAAACTGTCCCAATACATTACAGATTGCCTTCCTACAAAACCAATAGGCAATTACACCCTGAGAAGTTGCAAATCACTCCTACTGATGGTTCCCAAAGTTAACTCTCACATTGGCATGGCTGCTATAAGCTTTACACTGTCCTGCTTGTGGAATAAATTGCAAAAAGAACTGAAACTGAGGTCACCCATTGACATCTCATCTTTCAAGCTCTTATATTCACGTCTCAGAAATGATCAGTGCAATTGTTTCCCATGACCATGAATTGTCATCATGCGAACCTGTACCATTTAACCATGAAAAAATTACTTCTAGTGCATGTCTCCTCCTTGGCCCTGGTCTGTCATCATGCTTTCATGTAACACCATGATGCCTCTGTCCTCCCTTTGATACTGGTCTATCTTCCTGCTTTCTCCAGCATTCTTTCCACAATTGTATACTGCACTCATCCACACTCTACATGCAATCATACTATAAAAGTCCTAACTCCCCTTTCCCTCTCCCCGTAGGGCCCCACTGCCGCATCAGTTCTACTGACCTATCCTTGGGACTTCACTTCTCACAATGTTTATCCTTCACTTACATATTACATACCCCTCCTGGTACCCCATCTGCCATTAGTTGGTGGTTCTCCAAGCCATTTTCATGGCTAGTACTAGTGACTGCCCCTGGTAAATGAACTAACTGGTACTTCTATACAGAGAACATGGTTTATATACAGCTGCATGGTTCAATGATGGACCTTCACCCTTGTATTTGAATCCTCTTCTGTCATGGCTTGCCTTGTCTTCTTTTTATCATTTGACTCTCCTATTACTGCACCATTGTGTTTTTGTTTATATACTTATTTACATGTATTTATATGTTTTTATGATGGATGTTATCCGACCCTGTTCTAACCAGGTCCATCTTGTAAAAGAGCTTTGCTCAATGATGCTTGCCTGGATAAATAAAGATTTTGATTGATTGATTGATTGATTTGATTTTTCATATCTCACCCAAAATGTGTCTGTGCACATGTAGCGCACATTAGCGAGGTCGGTGTGCAAAATCAATGTTCAGGACTCATTAAGAAAATCACAGTGACACTGGTCATGAGCAGATATGTTAAAATGGCTATGTTGAAAATTTGGTGACAAAAGTGCATAAAATGACTCTGTTATGAGTGTGCATTGCGCAATTTCCACACACCCTCATAAGTTCACAAATCTGTAATATTTTCAGTCCAGATTTTCAACACTGACATTTTTCCACACCTCCTTATGAACAGTACAGCTGTTGTTTTTCACACCCTGGCCAAAATGTGTTTTCGCACTTCCAGCACAGAATAGCGCGGTCACTGTGGGAAATTACTATCCGGGACAGGTTAAGAAAATCACAGTGACACTGTTCATGAACGGAGGTCCCAAAATGCTTATATTGAAAATCTGCTGTAGAAAATTCCCAAACTACTTACATTACGGGTGTAAGTTGCGCAGTTTCTACGCACGCTGGTGACTACACCAATTTTTGTATATTTTCACTGCAGATTTTTAACAATGCCATTTTTTACACCTCCTCATAAACAGTACACCTGCCACTTTTCACATCCTGTTTGAAATGTGTTTTCACACCTCTGGTGCCAAATGTCACAGTAGCTCTGCAAAATCATGTTTCCTGTAACAAACTGGTAGTGTCACTGTTCAAGCAGTGGGGTCACAAAAAACCCATGTGGAAAACTTGGAGTGAAAATACCAAGAAACTCCCAGGGCATTAGGGTTTTTGACCATAACACCCTACCCTGTAGGGACTGACAGGCATCAGGGGTGTGACTTGGGATTGTCGACAGTAATGCTCATGCCATTTTATCCCCATCCCCACCCTGCAACCATTGACTGGCGTCGAGGTGCACCTTGGACCCTTTGCCCCCAGAGTTCACCCCATTCTCCTATACTGCACACATTTCAGCATATTTCCTTATGGAATTAGGTGAATGTAAAGCAAACACCCCAAGGCACACCTCAACACTTGTCAGTGTCTGAACGGTAGGGTGAGGTGAAATGTCATGACCATGATGGGTGACAACCCAAAGGCACACCCCAATGCCTATCCATCTCTGCAGAGTGAGGGTAGAGTTGGCATCAGTTCAATACTTCACTGCCATTCCTATACTGCATCTGTCTAACTACTTCACTTCCACTGCTAATGCCAGCAAGCAAACATACAGCATTGACAAACGCTTATTAATAAGCACCATGATTTCTAGATGAAAACACAGAGATACTGGATTCTACGTTGGACTCTGTTAGGCCTTTATTAAGTCTGTGTTATGTCTTATGTGCTGCCATAGTTACATGATGGCTCAGTACACACTTTGTTTTCATTGTGATATGTCAGTAATGTAAGTTGCAATGTGATTATCAGTTACCACAATTACCACACTGTTGTTTTTTTCTCCGCTTGTAAATGGCTCATGTTGGATTTTTATTCAATAATGAAGTACAAAAAATAGTATTATTATTTATATAGTCACATATCATATAATGTCACCAAGCTGACAAATCTCACTCACTAATAGTCAAGCCTGAAAAATATTTTAGAAAAAAAGGTTCCTAACAACAAAACTAAGAACATCTGCACAGCTGGAACAGTACACACTACTGTACTATACACAAAACACAGGACCAAAAGGCAGCTGTGCAGAAATAGTGGTGGGAGTCAGCCAACTCAGCATCCACAAAAACAAATAATAGATTTATTAATTCTAGTTGTGCACTTCACTGAACTTCAGTTAGACTACTATGACTCTAAATGCTTAGTTTGTATTGTTCTTTTTTTTTCAGACAACTTCAATTAAGTTAGAAAAACCTTAATTTTTATTCACAAAATAAACCCTTATAAAATCACCCTTACTCCCATAAGCTGTTTAAAACAGTACATGCTCCATATTCAGTTAGCAGCAGGAGTGTTGCACTTGCACTGCATTAGCACTAGTGCCAATACACTGCAACTGAGATATTCATAGGAATTGCCCATTGCTAAAAACGTTGAATACAGGGCTGTACACTTTGGTAGGGCTGGTTGTTCTGCCTTGGAATTAGAGGGAATCTATTCTAATTTATTCCTCTGAAATACATCCTGGATGGCTCAAAATGACCAAACAATGTAACAGTTAGCTACCACAGTTTCATTTGCCAAAGTAAAATATTTATACATTTAACATATGAGCCATTTTTTGTCTGCACTGATGTTATGCAGCACATATAGTATAAAATATGTTTGATTGCCTAAAGTAGACAGAACATGTCATATGCTAGGTAGTGGTTTGGTGTCTGAGAAAGCCAGATTTAGTGTAAATGAAAAGTTTCCCTTAATAGAGAAAAGGCTGGAGAAAGTATTTTTTTATTTTAAATTCATAATGGTATGTGATATAAACAGCTTTAGTTTTTCAGTCTGTCTGGAGCCTTAAAAACAGTTGCAAGCAGCCTGTTTTTTTCATTCTGCCTTAAGCATAAGAGAGGGAAGGACATGTTGTCTTTATGTACTCAAAGCCATTTGACACACAGATGAGAAAAGGATCCCAGCAATGCTATGTGATCCTGACTGTTGCATCTTGACAAATGCTTTATTTATTTTCTTTTATTTATTTTTATTTCCTTCTGTTTGTTTTAGTTTTTGGAGCCTTGTTGAAATAAAACCATGCAGCAAATGTGTTGTACCTTATATGAACTGAATCAGTGTCTATCGTTTTCACCCACAACATGAGACATGTGGTGCCAATAGTGGGATTCTGATTGATGTTCAGGTGGTCAGGGGAATGTCAACCAACAGATACCAGCCCTGATATCATGATAGACATAAGGTACTGTACAGCAGGATTCCCTGAACAGAAGTGTTCCCTCCTGGAGTGAACAAACCACACAGGCACTAAGAGGTAATAAACCACCTCCATCAAGTAGCACCCTTGTGAGGTGGGATAGCCCATCGATGCGCTGCGCGCGTTGACTGCCCCGCCCACCCAGTGGCTCAGTGCCACCTCCTCCACTGCTCGGGAATCCTTCATGGCCATTGATCTGTCACAACTTATTTCCCAACCCACAAGAGTAAACCCTAAGAGAAGTACCAGCACCCTCATAGATGTTATCATCACCAACCGCCCCCAAAAAATCCTGGACATCCAAGTCCTCCCCGACTCACTCAGTGACCATTCCCCTATCCTATTCCACTGGGCGACCCCCCACCCCACCCCAACTCACAGCCCAGCCCACACTCCGCCGGCATTTCAGACCAGGTGGGCTGAAAAACCTCAAGCATTTTTTTGCCCAGATAAACTGGTGCCCCATTCACCATGCTCCTGACATAGATACTTCCCTAGCCTTCTTTTCCCAAACCTTTAACAAAGCCTGTGACCTCTTCGCACCCTTCACGGCTGCCCGAACCAAAAAACATAACGTGCCCTGGATTACCCCTGCCCTTTTACAATTGCTCAGTCTTAGGGATAACCTATGGCACCTTGCCACAGAAACAGGCTGGATGGCTGACAGACAGGCCTACAATGCTGTACGGAAAAAGTGCACTTGGGTCATCTGAAAAGCCAAGGTTGACCACTACCAGGCCACTCTCACCTCCTCCTGGGGGTGTGCCTGAACTTTCTGGGAAACAATTAAATGGGAGCAAATGCTCCCCTCCCCTATCCCAGATCACCATTGAAGGCACAACCTTGACAGACCCAGCAAACATTGCAAACTACCTTACACATCCTTTACAGACCTTAGCTCTGTCCTCCCCAGTAAATTCTTTGACCCACCACCCTCCCTATTTGCCCCAGTCCTCCAACGCCCTAGCTTCTACCTACGTAGGGTAACTGCCCAGGAAACCAGACCCCAACTGGTCAGAGCATTAAAAAGCAACAATCCCGGCGACGACTCCCTGGATCCCAGCATTCTCCGTCTGGTACTGGATCTGCTCCTAGCCCCACTCACCAGCCCTGTCAACAAATCCCTCTGCCTGGGGCAATTCCTAACTGCATGGAAAGCCACCATTGTTACTCCCATTCACAAAGGTGGTGACAGGTCCTCTGCCAGAAACTACCATCCTATTTCCATACTCCTACCCTTCTCCAAAGTCCTAGAAAAGTTGGTTGCCATGCAAATCACTGAATACCTGACCAAACACAACATCCTCTGCCCTGAACAGCATGGTTTCTGTGCAGGACACAGTACCGGCACTGCACTAGTTGAATTTTCAAATTTCCTGCACTCCTCACTGGACTCTGGCTCCCTAGATGGGACAGTGTTCATAGACCTCTCAAAGACATTCGACACTGTCTCCCACCCCCTCCCTCTGGATGCCCTCTGCCACACTGGCTTCTCTACTGGGCCTCTCGCCTGGTGCACTAGCTACCTATCTGCCTGCTCCCAATGTGTCAGAATTAATGGGACACTTTCCAAAACCTGTCCCAATCCCTAAGGGTTCATCAGGGCTCCATCCTGGGACCCCCTACTCTTCTCACTCTACCTTAACACCCTGCCCAGTGCATGCACTGGGGAAATTCTGCTGTATGCAGATGACGCCTTCATCTTTTCCACCCACCGTAACCCTATCTCCCTCCAGGACTCCCTACAGCAATCCTATAATAATGCCAAAACCTGTTTTAAAGAGCACCGAATAGTCATTAATCTCAAAAACAATGCTCTTTGCCCACCCCCTAAACAAAGCCAGCAACTTCCCACTCCATATCCTCCCCTGCTCCAAACAACCACTAGAGCAAGTCCACTCGTACAAGTACCTTGGGGTCCCCTTTGACTCAGCCCTCACCTACCACACCCACATTGATGCTCTTGCCTCAGCCACTAATGTGCAGCTAGGTATCTTATACCGCTATAAAAACTGTGCCCCCCACCCTCTGTCTAGCAGTTACATCCTTTATATTATCCCTTGTTGACTATGGCCTACCAGTATACAGTGCTGCTGACACGACCGCCCTCAATAAAATTCACACTCATCCCTAGAAGCTAAGGCATGCAGGCTAATCAAAGACCCCAGGCTCCATGATTCATGCCAGTCTAAGGACATGGCAATACTGCTGAATCTAGATGAACTCCTACGATACCAAACATGCCTAATAACAAAAAAAACTCTTCTCGGGCTATCCCCATCCTGCAAGGCCACTTTTCTTGTCCCAAGATCTAGGACCTCCCATGGTTAGAGGTCCTTCTGCTATAGAGCTCCAGCCTGGTATAACTCGCTCCCTGCCCACATCTCGGATGTCCCCATGATTTCCAAATTCAAAACTGCACTTCAAAGCCAACTGTTTAATACGCAAAGCTGCACCTGTCTGTAATTGAGGGATAGCTCTCTGTGCCCTGACAATGCCCACTGGGCGGCACCTACACCACACCTCTTTTAAATCCTCACCCACTGCAGCTGGAACTGCTATTATCCTGCTGCTTGCTCTTTCCATCATGCAAGAATGTGCCATTGTAACCAAACTGGCTTATCTGTTTATCTGTTGTAATCACATGTGCTTACTAACTATGTAACCCATTTTGCTGTAACCAAAAGTCTGTTATGTATTTGTCCTCAATGTGACAAGGTACCTTTGGAAATGAGCCTCTGGCTCAAAGGTTGTAAACCGATGTACAAATAAATACATTTCTCAAGACCAGAAAGACAGCCTCAAAGGAGCATGAAGTACCCAAGGTATATTAAAAAGGACCATGGCTGAAGAAATTAGAAAAAAGCCACTGCCTGTTCTGGAGCTTGGAGCCAGAAGGAAGACAAAGCCTGATCCCTTATTTGATGCTAGCATGGAGAGACATGTTCAGAACTTCTAAAGTGTGGTTAAGACAGGCCAGAGGTTCATGACTAGAGATGTGTGAAATTGGAAAATATTGCCTAGAGAAATATTTAGTGTAATTTCTGCATTACGACAAATTTTTCGCCTAGGCGAAACATAACTTTGCCTCTGATTTTGCTTTCATGAAATGTGAAATTTCACCCAATTTTACCAATTCTGCTTTCACTTAAGGTGAAATTTCACCAAATTACCCTGAATTTTGCCAATGTTTTTCAATTTCGCCAGTGAAATTGCAATGCATTCTGGGTAAAAGCTGAAATATCACATGCAAGCTGTTTCCTGCACAGTATATTGTCTGTTAAGTCAGAGAGCAGTTCAGTGTGGTGCATAACAGCCAATTAACCCTTCAAAAACCTCTTTATTTGTGATTTTTGAGAGTTAATTGCTCCCAAAATCTCAGTTTAGTTCCAAGTGCTGCTAGTGAACCTTTTTTGTTTTGGTATCTTTGGATAATACTGAGTTAAACTTAATGTTTTCAGTTTTATCTGTTTCTGTGTCTGTGAGGGATTTGAGTGGGGTAGTGTCGACTGTGTGATATGTGTGTGTGTGTGTGCGTGTGTATGTGCATGTGTGTGTGTGTTTGTGTGTATGTGAAAGCAGAGCAGGCTAGTTCCTAATATTTGACAAATTTCTCACAAGTTGTGAGTGAGTTTCTGAAATTTCTTTTAAGTCTTAATATTTTTGTTGGTGTGCTACTTATTTGTTACATTTTTCTTACATATTGACCCTTTTTTGGGTAACTTTATCTGAACAGTTACTCATTCTGAGTAGTTCTGTTCCTGTTTCCCTTCGCTTAATCACTTTTGTGCTTTTTTTTATTATAAGTATTCGTGTACATTGACCACTTGTCTTGTCCATATTCAGGTACACTGCATTGTTAAATTGCTCACAGAAATTAAAATATCTATCTAGCCTCTGCATTACAGCATTCCTGTTTTCTTATTTAATTTCCTTACCATATTAACCCTTTCCACCCTGTTACACTACTGGTGTTTACTATCTGACCCTACTATACAGACAAGTTCTGTCAGAGTCACTACAACTCTAACTGCATTAACTAGATAAGGGTTTTTCATGGGCATAAACATAAAGATAAATTGCCATTGCATACACTAACTGAATCAAAGTATGGTACATTGAAAAAAGGGCTGTCTGTATTACAGTTACCTACTGTATATATTTCACATTTTATTCTATGTATTGTTATAACAATCAACTCAACAGAACTGGGCCATCATATACATGAAGGTACTGTACCTTAATTGCAAACACTGCTGAGACAACTATATGTTGTGACAAGGTGGAAGATAAACACAATGTTGAGACATGTTTTTGAAGACATTTGATGTGTTTGATTTTTTTTTAGATTGAAATACAGTACACACACATACATACTTAATATGATATAAAAGTGAATATACCCAAATGTCAATGTAAATCTTACACATTTCATTACAAGTTGTTCTCTTGAAGGAAGATCTTACTGTACAAAGTGTAAAAATGGGAATTAGTTAAAAGTAAACTGGGGTAGGTATGTTATTGAGGGTATTGTGTACATTACCTTTTATTGCTGCTCCAACCCAGGCACACACAACATGAAAATCAACAAACCCTTGATATGAAGCAACAGGAATTATTTAGTACAAGGACAGAAACAAGTAGGATACTGATTACGTGGATAGACAATCATTTCAAAAAGTCTCACTATTATAATTCATTTTTTACAAATGCATCTGCAGAGTTGACAATTTTTATAATAAAATAATAACAATAGGAGGTATTTCACATATGTCCACAGGTGCCACGTGTGCAGGTGGAGGGATCTGAGGCCTGGATGCACCAGTTTGTCCTGCTCTTGAGTCAGAAGATCATGGCAGAGAGGCAGAGGTACTGGGGGTTCCATCGTAGCTGTTGAAGCAGAGGGAATCAAATCTGATAAGGCCAAGGAGGGGCCATTAGAATCATGTGAGCCCCTCCAGCCTATAGCTTCAGGAGAACCCTCTGAAGCACTGGGAAGGGAGGAAAGGCATACAGGGACCTTCCTGTCCAGCAAAGAGACAGTGCATCTCACCAGAAAACACTATGCCTGGGAACAAGTGAGCAAAAATTGGGTAGTTTTGCTTTGGATGGGGAGACAAAGAGATTTGTCTATGGCCAACTCCACAGGTCAAATATGGTTTCAACCACCTCTTGATTTAGCTCCCACTCATGAGCACTGACAGTGGTGTGGCTGACACTGTCTGCCAGGATGTTATTGATGCCTGGCACATGGACAGTAGTCAGGCGGAGGTTGTGCTGGACTGCAAAATATCACACTTGCATCACCTCCCAGAATAGAGGATATGTATGAGTGCCTCACTGTTTGTTCAGGTACTGGGCCACAGACATATTTTGAATCAGGAGTGTCCCTGGACATAGAAGAGGCTGGAAGGCCTGGAGGGCATAAAGTACTGCCCTCATTTCTTATACATTGATGTGTAGAGATGCTTCAAGATGAGACCATGTTCTATGGGTCTGATGGTCTCATAGGGGGCTCCCCAGCCTTCATATGAAGCATCCATTGTAAGGGTCATGGTAGGAGCAGGGGGCTGAAAGGAGAACCCTGTGGAGAGATTGGACAACTCCTGCCACCATAGAAGATCCTTCTTCATGTAGCCAGAAACTAGGACCCTGTGGTCCAGGTTGTCCAGGGACTGATCCTATTGGACATGAAGAGTCCATTGAGTCACCCTCATATGCAGTCTGACTAGAGGAACTGTGGGGATGACAGCTGCCATCAGCCTAAAAAGATGAAGTATCAATAGGGCTGTGGTCCAGCATGAGTTGGCCACTAACCTGGCCTTTTCCTGCAGGGTCTCTGCTCTGTTCAATGGGAGGAAGACCCTGTCCTGGACCATATCCAGCACTGCTCCAAATTAATTGTAGGCACTGGGAGGGGAGAGGTGGGACTTAGGATAGTTAGCTGTTATTCCAAGTCAGGAAAAGAGGTCCAGGGTAAAGGAGACTGACTCCCTCAGACTGCTCTGTGATTGGGATGATAGAAGCCAATCATCCAGATACAGGCACAACTATATCCCTCTGTGGCATAGGGCTGCATCACCACTGCTAGACACTTGGTAAAAACCCAAGGTGCTGAGGATAGGCCAAAAGGGACAGCCTTGAACTGGTAATGTTCACCCTGGAAGGCAAACATAAGAAAGTAGCAGCAGGCCTGGAAGACAGGGATGTGCAGGTAAACATCCTGCATGTCCAGCACACAAAGTCAATGGCTCTTGTGGAACAGTGGCAGAAGTCCCGGGATAGTGAACATGCAGAACCTCTTCTACTCGATGTACAGGTTGAGCATGCTGAGGTTTAAGATGGGTCTTAGGTCACCCATCTTTTTGGGCACTAGGAAGAAATGGAAGAAGTACCCTCTTCCTATCTGTGCCAGAGCCACTGGCTCTATGGCTGACTTTTGCAGAAGAGCCTGGATCTCATCCCCTATCAGAGACAGGTTCCTTGGAGGATAATGGGAGAGGCCTGGGGGGTTGTACAGAGACCTGTCTTGAAACTCTATCTTGTGACCTCTTGCTATTAACTAAAGGACCCAAGAGTCTGTGGTTTTGCCCAATGACCACGGAAGGTGGAGGGCAAATCCCCCCCTCGGGTTCCTCTAGAGGATCTGCAGGAGGTGGGGGGGTTCCCCGCAAGTCAGGAGGCTGAGAAAAAGGAGTCAGCAGCTCTTCAGGGGGGCTTCTGTGACTTGGCAGGAAGATTAAGGGTTCCTGATATGGATACCAACATTTAATCTGGTGTTTGGCAGGGTCTCTTTGGTGTGGCATCTCTGTTGCTGAAGAAAAGGCTGTTTGCCTTTGTAACCCACTCGGTACATGAATCGGACAATGCAGATGGAGTTACCTCAGTCCCGCAATTCAGTGATAATATTCTTCTTTAGTGTAACATCCAAATGACATGGATTCCCTGAAAGGGGCATCCAGGATGGAGGTGTGGATGTATTGTGCCAGACCAGTGTTGAAACAGAGGATGGAAGAGTACATAGAGGAAGTTGGGAATTTAAACTAGGAGTTGGGGGTGGCAATTGGGCAAGAGATATGCAGAGACCACAGGTTTGGAAATCATATGAGCTTATCCCCCATAACAGTGACAAAGGACAAATGGCAAGTCCTATTGGTGATGCTAGTAAAGGAGGGCAGAATGGGAGGGGTGAAGGTTGGAAGGTGGTTACTCTTAATGCTAGGAGCCTTGGGTGGAAAACTACAGAGTTACAGGTGCTAATGGCAGAGGGAGAGGTGGACATTGCAACCATCACAGAAACATGGGCCACCAAATACAATGACTGGGGCCTGTCTGTACCAGGGTACAGATTATTTCGTAGGGACAGGGTGATTGGGAAAGGAGGGGGAGTGGCACTATTTGTGAAGGAAGGACTGAAGTGTGTAAGGGAGGAAAGGGAGGAGTGCAGTATGGAGTCACTTTGGATGCCAATCCAGGATTCCACAAATAGGATTCTTAGAATGGGAGTGGTGTACTGGCCACTATCTCAGATGGAGGAGTTGGATAGGGAACTAGTGGGACAGATCAGGAGGACCTGCGAGAAGGGTAGTGTGGTGATTGTGGGGGACTTCAACATGCCAGGAGTGGACTGGAGTACCCCAACAACCAGGAACAGAAGGGAGCAGGTACTGCTGGATGCCTTCCAGGACAGCTTCCTGCTGCAAATGGTCAGTGAACCAACCAGGTTAGGGAATACCCTTGACCTTGTGCTGGCAAATGGGAACTTTGTGAGAGAACTTACAGTGGAGGAACCGCTGTCACAGAATGACCACCACTCAGTATGGCTCACATTGGATATGGGCAAGGAAGGAGTGGAATCTGGCACAAGAGTGCTGGATTTAAGGAGAGACGACTTTGGGAGGATGGGGAAAGTGATAAAAGGGTACCTGGCCAGAATTCAATCTAGTATGGACACTAACCAGAGGTGGAAGCTCATAAAGCTGGGGATAGTGGAGGCAACCAAAACCTGCTGCAAGGCCCAGAGCAAGAAGGCTAGGGCTAAGAAACCTAACTGGTTGAGCAAGGAGGTCATGTAAAAGGTAAGGAGGAAAAAAGCAGCCTTTAGGAAGTACAAGAAAACAGGGAAGGGGGAGGACAGGGAGGAGTACTTGACAGAATCGAAGGAGGTGACAAGGGCAGTAAGGGGTGCCAAAGCATCTAAGGAACTCAGGCTGGCATGAGGCATTAAGAAGGGGGAGAAGGACTTCTTTAGGTACATCAGGGAGAAAAGGAGCTGTAAGGACTACATAGTAAGGATTAGGAAGGAGGGAGGTTGGGTGGAAGCAGGGTGCGATAAGGCAGAAGCACTAAATGAGTACTTCAGCTCAGTATTTACCAAAGAGAAGAGGGGCGTGACACCCAAGGGGGGAGAAATGGCAGAAACGGGGGGAAGGGGTGACAGATGGGGAAATCATGGAGGGCAGAGTTCAGGAGGGTTTGAAGGCACTGAGGGTGGACAAGGCACCAGGCCCAGATGGCATCCACCCCAGGGTACTGAAGGAGCTGGCAGAGGCCCTTGCAGGACCTTTGGCAGACCTATTTAATGCCTCACTACATTTGGGGTGTGTACCTCAGGACTGGAGGATGGCTCTTGTGGTGTTCTCCACAAGCATGGCCCCAAGGATGAACCGGGAAACTACAGACCAGTGAACCTCACATCCATCATGTCTAAACTAATGGAGACTATCCTGAAGGAGAGGCTGGTGGTCCTCCTAGAGGCCAAAGGACTACATGACAGCAGACAGCATGGCTTCATATGGGGAAGATCCTGCCAAACCAACCTGGTGGAGTTCTATGACTGGGTAACTAGGCAACTGGACAGGGGCCATGGAGTGGATGTCCTGTATCTGAACTTCAGTGAGGCATTCAACTCGGTGCTGCATGGAAGGCTGGGAAGTAAGTTAGTAGGCACAGGGGAAGGTGCAAAGCTGGTGAGATGGGTAGGAAACTGGCTTCAGGGAAGGCAACAGAGGGGGATGGTGGGTGGGGAGCTCTCACACCCAAGGGTAGTGACGAGAGGTGTTCCACAGGGCTCAGTGTTGGGACCAGTGTTGTTTGTGATATTCATTGCAGACACATCATGGGACATCAAGAGCAAGATCAGTCTGTTTGCTGATGATACCAAGGTAGGAGTGGTGGTGGATGACCTAGGGAGATGGCAGGGGTTGCAGGATGATCTGGCAAAGCTTGAAACCTGGTCAGACACCTGGCAACTGGGGTTTAATGCCAAAAAGTGCAAGGTGCTGCATTTTGGGATGAAGAACCCAAGGAGGAGTTACCAGCTGAGGGGAGTGCAGCTAGCCCAGACAGAGGAGGAGAAGGATCTGGGGGTGCTCATTACAGGGTAAATTAACAACTCGGCACAATGTAGGAAGGCAGCTGCAAAGGCCAACAAAATGCTGGGTTGTATTGCACAGGGTATATCCTCGAGGAGGGAAGAGGTGATTCTGCCACTGTATAGGCCATTATTTAGACCACACCTGGAGTACTGTGTGCAGTACTGGTGCCCGTATCAGAAAAGGGACATTAAGTTACTGGAGGTGGTGCAGCGCAGGGTGACAAAGATGATCAAGGGGCTGGGGGACTTATCATACGAGAGGAGGTTGAGGGAGTTGCACATGTATTCACTGGAGGAGAGGAGGGACAGGGGGACATGATTGAAACATTTAAATACATGAAATGAATAAACATGACAGGTACAGAGGGGCTGTTTAAAGTAAGGGAGGGGAGGGACACCATGGGCCATGATATGAGACTGGAGGGAGGAAGGTTTAGGAGGGAGATGAGGAGACACTTTTTTACAGAGAGGGTGGTGGCTGGGTGGAATGCGTTACCTGCAGAAGTGGTATCCAGTAGAACAGTGGACTGCTTCAAAAGGGGATGGGACAGGACAAGGGATGGATTAATGAAGGGGAAGGGTGGAAGGGTGGGGCAGCTGCAGAATAAGGGGTGCTAGCTGCACATTCAAGCAGACTTAATAGACCTCTAGGCCTTTATCTACTGGCAAATTTGTATGTTCTTATGTTCATAGGCCAGAAATCCTGAGCCATGAATGTTGCCTAATGCAGACAGCAGTGGCAGTGGTGCTAGAAACTGAGTCTACTGTGTCATAAGTGGCCTGGAGGGCATGATGACAGAAGATTTTAGCCATTTTCACTGTCTCGGCAATCTCGGTCTTAAGCTCCTGGTCCTGGATAGCTTCCATCATCTTTGACTCGAGTGAGGCCAGGGAAGATTTCTGACAAAAAAACATATGAGCCACATAATTAAGGGATCAGAGGGCACAAGTGGTGAAGGAATGGATTTTGCAACTGAAATTGTTCAGCTGCTTAGACTCCTTATCAGGAGGAGATATGCTCAAATGTTAGGTTTAGAAGACTGGTCATGGGCAGCTATGATAACAATCGACTCTGCATCAGGATGGCCAGTAAGGTGTGTGAGCCCATCTGGGGGGTGGTAAACCCTGTCTGCCTTTTATAAAACAGCCAGAGTGGAGGAAGGCTGTTCCCAGATAGCGGACATCAGATCTTCATGGGGCCCAGTCCAAAACAGCATGGGTATAGGAGCTGTGTCATGTCTAGATGCTCTGCAAGCCTTTTCCACTTCGGATCCTATTCCTGGATAGCCCAGCCACAGGCATTTTGTATAGTTATGAGAAGTTCTGTAAAAGAAGGGTCCTCCTGCGTGGACTTTGGGGACTCCTTAGGATGAGGCACTATAGTTGTATGCATACCAGAGTTGAATGATATGTCAGAGTCAGAGTCCGAAGAGTACCTGCTGGTGGTGGTCTGAACCATTTTAGAGGAGTGTCCTGGGTTCTATCCCTGATGGTGTCTAGAGAAGCCTTCTCTGGAAATGTGGGAATCCACAGGAGAGGTTGATCTAGTGGCCAGAATGGAGGTGGGAGTAGAGTCCATCACTGGTTTCTGATGGTGAAGCTCTGAGGCTAGTTGAGTCCTGTCCTCCTGAATCAGGTCTGAAACATTGCCTGGATATCAGCCTGAAGCTGCTTTGGAGGCAGAGGCTCAGGCTGAGGAGGAGGTGGTGGAGTAGGAGGCTGGTATAATAGACAGCCCAGCATCTGATATTGAGGGTATCCTTGAGTCTGATAGGAGTAGGAAAAGCCAGAAGGAGCATACCCTTGATTAGACATAGCCTGGCATCTGGTACCCCGGTGCAAATGGGTCAGATGACCAGGTATTGGATACCCCAGTGAAGGGTACTTTGGGTATTGTTGGGGTGGATAGACAGGAACATTTCCCATAGGTCCTGCCTGAGGCAAAGCTGAAGGCTCAGCTGGAGGTGGGGCCAAAGACCTGACAGGAGGTCCAGAAGGACCAGACATTGGCCCTGTAGGGACATTAGAAGGGACTGGCACCGGTTTAGGCACAGGAATGTCCGACACCAGAAGATTCTGTGCCTGAGGGCATGATGGAAGGCTGTCCAGCATTTGAGGAATGGCCAGAGTGCCAGATATATTCTGACCCCACTAAGAGTCACATGACGAAGGGTCACTTGGGGTCAGGGTGTGAGTAGAACCCAACAGAAAACCCACCTTAATCTGGGTAATCAGAGTCCAAGATGGTGGAACCTGGTTGTCCAAGGGTTCTTGGGTGGAGGAGGTCCTGACAGAAGGTCCCTGGAGGCCCAGTGGGTGAATCAGGAAGAGATTGACCCAACAAAGGAGGGGGTACCTCCAGATTAGTGCCCATCTCTGGCTGTTGATCTTCAGGCAAGTCTGGAGGGTCTGGTTGTGTCAGTGGGAGAGAGGAACCCTCGAACAACTGCTGCATGTGCAGCAGCTGGCTCAACTCAATGTTGGGGGTATTCTGTGACCCTGATGGAAGAACCCCAGCTGTGCAGTCCCCAGAGGAACCAGGGAGTGACTTATCAGCCACAGCAGTGCAAATGTCAGAAGAGCTAACGTCTGACGTATCGTCCTGAACCATGCAGACAACAGTGGAGCTGGTGTCCAGACCGTGCATGCCTCAGTGGGGCTGGAGAGTGACTTATTGACCTAGCTGCTGGTGATAGACCCTGAAGAAGATATGGGCTTAAGGAGCATAATAGGGGTTCTGTTGTTCAAGAAGAGCCCTGACTGCACCTTGAATAAAGCAGGCAGGGAGGCCGTGGTTTGATCTGCTGGAGCGGTAGGAAACCTGGCAGTAGGGGTACTTACTGAAGTGGAGGTCCCTCTAGTGTCAGAGGTGCCCGATGGTCACCGCCAAGTGGATGGAGACCTATCCTGGTCTTGGTGCCTCTCCTTGTCCTTTTTCTTCTTTATGGGTTTTGGCAGTGGAGAAGAAGATTTTTCCCGCAGATTCTGCAGCTCTTTTCCATCAAAGCTAGGCACTTCTCCAGCAAGTTGGCTTCGAGATTTCTCTGATGCCTAATCTTGTGTGGCCTGGTTGAAGGATTGGCAGGGTGCACAATCCTTGACTCAATATTCGTGGCCTAGGCAGACCACACAGTGGGAATGCTCATCAGCATGCAGGATCTGGGTGCCACAGGACTTGCACTTCTTTTCAATGCATCACCAAACTCTTCATGTTCCTGAATTGTACCACCAACTATATCCTATACTGTAAATTTGTCACTGTAATTTTTTTGTTTCCCCTTTCTTCTGTATATCCCTCAAGATATCTGTATTAGACTTGTTTATACTGTGTTTTACTATGTAGGCAAAGCAAGGCAATTTTATTTATAAGGCACCCACTGCTGGAAGGCTCTGGGAGCTGTACATGAGCAACAACAGGCAGTAGTTAATTAAGACATAATAAAAAGCTCATTAAAACCATTACAAAATTGAAATACAAAAAATAAAACAAAATAGGAAACTTGCCAAAACTAAAATAAAGATAATAATAGTCAAACACCAGTCTGAAGAGGTGGTTCTTTAGTTTCCCTTTAAATACTTCAGTTGAGGGAGCCTCCCAGACTGCAGTTGGAAAGTGGTTCCACCGGGTTGGCCCAGAGACACTAAATGCCCAGTCACCCAAGGTTTTGAGACAAACCCTGGGAACATACAGAAGGCCTCTCAAAGAGGAGTGGAGGCAGTGTGCAGAGGACACCGGTATCAGGAGTTCAGACAGATAATCAGGACCCAGCCCATATAGGGCCTTAAAGGTTAGAAGACTCACCTTGAAAAGGACCCTCCACCTGACTGGCAGCCAGTGCAGAGCACACAGGACTGGAGTCACATGACTGGACCTCAAATGGCCCATCAGCAACTGAGCTGCTGCATTCTGCACTAGCAGTATATTTAGTATATGTAATTGTTTGACCTGGTGTTCTGGTCTCTTTTTATGCGAAACTGGATGTTTGTGTAAATGGGCATTTTTGCTCACATACCTTTCAGTATAGAATAAAGATAGATTGATTAAAAACTGGACTGACACACCTGAACCACAGCAGTTCTATAAAAATCCAAGCTGGCCATACTGGGTGCAACTTGCACAAATACTGTTGGCCCAGTCACTCTGGTTGCACTGTTCAGTCCAGCTTTTACGTATCTGGTCAGCTCCTGGAAGTCTGTTTTTCAACTCTTCCTTGACATGATTGAAAATGGAACCATCAGGACCAGACCAGATAGATAAAAGCCAGATCAGATCATCTGGAGTGAGTGGAATCAGCAATATTTGCACTAGCTGTGCCCAGTCCAAATTTTACAGCTCTGGTTCTTGTCTGGGGATGTGGTTTTTACCAATACGTCATTGCATATGGCTTAGTGACATACTGTACAGATGGATGCAGAGTCTAACCCATTGAAGGTTGAAGTTTCAGAAAACCATTATGCTAAAAAAAACAAGACTCTCTCCCCTACCCCCAAGTCGCACTTAGTCCTCCACCAAAGACATGCTTAAATATTGGTGCCTCTACATCCACAGCGTTAAGCCTTTTAATGCCATCATGCCTCTTCTGCTGCCATGAGCTCCCCCATCCATGAAGTCCCATTCTGCTTATGGCAGCTCCCCCCAAAAAAACAGGTAATTTTCCAGGGAGCAGTTCTTTACACCACATCAACTAAATTACTGCTAAACTCCTTATTTTTAAACATTTTGTTGAGAAACTTTTGTTTTAGCATATCCATGGTCAGGAAAAATGAATTTGTAAAAGAAACCAAAGTCCCCATTTATCAGTTCATTTAATCACAATACAGCATGTTATAAACTGATCAGATTATATGTGTAACCCAAGTCAAATTAGACACACACACCTACCAATTTGCAAGTGAAGCAAGTGTGGTTACAATCATTCAGTTGCAAACACCTATAGTCACAAATAAGAGCTTTCAATAGAATATAAACAGTAACCTATAACAGCCTGCCTGAGAAAATAAAGTTGGTATATGATTTGGAAACAGGCAACACTGGGGCTCTTGCTAAGGAATGTCCTGCAAAGTTGCAGAATGACTGCTCTTAGAATGGTGGTGTCAAATGACTTAATGAGGTGTTCATAGGGGCTTAGGGGAGCAGCAGAGCTTATTTGTTATGCAGAAAGCTCTAAGAAGTGGTTAACCCATTCTACTTCCAATAGCTTTCTATGATGTCTGTACTATCTATTGGTAATATAACACAGAATGACTGATAGTAGATAATGAGTTAATTTTCTGTGGGCTCAATTAACTCCTGAAGCCAGAGGAAATTTTATTTATTTATTTATTTTTATTTAGTTTTTGTTTACCGGGTAAGTGCACTAGCCAGTAGATGACTATTTTCAGGCATGATCCAGGACAGTACAAGGCAATACATACAGAAGGTGTTTACATGGGAAAAATTACATTTGACGATACAGCTTGGAAGATAATAAATAACAGACAGTAAAGCAAAGTGCTTGGCATGAAGCATAAGTGGCTAAATTAGCTATGTAGGCTCAGATAACAGTAAATGAGCATTGGTCAGCACTGTATGCAACAACAGCAGAAAGAATATAACAATCAGCAATGTAACTACAAATTCAGGTGCAGGTCATAACATGAGGGAGTACGGTTCTTACAGGTAGACATAAAATACAACATGCAGGTGAGAAACAGGCATCTAAATGAGTAAGTGTGTTTAGGAAGATGAGAGAGAATGGGGAGAGGAGAGAGGGGTGTGACATATGGGGTAGGGGCTTTCAATCAAGCAGGAGATTATGGATCATCCAGTGGAGATAGGCATGGGGCAGGGTCTACAATTTCCTATATACACACACACAGGCAGCGTAGTACTGAGGCTTCAGCAGAGGAATCTATTTTTCACACTCTGTCAGGTTGTCTGGTAGCAAAAATGACATCAACCCTTTTCTGAATGCAAAACGCCTGCTGGGCTATGCCCACAGTCATTAAAAACTACATAATTTTCAAGAGAGTGGTGGTCCCTGCACAATATTTGGAAGCAACTTTGTTCATTTCAGATCTTGTTGTCCCTTCTGTCTGATATATCTATAAACCAAAATTGTATTTAGTAAGTACTGACACATTGCAGTACTCGCCTTATCCAGATACCTCTTATCCAGACCGTAGCTCGTATTTTAACTGTGAGGTGTTCTATGAGGTTGATTTACAATTTAGTTTGCTTGAACCTACCAGTACTAGTTATTATCAAGTTGTGTAATAATCATTCCATTTAAAAACTGACATTTGATTAAGAACTACTTAAGTATGTTTTCAGAGTTGGGTCTGTTCATGAAAAGGGGTTCCCAATGCCCACCATACAGTGCATACCACATTTTAAAAAATCAAGAATTGTCAGGCACATGTTTTTGACTAAATTTGAATGCTGGCTATATAGGCAGATAAATAACATAACTATAAAATTCTAGGGTATCCATATTTTTTTTTGATGGGGTAACCCACTCCATTTTGCTGCTTTTTTTTACCTAAACAAATTTGTCATGCAAAAACACAAGTTTTACTAATTGTTTTTGCAAGCTTTATTTACTGTTTTCGATTATTAAAGTAAGTCCACTTACTAATATGGAGTTGTGTTTCTTATTATCTGTACTCTTTAGCCCATTGTAATGCTCCATTTTTTATTTATGCAGCTTTGTATTTAGTGTGGTGAATGTAACAGTTGGTGTCACAGCACTTTACATTCACCCACATAGCCCCCAAATCTGTAATTGTGCTATTAACACTTTAAAAGATTTCCTGGCTTCTCTCCTAGTTTGCCTCCTTGTGATAACTGACTGTGTTACTGCCTGATCTATCTTTCCCACAGATGGGACAGCAACCTTTGACCCTCACTCTACTTGGGGTCACATCAGGCCCAATATTTACCCATCAGTCTGTGACAGTTGTAAAGTCATAACCTGCCCATCAGAACCAAGGAGCAACCATAGAGGGAGGAGCTGAGTTGTGGTTTAAAACCCATTGTTTGCACATGGCTCCTCCATTTGTAGGGCTACATTCCATAAAGATAAGCACTGCATGCAACAATGAGGGTTGCAGTTACATTCACCACAGGTAGACTTTGGTTACCATCATTCACTGATTGTTGGCCAAATTTTCAGAGAGCATATTTCAGTGACAACTGCATGTCTAAGGAAAGTGCTGGGCATAAATTGCCATAGGGATTATTCAGTGTATATGGGGTGGAGAGTTAAAATGGATTTTCTTTGTGGTGTCACTCATTACATTCACCACAATATGTGGCATCAACCATCATACTGCCAGTACTGTTATTATTGTCAAATTTCTCCAGGTTTTGTAACACTATGTCAGTTATTAGTAGTGGCGTGATAGCCATGAGGCATATTCAGTAAATTTTTTATAACTTGAAACAAATGTGTGGTGTCACTTGTTACATTCACCGCTTTATATGGTGTTAAGCATTACACTTGCCAGTAATGTAATTGTTTATTTTTTCTCATGTTTTATAACAGTATGTCAGTCAGTAATAGTAGTATGTTAGTCGTTAGGCAAGTTTAGTACAGTTTTAGTAAGTCAAACATTAGTGTGGTGTCACTTGTTACATTCACCACGGTATGTGGTATCAAACATCACAACTGTTACTACTGTTATTATTGTCATATTTCTCCAGGTTTTGTAGCACTGTGTCAGTTATTATTAGTAGCATGTTAGCTATTAGGCATGTTCACTAAACTTTGTAAAACTGAAACAAATGTGTGGTGTCACTCGTTACATTCACCACGGTATGTGGTGTTAAGCATCGCACTTGCCAGTGATGTAATTGTCAAATTTTTTCATGTTCTATAGTAGTATGTTAGTCAGTAGCAGTAGTATGCTAGTTGTTGGGCATGTTTAGTATAGTTTTAGTAAGGGAAACATAAGTGTGGTGTCACTTGTTATATATTCACCACGGTACGTGGTGCAAAACATCACATTTGCAATGAATGTAATATAATTCTTAGAAATATTTGTTTCTCACATTTTAGTACAACTCATTACATGTTTATTAAAGTTTTTACTACTAAAACATATGTTTTGTGTCAGGTGCTACGTTCACCATGGTGTGTGGTGTCACTTGTTACACTCACCACAATGCAGTTCTTTTATCTCAGGAACCTGTGGGGCTTTTATCTCCCAATATGTTCATTTTTTCATACTTGGGTCACAATACCTTGAAATGCATCACAAATGTAATCTAGAAATAATTTGAACTTTTTACCCTCATGTTACACTTTGGTAACCCCTTTTCATGAACAGACCCAGTTACTGCACATCCTTGCTGTGGCGGTGTTCTCTGTCGGTTTTGTATTGAAAGTCACTTACTTCTGTTCTCCTGTTACCCCATGTTACTTAACTTGTGTTTTTGTATTTGAAAAAAATAAAATAGTGTTTTAACACTCGAATAGGCTACAGTAGCAGTTTTAGGTAGTTGTATACACTACAGTGCAACTACCTGTTCTGATTCCTGTTTGCCATTTGTATATAGTACTGCAAGTGTTAAATCACACTAATTCAATAGAAATAAATAATAATATACTTCCGGAAGAAGCCAAATGAAACAAGCATATAAATATGCCTGCCAAGAGACATTCAACTTCAGGTAAAAGTGATTGGGTAGGAGGTGGCTCAAAAAAGTCTGTTGGAATAAGCAAACCTATTTCTGAATCAGTGCCTTCTGTGGGCTCTGCTGCTGCTGTGGCAGCCAGTAGCAGCAAAATCAAAGCTAGACGTGGCTTCAAGTCTGTGACTCATTTTTTACTGCCCAATCTGTAGCTAGTATGATTGTTGGGGCTGTTACTGGGAATAAGGGAGACACTCACACCAGTGGAGGAACAGAGATCCAGGAAGAGGATGAAAAAGTTGTTAATGTGACTGTTGTTCCTGCTCAAGGAGGAGCTGATGGTGGCGAGTTTGATAGTGTCCAGCTTCAGTCTGTTTCTCCTGGAAAAGGAGATAAGGAATGTTAGGCCCTCCAACAGTAAGGAGATGCCAGAGATGGAAAAAGTTTCTCTGGAAGTAGACAGTAATAGGGAGAAGGAGGAGGATATAATATGTTTTGGTACAGATGATGATGAGGTGTTGGATCCCTTGTGGGAGCCAGAAATGAAAAAGCTGAAGGGTGATGTTACATGAGGCTCCTGCACCCTAATTGGTACCCTCAGAGGTAAACCATAGACAGTTAGCACTTAAGTATATGTTATACTAACATATAGGGCTAAGGGCATCTACCATACAAGAGTAGATGTCAGGATATGAATGCATATTGTTGTAATACACTTTGCTTCTAATATATATATATATATATATTCTTCTATGTATTTCCTGTGTATTTCTTACTTGTAAGATGCCAAGGTATCTGTGTCCTTGGAGTAATTATGATATGTAAGTTGGCATTGCCACCTTTTGGTGATCTGTACCACTACACTGAGTTATGTAAGACTCTGTATAAGAACTCTTTTGTTCATAAACTGTTGACTATACAGAATTGTATAATGTTATCTTGGACCGTGGAGCCACCTCTAATTTAGCTAATAGGGCTCATCTCTGTAACTAGAAATGTTTCTATCTTACAGTAACCATAGTCATTATCATAGGTATATAATGTAATACACTAGTCTTATATCTCGGAGACCTCAGGAGAGACCCCAAGAGACACAGAGAAACCTCGAGGTATAGGGAATGCTTAGCACTGGCTCCCGGTCCGTATTGGTAAGAACTGCTTAGGGCAACTGTGATTTATCCTTTTGGTAGTAATAAACTTGTTTATTACTGTTATGCAATGTGTCTGTGATTACTTGAATTCCCAATATTGCCAAGAACCTGAAAGTGAGGTTTAGACCTCCTAACAAATTGGCGACCGTGTGCAGGCGATATTTGGTGTTTGTAAGTTTTCACTTGTTGCTACAGCTTTTCCCTTTTCCCACGAGGACAGTAGGTGTACATTCCCGTATCACCTCTCCCGTTTTAAACCAGTTTGTAGTAACTTGCAAAGTCTGGCTGTCATCCTTTTGGGTGTGGTTGATGTCAACTCGACTCACTCCATTACAGCTTTGATTTGAAAGTCTACAACTTTTACAGTAGCCCGGCTGTGTATAGAGTGCTTCTGCTGAGGATCGATACACAGCATGGCGCCTTTTTCACAGTTTCATTTTTTGTTCCCTCCCACAGAATGGCCACCATATCAAATATCTGCACAGAACTGAGACTCAATGTCTCAAACTTCCTTACCTTCAATGGAGGATGGCCTGACTTTGCGCGGGATGCAAGTCAATCCGAAAACCCTATACTGGGGATTTCAACCCAGTACACAGAGACAAGACAATCAGCCAATAAGTGACAAGCTAAAGGGTTGATGGTCACAGCTCTCTATGCTGCTCTGGAAGCCTCTGAAGTGAGGTTTCGAACCCTTGATCTGCAAATTTCATCTCTTAAGCAACAGATGGGTTTGCAGGAAACAAAATGTATTAGACTGCAGCAGAACTTGGAGTCTGAACTCCAAACTCTGTGAAATGAAAAGGATTCACTATTGCATCATTCAGCTCAAGCTGGAGAACAGGAACTTTGTATGTTGAAACAGGAGTGTGAAAGTTTGAGTAAGGATAAGGGACAGGCGTTGCAAATGAATGATTTGCTAAGTGCTGCAAATGCTCAGTTAAGTGATGAAATAGGTGAGCTGTAGGATGAGATAAACCATGTCCGTCATGACTTAGAAGTGTCTATGAGGGACAATCACAAATTGAGTGCCGCGTATAGAGTGTTGCAAAAGCAAAAGCGAGATGAGGTTGACATGGATGTTGCAAGTGTGAGTCATACTGAATGTAGAACCAAAATGGCGAAACTGCACCATCAGCAGGAGGTTCTGGCTGGACATGTTAAGGCGATGGGAGGCGTAGCCCCAGCCTTACACACGTCATCTGAAGTGGAGGTATCGGATGAAGACATTTCTCAATACAATGCCCAGTCACACCCTTACTATGGCCTAGAGACCCCACCCAGCCATCCACAACATGGCGGGTCCCCACTACACCCTCACCATGTCATACGTCATAGACGTCGTGACGCCCATCATGGGAGATGCCAACATGGCGGCCCCCATGATGGGGGGGGAGCAAGCCCAGGCCTGGTCCCGACGGAACCACCAATAGCTGTTATTAATGTGGAAGATAGGCATGAGATAGAAACCATGATTGAAACTGCGATAGGCAATATACCCCTTCCTGAGAGAAGTAAACGGGCCATTAAAACCCAGATTAGGCAGCTTCTGCAAGAGACTGGCACTCAGAAAGGTATTGTCCGCACTGTGGCCGAGGCTGCAGCTCGGGCCGCACTGGACGGTGCTCGAGACAATCTACCTCTGCCTGATCGACCCAGTAATCCCCTACAAATGGCCTACTCTGTTCAGCAAATAGCTGACAGCATCAGTTGGATGAACCCGTCTGACAACCTCAGCTGTCACTTGGAAAAGGTGCATTCTAAATGCGAGATGCTTAGCCTCGCTGCAGAATATCAGGTCCAAACACTACTCCAAACCATCGATCCTAGTTTGTGGGCCAAACTCCCCGATGCCATCTGCCAGGATGGGAACACCACCTTTGACGAGGTTGCAGCAGAGCTCATTTCTGCTCACAGCCCAGGTGTAGTAGGAGTGATGCTTGCATACTCTGTAAAACAGAATGCAAAGGAAAGTCCAGTGACTTACCACTAGAGACTTTGGATGGCCTACCGAGCAGGAAAGCACTTGGCACAAGAAGCTGCGGATATAGATCTTATTGAATATAAGACCCTGTTCCTTAGGAACATGATTCCAGCAGTATGAGAAAAGGTAGAGCCAACCACCTACCACAATACGGATAGGTTTGCCAACATTCTTTAGAAAACCGAGAGAGTTTACCAACTCTATATCCGTGATCTGGGCTCTGGTTCCAAGAAAGTAGCTGCCGTGGAGCCTACTTCTGAGGCCACGACGCTCTACACTGTGGAAGGGCAGGACCAACACCAGCAGGCCCAACACCAACAAGCCCCTCCAGCTGACAACCAGCACCCCCAACAGGCCCATCAACAACAACCGCAACAGCAACAACAGTGGTGTGGGAACCGGAATTGGCATAAGTATAAACAGCATAAGGATAAAGATAAACCACAACAGCAAAGAACAGGCCCCTCATATAGGGAGACAGCTGAAGAGAACCAGAAATTCTGAGAGCTCCTGGGACAAGTGTGCTCTGTAGCAGATGCTGTTCCCGCACAGGCCCTTGTGGTGGTACAACCGGCAACCCAGACCCTAACTGGTCATGGGGACACTGGTGGTGCAGGCCCTCAGGCCCATACAGGCCTGAACCCAGAAGGTCCTCCCTATATAGCATCAGTGCAGCATGGTGAAGTGATTCACAAGAGTCAGGCCCAACCTCTCCATGCTCCCAGCAGTACAGATTGACAATTACAGGCCCCAGTCCGGATTGTAAACAAGCTAGTCTTGGATATAAATGGAAAGCCCTGCATCGAGGCCGAGGTTGGGGGCTGCCTACTAGTAGTCTTGTTAGATACAGGAGCAGCTGTATCTGTGTTACATGATGAACACCCAGACACATCCCATTTGTCCACAGGATGTAGGACCAACATGTCAGGAGTTGATGGTACTAGGCTACCTGCATACTGTTCTCTACCTTTACCAGTAGAGTTAAGCCATCTAAAGGCCTCACACACCTTCCAACTGATGGTATTGCATGATCATCCTAGTATCATAGGGAATGACTTCCTTGTGCCACACGGCTGTGTGGTGGACCTAGCTAACATGCTGTTGATACAGATTCAAGGTCAATATCATACCATTTTGATTCCTGATTCACATGTCGTGGCAACAATATCTGCCAATGACAAGGAGTATGACATCATAGATCTGTTCAAGACTCATGAACTTTTCCCAAAGTTTCTCCCTATTTTGCAATGGCATTTTGAAGCGTTTGCAATTAACAAACATGACTGTGGTAGAATGTACACTGTCATCGAAGTGCCAGGCCCAGCACATGAGAGGCAAAGGCAATATCCTTTTCCAGCTGAGGCCTTGCCTTTCCTAAGAGAGAGATGATCAAGTCACTCCTCAAGCAAGGAGTAATCAGAACTTGCGTTTCCACTGCCAACTCCCAAGTGTGGCCCGTGAAAAAACCAACAGGCGCCTGGAGACTTCCTATTGACTACAGGAAACTGAATCAGGTCACCCCCAGCTGTTCTCCAACTATGGCATCAGCACCTGATGTGCTACAACTTCTGACCCCTGACCTGAAATGGTTCAGTGCCCTGGACATTTCCAATGGTTTTTGGTCACTACCATTGGCCTCAAGAGTCAATATAAGTTTGCCTTCACCTTTGAAGGAAGACAGTACACGTGGACTTGCTTGCCACAAGGATTCCATAATAGTCCGTCCCTGTTCCATCTACACATGATGGATGTCCTTGAGAGTTTCTCTACTCCCCAATGTCTCTTGCAATATGTGGATGACCTGTTGCTGGCAACAGCCACACAGGAACAACATCTGGATCTCTTGGATGAACTACTGACTCTCATCCAGAGAGCAGGCTTGAAATGCAATCCAGCAAAAGCACAACTATGTCAGAAAGAAGTACTCTTTCTAGCTCTAAAAATAACTGAGCAAGGTCGAAGCCCTACCTGGAAGAAGGTACAGGGATTGCAAGTCTTGCCATTGCCCACCAGTGTGGCAACTCTTCGAAGGTTTCTAGGTATGGTGAACTACTCAAGAGATTTTATTTGTGATTTTGCTCAGAAAGCTGCTCCTCTGTATGAGTTACTCAAAAAGGACATCCCATGGACTTGGGGCCCTATACACACCCAGGCTGTGATGTCACTGAAGCAGGCCTTGGCCTCTGCCACAGCTCTGGTCAACCCCAATCCAGCACTACCATTCCATCTAGAATGTGCCACCTCTGACATTGCCATGTCAGCAGTGCTGGCCTAGAAGGTGCATGGCACCCTGAGACCCATTGCATATGCCTCACAGCTCTTGACCGCAGTGGAACAAAAGTATGGCCTTTGTAAAAGGAACCTTCTGGCCACCTACTGGGCTGTCAAGCACTTCCTGTATATCATTGGGTACTCATCACTGATCATCAACACCAACCACACCCCAACTACCTTCCTACTCTCAGAAAGAGTGAAGGATGGGTCAGTGTCTAACACCAGACTGACACACTGGTCATTTCTTCTCCAGGATAGAGACATACAGGTACAACCGACACAAATTCCATCTATGCTGGCTCATGGACTCCTTTTCCAAGGAGAACCCCATGACTGTACACTGCAGCCACCTGATCTTCCAGATCCAGGTCCCTTCCTCCCTGCCATGCCACAAATACTTGATAACACTTCTTTGTGTCACGTCTTTACTGATGGTTCAGCATCCTACTATCAGGGAGAACAAATTGCAGGGATGGGCTTTTTAGTGATTTACCCTTATGGGAACACTGTCAAAATATCTAAACGCTGTAGTGTAGCATCATCACAATATGCAGAGATGGCAGCGGTGACCTGTGCCCTCGAGTTCATTCACCATGGTACTGAGGATGCTATAATTTTTACAAACTCTAACTGGGTTTGTTGTTCTCTTACAGAATTTCTTCCTTTCTGGCAGAAGAACTCCTTCTTCTCCTCTGATGTCAGCCCAGTGAAGTGCAAGGAATTGGTAATATACATACATTCACTGGCACAAAAATTGGCGCACAACCTCTATGTACATAAAGTCAAAGCTCATTCTCTCCATGACCCCTACCATGCCTTCAATGACACAGCAGACACCCTTGCTAAGGAAGGGGCCCGAGGGGGGACAACTGGATGATGGACCATCCAGAGGTCAATGTGGCCATACAGATTGCAGCACTCAGATAGAAACCTGAACCTTTTTCCCTCTTGGACCTCTCAGCAGCCCAGCATATTGACACTGAACTCAAAGAAGTGTTCAGATTCCTAGACAAGGGTACCAAAGAGAAACTTCCCATGCACAACCTCTACTGGAGGCATGAAGGTAAGTTACGCTTGTCACCAGATGACAAGCTCATCTGGTTCCAACCAGATGACTCCACCATCAAGTTGTGGGTGGTCCCCAGACACTTAAGATCTGAATTCCTACAGGAAATGCATGATACACCCACTGGTGGACACCAGGGAGTGGAAAATACCCTCCAAAGGCTCAAGACCACCACCTAGTGGCCTGGTGTCACCAAAGATGTTAAACAATACATAGACAACTGTCTCGTTTGTGAGCAGAACAACCCCATCCCTACCAAATGAAATACCAAACTTTTACCACAATGACACTCTGGCCTTTGGCATGCCATACAGATTGATTTTATTGGTCCTCTAACCAACACCAGCAGAAATAACAAGTATGCTCTTGTGGTAACTGATCTCTTTTCTAAGTGGGTCGAAGCTTTCCCCACTAAGACATGCACAGCAAAGACTACTGCCAAAATCCTGGTAGAACAGATTTTCTCCAGGTGGGGTCTACCCCTAAAAGTAGACTCTGACAAAGGAATAAGTTTTACAGCTGAGTTGATGAAAGAATCCCTTGAACTCCTGGGAGTTCAGCAGAAGTTCCACATACCCTATCACCCCCAATCCTCAGGTCAAGTAGAGAGAGCCAACAGACGATTAAGCAAATGCTTTCCAAATTCATTGAGGACAATCCCAAAACCTGGGATTCCCTACTGCTGTTACTCATCATGGCAATTAGAGGCACACCCTCAGCCACCATCCAGCTCACACCTTTTGAGGTGATAACTGGCAGACAGATGAGATTACCTGAAAACCTATTGTTTGACCTGCACACCCCCACTGCGGACCGTGTGTAAGTAGACCAATATGTGGAAAAACTCAGAAAAGACCTCATACACACACACTTGTATGCTGCCAACTGCATGTGCAAGGCCCAGCAACAATCCAAAATACAGTCTGACAAACACGCACAAGAAGTGGATTGGCAAGTTGGAGATCAGGTAATGGTACTTCGATTAGCACATCCCACCCACTCCTTCTCCAACAAGTGGGAAGGCCCATACCCCATTGTCAACAAGCTCAGTCCAGCAGTCTATCAGGTTAGACTCCTGCATAATAACAAGTTGACTGACAAATGGTTACATGCAAACCAGCTGAAACTGTATAAAGGAGCTTAACTACTTTTCCTCACCCCATTAGGCAGAACAGTACTAACATACTAATCTTTGATCTTCATTTTCAGATACACTGGCAAGATGGCTATCTTGTTCCATTATCTCCTCATCTCAGGAGTAATCCCCTGCATCCAAGGCACAGTACCGAACTTCCTAAGACACCTCAATCCTCCAGCACCTCCTCCAGAGGGAGTATTCGTCAATATACCAGATAGTCTGATCACTGTCCAGGAAGGTTCCGATGCTTACCTCACTGCCTCGGTTGTCGCTTCTGATAAATCTACCCTTCAAATTGAGTGGCAAACCACATTGCAAGGACAAATTCTCCCTGTGGACAAACTCTCCAAAGGAACTTTCCAGGGTTTGCCCAATGCTAAATTATCCCCAAATGGTTCTCTGTCCTTGTTTCAAACTGCATTAAGACATTCTGGTTTGTACAACATTACTGCCTTAATTGATCCTTCATGCTGTAATTCTTTGTCGAGGGATTCTGCTCAGAAATTTTGTGCGGTACACCACATGGCTTCTGCAGTCATGTACCTCTCTGTGTTACCATCTACTGATAAACAGCTTTTGGAATGTCCAAAGTATACCCCTGGTCCCCGTAGTGGTCTAACAGCCACTGCCCTCCCAGGTTCATTGATTAATAACTTACAGTTTATGCATATACCTGTTTTGTTTAATCTTACTTACTGGAATATGAAAGAATTTGGTATGTGTCACAATACTAACACGTCAGCATTTTATAGTTCATTATTGCTTGATAGTTTAGCTGCATTTCAGATTCTACATCAAGACCCTATTGCCGGGTCCATTCAACTGAACATAGAGGCAACTTCAGGAGGAAACCCACTCCTGATGATCTAACTCGTAAACGTAAGACACATGAAGTTGACAGTTCTGATGTTACAGGTGCAACAGGTACTGTCACCAGCCTTTTTGGTACAGCTATGTCTATTTGGAATAAAGCAGACAATGCTGCTATCAAAGCTCATTCTGCCAAATTCTCCACTGGTTTGGATAACGATGTACTACCCCCATTATTGCATGGTGTGGATGGCCTTAATCAGGAAGAAAGATACACTGTATATAACATGCACGACATTGCTAAGGTATTCACTGATTCAAAAGATAAGATCAATGCACTCATACAACAAAACAATAAAGAAGCAGATAAACAATACATTGCTAGAGAAATCCGTTGCTCTGCCTACGGCTCATACATCATCACTACCATCAACAATCTCTTCCATGATCTAGAATCTGGAAGAATCCCAGATATCGTACATGACAGACGCTTCTCCAAATGGTATTGTCCATGATGTAAAAGCCCTAGCTGTATTGCTATGTGTATGCAACAAGCTTTAACCACTCCTCTTTCTACAGCTAGGAATTTGGGGTTTGTGACCAGACACCCTAATACTGGTCCTTGCTTTGCTGCTAAGAAATGTTCCATAACGGATACCATGTTCGTTTCTTTTACTGTCTCTTTACCATGTTTTGATCCCACTACAGCTTTGTTTGACAAGCTTGCACTGGTGCATTCGATTGGGCATTTGGACAAAGACATCTACAGAGAACGTCTGGATCTACCGCCTCTACTGGTTTACCATCCTTTCCTGTACGCCTGGGTGGCTCCACACACGGACTGCTGTGTGAAAAAGTAATACATTTACTTGTGCCGATGTGATGTATTTGATGTTATTCAACCTGTTTGTAGTTATTCTCCAGAAAGCATTGATTGTACTTTCACCATGGATGATGACATCATGATGAATGGCACTGACTCCTTGGACTCAACTCTGGCTCTGGATAAACTCTACCAATCATATCATGAGGAGGGTTATCACCTGTCAAAACATATTTTGAAGACAGCCTACACCTGCCCTGTCCAGTTGCAAAAGTGGAGACTCCCTACTGTTTGCTCTCAGTATAATTCCGATGGAGAATACTGCGTGGTAACAAATTTCAAAAGCTATACTTATGGATCTGTTACATGTGTTATTGATTATCCCAATTTCTGTTTTGTTCCCCACCAGAAGACTGTCATTGGACATACCGTCATAACACCCTTCCCCCTCCTGGATGCAGACATCATTGATGGTAACCTCGATTATCTGCTCACACTGCCTGAATTCTTGCCATATTTTAATGTACACATAGACTCACTCACACTTACATTAAAATCAATTTTAGACAGGAAGGACACACACCTCATCCCCATCAGCAATAATATGACCAAGGCCAATGAAGCTATCCTCTCATTGATTAATGATGGTGACATGAATGATGCATTGACTAACACCTGGTTAGAGATTACTTTTAAAGGTTTTGTTATTATACAAGCATTTTTAATCTTTATTTTGATTATTATGCTCTGCTGCCTATGGCGCACACTACGCCAACACCATGGGCAGCTCGAGTTCCTTTACAAAGCTTGTGTGTCGGGTTTGTAAATGACCACTGCTCTCTAGCCTTTCCTTAGATTTGCCTGTGATGCCCTTGGAGGAAACAAGGGGAAGCATGCTGCTGCCTCTGTACCCTAAATGGTACTCTCAGAGGTGTACACTGTAGACAGTTAGTACTTAAGCATATGTTATACTAACATATAGGGCTAAGGGCATCTACCGTACATGAATAGATGTCAGGATATGAATGCATATTGTTGTAATACACTTTGCTTGCTAATATATATATTCTTCTATGTATTTTCTGTGTATTTCTTACTTGTAAGGTGCCAAGGCATCTGTGTCCTTGGAATAATTATGATATGTAAGTCGGCATTGCCACCTTTTGGTGATTTGTACTACTACACTGAGTTATGTAAGACTCTGTATAAGAACTCTTTTGTTCATAAACTGATGACTATACAGAATTGTATAATGTTATCTTGGACCATGGAGCCACCTCTAATTTAGCCAATAGGGCTCATCTCTGTAACTAGAAATGTTTCTGTCTTACAGTAACCATAGTAATTATCATAGGTATATAATGTAATTCACTAGTCTTATATCTCGGAGACCTCAGGAGAGACCCCAAGAGACACAGAGAAACCTCAAGGTATAGGGAATGCTTAGCACTGGCTCCCGGTTCGTATTGGTAAGAACTGCTTAGGGCAACTGTGATTTATCTTTTTGGTAGTAATAAACTTGTTTATTACTCTTATGCAATGTGTCTGTGATTACTTACATTCCCAATATTGCCAAGAACCTGAAAGTGAGGTTTAGACCTCCTAACAGTGATGATGTAGTGCATTTAGATGACAAGACTGAGGGTGAGCACATCAGCAAGCCTACAACATGTAGTACAGTCACCCCACCTCCTAAACCCAGGGGTCTATTTTGGGCCCTCTACTCTTCTCCCTCTTCATCAACAATCTCCCCAGTGCCTGCCACCAAAAAATATTACTATACGCAGATGATGCTGTCCTGTTTTCCAGCCACCATGACATTACAGTCCTTGAATCCCAGCTGCAGCTCAACTTCAATCGCATCGAAGACTGGTTCAGTTCTCATAAACTTGTCCTGAACCACAGCAAGACTAAAGCCATGTCCTTCTGTAACTGACAGAGCAGGCACAACTCTCTGTTCCTCACCATCAAGAATCATGCTGGGAACCCACTTGAACATGTCAAGGAGTTCAAGTACCTTGGTATTATCCTGGATAGTACCCTCTCCTACACTCGGCATATTGACACTGTTGCCAAGACTGGCAATATACGGATTGGACTACTGCACAAACACAAGCACTGTATGCCTGTGGATGCCCTTAAACTAGCCATCTACAGCTTTGTCACCTCTATCATTGATTACGGCCTTGCCATCTATGGCTCTGCCTCAACAAGTGCCCTCCGCAGGATCTCAGTTGCTCTCAACAAAGCCTGTAGACTACTGATGGGTGCAGCCCAACAAACTCACACCTGTGACCTCTATGCACAGGCCAGCTGGCTACCCCTATGCAGCAGAATACAATACCAGACCTGCTTACTTACCAAAAAGATTCTCCTTGGTCTCATGCCACCTGGTGTTAGCTCACTCCTTACTACCTACAGTGGCACTCAACAAACACGTGGTGCCCAATCTCTAACCTTTCAGGTTTCCAGATGTCGTACCTCCATGGGTCAGCTGTCCTTTATCTACAGAGCCACTTAATGGTTCAATTCCCTCAATAAAGAAGCACTTTCCTCTACTACATTTGGGAATCTCAAACTTTACCTCACCTCTACCACTCAATGTGACTGCTTCTCTGAACAGAGATCTCTCTAAACACCTCCCAGCTCACTCATGTCTCACAGCCCGCCCTTTCCCAATCTCATTCCCTCTGGCACTGGGCCTTCCTTGTGACTCCTTTCCTGCTTCACATCTCCACTGGTACAAGACATTTTCCACCACCATTGGACAGTGGCCCATTAGCCTGCTCAACTTCCTCTCCCGGTCACATGCCTGCAACACTAACTGACTATGGTGCCCTCTATCTCTTATTGTTACCGCAGCCAGCTGCTTACTCAAGCTGCTCGTTTTATGAATATTACCTCAAAGTATGTTATAACTGAGTATCTTTATTTTTTCTTTTAGTTGTTTTGGTTGTTTTTTGTGCATTCTTTTACTACCTCTGTATGTATGTTGACCCTCATCCTTTGACGTGGAACCTTTGTAAACGAGCAGTTTCTGCTCAAAGGTATTTGTAATCTGAGAGTTTAATAAATAAATAAATAAATAAATAAATAAATAAACGTAGCATGGTGGAAATCATGCAAGCTGTCCAAAATTCAAAAACTTCCACACCTTTGGCTCTGCTGTCCAAGTCTCAGTGCCTTGTCAAATCTATAGTTGCAAAGTCCCTCATTTGGGATTTTTTCATGCTTGATGCAGCTGATGACACTGTGGCAATTTGTCAGCTGTGTCATGCACGTGTAAGCTGTGGTAAAAGGGGCAGCCACATAGGCACCTTTGGCCAGCACACCCACTTCAAAAACAAGCACCCATTGTGCTGGCACCAACAGCAGAAAGATACCAGAGCTGTTGGTGGGACTTTTATTGTCAAGATTAATGTTAGTGACAGAAGTGCAATAGAACAGGAGGAGGGAGTGAGGGCTGAGTGGTTCGGTGGAGGAGGAGGAGTGTGAGGAATCCTTTTATCTCTCTCTCTCTTGAGCAGTGGGCATAGTAGCAGTGAAGCTGCCACACCCTTGAGTTATAAAAGTACACCACCAAGCACGAAATCCACCACAATAACTAGTTTTGTACATGCTGCCCATCCCAGGCCCCAAGATTCGCCTGGTACCCCAGCAACAACAACACTGGGGACACAAGTAAAGCATTTTTGTCAACCCGCTCCCAAGATGCAACCCACATTGAAGAGTATGTTTGACCAGCACTCAAAGTACCCCCGAATCATGCTGCTGCCCATGAGCTGAATGCAGCCACTGCTGAAATGCTCACCATTGACCTGTTGCCATTTTTCTTTGTGGAGAATCCAGGATTCCACCGTTTGATGGCTCATGCCTGTCCCAGATGGCAGGTGCCATCGCGGACGTATTTCTCAAAATGTGCCATGCCCGAACTGTACAGGAGAGTTTCACAGTCCATCTTACATGCCTTGAAGCATTCTGCCTCCAAATATATCCACCTTAGCATGGATATGTGGACAAACAGCGGGCAGCTCATATCTGTGCATAACAGCACACTGGCACAGGTACCTGGGGTGGTTGTTGATTTGAGGCCTGGCAAAAGCTGTGTAAAGCAAAATTGTGGTGGTAGCAACATACCTGGTATTCATCAGAATGCTACCATAACTATGCAAAGGGTTATGGGGTCTCACACTGGTGAGAAAATGCAGAATGTGCTGCTAAATCAGATTGATGAGTGGCTAAATGCACATTCACTCACAGCGGGGTTTATTGCCAGTGACTATGGCTCCAATGTGGTTAAGAGCATTACTGAGTTTTTTTTTTAGAGTGCACTTCCTGGCACACTACCTTAATCTAGTCATGCAGCAATTTCTAAACCATGATGAAATAAGGGAAACTGGGTCTGTTGCCAGACACATCTGTGCGCACTTTGCCCATGCTGCAAAGGGCCGTGACCATCTGCGTGAGCTGCAACTCACTAACCATCTGCCTCAGCACCATATGAAGATCAATGTTGATACCAGGTGGAACTCCACACTGTACATGCTGGACCAGCTGTATGATCAGTATAAGAAGGTTTCAGATTACCTACTACTGCACACCACCAAGGACAGTGCTGAAGTGTCAATCACTCTAACAACAGAGCAGTGGTGACAAATGGATGGTATAAAGACTACTTGCCTATATCTACAGCCTGTCAGTATTCTGTTATCAGCAATTAGCATCAGCTATGTCCATCAAACTACCACTGTATTCTTGTCTCTTCCTCTTTTGAAATGTAACCTTGGAAATTGTTTGTCTGCTTGGTATAGCTGACATGGAACATTTGTAAAAGAGCCTGTTGGCTCAAAGGTGTTAATCTGCACATAAAATAAATAAATATAAATAAATAAATAATACACATTCTGCGTCCATTTGAGCATGCAACACAGACTGTGAGTGGGGACACTGCCTGTATAAGTCAGTCAATACCCCTTATATGTATACTGAGGCAGACACTGGTGAAGGTCCATTAACAGATGGAGGCAAGTGATGATCACAGTGCTGGTCATCTAATGGGTCACATGCTCTGTATATTGCAATACACATATCTCTGGCATTATGCAGTCTAATGAGTTTGCTATTGCTACTATGCTGGATCCATGGTACAGACATGGCTTGCCTGCCATGATTGAAGGGGGCTGTGCGTGAGTGGACAAACTGACCAATTACCTTGTCAGATGGGTAAATGGTGCACAGATGAAAAATGCAGAGACACAAAGGGCACATATCTCAGGTGTTGCTACCACCACCAACAGATCATCACAGGCCACCAAATCTGAGAAAATGTCAAAGCCACAGCACAACATAGCAGGTAATCCCATTTGAGTTGCTCTGTACCAGGTGGGCGTGGAAGAAATTAAAGACAAGGAGGAGGAGCCTGATGAGGCAGCAGGACTCAGGGCAGCACAATGTATGGTGGATGCCTACATGGGAGACACCAAGCATCTTGGCATCACTGATGAGCCACTGGTGTACTGGAGCAGTAAAGTGAGTGATTGGACTGCACTGGCATCTGTTGCTTTTAAGTACCTTAGCTGCCCACCATCCAGTGTCAGTGTGGAATGGGTGATCAGTTCTGCTGGGGCCATTGTGCATGACCGGAGGACAAATCTGTCATTGAAGAATGTTTCCATCCTAACATTTATAAAAATGAATGAGGCTCACATTCCACATAGTACAGTTATTTCAGTGGTGTTGTCACAAAAGCTGTGTCTCAGAGAAGATGATGACAATGAAGACGTCCACACTGGTAAGACCTCTACTAGTAGGGAGAAAGATGAAGCAGCGGTGATGACCGAACTTCCACCTGGTGATGACTCCAGTCTTGAAGATTGTGAGGGCTGCTTTATGGATGATGTGTCATTGGAAGAAGGCTAAAGGTGTTCTGCCCCCCCAGCCACCACCAGCATCCCCCACCCATTTTCACTGAATATGCTCTTTTATGTTATTGTTATACATTTTAAATATTATTTTGCTGGTTGTTCTGTGTTACACATTGTGTTAAACCATTTAATTTGATTACCCAACTTAGTAACAATGTTTACTTCATCTCATTTTTGAAAAATTAATCGCCCCTGCTCTGCTAACTGGAATGTATATATCAGCAATACACAATGGCCCCATCGAGTGACAAATACTGAACAACATCTTCCCCATTTCCACATATACCTCCTCCATGAGACCATGAATGAGTGTCTACTGAGTGTGCCACCACTATATATTCGATGTAGCAACTTAGCCAGACAGTGCACAGCCAGTACTATGTTAATCAGAAATGCATGCATACTCCATCTCCATGTATACAATTAACCATCCTGTAATCTGCCTCCTTGTCATCCATCCTAATGTGTATAACACAGACTTCGACAGTATGGACCATCACTCTCATACTGCCAAGAAATACAGTTGAAATGCTATGAAGCTGACAGATGCATGCTCCAGCAAAAACAGCAGTCACAGACCAGTACATCAATGCTGCTCTGAGTCTAGCTAAATTACTCATCCTCTTCCAGCAGTCTTCCCCCAAGGAGAACTGCAGCATTGCCAGCACATTTGGGGCCACTACGTCAACCTGCACAATGCAGCCCTTTCTTCCCAGCAAGCACACTTGGTGTCATTTTCCCTCTTGCCAACCACCCACGATGACAGCATTGCCAGCACATTTTGGACCAGTGTGTCAACCAGCACAATGAAGCACTTTCATCCCAGCAAGCACATTTGGAGTTCTTTTCCCTCCAGCCAAAGTAATAGCCCCTCAGAAAGCAACACATATCATCATCAAGCAAGAAATATATATGTTCTTCCTCCATGTCCTATCTTCTGGTCAAGTGATTCATGGTAATTAGATTTCATTTGTTGTCATGTTATTACTTATAGCTCCATTGTGCTGTTTTGCATGCTTTTGTTTGATAGAATTTCAAGTATGCATACACAGCAGCACACCTTACTGTATAAGTTATCTCATGTATTTCCATTTCACTCTATGCAGGATTTGCATGATCATGCCATGTGAGGTCAGAACCTCAGAATAAGGCTGATGCATTGACATGGCACATTCAGAGCCTAGTCAATCCACATTGCAAGCATCATTATGTACAGGTCAGTATTGTAATTGTAATGTTTTTCACTTTTTAGATTTTGTGTATTCCATTCCAGGTACTGTACGTCCTGATATGTTTCACTATAGGCTCATAATTGAAATTATTTCATTGGTGGGAAATTTTTTGGGATGTTGCCAACCTCGATGGTAAGTGTCACCACAGGTAAGTATCAATGCAATTTTTTTTTTCTTTTTATATTTTTTCTCCACCTTTTTACAGATGACATTGGTTCAAACATCTGTCTTGAATCATGACTGGCAAATGAAATTTTCTGTTCAAAAGGAATTTGTTCGTTAATATTGGAACAGTGTTAATTCAGGTAGCATCATATTGCAGGTAATGAATGGTCATGCTGCCATTTACAGTGTGAGTTGCACATTCGTGGATAAAATTTATATATCCTTTATTATCTTACAGTGGTTCAAGGGACTTCTTTAAGTGCCGTATGGGTGATTCCACAGTGGCAATGACAAAACACATGTGGATACAATCCAAGGTCACAATTTTCAAGTTAGCGCAGCAGAATATATAATATGTTTGTTTTCCTTCACAGGTGTCCATTGATGATGATGATGTAAGTTTTTAGTTGTCAGCAGTGGCCCACACCTTGCAGGTGCAGCACCTCGATCCAGGGTCCACACACCAGGATGAAAGACTAGTATTTAGTCACCAATGCCATACAGAGATGAGATACATCGGCAAATGTCCACCAGAAAACTAAACAACCATTCCAATTGAACTACTTTGTACCTGGCAATAAGAAAAAAAAGAAGAAAACATTTTGAGCATTGTCACGACTAGGTGCCCCCCCACCATCATTACATGACGCAATACTTACATCAGGGAATGGCTGTTAAACTTGAACCCTTGACATGAACAAACTATGTCTGATGAGCACAGTCAGCAGCCAGATTGGGAGGTAACAGATGCACCCCAGCAGTGGAATTCCTGAATATTGACAGACCCATACAGAACACAGTTAATGTCAAAGTCTGACATCTCTGTACTGCAGTAACCACACCAAAGAAAGCAATGAAAAATTCCATCACAAATTAAGAAAACTTATCACAAGTTAATGAACTGCACACATATTGAGTAGGAGCAGCAGCAGCAGCAGCAGCAGTGCACCTGGAGTTAACATCACCTGAATTCCTGCATGTTGACAAATGCTAAAAAAAATACAATTACAATCCAACTCACATATCTAAACTGCAGTCACCTTTCCCAGTAATGAAAAATTCAATACTTACCTTGTGCATTGTGAAATGTGGTGCATACCAACATCCCATATCCAAATCCTGGCATGCATGTCATGATGATGTAATCCTCAGCACACTGCCATATCATATTAAATCATTACAAACATATTAGGACTCAAGATGTCATAATAGCAACCCACCATCCCCCTTCTCTTGCACCAGAAGAAATAAATACAGACAGATACTTAAGTGTGCAGTAGCAGCAGCAGTATTGATTGAATATGTGAAGAGGATCCATGAACCAGACAATGCATTACTTCTCATGGCAACTAGTCAGAGCGGCAGGCAGCAGCTACAGGCAACAGCAGCAGCACACACAATGTCATTCAATCCACACTGACTTAAAACCACAGAGCCAACAGAGCGAACCAGGGCAGCAGTATTGCAAAATGATAATTCCACAGTTCACAATAAATTGAGAAACCAGCAGCAGGAGGAAGCAAATGCAATTTTAAGTAGCAGGACCATTTAGCAGGAGGATTTATTTTTCTCAGCATGGCAAACTGGCTTGTGTTGCATGTTACGTAGTGGCACCACCAAGGTTAGGCTTGAAAAACATTTGAAACTGCATAAAACAGCAGATTTGGGTCCTGGTGGTGGATGTGAAGCATCTAAATGCATGATTGAGATCTGATTTCATTCGGAATTTACTGTGCCATATTTTGTGGGAAACATTTCTGGACTTCTGGGCCATGTTAGGCAGTGGCAACACTATGGTTAAGCCTTAAACCATTGGTAAACAGTGGGCCAAACAACATGTTTTGGTCCAGGTGGAAGGCGTGCAACATATAACAGCATGACTGAGACCTGATTTAGGTCTGAATTTACTGTGACATTTTTGGAAACATTTCTGGACTTGTGGGGCATGTTAAGCAGTGGAACCACCAAGGTTAGGCCTGAAAGTCATTTGAAACGATGCAGAAAACAGAAGATTTGGGTCCTGATGGTGGATGTGAACCATGTAACTGCATGTCTGACACCTGATTTTTTTGGGAAACATTTCTGGATATGTACTGCCTGTGCTGTACTCACAGAAACAAGATGTGGCTAAATCCAATTGTAAACAGTGGCCAAAACAGCATTTTAGTGTCTGGCTGCTGGGGCATCATAAAACATCAGGACTGACACCAGATTTCAGTCTCAGTTTGATGTATCATTTTTTGTAAACATTTCTGGACATGGACTGCCTGTGCTGCACTCATAGAAACAAGATGTGGCCTAAAACCAATTGCAAACAGTGGACCAAGACCATCATTTGGTCAGGTGGGACTTAGGCACCATAAAACATCATAGCTGAGACCTGATTTCTGTTTGAATTTAACGTACCATTTTTAGGAAACATTTCTGGACATACTGCCTGTGCTGCACTTGCAGAAACAAGATGTGGCCTAAAACCAATAGCAAACAGTGAACCAAAGACCATCATTTGGTCCAGGTGGGGGCTTGGGCACCATAAAACATCATGGCTGAGACCTGATTTCTGTTTGAATTTAACGTACCATTTTTTAGGAAACATTTCTGGACATGTACTGCTTGTGCTACACTCGCAGAAACAAGATATGGCCTAAAACCAGTTGTAAACAGTGGCAAAAACAGCATTTTAATGTCTGGATGCTGGGGGGGGGGGGCACCATAAAACATCAGAACTAATGCCAGATTTCAGTCTCAATTTTATCTACCATTTTTGCTGTCACATTTCAGGATACATATAGCCTGTCCTGTGCTCGCAGAACAGAGATTCAGCCTGAGATGTCTTGTAAACAGTGGACCAAAGACCATGTTTTGGTTTGGTGGTGGCTTAGGTGCCGTGTAACAACATGGTTGAGATATATTTCTATCTGAATATAATGTCACATTTTTTGGGAAACATTTGTGGACTTGAAGGCCCTGTTTGGCACAATCAGCGCCAAGATTCTGGCTGAAATGCTTTGCAAACAGGCCCGAAAACAGCTATTTGATGTCTGGGTGCTGGGTGGGGGGAACCACATCACACCCTGACTCAGACCATATTTCTGTCTAAATTTTATGTACCATTTCTCCTGTCATATTTCTAGATATATACAGTCTGTACTGCACTCACAGAAGAGAGATTCCACATGAGACGACTTCTAAACAGTGGACCAAAGACCATGTTTTGGTTCGGGTGGTGGCTTGGACACCACATAACATCATGGCTGAGACTTGATTTCTTTCTGAATTTACTGTAACAATTTTTTGGAAACATTTCTGGACTTGTAGGCCCTGTTTGGCACAAGCAGCACTGCAATTCAGGTTGAAATCATTGCCGAACACAGCCCAAAACAGCAATTTAATTTGTTGGGGGAGTGGCACCACATCACATAGTGACTCAGACCATATTACTGTCTCAATTTGATGTACCATTTCTCCTGTCATATTTCTTATTTTAGCATGCCTGCTCTGCAAGTATAACGGCAAGAGGCAGTGTTAAACTGTGGCCAAATTGCACATTTTGGACTGGGTCTGGTGGTGGGGCACTAAACATCATGAATGGAGACAAGGGACACAAAGTTAACATTTGTGGGAGGCAAGGCTAGGGGGACACGTGTTGTTAAGCACAAAAACATTAATGTTTAACTTTGTAATAAAAGTGCCTATGTTTCTATGATTGTTGTGCAAGTATTTGGACTGATTCTGCACACTGCCAAAACAACTGAAGCCCACAACATCAGCTTAAACCACATAGCTTTGAGAAAACATTTTTGTTCATACAAACATATTACAATATACTTGATATTTGTGAATAAACATAGAAACATAGAAACATAGACTTTGACGGCAGATAAGGACCACTTGGCCAACCCAGTCTGCCCATTTCCCTACCTACTGGCTAAGCTGCAGATTTTAGTTAACCAAAAACCTACTTCCTGCCACCCCCCCACTATAATTGCCTTATGTCTGTCCCATGCATGTTTGAATTCCTCCACTGTTTTAGACCCCACAGCCTCTCCAGGAAGGTGGTTCCATGTGTCCACCACTCTCTCCATGAAAAAAATGTCCTCACATTACCCCTGAACTGTCCCCCCTCTATCTTTAAATTGTGCCTCCTTGTTCTTACACTTCTCTTTTTTCTGAAAGATGCTACCCTCATGGACTTTGTTGATTCCCTTGAGGTACTTGAATGTTTCTATCATGTCCCCCATCCCTCCTTTCATTAAGGGTATACATATTAAGCTTTCTCAGTCTCTCTTCATATGGTTTCTGATGCAGACCCTGCACCATTTTAGTTGCCCTCCTCTGGACTGCTTCTATTTGTCTATGTCCTTGCGTAGATGAGGTCTCGAAACTGCACACACAGTACTCAAATGGTGTATCACCAACTGTCTGTACAGAGGGATAACGGTTCCCTTTTTCTACTTACGATGCCCTTCCTATGCATCCCAGTATCCCCTGGCTCTCCTTACTGACTTCTCACATTGCTTACCCACTTTAGATCATCTGATATGACTGCCCCCAGGTTCCTTTCCATTTCTGTTGTTGTTAGTACCTCCCCTGCTACTGTGTACTCTTCTCCTGGGTTTTTGTTTCCCCAGGTGCATTACTTTGCATTTCTTTGTGTTGAATCTAAGTTGCCATATGTCTGACCATTCCCCCAACCTTGCCAAGTCCCTTCTCATTCTTTCTACCCCCCCTTGTGTATCAACTCTGTTACAGATCTATGTGTCATCTGTAATGAGGCATACCTTTCCCTCCAGACCCTCTGCAATGTCACCTATAAAGATGTTAAAGAGGATTGGATCTAGTACTGAGCCCTGAGGTACTCCACTAGTGACCCCCTTTCTTCGGAATGTGTTACATTCACTATTACCTTCTGTGTCCTGTTGTATAGCCAGTTTGCCACCCAGGCTACCACCCTGGGACCCACTCCCAGGCTGGATAAATTGATTATCAATCTTTTGTGTGGGACTGTGTCAAATGATTTGCTAAAGTCTAGGTAGGCCATATCCACAGCCCCTCCCTGGTGTATTACTTTGGTCACCCAGGCAAAGAACTCTATTAGATTCATCTGACGTGACCTTCCTGCTGTAAATCCATGCTGCTTTTGGTCCTGTGCCCCGCTGGCTTCCAGGTACTCAACAATTCTTTCTTTTAGAAGTGATTCCATCATTTTCCCTACCACTGAGGTCAAACTTACAGGTCTGTAGTTTCCTGCTTCTGCCTTGCTCCCACTTTTGTGAAGGGGAATCACATCTACCCTCCTCCAGTCCTCAGGTACCACCCCATCTTCCCATGATTTGTTAAAAAGTGTGGTCAGTTGTGTCACTAGGTCCTCCCTTAGTTCTTTTAGGATTCTGGGGTGAATCCTGTCAGGCCCCATTGCTTTGTCCACCTTGTGTTTTAGGAGTTCTTTCAGGACTCTTTCTTCTGTAAATGGACTGGTGTCAACCCCCCTACCCAGAGGGAGGAAATATAGAAGGAGTAAGATAAAACAAGAAGAAAGGTACGGTGTATAGGTACAGACTAAAGAACTGACAGTAAGTTATAGTTACACACGACAGGGGGGACATGAAGGGTATGTGCAATGGTAGGGTACTCAAATGATGGCAGAGAGAGGGAGCATAAACATTACATAATAACATGCAAAATGCTGGACATGAAAAGAAACACAAGGATATAGATAGAGGAAGAAGACAGCAAAGAAAGTTTTTCTTTCTTTTTTTGGTTCCTTTTGTTATTGTTTTGGGTGTGCATGAGGGAAGAGTGCCAGTAACAGAGCAAGGACAGGAAAAAGAAAAGAGAAGAACACTCAGGTGCTGTACTGCCTGCCTCACTTGCAAATTAGCCAGCATATTTTTAAAATTTCCAGACTGTAATTAAATGGCACCAGAAACAGGCCCAGATTCTTCTGATCTGCCACTGACACCACCAATGCCCCCAGGATGAAGTTCTGCAAGAAGGTCCAACACTTTTTGTTGCTCCTGCATTAGTTTTCTGAGGTCCCCCTAACCTTCTGGTGGAAGTCATCAAAATCATGGCAGAGAGCAGACACCTTTGCTCATACAGCTACCAGGTCTTTGTGGCTAACTGGTTAAGCAGATGGGGCTGCTGCAGGCTGTGGGTTTACCACCACCATGAACCCGGTGCCACTGGTTGATGTGGGGTGAGGTGGATGGGGCTTCTGCTGCCTCCTGCTGCTTTCTCCTGCTGCTGTGGTGTCTTCCAGGCTCCATCTGACCACTGGCCCCATACTCCTGCTGGCCCTCTTCTTCTTGGGTCCCACTGCCTCCTGCTGCTGCCAATCCTGGAGCCTCTCTGCAACATGGTGGTTCTGCAGATGACTCTATGGCCACCAGTTCCAAAATGGCTCCCTTTGTTTTCCCTTCACATGGATCTGCTGCACAACCTGCAGATGACCACTGTGCTGTTCTGATGTTTCAATTAGACTAACACCATATCATTGACCCTTTATTCTGGAAGGAGGTGGGGGCCACATGCTCCTGCTGGGGGGGAGCATTATTTTCTGGCTGCTGCTAAGGGGTAGGAGCCAAATGCTCCTGCTGCTGCTAGGGGGGCTATGGGATTCTGTGGCTGGCTGGTTCTGGAGGCCACATCATACTCATGACCACACTGCTGCCACACTGCTGTGGGGGGCAATGGGCTCATGCTGTCACTGCTGGGGAGTGGGGGCCACATGCTCCTGTTGGGGGAGCATATGCTCCTGCTGGTACACCCACCTGTTAAGGTGAACAATGGGTGCCTTACTCCCAGTCACCTTGTCCTGCCATTTAGCATCCATCCTATGAGAAAAAGATTCTTAACAGAAAGGAGAGAGAGGGATATACACACACACACACACACACACACACACACACACACATATCAATACACCAAAGACACCAAACAGAAACTATAAGCAAAGAACAGAAACACAATCTAATATATTCTTTTAAACAAAAAAGGGTGTAAAAAACACACACAACGGAACAGTCAGTGGCACACAAAGAAACTTAATTTGAAAGTTTCTGCTGCTGGCTGCCCACTTCTCCTCTCTAAGTCTCCAGCCACACAGAAAGGAATGAACCACTCACTTCCTGCCTGTATACAGTCAACCCATGTGACCTGCAGAGAGTAAATCATGTGGAAAGCCCAATTTTGTCTGATTTCACCTGATTTCACTAAATAGTAATGCAAGGTGAAATTTAGTGGCAAAATTACCAGTGAAATTTCACCTTGCTTTCATAATTATGCTGAATATTTTGTATGCCAAAATTTGCTATTTTGCTGGAATTTCACTGGCAAATAAAATTTCCCTGCATCTCTATGCATGACAATGCCCAGATGGAAGAGACCTTCATGATACTGGGCCAGTAGTATAGTAGTCGATGGCTAGAGGCAGAACAATTCCACCAAGAGGCAGAACACAGGTGCCAGGTGTTGATTGAGAGGTCCCAGTCAGAATTCTCAGATAAAGAATCAGAGGAGGACAGCTCCCAAGCTCAGCTGGAGGAGAAGTTCATGCCTGAGCAGGACTTTCTATTGTTACCAGAGTTCCAAGCATGCTACCTGTTGGAAGTCGGAGATACCAGCTTGGACATCTGTGAGACACCAGGTGAAAGTGAGGTGAGTGAAACTGTACTGGGATAACGACTTTAATCAAGCAAGACATAGCCTACAAGTAGAGGTTAAAAGGACTCTTTCTTGTTCTGTTCCATCTGTATCTAGTAAAGTATTATATAAAGCAGTATTGACTGGGTAGGCTTCAAGCTGGGCTGTAGCTGTTGTTAAATTAATGCAATGCATGAAAGCTAAATAAGGTGTGAAGTTAACAGTGAGGTGATGTGAAAAACCCTCATGGTATGAAGTAAAAGAGTGTTCTTACCACATAAGGCCCAATGCCCATACCCAGACAGTAGATGCCCAGGTAGTGGTGCCAGAGGCCTACCAGCAGCAGGTGATGGAGGCTGCACATACAGTACCTGAGGACATCTGAGCCATGGCACTATGTTGGCTCAATTAATACCTTCTACTACTAGCCTTGAATGTACAGATAGGTGACAGCCTATAGTAGGACCTGTCCAGTGTGCAAAGAAGTAGAGGTGCCTGCTAGGAACAGAAAGTATCTGTACATCAGAGATGCTGGTACATTGGGAGTGGTAAGAGTACCAAAGGAAGGGGTCATAATGGAGAAAAGATGGCAGTCTTGGAAGAGGGGAACCTCCCACCCAGGTTACATGGTACCAGTTGGTAACAGTCCTTGGTAATGCAATTTTAATTCTCAATGACCCTTTGCTATGTTTCAAGAAGATATTAATAGAAAATGAAATGTTTGATTCCAACCATATTTGCAAGTGTGAGTTTAACCTCACCGAGTGATACATGGTACAAGCAAATGAAGAACAATGGTAAATAAAATCCTCAAGTTAAGTTAGGTGTTTATGTAGAACACCCTGGGTCCTCTAATGTTTTACTAAGTACAGTATGGTGGAGGGGTGTCCCATGCTATCACCAGCAGAGGACATAGGGACCCTAGGATGGAGCTTCTGTAGTGGGTGGATGGAAGCTCCCATTTCTCCATTAAGCCAGAGTATAAGAAAACCAGTTAACTAAAAAGTCATTGGTTTCTTCCTGAACAGGGGTGTGTGGTAGGGATGATCATCCTACCTTGGAATTAGAGGGACTCCATTCTAAGTTATTTTTTCTAAAGCATGGTGCAACAGCATTCTAACTATTCTATACTGTACTACCCTCTCCCTTTTCTGTCAGAATGGCCTCCTACTGAACCCCCCTTTTTTCTTCTTTACTCTATGTTTCCATTTTAAGTCCCTCTAAAATACATCTTACATGACTCAAAGTGACCAAACAATGTACTAGCTAGCTAGCATAGTTTTATTTGCCAATATAAAACAGATACTTGTTGTAAAATATTTGCATATTTTAAAATATGAGCCTTTTTGTTGCATTGTTTTACAGCACATATAGGCCCAGATATTCAAAAGGGTTACACTACGCGCAATAGGGGTTGCGCCAGCACAAGTCCGAAAATGCTCCATTCTGTGATATTCAGTGGGAGGCAGTTGGCGCCTCCAAATCACGCTGAGCAACAGGCAATGATAATGAATGTATGCACAACTGAAGGGAGGAACCATGCATAAATGGAGCAGTGCAATATTCAACAACATGAGCCATGTGCAATAGGGGTGCAAGTGGAAGTTGTGCCATAGCGGAAATGAGCCATAATAAAAAGGAACAAGGGAGATGTGCAAGAACACTACAGGGAAGCCACAAGTTGCTGAACTATAGCAAGTCACACAGGCAACACACACACACACACAGGGCAGGACAGTGAAAGGGCACCTGGAACCCACAGGCTCAGGAGAAGGTTTGGGGAGCCACAGTGCAGAAAGGGGAAGTACCACACAGCAGTGAGGCCAGCACAGTCTGGTGTTCCCGGTGCAGGGGAAGTAGCAGCCAGGACAGCGGGGGGAACACAGAAACAGCTGCCAGGGGGTGAACACAAGCCAGGGACATGGCCAGCGCCACCATCCAGATGGAGGCAGTAATGAGGGGGTGAGAAGGTGGGCAGCAGGGGGGCATGGCCATGGAAGGGCCAGTCGGTGGTATGACTCCAACAGGCAGTACCGAGCCCGCACCAGCTTTGAGCTGTACAGTGATACTGAGATTGTGGGCTGTAACGCCTGAATCGGGCAATTCTGAAGTGGCTCTGTGAGCTGTGCAGTGATGTGATGCAGGCACCCACACAATGGAGCCATGCTCTGTCAGTGGAGACTAAAGTGACAACTTGCATGTGCTTGCTCACCACGGGTACCTTCCAGAGACCAACAGGGAACACCACAGGCATAACCCAGTCAGCCGCGACATGCCATCTCACCCAATTCCTCAGTGCACTGCTGCCACATGCCGAGTACATCCATTTCCCAACACACCAGCGAAGTGCACAGCAAATATACAGGAGTTCCACAGGGTAGCACATATGCCTGGTGTGCTTAGGACAATAGACTGCACCCATGTGGTCATCTGCACAGCACCTGGCCTGGGGAGGCCACATACATGAATCACAAGGGCTATGCTAGCATCAACTGCCAGGTGGTGCAATGCCAGGGGTTCATAATCAATGTCTGTGCCACGCACCCTGGGGGAGCACACGATGCCTTCATCTGGCACCAGTTGGCACTGTGCCACAGATTCGAGAGTGGGGACATCCCCACTGGCCACCTAGTGGGTGAGGTCGCAAACCACATGGATAAACATAGGGCTTCAGAGGAGCATAGTCAGAGGTGACATGGGTAGTGGCCTACATGGCCCGGGGCAGGGCGATGCTGATCACCAAACTAACCTCCACCCTCTACACACAGGTGACAGTGGATACCCACTCCATGCCAGGCTGCTCACACCATACCAGCGGCCCGCGACCCCATCGCAGTAACGCTACAATGAGGCACACGCCACCACATGTAATGTCATCGAGCAGGTGTTCAGGATGCTGAAGGCACATTTCCGTTGCCTGGACACCTCCGGTGGTGCCCTACAGTACAGTCCCTCAAAGACCTGTGGCTATTCCTAGCCTGTTGCATTCTGCACAACATGGCCAATGAATGTGGGATAGCCGTACAGGTTGAAGAGGGGGACAGTGATGGGGACGATGAGGACGCCAGTGACAATGGTGATGGGCAGCCCCCCTTGGGCAATGGGACCCCCGACTGCTCCGGCTGGCACAGCTGCACTGGGACACCATCACGGAGGAGCACTTCAGCCAACCCAGGTAAGTCATGGGGCCATGTGCAACCTCCAGTGGCTAAGGCACAACCCACAAACATGCATGGACACACACCAGGGGTGCATGCTGTCAAGAGAAGTGGCCAGGCATGGAACCACACACCACCAGGGATGGGTGAGGTCTAACATGGCACGTGGACAGCACACACACACACACACACACACACACACACAATGCACCAGACATGCACAAAGGGTAGGAGGCACACTGACCCAGAACGCCACCCTAGCCACACACACATCCCACAGACCACCACTTCCACTGCCTGTCATTGTGCATGTGTCAGATGCTGGCACCATTGCACATTGGTGTACAGTGCAATGCAGCATCATCATGCACACGCAACTGTGGACAGCAGCTAGGAGGTGTGCAGATGGACTGTGTGTCTACGTGCAGGGCAGGTACCCACCTGTGCATTGCCTGCTGAATGACACAATGCACACAGGGCAGCATCAGACAGTAGCCACATTGGGAGACAGGTCAGTCATGTGGTGCAGTGCCCCAGTCACCACAGATGCGTGGGTGGCCCCGGCGAGACCTGCCAGCACTGACGGGCTGACCACTGGCCTCATGGGGTGGCACTGGTGGTCCCCAGGGGTTCCACTGCGTGAAGCGCAACGTGCTCATGCGAAGTTCGCACATCAAACATGCCTGCGCCTAGGTATGCCCAGGATGCCCACAGCTGAACCCGTGTCGACAAGGAGGGTGTCGCATGACACCGGGAACAGGGGGTGGACATTGCACTACACGGTGTCTGCGCCACATGGCAAATAACTGTGTGCCCCCTGTGGCCATGGCAGCTGTGATTGTATGTGTCAACCTGTCAATGGCAGCGGTCACATCCTCCCACATCCAGTCCATCCCTGCCAGGAGCAGAGCAGTTTCTCTGATGTGATGCTTCTCTGCCCACTCCAGAGCTGCACTCAGTGCATCCACCACCTTCACAAGCCGCATCTGCTGATTGACTGATGCTTGCAGTATGCGGGTGTGCTCATCCAAGAGGTCATCTGCCTGATCGGCATTCTGTCCCTCAGGGTGTGTGCAGCCCTGATGCTCAGCACCCCTTGAGGGTGGGTGCTGCACACCAGTACCAGGCCTGGGCATGTCCACAGGTGGTGCACTGATGCTGCCCCTTGACACTGTACCAACAAGCCCATTGGCCGACTGCTGATGCTGCCCCTCTGGCTGCCACTCCCCAGGGCTCACTGGTGCTGCCGCAGTGGCCGCAACAGTCTCACTGTCCTGAACACACACCAGTGCTGCCCCACCAGTGCTGACAGGCACAGGCTGGGACTGTGATGACACGCAGGCCTCCACGGCAGCACCACGCACAGCCATGGCCATGATGTTACCTGCTGTGTGGCCATCCTGTGGCACACACGTGTCACTGCCCATGATGTTAGTGACATCATCATCAGTGACAGACCCAGCACCAGCCAAAGTCACAGCATGCTGGCAACCATGGACACTGGCACGCTGGGACACGGGCAGGGCCTCCTCTGCACCTGCTCCAACAACATCAGTCTGGACATCCAGGCAGGCCCACTGTCACACTGAGCCGCATATTCCTGTGAAGGTGGATGGGCCCTCCTCCACCTCCATCTGACTGGCCTCAGTGGAGAGGCCTACCACCCATGCAGATGCTCAGGAGCTGTAAGAGAAAACAAAGTCACATTACTGCATGTGACCTACCCTGTCCCCCCCCCAATAGACAGACCATGACCTACCATGCAGTGATGGGCTAACACCCATCCGGAATCCACCACCTGAAACACCCTCAATGGTGCAATGCTGCATGCTGCCAGCAACCCTCTCCTCCTGTGGGGTCAGGTGTAGCACCTCAGACTGTTCCCCACCTGTGCAGATCATGCTGCCTGATGGCAGCCACCTTCTCTTAATCCTCCTCCTGTCTGTGCCCATCTTCTTGTTGCACTCCTGCACAGAGCGCTGGTGGCTGCCATGCAGGTTCACAGCATGTGCCACTTCCTCCCATGCAGCAGCATGGGCCTGTGGTGTTCCCTGGTGTCCGCTGAGAAGCAGCTCCTGGTCCAGGTACACCTCAAACAGGGCATCCGTCTCGGCCTTTGTGAAATTTGGCCTCCTTCTCCTCCTCCTACAACTCTGTACCTCTTCCTCCACAACTCGCTCGGTCATGATTCAGCCTGTGAGAATGACAGGTGTTACCTGTGACTGTGCAGTCCCATGCATGTCCCAAAATCCACAGTCCACACTCCCAAACAGCATACAACTCACTAATAGACTGCAGTAACTGACTATTGCCAGTGCAGCCCAATGTCGTACTTTTATAGTGCAACCCATGCAAATGAGGCGAGGCACATCTTTAAGTGGATGCAAATGCAGTGACTGCACCATTGAATGGCTGATTAGCTGATTTGCATATGACGGCTGATTGCTTTGCGCAATTGTGTTGAACGTGCTGAGCCAAGGGTACAGTTCTGTGACATGCGCAGTACACACCTAACTGCAAATGCCCGGGTTGATGATGCAGGCACCTGCCGCTCTGCTGACGTGCTGTGCACGAGAGGCAATGCAAGGCACGGCCACCATTGTGCCAGTCGTGCTACAGCACTGTTCATCTATGTGGTGCTGTAGCACTTGGGCATCATAGGCACACTGGGGCAACAGCACAGTAGGCCACTACATGAAGTGGCACATAGGCACGCAATTGCGTTACACGCATTTGGTTCTAATCGCGCCGTGGCTGTCTGTGCGCCAGAGACCCTTGACCCTGTGCCCAACCTTTGCCCCCTAGGTGCTATGCATCAGGCATGGGTGCACCACTATCATGCTGTTCGGTGACAGTGAGATAAGGAATGGCAGCGCTGTACCATGCAGCATCTGCACGTGGCAGAACCGCACTGCAGAGCGCCATTTTGACTCTACCGAGCAATAGAGATGGCGCGGAGGAGAGCTGCCCAGTGGAGCCAGGTAGAAATGGCAAACTTGGTTGCCATCGTGGATCCACTTGTTGGTCCACTGTTTGGTGAGGCACCCATGGACAGGTCCAGGAGTCAGGTGTGGCAGGAGGTAGCCGATGCCCTGGAGGAGGCCACAGGAATGGGGTGGATGGGGGAGCAGTGCCACCACAGATATGGGGACCTGAGGCAGAGGGACCAGGACCTGCTTGCCTACCTGCAGGCACGTGCCAGGAGGGGCACGGTGCCATGGCAAGTTAGGTGCAACATCCATACACTTTTATCTTCCATATGGGTATCACGGTTGCATATGTCCGGAACATGGCTGGGGACCGTTCGGTGTTGGCTGTGGTGATGTTATCTGGGTGTGGGGTGGTGGGTCTGGCTGTGTGGGATTGCACACACGTGGGGCAGGAGGACTTTGCTACAGGATTGTACTGATGTTCCTCTCTCCATGTTTGTACCTTAGGCCCAGACGAGAGACGGCTGGAGAGCGAGAGGAGGCACCAGCAGGAAGACCATCACTCTGGGTGGGGCGAAGGTCCACAGAGGCAGAGGGACCAGCCTGACGATGGTGAGTGCCTTACATCCATGATTACTATTGCATGCTATGTAACATGGCGGGAAGCGGGGCATGGCCACCATCCTTTGACACCACTGCCATGCACGCAACTTGTTACAGTCAGCACTGTCCAGTGGCACTACATTTCTGGAGTGCGCCAATGGTGGTCCATGCGTGCACGGGTACCTGGCTGTGCCACTGCCTTCGCACCACATAGCCATGTCACTGAACAGCCATGGTGGTGCTGTGCAGGACTTGGCCAGTGGGTGTGTGCAGCGGTCCGCATGGCTGTGTGCACCTCGGTGGGCAGGTCTTGTGGACGCGATCACTGTGGGTGGTCACACACCATCACAGAGGCATGTCCCACGGCCGTATGCCATGCACAGTGGGTGGGCTGCATGGGGCTATGCATTCACACCTATTGACTCTGCTCCCTTGTCCTAGGTGGACAGCAGCTGCAGGAGATCAGGGTGGCACTGAGGGAGATTCTCCAGGTAGCCAGGGCATCCCTGGAGATCCTTGAAAGGTTGGACAGGATCGGTGTCCAAAGACATCATGGTGGGAGGAGAAGCTGTAGTGGGGAGCCGGGCTCCCACTGAGCTTTGAACTGCCCCTGATTTCCCCTACACCCAGACACATCCTCACACCTTCCTTCCCTCTACCGTTTGTTCACCCTGCCCCTTACCCATCCCCACCTTGTTTGTGTCCCAACCCACAAAACTTTGTAAATACTTATACATAGTTTTGTTTGCTGTTTTTAAATACATTTATTTTGATATGCCTACTGTGGTGGTCTCTGATTTGCAGTGGACTATAGGTGCTCAGCTGCAATGGTGTGCATGGTGTCGGAGGTGGTGCAGTCATGTGCATGTGTGTGTGTCCGTGGGGAAGTGACTTTGGTGTGGGAGTAGCTATCAGTCACTGTCTGTGGTGTGTGTGTTGTTCCCTGTGCACTGGATGACTGTGTGCAGTGATCCATGGTGCATAATCTGTGTCCATGGTGCACCTGTCAGCCCATCCATGGCCTGTGCTGCTGACACCCTTGCATGTCTGTGACCTGCACAGTCCGCTGGCATGTCAGTGGTGGCTGTCCATGCAGGACAGCCACTGTACCCATCACAATGCCGGGTTGCCTCCTGTCACTGGTGTGGTGCATGTCTGCCTCAGGTGACACTGTGGCCTCCGCTGTTGTTGTCCCACCTCCATGCTGTGGCTTGTGTGTGTTGCAGGGATGTGCACCACTGTCTGTCACTTGTGCTCGGGCAAATGCTGGTGATGTACAGCTCCACAGTGCCTCAAGAGGGGTGGCTGGCACCCTGTGCCATGGAGGAGTGCTGGCTGTGTGTACATGGTTTCCATGGTGACATGCTTAGGACTTGGTTGCCCCGCTACTGCGTCCCTGTGTTGGTGTGCCCTTGGGTATGGGTGGGTGTTTGTCTATGCACTGTGTTGCATCCGGTGTGGTGCATGCTTCCATGCACCACTGTAGGTGTCTGTGCTGGTTGTTGTGGCCAGTGCTGGGTCGGGGTGTGTCCTTGAGAGGGTGTGCAGGATGCTGTACCACTGGTGGTGGGGTCCAGGGCATGCTCTGTCATGTGTGGGGTACCTTGTGTGCCCGGCCTTGAGTCGGTCTCAGCTGTACCTCAGGGGCTACATATTGTAGTGGCACTGTGTGATCAGTCATTTGCATCGCTGTGCTGCCACCCGCTAATGGGTGCTCATGGTGAGGCTGCCTTGCATGGTTCTGCATTGTCACAGTGGGGGTGGTGGCATGCATGGGGTATCCTGCACTGGTGGATGCTGCTCCTGGGCAGGTTGTCTGGGGGTCACAGTGCAGGGTGTGCTCTGCATTGGTGGGATGGTGTAGCACGAGGTGGTCAGCCCTCCTTGTGTGCCAGTCACAGCTTGCCAAGGGGTGTGATGAGGCACCATGACCCAGCTGTGGGTTGGTTGCTGGTCTCCATGGGCCAGTGGTTATTCCAGCCCTCCCCCAGTTGTGCAGTGCATGGGGTGTGGGGGGATGATGTCTGTTTTGCTGTGTGCTCCTCTGCCCTTCTGTAGCATGGGTGGCGGGCCCCTGCATCCCTGGTTGTGCTGTAGCATTGCTGCCCTGCTGCTGGGGGGCATCCCTGGTTGCACTATGGCGCATCTGGACTGCTCAGCTAAACATCCCTTGTTGCACTATGGCGCATCACATATGCTCAGCTTCACCTCCCTAGTTGCGCTATGGCGCAGGTGTTGTGATATTCAGTCATCAGCTGTAGGCGCATCTTGGCCAGCACAGTTTTTGAATATCACACCTCTTGCGCATGGGCGCAATGGACTTGCGCTTTGCTCCTGCTGTTGCACACTTTTTTGGGCGCAGTTTGAATATCTGGGCCATAGTATACAATTTATCTGATTGCCTAAAGTACATGAAAATGTTATATGCTATACTATGTAGTGGTTTGGTGTCCAAGAAAGCCAGCTTTAGTATAAATGAAACATTTACTCAGTAGGAAAAAGCTGGAGAATGCATTTGTTTTATTTTAAATTCATAATGATATCTGATACAAACAGCCTTGGTTTTTCAGACTGCTCAGAGCCAGTTGTAACAGCCTTGGTTTCTCAATCTGCCCAAAGCCTTGAAAACAGTTACAAGCAGGCTTGGATTTTCATTCTGCCTGAAGCATGAGAGAGGGGAGGACATGCGGTCTTCATGTCCTCAAATCAATCTGAAGTACAGATGAGAAAAGGATCCCAGCGATGTCATATGATCCTGACTGTTGCATTCTGACAAAGGATATATAATTATTTATTTTCTTTTACTTATTTTTATTTCCTAGTGTTTTTCTTTTTTTCATTTTTGGAACCCTGCTGAAATAAAATTAAGCAGCAAGTGTGTTGTACTTTATATAAAGTGAATCAGTGTCTGTCGTTTACACCAACACCCTCGGACAAACACATGCTGCACAAATGCACTGCTTAGACACAGAATGAATATATAGAAACATAGAAACATAGACTTTGACGGCAGATAAGGAACACTTGGCCCACCCAGTCTGCCCATTTCCCTACCTACTGGATAAGCTGCAGATTCTAGTTAACCAACAGCCTGCTTTCTGCAACCCATAGCACTAGTATAGCACAATGCACTTGTGCAGCACTGAATATAGCTCAGAGGACAGTGTTGCACACAAAGTGCAGCAGTGCATGGAGAGACCACCAATCAGACACACAACACAGCAGTATTGGTATCAAAAATAAACTTTATTTTTCAAAAAGGGTAACAGGCAGTTCAAAAAGACAAGAAAACAACAACAATGGGGAGAACCAAAGAAAAGGGCAACTGCCCATATGGAGTCAGGAGAGAAACAATAGAAAAAGAGCAACCTCCTATATGAGATTGGGGGGGCACAAGTAAAAGGGCAACCACCCATATGGGTTAGGTGTGAACAAAAGAAAAAAGGCACTTACCTGTTGCAAACAAAACAAAGGGCACCTTCCCATTTCAAGCAAAGAAAGGACACCTACCAGTTTCAAACAACCAAAAAAGGGCACACGCCCATTTCAAACCAAAATCAAAGGGCACCCACCTGCTTCAAACATAGAAAGGGTACTCACCCATCAAATATCCATAATTTGAGTCCACAGTAACAGCCCTATTAAAGAGCTGCTGACACCATCTGGCCAAAAGTGCTACATTGCAGAATTAGAATAAGCATATCCCCAGTAAATCTCATACCAAAAGTAGATTTCTGTGTTACTTCATTTTAAAGTTATTAGCCACTTTGTAACCATGATTTCACTACCTGTTCAAAGAAAGCATGTTCCAGTGAAGGGCTGCTGTTGATGTCATCTAGGGAATTTACAGTCTAGTTTTCCATGTCAGCAAGCTTATAAGACCTGTTTCTCTAAAGTTATAAAGGTCATGTGCAATGATTTCCATAAGTAAATGAGTTAGTAAACGTCGCTTTAAAAACTTTGGGCTGGATATTCAAAAGGGTTGCGCCATGCGAAATAGGGTTATGCCTGTGCAAGTCTGAAATTGCTCCATTCTGCAATGTTCAGCAGGAGGCAGTTGCGCCCACCAAACCATGCTGAGCAACAGCGCAATGCTAATGAAGGCATGCTCATCCAGAGGAGGGGGAGGAACCATGCATAAACTACACAGCCCAATATTCAGCCGGGCCATGCAGAGTTGTGCAGGCACAACCCCCGACCTGTGCCTGCACAACTTTAAGCCAAAAAAAAAGGATTAAGTTGAGGGCCATCCACAGGTGAGCTGCTGCATTGCAGGGTGCAACACAGCAGCTGCCACCTGTGGGTGGCCCTCACTATTCCGTGCCCCGCAGCCCGATCGTGGGCATAATAGTAACCCCATAGCACAACCGTGGGCAGAACACACTCCCCACCCCGACTAGCCCGATTGCAGGCAGAATGTAATTGAACCCCCGACTGGTCGATCGTGGGCAGGCGTGGTGAACCCCCAACTAGCCCGATCATGGACAGAATGTAATGGACTTCTCGACTGGCCAGATCACCGCAGAACATAATTGAACCCCCTCCCGACTGGCCCGATCGTGGGCAGAATGTAATTGAACCCCCTCCGACTGGCCCGATCGTGGGCAGAACAGAGTTCACCCCTCCCAAAGACCAATATCCCTCGTGGTCCAGTGGACCGTGAAGCCCGATCGCGGGCATAAGGTCAAACTCACCTCCCCAAAGTCCAATATCCCTGGTGATCTAGTGGCTCCCCACCCCACTCACCCATGGAGCCCCACCACCCCGCTCCCCCTGTCAACTGGCGGGTGGCAACACCCCACCAGCCTGCCGCCCCATCGGCCGCTGACTGACAGCTCGATAGGGCTGCATGCCCATTGGTTCAGAGCAAGAGCCAATGGGCGGCAGCCCTATTGAGCTGTCAGTCGTGGATGGCGGGCAGCAGGTGGGTAGGTGCTGCCTCCCGCCGACTGATGGGGGCGCGGGTGGTGGGGCTTCATGGGTGGTGGGTGGGGCTACTAGATCACTAGGATATTGACTTTGGGGGTGGGTTTGACCTTTGCCCACGATCGGGCTTTGTATCCACTGGACCACCAGGGATGTTGGTCTTTGGGGTTGAACTCATTCTGCCCACAATCGGGCCAGTCGGGGGTAATTACATTCTGCACGCGATTGGGCCAGTTGGGGGTTAACTACATTCTGCCCAGCGATCGGGCCATCGGGGTTCAATACGTTCTGCCCGCGATCGGGCCAGTCGGGGTTCAATTACATTCTGCCCACAATTGGGCCGAGTCGGGGGTTCAATTACGCTCTGCTCACGATCGGGCTAGTCGGGGAGGAGATCTGCCCGCAATCGGGCTAGTGGGGTGGGGAGTGTGTTCCGCCCACGATCGGGCTACTTGGGGGTGAGTTCTGCCTGTGATCAGGCTAGTCGGGAGGGGGGGTTTCATACGTTATGCCCGTGATCAGGCTAGTGGGGGGGGATTTACTTCATGCCCACGATCGGGCTGCAGGGGGTGTCGGTCCCCGACGGCTGCTGCCTGGCAGGGCGCCAGGGGCAAGTCGGCGGGGATCGGCGCACCTGCATGCTAATGGCATGCAAATGGGGCTGTAATTAGATGAAAATGGACCCCCGTGTGCCTTGCATAAATTATGGCCCCATTTGCATGTCACCTTAGAATATTGGAAATTTGCATTGCATAATGGAACTTGAGCCACCACATCTGAATGCTCCACTCTGACCACTTGCGGTGGGCCAAGTTCACCGCGCTACGTCACAGTGGTTGTGAGCCGGGGCGATTCAAAGGAGTTCCAATAGCGCAACTCCGCTGAATATCGCCTGCCACACCCCCCCGCGCAACTTTTTGAGCAGCGCAAGGGCTTGCACCACAGAATGACGCAGTTTGAATATCCAGCCCTTTGTGTTTCAGGCTTTGTAACAAGTCTGACAGTATTTTGTCTGGGTACCTTTTTATTGATGTCTTTTCGCTGAATGCTGGATCATAGCACACTGTGAGGTTTGCAGACTAGGGGCCAGATATTCAAAACTTTGCCCCGGGGCTAAATTAGCGGTGCTCGGTGGGCAAACTTAGCCCAGAGCACAAAGCAAGCTATATTCAAAGGAAATAGCCCAGTGCTAATCCTGCTGAATATAGCAGTCTAAGGAAGTCGGGCAAACTGGTCTGGGAGTGCAGGGCAAAAATAGCCCAGGAATAAGACAGCACTGAATATAGCAACATGGAAGTGCAAACTGCAACTGCAGCTCATTAGACTCTGTAGCAAGCCAGTGTTGCAGGTGGAGAACATTGTGTGAGATTGCACAGAGGTGTCTCACAGCTACTGCAAACACACCTCTCAACCTCCTGCCTCATAAATCATTAAAACAATCAGGGACAAAGGTTTAAAATCAGGGACACATTTGAAAAATTGGTGATATCCACTCAGGAAGCTGGTAGAATAAGTGGTGTAGTGTAAAATGCATTGTTTAAGGAAGAACGCATCTGTAACATTAATGTCTGACATTATGCTATGCCTATAACCCCACTGTTTGGTCATGGAAATACAATTTGTAGGAGCGACAGAGTAAAAGTTTGAGGTAAATTCAAGGATGTCCCTGAAAATCAGGGACAGTTGAGAGGTATGACTGCAAACAATAATATAAGCCACACACTGGAGAACTGTGCTTAGTGTGCTATGCTGAAGTGAGGTTTGCCCGGGGCTAACCTGATTGCACAGTGCTAACACATTAGCCCAGTGCAAACTGGTTATCCTGGGGCAAATGGGAGCTATATATATAACAAAGATGGTGCATGGATTGCATCACAAGTCCCATGAAGACAGGTTGAAGGAACTGAACATGTACTCCCTGGAGGAGAGGAGGGAGAGAGGGGATATGATAGAGACATACAAGTATCTTACAGGGAGGAACAGGGTGCAGGAATGCACTATTTTTAAGCAAAAAAGATGTTCCAGGACTAGAGGGCATGGGATGAAGTTGGAGGGAGGACGATTCAGAGGAAACGTGAGGAGGAATTTCTTTACAGAACGGGTGGTGGACAAGTGGAACACCCTGCCAGAGGAAGTGGTGGGGGCTGAAACAATCATGGTATTTAAGAATGCATGGGATAGACATAAAGGAATTCTGGAGGTCAGGGGTTAGGGGCAACAGACTTCTAGGAAAACATAAACTGAACTTACAAGCTCAAATGGGCAGACTGGGTGGGCCATAGGCCCTTATCTGCCGACACTGTCTATGTATTTATGTATATATGTATATTCAAAGCTCCCATGCAAATGAGCCTATTTAGGTAATCCGTGGGCAAACAAGTACATTTGCATCTCATTAAGTGCTGTTTAGCATACATTACCATGCAGTTTGCCCTGTGTTACTGCATGGAGCAAAAAGCTGCCCCTTTTGGTCAGAATAGAAGTACAGGCTGGATGCTGAAGGCCTAGGCGCCGCAGCATCCCCTGTTGGTCGGAATGGAAATACAAGCTGGAAGCAGCAGGAACTGTGTGCTGGCAGGCACAGTCAGTGCATACAACACATCCATTCAGCTGTGCAAGCAGGACCTGTATATATGTATGTGTGTGTGTGTATATATATATATATATCTATATTATAGTGGCACGGTAGTGCCACTATAGTTAGGGTTGAGGAGCCATTTCTATGTTAAACCCCAAAACTTTGCACCTTAATAACTTCGCAACCGTTTGACGGATTTGCCTGAAATTTGGAATACTTGATCAAGAACCATAGGCCTTGGGATCTGCCAAGTTTCGTACTGGTCAGATATATGGCTGTGGAGTTATTGAGCATGATCTGTGCATGCGTTTACGCTTTTTCTGGAATTCTACGGTCGCACCTACAGGTCGTACGGTTTGCGCAACCGGCTCAAAATCTGCAGGGAACATGCAGCCAGGGTCCCTGATGTGCCTTTTGAAGATTTCATGAAAAAATATTAACGGTTCAAAAGTTATTCAAAAACAATTTCCATTATAAGTCAATGGGTAAAGTTAACAAAAGTTCGACAGTGTCGCAAATGCATTTTACTTTACGCAAATGGGCCTGTTACTTTCGCAAATCGGCCATTTTGTTTTCAGTTGGTGATCAGAAAATGCTTGGCATTTATATTTGGGACCCTCTAGCAACCTAATTCTTTTTGTATTCACCTAGTCGGGCCCTGAGGATGCTTGCCATGTCTTTATTTTGTAGTAAACACCCAGAAATATGTTTTCAAATTTCTGGAAAAAGTACATTTACAAATTACTTTCGTGCTCACGAAAGTGTTGAACTTTTCGAAAGCTTTTGCAAATTCGACAGTAATTTCCTGCCACCACACTGCTGTAGATGACTTTTTTCTGGTGCAGTTATTAGATGCTGACACCAAAGTGTACTGCGCAAAGTAATTAACATAAGTAATCATTGCTTTATAGAAGTTTATATTTGGAATATATTTTTTTTATTTCAGCAGTCTTCTGTTTCAGTTAAAACTTATGCGTGCCCTTTAGGCTTGCAGCTCTCTGCATATCAAACCACCAAATATGTCAGTTTCATGTTCATTTTGCAACTGATGCGGATCAAAACGACGACAACAACAACAACGTACAGCTACCTAAATCTGGCTCAGGGATTGGGCCTCCCAAGGGGCTTCTATAAACACTGTGTAGGTCCCGGAAACTCAAGATTTTTGTTAGGGGCTCAACGTTTTGGTTTTGTTTGTTTAAGCAGTTGTCTTATAAAAGGAATATTTTATTTTGTATACTGGAGTCATTTTTGGATTTACCAGGGCACTAAGGGCATACAAGTGATGTAACTGAAGTCTGCAGTTGGAAAATCGGTTACAAATGAATACATGCCCAGTGCATGCCAGCAGAAAGTATCTCAGGTGGTGACTTTGTAGATGACTATTCGCTGGCTGACTTTCAATAGCACCTGCAAACTAAAGAGTTAGGAGGGTGGGGCAGGAAATATCACTAGCAGCTGTTGGAAGAAACTCATTTAAGTAGACAGCAGCTCGGGATCTTTTAATTTTTCTAGATCCTGCAGTCACATTTACTACACATCCCATACAGTAAATTCAACCTGATAAATACTGCTGTTTCTAGTTATTTAGTTGTTTATATGGTGTGCACTAAAGTATGGTTATGCCTCCTTAATGAATGCAAAGGGCATTGTTGGCATGGATCCATCAGGTTCACATTCTGCGCAGAGCAATCAGGAAAGAAAAAGTATAACTTTCATCGTGATGTCTTCTGGATTTGTTTGGGACAAAATGTGAGTTTTTTAAGCAAAATGCAGTCTGCCCCAGCGTCTTTCCTATGCGACCCTTATAGTTAGTTTATCAAATAAGTGTCCCTGAAGTATTGATTGTTGACAAGCCCCCACCCTCCCCAGATGGTACAGTAATTTATAAACCTTTTTTTTGGAATAAAGACAGCTTTCACAAAACAAGTGGGTGTTGCCCGTTCATTTTTCTGAACACATCTAGATTAACAAAAGCAGTTTATTTTTGCTGACTGGTTAAATAGATTCAAATGTTTATAGATCGCATACACTGCAGTGTACACAGAACTGAGCATTTTTTTCAACACTTTGTTTTAATCCAAATGAGGCTCATTTCGCATTACTCTGTATCCGACTGGTTAGGATGCAGGACAAGCTCTAATTTAAAGACAGTCACTTATGACAGACACAGGGCCAGTCCCACAGTTTCCGCTGATTGGGGACAGCTTGGATATTTAATCTGACAACGATCTGTTGACAAACCGATAGCTGTATTGGTAAATATCGCCGATGAAGCTAAGCAGGCGGCTTCCACAAGCCCGGCTCTGAATTTCCAATACACCAGAAGAAGGAACAAGAACTCTCTAGCTCCAGAGTGCAGAAACCAGTTGAGATCTGAAAGCGGAGAGGGATCCTCTTGTATTTGTCCTGTTTAGATTATGAAAACATCTGTGACTGGCACTAGAACAAGGGTTGCCAAAACAGAACCGGCTGTTTCTCCAATTGAGCAATATGTTAATTCTTGAGCCCCCTCAGGTTTCTTATGACACAGACACAAATACTTCAATAAGGAGAACAGGCAGCCTTTGCTGAACAAGTGGCAGTTCTGAATTTACCTTTTGTGTTCGCCTCAAATGTAATCTTGTGGCATTTTTCTCTTGCAGAGAAAAGGAGCGCTAATCTGCCCCATCTTGGGAGCAAAAGAACTGCAGTAGAGTAGATATTCATTGAAATCGCACAGGGAGTAAGGGGTCTTGCTTTATTGAATCATCAAATCCCAGGAATGAAGCACTTAATTAATTATGGGTGCTAAAAATTCTGGCCAGCTGTTTCTTTCTTCTTGGCTTTAGTGGTGGTGGAGAAAGACAAAAGTCTATGCTGCAATCTTCTTTTATACACATTCAGCATAAATCTGTCTCTGAATGATGTTTGTCTGAAAACGAACCTGTAACAGACAGAATTTTAATACACTTTTGAGTTCGGATACCATGTGCTTTGTTTCTGGAATAAAAACAACTACAGTATATGTCCAAGAAAGTTGCTACCTATTAACGACTTTGCACTCATAAATGCTAAAATCCCTTTTTAAATATTTATGAAGAAATTGTAAATTGACCTATACGTGACAGCAGACGAATTACAACTGTTTACTTCAATTTTCCTAAGTAGATTAGTGTATGTATAGGATATTTTGTTGGATAATAAACTGAAAACAAACAAAACTCAAGAAAAATAAATGCCACACACATGCCATCTCACTCTCTGCTGCACTCACATTACCCTCCAGGGAAAGCTCCCATGTGACTTGCAGCAGCTGCCGGATGGTTTATGAGAAAGCTCCTAATACAGTAACAGAATCCTTCCATTAAACGGGACAGCTCCTATTAATAAGCAGTGCACTTCACTGTGGAAAAGAACAGACAATGTGATTTGGGTATCTGTCCTTACCATTCTGCTTCCTTTTATTGTCGACTCAGTACACATTTGAATGTATACTAAGACGACCAAGAAGTACAACGTATGTGTGGAGGAAACTGCTGTTATATGTAGTCTAAGTTTTTTGTTTGTTTGCTCAATACTTTCGAGCTCCCTTCTCCTGACAATGAGGCATTTTAGAGCAGGGAAAACATGAATGCTTCAGGTTGGAAGAAGCTTTAGAAAAGCCATGTGGTGTCGCTGAAAATATTCATGTCAAGTACACCACTGTAAAGGCACATGGTTTTAAATGATGCATGCATACAGGTAATAGACATGCCTGAAAACAAATAATCCAAACAAATATTTCCTTTTCAGAGAAAGGCACACACTTTACTTTCTAAAAATGAACAAATGGATTGATTTTGTTGCATATCAAACCATGTGTTGTAGTTTCCCTCTAAATGATTTATTAATGTATAACCAAATTTATATGCCCGAGTTAACAGTTCCACAGCACAGGTTTCCAATGGGCACTTGGACTCAGACGTATTTCACTATACATTTACCGTTTTGTGTAGTTCTGACATTTTTAATTGGATTTTACTGCAAGAGTTAAATGTTTTGTTCTATGTACTTCAGGTTAGCAAAAAAGGCTGGGCCTCAAGAGCCATCAACGATCTGTGTTGAAACCAGCATGTAAACCTTACATATCTGCAGTGGTTAAACTGGAAATGTTTAGGTAGGAGAACTCTCACCTCTAGATTTCTAGGCAGTGAAATAGGCTGTTGGTTAACTAGGATCTACAGCTTATCCAGTAAGTAGGGAAGTGGACAGACTAGGTGGGCCAAGCTGTCCTAATCTGCCGTCAAAGTTTATGTTTCTATGTTATTTCTAAATGGTGAAACTCTCCTACAGTAGTCAACGGAGAAAGATGACAAAGGTTGTGGAACAGTCATATAATTTTAAAAGAGGTGGTGGAAATGAGATTTTGTCGGCTCTTGTCTAATTTAATCCCGTCATATTTTCATCATCCATCTATCTATCTGTCTGTCTGTCTGTCTATCTATCTATTACTTTGACATTTTTGAATTATTTATCATTGAAAAGTCGCAATAGTGGGCGAGAGAATGCCCAATATTCTCTCACAACCACACAAGTGAAAGAGAAAAACTCCACAGACTTACTAGAGCTAAGATGAGTCCACTTAAAAAGAGTTACTTACAGTTATTATATAAACTTCAGCCATTGTTCTTAAACGCTTATGAATCGTTAAAGTGGTTGTGTAGTCTTCTTTTTAACACTGTCAATCAACAATGTTTTTAATCAAAGTATCTTTCCTCCAGTAATACCATACAGCATATTTTCACCACACCTGTTCAAGATTGTTGTTTAAATGACTCACTTCTCGCTTTATTGAATGGTGTTAAGATCAGTGATAAAGTCACCAATATTTAATGTTGATCTGAACAGTTTTGTCCAGGCACCTCTTTGCTATGGAATTGGCTTTTATTTGCTTAAAGCAAACCACAGGTTCTCAATACTCCTGCCTGATGGATGCAAATGTAAATGTGCACTTATTTAATTGGATCAGGCCCCAAGCTAAAAGAGATAAACGGCTCCCAGTTTGCCAAGTTATTTTCAGAAGCATATAGTGATGTGTGGAGGGAAAGTTAATGAAGATGGGAAGAGACACACTGTAGTTAAAATACCTGGCTCTAAACTTGTCGAGAGAAGCCTAGCCTTCACTGTACTTTAGCAGAGAAACTATTTGCTACACTTATGAGTGGTGTTTGAGAAAGGAATATCTGCGGGTAACCCGGCTTTCAGGAAAGGTAGCGCTTTTATTGCAACCCATTCAACGCTTTGATTTTTATGTCAACCATTTCTCAAGAAGTTAGAAACTATGTCCAATAACGGAATTTGATGCTAAAATAATCCTTTCAGTTTGGAGTTACACATTTTTTGTTTACAGTTAGTTCTAGTACCAGATGCTAACATAACATCCACACGTCAGTTTTAGCAATACATCTAGAACGTTCTAAAATGTAATCCACCTCCTGGATGTTCTCTGCTTACCATGAGTGGTTTCTAGATTGATTTCATGTTATGTGTGAAGTGCGTCTAAAATGAATGCTATCAGGCAGTGGGTCCTATCTGAGTCCTGTTTGAAACACTTGTATACAAACCTGATCTATCTTACCACGCAGAAGAGGTAGCTACAGTAATTACTGTGGGACATATAGCTACACATATATGGCATGATCAAGCTTTGTTGTAGTACAAAACATGTGGCTGTTTGTCCTATGACTGCTGTACTGTATGTATGTATGTATGTGTACGGTATTTATACTGGATATGACACGGCTGTCTTAAGATATCATTTTATCTTCAGGAGAGGAGATCTGTTGATATTTCAGGAGTGGTAAAGCCACGAGTGAGATAGCAATAGACTAATACCTTAAATAAAGATAAAATGATATCTTAAGTCAGCCTATCTCATATTTGATTCATACAACAGGTGTTTAGGTGGGTTTGTGATGTAAATAGTGAAAAGCTGCAAAAGAAAAACATAGCAATGTTATATAGTTAGACTGCAGTATATTGAATACAAAACTAAATGGCATTTTTAATTTTACTTTTTTATTGAAATAGTTTTACCAGGAAAGGCCTAATGATCCATAACACTCATTTCCGGTGGTCATGGTAGAAAGTAAATGAAATTGGTCACTGAGCTTGCTCAGTAATGTATCTTGACATGTAAGAATACATTTTTGAGCATGCTCAGTGTCGCCACAATACATTTCTGAACATACTCAGTAACCAGCTTCTTTTATCTTGCTCATGTTGCCCAGGATAACATGTTTATCTTGGCAAATATAGTTTCACACCTATTGTATAAATGTATTTATTTTATTTATTTGTTTATTTATTTATTTGTTAACCAAATGGGCCATCAAATGGCACACACGGCACACAGTATCATATATAACACATGGCACAGGTAGAATCAATACAGCCATACAATGATGAAATAAAGACAATAACAGTTTGTATTTGTTAGTACCTCCTTAAGCCTTGCTTGTTACAATAAAATCATTTTTGATACACAAGCTGTTTTTGGCTATTTATTATACAGTGGTGTTAATGGTGTGTGCTTGGTTTTGTACTGCTATTTGTTTTATATAGTAAATTGCATCATTAGTGGTATATTCCTAAAGATAACTCAGTACTGCAATGACTCAGTAATAATGCCAACCCAAATATTTCTACAACTCTTATTGTTGGATGTGCAACCCACCCTTTCCAACTTTAAAACTATTTCATTAACAGTCAACCAAATAATGTTGTAAATCCGACTTTCGGATAAATAAATAAGCGATTCTCTGGTTCTGTGTTACAAAGCTTAGCATGCTTTAGGAAGTACATCATTAAATCATCTCTGATGGCCCCTCATGACTGTCTTCAGATTAAACTTTTCAGTATAGGGTCTACTGGTTGATGCCAGGTGAAAAGCAAGCACCTTCACTATGCAACATTACTGAGTTTAACCTGAGGCCAAGACTGGAGGTTTACTTCCTCTACTGTGGCTTTCCTTGTCTTGTACTGGCACCAACAATTCAAATATTAAAGCACAATCTCAGTTTAATAGACCAACACTGTTTTGTTTAAAGGTTCAGTACTACTGCACCATCTTGATGTATACAACTATATAGACATCACAAGTATATCTGCTCAGCTAAAGAGCCAGTTCCATTAGACTTCCAGAAAAACCTAGAGAGTGGGTAACATACTTTTATTAAATGGGTAGGGACAATGCTGCATTCTGATCAGCTATCTGCCATGCTTAACTACACTACCACCAGCACCAAAACAACTCAACTATGCAATCCAGAAATTTCCCTTACGGAACAGCTAGCATGAATTCTAAACACACACACACACAGACTAAAAAAAAAAAAAAGACTAAACACTAATATCAGACTGTTAGTTACCATTGAGTTGTTCACATATGCTACCTTGAAATAATTTCTGGACCCAGCAGAAGAAATACAGTAATATGTTAAAAAACTATTAATTTCAAATAGATATCAGTAGATATCAAATATGTCTCTATTGTTATTTTTTTTTTACAATTTATTTGCTTTTGGTAACTGGAAAAGTGCACTAGGCAAAGCTTGAAAACATTTGAAACTGCATAAAACAGCAGATTTGGGTCCTGGTGGTGGATGTGAAGCATCTAAATGCATGATTGAGATCTGATTTCATTCGGAATTTACTGTGCCATTTTTTGTGGGAAACATTTCTGGACTTCTGGGCCATGTTAGGCAGTGGCAACACTATGGTTAAGCCTTAAACCATTGGTAAACAGTGGGCCAAACAACATGTTTTGGTCCAGGTGGAAGGCGTGCAACATATAACAGCATGACTGAGACCTGATTTAGGTCTGAATTTACTGTGACATTTTTTGGGAAACATTTCTGGACTTGTGGGGCATGTTAAGCAGTGGAACCACCAAGGTTAGGCCTGAAAGTCATTTGAAACGATGCAGAAAACAGAAGATTTGGGTCCTGATGGTGGATGTGAACCATGTAACTGCATGTCTGACACCTGATTTTTTGGAAACATTTCTGGATATGTACTGCCTGTGCTGTACTCACAGAAACAAGATGTGCTAAATCCAATTGTAAACAGTGGCCAAAACAGCATTTTAGTGTCTGGCTGCTGGGGGGGGGGGGCATCATAAAACATCAGGACTGACACCAGATTTCAGTCTCAGTTTGATGTATCATTTTTTTGTAAACATTTCTGGACATGGACTGCCTGTGCTGCACTCTCAGAAACAAGATGTGGCCTAAAACCAATTGCAAACAGTGGACCAAAGACCATCATTTGGTCCAGGTGGGGGCTTGGGCACCATAAAACATCATGGCTGAGACCTGATTTCTGTTTGAATTTAACGTACCATTTTTTAGGAAACATTTCTGGACATGTACTGCCTGTGCTGCACTTGCAGAAACAAGATGTGGCCTAAAACCAATAGCAAACAGTGAACCAAAGACCATCATTTGGTCCAGGTGGGGGCTTGGGCACCATAAAACATCATGGCTGAGACCTGATTTCTGTTTGAATTTAACGTACCATTTTTTAGGAAACATTTCTGGACATGTACTGCTTGTGCTACACTCGCAGAGATATGGCCTAAAACCAGTTGTAAACAGTGGCAAAAACAGCATTTTAATGTCTGGATGCTGGGGGGGGGGGGCACCATAAAACATCAGAACTAATGCCAGATTTCAGTCTCAATTTTATCTACCATTTTTGCTGTCACATTTCAGGATACATATAGCCTGTCCTGTGCTCGCAGAACAGAGATTCAGCCTGAGATGTCTTGTAAACAGTGGACCAAAGACCATGTTTTGGTTTGGGTGGTGGCTTGGGTGCCGTATAACAACATGGTTGAGATATGATTTCTATCTGAATATAATGTCACATTTTTTGGGAAACATTTGTGGACTTGAAGGCCCTGTTTGGCACAATCAGCGGCAAGATTCTGGCTGAAATGCTTTGCAAACAGGCCCGAAAACAGCTATTTGATGTCTGGGTGCTGGGTGGGGGGAACCACATCACACCCTGACTCAGACCATATTTCTGTCTAAATTTATGTACCATTTCTCCTGTCATATTTCTAGATATATACAGTCTGTACTGCACTCACAGAAGAGATTCCACATACGAGACGACTTCTAAACAGTGGACCAAAGACCATGTTTTGTTCGGTGGTGGCTTGGACACCACATAACATCATGGCTGAGACTTGATTTCTTTCTGAATTTACTGTAACAATTTTTGAAACATTTCTGGACTTGTAGGCCCTGTTTGGCACAAGCAGCACTGCAATTCAGGTTGAAATCATTGCCGAACACAGCCCAAAACAGCAATTTAATTTGTTGGGGGAGTGGCACCACATCACATAGTGACTCAGACCATATTACTGTCTCAATTTGATGTACCATTTCTCCTGTCATATTTCTTATTTTAGCATGCCTGCTCTGCACAGTATAACGGCAAGAGGCAGTGTTAAACTGTGGCCAAATTGCACATTTTGGACTGGGTCTGGTGGTGGGGCACTAAACATCATGAATGGAGACAAGGGACACAAAGTTAACATTTGTGGGAGGCAAGGCTAGGGGACACGTGTTGTTAAGCACAAAAACATTAATGTTTAACTTTGTAATAAAAGTGCCTATGTTTCTATGATTGTTGTGCAAGTATTTGGACTGATTCTGCACACTGCCAAAACAACTGAAGCCCACAACATCAGCTTAAACCACATAGCTTTGAGAAAACATTTTTGTTCATACAAACATATTACAATATACTTGATATTTGTGAATAAACATAGAAACATAGAAACATAGACTTTGACGGCAGATAAGGACCACTTGGCCAACCCAGTCTGCCCATTTCCCTACCTACTGGCTAAGCTGCAGATTTTAGTTAACCAAAAACCTACTTCCTGCCACCCCCCCACTATAATTGCCTTATGTCTGTCCCATGCATGTTTGAATTCCTCCACTGTTTTAGACCCCACAGCCTCTCCAGGAAGGTGGTTCCATGCGTCCACCACTCTCCATGAAAAAATGTCCTCACATTACCCCTGAACTGTCCCCCCTCTATCTTTAAATTGTGCCTCCTTGTTCTTACACTTCTCTTTTTCTGAAAGATGCTACCCTCATGGACTTTGTTGATTCCCTTGAGGTACTTGAATGTTTCTATCATGTCCCCCATCCCTCCTTTCATTAAGGGTATACATATTAAGCTTTCTCAGTCTCTCTTCATATGGTTTCTGATGCAGACCCTGCACCATTTTAGTTGCCCTCCTCTGGACTGCTTCTATTCTGTCTATGTCCTTGCGTAGATGAGGTCTCCGAAACTGCACACAGTACTCCAAATGGTGTATCACCAACTGTCTGTACAGAGGGATAACCGGTTCCCTTTTTCTACTTGCGATGCCCCTTCCTATGCATCCCAGTATCCCCCTGGCTCTCCTTACTGACTTCTCACATTGCTTACCCACTTTAGATCATCTGATATGACTGCCCCCAGGTTCCTTTCCATTTCTGTTGTTGTTAGTACCTCCCCTGCTACTGTGTACTCTTCTCCTGGGTTTTGGTTTCCCCAGGTGCATTACTTTGCATTTCTTTTGTGTTGAATCTAAGTTGCCATATGTCTGACCATTCCCCCAACCTTGCCAAGTCCCTTCTCATTCTTTCTACCCCCCCTTGTGTATCAACTCTGTTACAGATCTATGTGTCATCTGTAATGAGGCATACCTTTCCCTCCAGACCCTCTGCAATGTCACCTATAAAGATGTTAAAGGATTGGATCTAGTACTGAGCCCTGAGGTACTCCACTAGTACCCTTTCTTGGAATGTGTTACATTCACTATTACCTTCTGTGTCCTGTTGTATAGCCAGTTTGCCACCCAGCTACCACCCTGGGACCCCTCCCAGGCTGGATAAATTGATTATCAATCTTTGTGTGGGACTGTGTCAAATGATTTGCTAAAGTCTAGGTAGGCCATATCCACAGCCCTCCCTGGTGTATTACTTTGGTCACCCAGGCAAAGAACTCTATTAGATTCATCTGGCGTGACCTTCCTGCTGTAAATCCATGCTGCTTTGGTCCTGTGCCCGCTGGCTACCAGGTACTCAACAATTCTTTCTTTTAAAGTGATTCATCATTTTCCCTACCACTGAGGTCAAACTTAGGTCTGTAGTTTCCTGCTTCTGCCTTGCTCCCACTTTTGTGAAGGGGAATCACATCTACCCTCCTCCAGTCCTCAGGTACCACCCCATCTTCCCATGATTTGTTAAAAAGTGTGGTCAGTGTGTCACTAGGTCCTCCCTTAGTTCTTTTAGGATTCTGGGGTGAATCCTGTCAGGCCCCATTGCTTTGTCCACCTTGTGTTTTAGGAGTTCTTTCAGGACTCTTTCTTCTGTAAATGGACTGGTGTCAACCCCCCTACCCAGAGGGAGGAAATATAGAAGGAGTAAGATAAAACAAGAAGAAAGGTACGGTGTATAGGTACAGACTAAAGAACTGACAGTAAGTTATAGTTACACACGACAGGGGGGACATGAAGGGTATGTGCAATGGTAGGGTACTCAAATGATGGCAGAGAGAGGGAGCATAAACATTACATAATAACATGCAAAATGCTGGACATGAAAAGAAACACAAGGATATAGATAGAGGAAGAAGACAGCAAAGAAAGTTTTTTCTTTTTCTTTTTTTTGGTTCCTTTTTGTTATTGTTTTGGGGGTGTGCATGAGGGAAGAGTGCCAGTAACAGAGCAAGGACAGGAAAAAGAAAAGAGAAGAACACTCAGGTGCTGTACTGCCTGCCTCACTTGCAAATTAGCCAGCATATTTTTAAAATTTCCAGACTGTAATTAAATGGCACCAGAAACAGGCCCAGATTCTTCTGATCTGCCACTGACACCACCAATGCCCCCAGGATGAAGTTCTGCAAGAAGGTCCAACACTTTTTGTTGCTCCTGCATTAGTTTTCTGAGTTCCCCCTAACCTTCTGGTGGAAGTCATCAAAATCATGGCAGAGAGCAGACACCTTTGCTCATACAGCTACCAGGTCTTTGTGGCTAACTGGTTAAGCAGATGGGGCTGCTGCAGGCTGTGTGGGTTTACCACCACCATGAACCCGGTGCCACTGGTTGATGTGGGGTGAGGTGGATGGGGGCTTCTGTTGCCTCCTGCTGCTTTCTCCTGCTGCTGTGGTGTCTTCCAGGCTCCATCTGACCACTGGCCCCATACTCCTGCTGGCCCTCTTCTTCTTGGGTCCCACTGCCTCCTGCTGCTGCCAACTCCTGTTGGAGCCTCTCTGCAGCATGGTGGTTCTGCAGATGACTCCTATGGCCACCAGTTCCAAAATGGCTCCCTTGTTTTCCCCTTCACATGGATCTGCTGCACAACCTGCAGATGACCACTGTGCTGTTGCTGATGTTTCAATTAGACTAACACCATATCATTGACCCTTTATTCTGGAAGGAGGTGGGGGCCACATGCTCCTGCTGGGGGGGAGCATTATTTTCTGGCTGCTGCTAGGGGGTAGGAGCCAAATGCTCCTGCTGCTGCTAGGGGGCTATGGGATTCTGTGGCTGGCTGGTTCTGAGGCCACATCACATCATGACCACACTGCTGCCACACTGCTGTGGGGGGCAATGGGCTCATGCTGTCACTGCTGGGGAGTGGGGGCCACATGCTCCTGTTGGGGGAGCATATGCTCCTGCTGGTACACCCACCTGTTAAGGTGAACAATGGGTGCCTTACTCCCAGTCACCTTGTCCTGCCATTTAGCATCCATCCTATGAGAAAAAAAGATTCTTAACAGAAAGGGAGAGAGAGGGAGTTACACACACACACACACACACACACACACACACACACATATCAATACACTAAAGACACCAAACAGAAACTATAAGCAAAGAACAGAAACACAATCTAATATATTCTTTTTAAACAAAAAAAGGGTGTAAAAAAACACACACAACGGAACAGTCAGTGGCACACAAAAGAAACTTAATTTGAAAGTTTCTGCTGCTGGCTGCCCACTTCTCCTCTCTAAGTCTCCAGCTACACAGAAAGGGAATGAACCACTCACTTCCTGCCTGTATACAGTCAACCCATGTGACCTGCAGAGAGTAAATCATGTGGAAAGCCCAATTTTGTCTGATTTCACCTGATTTCACCAAACAGTAATGCAAGGTGAAATTTAGTGGCAAAAATTACCAGTGAAATTTCACCTTGCTTTCATAATTATGCTGAATATTTTGTATGCCAAAATTTGCTATTTTGCTGGAATTTCACTGGCAAAATAAAATTTCCCTGCATCTCTATGCATGACAATGCCCAGATGGAAGAGACCTTCATGATACTGGGCCAGTAGTATAGTAGTCGATGGCTAGAGGCAGAACAATTCCACCAAGAGGCAGAACACAGGTGCCAGGTGTTGATTGAGAGGTCCCAGTCAGAATTCTCAGATAAAGAATCAGAGGAGGACAGCTCCCAAGCTCAGCTGGAGGAGAAGTTCATGCCTGAGCAGGACTTTCTATTGTTACCAGAGTTCCAAGCATGCTACCTGTTGGAAGTCGGAGATACCAGCTTGGACATCTGTGAGACACCAGGTGAAAGTGAGGTGAGTGAAACTGTACTGGGATAACGACTTTAATCAAGCAAGACATGGCCTACAAGTAGAGGTTAAAAGGACTCTTTCTTGTTCTGTTCCATCTGTATCTAGTAAAAGTATTATATAAAGCAGTATTGACTGGGGTAGGCTTCAAGCTGGGGCTGTAGCTGTTGTTAAATTAATGCAATGCATGAAAGCTAAATAAGGTGTGGAAGTTAACAGTGAGGTGAGTGTGAAAAAACCCTCATGGTATGAAGTAAAAAAGAGTGTTCTTTACCACATAAGGCTCAATGCCCATACCCAGACAGTAGATGCCCAGGTAGTGGTGCCAGAGGCCTACCAGCAGCAGGTGATGGAGGCTGCACATACAGTACCTGAGGACATCTGAGCCATGGCACTATGTTGGCTCAATTAATACCTTCTTACTACTAGCCTTGAATGTACAGATAGGTGACAGCCTATAGTAGGACCTGTCCAGTGTGCAAAGAAGTAGAGGTGCCTGCTAGGAACAGAAAGTATCTGTACATCAGAGATGCTGGTACATTGGGAGTGGTAAGGGAGTACCAAAGGAAGGGGTCATAATGGAGAAAAGATGGCAGTCTTGGAAGAGGGGAACCTCCCACCCAGGTTACATGGTACCAGTTGGTAACAGTCCTTGGTAATGCACTTTAATTCTCAATGACCCTTTGCTATGTTTCAAGAAGATATTAATAGAAAATGAAATGTTTTGATTCCAACCATATTTGCAAGTGTGAGTTTAACCTCACCGAGTGATACATGGGTACAAGCAAATGAAGAACAATGGTAAAATAAAATCCTCAAGTTAAGTTAGGTGTTTATGTAGAACACCCTGGGTCCTCTAATGTTTTACTAAGTACAGTATGGTGGAGGGGTGTCCCATGCTATCACCAGCAGAGGACATAGGGACCCTAGGATGGAGCTTCTGTAGTGGGTGGATGGAAGCTCCCATTTCTCCATTAAGCCAGAGTATAAGAAAACCAGTTAACTAAAAAGTCATTGGTTTCTTCCTGAACAGGGTGTGTGGTAGGGATGATCATCCTACCTTGGAATTAGAGGGACTCCATTCTAAGTTATTTTTCCTAAAGCATGGTGCAACAGCATTCTAACTATTCTATACTGTACTACCCTCTCCCTTTTCTGTCAGAATGGCCTCCTACTGAACCCCCCTTTTTTCTTCTTTACTCTATGTTTCCATTTTAAGTCCCTCTAAAATACATCTTACATGACTCAAAGTGACCAAACAATGTACTAGCTAGCTAGCATAGTTTTATTTGCCAATATAAAACAGATACTTGTTGTAAAATATTTGCATATTTTAAAATATGAGCCTTTTTTGTTGCATTGTTTTACAGCACATATAGGCCCAGATATTCAAAAGGGTTACACCATGCGCAATAGGGTTGCGCCAGCACAAGTCCGAAAATGCTCCATTCTGTGATATTCAGTGGGAGGCAGTTGCGCCCCCCAAATCACGCTGAGCAACAGCGCAATGATAATGAATGTATGCACAACTGAAGGGGGAGGAACCATGCATAAATGGCGCAGTGCAATATTCAACAACATGAGCCATGTGCAATAGGGGTGCAAGTGGAAGTTGTGCCATAGCGGAAATGAGCCATAATAAAAAGGAACAAGGGAGATGTGCAAGAACACTACAGGGAAGCCACAAGTTGCTGAACTATAGCAAGTCACACAGGCAACACACACACACACACAGGGCAGGACAGTGAAAGGGCACCTGGAACCCACAGGCTCAGGAGAAGGTTTGGGGAGCCACAGTGCAGAAAGGGGAAGTACCACACAGCAGTGAGGCCAGCACAGTCTGGTGTTCCCGGTGCAGGGGAAGTAGCAGCCAGGACAGCGGGGGGAACACAGAAACAGCTGCCAGGGGGGTGAACACAAGCCAGGGACATGGCCAGCGCCACCATCCAGATGGAGGCAGTAATGAGGGGGTGAGAAGGTGGGCAGCAGGGGGGCATGGCCATGGAAGGGCCAGTCGGTGGTATGACCCCAACAGGCAGTACCGAGCCCGCACCAGCTTTGAGCTGTACAGTGATACTGAGATTGTGGGCTGTAACCGCCTGAATCGGGCAATTCTGAAGTGGCTCTGTGAGCTGTGCAGTGATGCAATGCAGGCACCCACGCAATGGAGCCATGCTCTGTCAGTGGAGACTAAAGTGACAACTTGCATGTGCTTGCTCACCACGGGTACCTTCCAGAGACCAACAGGGAACACCACAGGCATAACCCAGTCAGCCGCGACATGCCATCTCACCCAATTCCTCAGTGCACTGCTGCCACATGCTGCGGAGTACATCCATTTTCCCAGCACACCAGCGAAGTGCACAGCAAATATACAGGAGTTCCACAGGGTAGCACATATGCCTGGTGTGCTTAGGACAATAGACTGCACCCATGTGGTCATCTGCACAGCACCTGGCCTGGGGAGGCCACATACATGAATCACAAGGGCTATGCTAGCATCAACTGCCAGGTGGTGTGCAATGCCAGGGGGTTCATAATCAATGTCTGTGCCACGCACCCTGGGGGAGCACACGATGCCTTCATCTGGCACCAGTTGGCACTGTGCCACAGATTCGAGAGTGGGGACATCCCCACTGGCCACCTAGTGGGTGAGGTCGCAAACCACATGGATAAACATAGGGCTTCAGAGGAGCATAGTCAGAGGTGACATGGGTAGTGGCCTACATGGCCCGGGGCAGGGCGATGCTGATCACCAAACTAACCTCCACCCTCTACACACAGGTGACAGTGGATACCCACTCCATGCCAGGCTGCTCACCATACCAGGCCACATGACCCCATGTCATAACGCTACAATGAGCACACGCCACCACATGTAATGTCATCAGGCAGGTGTTCAGGATGCTGGAAGGCACATTTCCGTTGCCTGGACACCTCCGGTGGTGCCCTACAGTACAGTCCCTCAAAGACCTGTGGCTATTCCTAGCCTGTTGCATTCTGCACAACATGGCCAATGAATGTGGGATAGCCGTACAGGTTGAAGAGGACAGTGATGGGACGATGAGGACGCCAGTGACAATGGTGATGGGCAGCCCCCCTTGGGCAATGGGACCCCCGACTGCTCCGGCTGGCACAGCTGCACTGGGACACCATCACGGAGGAGCACTTCAGCCAACCCAGGTAAGTCATGGGGCCATGTGCAACCTCCAGTGGCTAAGGCACAACCCACAAACATGCATGGACACACACCAGGGGTGCATGCTGTCAAGAGAAGTGGCCAGGCATGGAACCACACACACCACCAGGGATGGGTGAGGTCTAACATGGCACGTGGACAGACACACACACACACACACACACACACACACACAATGCACCAGACATGCACAAAGGGTAGGAGGCACACTGACCCAGAACGCCACCCCTAGCCACACACATGTCCACAGACCACCACTTCCACTGCCTGTCATTGTGCATGTGTCAGATGCTGGGCACCATTGCACATTGGTGTACAGTGCAATGCAGGCATCATCATGCACACGCAACTGTGGACAGCAGCTAGGAGGGTGTGCAGATGGACTGTGTGTCTACGTGCAGGGCCAGGTACCCACCTGTGCATTGCCTGCTGAATGACACAATGCACACAGGGCAGCATCAGACAGTAGCCACATTGGGAGACAGGTCAGTCATGTGGTGCAGTGCCCCAGTCACCACAGATGCGTGGGTGGCCCCGCCGAGACCTGCCAGCACTGACGGGCTGACCACTGGCCTCATGGGGTGGCACGTTGGTCCCCAGGGGTTCCACTGCGTGAGCGCAACCGTGCTCATGCTAAGTTCGCACATCAAACATGCCTGCGCCTAGGTATGCCCAGGATGCCCACAGCTGAACCCGTGTCGACAAGGAGGGTGTCGCATGACACGGAACAGGGGTGGACATTGCACTACACGGTGTCTGCGCCACATGGCAAATAACTGTGTGCCCCTGTGGCCATGGCAGCTGTGGATTGTATGTGTCAACCTGTCAATGGCAGCGGTCACATCCTCCCACATCCAGTCCATCCCTGCCAGGAGCAGAGCAGTTTCTCTGATGTGATGCTTCTCTGCCCACTCCAGAGCTGCCTCAGTGCATCCACCACCTTACAAGCGCATCTGCTGATTGACTGATGCTTGCAGTATCTGGGTGTGCTCATCAAGAGGTCATCTGCCTGATGGCATTCTGTCCCTCAGGGTGTGTGCAGCCTGATGCTCAGCACCCTTGAGGGTGGGTGCTGCACACCAGTACCAGGCCTGGGCATGTCCACAGGTGGTGCACCAGTGCTGCCCCTTGACACTGTACCAACAAGCCCATTGGCCGACTGCTGATGCTGCCCCTCTGGCTGCCACTCCCCAGGGCTCACTGGTGCTGCCGCAGTGGCCGCAACAGTCTCACTGTCCTGAACACACACCAGTGCTGCCCCACCAGTGCTGACAGGCACAGGCTGGGACTGTGATGACACGCAGGCCTCCACGGCAGCACCACGCACAGCCATGGCCATGATGTTACCTGCTGTGTGGCCATCCTGTGGCACACACGTGTCACTGCCCATGATGTTAGTGACATCATCATCAGTGACAGACCCAGCACCAGCCAAAGTCACAGCATGCTGGCAACCATGGACACTGGCACGCTGGGACCGGGCAGGGGCCTCCTCTGCACCTGCTCCAACAACATCAGTCTGGACATCCAGGCAGGCCACTGTCACACTGAGGCCGCATATTCCTGTGAGGTGGATGGGCCCTCCTCCACCTCCATCTGACTGGCCTCAGTGAGAGGCCTACCACCCATGCAGATGCTCAGGAGCTGTAAGAGAAAACAAAGTCACATTACTGCATGTGACCTACCCTGTCCCCCCCCCAATAGACAGATCATGACCTACCATGCAGTGATGGGCTAACACCCATCCGGAATCCACCACCTGAAACACCCTCAATGGTGCAATGCTGCATGCTGCCAGCAACCCTCTCCTCCTGTGGGGTCAGGTGTAGCACCTCAGACTGTCCCCCACCTGTCGCAGATCATGCTGCCTGATGGCAGCCACCTTCTCCTTAATCCTCCTCCTGTCTGTGCCCATCTTCTTGTTGCACTCCTGCACAGAGCGCTGGTGGCTGCCATGCAGGTTCACAGCATGTGCCACTTCCTCCCATGCAGCAGCATGGGCCTGTGGTGTTCCCTGGTGTCCGCTGAGAAGCAGCTCCTGGTCCAGGTACACCTCAAACAGGGCATCCGTCTCGGCCTTTGTGAAATTTGGCCTCCTTCTCCTCCTCCTACAACTCTGTACCTCTTCCTCCACAACTCGCTCGGTCATGATTCAGCCTGTGAGAATGACAGGTGTTACCTGTGACTGTGCAGTCCCATGCATGTCCCAAAATCCACAGTCCACACTCCCAAACAGCATACAACTCACTAATAGACTGCAGTAACTGACTATTGCCAGTGCAGCCAATGTCACGTAGCATAATTGCAACCCATGCAAATGAGGCGAGGCACATCTTTAAGTGGATGCAAATGCAGTGACTGCACCATTGAATGGCTGATTAGCTGATTTGCATATGACGGCTGATTGCTTTGTAATTGTGTTGAACGTGCTGAGCCAAGGGTACAGTTCTGTGACATGCGCAGTACACACCTAACTGCAAATGCCGGGTTGATGATGCAGGCACCTGCCGCTCTGCTGACGGCTGTGCACGAGAGGCAATGCAAACACGCGGCCACCATTGTGCCAGTCGTGTGCAGCACTGTTCATCTATGTGGTGCTGTAGCACTTGGGCATCATAGGCACACTGGGGCAACAGCACAGTAGGCCACTACATGAAGTGGCACATAGGCACCTAATTGCGTTACACGACTTGGTTCTAATCGCGCTTCGCGCTGTTCAGCGCCTAGAGACCCTTGACCCTGTGCCCAACCTTTGCCCCCTAGGTGCTATGCATCAGGCATGGGTGCACCACTATCATGCTGTTCGGTGACAGTGAGATAAGGAATGGCAGCGCTGTACCATGCAGCATCTGCACGTGGCAGAACCGCACTGCAGAGCGCCATTTTGACTCTACCGAGCAATAGAGATGGCGCGGAGGAGAGCTGCCCAGTGGAGCCAGGTAGAAATGGCAAACTTGGTTGCCATCGTGGATCCACTTGTTGGTCCACTGTTTGGTGAGGCACCCATGGACAGGTCCAGGAGTCAGGTGTGGCAGGAGGTAGCCGATGCCCTGGAGGAGGCCACAGGAATGGGGTGGATGGGGGAGCAGTGCCACCACAGATATGGGGACCTGAGGCAGAGGGACCAGGACCTGCTTGCCTACCTGCAGGCACGTGCCAGGAGGAGCACGGTGCCATGGCAAGTTAGGTGCAACATCCATACACTTTTATCTTCCATATGGGTATCACGGTTGCATATGTCCGGAACATGGCTGGGGACCGTTCGGTGTTGGCTGTGGTGATGTTATCTGGGTGTGGGGTGGGTGGGTCTGGCTGTGTGGGATTGCACACACGTGGGGGCAGGAGGACTTTGCTACAGGATTGTACTGATGTTCCTCTCTCCATGTTTGTACCTTAGGCCCAGACGAGAGACGGCTGGAGAGCGAGAGGAGGCACCAGCAGGAAGACCATCACTGGGTGGGGCGAAGGTCCACAGAGGCAGAGGGACCAGCCTGACGATGGTGAGTGCCTTACATCCATGATTACTATTGCATGCTATGTAACATGGCGGGAAGCGGGGCATGGCCACCATCCTTTGACACCACTGCCATGCACGCAACTTGTTACAGTCAGCACTGTCCAGTGGCACTACATTTCTGGGAGTGCGTCAATGGTGGTCCATGCGTGCACCGGGTACCTGGCTGTGCCACTGCCTTCGCACCACATAGCCATGTCACTGAACAGCCATGGTGGTGCTGTGCAGGACTTGGCCAGTGGGTGTGTGCAGCGGTCCGCATGGCTGTGTGCACCTCGGTGGGCAGGTCTTGTGGACGCGATCACTGTGGGTGGTCACACACCATCACAGAGGCATGTCCCACGGCCGTATGCCATGCACAGTGGGTGGGCTGCATGGGGCTATGCATTCACACCTATTGACTCTGCTCCCTTGTCCTAGGTGGACAGCAGCTGCAGGAGATCAGGGTGGCACTGAGGGAGATTCTCCAGGTAGCCAGGGCATCCCTGGAGATCCTTGAAAGGTTGGACAGGATCGGTGTCCAAAGACATCATGGTGGGAGGAGAAGCTGTAGTGGGGAGCGGGGCTCCCACTGAGCTTTGAACTGCCCCTGATTTCCCCTACACCCAGACACATCCTCACACCCTTCCTTCCCTCTACCGTTTGTTCACCCCTGCCCCTTACCCATCCCCACCTTGTTTGTGTCCCAACCCACAAAACTTTGTAAATACTTATACATAGTTTTGTTTGCTGTTTTTAAATACATTTATTTTGATATGCCTACTGTGGTGGTCTCTGATTTGCAGTGGACTATAGGTGCTCAGCTGCAATGGTGTGCATGGTGTCGGAGGTGGTGCAGTCATGTGCATGTGTGTGTGTCCGTGGGAAGTGACTTTGGTGTGGGAGTAGCTATCAGTCACTGTCTGTGGTGTGTGTTGTTCCCTGTGCACTGGATGACTGTGTGCAGTGATCCATGGTGCATAATCTGTGTCCATGGTGCACCTGTCAGCCCATCCATGGCCTGTGCTGCTGACACCCTTGCATGTCTGTGACCTGCACAGTCCGCTGGCATGTCAGTGGTGGCTGTCCATGCAGGACAGCCACTGTACCCATCACAATGCCGGGGTTGCCTCCTGTCACTGGTGTGGTGCATGTCTGCCTCAGGTGACACTGTGGCCTCCGCTGTTGTTGTCCCACCTCCATGCTGTGGCTTGTGTGTGTTGCAGGGGATGTGCACCACTGTCTGTCACTTGTGCTCCGGGCAAATGCTGGTGATGTACAGCTCCACAGTGCCTGCGCAGGGTGGCTGGCACCCTGTGCCATGGAGGAGTGCTGGCTGTGTGTACATGGTTTCCATGGTGACATGCTTAGGACTTGGTTGCCCCGCTACTGCGTCCCTGTGTTGGTGTGCCCTTGGGTATGGGTGGGTGTTTGTCTATGCACTGTGTTGCATCCGGGTGTGGTGCATGCTTCCATGCACCACTGTAGGTGTCTGTGCTGGTTGTTGTGGCCAGTGCTGGGTCGGGGTGTGTCCTTGAGAGGGTGTGCAGGATGCTGTACCACTGGTGGTGGGGTCCAGGGCATGCTCTGTCATGTGTGGGGTACCTTGTGTGCCGACGCATGGTCGGTCTCTCAGCTGTACCTCGGGGGGGCTGTGTGTAGTGGCACTGTGTATGCAGTCATTGCATCGCTGTGTGCTGCCACCCGCTAATGGGTGCTCATGGTGAGGCTGCCTTGCATGGTTCTGCATTGTCACAGTGGGGGTGGTGGCATGCATGGGGTATCCTGCACTGGTGGATGCTGCTCCTGGGCAGGTTGTCTGGGGGTCACAGTGCAGGGTGTGCTCTGCATTGGTGGGATGGTGTAGCACAGGGTGGTCAGCCCTCCTTGTGTGCCAGTCACAGCTTGCCAAGGGGGTGTGATGAGGCACCATGACCCAGCTGTGGGTTGGTTGCTGGTCTCCATGGGCCAGTGGTTATTCCAGCCCTCCCCCAGTTGTGCAGTGCATGGGGTGTGGGGGGATGATGTCTGTTTTGCTGTGTGCTCCTCTGCCCTTCTGTAGCATGGGTGGCGGGCCCTGCATCCCTGGTTGTGCTGTAGCATTGCTGCCCTGCTGCTGGGGGCATCCCTGGTTGCACTATGGCCATCTGGACTGCTCAGCTAAACATCCCTTGTTGCACTATGGCGCATCACATATGCTCAGCTTCACCTCCCTAGTTGCGCTATGGCGCAGGTGTTGTGATATTCAGTCATCAGCTGTAGGCGCATCTTGGCCAGCACAGTTTTTGAATATCACACCTCTTGCGCATGGGCGCAATGGACTTGCGTTTGCTCCTGCTGTTGCACACTTTTTGGGCGCAGTTTGAATATCTGGGCCATAGTATACAATTTATCTGATTGCCTAAAGTACATGAAAATGTTATATGCTATACTATGTAGTGGTTTGGTGTCCAAGAAAGCCAGCTTTAGTATAAATGAAACATTTACTCAGTAGGGAAAAAGCTGGAGAATGCATTTGTTTTATTTTAAATTCATAATGATATCTGATACAAACAGCCTTGGTTTTTCAGACTGCTCAGAGCCAGTTGTAACAGCCTTGGTTTCTCAATCTGCCCAAAGCCTTGAAAACAGTTACAAGCAGGCTTGGATTTTCATTCTGCCTGAAGCATGAGAGAGGGGAGGACATGCGGTCTTCATGTCCTCAAATCAATCTGAAGTACAGATGAGAAAAGGATCCCAAGCGATGTCATATGATCCTGACTGTTGCATTCTGACAAAGGATATATAATTATTTATTTTCTTTTACTTATTTTTATTTCCTAGTGTTTTCCTTTTTTTCATTTTTGGAACCCTGCTGAAATAAAATTAAGCAGCAAGTGTGTTGTACTTTATATAAAGTGAATCAGTGTCTGTCGTTTACACCAACACCCTCGGACAAACACATGCTGCACAAATGCACTGCTTAGACACAGCGTGAATATATAGAAACATAGAAACATAGACTTTGACGGCAGATAAGGAACACTTGGCCCACCCAGTCTGCCCATTTCCCTACCTACTGGATAAGCTGCAGATTCTAGTTAACCAACAGCCTGCTTTCTGCAACCCATAGCACTAGTATAGCACAATGCACTTGTGCAGCACTGAATATAGCTCAGAGGACAGTGTTGCACACAAAGTGCAGCAGTGCATGTGAGGAGGCCACCAATCAGACACACAACACAGCAGTATTGGTATCAAAAATAAACTTTATTTTTCAAAAAGGGTAACAGGCAGTTCAAAAAGACAAGAACAACAACAACAATGGGGGGGGGGAGAACCAAAAGAAAAAGGGCAACTGCCCATATGGAGTCAGGAGAGAAACAATAGAAAAAGAGCAACCTCCTATATGAGATTGGGGGGGCACAAGTAAAAGGGCAACCACCCATATGGGTTAGGTGTGAACAAAAGAAAAAAGGCACTTACCTGTTGCAAACAAAACAAAGGGCACCTTCCCATTTCAAGCAAAGAAAGGACACCTACCAGTTTCAAACAACCAAAAAAAGGGCACACGCCCATTTCAAACCAAAATCAAAGGGCACCCACCTGCTTCAAACATAGAAAGGGTACTCACCCATCAAATATCCATAATTTGGAGTCCACAGTAACAGCCCTATTAAAGAGCTGCTGACACCATCTGGCCAAAAGTGCTACATTGCAGAATTAGAATAAGCATATCCCCAGTAAATCTCATACCAAAAAGTAGATTTCTGTGTTACTTCATTTTAAAGTTATTAGCCACTTTGTAACCATGATTTCACTACCTGTTCAAAGAAAGCATGTTCCAGTGAAGGGCTGCTGTTGATGTCATCTAGGGAATTTACAGTCTAGTTTTCCATGTCAGCAAGCTTATAAGACCTGTTTCTCTAAAGTTATAAAGGTCATGTGCAATGATTTCCATAAGTAAATGAGTTAGTAAAGGTCGCTTTAAAAACTTTGGGCTGGATATTCAAAAGGGTTATGCCATGCTAAATAGGGTTATGCTGTGCAAGTCTGAAATTGCTCCATTCTGCAATGTTCAGCAGGAGGCAGTTGCGCCCACCAAACCATGCTGAGCAACAGCGCAATGCTAATGAAGGCATGCTCATCCGGAGGGGGAGGAACCATGCATAAACTACACAGCCCAATATTCAGCCGGGCCATGCAGAGTTGTGCAGGCACAACCCCCGACCTGTGCCTGCACAACTTTAAGCCAAAAAAAAAGGATTAAGTTGAGGGCCATCCACAGGTGAGCTGCTGCATTGCAGGGTGCAACACAGCAGCTGCCACCTGTGGGTGGCCCTCCACTTGTTCCAGTGCCCCGCAGCCCGATCGTGGGCATAATAGTAACCCCCATAGCACAACCGTGGGCAGAACACACTCCCCACCCCGACTAGCCCGATTGCAGGCAGAATGTAATTGAACCCCCGACTGGTCCGATCGTGGCAGAACGTAATTGAACCCCCCAACTAGCCCGATCATGGACAGAATGTAATTGACCCCCTCGACTGGCCAGATCACCGGCAGAACATAATTGAACCCCCTCCCGACTGGCCCGATCGTGGGCAGACTGTAATTGAACCCCCTCCGACTGGCCCGATCGTGGGCAGAACAGAGTTCACCCCTCCCAAAGACCAATATCCCTCGTGGTCCAGTGGACCGTGAAGCCCGATCGCGGGCATAAGGTCAAACTCACCTCCCAAAGTCCAATATCCCTGGGATCTAGTGGCTCCCCACCCCACTCACCCATGGAGCCCCACCACCCCGCCTCCCCCGTCAACTGGCGGGTGGCAACACCCACCAGCCTCGCCGCCGCCCCATGCTGCTGACTGACAGCTGATAGCCGCATGCCCATTGGTTCAGAGCAAGAGCCACGTGGGCGGCAGCCCTATTGAGCTGTCAGTCGGTGGATGGCGGGCAGCAGGTGGGTAGGTGCTGCCTCCCGCTGACTGATGGGGGGAGCGGGTGGTGGGGCTTCATGGGTGGTGGGTGGGAGGCTCACTAGATCACTAGGGATATGGACTTTGGGGGTGGGTTTGACCTTGCCCACGATCGGGTTTTTAGTCCACTGGACCACCAGGGATGTTGGTCTTTGGGGGTTGAACTCCATTCTGCCCACAATCGGGCCAGTCGGGGGTTCAATTACATTCTGCACGCTGACAATAGTTGGGGGTTCAATTACATCTCGGCCCGCGATCGGGCCATCGGGGTTCAATTACGCTCTGCCCGCGATCGGGCCAGTCGGGGTTCAATTACATTCTGCCCACAATTGGGCCAGTCGGGGGTTCACCACGCTCTGCTCACGATCGGGCTAGTCGGGGAGGAGATCTGCCCGCAATCGGGCTAGTGGGGTGGGGAGTGTGTTCTGCCCACGATCGGGCTACTTGGGTGAGTTCTGCCTGTGATCAGGCTAGTCGGAGGGGGTTTCTCACGCTATGCCCGTGATCAGGCTAGTGGGGATTTACTTCATGCCCACGATCGGGCTGCAGGGGGTGTCGGTCCCCGACGGCTGCTGCCTGGCAGGGCGCCAGGGGCAAGTCGTCGGGGATCGGCGCACCTGCATGCTAATGGCATGCAAATGGGGCTGTAATTAGATGAAAATGGACCCCCGTGTGCCTTGCATAAATTATGGCCCCATTTGCATGTCACCTTTAGAATATTGGAAATTTGCACATTACGCAATGGAACTTGAGCCACCACATCTGAATGCTCCACTCTGACCACTTGCGGTGGCACAAGTTCCACTGCGCCATGCACAGTGGCTGTGGCCGGCGGCGATATTCAACGAGTTGCTCAATAGCGCAACTCCGCTGAATATCGCCTGGCCACCCCTCATGCTAACTTTTTGAGCAAGCGCAAGGGCTTGCACCACAGAATGACGAGTTTGAATATCCAGCCCTTTGTGTTTCAGGCTTTGTAACAAGTCTGACAGTATTTTGTCTGGGTACCTTTTTATTGATGTCTTTTCGCTGAATGCTGGATCATAGCACACTGTGAGGTTTGCAGACTAGGGGCCAGATATTCAAAACTTTGCCCCGGGGCTAAATTAGCGGTGCTCGGTGGGCAAACTTAGCCCAGAGCACAAAGCAAGCTATATTCAAAAGGAAATAGCCCAGTGTTAATCCTGCTGAATATAGCAGTCTAAGGAAGTCGGGCAAACTGGTCTGGGAGTGCAGGGCAAAAATAGCCCAGGAATAAGACAGCACTGAATATAGCAACATGGAAGTGCAAACTGCAACTGCAGCTCATTAGACTCTGTAGCAAGCCAGTGTTGCAGGTGGAGAACATTGTGTGAGATTGCACAGAGGTGTCTCACAGCTACTGCAAACACACCTCTCAACCTCCTGCCTCATAAATCATTAAAACAATCAGGGACAAAGGTTTAAAATCAGGACACATTTGAAAAATTGGTGATATCCACTCAGGAAGCTGGTAGAATAAGTGGTGTAGTGTAAAATGCATTGTTTAAGGAAGAACGCATCTGTAACATTAATGTCTGACATTATGCTATGCCTATAACCCCACTGTTTGGTCATGGAAATACAATTTGTAGGAGCGACAGAGTAAAAGTTTGAGGTAAATACAGGGATGTCCCTGAAAATCAGGGACAGTTGAGAGGTATGACTGCAAACAATAATATAAGCCACACACTGGAGAACTGTGCTTAGTGTGCTATGTTGAAGTGAGGTTTGCCCGGCTAACCTGATTGCACAGTGCTAACACATTAGCCCAGTGCAAACTGGTTATCCTGGGGCAAATGGGAGCTATATATATAACAAAGATGGTGCATGGATTGCATCACAAGTCCCATGAAGACAGGTTGAAGGAACTGAACATGTACTCCCTGGAGGAGAGGAGGGAGAGAGGGGATATGATAGAGACATACAAGTATCTTACAGGGAGGAACAGGGTGCAGGAATGCACTATTTTTAAGCAAAAAAGATGTTCCAGGACTAGAGGGCATGGGATGAAGTTGGAGGGAGGACGATTCAGAGGAAACGTGAGGAGGAATTTCTTTACAGAACGGGTGGTGGACAAGTGGAACACCCTGCCAGAGGAAGTGGTGGGGGCTGAAACAATCATGGTATTTAAGAATGCATGGGATAGACATAAAGGAATTCTGGAGGTCAGGGGTAAGGGGCAACAGACTTCTAGGAAAACATAAACTGAACTTACAAGCTCAAATGGGCAGACTGGGTGGGCCATAGGCCCTTATCTGCCGACACTGTCTATGTATTTATGTATATATGTATATTCAAAGCTCCCATGCAAATGAGCCTATTTAGGTAATCCGTGGGCAAACAAGTACATTTGCATCTCATTAAGTGCTGTTTAGCATACATTACCATGCAGTTTGCCCTGTGTTACTGCATGGAGCAAAAAGCTCCCCCTTTTGGTCAGAATAGAAGTACAGGCTGGATGCTGAAGGCCTAGGCGTGCCCGCAGCATCCCCTGTTGGTCGGAATGGAAATACAAGCTGGAAGCAGCAGGAACTGTGTGCTGGCAGGCACAGTCAGTGCATACAACACATCCATTCAGCTGTGCAAGCAGGACCTGTATATATGTATGTGTGTGTGTATATATATATATATCTATATTATAGTGGCACGGTAGTGCCACTATAGTTAGGGTTGAGGAGCCATTTCTATGTTAAACCCCAAAACTTTGCACCTTAATAACTTCGCAACCGTTTGACGGATTTGCCTGAAATTTGGAATACTTGATCAAGAACCATAGGCCTTGGGATCTGCCAAGTTTCGTACTGGTCAGATATATGGCTGTGGAGTTATTGAGCATGATCTGTGCATGCGTTTACGCTTTTTCTGAATTCCTAAGGTCGCACTCTACAGGTCGCATTAGTCGGCGCAGACTGCTCAAAATCTTCAGGAACATGCAGCCAGGGTCCCTGATGTGCCTTTGAAGATTTCATGAAAAATATTAAACGGTTCAAAAGTTATTCAAAAACAATTTCCATTATAAGTCAATGGGTAAAGTTAACAAAAAGTTCGACAGTGTCGCAAATGCATTTTTACTTTCGCAAATGGGCCTGTTACTTTCGCAAATCGGCCATTTTGTTTTCAGTTGGTGATCAGAAAAATGCTTGGCATTTATATTTGGGACCCTCTAGCAACCTAATTCTTTTTGTATTCACCTAGTCGGGCCCTGAGGATGCTTGCCATGTCTTTATTTTGTAGTAAAACACCCCAGAAATATGTTTTTCAAATTTCTGGAAAAAGTACATTCACAAATTACTTTCGTGCTCACAAAGTGTTGAACTTTTTCGAAAGCTTGCAAATTGCAGACAGTAATTTCCTGCCACCACACTGCTGTAGATGACTTTTTTCTGGTGCAGTTATTAGATGCTGACACCAAAGTGTACCAAGAGTAATTAACATAAGTAATCATTGCTTTATAGAAGTTTATATTTGGAATATATTTTTTATTTCAGCAGTCTTCTGTTTCAGTTAAAACTTATGCGTCTCTTTAGGCTTGCAGCTCTCTGCATATCAAACCACCAAATATGTCAGTTTCATGTTCATTTTGCAACTGATGCGGATCAAACGACGACAACAACAACGACGCTACCTCAAATCTGGCTCAGGATTGGGCCTCCCAAGGGGCTTCTATAAACACTGTGTAGGTCCCGAAACTCAAGATTTTGTTAGGGGCTCAACGCTTTGTTTTGTTTGTTTAAGCAGTTGTCTTATAAAAGGAATATTTTATTTTGTATACTGGAGTCATTTTGGATTTACCAGGGCACTAAGGGCATACAAGTGATGTAACTGAAGTCTGCAGTTGGAAAATCGGTTACAAATGAATACATGCCCAGTGCATGCCAGCAGAAAGTATCTCAGGTGGTGACTTTGTAGATGACTATTCGCTGGCTGACTTTCAATAGCACCTGCAAACTAAAGAGTTAGGAGGGTGGGGCAGGAAATATCACTAGCAGCTGTTGGAAGAAACTCATTTAAGTAGACAGCAGCTTCCGGGATCTTTTAATTTTTCTAGATCCTGCAGTCACATTTACTACACATCCCATACAGTAAATTCAACCTGATAAATACTGCTGTTTCTAGTTATTTAGTTGTTTATATGGTGTGCACTAAAGTATGGTTATGCCTCCTTAATGAATGCAAAGGGCATTGTTGGCATGGATCCATCAGGTTCACATTCTGCGCAGAGCAATCAGGAAAGAAAAAGTATAACTTTCATCGTGATGTCTTCTGGATTTGTTTGGGACAAAATGTGAGTTTTTAAGCAAAATGCAGTCTGCCCAGCGTCTTTCCTATGCAATTTTATAGTTAGTTTATCAAATAAGTGTCCCTGAAGTATTGATTGTTGACAAGCCCCCACCCTCCCCAGATGGTACAGTAATTTATAAACCTTTTTTGGAATAAAGACAGCTTTCACAAAACAAGTGGGTGTTCTCGTTCATTTTCTGAACACATCTAGATTAACAAAAGCAGTTTATTTTGCTGACTGGTTAAATAGATTCAAATGTTTATAGATCGCATACACTGCAGTGTACACAGAACTGAGCATTTTTTTCAACACTTTGTTTTAATCCAAATGAGGCTCATTTCGCATTACTCTGTATCCGACTGGTTAGGATGCAGGACAAGCTCTAATTTAAAGACAGTCACTTATGACAGACACAGGGCCAGTCCCACAGTTTCCCCGGCTGATTGGGGACAGCTTGGATATTTAATCTGACAACGATCTGTTGACAAACCGATAGCTGTATTGGTAAATATCGTCGCCCAGATGTAGCTAGCAGGCGGCTTCCACAAGCCCAGCTCTGAATTTCCAATACACCAGAAGAAGGAACAAGAACTCTCTAGCTCCAGAGTGCAGAAACCAGTTGAGATCTGAAAGCGGAGAGGGATCCTCTTGTATTTGTCCTGTTTAGATTATGAAAACATCTGTGACTGGCACTAGAACAAGGGTTGCCAAAACAGAACCGGCTGTTTCTCCAATTGAGCAATATGTTAATTCTTGAGCCCCCTCAGGTTTCTTATGACACAGACACAAATACTTCAATATGAGAACAGGCAGCCTTTGCTGAACAAGTGGCAGTTCTGAATTTACCTTTTGTGTTCGCCTCAAATGTAATCTTGTGGCATTTTTCTCTTGCAGAGAAAGGAGCTAATCTGCCCCATCTTGGGAGCAAAAGAACTGCAGTAGAGTAGATATTCATTGAAATCGCACAGGGAGTAAGGGGTCTTGCTTTATTGAATCATCAAATCCCAGGAATGAAGCACTTAATTAATTATGGGTGCTAAAAATTCTGGCCAGCTGTTTCTTTCTTCTTGGCTTTAGTGGTGGTGGAGAAAGACAAAAGTCTATGCTGCAATCTTCTTTTATACACATTCAGCATAAATCTGTCTCTGAATGATGTTTGTCTGAAAACGAACCTGTAACAGACAGAATTTTTAATACACTTTTGAGTTCGTATACCATGTGCTTTGTTTCTGGAATAAAAACAACTACAGTATATGTCCAAGAAAGTTGCTACCTATTAACGACTTTGCACTCATAAATGCTAAAATCCCTTTTTAAATATTTATGAAGAAATTGTAAATTGACCTATACGTGACAGCAGACGAATTACAACTGTTTACTTCAATTTTCCTAAGTAGATTAGTGTATGTATAGGATATTTTGTTGGATAATAAACTGAAAACAAACAAAACTCAAGAAAATAAATGCCACACATGCCATCTCACTCTGCTGCACTCACATTACCCTCCAGGAAAGCTCCATGTGACTTGCAGCAGCTGCCGGATGGTTTATGAGAAAGCTCCTAATACAGTAACAGAATCCTTCCATTAAACGGGACAGCTCCTATTAATAAGCAGTGCACTTCACTGTGGAAAAGAACAGACAATGTGATTTGGGTATCTGTCCTTACCATTCTGCTTCCTTTTATTGTCGACTCAGTACACATTTTGAATGTATACTAAGACGACCAAGAAGTACAACGTATGTGTGGAGGAAACTGCTGCTTATATGTAGTCTAAGTTTTTTTGTTTGTTTGCTCAATACTTTCGAGCTCCCCTTCTCCTGACAATGAGGCATTTTAGAGCAGGGAAAACATGAATGCTTCAGGTTGGAAGAGAAGCTTAGTGCAAAGCCATGTGGTGTCGCTGAAAAATATTCATGTCAAGTACACCACTGTAAAGGCACATGGTTTTAAATGATGCATGCATACAGGTAATAGACATGCCTGAAAACAAATAATCCAAACAAATATTTCCTTTTCAGAGAAAGGCACACACTTTACTTTCTAAAAATGAACAAATGGATTGATTTTGTTGCATATCAAACCATGTGTTGTAGTTTCCCTCTAAATGATTTATTAATGTATAACCAAATTTATATGCCGAGTTAACAGTTCCACAGCACAGGTTTCCAATGGGCACTTGGACTCAGACGATTTCACTATACATTTACCGCTTTGTGTAGTTCTGACATTTTTAATTGGATTTTACTGCAAGAGTTAAATGTTTTGTTCTATGTACTTCAGGTTAGCAAAAAGGCTGGGCCTCAAGAGCCATCAACGATCTGTGTTGAAACCAGCATGTAAACCTTACATATCTGCAGTGGTTAAACTGGAAATGTTTAGGTAGGAGAACTCTCACCTCTAGATTTCTAGGCAGTGAAATAGGCTGTTGGTTAACTAGGATCTACAGCTTATCCAGTAAGTAGGGAAGTGGACAGACTAGGTGGGCCAAGCTGTCCTAATCTGCCGTCAAAGTTTATGTTTCTATGTTATTTCTAAATGGTGAAACTCTCCTACAGTAGTCAACGGAGAAAGATGACAAAGGTTGTGAACAGTCATATAATTTTAAAGAGGTGGTGGAAATGAGATTTTGTCGGCTCTTGTCTAATTTAATCCCGTCATATTTTCATCATCCATCTATCTATCTGTCTGTCTGTCTGTCTATCTATCTATTACTTTGACATTTTTGAATTATTTATCATTGAAAAGTCGCAATAGTGGGCGAGAGAATGCCCAATATTCTCTCACAACCACACAAGTGAAAGAAAAACTCTCCGTCAGACTTACTAGAGCTAAGATGAGTCCACTTAAAAAAGAGTTACTTACAGTTATTATATAAACTTCAGCCATTGTTCTTAAACGCTTATGAATCGTTAAAGTGGTTGTGTAGTCTTCTTTTTTAACACTGTCAATCAACAATGTTTTTAATCAAAGTATCTTTCCTCCAGTAATACCATACAGCATATTTTCACCACACCTGTTCAAGATTGTTGTTTAAATGACTCACTTCTCCGCTTTATTGAATGGTGTTAAGATCAGTGATAAAGTCACCAATATTTAATGTTGATCTGAACAGTTTTGTCCAGGCACCTCTTTGCTATGGAATTGGCTTTTATTTGCTTAAAGCAAACCACAGGTTCTCAATACTCCTGCCTGATGGATGCAAATGTAAATGTGCACTTATTTAATTGGATCAGGCCCCAAGCTAAAAGAGATAAACGGCTCCCAGTTTGCCAAGTTATTTTCAGAAGCATATAGTGATGTGTGGAGGGAAAGTTAATGAAGATGGGAAGAGACACACTGTAGTTAAAATACCTTGGCTCTAAACTTGTCGAGAGGAAGCCTAGCCTTCACTGTACTTTAGCAGAGAAACTATTTGCTACACTTATGAGTGGTGTTTTGAGAAAGGAATATCTGCGAGGTAACCCGGCTTTCAGGAAAGGTGTGTTTTATTGCAAACCATTCAACGTTTTGATTTTTTATGTCAACCATTTCTCAAGAAGTTAGAAACTATGTCCAATAACGGAATTTGATGCTAAAATAATCCTTTCAGTTTGGGAGTTACACATTTTTTTGTTTACAGTTAGTTCTAGTACCAGATGCTAACATAACATCACACGTCAGTTTTAGCAATACATCTAGAACGTTCTAAAATGTAATCCACCTCCTGGATGTTCTCTGCTTACCATGAGTGGTTTCTAGATTGATTTCATGTTATGTGTGAAGTGCGCTCTAAAATGAATGCTATCAGGCAGTGGGTCCTATCTGAGTCCTGTTTGAAACACTTGTATACAAACCTGATCTATCTTACCACGCAGAAGAGGTAGCTACAGTAATTACTGTGGGACATATAGCTACACATATATAGCCGTGATCAAGCTTTGTTGTAGTACAAAAACATGTGGCTGTTTGTCCTATGACTGCTGTACTGTATGTATGTATGTATGTATGTACGGTATTTATACTGGATATGACACGGGCTGTCTTAAGATATCATTTTTATCTTCAGGAGAGGAGATCTGTTGATATTTCAGGAGTGGTAAAGCCACGAGTGAGATAGCAATAGACTAATACCCTTAAATAAAGATAAAAATGATATCTTAAGTCAGCCTATCTCATATTTGATTCATACAACAGGTGTTTAGGTGGGTTTGTGATGTAAATAGTGAAAAGCTGCAAAAGAAAAACATAGCAATGTTATATAGTTAGACTGCAGTATATTGAATACAAAACTAAATGGCATTTTTAATTTTACTTTTTTATTGAAATAGTTTTACCAGGAAAGGCCTAATGATCCATAACACTCATTTCCGGTGGTCATGGTAGAAAGTAATGAAATTGGTCACTGAGCTGTTTCAGTAATGTATCTTGACATGTAAGAATACATTTTTGAGCATGCTCAGTGTCGCCACAATACATTTCTGAACATACTCAGTAACCAGCTTCTTTTATCTTGCTCATGTTGCCCAGGATAACATGTTTATCTTGGCAAATATAGTTTCACACCTATTGTATAAATGTATTTATTTTATTTATTTGTTTATTTATTTATTTGTTAACCAAATGGGCCATCAAATGGCACACACGGCACACAGTATCATATATAACACATGGCACAGGTAGAATCAATACAGCCATACAATGATGAAATAAAGACAATAACAGTTTGTATTTGTTAGTACCTCCTTGCTTCCTTGCTTGTTACAATAAAATCATTTTGATACACAAGCTGTTTTTGGCTATTTATTATACAGTGGTGTTAATGGTGTGTGCTTGGTTTTGTACTGCTATTTGTTTTATATAGTAAATTGCATCATTAGTGGTATATTCCTAAAGATAACTCAGTACTGCAATGACTCAGTAATAATGCCAACCCAAATATTTCTACAACTCTTATTGTTGGATGTGTGCAACCCACCCTTGCCAACTTTAAAACTATTTCATTAACAGTCAACCAAATAATGTTGTAAATCCGACTTTCGGATAAATAAATAAGCGATTCTCTGGTTCTGTGTTACAAAGCTTAGCATGCTTTAGGAAGTACATCATTAAATCATCTCTGATGGCCCCTCATGACTGTCTTCAGATTAAACTTTTCAGTATAGGGTCTACTGGTTGATGCCAGGTGAAAAGCAAGCACCTTCACTATGCAACATTACTGAGTTTAACCTGAGGCCAAGACTGGAGGTTTACTTCCTCTACTGTGGCTTTCCTTGTCTTGTACTGGCACCAACAATTCAAATATTAAAGCACAATCTCAGTTTAATAGACCAACACTGTTTTGTTTAAAGGTTCAGTACTACTGCACCATCTTGATGTATACAACTATATAGACATCACAAGTATATCTGCTCAGCTAAAGAGCCAGTTCCATTAGACTTCCAGAAAACCTAGAGAGTGGGTAACATACTTTTATTAAATGGTAGGGACAATGCTGCATTCTGATCAGCTATCTGCCATGCTTAACCACACTACCACCAGCACCAAAACAACTCAACTATGCAATCCAGAAATTTCCTTACGGAACAGCTAGCATGAATTCTAAACACACCACACATACAGATCAAAAAAAAAAAAAAAGACTAAACACTAATATCAGACTGTTAGTTACCATTGAGTTGTTCACATGCTACCTTGAAATAATTTCTGACCCAGCAGAAGAAATACAGTAATATGTTAAAAACTATTAATTTCAAATAGATATCAGTAGATATCAAATATGTCTCTATTGTTATTTTTTTTTACAATTTATTTGCTTTTGGTAACTGGAAAAGTGCACTAAGGCAAAAAAACTGCTATTTTCAGGCATGACCTGGGAGAAACCTATCAGAAACCCATTTTATAAGCATAGTAAGACACTCCAAGTTTTTGCAGTAGTGCTCCTTAATCCACTTTCAAGGCTGTAGGCACTCAGCCACACTCAGTCTGTGGCCTACTGTTTTACTAAGCCACTGGGCAAAGTGGGTATTCATGATAACACTACTACTGGACACAATGTCTTGTGTTATTTCTTACCCCAAATTCTCAGCTCAAAATGTGTAGAACTGTCATTTAAAATAAAAAAACAAACAAACAAATGGCCAGAATGCATGGCATAGCACACTTGTGGTTTAAAGAAGAATATATTTAAGAATGGTTGGCACCATATGTTTAGTGAAAAAGACAATTTCTATCAAGTTAATTAAAACTTTTATTAGTTTGCATGTTCAGAATAACTCTAACTTTATGAAGAATGTAAGTACATTTCATGGGGGGAGGGGATTTAGATACCAAATACAGTTCATAGTGCTATGTGAAATATATAGCAGTTTAGAACAGTTGGTGTTGAAAGCTAGTATGATCAAATTACTATAACAACAGCCAGCCAAAACACTTCAGGATTTACAGGATCATTAAAACAGTTTGCTATCACCAGGTAGGGAGAATGTATTTTCCAAGAGATGAAGATAAGTGAATATAAAGTATAATCAGAACAATGACACAGACATTAGATTCTCTATAGGTTGTAGTGTGTGTGTAATTAAATAATGGTAGTGTTGTATAAGGATGTATACCCATCGAGGGGGCTAGTGAGACTATAAAGGATATGAGACCATTATCCCCTGAGATGGGTAAACTACCTTGTATAGAACATTCTACCCATTATGTATTAGATATAACACACCTGGGTGGTCACTATGTATCCAGTGTTGTAGCTGAAAGTTGTTTTTTTCTGTCCTCTATTTTGAGCACTCCTGGTTTTTTGTTTTTGTCCCCAGCGCTTTCCACAGTGAGGTTTTGGCTTTGCATTTTTGTTTATCTGCTTTCTCGATTTCCATTGTGCATGTCTCCTATAAAGCAAAGGGCCTTGGGGTGCTCTTTTCTTTTTCATGTGGTGGCATGTGGTAGATGCAGTTGTGAGTAGTGGAAAGAGTGGCCAGTTGGTGGATTCTGAGTGATAGTAGTGTGGCTCGTAGCAGTAGCTCATTGGTATTTGTGAGGTTGGAAGCCAGTGTTAGAATGGTTGTAGACAGGGAGCCACATTTAATCAACAATATGGTGTGGATGTCATCATGGACATGTAAGACTGAAACACAGAGGGCCTGGACTGCAGCATCATGGAAAGCATGGCAGCTGGTAGGTGTTGTGGAACCTTAGAGATATTCTTGCTTGAGAGAGTCACTTTTATGGTAGGCTGTTTTTGTAGCTTAGGTTGTAAAGTTTTGTTTTGGAAGGCTGAATTGTGTAAGATTCAGACATTATAAGTTTTTAAGACTTCTTGCAGAGTTGTGGCATTGTTAGCTTGATGTTTTGACTGGCTAGTTGGCGTGGTAATTAATTGTATTTAGTGTGGTCCCATAGAGTTGTATGTACTGTAGGTTTATACTTTAATTAGTGAAGGTACATATTTTTGTTTGATTAGTGTAGATTTATACTTTTAATTTACTTTTTACCTATCAGTATACAGGAAAATGACCAATAAAGAGAAATTATATATATATATATATATATATATATATATATATATAAAATACATATAATATATGTGTGTATATATATATATATATATATATATTATAGTGGCACGTAGTGCCACCATAGTTATGGTTGAGGAGCCATTTCTATGTTAAACCCCAAAACTTTGCACCTTAATAACTTTGCAACTGTTTGACGGATTTGCCTGAAATTTGGAATACTCAATCAAGAACCATAGGCCTTGGGATCTGCCAAGTTTTGTACTGGTTGGATATATGACTGTGGAGTTATTAAGCATGATCTGTGCACGCATTTACGCTTTTTCTGGAATTCTACGGTCGCGCCTACAGGTCGCACGGTTTTCGTGACCAGCCCGTAAATCTTCAGGGAACATGCAGCCAGGGTCCCCGATGTGCCTTTTGAAGATTTCGTGCAAAAAATATTAAACGGTTAAAAGTTATTCAAAAACAGTTTTCATTATAAGTCAATGGGAAAAGTTAACAAAAAGTTCGACAGTGTCGCAAATGCATTTTTACTTTCGCAAATGGGCCTGTTACTTTCGCAAATTGGCCATTTTGTTTTCAGTTGGTGATCAGAAAATGGTTGGCATTTAAATTTGGGACCTCTAGCAACCTAATTCTTTTGTATTCACCTTAGTCGGACCCTGAGGATGTTTGCTATGTCTTTATTTTGTAGGAACACCCCAGAAATATGTTTTTCAAATTTCTGGAAAAGTGTTTTACAAATTACTTCGGTTTCACGAAAGTGTCAATCTTTTTATGAAGCTTGCAAATTGCGACAGTAGTTTTCCATCTGTGGAAAGTGACAGGATTCTTTGGCACTGCACTGCAAAAGAACCGCTTGGGAGTTTTATTGAAATTTGAGAGAACGGAGTCGGTATCTCATAGATGTGCCTTCATTGTTGTGTTGAAAATATACACAGCGCAGTTATGGCACTCCAAAGTTGACAGTTTTTCCATAGGATAACATTACGGCGCTCGACGCATTATCATAGAAACTTTTGGATCCATGCTGCAAAATAACAGTTTGGTCTTTTTCCTGAAATTTGGAGGGAAGACAGCCAACAGACCACAGATGTGCCTTTCAGTGGTTTGGTGAAAAATATTACAGGAGGCAAAGTTATGGCTCTCCTAACTTTCTTTTTTCCCATAGGATAACATTACGGTGTTGCGCTTCAGGCCCGTGATCCCAGAACGGTGAGAGATAATGGACTTTCGTCGAAAAACTTAAGACCCTAACAGGCTAAGTTCAAACCAGCCAGGACAGTCATAAATCATACGATTTTTACATTTTCTTTCTACTGTGTACAGTTCCTGAGATATAACTTATTTAGTATTCCAAGTCCTCATTTTCTGCTCCGATACCCATTATTATGCATACATTCTTTGTACTCCTACTGTCTTCTCTATTCAGCTTTTGGAAACCAGCCTGTGCGCTTACATTACTGTTACCATTGCCCTTTCCATTATGTTCCATGCCCGTTCACTCTACGATTGACGTCTCGCCACCACGTCGCCATCCTTTCGCGTTTTCATTTGTGCTTGTCGCTTGTTACTTTTTGCCATTTGTGTGTACTGTACTGTTTCTTTTCTGTTTCACTTTGCGCCACCATGCCCATTGACATTTCCATTTACAGGCACCATGTTACTATGTGACAAGACACGTGCAGCACACTGCTCCTCGCTCACGCCACCGTGTTCGCTACCTTTCTGTTCTCATTCTTGCATTACCTTTTGTGCACCACTGTTAGCACTTCTGTTTGCATTGCTGTTCCTGTTACTGTGCCACAAGACATCATGTGGTGGGAGTTCGGGGCCCTTTGGGCCCCATGCTCCCGCTGCCGCATTACGTGCTGGGAGTGCAGGGCCCTATGTGCGTTATCCTTTGCGTTTTCATTTGCGCTTGCATTTCTGTTATTTTTTGCCATTTGTGTCTACAGTACTGTTTCTCTTTCTGTTTCACTTTGCGTCACCATGCTCATTGACATTTCCATTTGTAGGCACCATGTTACTATGTGACAACACATCACGTGGCAGACTGTTCCCATCTATGCCACCGTGTGCATTGCCCTTTCTGTTGTCATTTGTGCTTATGCTACCATGTGCGCCACTGTTAGCTTTCTGTTTGCGTTTGCTGCTCTGTTACTATGCCACAAGACATCATGTGGTGGGGCGTAGGCTCAAAGGACCTCACAGCCTCCTTACCCGATACATGCACTATTTCTTGTTATCATTCTCAAAGAAGGGAAATTAGAGGCAAAATCTGTTTAATGCATTAGTTAGGGTTGTTCCATAGCGACAAAGTGAGGAAATTCGCTGTTAGGGTTGAAAACCCACACTCGATTCACCCCCCAGCACCACACACACACAGACACACACACACACACAATTCTGGCATGGGGAGGACCAAGTCAACACAACCAATGACAGACATCCAGCAGCAGGTGACAGAAATAACAAATAATTGTCTAAATGTACTACGAGACATCCCCACCCACCTGACCAGGTACTCTATGCTCAGTGGAGATCAACAGCAAAACTGAGGCCATGTACACCAAACGTACACATCCCTGATTGCAGCTGCACACAACGTACCACACTTAGTAGTTGCATGGCCTTACCTACCGATGCCCCACACCAGACTACACCACACCACATGTGGTGGGCCACCTGAGTAATAGAGTTCAGCAAAACCAAGGAGTTGTACAGGTATAATATCTCTGATTATAACAAGGGTTTGAGAAATGCAGCTTTCTAATTGACTGTAAACATTGTAACAGCCTTATGTTTAGTTTTTATTAACATACATGTAGAGCCTAACCACATGATGAACATGGTTTAATGTTGTTTAAAAAACAGTTTTATTATGATAGCAATAAGCCACTCCCAGGTATTATGTTAATGGTCAATTTATCACTGTCTAGCGACATGTGGCACCTGCCTATGCCTCATTCAACATTAAACCCCTACAGGGTGATTAACAGACCATTTAATATAACTGTTGGTCATGCCTTATTGCTTAATTGTCTTTATGAGTAGATACTTCTCCTCTGCTAGGCACTGCAGCAGCTTTTGTAACACAGTGTCCCACCCAGTTACACCATACACTGTCTAGTTACTGGAGAATGGCTGTGAATATGAACTCATAAAGATGAACAGTGTAACTTGATCATTACAGTCATCGAAACCTAAGTGTGATTATAACTGACAGAGTCAGTGATAGAGAATAACCCCTACTGTCCTAGTACACTTACCCCATTGTGAGTTAAATCAATACTAAAAGGCATTCTGTTTATAGCTACACCATACCTACTTGATTCCTGCTGTACCACAATTAACATAGTTATCACTTTGATAGCATCAGTGACAGAAGTGTGGCAAACCCAAACACTAGGCATACAGCCTGAGTATGAAACAACTGTTAAAAAAAATTACACTGTGTCCATAGTGGCATAGATCACTCATTGCAACAATAGTAAATGTATGACTATTTGAATAAGTTAGTCATCACAGATGCAATGAGATTGTCTTTATCAGGTACAACATACTCAGTAAGTGCTTACAGGAAAATCTATCCTATATACATCTCCGATACAGGTGCGTCATTGTTGGCTCAGTAGTGCTATGATATTTAGAAGTTGCTTGGCCTGATCCATGCAATTACAATGTTTCTTACAAAGAATACTTACTGCATCTTTAGTATTGAAACACACTGAAGGTCTATGTATGTACATCAGCAGACACCTCATCAGTAAGAATGCATCTGATACTGGCAGTACGAATTTCACAGCGCTGAACAGGCAATGCTTTTCCATACGCTTACATCAGCCTCTATCTTGAGTAAACCATTGCAGTAAATGTACTACTATGTAAATCACCTACTAAATGTAACACTACTTTTGTCTTGAGCATGCTAGTGTCTTGTAGTTAATTTATGTACTCTTAATTAATGTATACTCACTAGTGTTAAACCTTTTCATAACTGTCATCATGCACCTTCAGCATTTATATTGACTAACGGCACAATACCAGTTGTGGTGGTGTGGGGCATCGGTAGGTAAGGCCATGCAACTACTAAGTGCGGTATGTTGTGCAGCTGCAATCAGGGATGTGTGTGTTTGGTGTACATGGCCTCAGTTTTGCTGTTGATCTCCACTGAGCATGCAGTACCTGGTCAGGTGGGTGGGGATGTCTCGTAGTACATTTAGACAATTGTTTGTTATTTCTGTCACCTGCTGCTGGATGTCTGTCATTGGTTGTGTTGACTTGGTCCTCCCCCATACTTGAATGTGTGTGTGTGTGTGTGTGTGTGTGTGTGGTGCTGGGGTGAATTCGGAGTTAGGGTTTTCAACCCTAACAGCGAATTTCCTCACTTTGTCGCTGTGAACAACCCTAACTAATGCATTAAACGGAGTTTTTGCCTCTACATATATATCTATATATAGTAGAGGCAAAAATCATTTACTGCATTAGTTGAGTTAATTCATTGAGAAAGTGAGAATTTGTTTGTTGAAAGCCCCCTTCGATCTCCCCACACCCCCAACTGTCATTGGTGTATTGTTAGGTTGCGGTCCTAATCTCACCCCATCACATGTAAAGAAGCAGAGGTGAGGAGAATGGGGTGAGAGTTAGGACCGACAACCCTATTGCGCACCCCGATGCCGGTTGGGGGTGTGGGGGGTCCAAGGGGGACTTTCAACCCTAACACCAAATTTCCTCACTTTTGTCAATGTGGAACAACCCTAACTAATGCATTACACAGAGTTTTTTGCCTCTAATTTCCCTTCTTTTTGAGAATGATAACGAGAAATAGTGAATGTAATGCGGCTTCGGGATCGTGGGGTCCATGATGTCTTGTCACATAGTAACATTGTGCCCACAAACGCAAATGGTAATGCGCATGGTGACGCAAAGCGAAGCAGAAAGACAAACAGTAGTGTAGACAGAAATGTTAAAAACAACGCAAAAGGAAGCGCAAATGAAAACGCAAAGGGTAACGCACATGGTGGTGTAGACGTGAACGTTAAGTGAAACGGGAACGGAACCGCAAGCGGAAATGGTAACAGTAACAGTAATGGAAGCTCACAGGCTGGTTTTCCCCAAAAGCTGCATAGAGAAAGACAGTGAGTACAAAGAATGTATGGATAATAATGGTCCTCAGAGCAGAAAATGAGGGGTTGGAATACTAAATTGCTTATATCTCAGGAACTGTACAACGTAGAAAAAAAATTGAAAAGTCATATGATTTACAACTTTCCTGGCTAGATTTTTCGATGAAAAGTCCATATCTCACACCGTTTCCGAGATACGGACCCTGAAAGGCACAGCGAACGCCGTAGTGTTATCCTATGGGAAAAAAAGAGAAGTTCAGAGTGCCATAACTTGGGCTCCCTGTAATATTTTTTCACCAAGCCACAAAAAGGCACATCTGTGGGATGTGGGCTGTGTTTCCTCCAAATTTCAGTCCAAAAGACCAAACTGTTATTTTGCAGCAGTGCGCCAAAGGATTCCTGTAATGCGTCGGACGGCTTAATGTTATCCTATGGGAAAAAGCGTCAACTTTGGAGTGCTGTAACTTTGCCATCATGTAATATTTTTTAAATGAAACACTAAAAGGCACATCTGTGAGATGTCGGCTGTGTTCCCGCCAAATTTCAGGCCAAAACAGCAAACTGTTCCTTTGCAGCAGGGTGCCAAAGAATTGCTGTCAGTTTCCCACAGCCTAGAAAAGTACTGTCGAAGTTTAGCGGCTTTCGTAAATTATTCAACAGTTAACATAAGTGCGACAGTACTTTCTTGAAAGTGCTTTTTCCAGAAATTTAAAAAACATATTTCTGGGGTGCTTTACCCCAAAATAAAGACATGGCTAGCATCCTCAGGGTCCGACAAGGTGAATAGAAAAATAATTAGGTTGCTAGAGGGTCCCAATTTTAAATGCCAAGCATTTTTCTGATCACTAACTGAAAACAAAATGGCAGATTTACGACAGTAAACGGGCCATTTGCGAAAGTAAAAACTGCATTTACGACACTGTCTAACTTTTTGTTAACTTTTCCCATTGACTTATAATAGAAATTTGTTTTTTGAATAACTATTGAACCGTTTAATATTTTTTCATAAAATCTTCAAAAAAGACACATCGGGGACCCCAGCTGCATGTTCCCTGAAGATTTTGGACTTGTTGCGCAAACTGTGTGACCTGTAGAGATGACAGTAAAATTCCAGAAAAGCGTAAATGCGCACACAGATCATGCTTAATAACTCCACAGCTATATATGTGACCAGTACGAAACTTTGCAGCTCCCAAGGCATATGGGTTTTGATCAAGCATTCAAAATTTCAGGCAAATCTATTGAACAGTTGTAAAGTTATTAAGGTGCAAAATTTGGGGTCTAACATGTAAATGGCTCTCAATTTAATTCATAGTGGCACTACTATATTATATATATATATATATATATATATATATATATATATCTATAATACAGGTATATACATACATACATATATATATATATATATATATATATATATATATATATATATAATGGTAGTACGGTAGTGCTACCATAGTTAGGGCTGAGGAGCCATTTTAAGGTTAAAGGGTCAAATTTTGCACCTTAATAACTTTGCCACCATTCAATGAATTTGGTATGCACAATTGGGCATGGTAGATCTTAGGATCTTCCAATTTTTGTTCCAGTCGGATATACGGCTGCGGAGTGATTAAGCGTCAACGAAATGTGCATTTATGCTTTTTTGTGAATTCTTTGCTCTTGCCTACAGGTCGCATGGTTTGTGCGACCAGTCCAAAAACTTTAGAGAACGTGTGGCCAGGGTCCCCATTGTGCCTTTCGAAGATTTCATGAAAAAATATTAAGCAGTTCAAAAGTTATTCAAAAAACAATTTACCATTGTAAGTCAATGGGAAAAGTTAACAAAAAGTGCAACACTTTTGCAAATGCAGTTTTTAGTGTCTCAAATGACCCCAGTAGTGTCATGAGTCAGCCATTTTTTTTTCAGTTAGTGATCACAGAAATGCTTGGCATTTAAATTTGGGACCCTCTAGGGATATAATTATGTTTTGTGTTCACCTAGTCGGACCCTGAGGATGATTGCCATGTCTTTATTTTGGGGTTAAACACCACAGAAATATGATTTTCAAATTTCTGGAAAAAGTAGTGTAACAAAGCAGTGTTGCACTCATGGCACTTTCGCAACATTTGCGAAAGGTGTCGCTAATTACGACACTACTTTTCCAGACTATGGCCAAAATGACAAGAGTTCTTTGCCACCCTGCTGCAGAAGAACGGTTTGGTCTTTTGAGCTGAAATCTGGAGGAGAGGCAGCCAACATCTCACAGATGTGCCTTTTGGTGGTTTAGTGAAAAAATATTGCATGGCTGCCAAGTTACGGTACTTCAAATTTGGTGTTTTTTCTCATAGACTAACATAGTGGCGTACGCCATGCCTTTCGGGGCTCTTATCTCAAAAACAATGTGAGCTACAGATTTTTTATAGGGAGTTGCATAGCCCTGTGAGCTATGCAATAACAAAAACCTACCCAGGAAAATCATGATTTTTGTGAAATTTAAATTTTTTATCTACGTCATACGGTTGTTGAGATATTACCAATTACGTACTTCCAATGCTCGTTTTAAGCTTCGATGCCCATTTCAATGTATACATTCTTTGTACACACTGGCCCAGATATTCAAACTGTGCCATGCTGTGGTGCAAGCCTGGGTGCAGTGCAACTTGGCTGCACAGGGGCATTGACTGGGCTATACTCAACGGAGCTGCGCCATGGCTCAGCATCGTTGAATATCGCACCTTGGCCACCCACAGTGCGCATGATGCAGTGGCACTGTGCCAGTGCAAGTGGCTAGAGTGGAGCAGGGGGATGCGCTAGCACAAGTTCCATTGCACAAGGCGCAGCAACCGTGATATTCAAAAGTTGACATGCAAATGGAGCCATAATGTATGCAAGGTGCACATGGGACCATTTGCATATCATTATGGCCCCATTTGCATGCAGGTGCGCCGATCCCCAATGACTTGCACCTGGGCTGACAGCGGTCCACTGGACCACCACAGAAAGGAATCTTCTTTTATTTTACTTAAGCCCGTGATCGGGCTGACTGCGGTCCACTGGACCACCAGGGATATCAGATTCTATTATTTCATACCAATGCCCACGATCGGGCATTGAGGGGCACCACCACGGTGCTGCTGGAGCTTGGGTGGCCATCTACAGGTGGCAGCTGCCATGTTGTGCACTGCAATATGGCAGCTCACCTTGGGTGGCCGGCCATTGCTCCTTTTTTTTTTTGGATCAACTTTGTGCAGTGCAAATAGGGGTTGCGCATGCATGGCTCAGCACATCCCAGGCTGAATATTGGAATGAGCAGAGTATGCATGGGCACACCCCCCCCACCTGTGCCTGCATACATTACTGATGCACTCCGGCGCGCCGGGATTTGTGCCAGGCGCACTTATTTTGAATATCACACTGGGGCACATCAGTGGGTTGCACATGACACAACACTGTTGCGCCATGTGCAACCCTTTTGAATATCTGGGCCCCGTGTTTCTCTATGCACCTGTTCGGCAAAAACAGGGTGTGCACTTCCATTACTGTTACAGCTACTGTTTCCACTTGCGTTTCTGTCCCCATTTGTGCTACCGCTCCCGTGTACGCTACTGTGTGTGTTACGCTTTGCATTCTTATTTGCGCTTACATTTGTGTTACTGTTACCATTCACGTTTCCACTACTATTTGTGTTTGTGTTTTGGTTTACGTCACCGTGCTCATTGCCATTTGCATTTCCTTCAGCCCTTTCATTTGCATTTCCATTTCTGTTTCATTTTGCGTCTTTCTTGCTGTTACTGTTACCATTTGCATTTGCAACTGCATTATTGTGCCCATGCGCATTACGGTTTGCATTTCCATATGCGCTTCCATTTCCTTTTGCATTTCTGTTTCCTTTGCTGTTATTGTTGCTGTTACCGTTACCATTTGTATTTACAATTGCAGTACTGTGCCTGTCCACATTACGGTTTGTGTTTCCTTACGCGCTTCTGTTCCCATTTCCATTCCTGTTTCCTTTGGTGTTATTCTTCATGTTAACTTTACTATTTGCATTTACAATTGCGTATCGCCCGTAACATTACAGTTTCATGCTTATACGTGTGTTTGTTTTGGCACTCCGCTTGTTTCCTTTCATGTTCTTTTGCTGTGGAACTTTACATTTCCATTTTAAATACTGCTGCCATCACTGTTCATGTTACCAGTTGTGTTTTCATGCACGCTTCCATGTCCGTTTGCGTCACTGTTCACTTCGGCGTCACTTTGCGCTTGCGTTTCTATTAACGTTTCCTTTACCATTTACGTTTACATTACCATGTGTGCCACTATTGATGCTTGTGTTTGCTTTGCTGTTCCTGTTACTATGTCACAAGACATCATGTGCCAAGAGTGTGCTCCCGCCACGGCATTACATTCACTATTTCTCATCATCATTCTCAAAAAGAAGGGAAATTAGAGGCAAAAAACTCTGTTTAATGCATCAGTTAGGGTTGTTCCACAGCAACAAAAGTGAGGAAATTTGGTGTTAGGGTTGAAAGCCCCCCCTTGTACCCCCAGCCCACTCCTCCAACTGGTATTGGGGTGTGTGTTGGGGTCATCAGCCCTAACTCTCACCCCATTCTCCTATACCTCTGCTTCTTTACACATGTGATGGGGTGAGAGTTAGGGCCAACAACCTCAATGCACACCCCAATACCAGTTGGGTGGTGGGCTGGGGTCCAAGGGGGCTTTCAACCCTAAAACTGAATTTCGCTTTTTGGCTATGGAACAACCCTTAACTGATGCATTAAATGGATTTTTTGCCATATATATATATATATATATATATATATAGATCGATAGCTAAACAGATGCACTGCCCATGGCCATACAGGCCCTGGAGTATGCCTCCTCCAACAACACAGGTACCACACTGCAGTAGTGGGTGAAACACAGTGGAGGGACACAATGCATGGGGCAGGCATAAGGCAAACCTGCTGGGGGTGGGGGGATGTCAGCTGTAGGGTCACTGGGCTGTGCAGTGCAGCCATCCAGTATATAGGGACCTGGGCAGACAGGCTGGGCCAGGCAGCCCTTCTCAGCCATCATGGTCCTTGTTTCCATGTGTGTGGGTTCCACTCCCTGGTAGTCCAGTAGTCCCCCAACCCCCCAGCATGCATCCTGACCCCTGTTTCAAATAAAAATTAATCTGTTTCCCTGGTAGTCTAGCGGTCCTCCCACCCCAGCACCCCCGCTCCTTCCTACCTCAGTCAGCGGCCAGCAGTGATGGTGAGAGGAGGGCTGAGCTGGTCACCAGCTCTGTTCTGAGATGCTGTTTTAAAGGCCGGGGTGTCAGTGTCACTGCCGGGTGGGGGGACCACTAGACTACCAGGGAAATGATTTGTTTGGATTTGGAATGGGGTCGGGATACATGCTGGGGGATGGGGGGACCACAAGACTACCAGGGAAATTAATTATTTTTATTTCAAACGGTGGTCAGGATACATGCTGGGGGTTTGGGGACCAGTACTACCAGGAAACAAATTATTTTTATTTAAAATGGGGGTCAGGATACTTGCTAGGGTGTGGGGACCACTAGACTACCAGGAAAATGAGTTATTTTTATTTAAAATGGGGTCGGTATACATGCTGGGGATGTGGGGACCACTAGACTACCAGGAAATTAGTTATTTTTATTTAAAAGGGGTCAGGATTCATGCTGGGGGTGGAGGGACCACTAGACTACCAGGGAAACAAATTATTTTTTTTATTTATACCGGGTGTCAGGATACATGCTGGGGGTTGGGGGACCACTAGACTACCAGGGAAATGATGTCACGGGGTGGGGATCGGGAGTTGTGCTTTGGGAGAGGGGCATCGCCACCACATTACCACCGGCCTTTACTGAGCGGTATTCAGTGCCGTGCTACAGGTTGCGCTAATGCCTGTAGTGCGGCGCTATACTTTTGAATATACCAGTGCGCTGGCATTCAGGGACCCTCCCCTCAGTCCGTCCCTTGCATACATTATAATTTAGCACCAGCGCTAACACCTAGCACCGGCACTAAATGTCCTTTTCAATATAGCAGTTGGGCTCAAATTCAGCGCTAGTCCAGTGCAACGGATTTGCACCCTGCGCTAACCTTTGAATATCTGGCCCCAAGTTTCTGATGGCTGAGCTTATTCACACCTATCAGTCAACTGAGGCAACCTCTCTAAGAATGGCAATTTAAAGCAATTATCCCATCTCCTTGTTAATGGGTTGGGACAGACTCATCTATGTTCTACTTTCAATTACAATGATCATTTTACCAGAGCTAACACTTCCATCATTAGTAGGAATTAACACATTTAAGGCCCGTATTAAAACATATTGTAAAGCAGACAATGACAAACAGCAGTAAAATTAGTAGCACTCTAATTGGCTTCAGCAGTCTGAAGGCATGCTGACTTAGTATCCTGCAATCCTGGAGAAATGGACCACACAAAAACAGCATTAAATAATACAATTGTATTAACTTTGTTACACAACCTGGAACATATATAGTATTTACAGCAATGTTTACTGAGTGGTGCTGCCTGTTTTACTTGTGAAAACCATTGCACATGATCTTTATAGCTTTGGAAAAATGGGTCCTATAAGCTTGCTGACAGGGATTACTAGACTTTGAGGTCCCTACATGACATCATCAGTAGCTCTTTACTGACACCTGCTTTTATTGCACAGGTAGTGCTATCAAAGTTACAAAATGGCTAACAACTTTAAAGCAAAGTAACGTAAAAATCTAGTTTTTGGTATGAGACTTACTGGGAGTATACTTATTTGGATTCTGCAATGTAGCACTTTTACCATCAGTGGCTCTTTAAGAGGCAGCCAGAGGTAGTGGTGGCTGCTACTGCTCCTGACGTTTAATGACAATTGCTGCTAGCAACTCACCCACCCATGGGACCAGCACCTGTAACAGATGAACCTGTCAGTGAAAAAGAATGTCTCACATCTTTCAAAGGCTAACATCCTGTCACAGTCCTGGGGCACCAATCAAAAACAAGTACACTGAGCTTAGCCAGTAGTGCACACAGGGCAAGGGACACAGCAGTGGTATAAGGTACAAAAAGATGTACATTCTGTCGACACATAGGCCACCATGCTACACATAGGTGGAGGAAGTCAGACAGCCACAAAGGAATGTGCATAGCATACTAGAGACAGCACTGTGGACCCAAACAGTAGAGGCCTGAGCATACAGTTAGTGTGTTGGGCTGCAGTGAAGCATGACCAAGCTGTGCAAGGGATACACAACACAGAGCACCTATGCCAGATGTGGAAATGCAGCACAAGCAACATCAGCCACAAGTAAGAGTGAGATAGGCCATGTAAAGGACTGAAGTCCTTGAAGCCATGCACACACACACACACACACAGTGCCCTGCACACATGCCATCCAGCACACAGGACAGCACAGCTGTTAGGTCATAGACATCCATGAGACACTCTTGTCAGCTGCAGGGACATGCCCAGGCATACATGTGTTACCCACAGCACGGCTGTATAATGACAGCACCATCATGTAACAAAGTGTGCAGCATCCAGGGTAACATGTGAATGCAGAAGTGTTGTACGTGGGTGGGCTTCTTATATGCTGTATCTTATCAGCACGACACCAGAGTGGGATGACAAGCCCCCTGGAAGACCACCATCCCAGCAGATGATGGCCACACCCTAGACAAAGGGTTGTCACTCATACAGAGCCAGTGCAGGACATTGGCCCTGTGATGACACAATTGTGTCCAAATGTATGCATGGCTCTGACCATGTGCAGTGGAATAATCATACTCTGAACATAACTGTGTTGGTTCTGAGCTATCGACCATGCATCACAATGTCAATCACATATAGCATGGTACATGCAATGCCCAACAATGCCCCCCACTGCTGAACCCATGCCACATTAGCCTGGCTCTATTGAGATGCAATGACATGACACCCAGTGTATATGGCACTGGAGATGGCAGTGATATGGGAAGACTAACACAGGTATTGTATGATGCACACAGCATGACACAGTGGCATACTGACACAACATGGCCCATGCCTACCTCTGCCAGAGAGATACACATATCTAGTCATGACCATGTGGCACAATGGACCCACCTTACAATGATGGGTGTACCAAGTGGGGCTGTGAGCAAGCATTACTACCAAGTGCACCAGGTCACAGCACACAGGAACATGCCACAGCATGATTTAATGCATGCTAAGGCACAGTACAGACACACAGGACATCATGCGTGACACAAGGGCATGCACAACAGTTGACTGCACTAATCCTGACATGCCACAGTGTCAGTGGTGCGACAATGCCCCAGAGGCCGGGTGAGAGTCCCCACCTACAACAGCATGGGTGCTACCCTCACAAGCATGTGTGCAGACTGGTAAGGCACGCATGGATATCTGTTTCCAACCACAGAAGCATGCAGCATAGTGTAGACATGCAACTCAGAGGGCAAAACACACAATGCGGGGGTACTCAAATTTATACATGTCCAGGAACTGTCCCTCTGTGGCCTGGCCAAACTGATCATGTCACAGCCTGGCATCTGCACTCACTGCCGCTGGTGCTGGTTGCACTGCTCCTGCTCCCTGGCCTTAGTCTGACCCTACTGGACCCTGATGTTTGCGGAGGAGGACAAAGGAGGCATAACCAATAGCATGCAGTGGAACACATATCACAGTACCAGTATCATAAACCCTAAACAGTATACATGCCTATAAACCAATACTGTGCACCAGCAGCCACATGTGCATGGTTGGAACTGACAGGACTGTATAGGGCCATGTATTAGCATTGTGCACAGCTGTGGCACTGCACAAAGACAGGTGTGCCATGGCCCAGGTGAAGCCGGAATACTAAATTCCACTCTTGTAGCTGTGGCCTAGCACTGTGTGCAAAGCCTGTGTAGTGCCCATATATAGCCACCCTCATCACCCATGTCCAAAATACCCATACATTTGTGCTATAGGCCATATAGAACTCATATTATGCAGTAGGATAAGGTCTCATACAGTAGCTACATTCAGTAGCCTCAGGTCTCATACAACAGGGGCCCAGGAAGCATACCAGTGCAACAGTTGGGGAGAACATTATACCGTAGATGTACCCAACACAATGGCCAGACCAAGAGTGGTACACCTTGTGCAATATAATAGTACACCATACATTACATGGTGTATGCATACTAGCAATTATGCTGCATAACACAGACACTATTCACAGAACAAATGGTGTCTTCTGCAAGGTGCAGTTGTCTACACCTGCCACCATAGCTACATGTAGACCACATGTTACATGACATTGTCATCCACCCTGACATCAGAACCAAGTCACAGTGTTTGCAAACACTCTTGCTACCATGACAGATGCATGCTTCAGAGATCCACATTGGAACCTGTAACATACAGAGCACCAGGGACATCTATTGGGACAGTAGTCCTATACACTTGCATTGCTTAGACCAGGCTAAACAGTGGAGCAGGTTTTTTAGGACAGAGGGTACACAACGAGAATACAGGTACAGTGCACATTCCTTCAAGGACAGTACCAAGAAGATATATTAACTTGTAAACAGTACTGCAAACAGGACACCACCCAAACCACACATAGAGCTGTGTGTTCTCACCCAGCCTTTGCACTGTGCCACTTTCCACCATCACCTCAGCTGTTGCAGGTGGTGCGGTTCCCTCCATGGAAGGTCATTATAGTAGTGCTGACATTAGTTGCCAGTGCAGTGAATCACAGCTCTTGTAAGTTCACCGCTGTCGCAGTACCCAGGGTCAATGATCTTTCGCCCATTGGGCTCCCTCGTGGCTGAATGGACTTAATACCACCATCTCTGCTGCTCCTAAACTCGGCATGTTTAAAACCAGGCTCTGACTCCATCTTACTGCCTCCAGCTCCTGTGATTGCCTCACCTAATCAGAAATACTTGCCACCACCAACAGCCTTGCCTTGCCACCCCCCTCATAGCACTTATCTCCTATTTTACCTCTGCTCCCACAACCCCTCCCCCTTCCCACCTCCCTTCCCCTCCTCCCCTACCCACTCCCTCTCTCCAGCACTTCTCCCGGTGATGTCTGACAATGCCTCCAGCTACTACTACTCCCATCTTGCCATCTCGTTCCTCCTCATTTTTCTTCACCCCTCTCCTAGTTAATGCTGCTCTGGACCATTCTATGTACTGAGCTCCCTAATGTGTTGCCTCCTCTCTTAATTATTAACTGTATAATGTACTGTTTACTGGCAATGTTGTTATTTCTGTTGTATTCCCTGTATTGTACTTCAGCTGACGTGGAACCTTTGTAATCCTAGAACCAAATAAATAAATAAATAAAAGTGTGAGTGATCCCTGTGCAAATAGAAGCCTCCTCCCCATGAAGCCCCACAGTTTGCACCTGAGGTTGTCAGCCTCTGCCTCTTAGCCTAGTAGCTGGTCCTCTCTGGCCAACACCAGGTCAACCAAGTTATTCAGCTTTGCTGCAGACCTTCTTGTGTCCCACAGCATAATAGCAATGCTCCTTCCTCCAGACATTGTTTCAGTGTTCCTAGTCCCAACTCACAACAAGCTAGTGACAGGTTCCTGGCTCTGAGTATGGCCTTTCTGTTTGCACAACATGTTGTAGCATTAGTGCTTCACTAACATTACTTAGTACAGTGCTATGCCTGCTTCCAGTGGGGGGCATCAGCATGTAGCAGACATGAGGAGGCATGTGTGCACAGTGCACATGCATAAACAAGCACTGCACATGTACAATGCCATTGCGCAACATCATAGCGCACATGCCAGGGCTGTATAATGACATCGCTCACTCATGATATCATGTCTACAGTTCATATGGACATACGGTAGCACTAGCACGATATCAGCACTAGTGTAAATATGATAGAACTTGGGACTCATCTGAAATAAATAAACAATGTATGCAAATGAGCTAATGTCACATTCTGAAGGCAAAATTAACATTTGCATGTCATTACTGGAATGTAATTGCTCATTTATATGCCTGCTCATTCATTTGCATGCCTAATTGCACCTGAAGAATATAAAACAAGCAAAGGGCATCAGACAGATTCCACAGAAGATCTGCAGGTGGCTAGAGGTAAATGTACTGTGGAATGGCCTACAGTAGGGGAAAGGGTAATCATAGCACTGTGTTTTTTGCTTTAGCAGGACTAGAATATTGCTATATTTTCACATGGTCAAGTGCAGTAATAGCAAGTAACTACAGTAGCTGTATGTTGGACACAGATATGCAGGAAAAAGTACAGATCCTGGCCAGGGGTACCAGGGGCTGCACACCAGTGCACCTTTGTTCTGTACTCAGCTGTGTGTCTACAGTTTCTCAGTGCTGTCTGTCCTCCCTTTTTCAAACAGAAAGAGAGATGGATGAATCCTGCTACCAGACGAGGAGGAGAACAGTTTCCACTGATGAGGAGATAGCCGTGGTCCAAGGCTATGTTGAGCATGAGGATCTGGTCAGCCATCAGATGGGGACCAGGGCTGAAAAAAGCTAGGCCAGGGGCATCATAACTGAGGCTGTCCATGCTGTTGGAAGATGAGAACAGACTAAGGAAGAGGTGAAGAAGAGGGCCAGGGACCTCAAAAGAACAACAAAGTAGTTGATTGCCAAGGCAAGTGCTAACCACCAGGCTAAAAGTGGTGGACCCAATACTGTGGTGACCCTAGCCCCTGCAGAGGAATTGATGGCTGCAAATGCACACCATACCCAGGTGGCTAGCATCCCAGATGGCAGCTATATGAGCCAAGTTGGACCGACACAGCCATGTGAGTGATCTTGTCAGTCCTATCACATTGAGCTTGTGTGTATGCATGCAACAGGGGTGTTGTGCTTTGCATGTCTGTGAGGGTGGCACAGAGATGTGGGCCATGGCTGGACAAGCAAAATGTGCAGGAACAGGATGTACTACACATATCCATATCGTACATACACATCTTAATGTAGACCTATGCATGCATCACATATGGACCTTGGTAAATCACACAAATGGACCATCACTGCTGCATGCCCTATCTGTAATGGTATATCTGTGTGTAGTGTTTTACCAGCACATCAGATGCCTTGGCACTGCATGTCTCCACTCCCTCTCTTGGCTTCGTCGTCACCATCTACTCCCTACATCTCCTTACATTTCTCAACATTTGCCTACTGAAGGACTATTTGTGGCAATGCAGGTATATTTTTGAGGCACACACAGAGCAAACAGAGCCAGTGTATTACATTTACATGGCGTATTTGCATGTGTGTGTGTCACCATGGAGTGTGGAGAGGCAGGGTGCCTTCCCTAATGATTTCCCCTATTGGCCCCCTTATCAACATTGTAGCTGTGTCACCAGAACACCAGTCAGACTCTGACTGTTGGATGTATTGCACAATGGTTGTAGTCGGCATGGTACGATCGATTTACCCTGGTGATATGGTAGTCTGTTGTGTACTAACCTATCATACCACATGTTTGTTATCTTCTGTGTGATCACTGATAATGGGGTGTGTGTGGTGAGTACAGGGGAATGTATAGCCACTGTACAGCATGGGTGGCATGGGAGGCAAGACAGTGCAATGGGCATGTATGCTGCCATGATCAGAACACAGCTATGCATATTAACCCACAGTATCACTGTCTTCTCTTCTTACATCTGCCCAGTTCATGGTGGAGGACATTGTGAACAAGGATGGCCTGGACCCATTCCACCATCTGCTGCCCCTGAGGATGACCAATGATGGGGCAGAGATAGTCCAAGACAGGATGGAGGAGGAGGAGGACAATGGGAACACATATGTTGAGACATGCAGGACAAAGGTGCCATCTCAGACCAGGAGGGGTTGCCTTCCCCTGCTGGCTCCCTTACAGATGGGGCCAAGCCAACCCTCCTGGCATGGCCATCACCTTGCCCCCACAGGCCACTGCCCTTGGCATAGCCACAGTTGTGCCACCCCAGGACCCAGCACATGGCAAGGCCCACAACTTGCCAATGCACACTGCCACCACTGGCAAGGCCAATGCCCTACCTCCCCATGCCCATGCCATTGGCCCAGCTATAGCCTGGATCCCCTGACCAATCACAATGGCTCAGCCAACACTGTGCTTCTCTGGCCAACAGATCAGTGCACAGTGTTGGCCATGACAAATACCCAGGTAACACAATGGCACAAGGTGCAGCCTGAACCTTTTCTTTAGGACACACCAAGTTGTAAGTAGGAGAAAGTCCACAGACAACTGCTGCAGTTAGCCATGGGGGCACAGGAGGGTGTGCAGGCTGAATTTGCCTGCAGACATTGAATGCTGCAGGTCAACAAGCAGCATGCAGAGGCTCACTGTGTGTAGTAGTTAGCAGCTTTTGTTAAACTGTTGCAGTCTCTTTCTGCCAGCATAGATGCTGGCTTTAGGGCACTGTGACAATTCTTTGCAGATGCCATGAGTAGGTTGTCTTCTGATGTGCTGTAGGCTGCAGGCATGGTCTCCAGCGCTGCTGGTGTTGATCGCAGTACTGGCCATTTCAATGTGGAAAGTGCCCCCCATGGCGGACGCCTCAGTGTATCACCACCTCCCATAGTGCAGGCCTCATGATAGCCAGGACACCCAGGACACCAAACACCCCTGGCCATGGCTTGTTCTTCAGTAGAGTCAGTACCCCCAAGCCTGTAGCCATGGGTGGATCACACCACCCCATGCTCATCCTCCGTTGTGTGGATGATGATCCCCCCAATGCTATTCTTCCAGATACAGCATTCGTGCAGCATCCGTATCCATAGAGGTAGTACAGGAAGCACCTAGTATGCACAATGAACCACAATCCATATATCTCATTAGACACCTCATGCTCTTACCTCACAGTATCCATTTTCACCACCCCCTTTGCCAGTATAGCATATTTTCCTTAAACCACCTCTGACCTCCTACATTGGGATGGCATGACTTCTCTAATTCTCTATAACCCCCCTGCCAGAATAGCATGCTTTATTTTCTACCCCTTTAACCACATTGCTGTAATGGCATGTTTTATTTTCTCCCCTTAAACCCCTCCCCCCGGCAGAATGGCAAGTTTTATTTTCTACCCCTTTAACCACACATGTGGGGATGGCATGTTTTGTTTTCTCCCCTTATAACCCCCTGATGGGATGACATGCTTTTGTTTCTCCCCGTTTAACCCTGCAGTGCAATGTCATGATTTCTTTTCTTCCCCTTTAGCCCCTTCCCCCAGAAGTGATGGCTTGTTTTATCCTTCCCCCCTTAACCCCCTGGGATGGCATGTTTTATTTTCTCCCAATTTAACCCCCTCCTGCCTAAATGGCTTTTTATTTTCATTTTTCATGACCATTATTGTTATTATTTTATTAATACAGTTTTAGACATCATTACAGTCTTCTGTGTGGTCTGTACTCATCATCTGGGTCTGAAGAGGTATGTGATGAGGCAGGCTGTATACACCAGTGATGTGTGGCTATCATGTAGCCAAGCTTATAGAGCTGTTCCTACATTCACTTGTCCACTGGCTCAGCATCTGCTACAGGGTATTCTTCTGTGGCTGGCAGGTGTTTGAGTGCCAAGTTTTGTAGTATGCAACAGGCAAGGAATATGGCACAGGCCTTATGAGGATATATTGTAGATCACCACTGGAATGGTCAAGACACCCGAACTGCATCTTGAGAATGCCAAAGACCCACTTGATGATGTTGCATCTAGCAATGTTTGTTGCACTGTCCTTGTTCTCCACAACAGATGTAGGTCATAGGACTGGTGTGAGAAGACAATGACAAGGGATATGCACTGTCCCTTGTGAAGGTAAAAGGCATGGGTTAGTTACATCATCTGCAACATGAGGGGAGAGGTCTTTGGGGTGAACTCACTGCCAAGGTGCCCACTAGGAATGTCCTGATTATCAAACCTTTGGCACAGGATGGAGTTGTGTTCTATGAAAGTGTTGTAGGCATTGTTGGGGTACCATGCGAGGACATTTCTAATGAGTCCTGTTGCATCCCACACTATCTGACCTTTGATGGAATGGTACCCCTTCCTATTCACATAGGCTCCACTACTTCACCAGTGGGTTCCCTGTTGGCACTGTAGGTGCAGTCAATGGCACCAACTACTGCTATTAGGTGTGCAGCTTGATAGAATTGCTGCATGGTTGCTGTTTACTCTGCTGGTGCACTGGGTAATATGATGAACTCCCCAGCATGGGCCAGAAGGGAATCTAGGAACTGGCCCAACATGCATGAGGTGGCAGACTGTGAGATACCAACAATGTCCCCTACCAGTGTCTGAAAGATTCTGCAGGCCAGGAATCCCAGTGCTGCTGTCACCTTGAGTTCCACAGACATCACATAGCTCTGCTTGGTGTATATCTGGAGCTGGTCATGCAGCAACTAATGCAGCTGCATGATCATGGGCCTGTTGAGCCTGTAATGGACCACAATTTGTTCATCACTAAGGACTTCAAATGTAACTCATGAACAGTACTGTCTGTTTGCAGCACTGCACCTCCAGGCCTCCGCTGGGGCCCAGGGGGACTTTGTGTCTGTCCTCATCCTGAATGACCAGCTACACCAGGTACACAATGTGAACCATTTTGTTTTCAGCTGTGTGTGTGTGTGTGTGTGTGTGTTTGTGTGTCCTTCTTCTGGGATTTGTCCCTGGTTTAGACCTGCTTTTTATAGTCATTATTTGCCCAGTGCTATGCTGCTGTGATATTCCATTAGCACAGGCTAAAGCTTTGAATATCACACTGCACATGATATGCATGTCATTGCCCCTCCTCCCTTTGGGTGCTGCATATATTAACTCTTGTGCTCACTTACTTAGCACGTATTACCTGCACAGTGCTATCCACTGAATATGGGAAACATGCACTAAAATAGTGCAGCAGTAGCGCTAATGATTAGCGCCGGTTGCAAACCTTTTGAATATCTTCCTCTACAGCTTTAAATAATTTGGTTTTGTTACACACACACACACACACACACATTGTATGTGTCTGCTGGGCTGGAACCCTAGCCTGTCTCTCTCTGACACAAGCAAACAGTCCTTGTTTAGTTTCGCTTTCTTCTCTCTCTAGCAAATCTCCTGAAAAAAATCTAATTTTCACACTACAGTGTAAAACAAACTCTGGCCAGAGCCACTTTAGCTGCTAATGCATTAACTTAATAAGGTTATTTCATGGCTTGAATGTAAAGATGAATTGCTGTAGTCAGGTCTGTGTGTAAATTTCATTTTTGGTAAAGTAAGATCATTTATCTGATTGATCCTGTGTTCAACATGTGTTTAAAATACGAGTGATGAATGGGTCTTGTACTATATGGGGAAGGAGATGGAGCTCCGCACCAAGGCCTTCAAGTAATTGTAGAAGGAACGGTGCAGAGAGGAGAGGTATGGCTACAATAGGGACTGTGGACCTACCTGGAAGGATAAGAGCCTATACCAAGGTAATGACCTGCTTCCATCCAGGAGGGAACCATAGTCCTCAGTGGATGTTTAAATGTTACTTCATTGGACATTTAAAGTAGCTGGGGGGGGGGACTGAAGCAACAGGGGAGGCAGAAAGTGGGCCAAAACAGGATGAGATGGAGAGTAGGAAGATCTCGAGGGAAGCAAGTCACACCAGCATTCAAGTTATTCAAGGAAGCAGGGGTTTAGCAAAGGAGGAAGGAGGAAAAGGAGCAGTCAAAGGAGAAAGATGAGGAAGGGGAAAAGGAGAAAGTGACAAGAAAAGAGCTAAGGACTGTCAAAATGGTGCAAGGGCTGCATCAGAAGCCCTATTTGTAGAGACTTAAAGAGTTCAATATGTACATCCTGGAGGAGAGGAGGGAGTACAGAGATATGATGGAGACCTTTAAGTACCTCATGGGTTAATAGGGTACAGAATGGAGATATGTTTCAGAGAAAAAGGTGCTATAGAACAAGGGATCATGATATGAAGGTGGAAGAAGGTAGATTCAGGAGAGATGTGAGAAAGTACTTCTTAATATATAGGGTGGTGTATTGCTGGAACAGCCTTCCATGAGAGGCAGTGGGAATGAAACCAATGGTGAGTTTCAAAAATGCATGGGATAGGCACAAAGGAATCCTAGGAGGAAGGAAGGGGTGGAAGAGACAGTGCTGTTGATCAAGTAGGGTCTGCAGCAAAAGTGATCATAATTAAAAATGGGCAAACTAGATGGGCCAATTGGTCATTATCTTCTATCAGTTTCTTTGTTTCTATGTATGACAGGTTATGTGATTCAAATGGGTACAGTGCAAAATTATTAATATGTGCAATGTTGATACTGTAAACTGTGTGGCACACATAATTCATGTTGTACTATGCTACACAGACACAATAATCAAATGGGCAATAATACATGCATTGAGCAAAGGAGAAAACAATCAAGGGGAACACATGTGAAGCAATTTATTGCTTATAGAGTGATGACACCATGATAGATACATACTTTATGAAGTTACTGTATTATGATAGTACCCAGCCTTATGCCAATGTTGAGTTAGCTACAATGTGGGATTTTAATTTTTGATTCAGTAATCCAGAAATTGTCTACACAGTACTTTCACATAGCCAAGGATGCTCCTTACAATATGCAACCTTGTGGATTTTTGTATCACTTTATTTATTTAGGAGGAATCATTTCCAATGTGGCAAAAAATAAAGAAATGTGTAGACAAAAAAATTATGAGAACAATTTGATCTGCATTTTCAAGCGACAAGAAGACATTAGGCCAGGAGTGGATTCAGGCCTCAATGTTGACAGTATTCCTATAAATTACTGGGGGGGTGGGGGTTCTGGGTGATGTGTCCTCAAGGTGCAGGCCCCTTCTGGAAATTTTTATCCATGAGTGTAGTCAGAGTACCTGAGATCATCATTCTGAGAACCAGAAAGCAGATTCCATTCCATGCTGAAGGGCAATTTAATATGTCCTTTTTAAAAGATAAAGGCATTCACTTCTTGTTGGAGAGCCCTGGTCAGTATCAAAAAAAAAAGTGAACAAAATAAAGTCATGAGAGTTCCACCTTGTAAATATTTTCAATTTACCAGCTGCATTCGTAGACTACAATATGGTATTCATTGCACCACATTGAAAGACACACAGCAGAAAATGTTAACATTTAAAATGGCTGGGAAATAATTTAAAAATTTAAGTTTACAAAAAAGTCAACTAAGTTATCATGTTTGATCATCTTCGGATTTCAGCATTTCCCCGTATAATGAAGCTTGTTTCCTAGCCACCTCACTTCCCTCTAGAGGAACACTTGTAAAAAGTTATAAGAATGATTCAAGTCTGAAACAAACTGAACAGAATGCCACTGACATTGCTATAGGTCCTGAAAGGGTTAACATAAATGAACCCTCCAACACAAACACACACACACACACACACACACACACACACGGAAGAATGCAGTTGGAGCCCTACTTATCATTCAGTCTAATAAGAATTAGATTGGTCCTGAAAGGGTTAAGTTCCCAACAGGATTGCTGTTTGAATTATGTTATACAGGAATGTAACAGGTTTACAACTCTTCAGAATTTGTCCATTTACAACATGAGTTATTAGAAAGTGTATGTTTCATTTGCATCAGTGGATACAATCACTGTTTAAATTAGCATACAGTGGCTGAGGCAATCAGTAAAGCATAACCCAAAAAGTATTTTTTTTCCATACAATGAGCAAACCTGGCAGCAGCAACAGTAGAGCTATAAAACCTCAGAAAGTAATCTGAGAAGGAACTGCACTAGTTAATCTAAGAACTACACTAACCAATTAATGGTTTAAGTATACAGAAAGGAATGCAACAGTTTCACAACTCTGCAGAATTTGTCCATTTACAGTATAGCCTGAGTTCAGCACTTTCCACTCTGTGCTGGCTATATGACAAGTCAGCCCAGAGCAAGAAAACAATAGTGCAGGTGGGGGGTTGCAGAGAAAAAAGAACAGCATTGTGATCTACTGTGGATAGTGGAGTGTTTTTCAAGTAGTGTAGGGATTGTTCTTCAATTCCTAAACCTGTGCTTCGTTGGAGCCAGACATTTCCCAAGCAATATCAAGATGGCTTGCAGAGCTTTGCCCTGCAGCCATAAAAACTGACCTTCTCTCACTTGGGATTTAGAAAAGGAACAAAAAATGTCAGCATTTCTGCTTTTTTGGCTTATTTTAACAGGAGGATGAAAGAGGCCTAGATGTCTGTCTCTCTTGCCTGTAGCTTCTGCAAGAGCTGATTCACACGAGCTCCTTCACTGTGGGCTTCCAAAAAACACTCTGATTGGACAGGAAGTCTGAGGAGATCCAGAACTCAAGCCAAATAGCAAAAGGCCCAACAGTCCATGATATTGCCAATGATCTGTTTTTCTTCCTGATAATGAATAGCCTATTATTAGTGGCATTTGGGAATCAGTATTTGCTCCTCGCAGTCACACACACCTACTGCCTATTCTGTCAAAGTCTTCACATTCATCTTTACATGTCATTTAGGTTTATTTTGAGTTTGTATGGTTATTTACGTGTTATTACTATGAATGTGCTTCCTGCTGCCTGCCTACACCTCCATGTGAAGCTGGCCATTTGGTGTCTTTTTTTTACAAAGTGTGTGGGGTTTTCTGACATTTTGCTTCTTTGCTGGTGCCATTTTGTTTTATCATGCATTGTTTGGATCCAAAGCCTATTATCAATTTCTTGTCACTTGTTGCCTGTACACCTACTCTCTCAGGCCCCCTGTCTCATTGCAGACTTGCGCTCCAACTGCAGTAGCAGTATGGTCAAGTTCCACTATGCCACTTTCCCTCTTGGTCCTCTCTCCTGAGCATGGCTGCATCTGCCTGCAGTGGTGCTTTCCACCCACACTGCTGCCACTGTTTATGCAATACATTGATTTCTCAAAGAGCATATTTTACGAATGTCACACATCTTTTTGTTGTAATAGGACACAGAATAAAGTATGGGGTGGTGTGTGTAATAAGAAGTTTACACCTCCCCCCTTGAGGTGTTAGATACTACATAAAACCCAAGGGGGGGTAAACTCTGAGTTTACACACACCACCCCTAATTTTATTTTACATAATTGCTGGATCTCCCCTTTTTCACCCCAGCAATTATATAAAATAGTAGGCATTCCGGTGCAGCTAGGCTCTGGTTCCATTTTCGGCCATCCTCATGTTTTTGTTGCCCAAGTTTTCAAAATGTATTTAAATGTTTTGTTCAACCCCTATATGTGGAAAATTACTGTTTTTTTAAATTTTTTAAATGACTTACCACTGAGTTCTCCTGGCGGTTCAGTTGCAGGCAAGACAGCAGGTTAGTGGTTAGGAAATGAGGAACTGCCATGGGCGCTTGCGCAGACTGAGGGAAACCTTGCATGTGTTTGCCGTAATAAACACTCCTTTAATATGACAAATTATGGCAAGGCTTCCCTATAGGAAAAAGGGGGTACCCATTGATTATAATGTAATTATATTCTTTATTTTAGTGGCTCCACTTTTACTCATACCATTAGACCAGCAGGCAATTACAGTACAATATTTAGAACAATTAGGGCCAGATATTCAAAGCATAGTGCAGGGAACAAATCCGTTGCACTGGACTAGCACTGAATTTGCCCCCGACTACCATATTTAAAAGGACATTTAGCACCAGTGCTAGGTGTTAGCACCGAAACTAAACTATAATGTATGCAAGTGAAGGACTGAGGGCAGGGGCCCTGAATGCCGGTGCACCGGCATATTCAAAGGTATAGCGCTGAGCTATAAACATTAGCGCAACCTGTAGCACGGCACTGAACACCACCAAGAAAAGACTGGCAGTAATGTGCTGGTGGTAAGGTGGCGACAGTGTCCCCCCCCCCAGCACGTATCCTGACCCCCTTTAAAATATATATACATATTCCCTGGTAGTCTAGTGGTCATCCCCCCACCCCCATGCATGTATCCCAACCCCTGTTCACATATAAAAATTAAATATTTCCCTGGTAGTCTAGTGGTCTCCCCAACCCCACGCACATATCCAGACCCTGCTCACATATAAAGATTAACAATTTCCAGGGTAGTCTAGTGGTCCCCCCCACCCTCACAAACTTATCCTGACCCCATTCACATATTAAAATTAAATATTTCCCTGGTAGTCTAGTGGTCCCCATGCCCAAATGCATGTATCCTGACCCCTTTGCACATCTCTATCAAACCTTTCATTCCCTGGTAGTCTAGCCGCCCCCCCATCTGGCAGTAACACCCCGCTGATGCCAAAACAGTCCGAGAACAGAGCCGGCGACCGGTTCAGCCCTCCTCTCACCACCACGGCTGGCCACCGACTGAGGTAGGAAGCTCAGTCAGAGGCCGGCCGTGGTGATAAGAGGAGGATTGAGCCAGTCGCCGGCTCTGTCCTCGGACTGTTTTGGCATCAGAAGGGTGTTACTGCTGGTTGGAAGGGGGGTCGCTAGACTACCAGGGAATGAAAGGGTTTGATAGAGATGTGCAAAGGGGTCGAGATATGTGCATTGGGTTGGGGAGACCACTAGACTACTAGGAAATATTTCATTTTTATATGATGAAGGCGGTCAGTATACGGGCAAGTGGGGTGGGGGGACCACTAGACTACCAGGAAAATGTTCATTTTATATGTGAATGGGGTTGATATGTTCGTGGGGTGGGGGACCACTAGATCACCAGGAAAATGTTCATTTTTATAGTGAACAGGGTCAGTATACGGATGCGTGGGGGTGGGGACCACTAGACTACCAGGGATAATGTTCATTTTTATATGTGAATAGGGGTCGGGATACGTGCATGGGGATGGGGGGACCACTAGACTACCAGGGAAATATTTAATATTTAGATGTGAACGGGGGTTGGGATATATGCGTGGGGGTGGAGGGACCACTAGACTACCAGGGAAAAGTTATTGATTTAACTTTCAATGGGGGTTGGGTATCGTGCTTGGGGGACCAATGGAACATGAGGGGTTTCAGTGTGTTTTGAGGCTACCGGGGCTCGAGGATCATGCTGGATTGGCTGACACTAGCCTACCAGGGTGTCACAGGCACACACTGGAACAGGGACCATGACAGCAGAGAAGGACTGCCTGGCCCAACCAGTCTGCCCTATTCCCTATCTACTGGATATGCTGCATATCCTAGTTACCCTACAGCCTATGGACTCCCGCCCCCACCAGGTTTGCCTTATGCCTGTCCCATGCATTGCGTCCCCCCACTGTGTTTCACCCCCTACTGCAGTGGGGTACCTATGTTGTTGGGGTAGGTAGCTTCCAGGTTATGTATGGCCATGGGCAGTGTGTCTGTTTAGCTATCGATCTGTATGTGTATATGTATATATATGTATGTGTATATATATATATATACATATACATATATATACACACACATACATATATACATATATACAGGTCCTGCTTGCACAACTGCATGGGTGTGCTGCTTCCAGCTTGTACTTCCATTCTGACCAACAGGGGGTGCTGTGGGCATGCCTTGGCCTGCAGCATCCAGCCTGTACTTCCATTCCGACCAAAAGGTGGAGCTGTGTGCACCATGCAGTAGCACTGGGCAAACTGCATGGTATTGTATGCTAAGCAGCACATAATGAGATGCAAAAGTGCCTGTTTGCCCACGGATTACCTAAGTAGGCTCATTTGCATGGGAGCTTTGAATATAGCTCCCATTTGCCCGGGCTAACCAGTTTGCACCAGGCTAATGTTGTTTGCACTGTGCAATCAAGTTAGCCCCAGGCAAGCCCCACTTCAGCATAGCACACTAAGCACAGTTCTGCAGTGTGTGGCTTACATTGCTGTTTGCAGTCATACCTTTTAACTGTCCCTGATTTTACCTCAAACCTTTATTCTGTCTCTCCTACAAATTGTGTTTCCATGACCACACAGTGGGGGTTGTAAGCATAACATAATGTCAGACATTAACGTTACAGACGTGCTGTTCCTTAGAAAATGCATTTTACACTACACCACTTATTCTACCAGCTTCCTGAGTGGATATCACCAATTGTTAAGGTGTGTCCTGATTTTAAACCTTTGTCCCTGATTTTTTTAAGTCTTGTCCCTGATTTATGAGGCTAATGAGCTGCAGTTGCAGTTTGCACTTCCCTGTTGCTATAGTCAGTGCTGTCTTATTCCTGGGCTATTTTTGCCCTGCACTCCCAGACCAGTTTGCCCAGCTTCCTTAGACTGCTATATTCAGCAGGATTAGCACCGGGTTATTTCCTTCTGAATATAGCTTGCTTTGTGCTCCGGGCTATGTTTGCCAGCTGGGCAGTGCTAATTTAGCCCCGGGGCAAAGTTTTGAATAGCTGGCCCTTAATCTCTATTGCTGCATTACCTGTTTCTTACAGAACAAACTATAATAAGCTCATATACCACATGAACAGTGTATGTCAAGATACTGCTTTGGGGTTTGCAGTGCTATAGACCCCCCTCCCAACATACACACACACAAACACACTCATCTCAATCACAACATGTGTGACATGTCCGGCTGATATTACTTTACTTGCGTTTTAGGATTCCTGGATTGCTGCCATCAATCACCCATCTCTTGTGATCTCTTATCCTTCCACAAGCCAGTCAGAAACTCATTTTATTTTACATTTGGCTTTCTGTGTGTTAGTGCCTGTTATAAAGGGTCAGTTTTAACATTGTTTTACCTGTCCAGGCCAAATTGACCTAGACTAACACTGCTAGGCCTCAACTCTTCTTTCTTGACTTGTACAGATCCTCAATAGCTGTGTGTGAAGTTAAGCTTTCCCTACTTTAGCAGGCTCTGTTCCTTATACCAGTCTCCCACAATGTTCCATATGGCCTGCCATAACTGATAGCACTTTAAGAGCTGTAATAACTTGGCAGTGTAAGGTGAAGATGCCACAAAAGACTCAGTGTGAGTCGTTATCTCCCCGTTGAAACAGAGACAAAATCTGTTGGAAGAAAAAGGCCTGTGCACATTGTGACTGCCATTTCCTACCCAAATAACACTAAATGAGAGAGCCCTAGAGACTCCTTAAGCCCCCATGCACCCCACCCCCTTTCTGGTGTGATCTTTACCATGAGAAACGGAAGTGAAGGCATAGGATTCCACAGTAATATGTGAGGATGAGTTTACCCTTGGATTTTCAAGATAAAAAAGCCATTCAGAAAAAATTGTGTCCTAAGCTCGATGCCTTATTCAGGAACTGTGCCTGCATCCCACCCACGGCTGGGTGCGAGATTGTCCAGAAGATGATTCTACCTATTTTTGACTACTGTGAAGTAGTCTACTGTGCTGCCTCTAAGTGATCCTTAGCCAGACTAGATGCCCTCTTCAACTCCTTTTGCCATTTTGCCCTTGACACCCCCCCCACACTCATCATTGTGATCTCTACCATGCCCTATCCTTCCCTTCCCTTATAAACCGACATCTCTCTCAATCCAAAATTCAACTCCAAGCACCGGCTGGGTGCACTTCCATCCTCTCTCTCCCATGCCTTTACAACAGCCCCCCTCCTTCCCACTTCCTAAGATCTACTGACCCATGAACCCTGGTGGTCCCAGGCTACTACACATTTATTGGCCAATCGGGTTATTCTTTTCACCTCCCAAAAATCTGGAATTCACTTTCCCCTCAAATTTGCCACTCATCCTCTTGCTACTCCTATGCTGTGATTGGCCATGTACTTTAAAGAAAAAAAGGTGGTGAGTGGATAGTGGATAGAAAAAGACAGAGAGTGGGTGGAATTAGGAAGGAGACTGGGTATTCTGAAGTTGATGTAGGTGGAGGAAAGGAGGGGCAGACCCCCAAAAGTCCTTTCACAGCTTATGCTGAAGTCAATATGTTCACATGCTCTGTGAGCAAACACAAAAATTATATAGAAATCGTAAGAGTAAGACACGCATGGGAACCCAAACAGTGGCGCCTATGCACTATTGGCCCAACATACGTGCCAAAGGTGCATACCCCACCCACGTAGCTACTCGCACATAGACAGGTGCATACCAATCAGTATGCAAATAATGCCAGCCGCCTGTCCTTGCCCTGCACCTCCCCCGGTGTGCAGGACTGTGCATGGTGGCCAGGGGCAGAGTAGCTGACCCAGGCAGACATCCAATTGGATGCCTGTTCTGGATCCCAGAGTGGATCACTTGCATGGTAAGGTGCAGATCTGGGTGTGTGAATAGCTACCACAGGCACACGGACCAATGCGGCCAGTCCCCATCATCCAGTGGTCCCCCCTTGCCTAGCCCATGTGGCAAAGCACTCTCCCAGTGCACAGATGGATCCACAGCAGGAAGATGTCCATCCTATCCTGTATGCCACTCCCTACCACATATTGGTGCCCCAGCCCCATAGTAACAAGAGGCATCCCCCCAACACACATCTGTGCCCCATCCTGAAGATGGCATTGGTGCTCCTCCCTCCCATTACTAAGGGCTTCCATATTCCTGTGCTGCATCAGGTTGCCACCCATCCATCCCAATCCATCCTTATCCCTGACCCCAGAACCCCTGCCCTGTCAATGGTTGACACCAGTGGGCAGGTATGGGGAGAGGGGAGTGGTATCGTCGGTGCCACGGAGGGTCGTGGGCATTGGAAGTTACAAGGTGGAAGTGGGTTTTGCCTGTTCAGCTTGTACATTATGCCACCATTTCCTGTGAAGTAAATTCCGCCTTACTGATGCTGCCAGTACTTTGTTCCTCTGCTGTCTTGGGGGACAGCAGAGATGTTGCACAGTGGTTCCAGCATTCTGATCTCTGTGGCTGCCATGTCAACATTCTCCAAAATATATAGCAGGTGCTCAACCATGCTACCAGTGCCCCCCCCTTGCTGGATCCAACTCTTATAGAACACTAACAGCAGGTGCTTAATCTTGCTGCCAGACATATACAAAACTGGCAGTGGGGGCTCATTGCCAACACTAGTATTTCCCCTTCCCCCGGCAGATCCCATAGACAAAACTACAGTTAGTGCTCAGTCCCAATGCCAGTATCCTCCCCCCGCACCTCATTCATGTATAACAACTGGACACAGGGGAGCCAAACATCTGGTATGGCTAACACCCCCCACCACTGTATGCAAAACCAGGGTGTGCACCTACAGTGCCGCCAAATATCACTAGCTCTGGGTTTTCCAATCCCTGGTATCAGCACCAGAACCACCACCTGCAAATCTCCTGAAACCAGGGTGCTAACTCCCGGTGCCAACTAATACAATCCACCCCCCAATACTATGCAACAATGGAGTACCCACCCCCAGTGATGCCCAGCAACACATTAACACTGCTGTGCCCAGTCCCCAGTGTTGGGACCTGAAACAAAGAAAATCATCCTTTGTAGATTACTTTTTTTCTTTTTAACCTGCAAAAAAGAAAATGATTCAGTGATGTCTTCTGCCCCCTGACCCTCCCCCAATCTCCTTCTCATCATCGATCACTTCACGCTCATCCCACTCATCAGTTATATTTTAAATTCCACCAACGTAGCCTTGTCTGTGACCACTAAAAATCCTGCTGCTACCAGGCCCGAATGTTCAACATTACCATTGTGTTACTGTACCTCATGAACAAAGCAAGTGTAATTTTCCACACCCCCCCGATAGGATTTAAAAATCTACTTGTCTTTATCATCATGTGGGGTCATGAAAAGGGTAAAAATCTCAAAAAACTACAAAAATAAGAACAAACATTGAATTTTTTTAATGTTTACTCCTAACTTGGCTATTTTGTTTCAGATTAATTTCGCCTCATGAACCTAAAAGGTGTATTTTTTCAGATCCTGCCCAAAATATTGTTTACACTTTTGACATAAAATTAGATTTTGGTCAGGATTTCGTATATGATGCCTGTAATGTTCATAACGTGGGGTCATACAAAACTATGTTAAAAATACTGGGTCAAAATCATAAGAAACAAGAAAGTTATTCAACATATAGTAGTGCCAGCCCGGATGCAATGCAATACTGCAGTAGAGTTACTGCAGTAAAAAGGCAATTTTAACTTCAGTTAATCCATTTTGTCATGCATTAACCTGAGACAATGAGTTGCATTCTGGTTGACACCACTTGTAATCATTGCCTACTGCATCTCATTAACATGGCAAGTGTCATTTTCAAATCCCTTTTTTTCTGGTTGTTCCACAAAGTCATATTTTGGGTAGCATGTCATTAATGATGCTTGTCATGTACATAGTGTAGGGTATAAAAATACAATCTTTGAAATTCAAGGTCACCCCCAGCCTTGTGGCATGGAGAGTTGAGGAGCAGGTGCCTCTCCTGCTGCCACACCAGCAACCTAGGTTCAGTGCTGGACTTGGGATGCTGGGGGTCAGGCAGGGTGGGAGAGGGCTATAGGTTCCTCTCTGGGGGAGAGGGGGCTTGCAGCACCACTCTTACACTGCCACAGTGAGGATCAGCACTCAGTGGTGCAGGTTTGAGGTGCTACTGTGAGGATGAGCTAACCCTCAAAATAGGAAACAGTGGGTCAGAGAGCTATGCATTCACAGGAGAAGGGCAATCATTTCCTGCATCCCAATTGCTTGTCAGTATAGGAAAAAGGAAAAATCCAACAGCCAGATAAATGCAGTAAAGTTCCATGATTTGTTGGAGTCAATAGCCAGAATAGGAACATCATTATACTGCTGCCAAAATACATATAACAAGTGTCTAACATACAGACTTAATAGTGAGGGCAAACAAACACTACCACAGATGCCCCAGCACTTTGTTCACTCTTGAGTTTTGTCAGAGGGTGGAGTCTTGGTGAAATGTCTACCTTTTAAATACCATAGCGCCCACCAATGTGATCAGTTTGATTCATTAGTAGGGGTGGGCAAAAGTGCAATTTTTTTTTGCAGTGTGGAACTTCCATGAAAATAAAGGAATTTTCGTTAAAGTTTCTGGACATTCACCTGTGGTAGAGTGGAAAACATCTGCCAAAGTGAAATTGACCCCCATGTAAAAAAAACACCAAAAAACAGGTAGCTAGTGACACCTCCCCCACCCACCCCACAGTTACAGATTAAATCCCTTGTGGCTAGCACCCCTCCCCCCACTGGATCACCCACCGGCTGCAAGAACTGGAAAAAAACATTGTAACTTATAAATAGCACCCCTCCCCCAGCCCAATAGTGCCCAGTGCCCACGTCCACACAGCCAAAATGTCTTTATTCCCTCAGGGCTAGTGGTCCTTCTCCTCCACCCTGTGTATAGTGATGGTAAACCTCCCTCCTATGTCCATGTCTGCAGTTAAAAAAAAATCCCTGGGGGTCTAGTGGCTGCTTCCCCAATAGCTCTCCCCCTCCCTATCCCACTCCCATTGCCAAATTCCTCCATGGTGGTCATGTGCCCCCCACCCCAGTAGGTGTTCAACTACCCTGCTCCCACCTCCATATTAAATCCTGCAACTCAGTGTGCACCAGCTGGACTGGAACATCCCTGCTGTCCTCCACAGCCAGTTCACCCACTAAGCTTTAATGAATGAGCACATTCCTGTACATGGGAGAGGTGGTTACTATCACTATACATAGGGTGGAGGGACCACTAGCCACCAGGGCATAAAGACATTTGGGCTGTGTGGATGTGGGCACTGGGCACTGTCAGGTGGGGGGAGAGGCACTATTTATAAGTTACAAATTAAAAAAATGTTTCCAAGTCTTACGGCCAGTGGGTGATCCAATGGGGTAGGGGGTGCTAGCTACCAGGAATTTAATATGTACCTGTGGGGTGGGTGGAGGGAGGGGCCACTAGCCACCAGGGATTACAAGCCTGCCAGGACTCAGAGGAATTTGGATTTAGGGAATGCAAAAGTTTCTCAAACGTTTGGAAATGGATTTCCGAACTTTCAGGGAAGCGAAAGTCTAACTTTCGCATCAGTTCCACCAGTGAATTTTTTTTCGCACACCCCTATTCATTAGTAGTTCACAGGGGTTATGTCATTATTATTAGAGGGATCATTTGGGGGAAGAAACTACAGTCTTATTTATTTATTTATTCATTCAATTTTGGTGACTGGGTAGGCCCACTGAGCCCCGGAGGTCTCTTTTTCAGGGGCGACCCGGGTTAAGTTACAGAGGTAAGGCATACATAGTGGTTTACAACATGATAGCACAGTGCATACATAGTGGTTTACAAGATGATGGCACAGTACACACTTTTAGATATTGCAATACAAGTACAAGGCAAAGATAAATACTCAGTGCACAAGACAAGATTTGTACAGTTGTTGGCAGTAGGGGATACAGAGGTTAGCTCAAGCATCATGGCAGGAGCAGATACTGGCATCTAGCATGTGGGCCTTGAGCTTGGTTTGGAAAGTTTTGAGGGAAGGGGCTTCCTGTACAGAGGATGGGAGTTTGTCCCATAACAGAGGAGCAAAGGAGATAAAGGACTTGCCAACTGCCTTGCTCCTCACCCTAGGTTCTTCAAGGAGAATTTGTCCTGTTGTACGAAGGTTCCACCTGGAGTGCTTGGGTACTAGAAGCCCATTAAGGCTAGCAGGGAGGGAAGAGTGGAAGAACTTGTACATGTGACAGAACAAGGGGTACTGAAGGTGAAAGTAAAGGGTTGGCTAGTTTAGGTGTGCCGGGCATCGCAGTGGTGAAGTCTGGCGTGAGACTGTGAGGCAAAGTGAGCCACCTTGTTGTACAGCACATGCAGTTTGTAAAGCTTGAGTTTAGCCATGCCCTGTATAACTGGAGCAACGTAAGTCAGGGTGGGGAGGAGGAGGACGCTTGTGGCAACGGTGATCCTGGCCTCAGGGATCAGCTGGTCTTTTATGCATTAGAGCATTCCTAATTTGCATTGGATGGTTCTCATTACCTGGTCAATATGATTCTTTAGGGTGAGGTCCTGGTCCAACGTTAGACCCAGGTATTTTAGGGAGCCCACCACTTTGATGCAGTTGCCAGAGACAGAGGTGAGTGGGAGTGAATGGGTCCTGTCTTGGCCTAGGGATCTTGGTCCAAACAACATAGTATTACTTTTGCCTGTGTTGAGGACCAGCCTGTTTTCTGTAAGCCAGGTTTCCAGCCTGGTAAGGTCACCTTGGAGGTGAGGGTCCAGGTCAGCCAGGTTGTCCAGGGATCTATATATGACAGCATCATCTGCATACTGGACAACTGAGCTACCCTGCAATGGCTACTTATGTCATTGGTGAACAGGGAGAAGAGGAGAGGGCCCAGTATAGACCCTTGTGGTGGCCCCTCCTTCAGGGGAAGTGGTTAGATATTACTCCTTTCCACTTAACTCTCTGGGTTCAACTGGAGAGGTAACTGTCAAACCATGTGAGAGAATGGGGGGTCTAGGCCTAGCCTGCCCAGTTTCATAAGCAGGAGTTGGTGGTTAATGAGGTCAGAGGCCTTGGATAAGTCAATGAAGACCGCCCCTGTTGGGATCCAATTGTCCATGGCTTCAAGTACTGTACATCTACCAAGAATTTTATCAGGGCAGTTTCTGTTCCATGGTTAAGTCTGAAGCCATGTTGGGAGGGGGCTAGTAGCTGGTGAGTCTTCAGGTAGTCTCAGATTTGCCCGTAGACTAGCCTTTCCTGAATTTTTGCTAGGGTGCAGAGCAGGGAGATTAGCCTGTAGTTGCCAGTGGGGTCCCTGGCGCCCGCCTTGTGGATGGGAACCACGTGGGCCTGCTTCTACATATCAGGAATGACTCCTTCAAGTAGAGATCTATTTATGAGCCAGGTTAGGGGTCTGGAGATGGCTGGAGCTGCAGCCATTAGCAGCCTTGGATTGATCCCATCAGGGCCTCCAGTTCCTTTGATTTTAAGGGACTTGAGGAGGAAGAGAACCTCCTGTGCCTTGACCAGTCACAGATGGAATGGAGATCTGTTGAGGCAAGGGGTCTCAAATGTTCTGGGCTCAGTGTTTATAGGGGGTATTCCAGTCTTGTAGACATCCAGGTTGGAAAAGTGCTGATTAAGGGTGGAGGCAATTTGGTGGCTGTCACTTAATAATTGGCCATTGACCTCGATAGGATCTGGTTGGGACTTGCCATTGCCTTTAATAAGTTCATTAATGTGGGACCAGAATAACCTAGGGTTGCCTAGGTTGGATTGCTGGAGATGTTTGACATATTCCCTTTTAGCAAGCTTGGTGGCTCACTTGCATTGGTTCCTGAGGGTCCTATAATTCACAAGGTCAACTGGGAGTGCAGAATGCTTGCATTTCTTCCAGGTCTTGTTGAGGCACACCATCAGAGACTTGAGTTCTGGAGTGATCCACTTGTAGCAGCTGCCTTTAGCTCTTAGTTTTTTCAAGGCAGTGAAGAGGTCAGCTGATGACGTGAATGAGTTCTTGAAGTAGTTCAGTGCCTCATCCAGAGTTGGGAGGAGTCTTATTGAGCTCCAGTCAAGTTTGCTGAGATATTCATTAAAGTGGTCAGCTAGGAATTTGGAGTAGTCACACGTTGTGAGTATTCTAGGGGAACATTAGGGACCTGTTCTTCCAAGTGGAGTAGATTGGGGAGTGGTCACTCAGAGCATCAGCCATGGTACCAGCCATCTGTATGTTGGATGAGTTAGATGCCAGAGCCCAATCTAGGGTGGAGTGGTTCCCTGTTTTGTAGTTTAGCTTAGTTGCATCTGTTATGACTTGCTCGGGGTTGGCGTCCTGAAGTAGGGCCTTAAGAACCATATTAGTCAAGGGCTCAGTTAAGTTTGAAGTCCCCTAGGATCAGGAGTTCAGTTGAGACCTCATTCACTAGAGCTTTAATGAGAGACTCTAGGGATTGGAGGGTGACCTTGGGAGGGTTGTTTATGCACCCAATGGTAACATACGTTGAAAGGTCAAGGGTGATCCGTATGAATAGCGATTCACCATCAGTACAGTCTCCATGCTGCAGACAGACGAGTGATGCATCTAGTGTGTCTTTAGTGCATATAAGTACCCCTCCCCCTCTTTTGCCATCCCTGTCCTAGCAGAAGGTGTCTTGAAGGTCTTGACCTAGACAACAATTTGCACACAGGCAACAATAAATGATTGTATCACTTTATTGATGACATTATCAGTGTTTGGGATGGCACTGAATTTGAAGCTGCGAATTTTGTGCAGTGGCCAAATACCAATAATCTAAATTTAAGATTTACTTCAGTTGCAGTAGCACTAGCCTAAACATCTTGGACATCATGCTGAGAGCTTCAGATTGGGGTATGATATAAGCAAAAGCAGTCCACAATCAGCTATAATAAGCTGTTAAGAGCTGAAAGTTATCACCCTAAAAACCTAGTCAGTTCCATCCTCTATGGTAAGTTTTCATGCATAAAGAAATTGCTCTGATAAGGGAGATTTTAAAATACAGACAATAGAACTCATGAATACATTTTGTGAGATGGAGTATAAATAAAACATACTGTACTTGATGAAGCCCTCAATAAGGCATGGCTTAAGAATATGGAGGAGCTCCTTATTCCTCAAATGGCTAAGAAAACCACAGCTGATGGTCAACTAATATGTTTTGCTATGGAATGCAGCAATCCAAGTAGCAAAATAGGTGTTTTACATAGCCAGTATTGTCCTATGTTAGAAAATGATACAGAGCTATGGTAACAACAGCAATAGGCTGTGCCCTACAGTAGCATTCAAAAGTTCTTCAAATATGAGGGACAAATTGGTGAATAGTCACTATACAGAGAGTAAAACAAGATCAATGGAACTCACTTGGCTATCTGACCTGCCCACTGGCATGTACAAATGCTGTCTTTGTAGTGCCTGTAATAATTGTTGCCAGGCTAAAACCCTTGATCTACCAACAGTGGAGACGTAAGTGTCCATTAGGGAATTCTTGAACAGCAACTCTTGCTTTATGGCATATGCTCTATGGTCCCCCTGTTCCAAACTATATATAGGGATAACTTAAGACCAATGAAAGAAAGGACTCAGGAACACATTAGGAGCATGAAAAAGGTGAGTTCAGTAACCTCAGTTGGATGTCACTTCAGAGAATGTATAATAGTGACTTTAAAGCTTGAGATATATGATCCTGGAATCAGTACCAACACCAAAGTGTGGGGGGGAAGAGATTCAATAAATTACTCAGGAAAGAAACATTGTGGATAGTCACTCTGAAAAGTCTCAAACCCTTTGGGCTTAACAAGGAATGGGACTTGAAACCCTTCTGTACTGTAAAATAGGAATGTAATTGGTCATTTGGGTATTAATAATGGTCTAACCTCTTAGTACAAACATTTGTAAAATTATATCCTTTATGCTATAAGTTCCCTGTATTGTACTGTACTTGTATTATAATTTCTCTTTTATCTAATACTATTCAAGATTCATTACTTTCTATCTTCTGTTTCAGGTTATGATACCTAGTGGGACACTTTGATATCAGCAGATCCCCAACGTGAACTATATTGGGGGGAAAAGGAAATAGGGTGATTGCACATCATACTATTTTTCCATCCCAGAACTCATGGACTAAAACATTTTTTGGGGAGAAAACAAACATTTTTGTAATTAGTCTTGTACCTGAGAGTTAAGAGAACTTGCTGTCTTCCTTCCATTATGAAAATCCTCCCCACAGCAATATTTTTGTAACTAGAAATTTGGGTCGGGAGACCACGTGATGGAGAGTGCTGAGTAACAGCTCCTCAGCGTAGCTCCAGCCTCCCGATTTTATAATCGGTATTTGCTGACACCGAAACCATTTCAAACCCTCTGTTCTACAAGGATCCAGTTATCTAAAGCTCCAGACCTTCCGAAGAGCAAGATTCGAGCACTGATGGAGGCTTATATGAAAAAGGCCCCACAAAAGCATACGCCTCCAGTCACCCTCGAGAAGGCCCAAAAGAAATCCCGGGCATCAAGTGGGCTTGATAGACTTGATTATCTCAGTCAAGCAATGGAGCAGGAACCCCTAACCTTAAACAGGTTTCTGGAGGAGTTCAAGCCTTTTCCGGAGGAAGTGAAAGAGATGGCGACTGATCTGAAAGCCCTATCTAAAAAGCTGGATGAGGTCTCGGTGATGGCCTCCGGATAACACCGCCGCATAGTCTCCTGGGAGCATCAAGTGACAAGGTGGACCCTCGATTAGCGGTGATCTGGCAGAAGCTTTCTAGTGGAGGCCAAACTAGAAGATCTTGAGGCCGCAGCTGCAGAAACAACGTGGTCATCTTAGGGCTACCTGAAGGGGAAGAGGGCCAGAATGCAGTGGTTTTCATGCAAAAATGGTGAAATGGGTGGCTGGTCCTCTCCCTTTGGCCCTGCATCACCATAGAGCAAGTGCATAGATCATTACAGCCTAAGCCACCACCAGGGCTGCCCCTGTCCCATTATATGCCACTTTCTGAATTTTTAGAAAGGCAACACTTTCTGGAAAAAGTGAGAGCATTACAAGAGGTGCGTTGGGAAAATTCCAAGCTGAGAATTGCTCAGGACTTGCTAGGATCAGTAAGGCTGAAACGTACAGCATTTCACCATATTGTGTCTAAAATTATTGCCTCAGGGTTCAAGTTCAGGATGGAGTACCGCCAGGCTGCAGGTGTTTGTGAATGGTTCTTGGCTCACCTATGAAGATCCTGAAGCTGCTCTCTGGCCTGAAGCTCGCTATGCCCGATCTATTCAGGGATCCACAACAAGACCTGTTTTCTGGTGAAAGGAGTCTCATGTTGCTGTGTGGGAATGGTCATTTAGTTATTTTCAAGATGTCTGGAATGACGGTTTGCTTCTGGAAAACTCTGGTTATCTAAACGGACATATCTATATGTTGAGGGGTCAAGTGTTTGGGACATTCAAGCCTCAGTTTGTATGAATTGTGCCTGTAATCTTGTTCAATGTTTTGTGAAAATGTTTATTTTGCTCGTTGAGGGGAAGAGGGGTTTCTCATATCTTAATTTTGCCAAATGAGCAGGCCTTTATAAATGAGGGAAGGAATACCCTGAATTGCTAATGAAGCATCCCATATTTATAATGGCTGAGTTTTGGGCCTGTGCTTGGCTAACCCCTCGCTCTCAGACATGTATGCAGTGTGGTGGTTTAGTATCCACAAGTGGGAGTTCAGCGTGCAGAAAAGCCAGCACAATGATAGGGGAATCAAAGGGATGACCGCCTGGTGATTGTGCTCCCTGTTTTGGCTGGGGACATCGTATATCCCGATTTTGTCCTTTTGGGCATTTGGCTGACACGGTGTCGCCGTAACGATGTCTGAAGCCAAACCTAATTTGATGCACCAGATCCAAGGTGCTGGGATCCAATTTGTTAAGCAGGCCACTGAACTCTGGTTTGAAAGGGCAATTTTCCTTTCCCTTCGGTACAATTTCTCATCTGGTCTGCTATGTGGCAAGAGTCCTCTCTATAGGGGCACTGCAGACCCACTTCCCTTCTCATTTCTCGGGATCTCTTGGCACCTGGTCATGCTTCTCTAGGGGCCTTATCTCTCCATTTTACGATCTCACAAATGAGATATGCTTTTGTTTATGGCTTGACACTCCTTGTAAGCCACTGGGGAATGTTAATGTACTTTAATTTTGTTTCTTTCTTCTCAGGATTTGAGGTCACTCACTCACTGTCATGATGCTTGTGACAGGGGGGTTATCTCGGGAGGCTGGAGGGTGAGAAAGGAACACAGTACTGTGCTAAACATTGCTTGTGACAGCAAGGGGGGTGAGTGTTATTAAATTGGTGTGCTTTACTTCAAGTGGAAGGGGAGATGTTGAGGGGCGGGAAGGGATAATTGCAGAGGGGACGGGGAGGGTGGACTATACAGCAGTAATAATTGGAATCTGGTCGAATGTTTCTCAATAGTCTCATACAGGGCTGAGGTTATTAAGCTCATTAATCTTAGTTAGATGGCTAATGATGTGACTTTTGCTACATGGAATGTTAAGGGGAGCAGGAAAAAATCCAAACAATATCAGGTGCTTAAACATATAAATTTATTGCGTTCTCAGATTATATTTCTGTAGGAATCTCATTTGCTAGAATCTGAAGCTTTACAATTAAGGAGACAACAGGTGGGTCAGGTCTATGATGCTCAGGGCTCCACTAAAAGTTGTGGGGTCATGCTAATCATTAATATAGGCATTCCTTTTATTTCCATGCAGGTTATCAAGGATCTGGGGGGCAGATTTGTCTTAGTCAAAGGCACTCTTTGGTCAGTGCCACTTTTACTTGGTAGTATATATGGACCCAATACTGATGAACCGGGTTTTTTTATGAGGCTGATATCTATTATGCTTACAATGCTTCCCATCAGGATTATTATGGGGGGTGACTTCAACCAGGTCATAGATTCTAATCTGGATAGGTCAAGTAGCGGGCTGAGAGGAATGTCCCCGGGCAGAGGGCACGTGAGAATTTAATAGATCAGTGCGGACTCTGTGATGTCTGGCACGTGTTGCATCCTGATTCCAAGGAGTTCACTTTCAATTCATGGTGCATGGCTCGCAGTCTTGCATTGACTACATATTTATCTCTCAGGGTCTCTTGCCCAGGGTCAAGTCTGCCTCGATCCAACCTGGTCCTATTTCCGACCACTCCCTTGTGGTATGTAACTTGACATTCCTTAACTCACTTAAAAGGGAGACCAGATGGAAGCTCAATAAGTAGCTCCTGAAGGATGGCAAGTATTGTAAGCTTATAAGAGAGCAAATTGTGTTCTTTTTCTCATCTAACCCATTAGACAGTGCAAACCAGACGTCTTATGGGGGGCCTTTAAAGCATACATGAGGGGGGTTCTGATCAGTATAGCGGCCAAAAGGAAAAGGGTACAGGAGGAAGAGCTACTATCATTATTATCCAAAATTCAGTCCCTTGAAGTGGATCTCTCTGTCAGCTCCTCTAACGAGGACAAGAAGAGACTCATGTGTCAAAGATAGATATCTAGAGTTGTTAAGGAAAAGGCAGAACTAGCTATAATCCGAACCAGAGCCAGTTATATGGATCAGGGAGAGAAAGCAGGGCACCTGCTTGCATTGCGCTTAAAACAACAGGAAACTACAAGATTTATCCCACCAATTCGGGCTATGGCAGATGGGTCTTTGAGAGTATCCCTTATGGAGATAGTGCAGGAGTTTGCTTTATATTATAAAAAGTTGTACAGGGACATGGGGAATCCTCCTTGCCCTGAGACTCTTGAGGAGTACTTAAGAGACTCCTACCTACCCTCCCTATCAGAGCAACACAAGGGTTTTCTGGCTTCTCCCATATCCCAGGAAGAAATCTCCGAGGCTATTAGGGGGCTACCCTTAGACAAGGTCCCAGGACTGGATGGGTTCTCCTCTCTATTTTACAAAGTTTTTCATGACCTTTTACTGCCAGTACTCTATTGTCTATTTCAGTACATTTTATCTGGGGTAGAGGCGGACCCTTACCTGTTTGAAGCCCTGATTGTTCTTCTCCCTAAACCAGATAAGGATTCCAAATTAGTTCAAAGTTACAGGCCCATATCTCTTTTAAATCAAGGTATTAAAATCCTTTCGAAGATATTGGCTGACAAGTTAACTGTAGTCCTCCCTGATCTAATAGGTATGGCACAGGTTGGATTCATGAAGGGACGTTCGTCATCTGACCATTTACGTACCCTTTCTCATGTCTTCTCGGTCTCCAGGGATGCTGCGTTTCCCACTGGGCTGGTCTCCTGGATGCTGAGAAGGCATTTGATCTTGTGAACTGGAAATTTTTGTTCCAAGTTCTGAGGCCTTCCAGTTTCCTCCTGTCTTATATCCTGGATCGCTGCATTATACAAAACTCCTACAGCAAAAATTTCTGGAAATGGGCATTTTCTAAGTCCTTTTCGCTACATTCAGGTACCAGACAGAGTTGGCCTCTTTTTCCCCTTTTATTTAACCTGTATCTTGAACCTCTCATTCAAAATATTCTCAATAATGCAGAAATACAAGGCATCTGGGTGAGACATCATGAGGTTAAGATCACTGCATATGCAGATGATCTCCTTGTGTACTTATCTCACCCGGTATCTTCCGTCCTGGTTTTGTTGGGTGAAATTGCTAAATTTAGCACCTTATCCAACTATAAACTAAATACTAACAAATCCTCCTTTTCCCCTTTAAACCACAAGACATTCAAGACTGATATTATCCCCTTAGGTTTATGTTGGTCCCCCAGGTCATTAAAATATCTGGGCATTAAACTGACTCACAACCCCTTGGTATGGTTTAGGGAAAATCTGGAGCCCCTTTCCCAGCTTATAACTCAGGATCTTGACAGATGGTCTAAGCTCCCTATCTTGCTTTGGGGCCAGATTAACATAATCAAGATGAACATCTTCCCAAGAATTTTCTACCCTTTATCTCTCCTCAATGCTTTTATCCCGTTATCCTGGTTTAAGAAATTGCATGGTATTTTTACCAAATTTATCTGGTCTGACAAATACCCCCGACTGGCTTACTATAAGCTGGCTGCTCCAAAATCTGAGGGGACTTGTGGATTCCAATTTGGCTGTATATTATTGGCCAGCCATTTGGCAAAATGTCTGAAATGGGTAAATCCGGATCCTGAAAGGTGCAGCTGACATGGCTTAGAATAGAGTTGACTCATTAGGGCCATGAATCTGGATCCCTTAACTTTGTTCTATGTAAAATTGTTTCAGGTGCATATTGCTGAGAAATGTCCCACAGTTGCCACTTCTTTAAAGGTATATGTGCAACTTTGCTCCTTCTTGGATATACCCTCAGTTATATCTGGCCCAATCCATCTGGAACTCCCATCTTTCACTATGAATAAGCAGCATATTCCTTGCCCTTCTTGCTGCTCAATTGGGTGATGGGATAGTACTTTCTTTTGTAGATGAGGAGGGCAATGGTTGTCTGTTGGTGGTCTTATTCAGAAATTTAGTATCCCGCATTCTCACATTTTAAAGTAGTACAGATAAGACACCTACTCTCAATAGTGATTGGTAGTACCCCTCCCAATCAGGCAGTTGGGGCCCTGATCCCAGAATTTTCTTCTATACTTGGGAATTTGGGTATTGTATCCAAATTATATCAGGTTTTGTTTCACAAAAAATATGGGGACTCTTCTGGACCGACGAGATTCTGGAGCTCCTTACTTCCTCAATATTCACCTAATTGGCAGGCTATGTGGAGGTCCTGCCATAAATTTGTCTCCCAAGATAGGTTAAGGCCTTATGCAATATCATATTTTGCATAGTATGTATTATACTCCGTTAAGTTAAAGAAGTGGGGTATGTTGGACTCAAACATATGTGTTAGATGTTCTCAAGGGAGGAACACTCCTTCACATATTTTGGTCCTGTCCCAAAATCTCTCTTTGTGGGACTCTGTCAAAGCTTCCCAGATCCTATACTGGGTTTGCAGGAGCACTTCACGCCTGACGTTTGTCTCCTTGGGGACATGTCCTCTATTAGAGTCAAAGCGAGAAGGTTTCATATTTCTATGATAGCTCTATCTGTCAAAGCTTATTGTACGTCACTGGAAAGACAGGTCTACTCTGACATTACAGGAATGGGTGAATGAAATCTTGCTAACTCATGCACGGAAAGGGCAATGCTAGCCTTCACAAAATACTATCTGTTTATACCCAAATATGGATCCCTTCATTCTCTAATTTTAGCTGCTAAGTTTATACCAAATATGGGATCCCTTCATCCTCTAATTTTAGCTGCTCAGACTTAGCAGTGCTCCAGAGCAAATAGCCTTGTATACTCCTGTATAGTGGCTTTGAACTCATGTGACACATTGATATGTTACTGCTGTGGGGGGGGGAGGGGTGGCAGTTATAATAAGCTGCTGTTTTCTTGTCTTATTTTCATGTTAACTGCCTCTTAATGGGAAAATTTGTTAATAAAATTTGAATTAAAAAAATAGAAATTTGGGTCAAAAACCTTGGTGATTGCACTAACTGCAAAAGTCATAAGTTGATTCAGCAACTTGAATTTTGAAATGAGTTCAAGCATCAGTGCTACAACCTTGAATGGATTGCCTTTCTTGACTTGTAGTTTTCTTAAATGTTCAATATTCATGAATTGGCTATGTCATAATCCCTGCTAACTGTTAACCCCTTCACATCTGAATTAAATAGAAACCAATGTAAAGTGGCCCACAAGAGTGGAGCATAGATGTGAAGGATCAATGATTATGTCTCTGGGCACTATGGTATTTAAAGGGTAGACTTTTTACTAAGATTTCACACCCTGATGAAGCTCAAGAGTGAGCGAAGCACTGGGGCATCTGCGGTGGTGTTTGCTTGCCCTCACTATTAAGTTTGTATGTTAGACACTTGCTGTATGTATTTGGGCAGCGGTATAATGATGTTCCTATTCTGTCTATTGACTCCAATAAATCATGGAACTTTACTGCACTTATCTGGCTGTTGGATTTCTCCTTTTTTAATATATTTACAAACAATTGGGATGCAGCAAACTACTAATCTTCCCCTGTAAGTGTGCTGATCTTGGACCCTCACTATAGTATATGTGGGCCCTATATGTGGCATGCCTGAGTCATTGCATGCCACGTTGCCAACAGATCAGATATGAATAGGCTTAATACAAATAGTCCTACTATATTTAATTAGAAGTTAATGATTGATATTTTATCGGACTGATCATAGATAATAAGAATAGTGTTTAGCAATTGTTTCAGATTATGGCAGCTGTTTAGAAAATACATTGTATTTTCTAAACAACTGCCATGAGCTTCTGAAGAAGGACTGGTTGGTCCGAAAGCTAGAGCACTTTGTTCTTGTTGTTACATCTATGTTGGTCCATTAAAAGGTATCAAATCATTTGCTTCTGGATCTATTCTTGCAAGGACCAATACAGCAACTACTAAATCTAGATTTTTACTATATTTAATGAATAGCTTGTGGACACTTTACATCATGAGTGGTGAAGCCAAGTTATTTTACAGAGGTCAAGGATTACAAGTACAACATTATGCATATTGGTATTAGACTCATGCTATATTTGATTCTCGTGATGTAATGGGTTTGTGTGTTAAAGCAGTTGGATGTGCTGTTGTCTTATCATAGTTACAGTTAATGTTCTATAAAGATATACAAGTAAATCATGTCCTATAATTGAACTATGTCAGGTTTCATTTTTGAGGAAGCTACAGTGAGAATACTTGGTTATCATATTATCTGGGGGAGGATACTTACATCCTTATTATATGACCTAGAATGAGAATTTCATGGTATAGAAACTGCAAGTCACAAACTGCATGTCACATTAAAAGACAAATGTCTGATATATTTGTCATGATATACCAGCAACTATTGCATAGATATGTACTGTATAGACTATGTAAAGAAGCTAGTAAATTACCATGAAATGTTCCTGTCATTCTGTTTTACAGTAGATTATAATCTAAAGCTCACTGCCAGGATTAGAACCCTGGTCACTTGCTTGATTGGCATGTGAAAAACTATTAGGGCCCCATATATTTATTTGTAGCCATGTATTGCACAAAAACAGCACAGTACAAACTATAGTCTATGGATTCGGTAATCATACCAGTAGCATGTTCTGCCTGATCTGCACTGCTTGTAGGAATATTGGGTTATATTAGTTGATTATTGGATGTGCAAAGGCATTGAGTGGAGAATCTGTGCCAGTTACAGTCTTTGCAAAACTACCAGCCATGCTTGCAAGGATGGATGAATGAGTCAGGCTGAAAGCAGGGTGAGAGGTACTGTGTGGTGGACCTGAAGGGTTCGAGGGCTATGACTGTTTTAAATGGAATCAGGTGGTGTTGGGGTTTAATAGACTATAAGGGATAAAAATTACAGAAAAATGGCATGTATTTGGGACTGCAAGGGGGTGAGGGTACCATTAGACTACTGAAGATGAAGATTATAGAAAACTTGAATTTTCTCAAGATTCAGGCATGGGAGGGTATCACTAGACTACCAGGGATGGAGATTACAAGACACCTTCATTTGATCAGGGATCGGGGCGAAGGGGGCTACCACTAGCTGTTCGGTGATAGAAAACAGCACTTACTTAGGGATCATTTGGAAGGGGGGGTTGCCACTTGACTACCATGAATGGAAATTATAAGACATCTAGCATTTACTCAGGAACTGGGTGGGATGGGTGGTTGTGCTACTGGCACCAGTGCAGCTCAGGGTGGGAAAGGGCATGCACCACTGTGTATGTTGATAAAAGCAGTATCCTAGAAATGTTAAATAGGATTGCCTCAGCATCCTGTTAGTGCTTCCAGAATCCTCTAAATATACCACTACACCTTTTATGCAAGCGAACATAGAAGATGACAGCAGATAAGGGCTGCATGGCCCATCCAGTCTGCCTTTTTGATTGCATTGCTTACATTGTAGACTGCTCCAGGTCTATGGTACTTTCACAGAAATCTCATTACCTATCACTTGAAATTCACTAGTGCTTATCTCAGGCCTTTTGAATCCCACAACTGTTTTTGCCCCACTACCTCTGCTGGAAGACTGTTCCAGGCACTCACCATCCTTTCTGTGAAGAAGTACTTCCTCATAGCTCTCCCAAACCTACCCTCCTCCAGCTTCATATTGTGGCTCTTTGTTCTGAAGTACTCTTCCTCAGAAAAACTACTCACTTGTACCTTATTCACCTCCATGAGGTATTTAAAGGTCTCGATCATACCCCACCTCCTCCTCTTCTCCAGGGTATACATGTTTAATTCCTTTAGCCTTTCCTTATAGGGCACTGGATGTAGGCCCTGTACCATCTTGGTAGCCTTCCTTGGATGGCCTCTATCCTGTGTATGTCCTTCCAAGATGTGGCCTCTAAAACTGGACACAGTACTCCAGGTGGGTCTTACTAAAGACCTATATAGTGTCAACAACACTTTCCACTTCCTGCTGGTAATACCCCTACCTATACATCCCAGCATCCCACTGGCTCTCCCAATAGCCTTATCACATTGTCTGGCCACCATCCGTTCATCCAATATGATTACCCCAGGTCTCTTTCCTGCTTGGTAACTGTTAGTATCTCTCCTCCCATTTTGCAGTGCACTCCTGGGTTTCTGTGACCCAAGTGCATTATTTAGCACTTTTTTGCATTAAACCTTAGCTGCCAAACTTTTGAGCACTCCTTCAGTCATTTTAAGTCTCTTTCAATCCTTTGCACTCCATCTGGAATGTCTGCCCTTGGTGTCATCCGCAAAGAGGCAGATATTCCCTTTCAGTTCCTCAGCTATGTCACTAATGAAGACATTAAAGAGGACCAGCCCCAGTGCTGACCACTGTGGTATCCCACTGGTCACTCTCCCTCCCTTCCTCAGAGTGAACTCCATTTACCATCACCCTCTGCCTCCTATCACATATCCAGTTTCTTACACAGGTTACAACCTTACAGTATTTCTTACCCCTATTCTTTCCAACTTGTTTACCAGTCTCCTAGGTAGAATGGTGTCAAAGGCCCTGCTGAAGTCCAAGTAGGCCATGTCCACTGCCCCCATCCAATCCAATACCACAGTTACCCAGTCAAAAAATCTATCAGATTTGTTTGGCATAACCTCCCCTTCATAAAACCACGCTGCCTCAGGTCTTCTAGTCCATTGGATTCCAAGGGCTCCACAATAATTTTCTTCAATAGTGTGTCCAGCAATTTCCCTACTACAGATGTCAAGATGAGAGGTCTTTAACTTCCCGCCTCCTCCTTGCTATGACTTTTGTGAAGTGGGATACATCCACCCTTGTCCAGTCCTCCAGGACCATGCTGATCTCCAGTGAACTGTTAGACAAGTCTGTCAGGGGTGCAGCTAGCACATCACCTCCCTAAGTTCCTTTTACACTCTTGCAAAACAAAATGGTTATATTAAATGCACGCTGAAAATAGAAAATAGAGTTAAAAATCTACGTTTCGACCTTAGGTCTTCTTCAGGAAATATCTAAAAGAAAAAAAAAACAAAGTTAGTGTAGACTAACTGCACCCCATCTGGCCCCATGGCTTCGTCCACCCTCAGATTAGTGAGTGCTTTCCTGACCTTCTTCTCAGAAAAGGGATTGGTGTCCACTTCTGCCTCCCCCCAATATATTGGTGCTTATTTGCAATCCTTCCCCTTTCCCCTCAACTGTGAATGCTGAGCAGAAATATTTACTGAAGATGTTTGCTTTTTCATGGTCCTCCTCAGTATAGTCCCCTGACTCCCTTATTAACTGTGCAATCCCTCCCTTGGTCTTCTTTTGCTCACTGATGTACCTGAAAAATGACTTGTCCCACTTCAAAACCATCTGGGCTATTCTTTCCTCAGCTTGTGCTTTTGCACTCCTTACTGCCGTGCCTGCCTCCCTACATTTCCCCAGATGTACTACTCTGTCCCCCTCTCTGGGTATCCTTAATGCCTTCTGAATGCCACTGCTTTTACCTGCATCTTTTCTGCCACTTCCCTCAAGAACCATAATGGTCTCCACCTTCTGCTTTTGCTTAATTGCCTAATGTACAAGTTTGTTGCCTGCACTATGCACTCTTTTATTCTGACCCATTTTCCCTCCACCCCCTCCTCAACATCTCCCCCCCCCCCGCCAGGTCTTCTTGGATGCATTCCTCCATCTATGTAAAGTCAGTCCTTCTGAAATCCAGGACCCTTGCCCTTCTGTGGCTGTATTCTGCTGTTGTTCTTATATTAAACCATACTCAGCGATGGTCACTGGTGCCCGGATGACTCCCCACCCTGACATCTACTAATGTGTCCCCATTGGTAAGTTCCAGGTCCAGTGTTGCTCCACACAGAGAGGTTTTCTGACCATCTGCCTGAGGAATTCCCTGCAGGGAGTCCAAGATGTCACTGCTCCTAGCTGATTCTGGAAGCATGGAAGCTCCACCTTACAGCAGCCAGTCCCCACCTGCACACCCTCCCCTTTCTTAGCCATTTTACCTGTGACTTGCAATATCTCGTTGTCTATGTCCTCACTCTGTGTCAGAGGCCTGTAGACAACTCCCATGTGAATGGTGGATCTATTTCCAGACTCAAGGTTGACCCACAGCACCTTGACTCCCCCAACTTCCCTGTACATCTGTTGCATTAATGTTTTCATTTATGTAAAGCACCACTCCCCCACCTTTCCTTTTTACTCTGTCCCTTCTAAACAATGTGTAGCCAGGTATGACCATTTCCCAGTCATGGTTGTTTGTGTACCATGTTTTGCATATTGGCCACAATATCCAGGGCTCACCTCAGCTATGGTGGCCTCCAGGTCTTGGTAATACTTGGTTGACAAAGAAAAAGTAGGCCAAGGTCCATTGAATTGTCTCCCACTCCTAGTGGGTCAATTATCCTGATCCGTTCTGGACCAGGAATCCATCAAGATATTTATTTAAAATTTCAAAAGTTGGAGAATTAACTAACTGACATGGTAGAGAGTTCCAAAATATTAGTGTCTCTTACAATAAACAAGTTGTTACACTTCACTGTATTTACCCTGGGGATTATTAACTATCTGTTATGGGATCTGAGATTTTTAGTACAGTTATTAAATTGTATGCCACAGTTGACCATTAAACTAGGAATGTTGAGAATTTTGTAAATAAGTAACAGGTCCTCTTTTCATCTGGTCTCCAGTGCAAATAATTTAGCTTTGAAATCCTAACCTGATATTCAAGAGCTTGAACTTGTTATCTTTCTTTGTGTTTTTTCAAGAGATTAATGTCACACTTCAAATATGGATTCCAAATTGTGATCCATAATCCAGATAATGTATTACATTAGTTTTGTATAGTTTGATTAAACTGTTACTATCCCTTGTTACAAAGGTTTTATGTATAGAACGCAGTAATCTAGTAGTAACTAATAAGATTATTTTACAGTGACTCACTGATGACAAATCTGTATTAATCCATATTTTAAGGTCATTTTCTTTACTTGATTTTTTTCAGAGATTTACCATTTAATTTATAGTCCAATCTTTGATTTTTTTGACCAAAATGCATAACTGTATATTTGGATTCATTAAATATCATTTTATTGTTTACCCCCCATTCTTTCATTCGTTCTGGTATCTTATTACCCAGACTTGTAGCATTGGCACACATGGCTGCTCAGCTTTTCTTAGTCCTTGTCTTATCCTTTTTCACCATGTCTAGATGTCACCCCATCTTCTCTTTTGCATACTGTCTGCTTCTCCCCTGCCCCATACTGATCCCTCGCACCCTTGGTTGTTCTTCATTTTGGTGGGAATCCTTTTTCTCACAAATTCTCTTCCCTCCAGCAAAACCTCTGTGGGGGGCAGTTTCTGCCACCCATTTGCCTCCCTCCACTCCCCTTGTCTAGTTTAAATGCCAGTTGAAGTGACATTGAAACCATCTACAGAGGACTGCTCTCCCTTACTGGATGGATGCAGGCCATCCCTTCAGTACAAGTTATGATCTCTCCAGGTGGAGCCCCAGTCCCCAATGTAGCTATGCCCCTTCTCTCTGCACCATTCCTCAAACCATGAGTTGAAGGGCTCATTGTGGAGCTCCCCTCTCCATACCACTGTTGTAGACAGACAGTAGCTCTGTAAAAGCTGCTGTATGTGCAACCTGCCTAAGACCCTTCCCCAGCTCCCTAAACTGCTCCTGCCTGCCCCATCCCTTCCAGGGCTTCAGTAGGTCATTCATCCCCAGGTGGATAATGACATTCAGCTCCTTTTCTTTCGCCCACACGTGATCTGCTGGATATGCTTTCCCATCCCTCCAAGCTGATGCACCAGGAATGCGCTAACCTTCCTCTCTACCTCCTTTCTTTCCCCCAACTCTATCCACCTGACTATATAGTCCACCATTAGAAGTTGCTTCCTCCTTTTCTGGGTGTCTCCTTCCTCCTCCTGGTGACTCCATGTGGGCAATCCCCACATCCTCTCTATCTACCACCTTTAGTGCCCCTTCAGGACAGTTCTGCTCCACCAGAATGATGTAAGGTTTCTTAGTGGCACTGGATGTGAAGTGTGCCTGTTACCTGCTCCCTCAACCTTCCTAATCTTACCACCCCTTCCTCCTTGAGCCCACCTTAGTCCAACTGCTTCTCTTTCTGCAACCTTTGAGATGCCAGAAGGAAGTATTTAGCTATAACTTTGGATCCATCCTTAAAATTTAACATACACATGACAAAGTCACAACCAAATTACATGCAAAGACAGGAACTTGATATTGATTACAAAACTATCTAACAAAAGAAACACGTTATGCTATTGCTCAGCAGAATTTACTTCCAATATTGAATTACACATCATTGGTTATTGATGCTGCTCCTGCTTGTACTGTATCAAGAAAAGAAACTTTATTACAGAAAATAGGGAATTTTGCTCTCTTGGCCCCTCATCGTACACACCATTGTCAAATACTAAACCAGCTTAATTGGTTTTCATTACAGAATAACTATAGGCTCACAATGTCTCATTTCACAGATAAAATAATAAATACTGGAATTCCAGTCACATTAAGTAATCTACTTATTAAATATTCTTCCACATATGAGTCACGTTCATCCACAAAATCTCAGCTGGCCTTACCTTTTGTTAGATCAAATGCAGGCAAGAGTTCATTTGTCTATTGAGCTTCTTCTGTTTGGAATACCTTGCTTGTTAAGCAATCTGACTCTGTCAATGCCTTTAATATGGCTGCTTTTAACTATTTTAAATGCTTGAATGAATGTGTATATAAATGATTTTACTGTACCATTGTTATTTCTGATTTTTTTGTACAAATTGTGCATTTGTGTATGTCGTATTTTTTGCTTGACTTTAGGATGTACCTGAAAACAGAATGTAAATTCCAGTGTACTTAACCTGTAATCTCAAATAAATGAAATGAAAATGAAATTAAATGAAACATTTGAGGCAGCGGTGTCTGGTTAGTTAGTCCCTGGGCAGGAGGGATGGTCCGCTGACACCTTGCCAACATAACTTTGAGCCTTGTGACATTCTCCTAATTCTCTTCAGGTGCTGCTTGGAGCCTTGAGATCTGATAACTCCACACAGAGAGGTATACACAGAAAGGACAGCACCGCAGCCTCCAGAAAGTCTCCCTGTAGACTGCTGGCACAGAACCATTTCATTTCACCACTCCCTACATTTCATTTTCCCTGTTCTTCTAGTCCTTCCTCTCTTTTCTTTTTGTTCCAGTTCCAGTTGGGCTATCCTACTATAGCCAGTAACCATACACCCTTAAATCCTGAAGATCACCAACACCCTAACACCTAGCTAGTTTACCAACAATTCCTACTACCCAGAAACATACTAATACCCTGTATCAGATAGGAACAAACACCATAATGAAATCAAAAAAAAACACCAGCAAGCCCCTAAGCCCACTGACATGCTCAGCCAGCTTCCCAAGTACAGGCACTCTATAATGCAGCCCCCAACAGGCTTACCTGGGTAGGGGTCCTCTTGAGTCAGTGGGGGGGGGCAGAGTGGCTGGCTGCTGACTGCCTCATTGGATGACTCCAGTGGGCAGACTCTAACATCATTTGCACAGGGGCCACAGAACATCCTTATTTGCATAGTTGCAGTGATGTGATCAATGTGATAATGCTATCCACTGTGCACAACAAAGAGGGCACCATTGAATATGGCTCCCACCCCATTTAGCCATGCCAAGTCTAGCTAGCATGACACTATGCCTGTTAGCACCACACTAACTTTATAAATGTGTGGCCCTTATGCTAGGAAAGCTAGAATTGCATCCTCACAGAAATCCTGAAGTTTCATATATTAAGCAAGTGACATGATTCTGAAGTCTAACAAGAACTCTTAACATTATTTTCAAAGTTTTATTTTCAGTACATTTCATCTAACGTGATTCTTTTCCTCTGTTCGCTATCGCATCTCTGCATGGCTGACCTTTTTCTAACTTGGCTGTCTGTGCACATTGTAATGTTTTTTGATCAGATAGTCAATTACAGAGGCAGCACTCTCATTCACAACACCTAGGTATTATGTTACCTTTTTCTGTCATATAAAATCATGAGATGCAATTTACATCTGTGAGTTTCTATTATTATTAAGCTGCACTAAGAAAAGTAATTTTCAGCTGTGGAAAGCTTTGATGCGGCATTCATCAGAGGCTGATACAGCAGTATCTTATGCACAATTCATTGAACCTGTCGTATTTCTTATGCTTGCAATGTAACAAAAACTCATTATTAATAGGCCACATCTTAAAGTGAACTGTATGTTATGTTGGGGCAGTTCCTTTATAAAACAGAATCATTGCATTTCTTATTTCTTTTCTATCTTATTGCCATTCATGATGATTAAGATTAACATTCCCATTTGTTCAATATTTAAGTCTTTGATATAGTTTAGTCATACAATATTTCTAGTTAGATTTTTGGACTAGGTGATAATAACATGTGAGCAACAGCAACAACACAAATAGTAAAATGGGGAAAAAAAACAGTGCAATGCAAAATGTATTGCCCACCAAGTCATGCCACCTCAGGTTTACTCATATTTATTATTCTGCCAAAGTATTATAATAACTGTTCTGATTATAGAAACAAAAAATGAATTAGTTTGACTATGTGGATGTGGCCTATAGCACTGCCCCCTCCTCATCCCAGGTCAAACTGGGCACCCTGTATGAAGTCTTCTGCCATTTTGCTGCTAATGCTCCCCACATATTAACCACTGGTCTCTTTACTCTTATTACCTCACTGTCCCTCCTCTCCCTCCTGTCACCTCATGCACTCTGTACTGTATACCTCATTTCTAAATACTGGTTTGACTCTTGCCTCCCTATCACCTCCTCTCTCCTATTCCCTCTGCCTCATATATGCTCTGTGCTCTTGTGAATCTGGCACTTTTCCCTCCCACACTCAACTCTGCTGCTGGGCAATCTGCTTTTCATGTCATCTTTCATCTGGAACTCTACCCCGCCCCGTTTTTTTTCTTACAGATGTCAGCTAAAACCTCCTTCTGCACCCTCCTATAACTGATCTGGCCCTAGTTGATGTGTACCCACACAGGCCTTGCCATTTGCCTGTTTCAGCCTTGATGCACCTGTTCCAGTGCTTCAGGCTTTGTTAATCTGCTCAATTGCTGTTCTACATGTATATTCTGCACCTTAGTGCCATGTATATTTAATATATATATATATATATATATATATATATATATTAATGTGCTTTGTATGTAGTATATAATGTATTCTGTATATCATTCTACCACCATGTATATTTTGTATATTATTGTCTCTCTATTCCCTACTCCCATGGATCACATCTGGATATGAGCATTGGCTCAGCATGCCTTTCATGGTTACAAATTGTCAATTCATAAATAAATGAATTAATTGATAAATTCATTGCCACCGTTAGGAAAAATAACAATGTTTTGGGCTATTCTCTCACTTAGCATAGGAACACAAATATTTATGGACTGCTACAATCATTGGATCATCATTTAGATACAGTATCTGTTAATAGGGAACCTGTTATGGAGATAATGACCTCTAAGAATCCAATGTCAAATTCGCGATTTACTAAACGTGCATAATTCTGTGTTTTGTCCATCTGCAAAGCTGGTTCAAAGGAATACATTTGCCTTTCAGCTATCGGCACATTGAAATCATGAAGCAGCACTTTGTACATGGAAAACACACTGAGCATTTCCAAGTTGCTGACATGAACTACTATCATGTACTCCGTATATCACTCACCCTGTAATAATAAATTTGAGAAAACGTTTTTATATTTGAAGATAGTTTATTAGTATCAACCATGGCCACAACTGCATACCAATGTTTCACTGAGAGAGCTTGCTAAAGGCAAGTGGTCATATGGTAGATTGGTACTGTAAAGCATTAATACCTGACAGGGTGGGCAGTATTGGGCAATACTGGACCACTCAGAGGCATAATGAGGTCCAATGCCACAGGCAGAAGACCTTCCAGCCCCTAGGTGGCCCAGTATTGTCCAGTACTGCCCACTCTGGAAGGTATTATTACACTTAAAAATGGCTGATTAGTAACATTTTAATAAAATTAAATAAAGATGAAACACAAGTGTAATAAATGTTTAGAAAAGAACAAAATACATTTTGTTTTCAAAGTAATCCTCTGCTTCTATATTTGCCAGTAGAGGGTGCTGTTGTTTAATATACTCCTGTTTCACTCACATTCATTTAATGAGCGTCCTGTTCCACACACACACACTCCACCATGTTTCAGGGTTGCAGAGGTGAGTTAATAGCAGTCCCTGTTCCGCAGCAAGCTGGCCAAGTTTAGCTGCCCACAGTTCAATGGAGTTGTAGTTTGTTTTGGGCTGCACACTGGTGTGAGCTAAGGTGCTGGCTGTAACAGCAGGAGAGAAAGTGGGCAGGCAAGCAGTGTCATGGTTTCATAGGAGCTGTAGTTTGTTACAGGAGAGAAAGTGGGTCGGCAGTCAGCATCATGTTTCTATGAGTGTTGTAGTTTGTTTGTGCTAGGGGGGACAACTTGCCATAGAAGCATGTTGGTGTGGCTGACATGCTAGCAGATAATGGCAGGACAGAAAGTGGTCCGGTGGCCAGTGTCCCACAGGAATAGTACCCGACTGGCCAAATGGGATCTTACTGCTAAGGTGACTTTTTAAAAATGTAAAATAAGATTACTCTTGCTGACTCTCAGCAGGGAGCTATGGGTGAGCACCACAAGAAATTCAGAGCGGCCGGTTCAGGAAATGGCTACTGACTCTATGGTAGCAGTTTTGTTAAAATGATGATAAAAAAAATGTCTTAATTCAATGTGTTTTGCTGATGAATTTGATTTCTGTACATAGTCTGAGATGTTAAAGAAAGAAGTTGTTAACAGTGGTTGGTGACTGAGGGGGACTCGCTAAGGTAGGTGGAAACAAATGGCTGACAGTTTTAAAATGGAATGTGGCACAACGATCTCTGTAAGTAAGTGAGCAGTGCCAGCTGATATTTGTTTTTCTAGTGGGCTTTGTTGAGGAATAAATGCATGCCAGTAGAACGTTGCTAGCCAATCAGCAGATTAGAATGTCCATTGCAATTTTCTAACAAGTAATAATACATTTCAGAGTAAAGTTTCACCCACCACCATTCTCTCCTTACTTTCATAAAGGATATGCACTTTATTTATTTATTCACTGAGAACTTTGGAGATTATTTTTAAGCAAAAGTGTTTACAAAGGTTTCACATACGAACATACAAACTTGCCAGCAGATAAAGGCCTTTCAGTCTATCAAATCTGCTCATTTGTGCAGCTAGCAGCCCTTATACTGCAGCTTCCTCCCCCCTTCCAATGACCCTCCCTTACCTTGTCTCATCCTTTTGAAGCAGCCCACTGTATTACAGGCTACCACTTCCTCTGGTAACGCGTTCCACCCTGACACCATCTTCTCCATAAAAAAGTGTCTCCTCATTTTCCTCCTGAACTTCCTCCTCTCCAATCTAAGCTTGTGTCCTCGGAACTCCTTTCCTCTCCTTATCTGGAAAAGCCCCTCTGATTCCATCTTATTCATTCCCTTCATGTACTTGAAGGTTTGAATCATGTCCCCCTTTTCCCTCCTCTTCTCCAGGGAGTACATGTTCAATTCCCTCAGCCTACTCTCATAGGGCAAGTCCCCTAGCCCCTGAATCATTTTTGTTGCTCTTCGCTTTACTGCCTCCAGTAACCTAATGTCCTTCTTCAGGTACGGCTGCCAGAATTACATGCAGTACTCCAGGTGTTCTAACCAGTGACCTATATGGTGGCAGGATCACTTTCCCCTCCTGGAGGATATGTCTCTGGCAATACAACAAACATCCTGTTAGCCTTTGCAGCTACCTTTCTACACTGTGCAGAATTGCTCATTGCTCCTGTTATGATCACACCCAGAGCCTTCTCCTCCTCTGTCTTGGTTAGCTGAACCCCCCCCCCGCTGGTGAGGTCATTGGGTGTTTGCTCCAAAATGCAACACCTTGCATTTCTTGGCATTGTACCCCAGCTGCCAAGTGTCTGACTAGGCCTCCAGTTTTGCCAGATTACCCTGTTATGCCTGCCACCACTCTAAGTCATCCACTACTGCTCCCATCTTGGTGTCATCTACAAACAGACTGATCTTGCTCTTGATGCCTATTGAGATGTCTGCTATGAAGATCCCAAACAACACCGGCCCCAGTACAGAGCCCTGTGGCACCCCACTTGTTACTGCCATGGGCGACAAGAGCTCCCCTCCCACCACCACCCTCTGCTGTCTCCCTTGCAGCCAGTTCACTACCCATTCCACCATATTTGCCCTGGCCCCTGTACCTTCCAGCTTACTACCTAGCCTCCTGCATGGCACCAAATCGAATTCCTTACTGAAGTCCAGGTACAGGACATCCACTACATGGTCCCTGTCTAATTGCCTGGCTACTCAATCATAGTATTCCACCAGGTTGTTCTGACAGGATCTGCCTGAGAGAAACCCATGTTGCCTGCTGTCCTGCAGCCCATTAGCTTCTAAAAGGGAAACCAGCCTCTCCTTCAGGATTGTCTCCATCAGCTTTCCCATGATGGATGTGAGGCTTACTGGTCTGCAGTTCCCCAGCTCATCCTTGGGGCTGCTCTTGTGGAGGGGCACCACATGCACCATTCTCCAGTCCTGCAGTACACTCCCTGAGTCCAGGGAGGCATTGTACAGGTCTGCCAGGGTTTCTGCCAGGGCTTCTGCTAGCTACCTTAGCACCCTGGGGTGTATGCCTCACAACTCCGGCACCTTGTCCACCCTCAGTGCCTTCAGTCCCTCCAATACCCTGCCCACTGAGATTCCCCTGTCTGTCACCTCTTCCATGCCCTTGCCCTCACTCCCAGCCCCCTGGGTACTGCTCCCCCTTTCTCTGCAGTAAATACTTAGCAGAAGTACTTGTTTAATGCTTCTGCCTATTCTGCCCTAGTATCCACTTCCCCTCCCCTCCCTTTTAATCCTCACCATTTGGTCTTTGCAGCTCCTTTCTCCCTGATGTACCTGAAGAAGTCCTTCTCCCTACTTTAATACCCTGTGCCAGTCTGAGTTCCCGGGATGACTTGGCTGCCCTGACTGCCCTTGTCACCCCTCTTGACTCCTTTAGGTATTCCTCTCTTTTCACCCCTTCCCTGTTCTTTTGTACTTTCTAAAGGCAGCTTTTTTCTTTCTTACTTTCTCCACAACCTCCCTGCCCACCCAGATAGGCTTCTTGGCCCTAGCTGTCTTACTCTGAGCCCTTGCACATGTTGCGGTTGACTCCTCTATACCCTGTTTAATGACCTCCCACCTCTGATTAGTGTCCATATCTGGAATGATCTTGGCCAGATACCCCTGTACTATTTTCTTCATCCTTCCGAAGTTGGCCCTTCTGAAGTCTGTCACCCTTGTGCCCAAACCTACTCCCTCTTTCCCCATGTCTAACTTGAACCACACTGAGTGGTGATCACCCCTGCCAGTTATTCCTCCACCCTCAGTTCACCATTTGTCAGCACAAGGTCAAGGGTGTTCCTAACCTGGTAGGCTCATTGACCATCTGCAATAGAAAGTTGTCCTGGAAGGCTGCCAGAAGTACCTGCTCCTTTCCTATTTGTGGTGGCTGGGGTACCCCAATCTACTCCTGGCAGATTGAAGTCCCCACATGAAATACAAATTCACAAAAACATTACAAGTACAATAAGCAGTCCTAGAGGAACTGCAATTGAGCCAGGCTCAAATCACTTAAGGCAGAAAAATTACATACCGCTTTGAAAAAAAACTATATAGATCATTGTATAAAAAGTCACAGGATGACTACAGAGAGAAACAAAATAAAACTGTTAATGGTTACAATTGCAACAGACTACAAAGGCAGACCATAAAGATCTCCTAAACTGATTCAACTAGAGAGAGATTCAGCAGTGTATCAGGCAATTTGTTTAACCAATTAGTGGCCCTGATAGCAATAACCACTTGCCCAGCTGAGTATGCTGGAAAGGAGGCTTAAGGGCATTTCTGGTCATGTTCCTGGGGTTGTATTTGTTGGAGACAGTATGGAAGCAATTTGTTAAAGCAGGAGATGTTAGGCCAAGACTGTCTTTTTGCCAGCAAACAGGTCTGGAGCTTTATTCTGCTAGGTAAAGGCAGCCAGTTAGTGAGTGCATAATTGATATAACTATGAGTGTGGTTATCTGTACCAAGTACAAAGTGGTATGCCTTCTTGCAGATCAGCTACAATATACTCTGTTTAGCACTGTGTCACAGGCAGCTGCATAGATAGGAAGTCCATAAGTGGAAAATGGAGATGACTACAATAAGGCATACAGCATCATCAGTGAGACTGTACCTGGTACGGTACAGGGCACCCAATCTTCTTTAACTAATGGCTACCAAATTGTCAATGGAGGTGCAAAATATAAGATGTCATCCAGACTTACTCTAAGGTATTTAATGGTCTCCACCTATTCAATGTTTTGTCCTTGGCCATTTCAGATGACAAAGGGTGGAACTTTCTCTTCTATGGGAGGCTAAAGAAGAGCATAGCCTTTATTTTTGCTGTTGTTTGTTTGCATTTGAGGACCAGTTTGTTGATGGAGAATGAGCTTTCAAGACATCTAAAGTTACTTTGGCGGATGACAGTAAAGCTGTCAAGGTCAGGATTTTTGGAATAGATGACAGCATTATCGGCATAGAGGAGTATGTTGGTTGTCTGACAGGCATTGGGAAGTTGAATTATGAACATGCCAAATGAGAGTGGGCCTAAGATGGAGACTAGGGGGGACATCAATAGATTTTCCTCTAACAGCACACAAAGATTTATCAATCTTTACCCACTGGGAACAATTAGTGAGATAGCTGTGGAACCAGTCAACTGTGTTCTGTGACAAATCTAGGCCAAGGAGTTTAAGTAGGAGCTTATGATTGACAAGGTTGAAGGCTTTAGTAAGGTCAATATATATAGCTCTTACTAGGTTACCATTGTCAAAGGTCTCATGAATGCAGCTGGTGTATTCCAAAAGTGCTGTGTTGATGCTGTGGAGGCTGCAGAAGCGTGCTGCTGTACACACTGGCCACTGTATTGTTCCAGGTATGTGACAAGTTGGTCAGAGACTATTTTCTTGAAAGCCTTGGACAGGGTGGAGAGAATAGGAATGAGTCTGTAAATGACAAGGCTAGTACTTCTCCACTTTTGAAAACTGGTATAACCAGTGTGAGTTTCCACTTCTCTAGGAACTGTGAGCAGCAGAAGGAAAAGTTTGAAATTCTAGAGATGATGTGGGGAAATTCCTGTACTGCCAGGGCAAGCAGTTTCAAGTCAACAAAATCACTTCCACATCTAGATTTACCAAGTGTCCTACTGATCTATTTTGAGGTTTCTTTGACTGAAACAGCCTCAGAGTAGAATATAGGGTACCTTGGTTCGGAGTCCACCAGCTGGGAGGCTTTAAGACCTGGTTCCCTACAGGATGTCTGACAAAAAATTAGGTGGGATCAAGAACCTCTTGATATTCCACCATAAGCAATTGAGAAATGATTTTAACTCACTTTCCAATTAACTCTGAGATGTTGTGTCAGGATCTTTTGCCATTGCTCCAGTTCTGGTCTTTTGGTTCTTATAGAAGTCAGATTTGGCCTTTCCAGTCATACTAGTGCACTTATTGTAGGCTTCCTTGCATCTTTGCAGGTGAACAGGAGACCAGAGTTAAGAGAGCAGTAGCAGACCATGAGCCAATCAGAAGAGAGAGAGAGAGAAAGGTGTGGAATTTGAAAATCTGCTGGGGATGTTTAAAAGCAGAGTGCATCAGGAATCCCTGCAGAGCAACTTGTGGCCAGAGCACTGGTTGTTTTTTTTTCCCTTTAAGGTTCACTGTTGGCAGGCTCATTTAGAATTTTGTTCACTGGGGCACTCGTAAGGGATCAGTCTGAAGAATGGAATCTGGACTTGGAGCTGGATAGTAGCGTGACCATCGGAGAAGCATGCAAGCCACAATGATGCTGAGTGGTTTGTTTTGGGGCATAGTTTGCATTTTGTTTTTTTCATTGGTGTTACAGGAGACAGCACAGATTGTTTTTTTTCCCAAAAAACAGTAAGCGACTAGCAAGTTGCTCCAGAGTCAGGGACTGGCAGCAGAGAAGGAAACATATCGCCTCCCACCTACCCTTGTCTGGGCCAAAATATATAGGTAAAACAATTTGACTGTCAAATGATACAACACCTGGAACTTTCTGTCTGGAACAGGATGGGTAGGAATGACAAGTCGGGTAGATTTGATTTGTTTGTGAATCCCTCCCACTCTAATAGGTAGCAGAGAAGGAGATGTAACTAAAGCCCAGAGGCACAGAGAAGAAGGAGGAGGAAGAAAAAGAGAGGAGAAAAGGAGGGAGAAAGTAAAGGGAAATGAAAGACAGAAAGAAAGAAAGAAAGAAAGAAAGAAAGAAAGAAAGAAAGAAAGAAAGAAAGAAAGAAAGAAAGAAAGAAAGAAAGAAAGAAAGAAAAAGGGAGAAAGAGAGAGAGAGAGAGAGAAAGAAAGAAAGAGAAAGAAAGAGAGAGAGAAAGAAAAGAACACAACAATGCAAGGCTAGACAGTGTAGAAAGGTGAAGATGATGGAAGGGGTGCAATGCAGTGGCTGTGGGGCAGCAGTATTCAGGAGGATCTTCTGGATGCTGCAGTGTTGCCCCATCTGCAGGCACCTCTCTGGGCTGAGGGAGGAGGTTACTAGTCTCCAAGCTGAGTTGGCCAGGATTCAGGGAACCTCCTTCCCCAACCAGGGACCACCAAGCCTACCTCTTCTATCTCAAAGGATGCCTAGCAAGAGGTATGGATGGACTACAGTGGGCTTGGGGTGGGTGAGGGCAGTGGGAAAGAGGCACATGTCCCATCCAGTACAACTACAGAATTCCTATGCTATTTTGAAGGAGCAGGAAGGTCCCATAGTGACACCCAAAGAAGTGGCAGAGCACCCCAGAGGATGATGAAGCAACTCCTCCATTATCAGGGGAATAGAGTTGGGGACAGGTAGAGAGAGGGAAGTTGAGTGCCTACTCGGAGGCACAACTCAGAGGGATGGAGAGCAGATCTAGAGGATCTCTAGGGCAGTAGTGAGGAAAGGAGAGCTGGATGTCATTGTCCATCTGGGGACAAATGACCTGGCTAGGGACAAGACAGGGATAGAAATAGTGCAGGAGGATGTTCAAGCATTAAGGAGGTATCTTAAGCAGGTAACAAGCTCCATGGCTCTTCTCAGTGGCAGTGCCTGCATATGACAAGGGGAGGCTAGGAACTCTGCACCAAAGACTTCAACACATAGTTGAAGGAATGGTGCACAAAGCAGGGTTTCAGTTTTACTGGGGACTAAGGTCCCACCTGGAGGGATAGTGACTGTACAGGGGTGATGGCCTGTATCCTTCAAGGCAGGGGATCATAGTATTTAGTGAGTGGTTTAGATGATTTTTTGGTGAGCATTTAAACTAGCCAAAGGGGGGAGGTGGAAGGAGGCAGGGAGACAAAAGCTGCCCCTCCCCCAACAAGCTTATGGGGTCAACAAAGAAAATCCTGATGGAGCAAAACCCCACAATAATGCAGATACACCCATACATGAAGGGGGGAAAGAAATTAATATAACTAAGAAGTACAGTGGAAGGAGTAAGGGTGGGCAAAAGGAATAGGAGGGAACTGGCAACACAACATGGAGAGCCAAGTGTACAAATATCTGAAGTCTGTGCAACAAGATTGCGGACCTAGATGTTATCATAGTGGAGGCAGACCTGGACTTACTCACCATCACAGAGACCTGGTGAAATGTAAATCAGGACTGGGAAGTGGCCATTCCAGGGTATACTCTGTTCAGGAAGGACAGGGTGGATAAAAGGGGAGGAGGATTGGCTATGTACATCAGAGAGATCATAAAAGCAATTGAAGTACAGGGAATGCAGGGAGAGGTGGAGGCACAGTGCGTCATCCTAGAGGTAGGAAAGGACAACACAGTTTGCAGTGAAGTGATCTACAGACCTCCAGCACAAGGGGAGGAGTTGGGCAGGGTGCTAGCAGAAGACATTCACAAATGGCAACCAAGTGGGGGAGGTGCTGCTGTGGGAGACTTCAATTTACTGGATATTGACTGAAGCATTCCAGCTACAGACACAGCCAGAAGCAGGAACATCCTGGACGCCTCTTGCAAGGGGAGTGTCTCAAGCAGTTAGTGGTGGAGCCCACCCATGAGGAAGCGATATTAGACCTGGTACTTAGCAGGGGACAGAGTCACAGACGCAGGAAAAGGTGGCAGCAAACATGGGGACCAGTGATCATCATATGCTGTGTAGGGCTGTGCAAATACCATTTACCAAACATGCAGTCGAATATTCAGTATTCAGTGCCCATGCATCTGAATATCGGCTGAATATTTGGCCAAATATTCGGTGTTCCAGTCATTTATTAAAATAATAAAAAAAAATATTGCCTCACCCTCCTTCCCTCTCCCAGATCTGGCAATTGTCTAAAGAATCGTTCTTCCCCTACCCTCAGATAGCACCTAAACTCCCATCCCCCAGCCACATTTTGACATGTTATATTTGTTAAAAAAACTACTTGAATGGCACTGTACTTCCACCCACCTCCATGGTTGGCTGTCAACTTTCAAGACTTGTGTCCCCCGTATCTAGCAGTAGCCCCTCATTCTTCCTTGCACTCTTACTCAGAATTAAAACAGAAGGCAACCAGCACAGACCACCATCCTCCATGACCAGCTGCCTTCCTGTGAATGAAGACACTCACGCATGTGCTTACTTACATAGTAAAACCAGCTGATCACATGACCAGCTGGTTTTACTTTGTACGTAAGTGCATGCTTGAGTGGCTTCATTCACAAGAAGGCAGCTGGCCATGGAGGAGGGCAGGCTGTGCTGGTTGCATTCTGTTTTAATTTATGGTTAGGTGCGAGGTGCGGGTTGACAGGGGCTGCTCATAGCTACCAGGGGGTGGGGAGAACACAGTCTTGAAACTTGGCGGCTGGCTATGGAGGCAGGTGGGTTGTACCAGTCACCCATTGTAGTAGTGTTTTTTTTAACAAATATAAAATGTCAAAATGTGGTGGGAGAGGGAGGGGGTTTTGAGTGCTAACTGCGGGTGGGGGAAGGGGGATTCTCTATATAATTGCTGGATCTGGAAGAGGAAGTAGGGTGGGGGGTCTTTTGACTATTTTTAGGTGTTTCCTGAATAGGGGATGAATAGTGCAATATTCATTAGTCGGGGATCAGAATAATGAATAGTGCATTATTCGTAGTATTCAGGAAACAATTTTCAGAGCCTGCACAGCCCTAATGGTGTGGTTCAATGTGAGATCAGTAGAGAAATCAAACCACACAGAAGCAGGGGTCCTAGACTTCACAGACCAACTTTGTTAAGATGGTGAAATATCTCAGGAAAGCCCTAGCAGAGGGCAGACGGGGGTTGTAGAAGAACAGTGGGAGGCCCTAAAAGAAGCTACAAAGAAACACAGAGGGAGGAGGACAGGAAACTGCATCTAGGGAAGCAGAAGGAGGCAGGAAAAGCAGCCAGGAGGGCAAAGGCACACAAGGAGGAAAAATAGCCCAGGCAGTTAAGAAAGGGACAAGATGTTTTTCAGATACTTTAGGAGAAAAGGTAGATTGGGCATGGAATTGCAATGCTAAAACGGATGTCGGAGAGTGGGCAGCAATCATGGAAAAGGCAGCTATCCTGAACAAATACTTTTTCAGTATTCACAGATGCAGGGAAGGAGAGGAACCACAGTTAGGTGGTATGAGCAGTAATGAAAATGAAGTGAACACCAGTCCATTTGTGAAAGAAAGAGTCCTAGAAGAACTCACAAAACCGAAGGTGGTCGAGGCAATGGGGACAAGTGGGATACATCCTATAGTATTTAAAGAACTTACAGAGGTTTGGGCAGCACCACTGACAACACTGTTCAATAAATTTCTGGAGACAAAGGTGGTACCAGAGGACTGAAGGATGGCAAATGAAGTCTCTCTCCACAAGAGCGGGAGTAGGGGGGAGGCTGGTAATTACAGGCCCAGCAGGTTGACCTCAGTAGTGGGGAAATTAATGGACCCACTGCTTAAGAAAAGGATTGTGGTACATCTGGATTCCAGCAGAGCACAAGACCCGAGACAGCATGGATTTGCAGCAGGGCAGTCATGTCAAACAAATCTGATTGATTTCTTTAACTGGATGACCAGGGAGTTAGATCATGGAGCAGTGGTGGATGTGGCCTCCCTGGATTTCAGCAAGGCTTTTGACACTGTACATGATAGGAGGCTTATAAACAAGCTGCACAGCCTGGGGAGTGGGTCCAAGGTGCTAAACTAGGTCACAAATTGGTTGAGGGATAGAACACAGAGGGCAGTGGTAAACAGGGTTCAATGAGAGGAGAGTGACCAGTGGGTGCCACAGCGATATCCTCGGCCAGTCCTATTCAATGTCTTCATAAGCAAAATTGAAAAAAGCCTGGAAGGGAAGGCAAGGTTTTATGACGGTTTCATTAAAGGAATTAGGTAAAGATTCTGAATTTAAGATATTATTGAAACATTTTTTGGAACTGGCATTAAGCCTTCTTTAAAAGTGTTATAAAACACAATGCTAAACCCATCTGGTCCATGACATTTATTATTTGACATTTCTGAAATTATATTTGTGATTTCTATTAATGTAATTTCTTTTTCCAATAGATTCTTTGCTTTGTTGTTAATTTTGATAAGTTTAGATTGGCTATGAATTCTATTATGTTGTCCATGTTATTGTTACTTTCTTCTGTATGTAGGTTTTGGTAAAATTCTAAAAAGTGTCATTAATTTTTCTTTGGTCACTGTCATTACGGACTTGTTTATCTTGAGTTAAGTTTATTGCATTACTGAATTTTTCACATTTATTTGGCATGATAATAATCAATCTGGTTTCTCTCCCAGAAAGTAATATTTAGACTGGGCTCTCATCATAGCCATGCTTGCTTTCAATTCTGTGACTTGATGTATTTAGTCCATTAAGATTAATATTTGGTTCAAATATTCCCTTGATTCTGATTGGATGAATTTGTATTCAGCCACTGTTAACTCTATTTCTAATTGATTGAGAGTTACTATTTTTAAATTCAGCATAGGAGATACAGATTCCCCTTAAGAAAGCTTTAAGCACATCCCATATAGTTTGGGCTGAGATGTTTGATCATTATTACTGTAAATCCTGGTACCCATTTTATGGGGTGTCAGGAGGTCTAAACCTCACTCTCAGGTTCTTGGCAATATTGGGAATGCAAGGAATCACAGACATGTTGCATTAGAGTAATAAACTTGTTTCTTACTGCCAAAAGGATAATTACAGTTGCCCAAAGCAGTTCTTACCAATACAAACTGGGAGCCAATGCTAAGCATTCCCTATACCTCGAGGATTCTCCGTGTCCTTGGGGTCTCCAGGTAGAAGATGTGATGTCTCACATTATATACCTATGATAATTAATATGGTTATTGTAAGATAGAAACATTTCTAGTTACAGAGATGAGCCCTATTACTAAATTAGAGGTGACTCCATGGTCCAAGATAACATTATACAATTTTGTAGTGCTTATCACTTTGTGAAACAAAAGAGTACAGTTCTTACATAAATCATTGTAGTAGTACAAATCACCAAAATGTGGCAATGCCAACTTATATATCATAATCATTATAAGCACAGGTGTCCTAACATCTTGTAAGCAACAATACATATGTGTATTAGAAAGCAAAGTGTATAACAATAATATGCATACATATAGTGACATCTACTTTTATCACGGTAGATGACCTTAGCCCTATATGTTAATATAACATATGCCTAAGTGTTAACTTGTCTACGGTGTACTCTGGTGGATCCAATAAGGTGCAGGGACCATGAATGTTCCTCCCTTGTTCCCTCCCAGGGCAAATATAGTAAGAACAGGGAAGTGGATAGCAAGCCGGGGTTGTTTACAGACCCAACGCACGAGCCTTGTAAAGGAACTCCAGTTGCTCACAGTGTTGACGCAGTGTGCGCCGTAGGAAGTAAAGCATAATAATCAAGAAAAATATCAAACATGCTTGTATAATAACAAAACCTTTAAAGGTAATCTCTAACCAAGTGTTAGTAAATGCATCATTCATATCACCATCATTAATAAGTGCAAGGATAGCTTCATTTGCTTTAGTAATGTTATTGCTGATGTGGATGAGGTGGGTGTCTTTTCTTGTCAAAAAGTGATTTTAATGTAAGTGTGAGTGGATCAATATGTACATTAAAATATGGTAAATACTCAGAAAGAGTGAGCAGGTAATCAGGGTTACCATCAATGGTATCAGTATCCATAAGGGACTGGGATAATAACAGTATGTCCAATAACAGACTTTTGATGGGGACAAACAGAAATTCGGTAATCAATAACACATGACTGGGTTCTGTAGGTAACTTTTATAAATAATTATTATACAGTACTTCCATCAGAATTGTATTGCATTTTAACAATCAATCAATCAATCAAGTCTTTATTTAACCAGGCATTCATCATTGAGCAGAAGCTCATTTGCAAGATGGACATGGTGGAGCATGAACAATTGTATATACAGGTCAACACAGGTATTTACAAGGCAATACAGATAATACTGTTTACAGAGAGGAAGAAAAGAAGTTCATATGTACAGAATTATACAGATATTGTGCAGATTACAGGGTATTTGCATACATAGAAGTGTCTATAGGAAGATAAAGCAGGTTATCTAAGGTTGCAGGAGGTAGTAACGGAAGAAAAAAAAATATATACACCAGGTAGAGGCGAAGGTAGGGGGGAAGGAGGGAGGTAGGGGGAGAAAGGCTAGGAGGGCATGATGCACAGAGAGGAGTTGGTAAAACGGGATGTAGAGAAGGTGGATGGAGAAAAGGAGTATGTGTGAGCCCCAGGATTGAATGTTATAAAGTACTGGGCATGGTAGGATGTCACAACCCAGGGGTAGTGAGCTCCTATCCAAGGTTGGGAAAGGAAGGATAAGTGATGGATGGGACTAGTGTTGATAAAATGGGGATAGAGAGAGAACAATTAGGCTTATGAGGAGCAAGCTGGGGTCAGTACTTAAAATTGGGTCTAGGCATGGCTATATACCAGTGCAGACACCGGCATTGGGTCTGAGTGGGTGAAGCAGTTAATGCATTTTCTGATTGTATGGAAATAAAGCATCTTGAAGGCATTTATACTGATTAGAGTGCTTAATTTGAGGTTTTTTTGTAGATTGTTCCATAAGGTAGATAGCACAAAGCTTATGGATGCCCTGCCAAAGGGATTTTGCTTTGGGTACTTTAATGTAATAGCTGAGTAACTTCTTAATGCGATTTCAATTATACTCAGGGAAGACAGCAGGAGATATAGTAAGGCAGCTCATTAGAGATGGCTCTATAGGTCCAGACAGCGGCATTTCTGTGGCGCTTGAACTTTAGTGATGTCCACCCCACTGTCGCATATAGTGTGCAGTGATGCATGTCGAAGGGAAGTCCCATTATAAACCTCAGTGCTCGATGGTAGAGTGTGTCCAGTTTAGTTATGTAAGAGTTGGGGCATTGGCTGTAGAGGAAATCAGCATAATCAACCAATGATAGGAAAATGGATTGGACCAGTTATTTCTTGGCATCTCTGGTGAGAAATTGGTTGATTCTAAAAAACAGGCCAAGCCTTTGCTGAAGTCATTTTAGCAAGTTCTCAGTATGTTCAATGAAGGAGAGTCGTTGGTCTATCCAAACTCCCAGATACTTGAATTTTGTAACAAATTCGAGTTTTTCACCTAGAACTGTGGCAATTTGGGAACTGTCCCACTGGACACGGGTTAGCTGTATGGATGAAAGGGGAGATGATCATCGCTTTAGTTTTTTTGGCATTAAGGAGTAGCTTTTTTTGGAGGAGTTGGCTTTGCAAAAGGTTGAATTCTGACTGTAGGTCATTGCAGGCAGCTTCAGGTGTTTGGTGACTCATGTAGAGAACTGTATCATCTGCAAACAGATGCACATTGGCTTCTTTTATACAGTAGTCAATGTTATTAATGTAGATTGCAAAAAGTAAGGGCCCTAATATAGAACCTTGAGGTACCCCTCTTTGCAGAGTTTTTAAGGGGGACATGCCTCCTTCGGCTTTAACTTGTTGAAGGCGCCCTGTAAGATAGTCAGTAAACCAGTGCAGAGAGGAGGGGTCCAGACCTATGGTTTGAAGGGAGGAAAGGAGCAGACTATGGTCGACGGTGTAGAAAGCCTTGCTTAGATCAAGGAAAACAGCACAAATAAAATGTTTGCTCTCAAGATTACACTGCCAGTCATTAGTAACTTTGGCAAGGGCTGAGATACTGCTATGTTTAGCTCTGAATCCAGACTGCATAGGGTTTAGCAGTTCCCTAGACTCAAGGTGAGTCTTCAGCTGCATTTACAATTTTGTCTAGGAGCTTGGACAGGACCGAAGGAGAGAAATTGGCCTATAGTTATTGAGATCGCCTGGGTCACCTGATTTGAACAGTGGTATGACATGTGCTGTCTTCCATAGGTGGTAAGTGCCCTGAGACAGGGATAAGTTAAAAAGATGGGTGACGGGTATTGCTAGTAATGCGGAGGCAATTTTAGGAAGTAAGGTCAAGGGTGTCGACTCCCAGCACTTTTCTAGTATCCAACTGAAGCAGGAGGTCCTCTACCTCTTTCAGTGAGGCAGGTTGAAGTGAGAAAGTTGGCGGAAGCTATCAGAGTTTGAGGCAGTTGACTGGCAGTCTGGGAGCGAAGTATATTTGCAGGGGAGTTATCAAATACCATGCCTGCAGTAGCAAAGTGGTTATTGAATGTGTCAAGTATATCCATCTTTTCGGTTATAGTCGAGTTGCCAGAGGTAATCTTTGTCGAGAGTGAATTTCCTGGGGAGTGGCCTAGCAGATCATTGATTGTGTTCCAGAGCTTGATTGGGCTCTTTGTGGCAGAATCGAGTTCGGATTTGAAGAAGGTGGCCTTCTATTCTCTGATTGTTTTGGTACATAAATTTCATAGTCTCCTGAACTGGTTCCAATACTCTGCAGTGTTCAGTCTGTGTGCTTTTTTCCAGAGCTTATCTCTTTCTAGAAGCAAGGACTTGATCTGAGGGGTGAACCATTTACAGGTTTTGGTCCTAGTTTGAACTTTAATCAGGGGAGCATATTTATTAAGGGCCCTTGATAGAATGTCATGGAAGATATTGTAAGCTGACGTAATCGTTTTGGCCAGGTAGAAATCTTGCCACTGAGGGGAGTACTTAAGCTCATTTAGGTAGGCATGTTCATTGAAGTTGCACCTGGATCTCTTCATAGAGAACTTGCTGATGGGTGCTGGTTTGTTGGTGGATCTTACTCCACAATAAACAATGGTCGCATGGCCTGAGAAGAAGACATCAGCTGGGAGAAGAGATGAGGTTTGCTCACCATTAGCACATCCAAAAGTGTACTTTACTGGGATTCTCATGTTTGGGCATGTTGGTTCAGTAATAAGTTGTGTCAGCCCGTGTTCATCACAGAAGGATGCAAGGGGGACAGCTGTGTTAGAGAGCCAGTCAAAGTTGAGGTCTCCTAAAATAATAGTTTCTGGCAGCCCCTGTCCCAACTTGTCACTTAGATATGAAACAAGCTGTAGGCAAGCAGACAGTGGCCTGTAGCATCCTACTATGCAGAGTGCAGTAGTCTGTGTAATTTCCACTTTGAGAATTAGGCATTCGAATTAGGTGGTGACAGATGCCAAGGATAAGCAGAAGGCAGAAAATTTGTCTTTAACGTAGATAGCTACCCCTCCTCTTCTGGCAGCCTATCAGCTCTGAACAAGGCGTAGTTGGGGATGTTTACTTCTCTATCAGTGGTGCTGGGTCCAAGCCAAGTCTCGAAATCACAAGTATGTGTCAGACAGGTATGATTTACCCAGGTTTGTATTAAGGTTATCTTTTAAGGAGGCTACATACGTTAATATGCAAGAAGCTTATTCCTTTTAAATTTGATAGTTCTGCTGGTGAAGCAATAGCTTCTGGGGAGCCAGGGTTGAGTTCTACATTGCCTGAACATAGCAGGAGGATAAGTAGGATTTTTCTAAGAGAGCTAATTACAAGCTTGTAATTCCTGCCTTTCTCCCGTCTAGTAGATCTGATGTTTTTAGGGACTGGAAAGTAGCCACCATAGAAGAGCTGATCTGTTGTAGCAATAGCTAGTACCCCTACCGCAATAGGCGGGGAGGAGATAACAGTATGCAATCTCCATTTTGCAACTGTAATGTGCAGATGTAGCTGGTCTTGAAATCCATGTTGACAGGTGATGAACTCCTCTGGATACGACTGAAAAGTTTGTCTGGAGCTAATGTTGAGTCCAAAGAGTCTGTGCCATTAGTGCTGATGTCATCGTCCATGGAAAAGGACCAATCAATACTGTAGGGAGAATAACCACATACAGGTTTAATAACATCAAATACATCACATCTACACAGGTAAATGTACCCCTTCTTAGCACAGCAGTCCATGTGCAGGGTGACCCAGGTGTCCAGGAAAGGATGGAAGACCAGTAGAGGAGGCAAGTCCAGGTGTTCTCTGAAGATGTCATCATCAAGGTGCCCAATGAAGTGTACAGAAGCTAGCTTGTCGAGCAAAGCTGTAGTGGGATCAAATGTGGTAAAGAGACAGTAAAAGAAACAAATACTGCATCTTTGATAGAACATTTCTTAGAGGTGAAGCATGGACCAGTATTATGGTGTCTGGTCATGAAACCCAAATTCTAGCTGTAGAAAGAGGAATAGTTAAAGATTGTTGCATACACATAGCAATACAGCCAGGGTTTTACATCATGGACAATACCATTTAGAAATACATCTGTCATGTATAATATCATTGATCCTTCCAGATTCTAGATCACGGAAGAGATTGTTGAAGGTAGTGATAATATATGCACCATAGGCTGAACATAGGATTTCTCTAGCAATGTATTGTTTATCTGCTTCATTGTTGTTCCGTGCAATGAGTGCATTAATCTTATCTTTAGAGTCTGTAAATGCCTTACCAATGTCGTGCATATTATAAACAGTGTATCTTTCTTCCTGACTAAGGCCATCCCCACCATGCAATAATGAGGGTAAAATAACATTTACTAACCCAGTTTGGAATTTAGCAGAATGAGATTTGATAGCAGGAATGTCTGCTTTATTCCAAATAGACATTGCTGTACCAAAAAGACCTGTGACAGTTCCTGTGGTACCAGTGACATCAGAACTGTTAACTTCATGTGTATTACACTTATGACTTTGATCATCAGGATTAGGTTTTCTCCTGAAGTTGCCTCTATGCTCGGTGGTGTGTAACCTGGCAATAGGGTCTTGAGTACAAATTTGAAAAGCTGCTAAACTATAAAGCAATAAAGTACTGTAAAATGCTGAAGTGTTAGTAGTATGACACATACCAAATTCTTTCATATTGCAGTAAGTCAAATTAAGCAAAACAGGTATATGAATAAATTGTAAGTTGTTAATAAGTGTACCAGGTGGCACAGTGGATGTGAGACCACTGTGAGACCAGGGATGCTTTAAACATTCCAAAAGCTGTTTTTCAGTAGGGGTAACACAGAGAGATACATGGCAGCAGAGGCTATGTTGTGTACAGCACAAAATTTCCTGGCAGAGTCTTTAGACAAAGAATTACAATATGAGAGATCAAGTAAAGCAGTGATATTGTATAAAGTGGAATGTCTAAGAGCAGTTTGGAGCAAGGACAGAGAATCATTAAGGGATAATTTAGCATTGGGCCATCCATGGAAAGTTCCCTTGGAGAGCTTGGCCATAGGGAGAATTTGTCCTTGTGATGTGGTTTGCCACTCAACTTGTAGGGTAGATTTGTCAGGAGCAACAACCGAGGCAGTGAGGTAGGCATCAGAACCTTTCTGGACAGTAATCAAATTGTCAGGTATATTGATATAAACTCCCTGTGGGGCAGATGTTGGAGGATCAAGGTGAGGAAAGAGGTGCTTTAACGTGCCTTGCATGCAGGGGGTAACTCCTGAGATGAGGAGAAAGTGGAACAAAATAGCCATCTTGTCAGTGTATCTGTAAAGGAAGATCAAACATTAGTAGGTTAGTACTATTCCACCCAATGGGGTGAGGAAAAGTAATTATACTCATTTATACAGTTTCAGCTGGTTTGCGTGTAACAATTTGTCAGTCAGTTTGTTGTTGTGCATGAGTCTAACCTGATAGACTGCTGGACTGAGCTTGTTGACAATGGGGTAGGGGCCTTCCCACTTATTGGAGAAGGAGTGTATGGGATGTGCAAATCTGAGGACCATTATCTGATCCCTGACCTGCCAATCCACTTCTTGTGCATGTTTGTCAAACTATATTTTGGACTGTTTCTGGGCCTTGCCCATGCAATTGACAGCATACAAGTGTGTGTGTGTGTGTAAGGTCTTGTCTGAGTTTTTCCACAAATTGGTCTACAGACACACGGTCTGCTGTGGGGGTGTGCAGGTCAAAAATCAGGTGTTCAGGTAATCTCATCTGTCTTCCAGTCATAACCTTGAAGGATGTCAACTGGGCAGTGGCTGAGGGTGTACCCCTAATTGCCATAAAGAGTAATGGCAATAGGGAATCCCAGGTCTTGGGAGTGTCTTCAATGAATTTTGAAAGCATTTGCTTAATCCATCTGTTGGCTCATTCTACTTGACCTGAATATTGTGCGTGGTAAGGTATGTGGAACTTCTGTTGAATTCCTAGGAGTTCAAGTGATTCTTTCATCAACTCACATGTAAAACTGGTTCCTTTGTCAGAGACTACCTTAAGAGGTAGGCCCCACCTGGAGAAAATCTGTTCCACCAGGATTTTGGCAGTGGTTTTAGCAGTCCATGTTTTAGTGGGGAAAACTTTGACCCACTTCGAGAAAAGGTCAGTGATCACAAGAGGATACTTGTTGTTTCTGCTGGAATTAGTCAATGGATCAATAAAATCAATCTGAATGTCATGCCAAGGGTCAGAATGTCTTTGTGGTAGGAGTTTAGCATTTCATTTGGTAGGGATAGGATTGTTTTGCACATAAACAAGGCAGTTATCTATGTGTTGTTTGACATCTTTGTGACACCAGGCCACCAGGCGGAGGTCTTGAGCCTCTAGAGGGTATTTTCTTCCTCCTGGTGTCCACCAGTAGGGGTGTTATTGCACTTGGTGCAAAATTCATACCTAAGATGTCTTGGGACCACCCACAAATTGGAGGTGGTGTCATCTGTTTGATACCAGATGAGCTTGTTGTCTGAGACAAGTGTAACTTACCTTCATGCCTCTGCTGGAGTTATGGGTAGGTAAGTTTTCTTGTTTCTGTCAAAGAATCTGAACACTTCTTTGAGTTCAGAATCAGCATGCTGAGCTGCTGAGAGGTCCAAGGGGGAAAAGGGTTCAGGTGTCTCTCTGATTGCTGCTATGTGTAGAGCTGCTCTTTCTTCTGGATGATCCATCATCCAGGTGTCCCCCTCTCAGGCCATTTCCTTGGCAAGGGTGTCTGCTGTGTCATTGAAGGCATGATAGGGGTCATTTATGGAGTAAGATTTAACTTTGTGTACATAGAGTTTGTGTGCAAACCTTTGAGCCAGTGAATGTATGTAGATTATCAGTTCTTTGTGTTTCACTGGATGATAGAAAGGAGTTCTTCTGCCAGAAAGGGAGAAATTCTGTAAGAGAACAACAAACCCAGTTAGAGTCTGTGAAGATGATATTATCCTCGGTTCCATGCTGATGAACTTGAGGGCAGAGGCCACCCCTGCCATCTCTGCATACTGTGATGATGTCACACTGCAATGCTTAGAGATTTTAACAGTAGTTACATAGAAGTAAATCACTAAAATACCAATCCCTGCAATTAGTTCTCACTGATAATAGGAAGCTGAACCATCTGTGAAAATATGGCACAATGAGGTGTTTTCAAGTATTTGTGGCATGGCAGGGAGGAAAGGACCTGGATTTGGAAGATCAGGTGGTTGCAGTGTACAGTCATGGGGTTCTCCTTGAAAAAGGAGTCCATGTGCCAGCATGGATGGAATTTTGGTCAGGGGTACCTGTATGTCTCTATCCTTTAGAAGAAGTGACTAGTGGGTCAGTCTAGTGTTAGAGACTTACCCATCCTTCACTCTGTCTGAGAGCTGAAAGGTAGTTGGTGTGTGGTTGGTGTTAATAATCAGTGGAGAGTACCCAATAATATACAGAAAGTGCTTGACAGCCCAGTAGGTGGCCAGAAGGTTTCTTTCACAAAGGCTGTACTTCTGTTCCCCTGGGGTCAAGAGCTGTGATGCATAAGCAGTGGGTCTCAGAGTGTCATGAACCTTCTGGCAATACTGCTGACATAGCTATGTCAGAGGTGACACACTCCAGATGGAATGGTAATGCTGGGTTGGGGTTGACAAGTGCTGGAACCGAGGCCAGGACCTGTTTCAGTGATGTCACAGCCTGGGTGTGAATGGGACCCCAAGTCCAGGGAATGTCCTTTTTCAGTAACTCATATAAAGGAGCATTCTTCTGAGCAAAATCACAAATAAAATCCCTGGAGTAGTTTACCACACCTAGAAACTTCCTAAGAGTCGCCACACTGGTGGGCAATGGCAAGTCTTGCAATCCTTGTATCTTCTTCTAGGTAGGGCTCTGGCCTTGATCAGTTATTCTCAGGCCCAGAAAGAGTACGTCTTTCTGACATAGTTGTGCTTTTGCTGGATTACATTTGAGGCCTGCTACCTGGATGAGGGTCAGTAGTTCATCCAAGAGATCCAAGTACTGTTCTGTGTGGCTGTTGCCAACAGCAGGTCATCCACATACTGCAAGAGACACTGGGGGTAGAGAAACCCTCATGGGTGTCCATCATATGCAGATGGAACAGGGAAGGGCTGTTATGGAATCCCTGTGGTAAGCAGGTCCATGTGTACTGTCTACTTTCAAAGGTGAAGGCAAATTTATATTGACTCTTAAGGGCCAATGGCAGTGACCAGAAACCATTGGAGATGTCCAGGGCACTGAACCATTCTTGGTCAGGGTCAAAATTGTAGTACATCAGGTGCTGGGGCCATAGTTCGAGCACAACTGGGGGTGGCCTGGTTCAGTCTCCTGCAGTCAATAGTAAGTCTCCAGGCACCGGTGGGTTTTTTTCACAGGCCACACTGGGGAGTTGGCAGTAGAAACACATGTTCTGATTACACCTTGGTTGAGGAAAGATTTTATTGTTTCCCTAAGAGAAGGCAAGGCCTCAAGTGGGAAAGGATATTTCCTCTGCCTGTCATGTGCTGGGCTTGGCACTTTGATGACAGTGTGCATTCTGATGCAATCATGTTTGGTGGTAGCAAATGCTTCCAGAGGTCTTTGTAGAATAGGGAGGAGCTTCGGGAAAAGCTCATGGTTCTTGAAAAAATCTATGATGTCATACTCTTTATTGTTGGCAGATATTGTTGCCACTACACGTGAATCAGGAATCAAAATGGTATGATACTGGCCCTGAATCTGGAACAGTAGCATGTTGGCTAGGTCCACCACACAGCCGTGTGGTGCTAGGAAGTCAATTCCAATGATACTAGGATGGTCATGCAAAACCATTAGTTGGAAGGTGTGTGAGGCCTTCAGGTGTCCTAACTCTACAGGCAAAGGTAGAGAATGGTATGCTGACAACCTTGTACCATCTACTCCTGACATGTTGGTCCTCCATCCGGTAGACCAAGGAGATGTATCTGGGTGATCATCATGTAATACAGACACAGCTGCACCTGTATCCAGTAACACTGTAAGTAGGCAGCCCCCGACCTCGGCCTTAGTGCAGGGTCTTCCGTTTTTATCCAAGACCAGCTTGTTTACAATTTGGACTGGGGTCTGTAATTGTCAATCTGTGTTAGAGGAAGCATGAAGAGGTTGGGCCTGGCTCCTGTGAACCACTTCACCATGCTGCACTGATGCTATATAGGGAGGTGCTTCTGAGTTCAGAGCCTCATTGGGGCTGAAGGTCTGTACTTCTGGTGTCACCATGGCCCTTTGGGGCCTGGGTTCCTAGTTGTATTGCTGCAAGATCCTGAGTGGAACAACATCCACTACAGAACACACTTGCCCCAGGAGCTCTCTGAACTTCCAGTTCTCTTTGGCTATCTTCCATAAGAAGGCCTAGTCTTTGCTGTTGTTTAGCCTTTGATTCTTATGGTGCTTCTTATTCTTATGGTAATTCTGGTTCCCACCCATTGTTGTTGCTGCTGCTGTTGTTGTTGTTGTTGGGCCTGCTGGGGGTGTTGGTTGTCTGTGGGGAAGGGGCTGTGTATGTTATGCCTGCCCTTACACCATGTAGTGCATCATGGCCTCTGGGTAGGCTCCACGGTAGCTACTTTCTTGGAACTGGAGCCCAGGTCACGGATGTAGAGTTGTTAAACTCTTTCAGTTTTCAAAGAATGTCGGCAAACAGTTCCGTGGTGGGATAAGTGGTTGGTCTTACCATCTCTCACTGCAGGGATCATGTTACTAAGGAACAAGGTCTTATACCGATTAGATCTACATCTGCAGTTCGCTTTTTTTTTTTGAAATTTAAGTTTATTGATTTTAACATAATAAGAATAAACAAACCATTATTCAGACATGACCAGTAATCATATATGGTATAAATGAGGAAAAGGAAAAGGAACCCCTCACAAATCCCACCCATCCCTCCTCCCCTCCAGAACTACCCACCCATCCACCCTTACCACTCATAACACACCCAATTCCCCACAAACACCATCCTAGAGTGCGAAAATTAATGCATAACTAAGTCTGTTAGCTATACCACCACTACATACTAGTCTGTTCACATAGGCAAATTAGAAGGAGCAAGTGGAGAACAGAAAAAAAAAAAAGGGAGAGAAAAAGAGCAGAGAGAAAGGGAAGGCTTGTTAGGCACCCAGGGAGGCATCAAGAGATCACTGATGTAAATATAGAGTATACATTTTACCCCATCTTTTATGGAACAGATCCATATGGTTGCGAAAACTGGCCATAAGTCTTTCCGTATTGAAACACATTGAGAGTTCAGTCAGCCATTCAGAATAGGTCAGGATCAGCTGATCGGTCCAATGCTTGAGGACCAACCTTTGACCACAATGGACAATCTTCAGCTTGTACAAGTTGTTTTCCTGCTCGGTAGGCCATCCAGAGTCTCTGTGGTAAGTCACTGGAATTTCCTTGCTTTCTTTTTACAGGGTATGCAACATCACTCCTACTACACCTGGGCTGTGTGCAGAAATTAGTTCAGCTGCAACTTCATGAAAGGTGGCATTGCTGGCCTGGAGGATGGCACCAGAGAGTTTGGCCCACAATCCAGGATCGATGGTCTGGTGTAGAATCTGGACCTGGTAGTCTGCAGTGAGAATAAGCATTTCACATTTGGCACATACCTTTTCCAAGTGACAGCTGAGGTTGTCTGATGGGCTCATCCGACCAATACTGTCAGCTATTTGCTGAACAGAGTAGGCCATTTGTAGGGGATTAGTGGGATGATCGGGTGTAGGTGCATTACCTTGGGTGCCATCCAAGGCTGCCTGAGCTGTGGCCTCTGCTATGGAGTGGACTATGCCCTCCTGAGTGCCAGTTTCATGAATAAGTTGCCTAATTTGGCCTTTTAAAACTCGCTTATTCCTCTCCGGAATGAGCACACTGTTTACCGCATTATCAGTCATTTTCTCTATCTCCTGCCTCTCTTCCACATTAATAACAGCTACAGGTGGTGCCGTTTGGACTAGACCTGGACCTGCTCCCCCCCATCATGGGGGAGTCACCATGTTGGCATTGCCCATGATGGCCGTCATGGCGCCAACGACGATGACATGGTGTGGGTAATGGGATCTGCCATGTTGTGGATGGCAGGGCAGGAACTCTGGGCCATAGTAGGTGTGACTGGGCATTGCATTGAGAGATGCCATCATCTGAGACCTCCTTCAGATGACGTAGTTAATGCAGGGGCTACGCCTCCCATCACCTTAACATGTCCAGCCAGAACCTCTCACTGATGGCGCAGTTTCACCATTTTAGATTAACATTCTGCATGACTCACATTTGCAACATTCACATCAACATCTTCCTGCATTTGTTTCTGCAACACTCTGTACACGACGCTCAATTCGTGATTGTCCTTAGTAGATACTTCTAAGCCATTACATATCTGGTTTATCTCGTCCTGTAGCTCTCCTAACTCCCCACTCAACTGTTTATTTGTTCTACTTAACAAATCATTCATATTCAAAGCCTGTCCCTTATCCTGTCTCAATCTTTCACACTCCTGCTTCAACATACAAATTTCCTGCTCTCCTGCCTGTGCAGAATGATGCAAAAGTGAATCCTTTTCATTTTGCAGAGTTTGAAGTTCAGACTCCAAATTCTACTGCAGTCTAACACATTCCATTTCCTGCAAACCCATCTCTTGCTTAAGAGATGATATTTGTAGTTCAAGGGTTCAAAGCCTTGTTTCGGAGGCTTCCAAAGCAGCATATATAGCTGTGACCAACAGCCCTTTAGCTTGGCGCCTATTGGCTGTTTGTCTCATCTGAGTGTTCTGGATTGAGATCCACAGTATAGGGTTTTTGGATTGACTTTCATCCCAAGCAAAGTCAGCTCAGCCTCATGGGAGGTAAGAAAGTCTGAGACATCGAGTCTCAGTTCTGTGCAGATATTTGATATGGTGGCCATTGTGTGGGAGGGAACGAAAAATTAAACTGTGAAAAAGGCACCATGCTGTGTATCGATCCACAGCAGGAGCACTTTATACACAGTCGGGCTACTGTGCACTTGTAAGCTTGCAATTCAAAACTGCCATGGAGTGGGTCGAGTCAGCATCGACCACACCCAAAGAGCAGCCAGACTTTGCAAGGGGTTACAAAGTGGTCTGAAAAAGGGAGAGGAGATGCGGGAATGCACACCTACAGTCCCGTTGGGAAGGGAAAAGTTGTAAAGCAACAAGAGAAACTCTGCAAACACCAAATATTGCCTGCATGCAGTCATCAATTGTCAGGAGGCCTAAACTTCACTCTCAGGTTCTTGGCAATATTGGGAATGCAAGGAATCACAGACATGTTGCATTAGAGTAATAAACTTGTTTATTATTGCCAAAAGGATAATTACAGTTGCCCTAAGCAGTTCTTACTAATACAAACCAGGAGCCAATGCTAAGCATTCCCTATACCTCGAGGATTCTCCGTGTCTCTTGAGGTCTCCTAGGTAGAAGATGTAATGTCTCATATTATATACCTATGATAATTACTATGGTTACTGTAAGGTAGAAACATTTCTTGTTACAGAGATGAAGCCCTATTGGCTCAATTAGAGGTGCCTCTATGGTCCAAGATAGCATTATACAATTTTGTAATAGTCATCACTTTGTGAAACAAAAGAGTACAGTTCTTACATAAATCATTGTAGTAGTAGTACAAATCACCAAAAGGTGGCAATGCCGACATATACCATAATCATTACAAGGACAGGTGTCCTAACATCTTGTAAGCAAGAAATACATATGTGTATTAGAAAGCAAAGTGCATAACAATAATATGCATACATATCCTGACATCTACTCTTATATGGTAGGTGCCCTTAGCCCTATATGTTAGTATAACATACGTCTAAGTGCTAGCTGTCTACGGTGTACCTCTGGGACTCCCAATAAGGGTGCAGGGACCTTGTGTAACAGGGGCATTCTCCAAATATTTAGCACAAGCTGGCATAAATTAAGTAAAGTGTCACACTGCATCCAATGTACCAAAATTGGGAGAAGTTGTGGCAAAGGTTCTTGAGCAGCTGAATGAAAAGGGTTTGACACAGGGCTTGATGTAAGCCCTGCATCCCCTTGAAAATCAGGCCCTAGATTTCAAAAACCATAAGTCAGGTTTGTGTTTATTTTGGTGATGAGAGCAGTAGTATCTTCATTATAATAAGTCCTGCATATTACCTTGGACCCCATGATATTAAATTGGTAATTCTGGTGGTAGTTTGAAATTTTCTCCAGGTGGTGTCTTACCTAATGCTGTTCACTCTGTTAACATACTGTATCTTATAAAAGGGCAAAGGATTTCAAGCAATCTGATTTGTTGTTAGCCATGCGTTAAAAGTGTCTAACACATGGCTAAAACTTAAAACTACATATAGAATACACAGTCCCATTTTATAAGTGCAATAAGCCACTCTGGGGTGTGCGTTAGACAGTTCTTTTTTTTGCAATTAAGAAAACTTTATTGTGCTAGTTCTAGTAGTGTTAGACAGTTCTAACACACATCTAGGAGGCAGGACACACTTAGCCTGTGTCCTTGTGCCTCACTACACCCACAAGCTGTGTGTTAGAATTGTCTAGCGACAATTTACTGTATCTTTTTGTTTACTTGTATCACAGGGAGATAATTCATTTATTATCCCCTGCTGTGCTTCTTTTAAATTTCATGGTGCTCTTCTGCCACTACCTGTTCTCCTGCTGGTACCCTGAACACCAAACATTTGAATTGTTTGAGGTCAACAAAATAAAAGGCACAGGATATGCACACTAATCCGGAGATACTGGATAAATTAAAAGCTAGTGAAGGGTGGCAAATCTAGCTGCCAAATATTCTCTGACTAAATCAACCATAAGCACTTTTAAAAATGGGAAGACCATTGTGAGAATTTTTTTGTTTTATTCTTTTGTAAGCAGGTAGGCCCACTCAGGCACAAGTGCCTGTTTTCAGAGACAGCCCTGGAGCACTGGGGTGGTTAAGTAACTTCCTTAGAATCACACAGCATGCAAGTGGAGGTTGTGGGAATCAAATTCAGATCAGCTGGATGTACCAAGCTCATTCACAGCTTGTTACTCTAACCTCTAAGCTATACAGCCAGCCCATTTGCTGGCAGCTGCCTTGAAACTCCATCCTACTGCAAAAGCTAATGTTGATCACACTGTCCATCTGTTGTTTGAGAGTTAGTAGATTGCTGGTGTGGCACTGCCGGGTGCAATCTTTAAAGGCCGTGTCCACACTACACCGCTCCGGCCCGGTAATGGATGCAGTGCATCCACACCACGGTAGTGTCCATTATGGGACCGGCACCGCCAGTCCACACTTCAGAAGATGGGTGACCATTATGGCACAGCCCGATCTCACAATGCAGCTCGTGCTGCACTTCAGGCCCTGCAGGGGAACGTTATTGCCCATCCACATTACCGCCGGTAATGTTACCAAGGTGGGACCGGTTTCATAACCATTGTTGAAACCACCTCATATGTGGTTTCAACAATCACAGAAAACACCTTCTGTAATGTTACAGGTGTAAATGCAAACCATTGTGGTAACAGTTTGGGCACTCTGTAATGTTACAGAGACATAGTGTGGACAGGGCCTAAGAGAACGCTGACTGTTTTGCCAAACAACTCCACCATGTACAGTGTTTTTTATAAATCTTCACCAGGGTGGCTGTAGTGATTCCAGAGAAGGAATGACATTCATTAACTCAAATTTTCTGGGGAAGAGAGGTGAGCAGAACATGCAATTGCTGTGGAATTAATGTCAATTCATGCCAAAGCTGGTGATATTTTTTAGAAGGATGATAGTGAACACACTCAGTTCCACAATGAAGGACTTTTTTTAAATGTCTACCTGACTGCAGTTTGGTAGCATGAAATGGACAAGATATCCAAGGGTACAAAGTTTATAAAGACCATCTCTCCTTACTTGTAGAATACCACACAACAATTTCAGAGATATCAGAGGTATCTTGTCCATTTCATGCTGCCAAATCAATGAGCCCATGCTTGAGGGATGCTGGCTGTGGAGGAGAGAGGAGGGCTGTGCCGGTCATCCACTCAAGTTTGGGATGAGGGGAAGTGGGGTGGTGGGATATTGCCTGCAGGGGTGAGGAGTTCACTAGACTACCAAGGAATAACATTTTAATTCATGGACTGTGGCTTGGGTATGGGGGTGGGTTCACTTGACTATCAGGAGAAAGTTTTTTTTTTTTTTAATATACAGCAGAGAATCGGGATGGGGAGATACACTGGACTCCAGGGCATGATGTCCTGGACTGGTTGGGTGGGTGATCAGGTGTGGGGAGGGACTGCTAGCCACCAGGGAGTCTGAGGATTTTTTTTTTAAATATGGGGCAGAGGACTGGGTGGAGGGAGGGACTGCTAGCCATGAGGGATTCCGGGTATTTTTTTTAAATATGGGGCTGGTGATCGGGTTGGGGGAGGGACCACTAGTCACCAGTGAATTAATTTATAATACAGTCCCTGCAACTTATAGCACCTGTGGTTTATACTGCCAGTCGTTTTTTGCAGGCAGATTGTGTTTTCCATTTGCCGCCTACATAGACTACAAGGCAAAAAGTGCTGTTTATAGCTCTCTATGCCTGCTTTCTATTTCAGGCAGGTTAGTTGCATGCTGAAGAGTAATTTAACATTAACTGACAGCTAACAGCTAATCTGCACCAAATAGAAGGTGGGCATAGAACACTAACTACATCAGCTGCTAATTGGTCCCAGCAGAATGATCAGAAGGAGGAAGAGAGGTTCTGTATGGGAAAGAAGATCCCCAGCACTGTATGGCTGCTTTGGCTGCAGCATGTGAAGACAGAGACAGGGCTTCTTCTGCTGCTACAAATAATGAAGCACTGGAGGAGCTGTAATCATAAGTAATCAGAGCCCCACCCCCCATGTTCCAGTACTTATGAATGAGTAATGGAGCACTGAAGGATCTCTGATGTGGTGGGATCAGAGTTACTGGCAACACGGTAGGTGTGGCAGAGTGGAAGAGTGGCAGAGTAGGCACTGATAGGATTTTCTAAGTCAGAGCAGAATTTGGAAAGAATTTGGAAAGACTGGGCAGACACTTCTTTACTCACGAACTAGGAAGCAGCAGTGGTACTCTACAGTACTGTACTGGGTTCAGCCGTATGCTGCTTCCGGGGAGGGGGGGGGATGTTCCTGAACTTATGCTAAATTCACCATTAATAAATAAAGAATAGCAGCAGTAATCAACATGTACTGTACCCCCCCGAAAAATAAACCCTTCCTTTGGTTACTGCGACCACTGATTATAATGGGCGGAATCTGCTTACATAGGTGAGCCCATTATAAGTGGTTTTGATGGTAAATTGGCAGCGATCAGTGGCAGACAGGGGGGCATACTATACACCTTAAAGCAGTTGGTGATCAGGTGGAGGGAGGGACCACTAGCCACCAGAGAATTAATTAGTACATATTGCTTATACAGCCAACATTGTGCAGTGATGCAGGGCAGGCGAAGTTCCATGAAAGTTCAGAAATGGATTTCCAGTCTTTCACAGACATGAAAGTCTGGCTTTTGCTTCATTTCCTCCAACAAAAGCTTTTTTTTTCACACACCTCTAGGGAGAAATTAAGAGTTACAAAAGAAGGGTAGGAGGAAAGCCTAAAATATTTTTGCCTAGTACCAAAGGACATGGAAGCTGTCTTTTAGTTTTAAGTAGCAACCAGTTTGAGGAGAACCAGTGCTGAACATTATCAAAATCCTGTTGAAGTAGGGGCATAAGATCAAATACAGAGTGACCTGTAGCATAGAGGATTGTGCCATCCATATACATGTTTATGTTGTCATTGACACATATGGAAGGGAGGTCATTTATAAAGAGGGAAAAAAGAATGAGACCAAGAATGGAACCTTGAGGGACATCAGTCTGGATGGGGAGAGGGGGAGACGCTGAGCCACCAACCTGAACTGACTGGTTATGGTCATAGTGATCAGAATGAAACCAATTTTTTGATTGGGCAGACAGGCCAGCAAGCAATATTTGTCCAAACAGAAAGTGGAGTCAATGGAATCAAAAGCCTTTGCCAGATCAATAAAGATGGCTGGAGTAATAATGCTTTTTCCATTCCTGTGTTGATGGTCAGTGAATCCGAGAAGAGAGGAAACAGTAGAGTGGTATTTTCAAAGCTAAACTGGTACTGACACTGGTCACCAGACGAATCAAGGAAGGAAGAGAGTTGGGTGAAAACAAAGCTTGTGCTGAAATGTGCCAATGTCTGGGTCCGAGGGTCTGCACAAAGAACCATGATAAACAACTTCTTCCAAACTTCTGGAAATTTATTTTTACAAACACTAAGGTTTCAGCTAATTGCATAGGCTTTTTTCCAAGGGATTTCTATCTTAAAGCAAACATACATAAAACATTTAATAATTATGTCTTCTTACAATTCATGATAAATACATTTGTATAATTGACAATGAATAATGAATTGCACCTGCAATTTGTACCCAAACTGCTTTAAAGGACAAATAGCCTGTAGGCTGCTCTTAATGTTTTCTATATTGCTGTAATAAAGCATGAGCAATTATATCATAATTCCATGTATTATTTAAAAACTGACAACTGCACCATTCCAAGTGCCAAATGTACTGATTACACTGAATGTTTCAAACCCCATCACCACATGCTGCTCTGTTAGTGCTGTAAAATGTTCAATATACTGTACCTTTCTAACTGTAGAGTACTGCCTCTTAACAGTTTTCAAACACTCCCTCACATAATACTGTTCTAATCCTCTGGGTCCCTTCCCCTCCATTCCTCCTCTTTGCCCTCCCATTCCTCAAAAATAAAATTATAAATTACTCTATGAAACAAATTGCTCAATGCTCCAGTGTACTCTCTATGAACCTGGATAGATCCATACTACAACCTATTTGGCATACCTGCAACTTTGGTTATAATGGACTTCACCTACTTAAAGTGTAACTCCCTCACGTGGGGTTAGAGGCATCATTCCTTTGCATTTGGACATGTACCAGTTTAAAATATTTGTTTTGGGACATTTCATTCCTATCTAAAATACAGCATCTTTGGCAAGAAGTAAAGGAATTCCTTAAATGACTACCCTTCTTAAACAATAAATCAGCTCTGGAAACTTGTCTAAGTAGTTACTTTGAACGTACTATTCCATGGAATAAAAAGCTTAAAGATCATATGCAAAGCTTTGAGTTTCATTAAGTCCACCAGTGTTTCACTGCAGCCTGGAGTATGTGCTAATGTACTAAATGATGCCTGCCTTGTGCAGATAAATCTAATGTTTTGTATATTTTTATTCACAGGTCTGTCCACCAAAAGCTACAGTAGCTCTACTGAATTGGTGCCATCATGGAGCAGCATGGGAAATGTGATGAGCATGATTATACCATTTGGTGTGTGCTTTTGACAGCCATGCTTTGCTGCAGCTATCTTATGTGCCTCACAGTTCCGTTACTGCCATGCACATCTGACTCGACTGTTTGACATTCTGAACAGTGATTAAAAAAAATGTATTCTCATATCTGTTTTATCCTGTCTTTCTTTTCCAGGTATGGTGTCAGCTAGAAAGTGACTGCAACCCTTACAGGGCAACGGACTGATATATCCATCCAGAGCTCTAACATGTTTTAATCCTGTCAGCAGTCTAAAGGTTAATTCAGTATATTTAAAAGTATTGTGTGTGGGTGTAGTGGCAGGATTGTTTTTTAATTTACAGTTTCTGACAGTAAAAATAACAGGTTTCAGCTCAACTTTTATCCAGTAGGGTTTCTGAGACAATCATGTAATCCCTTCTTTGTATGATCATCATTTTCCTAGTTTGATTCTGTATGGTATGGATTATAATAATCACCATTCTCTGTTTTGTCATTGTGACCCAAATATGTGGTTCCCCAACACCATATTACCAAACATCATAGTTGCCTCACATTGATATTTTGACAGTGATGTTAAGCTGCAGACCTATTTGATCTTGTCACAATAAGAAAATCAGTTTGTGTCAGATACCGTTAGAAGGGCACTGTCATTAGGGTGCCATCATTAAGGTGCTGCAGCCAGTTCACCTGTTAATACAGGCAAACTGGATTTTGCAGCACTCAGCATAGACAGGCCTGTAGAGGTGTTGCACCACTTGCCTCATATGCCTGTTATAGTTTTGAGGGTGTAGGGGGGCAAAGCCCCCCCACAGTGTTGGTTGAGGGGGGTGTAGCCCCCCTCAAACAGCAAAAACTTGTCCCAGCACATTGGGCACAACTGGGGTCAGGCACCACAATGGCCAGGTGTGACAATCACCATCGGGATTATGTAATATCCCTCACCCTTTTGCTTGTCACACTGGTGTGGGAGAACCGTTTGTGTGACAGTCAGCATTTTTTTCCATCTCTGTGTTTGTTTTTCTATTCATTCAGACTACCTTGCTTTGTTCCTCCCCTGCCATTACAATGTCATGTTATGTCATGTAATCATGGTAATCCTTTTATATCAAGGGGGACATATTCAGAAATGCACTCAATGCTGGTGCAAGTCCAGTGCAACGCAAGTCAGATGCACCATGGCAAAACAGGAGCCATACTCAAAAGATGCCTCTCCTGAAATGCTCCTGCACAACTCAGCTGAATATGTCAAACATGCACCAAGGCCCAACCATAGATATACCGGTGCAACCATGGATGCACGGAGCAGACCTGAGCACAAACCCAGTGAGCAGGAAAGAGCAACAGGCTGCAGGGACACATATACAAAGAAGCACAGGGCAAGGGGCACAGGACCCCACCAGCAGGGCACATATGGGTACACAGAAGCACTCACCTGGGAGGAACACAGGGCGGTTGCGGGCAGTGCACAGACAACCCTGGTCCACCAACCATGAAAGATGCAACTGTCCAAAACTCTGTCACCGCAGTCATGCCAAGTGCAGGGCCATGCAACAGACACCTACTAGTCAGGGCCACAGGGCATCATGGGCACAGTGCCAGGTGACAATGCAAACACAGAGCAGGTGACTGGGTGAGTAAGGCACAAGCCACACAGGGCACCATCTGCAGTGGGGAGGGGCACTGCAGCACTGCCCGCAATGGATATGTGCAGCCCCACAAACAAATGGCAGGCCAGGCAGGTGCACAAGTTGCAGGGGCAGACAAAGACCACCATGGGACACTTGACACAGGGCCACAAACAGGAAAAGGACAAGGCCCACCCACCCAGTGATCACAGGGGCAATGGCCCATGGGAACAGTGGAGGGACACCAGAGACAAGGCAACGCACAGCAGAACAGACAACTGCAACATGGCTCCACACACCACCTGCAAAACAGACACAGACACAGGGATGTAGCAGAATAAAGCTTTGTAACAAAATACGGAACAGTACAAACAAATAACAGGGCAGGGATGGGTGAGGGTGAGAGTAGGATGGAGTCAGGAAACAGGGGCTATACAATGGGATGTGAGACTGCATGGAAACAGGGTAGTCGAAAGTGATGGGGGCTATATACAAGTGGGGCCTCTCAACACCCCCTGGCCAGCTGCTCCATCTGCTCAACGGCCTTCCTCAATGCAGCAGTCTCCCACAGCTGCTTCTGCTGGATGAGATGTATCCTCTTTTGAAAGGCCAGCACCTGGTAAATGGCCAGGAACAGCTTCTGTGCTCCCCTCCGCACCACCACCCTGGGTCCACCTATGAGAAGGGATAGGACATGAAATCAGTGTCATGCCCTGAAGAACCCCAGCCCACTCACAGTGTGCAGTGGACAGCGGGGGCACAAAGCACTGGAGGGACCACAATGGACCCATGCCCAGAGGGCCACACCAGCCATCCACTCAGCACACCACAATGGTGTAGACAGGCAGACAGTGTAGCACAGTGTGTGCATGTGCACACAAACATGGGCACATGGCACAGAACAACAGCACTGTCGCAGCACTCACAGTGACAGCTGTGCATATGCCCCCCCTGCCAGCACAAGGTCACCAAAGTATGTGCGACACTGGCATGCAGAACAGGCAGTGCATCAACCACGGCTGTGCAGACACATGACTGGAGCAACCATGGCCAGACACTGTCCCCACTGTCATCCCACAGAGACACGTAACAGCAATGTGACCAAGCCTACCTGCCCCGCGCTGTCCAGCTAGAGCTGCTGGCTGTGCCCTAACAGGGGCCTGCTCCCCTGACATGGCTGCCCTGGCTCACCTGTGGTCCTCTGGCCCTGTGGAAGTAAAGAAGAGAGGAGGACATGAGTAGACAAGCATGCATAGACAGCCCCCCACCACCAGACAGCCCACATGGCACAGGGCGTGTCCCCATCTGTCAAGTGGCCCCCATGCCTGCAAGACTGCAACACATGCAGCAGCCATGCATGATGCGCAGTGACCGCCAGGACCATGACAAACCCCAGCAGTGGACTGTGCTGCACAGCTGTACACCCACCACAGTAGAGCACCTGAGCATGCCTGCCACCTGCGCACACCTACTTGGCTGTGGCCCTGCCAGCACTGCACTAATGCCTGAAGCCTCTGCACCCTCTCTGGGTACCTCCTTCTCAGGTCCCAAAACCTGTGGCAGTACTGCTCCAGGGTCCTGGCCACCCCTGTCCATCTCTCCAGATCCATAGCCACCCGCTGCCACACCTCACTCCATGGCTATGGAGGGCACCAGTCCAAAGAGCTGCCCTCAAAGAGCAGTACAATGGCCACGAGGTTGATCACATCCAGGTCAGACCAGTTTTTGGCCCTTCAATTTCTCCCCTGTGCCATGGCTTCAACCAGGTCTTGCAATGGATACTGGGAGAAATGGGTGCCAAAACCACACATGGGGCCACACATGTAGGATGCGCAATCGTAAACAGCAGGATGCAATTGTGCAACATGGGGATGTGTGATCTCAGTGTGCATAGTGCAGTAACACACATGTGCACAATGCCACTGACCGTCAGGTGCATGAGGTCACATACATGACCCGGAGGGCACAGGGTGTGACCCCGCACAGGATTACACACATGCCCACCGTGTGCGCATTGCACAGCTCCGTGGTAGGGAGCAGTGCCATGAGGCGCGTAAATGGGCGTTGGCCCTCCATGCCACATGAGCAATGGCACGTCATCGCACAAAGGCATGACAGTTGCATGATAGGCATGTGGTATGGTGTGCGCACATGCGCACTGCAGGCACGCACACCACGCATGCGCCGCACTTGCGAAACAGGGGTTGCTCTGGGTCAACTCGATTGCACATGGTGCATTCACATGATATTGAGCCACCATATATAAATCACCTCATCAGCTAATGCACAGCACAGTAGGGTTCATTAGCATATCATTGCTGTTGCACACAAGCTCATTTGCATGCGATGCGCCATATAAGCGACAACGAATAGCACAGGTCACAGACTGTTATTGCAACCTGTTAGGTAAGCGGATGCAAACTCAGTGAAACAGAGGCCCACTACAACACTGCTACAGGGGAATGCTATGGGCTGTGCTGACACTGACCCACTATGCTGTCCCTGTTCACAGGCAGCAACATGTTAGACAATGATGGAGAGGAGAAGCGTGGGCCTGCACGCAAATGCAGGCCCAACTTCACAAGAGAGGAGCAGAATGCCCTGTTCAAGGCCTACCTGGACAGGGAGGACTTGCTCAGTGGTGCCATGGGCACGCCAAAAGAGAGGTCAGCAGAGTGGAAGGAGGTGGCAAGGTATGTGAACACGCGCAGAAGGCACCAGCGCACTGTGCAGGAGTGCTGTAAAAAGATCAGCACAGACAAAAGGAGGATCAAGAAGAAGGAGACAGTCATAAGGGCATCCCGCAGTGTGACCTGTGGTGGCCCGTCCACCACCCCAACACTGTCGGCAACAAAGAAGCTGGTGGCAGCCTCCATCAGCTGCACGGCAGTGGAGGGTGTGCCTGGTGCTGGCTACCAGACAGGTGGCAGCCCCTCACTGCATGGTGGGTATGCAGTCAACAGTCATGTCTGGTAGGTGTGGATGGACATGCAGGTGTGCCCGCTGCCATGCTGCATGCCATATTCATGGGTGGTTACAGCCATGCATGGCACCATGTTGGCCAGTGGCAACGGCGACATGCACACTGGGGGGAGGGAAGGCACATGGACGATATAGCTCCACTGACTCTCTGTTTCTTTCTTGCAGCACTATCACACCTCCATGGGGAGGATGGAGCAGAGGTGGCCGTGGCCATGGCCATGGACACTGTACCATCCACCTCCACTGGCATCCAGAGCAGGGACAAGCCGTGGCTTGGCTGTGTGGAGCAGGTGGACATTCTTGGCCAGGGATAGGATGATGCTCTGGCTGAGTTCTTGCAGGATGCCTGCCTGCCAGTGCTGTGCACTGAGACTCAGCTGGAGGCCAGGTCCAGCTCTGATGATGACCTAACGTTGATCCTGGACAGCGTAGGGGCAGAGGTGCCTGGGAGTATCACAGGCAACATCAGAGTCCAGTGCTGCGCCACCAGCTGTGCAGCTGCCACCCATCCCCACCGGTACGGTGGTGTGTGCTGCACCTGCTGTAGCCGGTATGGGTGGTGGTGCTGTTGTGGCAGTGGCTGCGCAGGGCACTGCCCAGCAGATGGTTGGGTGGCAGCAGCAGGATGCAGGTACCATTGGGCAGTGTAACCCAGGGTCTGCCACTGTTGCACCTGAGGACACTGTACCTCCAGTATGACCCCCTGTGCAGCGTCCACCAGAGCGGGACACTGGACAGCATGCCATGTCACCCCCAGCAGACTGGCATCTGGCCCAGGAGGCACAGGATGCTGAACAGCTGGCTAGGCACACCCAGTTGCTGTGGGCATTCATCGAGAACCAGGCGCTGCTTTCCACAGAAGTGCATGCACTGAGGGCAGAGGTGCATCAGCTGGCTGAGCAGCAGGACAGGGGCACTGCATGGCTCATTGACAAGCTCTGCCAGATGCAAGAAGCCATGACCATGTCATTGGACTGCATGACCAGTGCCATTGTGGCTGGGCTTGTGTCAGTGGCAACAACTGGGCTTGGCCATGAGCAGTGGACCCCCCCCTGCAGTGCTCAGTCCACCCCATGGTCACAGCATCTGGTGACCTCCTCACAGCAGATGCCAGGCTCTGATGTTGGCATCCTGGACACCCCTGGTGCTAGCTTGTTTGGCTGACCCCCCCCCGTGGCCAATGTGCTGCCTGTGGCAGCTGATCAGCCCCAGTGCGACCAGCCACGTGGCCATGGTGGCCAAGGAACCACTCGGTTGGCCTGAGGTGTGTGCTGCCCTGACCTGCTGTCCACTGCCGCTGACCCGTGCACACATGGGAGGTGGTGGTGTAGCATGCATGTGGTGGCACACATGAGTGTTTTGGCGCATGCACCCCTGTCTGTGCCATCCAGTCTGCTGGGACATGTGGCATGGGTGTGATGAGGACAGCTCCACGACAGTTGTGCCTGTGCACTGGTGTCATGCTTCTGATCCATGACATGTTTCTCAGCCTGTGTGTGTGTGTGTGTGTGTGTGTGTGTGTGTGTCTGTGTGCCATTGAGTCCACCATGCCTGTAGTGTGCCCCATTCCCTGCATGCATCCCACTGTGCATGTACAGGCCCATGTGTGGTGTACTGGCCCATGTGACCCATGCATGTGTGTCAGTGCATGTACCTGTGCTCTCCATAATGCTTCTGTGCAATTGCATCTCAGTGCCGCCTGGCCTCCGTTGCTAGGCAGGGGTCCCGCCTCCCTGGTGGTGGCTGCCCACCACCCTTCAGCACACCCTCACCATCATCACCACTGCTGTCACCCTCATCCTCCTGGACAGCTATCCCATGGTCAAAGGCCATGTTGTGCAAAATGCAGCAGGCCAAGAATAGGCCACAGGTTTTCTATGGGCTGTATTGTAAGGCATTGCCAAACCTGTTTAGGCAACAGAATTGTATTTTCAGCATGCCAAAGACACGCTTGATAATACTGTGCATGCTGGCATGTGCATCATTATATCTCTCCTCCGTGGGGGATGATGGTCACCAATAGGGGGTGAGAAGCCTGGGCCTGAGTGGATATGCACTGTCACCTATGTGAGGAATTACATAATTAGCACTGCACTGTGTTGTGACGACCACCTTGTCCCTGTTACCCACTGCACACTCCACCACGCAAACCCCGTCTGCCCTCCCTCCTCCCACTGCTGTGCTGCACACACACCCCCTGGACAGTGCCCTACTCCCCTACCAGGTGACCCATGGGGATGTCCCCACATTCAAACCTCTGGCACAGTGCAGAGCTGTGCCAGATGAATGCATCATATGCACTCCTGGGGTGTGTGGCACAGACATTGATTATGCACCCCATGGGATCACACACACACCACCTGGCAGTTGATTGATGGGTATCCTTTCCTATTGATGTGTACTGGCCCCTTGGGGCCAGGTGATGCCCACATGGGTGCAGTCTATGGCCCTGATCATGCCTGGCATGTGTGCCACCCTGTGGAAGTCCTGGATGTTTGCTGTATGCTCTGCCTGTGTGCTGGGGAAACGTATGTACTCTGAAGCATATGGCAGCAGAGTGTTGAGGAACTGTGTGAAGAGGCAGGATGTGGCAGACTGGATGATGCCTTGGGTATCCCCTGTTTGTCTTTGGAAGGCGCCAGTGGTGAGCAAGCACATCACAGCAGTCACCTTAGTCTCCACTGACATGGCATGACTATGTCTGGTGAATGCCTGAATCTCCTCACTGCACAGCTCACAGAGCTGCCTCAGGATTGCCCTCTTCATGTGGTACTAGCCCACTATCTTGGTACCACTATAGTTCTCGAATGTGATATGGGCACGGTACCACCTGTGTCAGGCATTCAACCGCCGGGCCCTTCATCGGCGATGTTGGTGTTCCTCCTGCCTCCTCACATCCCTAATTACCTCCTCCATCACAAACGGTGAGCTGTCCTACTCTCTGTATGGTTTGGCACAGGGTTATGCATCTGCTGTCTGTGTGTTTCAGCCAGGTTTTATAGGCTCAAGTCCGGCCGGCGCCTCTTGTGGTTCGCTCTGGACTTGCACCATAATTTCTGGTGGAATATACCATTGAACTGCATATTCATGGGAACGCCCCCTGCACTTGCACTGTATACATTACATTTGTGCCATGGCACAGTGAGACGTGCGCTGTGCAGCCGTGGTGTTTGAATGTCACTCGTCGGCGCAAGTCCGCAGTTGCGCTGGATCAACTCAGTTGTGCCATGTGCAACTGCTCTGAATATCCCCCCTCACCGAGTATATTGAACAGGGGTTTATGTGACACAGTGATTAGTGGTTTTGATTGATTATCTGAAATCCATTTGGTGCAAGTTAGCATTAGGCTTCAGTTTATATATAGTGCTATTTTTACTGTGTAAGATTTGATTACATAGACTTATGAAAGGTACTTGATTATTTTAAAAACAGTTCCATTTCACAGTTGCATATGGTATAAATCCTCAATTTGATACTGTGGTAATTTCTTCCGTTAAACTCGTTTGCATTTTATGGGACACTACTATCATATCACAGCTGTTACTACACCATACTGAACAGTTGCTTACTGGAAAATTATGTTTGTATCTTTGTTTAGACAGTTTCCAAAGCTGGCAGGTCTCCCTTCTCATTGGGGCCAATAATCAAATCAAGTCAAACTTTATTTATACAGCACACAGCGCCTAATCCCTGGGGCTTTAGGTGCTTTACATAGAAGTGATAGTAGTACAGCACCGAAAATGGAGATGTATGTGAATTGAAACCTTTAGCACTTTGCATATATTTTGTTTTGTCTTTCTTGTCTTCAGCTTTTTCTTTGTGTTGTCCTGTCTTTCAGAATGAAACACTGCTACGCAATCGGTTGTAATAACAGAAAGGATTATAAGGGCCGTTTCTACAGGTTCCTTAAAGATAAGCACAGATGCACGCAGTGGGCACTGGCTGTAAAATGTGCCGTGTGGGAACCAATGGACCACACTGTCATATGCACTGACCACTTTGCAGTTGATGTGCTCGCAATATTACAAACTTTGTTAGATATCACTGGCTTTATGCCTGGACAGTGTTGTCTAAAATATGATGCATGTCCAACAGTTTTTGCTTTTAAGTCACAGCAATCCATGCTCAGAACTTCTGCTATTGACAAGCGCAGCTGTACAGAGATATGTACTTCAGTACTGTGTATCTTGTGTGCTTGCTACATGGTTACTCAACACTGTCACCATCTTGATGTAATACCTGGTTGTATACATTCTGTCACTGTGAGTCCTACCATGAGCATTTTAAAATTGATGAGTGAATAGTGTTGTGATGACTTGTCTGTTGTGGATTCTGTGTGGTGTGGATGAATCCTGACAAATGGTAAAAATTTCTGTAGGGAAATGAATGATCAAGATGTACAGATCCAAAACACATGCATGGATGTCAGATGTGGTGGTGCAGTATGCTAAGTATAAAGCAGTAAAAGGTGTGAGTGAGGAGCATATTCTGGTGTAGCACAGGTAAGGGAAGCATGTTAACCAGCAATGAGCAGCAAAGCCCAAACTATATGCACATAATACCTCATGTGTTGATGAAGATGACAACACATTTGTTACTGACCTAGGTAATGAGATGGAATGCAGGGGTGTTATCATAGGGTTAAGAAATGGAATGGGGTCATAGAGTCAAGTGATGTGCTGGTAGGAGAAACAGCTCTTCTGGACCTCTCCGTCCCTTGACTCCTAAATCTACTAATTTTGCTATATTTCTGCTTATCTGCTGCTATTCTTCTGATCCTCTGAGTGTGCTGTGTCTGTAGAGCTTTGTTTGGGAGTGTTTTTTGTCAGCAAGATGGAGTCTGAAATGAAATAATCTCCTCTGCACCGTACCCCACCTTTTATGCCTGAAAGGGAAAAAGGGCCTAAGTGTTCTAAAGCATAGGCTGCACCAACAGCCAAACCTATTTCCCCGCTGGTGCCACTGTTGGAGGAATGCTTCATCTTGGAGTTCTCACTGTTAAAGGAGACCATACAAAATATAACTGGTGAACTCAGAACCTTGAGACTGGTGACCAAATCCCTAACTAAGCTGACTGGAGATGTGGAGACCCACATCGAATCTCTGGATAACTGGCAAGATAAGCTGGACCCTGATTTAGTAAATACATACTAGGCTGACTAAAATCCAGGCTCGAGCACTTGGAGGGTCATAGCCGGCACAACAACGTTGTGATTTTGGGGCTGGGGGATAGAGTAGAGGGTCCCAATTCAATCTTATTCACACAAAAGTTATGCAAAATATTACAGGGACCCTCCCCCAATGGCCTGTCCTACGTTATTGAACAGGCTTACCAGGTGCTGCGGGCTATGCCTTCATCTAATGAGCCTTGGCATTCCTTCATTTTTAAATTTTTGAACTATCTTGACCATCAGCATCTGCTTTCCAAATTACAAGATCTTCAGAAGGTCAGCTGGGAAGATAAGAAAATTAAGGTGGTACAGGATCTACCCTTAGCAGTGCAGCAGAGAAAAGCGGCTCACCACCCTATTGTCACTAAGCTTATTGCCACCAGTATTAAGTTTTGGGTCATCTATCCAGCCCACCTGCAGATTAAAGTGTGGAGCATACAGAAGAGCTTTGATTCTCCTGAAATGGCTCACCAGGAACTTACATCCCTTCTCCCTTATCTTTTTAAAACCCCATGAGCCCCTTCACAACCTGATAGTCTGGTTATGTGACTCTCCTGAAGCCTGGCTGTTTGCTGACATTGGTAAAAAGGGTTTGGCAAGCTCATATAGAGAAAGTGGGAGAACCACATCTCAGAATGGCAAGGTAAAATGTGATGCCTTTTCCCGATCGACGAGGAGGTCACTTTGCCATAGTGGTCAAGCTTATCATAATTCAACTGAAATATGAGAGCAAGAACCTCTCTAATAATCTAAAAACAGGTTAAAATATTGCTGTTATTTGAAAACATTGCAGGCTTTTAAAGCAGCAGAGTTGGGGGGGCTGTTACCTTAATTGTATGTGTTTGCTGAGGTTTCTTTGTCATTCTAGGATGTCTGGATGTGCCTTGTGGTCAGTTTTCCCTGGTGTGACTCTTTATTCATTTACTTACTGGAATAAATGTTGAGATTTGTTTTTAGCCAGCAGCGGGGACTGTTGTGTGCTGCTGATTTAGATTTGTTCCCAACTGTTGTACCGGTTGTCCGGTTCCATTGTGGACTGCCTTCGGTTTCTGCCACTAAGAGGATCTTCTATGTTCTGAGTCTGTTTGTTCAGTGCCTTGGTTGACCTTTGGCTATGCTGCTGTGGGACTGAGATGTTCATTTCATTCCCTGGCTAACTTCAGCTCCTGACTTGTGTTTTGCTGATCACCTGACTCTGTACACAACTGATTTTGATGGCCTGAGTGGAGTGTTTCACCTACTGCTTTTAAGTTCTGCCTACTCTTTTGAATGATGGACCCCGTATTTTGACAGGGCTGTTTTAATGGAGTTTCAGTCCAGGTAATCATTCCTGGAGTCTGAGTTTCCCTCTATGCCAACTGTGAATCCCTTCTATATTTTCGTTTTTAATGAACATTTACAGACTTTGGCAAGTTTTAAACTGTTCATTGACGTGGCAGTGTAGACTTTGATTTACAATCCCCTCTTCTATTGACAATGGTCACGGCAATATATTCTAGCTTTTGGCATTTTAATTTTTTTCTTGCTGTGGTGATAAGCTGAAGTCTTGCTTTAAAGTCTCCGTTCTGTTTTTTTTTTTTTAATCTTACTTCTGAGATGAAAACTAGTTGATGACATATCAGGTTCCTATGGACCTTTTCGGATCTGAACATTTTCTGTTTAGTTATATGGTACTTTTTCCGATTGCAGATCCATCTGAGCTCTCTGCTATATTATTTGTTGATAATTACATTGTTATTGTATCCTAAGAACCAATGATTTTCTATTGTTACTAAATCTTAGATACTGTAAGTGGGGATCTTTTCTGTGAAGTTATATGATTTCGGCCATGACATATTAGAGGTGCCTTTTTGAGAACTATATGTATTCAGCTCCTGCCTATTTGAGGAAATTATTGGGGTCTTGTTGTTTGGATGGGGTATGGGGGTCAGGGAGGTCTATGGGGGATAATTTCTTAAACACATCAGAGACCAGGGTATGTTTGGAGCACGGTCTTTTGGACCGGGGATGGGCAGTTGTTATCAGTTGTTTAGTTTGGGATTTTGGTGTGGGTGGGTGAGGGAGGGGGTGATTCTGTTTGGGTTGCTTGTTTGGGGATGGTTAGTCTGTGGTTTTCATGTCTTATTCTTCGTAAAATATTTTGCTTTAAACGTTTTAGCTGATTTTGGGGGGGATGAATGTTTATTGTTACTATTCTAATGTTATTTAGTTTGGGGATGGGAGTGGATGGGGTTGTTTTCAGTTAGTTTATGGGATTTTGTTGTGGACATTTGCATTATACTTGTTCCATATTGTTATTTTTAGATTATTTTGTAGGGGGTGGGGCTCAGAGCACATCCTGGTTTATATTTATGTCTTAGTAATGGTTATAACTTTTATCTGTGTTGTTTTTCTATATCATAATTCTGTATGACTACCTTTTATAAGTTCATCACATGGAACATTAAAAAAGCCCAGGAAAAGAAGAAACAATATATTATATTGTGTCATCTTAAAAAATTCCAACCAGGAATAACCTTTTTGCAAGAGACACATCTTCAAAGACAGGATGTTCTTTATTTTTGTAGGGAATGGGTAGGATAAGTCTTTGGGGTAGGTAATAGTAATAAAAAGGGGGGGAGGTAGCTATCTTGGTGAACAGGAGGATTCCAGCAGGGTATATCTGTTCAAGTAACCGGTCATTGTTATTGTCCTTGGCTCTCTGTGGAGATATTGAATTGAACCCAGGTCCTGTAATTAAAATTGTCTTAGATAATGCTCGAAGTATGATAAATAAAATGGACTATTTTAGATCCTGGGTAGAACATGAAGAGCCGGACATAATAATGTTAACGGAAACCTGGTTAAAAAAGGGAATTGAATATAAAGAAATAGAATTAAGGGACTTCTACCACTTTAGGAAGGATCGGGGAACACGGGGGGGGGAGTTCTGGTGTACATAAATCATTCAATTGGTAACTCTAAAATTTTGTTCTCTGGGTCAATTGAGGGCATTGAATGCCTGTTAATTGAGATACAAGAATTAAAATTGGTTATTGGAGTAGTTTACTCTCCACCTAAAATAAACCCTATCCATTTTGACAAATTTTCACATGTTTTAATGGAACACCAGGGTCAACTACAAGTAGTTCTGGCTGGTGATTTCAATGCAGCTTGGGGTTGTCCCAGGGGTCAAAAGTTGGAAAAATCAATGAGCTGTTTAAACCTGATACAAATTATAGATACACCTACAAGGAAAGGTTCCTTATTAAGTAAAGGTAATATTTTGGATTTGATGTTTGTTTCACCTGAATTGACAATCTTGGAGAAAAGTGTATGTGCCCCCAGTTTAGGAGACCACAATATAGTTAAGTGTGTATTCTCTGCGATTAAAAATTCTATTCCCATAAAATCAGTACCACAGATACCTAAAAGATGTTATTTAAAATTTAATAGTTTATCATTTAGAAAGTATCTTCAGGAACTCCCTTGGTATAGGATTTTTCTTATCCCAGATTTAAATGAGGCTGTATTAGAATTTACAACAATGTTTATTAATGCTTGTGATAAATTTGCCCCATATAAAAAAGTAAATCATAGAATAAAACATTTACCATGGCTAACTATAAAAATAAAATAAAATGATTAGGATTAGAAATCATTATTGGAAAAAAGCAAATAAAACATTAAACAGTGAAATTTGGGAACAATACAAAAGGTTAAGGAATCAAGTAATACAGGAAATCAGGAAATCAAAAGCTCATTATTATAAACAGCAGATTAAAGAATCAACAAATCCAGGTGCTTATTGGTCTGTTATAAAAAAATCTTATGTATCCAAATAGTAAACAAAGTGAAATAAAATTGAGTCAGAATGGAAAAGTGTTTGAAACAAATAAAGCTGCAGAAATTTTGAATGATTATTTCATAAACCTCCCCGATCTGAAATTAGATCTCATAACTAAAACTAATACCTTGAATGAAGTAAAGGGTGAGAGTCCCCAAGATGAGAAAGAACCCAAATTCAGGTTTAAGAGAGTGATAAACAAAGAAGTTCTAAAAAATATAAATAGATTAAAAATAAATAAAGCAAGTGGCCCAGATAGAATAGATAACAAATTATTAAAAGATGCTGCTATGGAATTGTCACCTATACTAAGGGACCTTTTAATTGGAGTTTAAGAGAGGGACAGTTTCCCTTTAGTTGGAAATTAGCCAAAGTGATACCAATAGATAAGGAAGGGGATCCAAAGGATGTTTCAAATTACCATCCAATAGCCTTGTTGTCCACAGTATCCAAGTTATTTGAAAAAATTGTCCATGATCAGTTAATGGACTACTTGGAAAAATATAATAAATTGACTCAACAACTATATGGTTTTTGGCAGGATAGGTCCATGGCTACCGCACTCACTGACTTTTGGATCTCATAGCAACCCCTCTCGGGGAAGCAAAGTCCGTGGGTGCGGTATACGTGGACCTATCTAAAGCATTTGATTTAGTAAACCATAGTATTTTGATAAACTCATTAATGAAAATAGGGGTGGAGGGAGAAACCTGTAACTGGTTTATATCATACCTTGATAAAAGATCACAATTTGTTGTCCTAAATGGACACCAGTCAAAAATGGACTATGTAACAAGAGGGGTTCCCCAGGGATCTATCCTGGGCCGCCTCCTGTTCATAGTCTATTTAAATGACTTACCAAAGAATATTGGATATTCAAAAATTTGTCTATATGCAGATGATACGGTTTTAGTAGAAGAGGGAAAAACTGCAAGTGAAGTAGAACTAAACTTACAGAGTGACTTTAGCATCATGCAAGGTCACTTTTCATCTCTAGGGTTTATTAGTTAATAGTAAAAGACACAGGTTATGTCATTTGCATTGGACTTAAAGGAATTTCAAAATGAAATATAAAGACACAAGAGGTAAGTTTTTAGAACAAACTGAAACATATAAATATTTAGGGGTACATATAGATCAATGTCTTACTTTCCAATATCATATAACAAATTTAATAAAGAAAACACATGTTAAGATTGGAGCTATGAGACATATTTCAAATTGTATGACAAGAGAAACAAGATTGATTATGATCAATCAATTAATAATGCCGGTTATTGACTATGGAAGTCAGATTTACAGACATACAGCAAGAAAACATTTAAATAACTTGGATACACGTCATAATAAGCTTGCAAGATTTGTGTTAAGATGTGATTTTAAAACTCATCATTGCACTGTGTATATGGATTTGGGTTGGATTCCATTAGACTTACGGGCTAGGGGAATCTGGCTAAATCAGGTTAAGTAATATATTTAAAAATCAATCTTTAAATAACTTAAAAAACAAATTAGAAAAACCAAAACATGGTTTAAATTTAAGAAAAACTGGTGCTAGAGATTTAATAATACCAAAGTTAAAAAATCAATTTAGTGAAATGACCCTTCAATATCAAGTATCTAAAAGCTGGAATTGTCTTCCTCCTTTTTACCGTGAACTAACAACTACTGATCATGTTTTTAAAAATGGCCTGAATCACGAACTTAGTTTTCATTGTTGTTGTTATATGTGAAATTTATGTAAATCTAAAAATGCTAACATGCCTGTTATTGATGAGTTTGTAAAACTATGATGTATTGTTTTTGTACTTTTTCTGTAACTTGTATTGTTATAAATGTATAGTTGTAATAATTTTGCATAATGTAAACAGGTAAGCCTTGTGAATAGGGATTTTCGGAACCCTAATGGCTGTGTCACTGTATAAATAAAATGTTACCATACCATACCATACCATTACAGTTGTTGCAGGAGTGCTGGGATATGGAGAGTCATTTTGTTCTAGTGCATGGGCATTTAGGCTGTCAAAAGTTTTACTGGGATTTATTTATGGACCCAATGCTGACTCCCCCCAGTTTTTCACCAACTGAATGACTCATTTAGGGCCCTGTGTGAATTTAACAATCATCCTTGGGGGATTGGAATTTAGTTTTTTGTACAGATCTGAATATATCTGGTTCCCAAAGGAAGGGTTCATCCCCTGGGCAGCATGGTCTTTGGGATGTAGTAGAAATGGTAGGTCTAGTTGACTCGTGGCATACCTTACATCGCAATCTATGGTAGTATACTTTCTATTCTGTCCCACATTCCTCTCAATCCCAGATCAATTATTTTCTCCTCAGCAAAGTCTGTTTGGCTGGTCTTTCATCCTGTGACAGACAGCCCATGGTGGTCTCTGATCATTGTTCTGTACTTTTACAGCATTCCATCCGTGGGCTGGAGGAACAGGATAGAACCTGGCAGCTTCATGTTACTCTTCTCTGAGAGCCCACCATTCTTTCAGCAATAAAGAGTTCCTTCATAACTTTTTTCTTGAAAATGAGGGCTCTGTTCAAGCTCTGGACATGCTCTGGGGGGCTGCAAAATGTGACGTGAGTGGTTAATTTATCCTGATAACCTCTAAACTGAAGAACTAGTGTGAAGAAAAAACAGATCATCTCCATCAGCAAATACACTCTCTGGAATGTCACTTAGCTTTCTCAACTGCTCCAGCTACATAGTCTCAACTAGATGTTTTGATGGTGGAATATTTTGGGATCTTGGTCGGGAAATGTGACTTCATCCTACAATTAACTAAAATTAGCTATTTGGATGCTGGAGAGCAGTCGTGGGAACTCCTGGCTTTGTGTTTACGGCAGATAGATTCATTAAAAGCCATACCAAGTATTCAACCAAACCCAGATGGTCAGATTCTTACACACCCACACGATATTGCTGATGTATTTCGCTCATATTATAGTGTTTTATATAGCTCGGATTTAAGCAGCCTCTTTCAGAGCAAATTGATGCCTACTTAGACCCTTCCCTCTTCCACAATTAACCTCTCAGCATCAAGCTCTTTTAGAAGTTTCTATTACAGAGCTAGAAGTGTGGAAGGCTATTCAAAGTCATCCATAGAATAAGGCCCCCGGTCCTGATGATTTTCTTAGCAATTTTTAAATTGCATGTGTTGATACTTTAGTTTCCTTTTTAACTCATTTATTTAAATATTTGCATTCTTCTGGCATATCAAACCCATCCTTTACCCAGGTCTGGATCACCCTTATCTTCAAACCCAGTAGGAGTGAACTAAGACCAGAGAACTATTACCCCATTTCCTTCCTTAATTCTGTCCTGAAAATCTTGGCTAAAGTATTAGCTAATTGTCTCCTGCAGGTCTGGGATAGCCTCATCTCTCTTCTAGTGATCACCTTTGTAAATTGTGGTATTCGATGTCCACATCTGGGGAGAGTGAGGCCCCTGCTGTCCTGCTCTCCCTTGACATGGAAAAAGCATTCAGTTGAGTTTCTTGGCCTTTGCCTCTGTCTACTTTGACTGGGTGAGAGATTTATATTGTAATCTGTCTGTCAGAATTTGATGCAATAGAGTCTTCTCCACTTCGGTGCTTCTTCAATGATGAATGAGGCAGGAGTGTCCCCTTTCTCCCTTTCTGTTTAATCTTTATTTAGAACTCCTCCTATATAATATCCAACACAATCCTGATATTTAAGGTATTTTAGTGGGTGGAATAAGGTTTAAGCTTTCCACTTATGTGGATGACCTTTTGCTGCACCTCGAAAAATCCCCAGACCTCTATTTCTGCTGCCTTAGAGGAGATTCTATGATTCTCAGAGGTAGCTGGCTACAAACTCAGTCTGCATAAACTAAGGTTTTACCCCTGAATGCATGTGTGTCTACACAACAAATCACAGATCTAGGCCTCAGTTGAAAACCTACTGCCATTACATACTTGGGGATTCTGGTTACCCACTCCCATTCCGATCTCATCAAGCTGAATTTAATACCCTTTTTACTTGCGATTAAGGTGGACTGCAGCACTGGATGGTGTTACCTCTTTCCCTGTGGGGAAGAGTTAGTGTCATCCAGATGAATATTCTGCCTCATGTCCTGTTATCTGTTGACTATGTTGTTTTTTTTTTCTTCCCAGATCCTGGTTCACACAGTATAATGCAGTGGAAGAAGGGTTTGGCTAGTCAAGCCTATTTTAAACTTACCATGCCAGAGGAGAGTTGTGACCAGTGACTCCCTAATTTATTTTTATATTACTGTGCTTTATACTGCAGTAAGCTTTTTTAATTGGGCCACTGTTCATCCACCTCTCCAAGCTCGGACTCCTGTCCCCTATAGCTTTCTATAGAAAGGCAACTCTGTAACCAAATTGGCTTCCATATTAATAGCTTATTGTACATAAAATCTTCCCTGTTAACCCCTCAGCTTCGTGTAACACTCTTGATATGGTTGCTTAAAGCTCTCTGACAGTTATATATTTATATGGGGTTTGTTTGGACCAAAGATTTATCACAGGTTTGATTGGACCAAAGATATTTCACTGCCTATCCTTGGAAACCCGAATATTAATATCGCCAACTGCCTGATCCCTTTTCAGTTTTGTCCGCCTCTCAGGGATTCTGCTCTGTTTTCTCTGATAGAGGACAGTAAGTTTATCTCGGCCATAGTATTACAGGAATGTTTTTCCGTTCAATGTTATCATCCTTTCAAACATTTACAATGTTCCAGAGCAGTGACTGCTTAGTTGGGCCCTCCATCTTGGCATTCTCAGAGAAATGTGAAGCTACAAGACCTCTTGTCCTTGTCACTACAACCTCATGCTGCATCCAAATTTTATGATTATCTTCAGGAACAAGGTCCAAATAGTTTAATGGAGATATGTTTTTATTTTTTTTTTATTCAAGGTTTATTGAATTTTTACATGAGTATACATCATACATGGTGTACATTGAGTGGATGCAGACATGTTAATAAAAAATAAAAAAGCCCCCTCCTCCCATCCCTCCCATGTACTCCCATCCCCTTCCCTCTCCCTCCTTATTCTCCCCTCCTCCCTCCCCATAATGGTGCCAATAATATTTCCAAAGTTAGCATGGATTATTGAAACTAATCTAAATTAGCTGGCCATGAAACTATCTCTTCATTTTATAAGGTGTACAAGGCATGTAAACTTTCCCATCTATTTCTGTAGACTCCCATATGGTTTGTAAGACTAGCCATCATTTTCTCAATCCACAGATTGAGAAGAAGCTCTTGCAACCACTCTGTATATGAAGGTTGAAAAGAGTCCCTCCAATGCGTTAGGGCTATTTTCTTAACAGACATGGCAATCATCATAATGTGATAATTTCTGACCATAGATGGAAAACCTGTGAAATCCATAGCAGGCAAACTTGAAGTGAAGTAGTCCTGTAAGCCTAATAGGGGATACATTTGGTTTTAATAAGGTCCCATGATGGTGTGATACTGGCACATTCCCAAAACAAGTAGAACAAGGTATGTGGGCCATTATTGCATCTATTACATATTGGGGTCTGTGTCCTTCCCATTCTATGCAGTTTATATGGGTCAAATGCATATCATTAAGGAATTGCATTTGCATTAATCACACTTTGTCTTGCGTAATTAGTTTATGGCAGTTTTCCCAGATTTTAGGCCACTTGGAGGATAAATTAGGAAATAAATTGTTCCAATAGTTGGGAATGCCATCCACTTATGGGAAGATCAGTGGATATAGGAGGGTATACAATGAGGAGACAGAATGTGGGGCAAAGGCCAAGGTTCTGCCTGTGGGAACCCAATCACAGGGGTCATCTGGAATGCCTTTGTTGTCATAATATGCTATAAGCATATGGCGGATCTGAAATATTTGAAATTCCCATTTATTGGGAAGACCGAATTTCACCAGTAATTCAGTGGTGATTAACCAGTCTTGGCTTTGACTATGGAAATCACAAACTGTACAATGTTAGATAGGTGGGATCAAATTACCAGGGATTAGCTTCCCTCCCAATTTGAAGCTGGGATTTTGGAAAATGGGTTGGGAAAGGTCATAAGTATTCTCATATCTTAAGATGGAACACAGCTGGGTACGTATATGTACTGAGTGGCCTATCAGGTTATGATGGAGAGTAGATGGTAATTTTTTGGTTTTCAGGAAAAGTAGGGCTGCAGGATTTACCCAGCTGAGGCTATCAGATCCTTTTCTATTGTAAGCCAGAAGGGGACATAGTTCGACAGGTATAAGGGAGTGGAAGGTGCTGACCAATGGAGATATTTACTTAGGTTGCTGGCTCAATAGTAAAAATTGAAGTGAGGAAGTTTTAATCCTCCCAGAGATTTGGGGGCAGCCAATTTGTGGAGTGCTCATCTTGGGGGCTTTCCTTTCCAGAGAAAATCCTGATAGACTGGAGTGAATGTGTTTAAACCAGACTTGGGAGAGCCATAAATTTAAAATATTCATGAGGTAAAAGATGCGTGGGAGAATGTTCATCACTTTAAGTCTTGCTGTACTTTTTTGTGCAGGTCATCTAGGCTCAACTTATGCAGCTGGGTATTACTGGTTGACAGGTATATACCTAAATATTTTATGGCCTTGGGAGTCCAGCTGAGTCCCAGCTCCAAAATGTCCTGTTTATGTACCTTAAGGTTTAATTGAAAGACCAATGATTTCTCTGTGTTGATCTTATAATTAGAGAGGGAACCAAATTCCTGAATTAGGTGTAATGAATTGGGTATGGAGAGTTTAATTTGTGTGATATGTAACAAGATGTCATCAGCATTAACCGCTATCTTGGTATTGGCTGAGTCTAATTTTACTCCATGTATCCCAGGGGATGTCTGTATAGATATGATAGGGGGCTCTAGATATAGGTTGAATAACAAGGGGGATAGGAGGCATCGCTGTCTAGTTCTGGCCTCTAGAGGGAAACTAGAAGAAAGAATCCCATTACAAAAGACCAGTGCAATGGGAGCAGAGTATAGGACTTGCAGCCATGAGATAAATTTAGGAGGAAAATGAAATCTGTAAAAAGTCCTGAACAGGAACTGACAATCTACCCTGTCAAAGGCCTTCTCCACATCCAGAGAGATCAGTGCCATGGCATGAGGGGCATCCCTGGATGCGGAGAAGATGTGAGACAGGTGACGGAGGTGATCTACGGAAGACCTACCTCTCATGAATCCAACTTGGTCAGAGTTGATGAGGGAAGGGAGTACCTGTTCTAATCTGTGAGCTAATAGTTTGGCAAGGATTTTTAGGTCTCAATTAAGAAGGGATATAGGTTGGAAATTGGACACTCATGTCTGATCCCTTCCAGGTTTAGGAAGGAGGACAATCATTGCCTCCAGTATCCTGGGGTCTAAATCTGGCTCAGTTAGCATGCTTTAGAAAACTGCAAGTAGCCATGGGGCTAACTGGGGAGCAAACGTCTTGTAAAAATAGGGTGAGTAGCCATCCAGTATGGGGGCTTTGTCTAAGGGGAGGTCTTTGATAGTTTGTATAATATCTATTTCTGTAAAAGGTGCAATTAGTCCTTCAATTTGGGTGGGGGTGAGAGTGGGGAGAGGGAGGCTCTCTAGGTAGCAATTTTTTTTTTTTTTTTTTTATATTTTGCTTTTTACTCCCAGAGCCTCTTACCGCCCTATCATCAGCCCGGTCACGGGCCGCCGCCTTCTGCACCCCAAATCAGCCACAGCCCTCCGATACCCCGTGGCTTGACCCCATGGTGGGGCCTACGGCATCCGGTGTATGCCGCAGGCACTGGGATTAGGTCGGGGGCTTGGCCTGGGGAGCACATTGAAGCCGCGGCGAGCTTCATTGGCAGCGGCAGGCAGCTCATTGTCTTTTTCTGCCTGATTTTCACCCCAGAGGAGGCGGGGAAGTGCAATGACACAAGCGTCCGCCCCGCCTCCTCCCCCCCATGTTGAGCGTCGGTTGCGTGGAACTCCCGGTCTCCACCAGGGTCTCCAACATGCGAGTGCTACCACACCTCCCGGAGTAGGAGAGCTGTCCATCGGATGCTCAATCTACTCCCAGGCCGCCTCCAACGCCCCGGATCCGCTCTCAACCCGGGTCGCCAGCTGCCACAAGCGGAACCCACCGCCAGCGCAGACGGCCAGCTTCTAGGTAGCAGTTTACTTTCTATTGGGAGGGGTTTGGCATTCAAGCATATAACTGCTTATAGTACTGTTCAAATTCTTTATTTATGTCTTTGGCCTGGGTTAAAGGCAGTCTTGGAGGCTATTTTGTATTGCCCTAATACAGTTTGATGATTCTAATTTTTTAAGCAGGAGGGCCAAAAGCCGGCCAGCCTTTTAAAATTGCCCACTCAACCTTTTCTCTGAGTAGTTTGGAGTATTTATCCTGCAGTTTTGTGAGAGCCTCTTTCTCCAGATCTGAGGTATTCCTGGATAGGTATTTATTTTTTTCTCTAATTTGGTGTGACATAATTTTAGCATCTTGGGTTTCATTTTATTTCTTGATCACTGACCATTTAATAAATTCTCCCCTAAGAAAATATTTAAGTGCACCCCATTCAATGGATGGGGAGTGCGTGATGCCCCAATTATTAAGTTTAAAGGATTTTTGGGAGGCAAGTATAATATCCGTAACTTTTTTGTCCTTTGGTTATTAAGTCTCCTTTGTTGTCTGAGCCTCAATTTAAAGACAGGGAAAGGAAACAGGTTACTATGGAATGATCTGAACCCACTCCTGGTTCAGTTCGACTATCCATTAGCCCATGTATGAGGGTTTTACTCATCCAGAAGTAATCAATGTGTGAGGCTGAGCCATGGACTGCAGAATGGAAGGTATATTTCTTTTCGTCAGAGTGCAATATCCTCCAAGGATTGCAGAGTCCCATATGTTCTACCAAGTCTCTAATGGCCCTTTGGGCTGGGGAGCGACCCCAGGCTCTGGGTCCCAATGATTTGTTCCAGCATGGGGTAAAAGGGGATGTCCCAATCCCCTCTTAAGAACACTGGGATGTGTGAAAAGGGCATCAGAGCAGTGAGGAGCTCCATGAAAAAAGAGGCTGAGTCTGCATTGGGACCGTATATGCTACCCAGTAAAATGTTAAATGAGTGTATTTTACCTATGACCAGTACGTACCTGCCTTTTTTGTCTCTGATGCATTGCTTACATGTAAAGGGAAAAGCCATAGTAAAGAGAATAGCTACCTCTTTACTGTTGCGGGAATTGCCTGTGGCAAAGACCTGCCCCACCTGCTGTCTCCTCAGAAGGGTCTCCTCCTTTTGTAGGAGATGGGTTTCTTGCAATAAGATCATATCAGAATGCAAAATATTTAAATGTTTGAGCAGCCACATCCATTTAAGTGGGTGTCTTGCACCTTTTACGTTCCATGTACAAAATTTAAATAGTTGCGCCATACTCCTGTGGTGTTATATGTATAATCATTCTTGTACTTCTAACTATTAGGCTTAACCAGCTAGCTTGCATTAGTTGTTTTCTAAATTGACACTTCCCCCCCATAAATAAGAAGTTTTCAAGAGAGAAATCTCTGATGTACTTACCCCACAAATTCCCCTTATTACCCTCTATTACTCTCCAGTTTCCCTTCATCCCCATGAACAATATGTCCAAGGAAGAAATGGTGGCAGTATCATTCTGTTTTCTGAAATGCATTCCGTTCCCTATGGTGCAACAATAAGAACAACCCATTCCCCATTGTGCTGGTCCGTGGTGATCAGCAGACTGAAGGCCCTCCCTCCTCCCGCTCACCCGACTGCAACTAAACGTGTTGCATTTATAACTAAATTAGGTTGAAAACTACTTTTTAACCCTCAAATCACTTATGCAAGTTGAAACAGCATGCACACATTTGTGATAGAGTCCTGTTAACATTCACAGGTGCCCCCATTCCCTGGTGTGTGGTAGAAATGTTAAAGAAAAACACAGGGAAAAAGGGAAGAAAGGAAAAAAGACAGGTCCAGTTCTGGGTTACAATATATCATAAATTGTTCCCCATAAATGAAATGGCAAGGGCTTAGTGCCTCCGGTCAGGGGTGATCCCCCAGGTTGTATAAAATTGATGAGGCAGTTCTTTCATTAATCGTGGGCCTCTATGGTTAATGTTGCCAGTCTTTCAAGTCAAAGCAAGGCTAAAGGGCAGGTCCAGTCCATACATCCTGCATTTAAAATAAAATAGCATTGAAACTTGCTGATTTTAAAGTTCCAAGTGGGGTCTTGTCCCCGGTTACAGTTTGAGTATATCCCGAGCAATGTAAATAACAGGTCTCATCTTCTGGGCAATGACAGTATCCATCAGACTTTATGAAGGTGGACCAAGATGGGGGGGAGACGGATCATAGAACCATTGGAGCTAAGTGGAGATTAAGCTTTCTTTCATTATTATAGCCCGGGTAGGGAGATCCCAGATATACTGCAGCAATGTCCCCTTCGGAGAGAAGTTAGTCAGTGTATCAAGCCAGTAAATGTAGAAAAAGGGTACTCTATGGCTTAGCACCATTGACGTTGATACCCATTTCAGTTAAGTCCTTCTACCAGCTAATACGGGACAAGATAAACCATAAACAGCAGCTTTATATTCTCTCTATTTCACCAATGATTAGTACCTGCAAATACCAGGAAGCTCTCGGCGATCAGTAAATAATGCAAGGCGCTTCAGTTTGATGTAGTCCATCGCAGGGTCTGTCTCCTCAGATGAGGACCAGAATCCATCCTGTTGTACTTGAAACTTGACAGGGTATACCATGCGAAACTTTATGCCCGAGGCTATACACTTGGATACTATCAGGTGAAATAGTGTCCGACGCTGTCAGACTGTTGCAGGCAGATCTTGTGTCACCCTGATCTTTCTTCTTTCCCATAGAACATCTTGTATGTCCCTCAGTTTTTGTAAAACATTCTGTTTTTCTTGAAAGTTGAGGAAATGGCATATTAGTGCTCTGGGTTGGGCATTAGGTGGAGGCATAGGCCTAAGGGCGCGGTGTGCTCTCTCCAGGATATAAGTCGGGCCGAAGGGGGAAGGCCTAGCAATTTTTGTCAATAGCTTTTGCATAAATAAGAGTGTTTCTGTCCATTCCTCCCTTTCGGGTATTCCAATTATTACAACGTTATTACAATGGCTTCTCTCCTCTAAGTCTTCGATTTTAATCTCTAACTTTTGATGGTCTGGCAATTTGTGGTAATGAGACATCCATTCTGTCCATCTGCTTCTCCACAGAGGTAATACAGGCCTCATTGTCCAAGTACACCGTAATATCTTCTAAAGCGCCGGAGATCGCCTTCATCTCAGAGACAAGAGAATGAATTTCATCCTTGAATGGTTGGAACTCAGGAATAAATTGTTCCAAGGTAAGTGGGATCGATTCTGAAGCTGCCAGAGGAGAGGCTGAAGTTGACTGCGAGCAGCCTGTAATTGTAGGATTCGGCCTAGGCTTCTTTGGCTGTTTTTCTGGCGTGACAGGAGGTGTATGCCGAGGTGCCATCTGTCACATCTTTACATCCATTTTTCTCCAGATTCCTTCTGCTGTGGGACTGGGTAAGGTTCTGCAAGCTGTCGGACCCTGTTTTTTAGCTGTTAAATGTAAGGATTATCAAAATCAGCTGGAATAGCTAGTCGGGTGAACGGATCACTAGTGGAGCACATCCTATTCAGTTGGCTGCATCATGTGACTCCGGGAGATATTTTTATTGGCAGCAGGCACTGGATTTTCATATTGAGATTAAAGGCTAGCAATTAATTTGGAAAGGTGTCTACGAATTTGTTAAACAGGACCATTATCATCTCCTGCAATTTTGTATTTTACATAATTTATATTACACCCCCCTTAGACTATACAAGATGGGTAAGAGTGCCTCTTCAACCTGTGTTTGCTGTGGCCTTGCCAAGGGTCACCTTCAACACATCCTTTGGATTGTGTGAAGGTGTTACCCTTTCGGAACTCTATTTGAGACTCCTCCCAATGAGTCATACCACGATTTGCAGTGATTACCATATGGCAGGTGACTACACCGCCTGTCTGGAAGGAGTTTAAACTGGTGGAGGTGGCTGAGGTCATTGAGGTTGCTTCAAAACTGAAGCACAATATATTGTGAACTGGACCCAGTGCCAACACTTTTTTAATGGGATGCATTGATTCTGTTGGACTGGTGGTTTGCCTTTGATTGTCCAGTATTCATTGTCAGAGGGGTTCTTTTGGATTTCTTGAAAGAGGTTCTGATGAGGCCCATCCTGAAGAAACCATCTCTCAACCCAGATGTCTTGGCAAATTATCGGCCCATCTCAACCTCCCATTTCTGGATAAGGTTGTTGAGAAATTTGCAAGTTCTGCTTGAGGAGCACATTGTGACCTTTGATATCTACTAGCTAGTCTAATCGGTTTCAAGCTAGGCACAGTATGGAAACAGCACTGGTTCAGGTGCACAATGACCTCCTTAGGGCTAGGGAACAAGGAGATGGGTCAGTTCTCATTCTCTCGATCTGTCCTTAGCATTTGACACTGTTGATCACCTTGTGCTACTTGACCATCTCAGAGAGTACTGTGGACTTGCCGGCACTGTCATCTACTGGTTTGAGTCCTATCTCACTGAAAGGAAGCAATGGATGGTGATGGGAATTTCTCCTCCTTCCTGAAGCCCCTGTCATGTGATGTACCTCAGGGATTGATTTTGTCGCTGATGTTGTTTGGTGTGTACATGCTGCCCCTGGGTGAGCTCATTAGGAAGTACAATGTATGTTTTCACTGCTATACAGATGATACTCAATTGTATCTCTCCTTGCTGCTGGAACACCTAATGCTGTAAAGTGCTAAACACCTGCCTGGCCAAGATCAATGGCTGGGTGTCCTGCAGCTGGTTGCGACTGAACCTTGACAAGATGGAGGTTCTGGTAGTGGGAGCAAGTTGAAGGCATGATAGGAATGCTCCAGTGTGGCAACTGGACTTTTCCTGGGCCAACACCATTGATAGCTTCCTCTGGGGTGCGTGACCTTGGTATGCTCCTCAACGATGGTTTGACACTCGAATCTCAGGTGTTATCCGTTGTTAAAATTGGGTTTTACCACTTGAAGAACATAGATAGAATCAAGTCCTTAGTCCCACCTGAGGATCTGCTCACTCTAGTTCATGTCTTTGTGACTTCCTGGCTTGATTACTGTAATATTTATACTTCGAGGTCTCAGGAGGTACCCTTCGCTGGCTGCAAGTAGTGCAGAATGCAGCTGCCATGCTGCTAACAGGCCTTTCAAGGTCTTGCCATGGAACTCCAGTGCTGCGTGAACTGCACTGGCTGCTGGTCAGGTGGAGGGTTATCTTCAAGGTGGGTTTGCTCACCTTTAAGGCCCTAAATGGACTTGGCCCTGGCTATCTGTTGAAACTCCTAACACCTGCTGCCCCAGTCCACTCCCTCCAGTCCTCCTCTAGGGGCCTCCTAGCAATTCCCAGGATGAGGCATAAAACTGCCGGTGACAGGGCTGTTCATGTTGCCAGCCTTGTCCTGTGGAATTTGCTGCCTCCAGCCATCAGGGAGGCCCTCAGTTGATGTGTTCAAAGGCTCACCTTAAGAACCATCTGTTTGCCTTGGCTTACCCAGATGTAGCGCCTCAGTATATGGAATAGACAGCTAACCTGATTCCAACGTGTATACCTGTAGCTGTATTAATGCTCTTTATTTGTTATGTATTATTGTTGTTCATTGAATTTTTATGATTTTATGTGAGGCACCCAGAGCCTCTGGGAATGGCACCTAAGAAATAAAATTTGCCTTGCCTTGCCCTTTCTTGTTTGATTTGTATCTGGAACCTCTTGTCCTGTGTCTCCTACTCAATCCACAGGTGTGTGGGATTCTCACGGGACAGTCATGTTATAAATTATCAGCTTATGCCAATGTTCTGCTTTTACATGTCGAGGACCCTTCCATATCAATTACTGAGGCCTTGAATGAAATAAAGGGCTTAGCCTCTGTGTTGGGGTACAAACTAAATATAGAAAAAACTAAAATTCTCCCCCTTAATAATTATGTTAATAAGCAGGAGGTCCTGGATTCAGGTTTAGTGTGGGGACCTAAATCCTGCTCGTTTTGGCACTTGTTTACCACAGTCCTTCTTCCTCCATTTGAGGAAAATATTATCCCTCTCTTACAAATAATTAAATCTGACCTTTGCAGTGCTGGGCGGCCCTGCCTCTCTCCTTGTCAGGTATAATTAGTATGATTAAAATGAATATTTTGCCCCATCTGCTTTACCCTCTTGATATGCCTGGCCTACACATTCCTAAGTACTGGTTTACATGGCTACAACACATTTTCAAGTACCTTCCTATGGAAGGGGGTGCTGTTCAAAGGGCATATTTTAAACTCTCACTTCCAAAGAATCAAGGGGGCTTGTGTCTCCCTAATCTCTTTTTATATTATTGTGCCTTACATGCCAGCAAATTCTTCCTCTGGGGTCATCCAGATCTCTATAGAGATTAAAATAGATACATCCTCTTGTGGTTATCTATAGAGCAGGAGATCTGCCAGAGGGCTGGCACAAGCTTAAGCATTTTCTTATATGCTAACCCTTCTCACTTACTCAGTGTTTACAAATCCACGACCTTAATGTGGTTCCTTAAGGCTCATGAGCAGTTGTATAGATTGTGTTGTCAGGATTGATTCAGGTTACTTATTCAACCAGTTTTACCTAACTCTAATTTTAGGGTTGATCGCCCCATACCTTTTGTCCACAACTCAGAGATGTTACCGGTGACTCTTTGTCTTTGAATGGTAACTTTCTTTCATTCTCTGCCTTTAAAGACCATTTTTCACTTCCCTCTTTCTCAGAGTTTACATACCTTCAAATGAAGTGGGCCACTACGACTCACCTTGGTAAGAGTCTGTTAACAGATCTTCAGAATTCTGAATTCCAGGTTTGCTTGTCTATGGTGATACAGCCCTGCCCAACATCCAGATTCTATACATTTTTTCAGACGCTCAACCCAAAGCACCTCTCAGATATATGTTATTACTGGCAACAAGCATTGTCACTATCTGATGATCCTGGGGTATGGAAGCATATTTGGCATTCCTTATACAAATATATCAAACAGGATTGCCATCGCCTCCTTCAATTCAACATTTTGCATAACTTGTACTATACCCCTGCATGGATCCACCGGATGGGCAGGCTCCCTTCCCCTCCCCTTTATGCAACAGATGTGGAAAGACCGATGGTCATCTCAAGCATGTTTCGTGGTACTGTAATAAAATCACCCCATTCTCTGAGGCTATAAGGACATTCCCAGACCCAGTGCTGGGCCTGGAGACTTATTTCATGTCAGAAGTTTATCTAATGGGCCTCTACCCCTCCGATCTTTTTGGGCATGAAAAGCATGCATGTCTATGATTTCCATATCCACCAAGTTGATTATTGCCCAACACTGGCTTAGCGATATTACACCTTCATATCATGAGAGGCATCAAGAAATCCTTCAGGTCTTAGCAATAGAAGAGCAGATTATTTCCTTGCATCATTATTTGAAGTATTTCTGTTCTAGATGGGAGTCTTTATATGCTTACTGAACCATCTGTATTAATCATCTGGGATAAATATTATCTAACCTTTGTATGGTTCCTGAGCCCCTTACTCCCTGTCAGTGTTTTGTTAATAGGGGGTGTTGGAACAGGGGAAAGGGGGGTGGACTTTGTGAATTTTGTTACAAAATTATAAAATTATATGTTTTATTGTATTATTCAGATTTTGTAAATACGTTGCTGTATGTAGTTTATGGTTCTTCTTTGTGTTTTTCAATAAAGTATATTTAATGACAAGAAAAGCAATTATATATATTTTTTAAAATTTTCACCCACATTTTCAAGACAGTCATTTTATGAGTCCACTTACAAACACGACAAGTAGCATTTATAGTATATTAACTGAAATGTTATTTCACACTAGAACTGTGATAACACATCCCATCCACAATTTACAAAATGAAATCTATCACATTTTTGAGGTGGTGTGGAAAAATGGATATGTTGAAAGTTCAAATTCAAAATATTGAAAATTAGCAAAGTTGTCAGTAAATGCTGAAATAATGGAACATTCTCGCATAACCTGGGCATTCTGCCATATTGTACACCACAGTTTCAGCATAGCCTTCTTATTACCCCACAGCAATGAACCTGGTAGATGAACATTTTCAAATCCCCACTGAAATATCATTCTGCACCACTGAAATGTCATTCCATGCCACAGGTGCAAAAACATATTTTGTCCAGGATTTGAAAAAATACTATCACATTCATGAGCAGATGTGAAAAAATGGTTATGTTGCAAATTTGTGGTAAAGATATTTAAAATTACCAAACCTATGAGTGAGTGTAGAAAAATGTCAAATGTACGCTTATAACTTTGCCACTTTTACATATTTTGACCCCTTTATGGTCAAAATATGTTAAATTATCAAAGTTACGAGTGTAGAAAAATTTCAATGTACACTTATAACTTTGCCATGTGCACATATCTTGACCCCAAATTTTCAGCATAGCCTTCATGTGACCCTACCTCATGAACAAGGGTGGTAAAAATGTTCAAATCCCACCCAAAAGGTGATTTTGCTAAGTGACTGTGAAATCACCTTTTGGGTCAGATTTGTATAATTCCACCACCATTGGTCATGAGGTGGGGTCTCAAAAAGGCCATGTTGAATATCTGGGTTCAAAATATGCAAAACTTCAAAGTTATGCATCAAAGTTCAAAACACCATTGGAATAGTTTGGACCGCACTTACCTTAGTTTCTCATATATCAGTCAACGGTTCCAGCAGCAAGATGTGCCTTTTTAGAGAGATGAACTTCACCATGGGACATTTTCAAGTGATTGTGGGTGTGTGGGTGGTAGGAGGTTTGGGGTGGTGGGTGCTGAGTGAGAGCTCATAGTGGAAGGTCTGATAAGTGAGGGACTATTTTCTTTTCTGCAGGTGACACACAAAAAAAAACAAGCAAAACAAAATGAGGGATATTTTTCTTTTTTAGGGAATAGTGAGTGACATTCCAACACTGAGGATTAGGCACCACAGTGTCAAGCTAATTGTTGGTTGCACTGGGTGTGGGCACCCTGGTGCCATCAGGTATTTAGCATGACATCTTGGAGGGTAGGGGGTCACAAAAAGTGATATCAGGGATGGGTACCATGGATTGCTTATATACTATAAAAAATGTATATGAAAACATTGAGAAGTGGGAGCAAGCAACCTGCAGAGGAGGGAGAAAAAGAAGTGGTACTGGGGTGGGCACCCCAGTCTGCTTAATAAAGAAAGAGATAGATAGATAGATAGATAGATAGATAGATAGATAGATAGATAGATAGATATGTAGGTTGATAGGCAGACAAACATACAGACAAAACAGAGGATTGGGTGCTCATTGCTCTCGCTGCAACTCACAGCAGGATTCCAGCTACAGCTGTAGAACTCAAGAAACTCCCACTGTTCTCATACTGAGAACGTGGGTGAATGGCTCCTCTCGATAAGCTGGGTACCCTGGATTTTGGGGTGCCTAGAAAAGATATTTCTGTTAATTATTTAAAATAATAATCAGAATCTAGCTAAGCAGGTCTATTTTAGCTAGGTTTAGGTGTTTTTTTTTAATTATAGCATTTTATGTATGTTCCATGTTTTTTGAGTGGAAAAAACAAGATGGCGGGTCTCACAGCACAAGGGCATCTTTCGGCAATGTGGGAAGCAAGTGGTGGGAAACTAAAAATGTTCTTGTGACACAGAAATTTTTGCGTCATATCAGAATATTATCCCCAAAACTTTATTGAGCATGTTCAGAACAGAAAAAAAAAACTTTAAATACTTATAACTCCGGAGCCGTTTAATAATTTTTCACAAAACCTTCCAAAGGCCTTGTTTTGGTATAGCAGGCTTCTACACTGAAAGTTCGGTAAATAAAATTCCATTCAATGTAGGCCGTATGTGACAGTAAACCCAAATCTCATGTTAAGTGTAAGAAAAACATTAGATGTTTACAGGAAAATGATATATGGGGATCTCAGAAATGGCACAAGCTGAAATCACAAACTTTTCCACATATTTAGACCTTGCCTATTAGACAACTCATGCAAATTTCAGCTAATTTTGTCAAATGCTGCCAAAGCTATTAAAACATAAATTTGAGGGTTTAACATTGAACACCCTACTCAATCTGAACTATAGGGGTGTTACTGTGCCCCTATAATATATTTTTTGTACTTTACAGCTGCATTTCTCCTCTTTTATCAACTTTTCTAACAGTCTTTCACTTTTATTTATTTATTTATTTGCTTTTGTTAACTGGGTAAGCACACTAGACAGCCATGTGCCTATTTTCAGGTGCAACCAGGGAGAGTTACAGGTATCATACAGTGTACATCAACAGTTACAGAATGGGTGTGACCGGGAGTTGCAGTCAGACATCATACCAATTAACAGGTTACAGAAATAGGAAAAGTCCATAGGAAAGCCAGGCATTACAAGGTGGCTCAGTACATTGTGAAAATACATGGGAGGAATACAGGTAATAACATAGGAAATAACTCAAAACGCTGATAGGTAGAGTACATAATTAGTCAGTTTGAGGAGACAAGAAGGTAACCTAGCACAATAGGTGTTACAAGGCTAGCTCTAGGACAAGTAAACACTATGCATGAACAGTAGCAGTGACAATGGTAAGTGCAAGCAGTGGGGTTCAAAAGGCAGGGGATGGACCAGGTTGCTGGGCTGGAGCTAGAAGTGCGAGTAGGGCAGGGCGGGAAGTGGAGAGGAGAGGGCCCCCACCCAACCGTGAGGGGAGGGAGGGGCAACGGAGTAGGATTATGAGGTGCAGGGGCAGGGAGAAGGTTTCAGAAATTTCAGAGGAGACTTTAAAGCTTGGATGGAGGAGGAGGCCCTGACTAGTTCAGGAGGCAGTTCCAAAGTTTGGGGAGTAAATGTGGAAGGACCGATCACCCGCGAGGGTGCAGGTTCTAGGAACGAGACGTTCTTGGGTTGTCCCTGGCCTGAGGTGGTAGGATGGGGACCTAGGGTTAAGGGGAAGGGCAAGGGCAGAAGGGGAACCAGAGCGGACAATGTTGTCGATGAAGTTATCTATAATGAAGGACCGGTGTTTCTCCGGGGAAAGCCACTCTAGGTGGTTGTAGAGATCACACCGGTGGGTGAGGCGAGGGGTGGAAAGCGAGAAGCGGCAAACATTGTTGTAGGCTAAGTCCCATTTAGATAGGCTGGTTTTGGGGACTGGGGCAAAAGTTACGAGGCCATAGCAGAGAGAGGGGAGGAGGACCCCCTGGGCGAGGGCTAGGCGGGCAGCAGGGGTGAGGCAGCTATTGACTCGATATGCTAGGCCAAGTTTGCAATTAGAGGTGTTGCAGATGTTATGGATGTGCAGGGTGAGGTCCAGCTGCTGGTCGAGGGTGACACCTAGGTACTTGGTGGAGGTAACCATCTCGAGGAGAGAGCCATTGGTCCCGAGAATACGCTGGGGAGCAGGGCAGGATTTTATTTTGTTCGAGGACCCAAACAACATGGCTTGAGTTTTTTTGAGATTGAGGGTGAGCCTGTGGTCACCCAGCCAAGTATGTATGCGTTCAAAGTCTGTTTTCTAATTTGATTTTGGCCTCATTCTCTTCTCTTTTATTTCATTTTATATTATATGGGTGCTGTAGTGCTCCTATAATTAGGGTATCTATTTAATGTTAAACTCACATTTTTGCACCTTAATAACTTTGGTGTTGCTTGATGAAATAGCATGACATGTGCAGTAAGGCTGTTAGCATCTCAAGGCATGAAAGGGTAAGTGATGATATCTTGGTGGTTTTTGAGACATGAAGCACCAAAAAACTGAAAAAATAATCCCTATACTTAATATTGCCTATATTTTGCTTTCACCTACAGCCTAGACAGTGTGGAACTTTTTCACAAAATTGTCAGAGTCTTGGGGCTTGTGCTAAGGTTGTGCCATTTAAAGGTTTGGTGAAAAAATATTAAACGATTTCAGAGTTAAAAGAATTTTTGAGTTAACCAACACATGTGAACAGTAAAAAGAAAAAAACTATAGTGATTGCTTATTTTAATGATCTACTTGTCATGTAGGAAAAAATTCCAATCGTGTGGAAAAAAATACTGATCATGTTGAAAAAATACAGATTGTGACAACTGCCATTTCCTTTTTTTGACTCATAAAAATTGAAAATTCATAAAAATGATATATTTTAGAAAATAAACACCTGAAACTAGTTAAACAGGACCTGTTTAGCTAGATTCTGGTGTTTGTTTTTGAAAATTGCCCTACAAGTACCTTTTCTAGACATTCTAAAATCAAACGTGCACAGATTAGTGAGAGAAGTCATTCACCCACATTCTCAACATGAGAACAGAGTTACTGTCTTGAATGCAGAAGCTGCAGACAGAGTCCTGCTACCAACATCAGTTGAAGCAGTAAGCCAGTGATCCCCTGTTCTCTGCCCCGCTCTCTGTCGGTCCATCTGTTCATCTATCTGTCTGTCTATCTGTCTATCTCTCTTTCTCTTTGTCTCTCTCTCTCTCTCTCTCTCCCTTTCCCTGGGCCTGAATCCAAGGCAGTGATGCCAGGCGTAAATGCAGCATGCCAGTCTCAAAGGCACAAATCACAAGTTACGCCAGTGACTTGTGACATGTGCGATTCCAAAAGATTCCTTACTCCGCAACCCGCAACTGCTACGTCAAACACAAGATATGATGCAGTTACACCAAAGAAGGCTTGCACCACTGAGTAATGCAGCTTTCGACATGTGGAACACACCAGTACAACAAAACTGCTATTCCAGAACAGGTGGCATAAGTAAATATGCTAGAAGTAGCCGACATGTTAGACCAAGAAATAGCTGGTCTATCCACAACACAGGCCATATAACCCCACCCCAACATAGCCAGACAGCAGACAGCAGTGTAGAGAGACACACAGCAATGTCAGCTATTGGAGCTCTACTGGGAGTTATGTTATCAGCGCACCATGAGCGCAGGTATGCCAAGCGCAGAGGCAGGACCCAGGTGACTGAGCCACACTGCCAACAAGTGGTACCAAGACCACTGGTGCACAGATTAAGATGCCCTCACAAGACCTTCAAGGACCTGACTTAGCAGCAGTGCCTAGCATGCTATTGGCTCAGTAAGAACTGCATCAGGGAGCTATGCCAGGACCTGAGTGGTGACCTATGCAGCACCAGCAACAGGAGCCACCCACTGCCAGTGAAGGTGTGCGTGAGTGCAGCGCTGTGCTTCCTGGTCACTGGCACTTTCCAAATGCCAACAGGGGACACAATAGGAATCTCCCAGCTGGCAGTGTCCAAACACCTGAGGAAGTTCCTCACAGCCCTCATACAGTGCGCCCCGCAACATATCAGCTTCCCGTGGGATGCCCAACAGGAGCACCAGGTGAAGCAGGCATTCTATAATGTGGTGCAGTTCCCCCATGTGCTAGGTGCCATTGACCACACACACACACATGGCCATCAGGGCCCCAAGCAAGGATGGGGATGCATACATCAACAGGAAGGGGTACCACTCGATGAACATCCAAGTGGTTGCAGACAGTGGTGGTTGCATCCTAAATGTGGTGGCCACGTACCCTGTATCCTGCCATGACTCCCACATCCACAGAAACTGTGGGCTACATGAGGCCTTTCAGAGAGGGAACATCACTGGAAGATGGCTTGTAGGTATGTACCATGGGGAATGAGAACTGCAAAGGTGTACATGTGGCAGTGTGCATGCATGTGGCAGACAGTGCATGTGGGCATGTAGGGACACAGTGGCACAGTGGGAACACAGAGTGCACAGGCACTGCAGTGGGCAGAGGTGATGGTCATGCAGACATGTGGCATGCCACACATGGGAGTCAGGAAAGGGCATGACACGCACACCATGCAACATACAGGAGCCTGGGGAAGCCACACAATGTCAAGGGAAGCACAAGCAGTGCAGGGACACAGCCAAGGATATGCGTATGACTGACAGTGTGTGCCTGCATGTGAGCACATGTGCATGCAGTAGTGCATGCCATGCAGAGGATAGTGGGATGCTGTTGACAGGGGTGCACACAGCATCATGCAACTAACCTCTCCCTCCCCCCACAGGTGACAGTGAATATCTCCAGATGTCATGGTTGATGACCCCTGTGAGGACGCCCCACACAGCAGCTGAGGTCAGGTACAATGAGGCCCACACCAGCACAAGAGGGGTAATAGAGTGCACCTTCAGACAACTGAAGTCCTGATTCTGATGTCTTGACACCTTGGGGTGTGTGCTCCTGTACAGCCCTGCAATGGCATGCAGGATAGTGCTCACCTGCTGCATCCTCCACAACATCGCCCTGGCACACAGTGTTCCAATGCCTGACAGCAACCAGGAGGATGATGCACTGCAGGAGGGTGATGGAGATCTGGACGTCATGGTGGTACACCAGGTGCACAGTGGTGCAACAGCAGGCCACCATGCATGACATGAGCTGATCCAGCAGTTCTTCTGAGGTGGCAGATGGATACCACAACCGACAGCTCTAACACCACTGCCACCACCACCAACCCCCCCCACACCACCAGCACCACCATGGTGGCACCTGCAGCAGTACAGGGGACACACTGTGGTGCAATGCAGCCCTGACAATGGAATGGCACCCATGCCATCACCACCGTGCCTCAAGGGGAGGAGATACTACCTGCCAGGTGCAATGTGACATGAGTGGCAGCACTGGAGCTGGGACAGTGTTCATGTGTGCTGTACAGCATCTGTGAGGCATGACCCCGATTGTGGGATAGCACCACAGGCATCACACAGAGGACCACAGCACACATGGGCAATGGACATGGAGACACAGGTGGGTGATGGACACACACAGGGCAGAGGAACAACCCTGCAATGATGGTGCCACCAGGCACACTGCACTTGCCATGGCCACTGATACATGTAAACAGTGCAAGCACAACAGGAACATAGTACTGGGTGGCACAGACCTGCATACATATGGTAGGATGGTACACCATTGTGTTATGCCACTGGTGCCACCCACAGGGACCACCATGCCCCTGGGAGGAAGGGATCCATATTGGCCCATTGGTGCCACACAGCCTGGACATGCACAGTGTGGTGACATGTGACCTGGACCAGGCATGGTGCACAGCTGCACACAGGGCACCATGCAGCTGTGGTCACCAGTGTGTGCCCAAGGCCGTGAGGTTCACAGCCAACACACAGATACCATGTGCACGTTGGGGAAGCACATAAGACAGCACAGGCCCACCACATGTGTCCCCCCACATTTCTGGGTCCCCCTGTGCCATGTCTTGCCAGCAGTGCTGCAGCTGTTGCACAGTGCAGGGCACACTGCGCCTGGCACCTATGCATGCCCCTATCACCCTTCATGCCCATGCCCGCTCCTGTACTGTGTGTGCCCTGCAGCTGGGTGGGAGTAGTGTCATTCCCCACTGCTGCACGAGATTGACGAGCAGTGCACTCTTGGCCGGTGTAAAATTGGGCACCCTCACTCTCAGGCTGAGTCCACTGTGGCAGGGCATGTTGTCTGCTCAGCTTCACCTGGCGTGGGGGATACCAGGCACATGTAGCTCCTACCTGCAAGGAAACATGTCATAATGAATGTGTCAGTGCACAGTACTGTCTCACACCCCTACATGCTGCCCGGCTTCACCGCCCATAGACAGCATACTGCACAGGGCAGGTGTACAGCGGCAATGTGTGTAGCAATGCATCCCGTGTGCCATCTCTGAGATGCAGTGCAACAGTGCCATGCTGTGCACACATGCTCCTGCAGGCCCCACCCCCTACCAATGGTGCACACGCCAGCCCCCTCACACCACCAGCTGCATGACAGTGCTGTGTGGCACCATGCGCATACATTGTGCAGTGGGTGACCTCACAACGGCTGCCCACACTGCACTCCCCCACACCATGACCCGCCACAGTGGTTGGGTACAGCTGTGGTGTCCCACACTGCACTGCCTCCCAGTGCACCGTGTTGGCTTCCACAGGGGTGCAGGCCAGCTGTGCAGCTGTGGCACAGCCACAACCAGCACATGTCAGGCCTCAGATGCACCCAGGATGCTGTTCAGTGATGCTGTGCAGTCCCCCCCACCACATATAGCTGCACTGCCTGTGTTATGCATTGGTGCTTGCCAGGTCCACCTTGTATGACAACAGTTCTCCCCGTTTCTCTATGTGGAGACTAGGTCCACGTGCACTGTCAACAGGTGCAGGCACAGCCCTCTGTGGCATGCTTCACAGGCCATTGCATATAGGTCATAACTGACTGTTGGAACAGATAGGAAGGCAGTGTAACAGTGGTCTGGCCTCCCGGGGTAGGGTCTGTTGCAGTGCTTCACTGTCTGCACATGTGTCCCACACTGTGATAGCCTCTGTTCCATGGAAAGGAGGCAGAGGGATGTGTGCAAAGCAATGGTGGGGGTATTGCACAGTCCCACTACCGACTGCCATGGGGTGTGGCCAGATATGGCCAGTATGTACACTGCCCCTACAACCACAGCCCCATAGTACACATCTGTACACATCCCCTCAGAGAGCTGCCCCGCCCCCCATGCCACATGTATCGGACCATCAGATAACCCATCCACACGCTACACAGGTTGTACACATGTACATGTGGTATCTAATAGTATGTTTCACAGGTAGAGACACTGCTCAGCATGCCACAGTGACACGTGTACAACCGGGTACAGTGATAATGGTGACACAAGAGCATACGGTGTGGGACTGGTACACACCACAACAGTACACATCTGTGTACAGTGGGTATGCCTGCCTACACCCTTGCTCACCTCTCTGCAGTTGTCCAGCTCAGTGGAAGTCCAGCTCTGCCCTCTGCCTCTAGGCTCTGTAGTTCACTGCTGCCAGTTCAGCATGTGGGCTGTGAGGCCTGCCCCTCGCCTTCATGGCCCCACCCTACACATAGCACATGTATGGCCAACACGTGCAGTCTACCATGCTGACATGCACCTGCGGCCTGCATATACACAACACACAGTTGTGGCCTACACACCTGCGGCCTACGTTATGGCTCTGCATGTGCAATATGAACCATGCACCTATCTCAGGTACCTGTTCTATGCTACATGAGTCACCTGTTATCATGGCGGTTGGAATGAGTGAGGCCACACGGTTTTATACTGCACAGTGTATAATTAGTTTATTTGTGACATGGTGCAGTGCTACAATACATGTGTGATGATAACCATATACACACACCCACATCCAGTGACAGATCACAGCATACACACCTAACGCGTGCTGTCCAACATTGCACCCACACCTGTACGCAGTGCACACACACAGTCACATGCACACATACCCCATGCACACCACACGTCCACACACAGTGCTGTCCCTTACTGCCACCCTGACCACTGCCCACCACCCATTGCAGCAGCACACCTTAGTGGCACTGTCAGTCATCTGCCTTGTGCTGCCACCCAGTCCTCCTGCACTTAGTGGCGCACCCGCCCTGACCAGCACCCTGTGCTGTGGGCTCAACTGCCCCTGTGGCATCACTGGGCCCACCTGCCCCTGTTGCTTGGCTGCAGGTCCACCACTGTTCAATGGTCCCATTGGCAATGCTGTCCTCTGACATCTTCCACACCTCCCTTGGGCAGTTACTGAATGGCCTGGCACAGTGCCTGGTCCCGTGTCGAGTGGCCCACTGTCATCCACAGCCTGCAGGTGTGCTGCCATCTGGGCTGTGCCCTGTGCTGGTGCACTGTCCGGTGCTGACCCGCCCAGTCTGGCACTTGTCTTGCAACCTGTACCTACTGCTGCACACCCCACGGCCATGGCGGTGCGTGTTGTTGCAGCCATTCGCATCAGCGGTCTGGCCCCTAGTGGCACCACCAGTGGTGTTGGTGGCAGCGGTGTTGGTTGCTGTTGCGCCGGTGCTGCTGGTGGTGGTCTTGGTGGTGTAGGCTTTGGCACTGGTGTTGATGGTGGTGTTATTGGTGGTGGGGTGGTTGGGGCTGTGGAGCTGGTGTTGTGGGTGGTGTTGTAGGTGGCAGTGGTGGTGTGGGCTGTGGTGCTGATTTTGCTGGTGGTGGTTTTGGTGGTGGCGGTGGAAGGGGTGGTGGGGCGGGTGCCACTGCTGGTCCTGCTGCCCCTGGAGGTGGCATTGTTGTTGCCACAGAGGTTGGTGGATGTTGTGGTGGTGTTGGTTGCAGTTGCACCACCTGTGGCACCTGCATGGTGACATCCCTCCAAGATGTGCTTCACAGTGGCTGGCCTGTGAGTGCACCCTGTAGCATCGCATACAGTATGTCAGTCTGCCTGGTCTGCTGGGCCATCTACCCCTCCACAGCCATGGCCAGGTGGGTGCTCACTAATGCTTGTGCCTGTACACTGGCCTGGGAGGTGAGCATGGTGTCCACGAGTCGATCTATGGCTGCCTCTGTGGTGTGTGTCCCTGTCTCCAGCACCCCTATGAGGGTGCCCATGTGCTCCTCCAGGACTGTGAGGTGTGCATCCTTGCTGAGCCGGAAACAATCCAGCATCTGGGACTGTTCCTCCTGAGTAGTCATGAGGGTCCTACAGAACCTTTCATAGGACATACAACAGGTTGGAGCAGACCCTGGACAGGGTCCTGCTGTACTGTCCTCCTGCAGAGATGGTATGGCCCCGTCCAGGGTCTGCTCCAGCCTGTCGTATGATGCATGGCTTAGGTCTTGCACTATATTGTCCACTATGCTGCCACAGCTGAACAGATCATTGATATCCAGTCTCTCTCCTCCTCCACAGTTGCTCCTCCACTGCCTGCGGCTCCCCCACCACAGGTGTCAGGGCTGTGTCTGGCTGTGCTGCATCAGCGCCACCAGGGGTGTCTGACTCAGTGGCCTGTTGGATGGTCGGCTGTCCATGTTCTGGCTCAGGCTCACTGCCTGTGCCATCACTGTCCTCTGCCCCTGTATCCACAGCTGCTGCACTTATGTGGGGACAACAGTGTATCAGTGCTACCCTGCCATATTATTCCCTCTGTGCATGTCTGCATTCCCACACCTGCATTGCTGTCCCATGCACTGGGGGTAATGCTGGCTGCTGGCTTACCTGACCCTGTGTCCACTGCTGCTGCACCTGTGGGGGAATGACAGTGCATTAGTGCTACCATGCCCTGTAATGCTGACTGTACATGCCTCCATTCCTACCCCTACATTGCTATCCCATGCACTGGAGGCAACAGCGTTCATCCACTTACATGTCCCAGAGGCCATCCACATCGTGTCCAGGTCCATATCCCCATGGATGCTGTGCTGGCTCAGGAATGCCAGTATCCTCTCCTCATGGCCACTGAGGGGGTCTCTCCTCCTGTGGCCCACCTCCTGTGGCCACCGCCTGCCACCTGTTATGGACCTCCTTGGCCTTCGCGTGGCACTTGAGGTCACTGACCCACTTCTGGAGGTCACCACCTCCACACTGCTGCCTGCCATATTTCTCACATGCCTAGCTCCTATGCCATGTCTGTGACTTGAGCACTTTTATATGGTCGTAGGGTTGTGACATGCGTAACCGCTACGGCCGCTATTGCCTGTTACGCCATGTATTGTGGGCGGAACTTGCAACATGCGTAATTCAGCACTTCTACATCATAAGTAGCATTTGTCCTGGAATTGTGCTCAGCTCGCATGTCACAAGGGTTTGGTCATAACCTTACGCACTTGCGCATGTTGCGCCATGCTCTACTCGCTTTCTTGGAATCGGGCCCCCTATCTCTATTTATTTCTTAGAAAGAACAGGATGCTCACCTCCAGTACTGCTTTTGTATCCTGCCTGTTAGCCAATATACAAGGCTGTCTGCCACCCCAGGTGAGAGGTGCAGGGCCCTATGCCAACAGGACATTTGTCTTCACCATATGGTACCCCGGGCCCATGTGGACAACCCTGCACCTTTCATTCCCTGGCTGGGGCATGTCACATAACAGCATAATCTACCCACTCTCACCTCATCCAGCTGGGTCACTGAGCTGTCCTCCTAACTCAGCTCAAGGGCATAGGATCACAAAGCATACCTGCTGGGGTCAAGAATGCCACTACACACAAAGTTTGTTAACAATTATATTATTTTTGTTGAAAGTTTGGAGTCAAAATATTGAAAATTAGCAGTTATGAGTGAATATTGAAATACCGCAATGTTCACTCATAATCTAGGCACTGTACCATATTCAGGCACCAGATTTTCAAGATAGCCATTTTATTACCCCACCTCATGAGCCCAGTAGGAGAACATTTTCAATTCCCTGCTAAAATGTCATTCTGTGCCACTAAAATGTCACTCGGTGCCACAAGTGAGAAAACACAATTTGGCTAGGATGCATGAGGTGGTGTGAAAAAGCGGCTACGTTCAAAATTTGGGGTCACAGTATTTAAAATTACCAAAGTTATGAGCCAGCATTAACAATTTTGAATCTATGTTCATCATAACTTTGCATTGTTACATAATTTGATCCCAACTTTTCAACATAACCTTCTTATGACCATAGCTCATAACCAACAGCAGTAAAAATGTTCAAATGCTGCCTAAAAGCTGATTTTGCCAAGCAACTGAGAACTCACCTTTGTTTTTTTAACTCAGTGTTATTCGATATGGAATGATGATGTATGTTCAAAGGTCCAGTAGCTTAATACATATAGGATTCCACTATGTTCTTTTTAGAAGAAGACAGTACAGACAAGCCTCACCCTATATAAAGTCATGCTGGTGAGTGCCTCAACTTTTGCAGCATTTCCCTCAAGTACAAAACCAGCCTTATCTGGTGATAAGCTCACTCAATTAGCATCATACATTATGTTTTCTTTCCTCTTTTTCTGTGTTTGACAGATTCCCTCTATTCCTGTGGGTTTTTTCATGCTTAAATTTTATTGTAATATGACAGTCACATATGTAACAGTAGCAAGGTATTACAGATATCAAGAACAACCAGAAATAGAATATATAAGAAATTACATAAGAATTAAACCACATATACATCAGCCTAATTAGGAATTATGGTACAAAGTTAATAAAAAAGAGCAATATAGCAACTTAACCTGAAACAGTGAGGAAAAGAAAAGTACAAGTCCTAATGGCGTGTAAAAAGACATGCACTGGGAGGAGGGGGATACTTCTGAACGCTATGCAATCACAGAGCAGACATTTTTAAGAACTAGAATAAACAAAAGAGAATGGGCCTGGTCCTCCAATCAAGAAAATACCTCATATACATATACTATGAGGTAGAAGAGAGGGAATCTTCATAAAGAAGCTAACGTGTCCATCTATTTTGAAACTGAGGCCCTCTGTTGAAGAGAGAAAGTGATCCTCTCTAAAGAGTAAATTGCAGTTACTAACTCTCTCTGATCTACACTACTCAGGATGGGGGTGAGTGGAATGCCACTTTCTGGTAATCACTTTAAAGGTGGTCGCTAATAATATACTCCATAAATATTTAGCTTCCTTACCTGCCACCTCAGGTGACGGAATACCAAAAAGGAGATTCACATGACTCAGTTGATCATTCATGCCATAAATAGCCTCTAGATGTCCTCGTATGGTGGACCAAAATGGAAGAAGGCCCGCACAGGACCAAAAAATGTGAGTTTGAGATGCCAGGCCCTCACCACATCCCCTCCAGCAGGCCACTGACACAGACGGAGACCATTTAGAAACCACTGCTGAAACCCAAAAATACCTGATGGAAAGTTTCCAAATAAATTCTCTCCATTTTGGGAAGGAGGAGGTCTGCCATGTTAATTTCTATGTTTGAAGCCAATATGAGTCTTTAATTTGAAGTGCTAAATCCTGCTCCCATTTTTGGCAGATTTCATCAGTAGTTTGTTGAAAATCTAATATATACAGTAGTTAGTATATAACATAGATATGGCTTTCTACCCAGCCCCCGATTTCCAGATAATTTCAAATGGTAGATCAGGCAACAAACTCTCAGTATTGTTAAGATACCTCTTTTGAAGGGACAAAATGTAATCCCTAAATTGATAGTTCTTAATCTTACCTTGTAGTCCCCACCCAAATTTAGCTTGAACTGTCTCAAAAGAAATAACAGACTCCTGATGCAGTAACTGCAAGGGGCAAATATCCCCTTGGCAACTATAGCATTGAACCAGCTATCAGTTTGCACTGGGTAAAATGAGGGATCAGCCTTCCATCCTTGAATTTTCCATAAATGGAACCTAGTAACGCCCTGGCCAAGACCCCACTTGCAGTCTTTCAGCATCACCTCAGATTCTGAATATACCAGGTGCTCCCAACTCGTAGGCCTGGAAGGAAAAAAAACATTGCACCACCAATGGGGGGGGAGAGGAAAACTCCACTTTATAGCTTTCCAATGTGCCCGATAGTTCTGATGTCCCAGGACTAAAGCTAATCACAACTGAACTGCCGATGTAGCCAGACAGGGAATAGCAAGATCACCTAGATGTTTAGGGAGAAATAACATCTGTCGGCCAATTCTGGGCTTTCTAGTTTGCCAAATATACTTGCATAAACGTTCTTTGCCACAGCTCCAATTCTTTTACTGGAATTTTACAAGGAATACACTGAAATAAAAACAGAAGGTGGGGTAGGGCATTCATTTTCAAAGTTTGAATATTATCATAAAGTAAGGGAAGTAATGACCACCTCTGTATGTCGTGCTTCAGACAAGTAACCAATGGGGGGAAGTTTAACTAAAAAAGCTGCGATTCAGCAGATGATAAATAAACACCAAGATATTTTAAGGAGGGAAGGTCCCACCTCATAGGGTACTTATTTCACATGGACTGTGGAATATTAAAATTAAATCTTAAAACCTCTGTTTTACTAGCTGTTTAAGGTATAATTGGAGAGGTCTGAAAAATGAGAGATGTGATCAAAAACTGCTAGTAATGATGTCTCCAGATTAGTTAAATGCAATAACTCATCATCACTGTACAACGCCAACTTGTGCTGAAAGTTCTCAAGTTGGACCCCCTCAATTGCCGAGTTCTCCCTGATATCCTGAGACAAGGGTTCAATATATAAAGCAAAAAGGAGGGGTGACAAAGGGCACCCCTGGCGTGTGCCCCTACCCAAGTTAAACAAAGAAGAAATGTGTCATTTACTCTAATGTATCCTAATGGATTATAGTATAACTTAAACAGGAAATGGACAAAATTCTCCAGGAACCCAAACCTGGAAAGGACTGCCCTCAAAAAAGACCATGAAACCTTATTAAAGGCCTTTTCCGCATCTAAACTAAGCAAAAGCACATGTTGCTTGGAGGTAATAAGTGCATCAATAATGTGCACCATATGATGGAGATTGTTCTGGGCTTGGTGGCCTGGGACAAACCCCATCTGATCAAGATGAATCAAATCAGGCAGCACCTATTTCAACCTTTGCATTATAATAGCCATAAGCATTTTGTAATCCATGTTAAGAATGGAAATCGACCTGTAAGAGGTACAAATTAGGGTGTCCTTTCCAGGTTTGGGTAAAACTGAGATAATTGCCTGGGCCCAGGAAGTAGGAATAGTGCCTTCCATACTCATGGCAGCATGAAAAACCCTCTGCAACAAAGCGGCCAACAATTTTTTAAAGTCCTTATAAAATTCCCTGGGCAGGCCATCAGTTCCCAGACATTTCCCCTGCTTAAGTTTTGAGATTTCTGCTTTTAATTCTGGTAAAGTAACTGGAACCATTAACATTTCACCTACTGTCGGAAAAAGACATGGGAGGGATAGGGGTTCAGATAATTAGTTAAGGCTTCTGGTGACACAGGAGAACTGGGAGTATATAGATCAGAATAATAGGTTCTGAAGGCCTCAATGATATCCGGAGTCTGATAAAGAGTTTGACAGGTACAAGGGTGCTTCAGGGCAGCAATGGAAGCCCTAGCCCAGCATATTTGCAACCTGCCAGCTAAAAGTTTTGAGAACTTAGGGTCCCCATCATAATATTGCTGCTTAAGAAAGAGCAGCTTCTGTTCAACCCAGTAATCTAAAATAGCATTCAATTGTTTTTTTGAAGTCCTGAAGAATAGATGCATGGTGCCTATCATACGAGGATCGTTGCTGAGCCTCCGGAGAATGAATCTGATGGATCAAGGTATCTCATGTGGCCTCTCAAGCTTTCTTTTTGTGGGTAGCCAATGAAATGAACTCGCCTTCATTATGGCCTTCACTGTGTTCCAGAGTAAAGCGGGTGAGGTGCCGATGGCGTCATTGTCCAAAAGCGCATAGGTGCAAGTTTCTTGTATAGTCTGTTTAACTTCAGAATCTTACAACAATGCTAAATTTAAATGCCAAAAGGTGTTTCTTCTGAAATCTCCCCAATTCAATTGAAGAAAAAAGGGGAGCATGATCAAACAACACCAGGTCACTCACCCAGCAGTCCTGGACACTATGTAGAGATTCGGCAGGTTAAAAAAAAAAAAGTCAGTTCTAGAGTAAGTTTTATGGGGTGGTGAAAAACAAGTAAATGGTTTTTGCTTCTCATGCCGCCAAACATCCTTAAAACTGAATTCTGCAAAAAGTTGACCAAATAACTTTGAATTTCTGTCTACCCTCCTATGTGCACTCGAAGTAGAGCCTAGCTGAGGGTTAAGCAATATGTTAAAATCCCCCCCCCACTGCATAGAATCTCCCCTTCCACCCAGCCCTATATGGTTAAAAGAACTATGTGATAAGTGGTGTAGTCTGAACCAGGAGGCACAGAGGCCAAGGCTAAAGTTACAATCTTACCCACATAGCACCCCTTCACAAATACATACCTCCCTTCTTTACCTGAAAACGAGTCCAGCAGCTCAAAAGGGAATCGGGAGGGTATCAAGATGTCCACCCCTCTATGGTGACCTTTCTTATATGATGAATAAACTGAGGTGCCAAACCCAAACTTCCCTAATTTTTCATGTTTCTGGGGAGAAAGGTGTGTTTCTTGTAACAGAGGAAATTCCACCTTCAATCTTCTCAGGAAGCTTAAAACTTTACTATGTTTTATAGGGTTTTTTAGCCCATTAACATTATTAGAACAACAGAGCATTGATGTACTCTTTAAACAATCAGATGAAAAGAAAAATGAAGGTCAACCTGAAGTCCCAACTTCTCACCAATAAAAAGAAAAGAGTAGTCTCCAACTCTCCCCAGTGCACCATATGAAGAAATACACCATAAACCTCAAAACCAAACTTAAGATCAGAAAAGGCTGCTAATAATCAAATACTGAAGTAATAAACAAGGACTACAAAACTAGCAAAACACAAATACTTCTCTAAATTCTTACCAATAACCCACAATTATAAACTAGGTATAGTACGATGACTTCCAAGGGAGGGAGCCATAGTAAAAACATGACTCCTTAGCAACACTCCGATGACTAAAAGCATTATTGGGGGAACAAGCTGGGCATGCCAGGAGTCCCCTGGGTCATCACCGACCCCAAGTAAAAAGAGGACATGGAGAGCAAGAGCTAACATAAACAAAGACAATCTCCCATTCTCACTGCAGGGACCTACACAGAAAAATAATAATCACCTTTGGAAAATATCCATGGGAAGATGGGGGAGGAAAAGGGGGGAGGGAAAAGGAAAGCCAACCAAAATAAGTTCTTCCTCTGGATATTAATTAAGGTTCCCCCTTTCCAAAGCAGTGGAAGACAACATAATTATAAATGAGTAAAGACCACAAGGACTACAATACTGTATATCAAAAGCCAATAATAGATATAACATCTGAAAACACCACTTATTATGCCCAAAACATTAGCTAATACAAAGGAGTTAACCTCTAAATATAACTATGTACAATATGACATAAAAAAAAATATGACCCTGCCACATATTTAACACAACTAATAAAACAAATGATAGTGGCTTTATGTAATTAAAAAGACATCCATGATCAGTTCCAAACAGGACTCCATTAAGGAGCTCACAACCAGTGAGCATAATAAACTATAGAAAAAATAAAATAAATATTCACTGAGTCACTACCTGCTAATTTAAAGCCAGAACTAAACCATACACCAAACTAATACTTCTGGCTATATCAAAAGCTCAGTAGAATTAATGCTACTACAGCAGTAAAAAGAAAGAAAAAGAAAAATCAATAAATGGCTCTAACAAAAAAAAAAATAATTAAATGACAAGAGCCTGCAGTGAACAAGAAAAACTCACCCCCAAAGCAAACCCACCCCCCTCAAAAAAAAAATAACCATTATTAGGTTCCCATACTGTACAGACAGTACATCTGGGGCCAGGTAAAAATAAACTCTTTAGCCAGAATATCAGTAAAATGGAAAAAAAAAACTTAATAGACCCCAGGAAAATAATAAATGCTAAACTGCAAATCAAACATAGCTCAAGGATACAATGCATGTCCTGAAAAGTCCACAGAGTCAGAATTAAAACATTAGATCAAGTCAACAAAACTGAAGCGAACCTCAGATTAATTCAATAAAAGAAAGCAACATTGATGTAATCTTCTCCTCTCTAAGGGAGTCTCTTGAAGCAGAAAAACACATAGCTACTGAAGGTATTGGCCAGTAACAGGAGACAAATGTCAAGGAACACTCAAGCTGCCGTTCCACCTGTTGGCTCCCATGCTGGATTGAAGCTGGATCCTGATGCGAGTCAGCATAATGCTCCACCCAAAGAAAGTCCTATTTCGAAGCAGGAATAAGATGCAAAATGTAACTAAAGTTCAAACTGTTAAACCAGGGCCCAAACATAGCAGAGAAGTCCATTACACAGTAGCTGGCTGTGGCAACACCAGAACAGAAATAGAAGTCCACAGCACTGAAAGACTGTGTAACAAGTGAAATAGTAGATGTGAGGGCAATAACAGAAGCAGCCAGATTTTCAATGTTGAAAACAGCAGTAACAGAATGAAATACAAGCCCACCAGCTCCAGTCTGAGAATGTGCAAGATAGCTGAATGGGATGTCAGGAACTTAAATGTAGAAGCTCGCAATGGCTCAAGGTGATTGTGATATGATCCATGGATTAAGAAGTGGCCAACCAAACCCAGACTCAGGTCAGCCAGCATTTACCAAAGCCATGCATCTACAATAAGCACTCATTCTGGTGGGTCTCTCCTAAAACACTGCAACAAAAAGTGCATTTCAGCTAGCATTTGCTCTTTGCATTGCTTCTTCCTGTCTGGAGAGACCCGAGCCTAAACCTTCTTCTGCAGAGCCCATTTCTCCCACACCCCCTACATGTCCATGGTATCCTTTGAAATAATCTATATGTCCTGTAGGGTTTTTAGGGCTGATGTATAATGTTTGAAAAGACTAGAGCCATCCTTAAAAAACACCTTTAACCGGGCAAGATAGGGTGAACTAAATTTTAAGTTATTCTGCTGCAAAATCTTGAAGAGAGGGACAAATGCTCTCCTCTGTCATTGAATTGTCAATGAGTAGTCATTGTAAATGGAAATACAGTACCCTTAAAACTGCAGTGGCCCTTTTTTCCAAGCCCTGGTGAGGATAGTATGATTAATAGCTCAATTGTAAAAGCGGATGATTAGGGGGCAGGGGCGAGCTCCCGGATCCAAGGCAGGAGTATTGAGAGATTTGTGTGCCTGCTCTAAAGGCAATGGGAGCAAATCAGAAATGTCTACCAGGGAGCCAAGCCGGTTTTAATAAATAATAATAATAATAATAATTGTATTTATCAAGCACAATTCAAATATCAAAGTGCTATACAAATATACAATCATAAAACTTTAAAACATGAGTTAAAATCTGAAAAACTCTATTAATTCTTAGTAAAAGCAAGACTAAAAAAATGGGGTTTTAGTGCTCCTGCCCTCCTGGCATCCTTTCTTTCCTCATTACCAGGGCCACTGGAAAATTGCGGGTGCAATTTTTCCACAATTTCCTCAATTTTCATCCTTCTCCGCACAAAATCCGCAATTTCTTACATTTATGGAATTTCTGACTGAAATTGTATAAAAAATGTTAAATTCTCAAGGAAATCTACTCCGATATGCAAACAATTTAGTACACAGACTTGGATTTGACCAAAACAGTACAGTGTGAGGTGAGAAAGGGTCAAATGTGACTGCTTTCATGTGATGCACTTCCCTGCTTTGGTTTCAAAACCCTCTGGTCATGCATATGTAGACTTGAACACTTAAAAATCTGTGTTAAAGCAGACTGTCAGAGAATGTTTTGCTGACACAGAGACTGAAACAATAGTTGTGAGAAGAGGTGCAAAGTGACCCATTGACCTAAATGAAACCTTGACCACAATGCTTGTTTTTGAATGGTAGGGTAGATTTTCCTTGTATAAATACTTTAATTCTGAAAGGATTTTGATTCATATGTGTCAGGAGTTTGAGTGGCCCTGCTGATTATAAACTTGAATGTGCTTCTGTGGGGGTTGGTGACAGTTATTCCTTACATGTCAGTCTGCCGCAACTGCATACTCACATACAAGTCCTACAAAAAGCAGACATTTCTGAAAACATGCTGAACAGGTTAAGTATAATTAAACAGTTACCTTCAAATAGACAAAATAATTGCAACCCAAGTAAAATAACTGCAAACCAAGTAGAACAAAAGTGCAATGCATTGAAAGCTATTGTATGATGTAATGAAAAGTTATTGGCATGATTTGATACTTTTATCATGTGATTTTAAAGTGTACTTAACAGTGCTGATTAAGAACAGTAACTATTTTAACAAAATAAACATTTTTCTTACTTAGACCTTTATTAGGCACCCTGATTATCTGTTTATTTTTTTCTTGCACCACAGCAAGTAGTTTAAACAGGCTTCATTATTTAACATCTAGAAACTGGCAAAGTATGTTGTTTCAGGTTGTATTCAGTACAGACTAATTGTAAATTACTGAATAAAATCTAATTAGCACTGCATGGCTTAGATGTCTTGATTTTTAGAAGATATGCTACATAATGGTTGATTTGCAGTGCATTTCAAAAAACACACACATTTCTTCATATTAAAAGCATTTACATCTGGCAATACATGTATCTAACAATTTATGTGATCAAGACATGCTACAGCAAACAATAAAATATTTATTAGGGGGCAGTGGGGATGTGCAGTGAACCCCTGCAATTTTCCTGCAATTTTTGCAAAAAAGTCCCCACATTTTTAGGTAACATTTTCCGCAGTTTTCCAGTGGCCCTGCTCATTACCCACCCAGACTACAGATTTGTGTGTTTCTTGACGGTTAGCCTCAGTTTAACTGTTGTATCTTCCATTTTCACTATGTCCTTTACCCTTTTCTCTCTTTATTCTTTTCTTTTGAACAAAGTTTAACATATTGTCCTTGACCTCAGCGCCCTCTGGAATACAGTATATCCAAAGGTTGTTCCAACATGAGCAGTTCTGTAGATCATCACTCTTCTCAGTAAGATGCTGGGTTTCCATAAATGCCTGGGAGAAGAGCTGCTCCAGGTGATCAATCCGGCTGTCTGCATCCGAAACTTGTTCTAAATGCTAAGTTTTACTTTCAACAGTAGCAATCAAAGTTTTCAGATCTTGATAGAGTGCTCTAGACTCCTCATGGAATTCTCTGATTTCAGCTAGAAAAGCAGCATTAGAGGACTGCTGAAACTCTTCAGAAGTTTCAGCCATCTCGCACGAAGCCCCCCTCTGTTGCTTAGCTGTTGTGGTATAGGGCAAAATTGAAGAATCATCCTTCTGTTTCCACCCCAACATCTTCCCATATACTGAAAAACTCCCTGACTGCAAATTGAATGAAAAAGCAGAAAAAAAGCTGATGCAGGGAAGATAAACCTGTAAAGTCCCCAAGGAGCACTCTGCTTAGGTTGCCTCTCGCACGCTGACATCACCGGAAGTCCCATTCAAGTGTTAAGTACTCTTTCACTGTAGGAAGTAATTAAACCAAGAAATATCTCTACAATATCAACTATAAACACATTGGCCCAGATATTCAAACTGAGCCCCAAAAGTGCGCAACAGCAGGAGCAAGCACAAGTCCATTGCGCCCATGCACAAGAGGCGCAATATTCAAAAACTGCGCAGGCCAAGATGCGCCTACAGCCGATGACTGAATACCACACCACCTGCACCATAGAGCAACTAGGGAGGTGAAGCTGAGCATATCTGATGCGCCATAGTGCAACAGGGGATGTTCAGCTGAGCAGTCCAGATGCACCATAGCACAACCAGGGATGACCCCCAGCAGCAGGACAGCAATGCAACAGCACAACAAGGGATGCAGGGGCCCACCACCCATGCCACAGATGGACAGAGGAACACACAGCAGAACAGACATCGTCCCCCACATCCCATGCACTGCACAACTAGGGGAGAGCTGGAATAACCACTGGCCCATGGAGACCAGCAACCAACCCACAGCTGGGCCATGGTGCTCCATCACACCCCCTGGCAAGCTGTGACCGGCACACAAGGAGGGCCGACCACCCCATGCCACACCATCCCACCAATGCAGAGCACACCCTGCACCATGATCCCCAGACACCCTGCCCAGGAGCAGCGTCCACCAGTGCAGAATACCCCATGCATGCCACCACCCCTACTGTGACAATGCAACCCTGTGCACCACAGAACCATGCAAGGCAGCACCACCACACACACCCATCAGCGGGAGGCAGCACACAGCGATGTAATGACTGCATACAGAGTGCCACCATGCACATCCCCCCGAGGTACAGCTGAGAGACTGACCATGCGTTGGCACACAAGGTACCCCACACATGACAGGGCATGCCCCAGACCCCACCTCCAGTGGTACAGCACCCTGCACACCCTCTCAAGGACACACTCTGACCCAGCACTGGCCACAACAGCAAGTGCAGACACCCACAGTGGTGCATGGAAGCATGCACCACACAGGATGCAACACAGTGCATGGACAAACACCCACCCATACCCAAGGGCAAACCAACACAGGGACACAGTAGCAGGGCAACCAGGCCCCCAGTGTGTGGCCATGGAAACCGTGTACACATGGCCAGCACTCCTCCATGGCACAGGAGTGCCAGCCACCCTGCGCAGGCACTGTGGTGCTGTACGCCACCTGCATTTTCCCGGAGCACAAGTGACAGACAGTGGTGCACATCCTCTGCAACACACACAAGCCACAGCTAGGAGGTGGGACAACAACAGTGGAGGCCACAGTGTCACCCGAGGCAGACATGCACCACACCAGTGACAGGAGGCAATCCGGCATTGTGATGGGTACAGTGGCTGTCCTGCATGGACAGCCACCTCTGACATGCCAGCGGACCATGCAGGTCACAGACATGCAAGGGTGTCAGCTGCACAGGCCATGGACAGGCTGACAGGTGTGCCATGGACACAGAGAATGCACCATGGACCACTGCACACAGTCATCCAGTGCACAGGGAACAACACACACACCACAGACAGTGACTGATAGCTACTCCCACACCATAGTCACTTCTCCATGGACACATACACACACGCACATGACTGCACCACCCCTGACGCCATGCACACTACTGCAGCTGAGCACCTATAGCCCGCTGCAAAACAGAGACCACCACATTAGGTATATCAAAGCAAATGTATTGTAAAAAACACACAAAACTATTTACAGATATATACAAAAGGTTGGGGGAGGGCCACAAACAAGGTGGAGGTGGGTAAGGGGCAGGGGTGAACAAATGGTAGAGGGAAGGAGGGGTGTGAGGGTGGGTCCAGGGGGGTAGGGAAAATCAGGGGCATTAGGATGCTCATCAGGAGCCCCGCTCCCCGCTCTGGCTGCTCCTCCAGCCATGCCGCTGTCGGACTCCCACATGGTCAATCCTCTCCAATATTTCCAGGGAGGCCCTGACCACCTGCAGTATCTCCTGCAGTGTCCATCTGATGGCTTGCAACTGCTGTCCTCCTAGGACAAGGGAGCAGAGTCAATAGGTGTGAATGCACAGCCCCATGCAGCCCACCCACTGTACATGGCATACGGCCATGGGACATGCCTCTGTGATGGTGTGTGACCACCCACAGTGATCGCGTCCACACGACCTGCCCACCCAGGTGCACACAGCCATGTGGACCACTGCACACACCCACCGGCCAAGTCCTGCACAGCACCACCGTGGCTGTTCAGTGACATGGCTATGTGGTGAAGGCAGTGGCACAGCCAGGTACCTGGTGCTTGCATGGACCACCATTGATGCACTCCCAGACATGCAGTGCCACTGGACAGTGCTGACTGTAACAAGCTGCGTGCATGGCAGTGGTGTCAATGGATGGTGGCCATGCCCCGCTGCCCGCCCTGTTACACAGCAAGCAGTAGTAATCATGGATGTAAGGCACTCACCATCATCAGGCTGGTCCCACCGCCTCTGTGGACCTTCGGCCCTCCCAGACTGACGATCCTCCTGCTGGCGCCTCCTCTCCCTCACCAGCTGTCGCCCGTCTAGGCCTAAGGTGCAAACATGGAGAGAGGAACATCAGTACAATCCTGTAGCAAAGTCCCCCTGCCCCCATGTGTGTGCAATCCCACACAGCCAGACCCACCCACCCCATACCCTGATACCACCACGGCCAACACCGGATGGTCCCCCCACCCATGTTCAGGACACATGCAACCGTGATACCCATATGGAAGATAAAAGTGTGTGGATGTTGCATCTACCTGGCATGGCACCATGCCCCTCCTGGCACATGCCCGCAGGCGGGCAAACAGGTCTGGGTCCCTCCACCTCAGGTCCCCATATCTGTGGCGGCACTGCTCCGCCGTCCACCCCATATCGGTGGCCTCCTCCAGGGCATCGGCCACCTCCTGCCACACATGACTCCTGGACCTGTCCAGGGGTGCCTCACCAAATAGTGGGCCAACAAGTGGCTCCACAATGGCAACCAAGTTTGCCATCTCTACCTGGATCCACTGGGCAGCTCTCCTCCATGCCATCTCTATTGCTCGGTAGAGTCAAAATGGCGCTCTGCAGTGCAGTTCCTCCACGTGCAGATGCTGTGCAGTACAGCACTGCCATTCCCTATCGGCTGTCACCAAACAGCGTGATAGTGATGCACCCATGCCTGACGCATGGCACCTAGGGGGCAAAGGTCAGGCACAGGGTTAATGGTCTCTGGCGCACTGACAGCCACAGCGCAAGTGGAACCCAATGCGTCTAGTGTGATTGGGTGCCTGTGTGCCACCTCCTGTAGCGGCCTACTGCACTGTTGCCACAGTGCGCCTACGATGCCCCAGTGCCACAGCGCTATATAGGTGAACAGCGCTGTAGTGCCACTGGCACAATGGTGGCTGTGCCCTGCATTGCCTCCCATGCACAGCACATCAGCAGAGCAGCAGGTGCCTGCATCATCAACCCGGGCATGCGCAGTTAGGTGTGTACTGCGCATGTCACAGAACTGCACACTTGGCTCAGCACGTTCAACACAATTGCGCAAAGTGCAAAAGCGCAACATTCAACCATCATATGCAAATCAGCTAATCAGCCATTCAATGGTGCAGTCACTGCATTTGCATCCACTTAAAGATGGCGCCTCGCCTCATTTGCATGGGTTGTGCTATAAAAGTGCGACATTGGGCTGCACTGGCCATAGTCGGTTACTGCAGTCTATTGGTGAGTTGCATGCTGTTTAGGAGTGTGGACTGTGGATTTTGGGACATGCATGGGACTGCACAGTCACAGGTAACACCTGTCATTCTCACAGGCTGAATCATGACTGAGTAAGTTGTGGAGGAAGAGGAACAGAGTTGTGGGAGGAGGAGGAGGCCAAATTTCACGAAGGCCGAGACGGATGCCCTGATCGAGGCCTACCTAGACCAGGAGCCACTTCTCAGCAGACACCAGGGAACACCACAGGCCCGTGCTGCTACATGGGAGGAGGTGGCGCATGCTGTAAACCTGCATGGCAGCCACCAGCGCTCCATGCAGGAGTGCAAGAAGAAGATAGGCACAGACAGGAGGAGGATTAAGGAGAAGGTGGCTGCCATCAGGGCAGCACAATCTGTGACAGGTGGGGGACAGCCAGAGGTTCTACGCCTGACCCCACAGGAGGAGAGGGTTGCTGGAAGCATGCAGTGTTGGCCATTGAGGGTGTTCTGGGTGGTGGATTCCAGACGGGTGGTAGCCCGTCACTACATGGTAGGTCATGGTCTGTCTATTGGGGAGGGACAGAGTAGGTCGCATGCAGTAACATGACTTTATTTTCCCTTACAGCTCCTGAGCATCTGCATGGGTCAGTGGCGGTGGGCCTCTCCACTGAGGCCAGTCAGATGGAGATGGAGGAGGGCTCATCCACCTCCACAGGAATACACAGCTCAGTGCGACAGTGGGCCCGCCTGGATGTCCAGACTGATGTTGTTGGAGCAGGTGTGGAGGAGGCCCTGCCCATGTCCCAGCGTGCCAGCGTCCATGGATGCCAGCATGCTGGGACTTGAGCTGGTGCCAGGTCCATCACCGATGATGATGTCGCTAACATCATGGGCAGTGACATGTGTGTGCCACAGGATGGCCACACAGCAGGTAACATCGCGGCCATGGCTGTGGGTGGTGCCTCCGTGGAGGCCTGCGGGTCGTCACAGTCCCAGCCTGTGCCTGTCAGCACCGTTGGGGCAGCACTGGTGTGTGTACAGGACAGTGGGACTGTTGCGGCCACTGCGGCGGCACCAGTGAGCACTGGAGAGCGACAGCCGGAGGGGCAGCATCAGCAGTCGGTCAATGGGTTTGGGGGTACAGTGTCATGGGGCGGCGTCAGTGCACCACCTGTGGACATGCCCAGGCCTGGCCCTGGTGTGCAGCACCCACCCTCAAGGGGTGCTGAGCATCAGGGCTGCGCACACCCTGAGGGACAGCATGCCAATCAGGCAGATGACCTCTTGGATGAGCACACCCGCATACTGCAAGCATAAGTCAATCAGCAGATGTGGCTTGTGACAGAGGTGGATGCACTGAGTGTGGCTCTGGAGTGGGCAGAGGAGCGTCGCAGCAGAGAAACCACTCTGCTCCTGGCAGGGATGGACCGGATGTGGGAGGATGTGACTGCTGCCATTGACAGGCTGACACACACAATCACAGCTGCTATGGCCATAGGGGGCACACGGTTATTTGCCCATGCAGCGCAGACACCGCACAGTGCAATGTCCACCCCCCCGTTCCCGGCGTCGTGCGACACCATCCTTGTCGACACCGGGTTCAGCTGTGGGCATCCTGAGCACGCCTAGTGCAGGCATGTTCGGTGTGCTGCAGACCCCTGCGCGAGCACGGTCGCATTCACGCAGTGTATCCTCTGGGGGACCATTGGTGTCACCCCATGAGGCCAGTGGTCAGCCTGTCAGTGCTGGTGGGTCTCGCCGGGGCCACCCACGTTTCCATGGCAGCTGGGGCACTGTGGCGTGTGACTGGCCTGTCTCCCAACGTGGCTACTGTCTGATGCTGCCCTGTGTGCATTGTGTCATTCAGCGGGCAATGCACGGGTGAGTACCCGGCCCTGCACGTAGACACACAGTCCATCTGCACACTCTCCCGGCTGCTGTCTGCAGTTGCATGTGCATGATGGTGCCTGCATTGCGCTGTACAACAATGTGCAATGGTGCTCAGCATCTGACACATGCACAATGACAGGCAGTGGGCATGGTGGTCTGTGGACATGTGTGTGACTAGGGGTGGCATTCTGGGTCGGTGTGCCTCCTACCCTTTGTGCATGTCTGCTGAGTTTTTTTTGTGTGTGTGTGTGTGTCTGTCCATGTGCCATGTTAGACCTCACCCATCCCTGGTGGTGTGTGTTTTTCCATGCCCGACCACTTCCCTTGACGGCATGCACCCCTGGTGTGTGTCCATGCGTGTTTGTGGGTTGTGCCTTTGCCACTGGTGGTTGCACATGGCCCCGTGCCTGACCTGGGTTGGCTGAAGTGCTCCTCTGTGATGGTGTCCCAGTGCAGCTGTGCCAGCTGGAGCAGTCGGGGGTCCCGTTGCCCAAAGGGGGGGCTGCCCATCACCATCATCACCGGCATCCTCATCCTCCCCATCACTGTCCCCCTCTTCGACCTGTACGGCTATCCCACATTCGTTGGCCATGTTGTGCAGGATGCAACAGGCCAGGAATAGCTCGCAGGCCTTTGAGGGGCTGTACCATAGGGCACCGCCGGAGGTGTCCAGGCAACGGAAATGTGCCTTCAGCATCCTGAACACCTGCTCGATGACATTTCTTGTGGTGGCGTGTGCCTCATTGTAGCGTTGTTGCAATGGTGTCACGGGCCGCTGGTATGGTGTAAGCAGCCAGGGACAGAGTGGGTATCCACTGTCACCTGTGTGTAGAGGGTGGAGGTTAGTTTGGTGATCAGCATCGCCCTGCCCCGGGCCATGTAGGCCACTACCCATGTCACCTCTGACCATGCCCCTCCCAAGTCCTATGTTTGTCTGTGTGATTTGCTTACTCACCCACTAGGTGGCCAGTGGGGATGTCCCCACTCTGGAATCTGTAGCACAGTGCCGACTGGTGCCAGATGAAGGCATCATGTGCTCCCCCAGGGTGCGTGGCACAGACGTTGATTATGCGCCCCCTGGCATCGCACACCACCTGGCAGTTGTTGCTAGCATAGCCCTTGTGATTCATGTATGCGGCCCCCTCAGGGCCAGGTTGTGTGTGGATGGCCACTTGGGTGCAGTCTATTTCCCCTAGCATGCCAGGCATACGTGCTACCCTGTGGAACTTCTGTATGTTTGCTGTGTGCTCCGTCGGTGTGCTGGGAAAATGGATGTACTCCGCAGCATGTGGCAGCAGTGCGCTGAGGTACTGGGTGAGGTGGTGTGACGTGGCCAACTGGGTTATGCCTGTGGTGTCCCCTGTTGGTCTCTTTAATGTACCTGTGGTGAGCAAGCACATGCAAGCTATCACTTTAGTTTCCACTGACAGAGCATGGCTCTGTCGTGTGGGTGCCTGCATCACATCACAGCACAGCTCACAGAACCACCTCAGAATTGCCCAATTCAGGCGGTACTGGCACATGATCTCAGTATCACTATACAGCTCGAAGTTGGTGCAGGCTCGGTACTGCCTGTTGGGGGCATTCCACCGACGAGCCCTTCCACGGCTGCGCCCCCCTGCTGCCCACCTTCTCACCCCCTTAATTACTGCCTCCATCTGGATGGTGGCACTGGCCATGTCCCTGGCTTGTGTTCACCCCCTCTGTCAGCTGTTTCTGTGTTCCCCCCGCTGTCCTAGCTGCTACTTCCCCTGCACCGGGAACACCTGACTGTGCTGGCCTCAGTGCTGTGTGGCACTTCCCCCTTCTGCTCTGTGGCTCCCCACACCTTCCCTGAGCCTGTGGGTTCCAGGTGCCCTTTCACTGTCCTGCCCTGTGTGTGTGTGTGTGTGTGTGTTTTGCCTGTGTGGCTGGCTATAGTTCAGCAACTTGTGGCTTCCCTGTAGCGTTCTTGCACCTCTCCCTTGTTCCTTTTTATTTTGGCTCATTTCTGCTATGGCGAAACTTCTGCTTGTTCCCCTATTGCGCATGGCGCATGTTGTTGAATATCGCACTGCACCATTTATGCATGGTTCCTCCCCCTTCAGTTGCGCATACATTCATTATCATTCGCTATTGCTCAGCGTGATTTGTGGGGTGCAACTGCCTCCACTGAATATCCGCAGAATGGCGATTTCGGACTTGCACTGAGTGAATCATTGCGCATGGCGCAACTCTTTTCAATATCTGGCCCCTTATGTGCAAGCTGCTATAACTGATGATACCCAGTTTGTTAATACATGCACAGTACCATTCAAGGGAATGTTTTATCCTGTTGGTAAGAGGTCTATCTGCCTCAGGGCAGTTCCACACATTTTCCAAGCCCTGTCCACTATTTAGGTCTTTTTTGGAGACTCACTCCCCCTCCTGCCCTCCTAGCATCCTTTCTCTTCTCATTACCTACCAGGACTATAGATTTGTGTTTCTTGACTGTTAGCCTCAGTTTAACTGTCCTATCTTCCATTCTCACTATGTCCTTTACCTTTTTCTCCCAGGAGTCACATGTTGGAATTATAGCTGTCAGCCATTTTGATGTAATTTTTTTTGTGCCACAGTGCACATAATTTGCAGCAACCCTTGTTGCTTTAGATTTCCTACACCTATGAGCTGTATTTCCAGACCTAAATGTTCAAATTTAAGGGTTGTGCAGTCAGAGCCGAGTCTGGTCAGCAAGTCTATACATAAGTCCTGTAGGTGACAATGTTTGGGACACATCCAAAAGATGTGATAATGTCTTCCCCCTCTGTCCACATCCCCTCCAAGTTTATATGTACTTCCTGCCTGGAAGTGCTACATTATGAAAGGGGTGTGAAAGAACCTGGCCATGCATTTCCATCTGTACTCTTGCCACCCCACTGAGGCTGTCACCTTCAAGCTCTTCTCTCAAGTTTTTTTCCAAATGTCTTCTGAGATGGCAATCCCTGCCTCTCTTTCCCATTGTATTTTAAAGTTAAGGAAATCTTGACTTCCCTCCCTCAAAAGCATTTTGTAGGAATTAGAGATGGCCCCTCCTCTACCTGCAAGTATAGCTTCCCAATAGAAGACATTTTCAAGGGATGTGAGCTCTATATTTTTGGCACCTGGTTCTATAAAAGTCCCCTTGAGGAAGACTATACCTATCTTGGAGTTCTGAGAAGAGGATAATGATTTTGTTGCTGAGCAGCGCTTGAAATCTAGTCAGCTTCAGTCTGTTCTAGCGTACAGAGGCAGAATCAATATGGTATGGAGTGAAGTCTGGGTCACCTGTGATAATTATTAGTGGACCAATTTTATTTGGCATTTTCATAATTTTCCTTGCTTTAGCCAATATTTTAAGTGTGTGCCTTGTCCAGGTATTAGTTACTTTTCTCCAAAGCTTATTACTGAGCAGGCCAAGCGGCAGAATATGTAGTGGGAGCCGTTTGAGCTGTTGTTCTTCCATCTCCCTCCATCCTGTTGTTTTAACCATATAACTATGGGTACCAATTGTGCTGCCATGTAATACAATCTGAGGTCTGGCATTGCCAGACCCCCTGTCTCCCTAGGTAGAGATAGTCTTATGGTACTCTTTTCGACACCTGCCATTTGTCCAAATAAGGACAACAATGTGCGGTGGACTTGGCCCCAGAATAATTCTGGAATTCCTATGGGTAGAGCCTAAAAAAAAAAAAAAAAAACATTCAAGCATATGAAAAAGCCAGCAGAATAAGGTCATCAGGTCTATCAAGTCTGTTCTTATTGCTGGGTCTCTAGCTTATGCTACTGACTGCCCCTCCAGTCTTTCCTTCCCCTGTGTGCCCCCCAGGTCCTATGATTTCCCCTTATACCTATTCCAGGCCCTCTTAAAGCTGCCCACTGTCTTCGCTGAGACTAATTCTTCCTGCAGAGCATTCCAGTTGGTCACCTCCCTCTCCATGAAGAAGTACTTCCTAACATCCTTCATAAACCTCTCCCCCCTCCAGCCTCAAACTGTGGCCCTTCATGGTTCGGTTGTCCATTAGTTTGAAAAGACTCCATTAGCTTGAAAAGACTCTCCCTATCCACCCTATTTATCTCCTTTAAGTATTTGAAGGTCTCTCTCATGTCTGCTCTCTCCCTCCTCTCCTCCAGGGAGTACGTTTTCATGGCTTCTCTGAGTTTACCATAGTAGCAGGTGTGGATTGCAGGATTATTCTCATCTACCGTCCACCCTGGGATGAGAAATTGTTCCTGCAGGAAGTGGCAGACTTCATCGTCGATGGTCCTGGGTGACTTCAATGCCTGGGCCAACGATGAACTCTACCAGTTTGGTCAAGACTTCCTCCAACTTATGTCTTTGTTGGGATTCACACAGGTAGTCGCCTCTGCTACTCATAATCAGGGTCACTCGCTTGATCTGGTCTTCCTCCTGGGGATCGAGTCCTCCTACTTGATGGTGGAGCCTGTCATGTGGTCTGATCACTACACAGTAAGCTTTAATTTCCAGCCCCCCTACTTATAGGCCTGCCCCTGTGGAGATGGTCAGATACCGCCCATTGAGGAGTGTAACACCAGAGGGTCTTTTGGTGGTACTAGACCTATCAGGAGTTCTGAGGGCAGGCGAGGACCCAGAGAATCTAGTTATGGCCTATAATAAGGCTATTACTAAGGCTCTGGATGTTATTGCCCCAATCTGTGTTCACCCCCCCTCTCTCTCAGCCCTTGGTCCCCTTGGTTTGATGGAAGCTTGTGTGAATTGAGACTGGTGGGATGAAGGCTAGAGCATTGCTGGCAGAGAATGACCCTTGAGGCCAATCACCTTAGATTGATGGATCACTATGAAAACTATCAATCAGCAATCTCACGTAAGAAGGCAGAGTTCCTGTCCAGTGAGATAGCTGCTGCTCAAAGCTGACCGGCTCAGCTCTTTCGAACCATGGACAGGCTGTGCAACCCAACCTGTCTACAGGTTTGAGGAGCATTTTCACAAAATAAGTGTGATGAGTTTGCTCGATTTTTTGCGGATAAGGTGGCCAACATCAGGGCCAAGGTCTGCTTAGCACCATCTCTGGGGGTTAGTGGCGGGCGGTGTATGGTGCCTCCCCTCTGTCTTCTTGGATATCTATTGAACGGCTGGAGATAGGGGACATAGTGTGGATCATCCAGAAATTGGGGCCAACTTAATGTAGTCTTGACCCAGGCCCTACATGCCTATTATAAGGGCGTATGGAGACCATCGGTCTGGTCCTTGCAGATATTGTTTGGTGCTCCTTAGACTCAGGAGAGTTCCCTAGCTCCCTGAAAGAGGTGGTGGTGACACCACTTCTTAAGAAAGCTTCTTTTGATCCAAGCATCTATGCAAACTACAGACCTATCTCTAACTTTCCCTTTGCCAGGAAGGTGATTGAGAAAGTGGTTGCGCTGCAACTGGAGAACCATCTTACCATCCATGATGTCTTCTAGCCTCTCCAGTCAGGTTTCCGGAAGAGACATATTACCGAGACTGCTCTGGTTTGGGTGCTCAATGATCTCCTGATGGCAAGAGACCAGAAGGACCAGTCCATCTTGGTGCTCCTGGATCTCTCCTCAGCATTTGACACTGTGGTCCATGGTGTTCTACTCGAGTGCCTGAAGGTTATCTGTGGCCTGGCTGGTCCAGTTCTCAGATGGTTCCATTCCTTTCTAGCCAGCAGGTTTCAGAGGGTGGTGTCTGGGATTTTTTCCTCTGACCCATTCTCTCTGCCATGCAGGGTCCCTCAGGGCTCAGTGCTGTCCCCCATGTTGTTTATAGTGTATCTGCTGCCCCTCAAAGACATTGTAAGACTATATGGGCTGAGGTTTCACTGCTATGCAGATGATACATAGCTGTATCTGTCTTTTGTGCCCCACCAGGATAGCGTGGTCTCGATGTTTAACAGCTGTCTAGTGGAAATCCATGATTGGATGAAGTCTGGCTGGTTGAAATTGAATTCCAGGAAGACTGAGGTGTTGGTTGTGGACCCGGGGCACTGGATAGTGAGGTCAGTAGTGGGGTTACCTTCTGGGCTTTGGCTCGATGATGTACAGCTGCCCACCTCTGAACAGGTGAGTAATCTGGGGGTGGTATTTGGTAATGGGCTGACACTGCAGGCACAGGTGTTGGCAGTCATTAAATCTTCCTTTTTGCCATCTGAAGAACATCACCAGAATTAAGCACCTTGTTCCATCCAATGATCTGCCCACGATGATCCATGCCTTTGTGACCTCACACCTTGACTACTGCAACTCCCTATACCTGGGGCTTCCGGGGGTTGATGTCCACTGCTTGCAGCTTGTCAGGACGCTGCGGCATGATTATTGACTGGAACTTCATGTACCAGTCCTATTACTTCTGTGCTGTTCGATCTGCACAGGCAGCACATACAGTGACTGACCACCTTCAAGGTCGGTCTTCTGACCTACAAAGAGCTACATGGATTGGGACTGAGTTACCTGCAAGAGCTCCTGGTTCCTTACAGCCCTGGCCAGCCTCTCCGCTCATCTGATAAGGGGTTGTCAGAGGTTCCCAGGGTGCACTTGAAGACATCTGGCACCAGGGCTTTTATGTTTGTAGCACCATCCCTGTGGAACTCTCTACCTTGTCAGCTTAGAGAGTGCAGGACCGTGGAGAGCTTCAAGACCAGTTTAAAAGCTCATCTATTTAAACAGGCTTTTAGTACTTGATGTTTTAAGAATTGTGAGAATATTAATTGAGTCAATATATTTATATGATTTTTTGAACTGTTTTATGATGTTTTGTATGTAAAGCACTTTGGTGCTTGAATTGCTCTATATAAATAAAAATATTATTATTAATTTATTATTCTTCTCTTAAGACATACGCTGTTGACCCATGATCATCATAGTGGCCCTACTCTGGACTTTCTCCAGTAGGCTGATGTCCTTCTTAAAGTATGGGCACCAGTATCTTACTCTGTACTCTAGATGCTGTCTAACCAGTGACCTGTAATGGGGCAGTATAACCTCCATCTACTGTTAATCCCCCTGGCTATACACCCCAACATCCTGTTGGCATTTTCTGCTGCCTTTTTGCACTACGAGGAGAATGTCAGGTCTCTAGTTATCATCATTCCCAGATTTTTCCTCCTCTGTTGCTGCTACCCAGACACCCCTGGTAGTACTCGGTCCTTGGCTTCCTGGCTCCAACGTTCATCACTTTGCATTTCTTGGCAGTAAAGCCAAGTTGCCAGATCTCTGACCATCTCTCAAGTTTTTTGAAGTCTTCCAACAGGTCTTGTATACCTTCCACTGTGTCCATCCTCCCACAGAGTTTAGTGTCATTCACAAACAGGCACATTTTGCCCTTAATGCCCTCCCCAATGCCACTGATGAAGACATTGAACAACACCAGGCTGAGCCCTGCAGGACCTCACTGGTGACTTCCTTGGTGCTGGATAACTCTCCTCCTACCATCACCCTCTGGGTCCTGCCGCTCAGTCAGCTTTCTACCCACCTGGTCATTTTATTCCCAACCCTGAGATCAGCCAGTTTCCGGATCAACCTCTGGTGGGGCACTGAGTCAAAGGCCTTGCTAAAGTCCAGGTACAGGATGTCTACCACTTGGCCCTTTCAACTGCTCTAGTGATCCAGTCAAAGAAGTCAATCAGGTTCATTTGGCATGATCTTCCTGCCACAAATCCATGCTGCTTCTTATCCTGGAGACCATTCTCCTCCTTGTACCTTACCAACCTGTCCTTGAGTATGGTCTCCATGAGCTTGCGCATGATTGAAGTCAGACTGACCAGCCTTTAGTTCCCTGGGTTATCTCTTGGACTGCTTTTGTGAAGATGCACCACATGTGCTGTTCTCCAGTCCTGCAGCACCACACCCAACTCCATGGAGCTATTTAAGAGGCCTATCAGCAGCCACATAAGCTCCTCTGCCAACTCTCATAGCACCCTTGGATGTATGTCGGCCAGTCCTGGAGACTTGTCTACCTTTAGTGCTAGCAGCAGCTCCCTCATTCTGTCCTTTTCTATCACCATGTCTGTGTCCCCTTCCCCCCTCTCCCCTTCTCCCACCCGATAGCACCAGTCCATCTTTTTCCTAGTGAAGATTGAGCAGAAGTAATTGTTTAATACTTTGATCTTGCACCCATCTTCCTCCACCAAGTCTTCCCCTTTCCTAAGCCTAACTATCCCTTCCTTCCTGTCCCATTTCTTGCATATGTAACAAAAGAAGGCATTCTCCCCCTCTTAATGCCTTCAGATATTTGGAGTTCCTTTGTGTTTTAGCCTGCTGCACTACCTTGCATGCCATTTTGACCAACTTCAGGTAGTTCTCATTGTCTACTTCACTCACAGTCCTCCTGTATAGCCTATAGGCCGACCTCTTGTCCCTCACCACCCGGGAAACCTCAGGGTTGAACCGGATGGGTGACCTTGCTCCTGATTTCTTCCCCCTGAGCCTAATGCACTCTGCTGTGGCAGCCAGTACTGCTTCTTTGATGATGGTCCACTTTTGGTCCACCCCCCAGCCAATCTGATGCCCTCCAGGTGTTTTCTTAGCACTTCTTGCATTTCTCTGAAGTCCACCCTCCTGAAATTCAGGATTTTGGTCTTAGTGCGGATGTTTTCCCTGCCCAAATCCAATCTGAACCACACTGTGCTGTGGTTGCTGCCTCTCAGGGGTTCCTTGACCACTATCTCTTGCACGTGCTCCCCATTAGTGAGCAGTAGGTCAAGGATTGCTCCCTTCCTGTTGCACTCAGTGATGCCCTGAGTCAGAAACTCACTCTACATCATATCCAGTATCACTTGACTCCTGGCACAGGACATGGCCTGTATATCCCAGTCCAACTTGGGAAGATTAAAGTCCCCACCACTACCACCTCCTCCTTTCTTGCAGCTTCCAGCAATTGTGAACTCAGCTCCCTGTCTCTTTCCTCCTCCTGGTTGGGTTTTTTGTAGACCACTCCAAATCTCATCTTTCTCCTTCTATTGGTCTGGAGCTGAATCCATAATGTTTCCACCCCACTTTTTCTGTCTCCTCCTTCGTGCATGTTATCCCTTCCCTGATATAAGCCACCACCACCACCCCCCTTGCCTAGCCCCTTTTTTCTTCTATATAATTTTGTAACCCAGGATTGAGAGATTCCAGTCATGGTCTGGTGTGGTGTGGCTCAGGTCTCGGTAATTGCTGTTATGTCTACCATCTCCTCCACTAAGGCACCTGCATGTCTACCATCTTGTTACCGAGACTAAGAGCATTCAGTGACACCAACCCCCATCTTGACTCAATGCTCCCTTGCTTTTCTTCTGTGCTTTGTCTTACCTGCCCTCCTCCCATGCCTCCCCTCAACCTCTGTATTTCCTTTATCCCTTTTCCCTCTACATCCACCCTCCTGATCACTACTGCCAGTATTGGGGGAGGTCTACTGAGTTCCTCGTTCTTGAGTTTCTGAACCTCCTAGTCCACCCTCCAACAGTTTAAAGTGTTTTTTCAACCTATTTTATAGTCTGTTTGGGCTTCATATCCCAATAACTTATGGCAGTGTTAGCCAACTGCTGCCAAAGGTAACATTTTTCACTGTATCCTTTGAGGTAGGGAAGGGATTGTAGCTGCAGTCGAACCCACCAGCCATCTGATCCCTTCCACTTCATGGTCTGCCACACCCACGTTTAAAGGTTTTGTGACATCTAATCAGAGAAAGTGTAGGGGCATGCCATATACAGGTGAATGGGGAATTTTTAGAGCTGTTTTCTGGTAATTTAAGCAACCTTTGATATAAATAAAAGCCATCTCTCAACTAATAGGGCCCTATTAGTTGAGTGATGGGTTTCATTTATATCAAAGATTGCTTTAATTAACACAACACAGCTCTGAATAATTCCCCCCATTCACTTGTATGTGGTGTGCCCCCATGCTCTTCCTGATTAGATGTCACAAAATGTCTGAGAGCAGGGGCAGAGTCGGTTGACTGGGAAGTGGAAGCAATTAGTTGGCTGTAGGTTTGACTGCAGTTATGTTCCCTTCCCTTTCCTACCTCAAAGAACACAATGAAAAATTATATCTTTGGCAGCAGTTGGCTTACGCTGCCATAAGGTATTGGGCTATGAAGTCCAGGTAGGTAGACTGGACAATTACTTTAAACTCAGCTCATTGGTTATATATTTCCCCAGTTTGTCTCTCAGTACTTTTGAGTCATCTCTAGTAAGGTGTAGTCTATCTACCGAGTACAGTGTCTTATCTGACCATGTGCCCCCATCCCCCAATATATTTGAACCCTTCCTCCCTGCCCCAGCTTTTCAGCCTTTCATTTAATTCACCTATCCTCCTTTTCCTGATTGTGCTGGCTCTGAGGACTGGTAACACTTCTAAAAAGGCCATAGAGCTCACTACCTCCTTACAGGTCCTTGCTAGCTCCCTGAACCTACCCTGCAACTCCTCCACCTCTTCCTTTGCCAAATCAGTGGTTCCCAGGTTAATGACTAAGTTAGGTTTTCCATCAGACTTTCTTACAGTTTCCCTGATTCTGGGTCCTGCTTTCCCTGTTGTCAGCCCCAGCATACAGACCTCCATCCTTCTTGCTTTTGGATCCTCCTCCTACCTCAATGGATACCCTTAATTAGGAAGTCATCAATGATTACCACCCTGCCATCACCTGAAACTGTGTTTCCCACCTTCCTGTCTTCTTCTATTATATCAGCCACCTCCCCAGTTGTCTATACCCTATCTGCTCTGATTAACTTCCTGCTGCTTGCACCACCATTCCCCTCATCTGATTCACAGACCCCCCTTAATCCCCTTCTTCCCTTGCTAATCATGCTTGCTGCCTCTTTTCCCTCTCTTGCCTTTACCCTGCTTTCACCTTCTCCCTCATCCTTTACTCCACCCTGACAAGCTCCTTAGCCCTGCCTACCCAGACAACTCACCTCTCCCCCCTTACCTTGAGCCTTTGACTCTGGGTCACCTCGGCCTTCCACCTCACCACCTCATTCCCGCTCCCCTAAACTGGTCAGTGTTGTATACCTGTTTGATAAAGGCACCCTGACATCAGATCCCACCAATATACCTCCTCTTCCAGGGTCTCCATTTCCCTCCTTTGCTATTCCTCTTCTCTTACTCTCCCATCAGTTCCCCTTACCACCTGCCATTCCTCTACACTGGTCACCCAGGGTCTTTGAGGAGGAGATCTCCCTGGATATTGTGGTATCCTCCCTGCTCCAAGCCCATGTCTGCTGTCCTGTTTCCCCATGGCTGCCCTACCTGCCCCTTCCTCTGCTGCTCTTTTTTCCAGTCTCCCCACCCCACCCTCTCCAGCTCCCATCTGAGTATTCTTATCTCAGCCCTGAGCTGTTTCAGGCTCCTTCACACTGGACATCCCCCTACTCTCCACACAGTTGCCAGAAAGACTGCTGTCCCACATCCATTACAGATTACCACTCTTCTTTCACTATCCCAGCTCCTGTACATACTTATGTTCCCCCACCTCTTCTTTTTCCAGCTGTCCTGCAGCCTGTACCAGTTCCAGTTTCCCCACATCCTCCCTTCTTAGCAAATCCCAGCCCCAACTATGTGTCCCCACTGTAGCCCAGTCAGTGCTGTTTACAGTTTAGTTTTCCCCCCCAAGTCCCCTTTCATCTGCTAACCCCTCCTGCCTTGTCTCTTTATTTCTAATTATGCCTAACATGAGACGGGGATCCACTGCTTACCTATTTCCAGCTTGCTATGACCCCCAAAACTCTGTCCTTGTTACCGTGCTCAATGCAGGCCCCTCCTGCCTTGTCTCTTAATTCCAAATGACACCTGACCTGAGACAGGGATCAGCTCCTTTCCCCTTTCCACCTTGCTATGTACCCCCAAGCCTCTGTCCTTGTCACATTGTTCAGTGTATGCAGACCCTGGTTCTGCTGTAGCCATCCTCTCTTCTGCAGTTGCACATTTCTACCACCCCTTCCTCCTTACCTCAAACACTATGACCAGCATGTCCTCTGGCCTGTGGTCCTTCTTGCAGATGCCCTGTCTATGCCCTCAAATGACACTAGGATAGACACAACACTCCTGCTTCATGACACTCATGCATCTGGGTCACTTGGACCCCTGGATAATATATGGGGACAAAAGCTGCCCTATTGGCTGGCTCCAGGCACAAGGTCTGGCGGGACCTCCAATGTTGCCAGGTAGTGGTGGCTGATATCCCATCTCAGCCCACTGACTGATGCTTAAATCTCAGGTGTGGGCCATTGTTAAATTCTCTTTTTTACTATCTGAGAAATATCACCCGGATGAAACAGTTGGTCCCCCCGATGACCTTCCAATGTTGGTCCATGCCTTTGTGACCTCCCGCCTTGACTATTGCAATTCCCTATACCTAGGGCTCCTGGGGGTTGACATGTGCCACCTGCAGCTGGTGCAGAATGTGGTGGCTAGGCTGCTGACTGACTTGTCTTGAGCCTGTCATGTTACGCCTGTGCTCTGCAACCTGAACAGTCTGCCAGTTCAATGGCAAGCCACCTTCAAGGTCAGTTGCTGACCTATAATGCCCTACATGGACAGGGTCCATGTTACCTGCAAGAACTTCTGCATCCTTACTGCCCCCTCTGCCCACTCTGCTCAGCTGGTGAGGGATTGCTAGGAATTCCCAGGGTAAGTTTGAAGACTTCTGGTGCCAGGGCTTTTTTGTTTATGGCCCCTACCCTGTGGAATTCTCTACCTCATTCAATTTGAGATGCCCAACCATGGAGAGATTTAAAAAGGCCTTAAAAACCCATCTGTTTAATCTCACCTTCTTGGGTTGTGGATGAATTAATGATTTTGGAATACTGTTTATTATAAATGTTTTAAATTGTGTATTTGTTTTTAAATTGCTATATTTTTATTATTTGTACAAGTGCTTGGACAAATTTTTACTTCCACTTTTTAAAAATAAAATGAGTTGAGTTGAGTTAAGTCCCCCCCCCCAACAATCTCCAATTCCCAGTTCCCTTTGTATTTAAAACATTTATCTTTTTTTGTTTGTTTTAGATGCCCACAGTAACAATTCAGGACTCAGACCTCCATAACCCCTCCTGACACTTATGACATTCACTGGTCCTCCATTAAAGCTGGCTTCATCTGACTACTTGTGGACTCTGGCATGGCCTGCCCTTTTTCCCTATTGAACTACTGTCTGACTGCAGTTACTATGTCTTGGGGGGCCTCCAGTGGTGCTGTGCAATTGTCGCCAATCTCCTGCCTTCGGTCTGCACACTGGTGCTTCCCCACTCCTCACAACAGCCTCCGATTCCCAGTTCCCTTTGTATTTAAAACATTTAGCTTGTGTTTTTTGTTTGTTTGTTTGTTTTAGAAGTCCCCAATAAAAATACAGGATTTAGCCCACCAGAACCCCTCCTGGCACTTATCTGTTGAGATGCTCACTGCTGCTCCATTCTTGTCAATGTCCTCTGACTACCTGGGTAATATGGTCCTTTTCAGTGTTGCCACCCTGCCTTCCAGGGATGGAGGAGATTTTTCCATCTCTTAATGTTGAATTGACCTCCTTCAAAAAGTTTATCATAATTAATCCTGAATAGTGTAAGGAGGTTTGTGGAAATACGAATTCCCAGATACCACACTGTGTTGATGGTAGCCCTTCTGAAGGGGAAACTGTCCAATAAGTGCCTGGAAAGAGGATCCTCCATCGTGGTGGCCACTGACTTGACCAAGTTTATTTTATAGCCTGATACCTCCCCACATAATTTCTGTTCCTCCAGTAGTGATTGGACAGAGGTCTCTGAGGAAGTGAGGAAAAACAGAGAGTCATCTGCATATAATGAAATCGTATTTCTTCTGTCTCCTGCTATCACCCTGCAATCTCATTGTTTTTCCTTCTTACTATGGCTAGAGGCTCTATATACAGAGCAAATAGGAGTGGGTAGGGGGGTAGTCCTGCCTCATCCACTTTGTTAAGTGAAATCTATTAGTGGTCCCTCAATTTACCTTAATGGTTGCATGGGGGGCAGTGTGTAGTGTCCCAATACTGTCCCAACATTTTTGTCCCAGGCTTATCTCCTTCAGGGTTCTATGCAGGTTTCTCCAGTCCACCTGACTGAATGCCTTCTCAGCATCCATGAATATAGCTTAAGCAGCTCTTCAAGTCATCTTTGCCATGACATTTTATTGAGCAGGCACCTAATATTATCCCCACACCAGGCACTTGGGTTAAATCCTAATATCGACACTCTAGTGCAGCATGAGGGGGGTACTGCACTCCTGAGGTTCCATCTTTCAGATGAGACGTTAAACCGAGGTCTTATCTACCTGTTCTGGTGGTAGTTCAGGTGGATGTTAAAGATCCCATGGCACTTCTCAAAAACAGTAGAGGAATTTTTATTTAGAAAAATAAAGCAAAATCATATACAGTATAGTATTTCATTATACAAATCATAACAAATACAAGGAACATTATTGCTGACAAATTTTAACTTAGTCTCATAGTTCAGACTAGAACGAAAGCCTGTACATAAACTACTAAAATGACCACCGCTTAAAATTATAATATAGTTATGTTCCTTTTATTCAAACATGAGTAACTAGCAGTCTGTGAATTGTTTATTTCCCCTAAATCATACAGCACAAAGCAAAACTGAAATAGATATCATAACCTATATTCTAACCCCAATCCCATAATTAAGTGTTCACTTATATTTAATCAATTTACTCTAGAAATCCCTTTCCACCATCTAAATACTTTTTTCTCTATGTGAACACTTTTATCTTGAAGGTAGACTTTTCCTAATGCCTGTAAGATTATTGTGCAAACTATATCATATGGCATCATCTTTTGGTACAGTGTCCATTGGCACCGAGCCTGCCACAAATAATATTTTAGACAGCAAAAAAAAAAAACAGTCGTTTCTTTATGATATTGTGCTTCTAACATGGCACATTAACCTAACACTAAGGAGTCATATGCCAATGATGTTAACCAACTCATATTTCACGTTTGTGCTAAAAAAGCCCAAAAGTGTTTAGCACGGGAACAGGAGAACAAGAAATGTTCCATATTTTCTTCTTTATTAATACATGCATTATATAAAGGATAATGTATGGTCATCTATCAGTAACCGGTCTGTTAACTGTCAAGAGGTTGCCAGGGTGACTGTGTAAACCTCGAGAGCAAAGCTCAAGAGGTTTACATCCCCATGGCAACCTCGAGACGGTTAACAGTGACCGGTTGCCAATAGAGGGACCATACATTATTTTTTATAGTGTATGGTCCCACGTAAAAAGTAAAACGGCTGCTTACTTTTTGAAAAATAGTCACCACTGCGGCCGTTCAGTCCTTCCCTAACCTCTGCATTCATCCGTCGGTTCCCCGTGTAAAAAAAGGCACGCACATGCGCAGACCGATCGCTGTTGTTAACCTATCGATGTGATGTAGCATCGATAGGTTAACAACATTTCTACATCACATCGATAGGTTAACAACCTTAGGAAATGATGATTTCCTAAGGTTAACAGCATTCTACCATACATTATATGGACAATTTCTTTCTTCTGTGGCCTTGTGTTTATGATTGCCCCTGACATTCAGTCTCCCATATACTGTCAACCATAGTGTTTCCCACATATGTACTGGTATTCTATTATTTCTTAGTTGGCTGTTACACATGTTTGTTTAAAGCCTCAGTGCAGTTTTTAAAAACTGGTTCAACCAGATAGATTTTTGCCATAACTAAAGTGTATAACTGACAGCTCTTACTTTGTCTGATTTGTTGTTTATTTAATCCACATTTATAAAGTTTTTGTGCAGATAATTTGAAATATTCTGGGATATGAAGATGTCTAGATATTTTAGGTGAAACCACCATCCAAGCTTGAAAATATCTATCTAGGTTATATGCTACCCATTTTGGGCATACAGTGCCTGACGCTATAAGGCCACATTTCACCATCTGTGAAATAATAAGGGTGCGAAAAAAACAAACACTGGGTCTATCATCCAGAGTCCTCCCTTTTCTTTCCCTAAATAAGTAAAACATCTTTTGACTGGGTTGAGCCAACTGTCCCACAGCATCTGGAAGAACAAGTTGTATATCTTAGTCTCTAACTGAGTAGATGGGGAGAAGATCATTGCTACATATTGTATACCTGGGATAAGAAACTGTTTAATAATTTGAACTCTTTTCAGTTTTGACAATTTCTAGTGTTACCATCTCTGAATTTTGTTTTCTATCTTCTATAGATCGGTATCCCAATTTACTATGGGAATATTTTGAGAGCAAAATACTATCCCCCAAATCTTTAGGGGTTCTGTAGAAATTTATATCCCTGCAATTTGGATTGTAGAAAAGGCACCAGGCCCCACCCATCGACATTTACTTTTCTTAGGATTTAGTTTTGCATTGGAAACTGATGAATAAATTCCCATTTCTTTTATAAATGCCCCTAATTTCTGCTCTTTCACAACAAATAAACAGATATAATTTGCATAGGCTTGTAAATGTACAGTCATATCTCTAGTTCCCCCTGATACGCCTTGCCAATGAGGGGTATCATTTAACTTGCTAATTAAGGGATCTAAGGCGAATATATATAAGACGGGACTTAGGGGGCATTCCTGCCTAACTCCTGTTTCTATTTGCATACTATCAATTACCTGGTACTGTAGTATCAGTCTTACTGAAGCAGATTCATATAATATTTGTATCCAACCAATAAATTCAAGAGGAATGCCATATGCCTGTAATGTGGCAAATAAAAAGGGGGGATACACTCTGCCAAAGACTTTATATTGATCCACTGAGACTATACAGCCACTCTCACCAGGAAGAGATAGGTGATCAATTAGATCTCTGACAATCATTAATGCATTTTGTATTTTTCTATGCGGTATGTCACAGAATTGTTGTGGAATGATTACTAATTCCTGTGCAAAGGATTTATAAAATTCATTGGACAGGCCATCAAGCCCTGGTGAGGTCCCTTTTTTTAGGGATTTTATAGCAGATTCTATGTCTGAGGTAGTAATTGGAATAATCATGTCCTGTGCTTTTGTAGGAAAGGTTGAGATGTTAATTCCATTTAGATATGTTTGAATGGAATCTAAACTCAGGACGGAAGATGGAGCATGTGTTTTAAAGAACTCACTGACTAATGTTTGAAGACCTTCCCTTGTCTCTATAGTGATCCCTTCTGTGTTTACAAGAGAACTCAATGATGCCGCCTATTTTCTTGCTTTACAAAACTCATGAGGGTCTCGTATTGGAGTTTTTTTTTTTGGTTCCATATTGGAGCATTACTTTCATCCTAGTAGCCCTATCATATTGAAACAGTTTCATTTTTTTTCCTTTAATGAGTGTATCTGTGAAGAGTTATTATACAATGGCAAGAAAAAATGTTGGGCTCTGATTGGTCAGTCTGCGACTGGACCCGTGATGTTATTCCAGTACAACATCACGGGTATAGTCCCAGCACCCAGATAACCGCATCCATTGTTAAGGAAAAACAAGAAATCACTCCATGTAGCTCCTTGGCAGCGCAACCCCCCATTTGTCATTCACGCTTTCAACCCACCTTCAACCCACTGTGAGTGCTTCCGACTCACTTACCAGTGACCACCGGCCATCAAAATGCAAATTGTCCCTGCCTTGCTTGTGTTCCCACCAGATATAGTGAAACAACACCCCCCTCCACTCACACACAGTGTTCCCGTTTTAAAAAAAATCTGTCATTATAGATGCCATTTAAATTTCCCTGTCCGCTGGAGCACCAGTACAGTTAGTGTCTACAACTTGCCAGTCAAAACCACCGACACTAATTCCCACCGACATTATACCCGACTAGACTGCCATGGACCACCAAACATTCTGATGCCCCCACCAGTATTCCCTGAAATAGAAAACAAATCTTTTAAATGAAAAAAAGCCATCATTTTAGACAGCATTTCATTTTCCCCATCAGCAGCAGTGTGAGCCCTTTCAGACTGTCACACTCCCGGCTCGCTTCCTCAAACAGCTGCAGTGGTTACGGCCACCATTAAAAATAAAAAAAAATAATCAATAAAATGACAGTCACATTAAAAAATTGGCACTCCACAAAAATTACCTGCCATTGCTGCCAATCAGTAAGTGCCCAATCAACCCGGAAGTGGGATCGTGGTTCCTCAACTCCCCTGCGGTTGCTTTAAAAGCCATAAAAAAAATAAATAATAAGCAAAACAATATTAGCCAGTTCCAGATTGGAATGTTAGTGTGTGGACTGCTGTCTTTTCCTGCAGGGGGGGGGTGCAGGAGGAGACAGCAGACACACAATAACATTACAATGGGACTATTTTTTTATTCAGTATTCCTGTCCATTGAAAAACGAAATAAAAATACAGTTTTAAAACTTTTTTTTTAATTTTTCTTTTATAAGTAGCAACAAGCCATTGTATAATAGCAGTAATGCACTCCAGGGTGTGGGTTGTGCTGGGATAACCTCACGCCTGGGATGTTGGACGCACTCAGCCTGCGCCTCGTGCCCAACCACCAGGCGTGAGGTTATCCAGCACAACCCCACCCTGTCGTCGTATTATTGCTTAATCATATTTGGATGAATAAGACAGAGAGTAGGTCAACTGTAGTTGTTTTCTAAGTTTTAAATAGATCAAAAAATTACTATTTATTTTTTCTTTCCCTTATCTTTGAAGCCATTTTCGCAAATTTTTCTTTGAATCAGACCACCAGTCTCCTAAATCCTCATATAAAAAGCTTACTGAAAGTCTAGCTCTTATTAGATTTAAAATTCCTGATCTTACCTCTGATTCTGTTAATATAGAAGAATTAAATTTCCACCAGTTTTTAATCTTTTGAAACTTAGGAATTTCTCCAAAGGAGCTTTTCAACAATAAATGGTCTGAGAATTCTGTCTGGACTGTTTTAAATTGAAACAGTAGCATTTGCTTTGAAATAAACATATAGGCCCAGATATTCAAACTGCACCATTTTGTGGTGCAAGCCCCTGCGCCGCTCAAAATAGTTGTGCAGGGGTGTGGCCAGGGCGATATTCAACGCAGTTGAGCTATGGCGCAACTTCTTTGAATATCACCCCCTGGCCACACCCACTGTGCATGGCACAGTGGAACTGCTCCAGCGCAAGTGGTCAGAATGGAGCATTGAGATGTGGTGGCACAAGTTCCATTGTGCCATGCACAGCACCTGTGATATTCAAAGGGTGACATGCAAATGGGGCCATAATTTATGCAAGGCTCATGGGGGGGCCATTTGCATCTGATTACGGCCCCATTTGCATGCCATTAGCATGCAGGTGCTCCGATCCTTGACGACTTGCGCCTGGCGCCCTGCCAGGCAGCAGCCATTGGGACTGACACGCCCAGCAGCCCGATCGCATTACGTCAGTAAGGGACAATGCATGTCTCAATCCTGGTGGTCAGTGGACCAGCGGTAGCCGATCGTGGGCAAAACAGTATTCCCCACTACCCCGGTAGCCTGATGTGCAAACAGTATTCCCCACCCCGAATAGCCTGATCGAGTACTGGGACCTCCTCTAAAGTCCATTATCTGGTGGTCCAGTGACCACGAGTAGCCCACCGTGTGCGCATTTCTCACCCCCAAGTATGAAATCCTGGTGATCTAGTGGCCCCTCACCCCACCCCACACGGAGCTCCACCACCCCGCCTCCCCGTCAGCCAGTTGGTGGCAGCACCTCACCCGCCTGCCGCCCTGGCACACCGACTGACAGCTTGGCTGCATGCCCATTGGTTCAGAGCATGAGCTAGTGGGCATGCAGCCCATACCATACAAGCCAGTCCAGATATGTGGAATGAAATGAATTGGGCTATTGGGGTGGGGACACTTTGCCCACGACTGGCTACTGGGGTGGGGTACACTTCTGCTCATGATCGGGCATGGGGGTGCTGCCAGGTGCGGCAGGAATAGTGGAGGGCCACCCACAGGTGGCAGCTGCTGTGTTGCAACCTGCAATGTGGCAGCTCACCTGTGGGTAGCCCTCAACTTGTTCCTTTTTGTGCTCAGCTTTGTGCAGGCAGGTAGGGTTGCACTTGCATAACTCTGCACGGCCCAGGCTGAATATCCGGGCTGTGTCAGTTTATGCATGGGCACACTTCTCACCTGTGCCTCGCATACTGATGCGCTCACATCGGGATTTGTGCAGGCGATGTTTCTTTTAAATATTGCATCAGGAATAGTAGTTGACATGGCGCAACACTGTTGCACCATGCACAACCTTTTGAATATCTGGGGCCATAGTCTATAGTTGATGTAAATTTGTTTGTCTTAAATGTATATTTAGGACCTTGTACTTGGTATTCCCTACAGTCTAATAAATCCGCCATTTCTATTTTTTTTTTGATAGAGCATTAGACTCACAATATATCTTTCTGGTAGTTCCTTTTTGTTTGACTAACTGAGATTTGGTATTGCAATTGAAATCTCCACAAAAAAGATTTTTAAAGAAGTCACCAAAAAGGGTTGTATGGTTTGCAATAATGCTACTCTTTCAGCTTTTGATTGGGGACCATAAACATTTATGATTCTACAGTTAAGCATTTCCCAGCATCCATCTAAAATCAGAACCCTGCATGGAATTAGATCAATTAATTTATGTAATGAAAGGAGTTAAAGGTAATGCCTACCCTATCTGTGCTTTCCCGGTCCAAAGGACAAGTAGGACAGGCCCCATCTCCGTTCACCCTGAAACTGTCATAATTGTTCGCTTGAAAACATCCATGTTTCTTGTAGAAGGCCTATGCTAATTTTTGCTGTATGAATATAGTTAAAAATAGCAGTTCTTTTGGATACATTCAGTAAACTATGTATGTTGAGAGTACACACAGTACACTCAGAAAGTAGTTAATTGAGGAAAACTAGGGCACTTTTTTCCTCTTTTACTAAGACCCATACTAAGAACTGAAAGAAGCAGAAGGCAATTAGGCCCATATTGCTTCAAGGCTTACATGTAGTAGTTTGAAAGCTTTCATGATCTATGTAGTTATCAAGCCTATTTTTGAAAGTAGTCTTGTTGTTACTAGCAATAATTTCCAAAGGAAGCATGTTCCATGGTCTGACAACTCTTTGAGAAAATAGTAAGCCCTTTTTTTAGAATTACACTTGTTTCTTGCAAGTTGCAGTGGATGGCCTCTGGTATTAACACGTACTTGCTTAAAGTCTAGGCCACATTCATCTGATAAGTAGGGATCATAAATGATGTCCTATACAAGTAGGAGATCACCTCTGAGTCTCTGGCTCTCTAGAGACATCAGGTTAAATTTAAAAAGTCTATCCTCATATGAAAGAGCTTTATTAGAAATTATAGATTTGGCCACCCTTCTCTGAATCTTTTCAATTCTAACTATGTCCTTCCTTCTGAAAGGATTCTATAATTTTGAGACATAGTCAAAGTAGGGCCTTACATACGCCCTATATAAGGGCAACAAGATGTCAAGGCTTTTCGATGTTATATTATGGCGGATAGCCCACCACATTTTGTTTGCTTTACTAACTGTATCTGTGATATGAGTGTCAAAGTTTAGACAAGAATCAACCATAATCCCCAGGTCTCTTTCACTATCTTTGCTAACCAATGTAGAATTATAAAGATGATATTTCTTTTCTGGATTGTGTGTACCAAAATGTAGAACACTGCATTTGGATGAGTTAAAACACAAATTCCATTTTATGGACCAGGCTTCCAACTTGCTCACATCCTCTTGAATAACCTTATGATCTTCTGGGCTCATACAGATGTTAGCAATTTTACAATTATCTGCATATTTTGTGATACTACTTCCAATATTATTGAATAGTTCAGATATGAATATCTGAAAAATTACTGGGGCCAGGACAGATCCCTGTGGAAATCACTTTCTACATTTTTCCAGATAGTTGTGTGTCCATCAATTATCACTCTTTGGTTCCTATCAGATAGCCAATTTGCAGTCCACTTAGTATATGAATGTTTAATACTTCAAAGCTGTAACTTTTGGATTAAAGCCCAGTGTGGAGCTGAGTCAAATGCTTTTCTGAAATCTAAAAGGATAACATCACAGGATTTGCCTTTATCCAAATTTTCACTAATAAAATTATAGAAACTCACTAAGTTTTTTGTATAAGATCGACCTTTAACAAACCCATGCTGGGATTGATCTAAACCTGACAGAAAGGAGGTCAGTTCATCTTTGATAATACATTCCAGCATCTTACAAAAGATGGGGGGGTTAAGCTAATAGGACAATAATTATTTGGTGAGTTCTTGGCTCCCTTTTTGAATAGAGGAATCACGTTCGCTTGTTTCCATTCAATGGGGATGATGCCTGTGTTTAAACTTTTATCAAAAAGGATTTAAAGGGGTACACAAAGGTGATCTTTCATTACTGATATTAAATTACCAGAAATACCATCAGGACCTGCAGAAGAACCTTTCTTTATTTCTTTTAATTTGGTTTTAATAATGTCAGTTGAAATATCCATATTATAAGTAGACTGACTATGTGGGACTGTATAGTTAACTGCATTATTTCCAGTTCTGAAGGCTTTACAGAAATGTGAGTTAAAAAACTCAGCATTTCCATTGGATGCAGGAGAACTGAATCATTAGTAGCGATAGGAGCTACCTTGCATTCCAGTTTTTTTCATAGAATTTATATAGCCGAACAACATTTTGCAGTTACCCTTCTGCGCCTGTGTCGCAAGAAATCTTTCCGTATTATGTTTTGCCTTTCTGATCTCTTTTTTACAGTTTCTTGAATTTTTTTGAATGCCAAAAATATTTTTTTGCATTTGTTTATACTGTACTTCTTATAATATTTATTTTTCTTCTTGATTAGTTTTTGTAATCTGGTATTAAACCATTTTGGATGAAGATGAGATTTTCTTTTTTGTATTTTAGGTATGAATTTATTTGCAGCATCCATAATGATGGAAGTAAAAGACTTCCACACTTCCTCAATATTATCCTGATTCAAACATGTAGACTAATCAATTTTGGCCAACTAATTATTGAGACCCAAAAATCTGTTTTGTGAAAAGCAAATAATTGTGTAACATTTTTTGACAGAAAATATAAACTATGAAGTTTTAAACTAACAATACAGTGGTCACTGTTTCCTAATGGTGCCAAAGCAATACGCTCTGGGATGTTAACTGTTTTGCTACAAAGGGTGATGTCTAGAGTGTTGAAGCCACGAGTGGGGAATGTTACATGTTGAATTAAATTCAACTCTTCGCATAGATTCAGAAATTCTTTTGCCATCCTGGATCTGGCAGATATATTTGCCTGTTCTACATCTCCTAGGTTTAGATCACCCATAAATAGTATGTTCCCTAAGTCAGCAGCTGATGACATTTCTGAAATGACTTCATTTAATATTTCCTGTTTTGAATCAGGTGGTCTGTAACAGAGGCCTAAAACAAGGCTTTTATTTTTGTGATGTTTGATATTCAACCAGTCTCTGTTAAAGAAGTATCTCTGCAAATTTTATTAGCTATGTCATTTACTAGCATGGGCGTGGTGGTGAAGAAAGCAACCCCACCTCCTTTCCTGTTTGGTCTACTTAAATGGAAAAGTTTGTAACTGGGAATACACACCCTCCAGATCTGCTCGGCTGGCCATCAGGTTTCAGTAATACCTAAAATATCTAGCTTTTCACTAGTTACTCTTAAAATTAGTTCATCCATTTTATTGCCCAAACTATGGACATTCAGCAGCAAAAGCTTTAACTCTTGGTTCTTTACTTGTTTAATGTTAACATCAGATGTCAGGGGAGAACCAGTTATTTGTGTCCCCCCTTCACTGCTTGTTTTTAAGTAATTGTGGGAATCTTGGTTTGAAAAATTTGACAGAGACTGATTGTACCCTGTCTGTTCAAATGCAGACCATCTCTGGCGAACTTCACAGAGGTATTGTTAAATTGCATCCAGTGGTCAATAAAACCTAGATCATTGGAAGAACACCAGTTTTGTAATCTGGCATCAATTTTCTCAATTGTGTTGTTTTTTCTAGTTTTGCCCTGGGAATGGGATGAATGCCAGAAATAAAAACATTGCAGTTCTTGGTCTTAATTCTTTTTCCTAACTCAATTAATTAAAAACATATATCTTTCTCATGTGTGTAACCAACATTGTTAGTGCCAATGTGAATAATTACATTAGATGGACTGATAATGAGTGAATCCACTTTGAGTGCAATATCCTCTATTTTAGCCCCAGGAAAACAGAACACTGAGACCTGGTTGCTGTCAGAGTTGGTAACATAGGAATTAATGTATTTCACCATTGAGTCACCTATAATGAGGGCTGGAAGATTAATTGACAAGACTTCATTATGAAAACCCTATTCTGTTTGTTCATGTAGTAGATTAATATATCTGTTGGAAGAAAAATAATCCTGTTCATTTGAATTTGCCCTGGGGTCATAGTTTAAAGGTGCTGATCGAGCATAATCTGCTCTCCTCCCCTTTTTATACTTATGTTTGGGAATGTTTTCCCAATTATCATCTGGGATTGAATCAGAGGTGCAATCTCTACTTCTTTTATTAGATGCTAAAGGGGATGGGAAGCAATTAAACTGTGATTCTTGGGTTACTTGATTAACACAAGTTGTTGTCTCTTTGTGAGTGAGTATAGCTGGTGGTATTGGATTATCACCAGAAGATTGGTGATTAATCCTACTCCTTATAGTAGTAGCCTGTGAGGATTTATTGTTATGTGCTGCATCTGAGGATGCATGAGTAAGAGGGAGATTTCTAACCGTATCATCAAGGAAATTTTCAAGCTTCTTAATTTCTCTAGCAGCCTGTAATTCCCTAGTTACGGCTGTAATTTCAGTTTTCATTGTCTCAGTTTCCAGGCAGTATGAACAGCTTGGATCAGTTGGCAAACAACAGGCTGGTTTCACATTTAATAATACGTTGTTACAGGATTTACACAGTACTGAGGTGTGTCCTGACTAAAGAATATATGTGCAAGTCTTTATCATAGCTTCATCCATTTTCTAACACTTACGTCAACTAATAAAAATGGTACGCTACCAGACAATTTAAATACTAAGGATTACCTGCTCATTGAATAATCAGTAGCACTCCTAGTATCCTGCTGTCTGCACTAGTCACCCTTGGCTTTTACGCTGGACATGCGTGTCTGTGCACTAACACGTGCACTCACCCAGTGCGATTACTCCGCTCTTGTGTGCGAGCATTTTGTAGACGGGACCCAGAGTCACTAATCACATGACTGATACCGGGCATCCCGATTACAAACTATAAGCTCCTGGGTGAGGTGAGGTGAGGTGAAGTTTAAAATCAGATTTAAGCCCCTGGGTTGAATGTACAACCTCTAAAGTGCTTTACAATGCACACTTGCACAAGTTATGTTTACAGGTCCTGCTCCTTTGGTGTGAGGCAGCCCTTAAAAGGACTAAAGTTCCCCAAAGAAAAGCTCAGCTACTGCACAAACACTACCAGATATTATACCTAAAGCTTTTAGCAAGCTGGGCTCTCTGCTGCAACTGTTGCCTGTCACACAGCTTTCGGCTGTCACACAGGGCAGTTGCAGGCATGGGCTACAGCAGACTTATTCAGACTTTTCTTTTTCTTTCCTTTGTACCCACCCATCTCCTAGATTTGGGAGGGAGGGTCCTACCTAGGTGTTTGTGGATCTGACTGTCCTTGACCCATGTCTGAATCTCCCCAATTTGTGGATAAGGCTGCAAAGGGATTTTGTGATTCTTCCCCCTCCCCCCTCCATTTAAGAGGGTCCAGCTTTAATGTTTTTTGAAGATTGTCTCCTCAGTAATGGGGGAGGTGACAAGGGGGTAGTACTACTGCCGGGCTTTTCTCCTCTGTGGGATCAACATAGCAAACTGGGAGTAGGTTGGCTACTGCTTGTACTGGGTATTGTAAAGGTTCTTGCTTTATTGGGATCTCTGGGCACAATTTTGTGTCTGTGTCCCCTTGCAATGGGCCAGAGGGTGGGTTGGAGAGAAAGAGGGTGGGGCCTTGCTACACTAATATCAGTGGCCATGACAAAATCTTGTACCTGTTTAATCAGTAATACAGGACTTATACAGGAAGCCTTATTCTTGGCTGCCCAAGAACATTCAGAAAAGGTATGCCCAAAGTTTTCACAAAGATTGCATTTTGTATGATTTGTACACTGTAGGGTGATATAACCAATTCTCCCACAATTACCGCACCTTGGTTTGTCACAAGTACCTGAGAGATGAGTCCAAAAACCACAACTATAACATGTGCAAGGTTGACCCGCATAAAAACATACCCACCTATCTCTTCCAAATAGAAAAGCATTTGGGATATGCTCCACACCTGTTTGTCTTTGTTTTTGTCTTAATTTTACTTTATATTTTCATCCTCCCATCCAAAACTTCTCAGAATAAAGAATGGCTTCAGGAGGGGAGAGGACATCATGCTTTTGAGATAACCAGTAAGTTATATGCTCCACATGGACCCCCTCATTCTGAAACATTACCGTAACAAGTTTTGTGAGTGGTTTTGATAAAGGAATTACTGAAAAGGGAGTCCATGTGAGGGAGAACTTTATCTGGTTATATCTTTCCCAGAAAAGGTCTAAAGCATATGCCGTACAAAAACTATCATCAACATTGTCTTTTCGTGAGATGTTTATAAAGGCGAAGACTTCTTTAGGTGTAGAGTGGAGAGAACCTTAAAGCAACAATTTCCACACATAATGTCTGTCTGGCAATTTTCTAAGCCCCCTTCGTATCATATGCACACAGCATTCTGTCTTGGAGCAGCTTCTTTTTTGGTTTTGATAAAGAGTTCTGAAAGGAAAGGTTTATTAGGTAAAGATGGGTTTTGTCTGTCTTCATCCCCTGTTTGTTTTGAATTCTCCAGTGCAATAGTAGATATAGAGTCTGACATCCCTTCAACAGTTTTGTGTTCTACCTCCTTTGTCTGTGAGGTTTGTTTTGCTTCCTCGGGTTGTTTTTCAGGTAAATGTTTTGCATGGGGACTGTCCACATGATCTGGGTGTGCCATGAGTGACGTGTTGTATGGGCACCAGTCTGGGGAAATTTATGGCAAGATCAAGGCTGGATACCATTCTGGGTCAGGCAACCAGGCCCCGCTAGGTATTTTTCACCACCCTGCTTCCATCAATGCTTTTCGCTGTGACCATGCTTCTACTGGAGAAGGAAGAGGCTTAACCACAGAAGCTTCTTGAATGGCAACAACCGTGGATTTTATGTCATAAGTTTTAGGCAGCGTTGTCTGTACCAACATTTCCTGTTCATTAATTATTGGTGGAACATCTGAAAAAATATTTATTTTTGCCAAAGTTATTGCTGTTCGTTTCCCTTTACTGTAATCCCGAAACTCTGTCTTTAGGGCCTGACCCCTTGCTAAGAATGAAAACATTGTGCTGCCTTCCTGTGTAGAGTTGATAGTTTGGTATTGTATTTGGTCTTCTGGTAGGTGTGGTTGCATGGGACCCTTTGCTTCTAAAGGATTTTTAAAAATGAACCCTGCTATCTTGGATAAATGTCTCAAATTTGTTTTAGTCTGCTCAGTCTGTTCTTTATGATTGGAAAAAAGCTGTTCCTGCATCTTATTGTTTGCCATCATTTTTTAGACGCATCAGCAGTTTTAACATTTTGCAACACAGTATCCTGACCATCCACTGTTATCTTCAGCTCTGGGCACACGCTATTGCCAGCATTAGTAGTGCCAGCTAGTATTTTAGTTTGTAAAGGCTGCATAACATCAACAATCTTGTGTGACTTACCCACCTCCATGGCTTGTTTTGATGCTGCTACATCTTACTCTTGAGGGCCCATGTGACAGAAAAACCTGCAAGATTGACAGGTGTGAGCTCTTTGCATAGTGTAGCTAAATGGGTTTTAAACTTCTCCTGGTTTTGAAGGTGTTGTTCCATTTCTCTTGCCATTAGTTCCATTATTTCCTCCATTTCACTAAGGAGTTCTGTGGGTCCTTTGGATGTATCCTGAATATTGATTTGGCTTAAATCTTCCATCGATACAAAAATCTCCGGTCCCATTTCTTCATTTGAATCCACTCCAACTTCCAATTTATTAGTAACCTCTGACAAAACTAGGATAGGGGAGGAGGTTGGCTCCCCTATCTCTGAGACCTCCATCCTCTCTGAAGCCTCTAGGTGAGTGGCCATAGTTATGGCCAACAATTCCCCCACAGGTGAGTGGGGAAATTTCCCTGGTGTCCTGGCCAAATTTCCCCCTATTCACTAAAAATACCACCAGCTTAATCTGGTTCAAGGTCAGTTGGCATTCATCTGTATCCCCCTCCACTGGACCATACAGTGTTATATTTGGCTTTGGTTATACGCTATTGCCAGCATTAGTACTGTCACACAAGGCCCTCATGTGGTTGTGCCTGAAAATGGCAGAATTTGTCTAGTGCATTTACCTGGTAAACAAAAACTAAAATAAAAAAAAATAAGAAAATTATCTTGGATCAGCCTGCCATTATTAAACACTGTTTGATCTGGGTGGACCAGCGAGCACACAAATCCCTGGAGTCTTTTAGCCAAGATGTTTGTGAATATTTTCTGGTCCACATTCAGGAGGGAGATTAGCCTGTGTGAGGGCACATGCCACTGGGTCTTTGCTGGATTTATGTAGGACTGAGATCTGTGCATAAGTCCAGGAATAGGGTTCCCCCTCATCTCCCTGCACCACACTGAGAGTTCTGCATAGATGTGGGAGGAGCTCCTCTTTAAAGGACTTACAAAACTTTGGAGCCAGGCCTTCAGGCCCAGGGCCTTCCCTGATTTCATGTTACTGAGGAGCTCTTGTACCTCTTCCAAAGTTACATTAGCATCCAAGGTTTCTTGGTAGTTGGCCACTGTCTCTTGGGTGTATAACATTTTGTAGAAACTAGCAAACTCTTGGGTAATTTTGCTGGGGTCTGTCTTGAGGTGATGTGGTTTTATCACTTCTTTTAATACACAGAACTGCCTTGCTAGCAGCCTCTTTGCAAAGTTGCCATGCAAGGATTTTGTCTGACTTGTTGCCAGATTTGTTGAACCTCTGTCTGGAGTATCTCAAAGCTCCCTCATTTTGTCATCAAAGAGTTGATTTAATTTAACCCTACACTCTCCCAGTTGCTTCTTTCCCTCTGCATTTGGGGCAGATTCATGTATGGCTTCTAACTCTAACCATTTTGCCTTTTGCACCAACCGCTCTTTTTGTTTTATTTTTTGAGGTGAGAGGGGGAGTTAATAGTTTTCCCTGTAACTACTGCTTTAAACCCATTCCACCACTTTGAAGCCAGTGTGTTCCTAGGGGGATTTGTGTCTGAATATTGCTCCTGACATTGCACTACCATTTTCTTGTATTCCAGGTTGCTCAGAAGTGCTGTACTCAGTCTCTAAGAACATTATCTAATCTTGGGAACCACTGTCAGCTCCAGTGTATTGCTATGTGATATGAAATGGTCTAGGGTCTGATGTAGCTCTTTTCTGCAGCATGAAGCCATTCAACTGAGAGCAAAAACATGTCTATTGTGGAGTATGCTTGACAGGGTATGCTGACTGTATGGCAAAACCCTGACAGTGAAATCCTTCACAGCGACAATCTCAACAGGAGTTTAGATTTTTGCTGTCAGGGACCCGAGGGTGAAATTTTGCCCTTTCGCTGACTTTGGCCCCCCCCCCTCTAGACAACTCTTACTTAGAGTTAGTTATTTTAAAAAGAAGGGGGTGCAGGGGGCACAGTCCCCCGATAGAAAACACACCGATGCCTGACAGGTGAAATTTCACCTGCCGACATCGGGGATCTCACTATGCTGAACATCAGCAACAGTGTTATTAATTCGGCATAGATAAATCGCTTGAATGGGAGTGGACCAAAATGAATAGTCTCTTACCTTGGGGTTGCAGTATCTCCACAACTACATGGGGCTTAGTTCCCTGGCTATTCCTTAGAGGCGGTGTGACACCCTTTTGCTCCTCCCATGCAGTTCACTGACTTATCCACGTATAGGTCTTGGACTGTTTTGAAGTCATCACCTATTAGAAAAATGTATCCTGGATGTGAGGCTGCCTTTATTATGACTTTCTATAGGAGGCTACCTTCTCCCTCTCATCATTTGGGGTATATACATTCAGAATTGTACACAGAGTGGATATGTGGTGCCCTTAGAGAATGATGAACCTCCCTTTGAGGTCTACGTCACTTTCACCCACCTCAAAGGGACAATCCCTGTGTAGCAGTTTGGCTACCTCATGTCTATGTGAATGCTTTTGATAGGACACATGGTATGCTGCCCCCACCCATGATCTATTCAATTTCACTCCCTCTGTCTATGTTGGGTGAGTTTCTTGGATGAAGGCCATTTCAGTGCCCATCTGTTTGAGTTATTTTAAGAGGTGAGTTCTTTTTATGGGGCTATTCAGTCCCCTACCTTACTTTGTTGCATTTTAAAGTATTATTATCTCTGGAGTTACTCTTGCCTACTGCCTAAGTGGTGGAGTCGCCCTTCCACTTCTATATCCTATGGAGAGTTATTTATGCCCTCAATCCTGTGATGCAGTGTGCACATTAACAAAAAACAACTGGAACACCAGTACTGTAAATATTGTACCTCCCCACTGAGGGATAGGTGAGCACCTTTTTGGTCTACCAGCTGGAATGTGGCCAAAAGATAAGAATCCCTATGTGGGATCCTTGCACTAAATGTACACTTTGGGAGTCACCTTCTAAGGTCTTCTGCTACCCTCCTTGGTGTCTCTTTCATCTCTCGATCCTCCCTTATCTTGTAAAGAAACAGTAACCATGGAATCAGTCCAAAAATCCCTCCCACCCCTTCTGTACTTGTTGTGATTGAGGGTCCAGGCCTCCCTTGATAGATGTAAAATTTCAATCTCTCTGTTTATATCAATACCGTGCCAAGAATGTAGACATATCTAAAAAGTTTATCATAGCTAGTTTTCCCTTAGGCAGTAGTGCAAAGAAATCTCATGTGCTCACATTCTTCTCTTTAAGGTCTTTAGGGTCCATCCCATCCCCCTTTCTGCAGTACTCTTGGAATGACCAGAGGAGCTCATCACCGTGAACCAGCCGACTTTGCTTCCCCAGTAGAGAAGATCTTGTTCCCTCACCTAGTTCCCCCACCAAAATCACCTTTTGGGCCTGATTTGCACAATTCCACTACCATTGGTCATAAAGTGGGGTCCCATGAAGGCCATGTTGAAAATTTGGTGTGAAAATATGCAAAATGACCAAGTTATGCCTCAAAGTTCAAAACCCAATTGAAATACATTAAACCAAGCTTACCTTAGTTTCTCATATTGCAGTTGGCAGTTCCAGCAGCAAGGTGTGTCTTCAATTACAGAGTGGATCTATGCCATGGTACATTTCAGGTGAATAAACAGTGTGTGGGGATGTAGGGGGTGGGTGCTGAGAGGGAGGTCGATGTGGGGTGAGTCAGATAAGTGAGGGATTGTTTCCTTTTATATAGGATTAAAAAAACATTGAAGGATGGTTTTCTTTATTACAGATTGTATTCTGACACTGGGGATTGGGCACCTCAATGTCAGGTTACTTTACGGTGAATGTGAGTGGGAGACCTGAAGGAGAGGGTGTTATGAGAAGCAGTACATGTGATGGGCACCCTGGCCTGCTTATATTTCATTTTATAAATAAAAAACACCAAAAGGTCAGGTTCGTGACCTGGAGGGGACAGGGGAAAAAGAAGCGGTGCTGGGGTTGGCACCCCAGTCTGCTTCCCTGGTATTTTATCTAGCTAGTCAGATAGATCAATAGACAGACAGACAGAAAGACAGATAGATAGACAGACAAACAGACAGCAAGATGCAGAGATATGGAAAAGGGATCGCTGGCTTGTTTCAGCTGAAGCCAGCAGCACAACTTCCAGCTGTGGCTTCAGAATTCAAACACTGTTCTCATACAGAGAATGCAAGTAGATGAGTCCTCTCGGTGAGGTAGGTACCCTGAATTTTGTGGTGCCAGAAAAGGTATTTGTAGCTATAATTTTACAGAACAAACATAAGGATCTAGCTAAACGGATCCTATTTAGCTCAGTTCTGGTGTTTGTTTTTTTACAGGCAGCATTTTTATGTCTTTTCTATGTTTTTTAGTTTGAGGGAAAAAACAAGATGGCAGCTCTCCCAGCACCCCCCCCCCAAAAAAAAATAATAAAAAAAAATTGGTGCTGTTGGAAGCAACTGGTGAAAAACCAAAAATGGTCTTGTGGCACAGAATTGTTGGTGTTGTATTGGAACATTATCCCCAAAACCCTACTGAGCATACTCAAAACTGGAAAAAGCAAACAAACAAACAAAAAACTTTAAATCCTTATAACCTTGGAACTGTTTAATATTTGTTCATGAAACCTTCCAAAGGAACTACCTTGGCATAGCACTCTTCCACCCTAAAAGTTTCAGAAAAAAATTCCCATTCCATGTAGGCAGTACATGAGAGTAAAACAAAATCCCATGTTAAATATAGGAAAAAAAAAAACAAGATGTCGACAGGAAAATGACAAATGCAGATCTCAAAAACCACACAAAATGGCAAACTTTCAACAGATTTAGACCTTGCTTCCTAGACAACACATGCAACATTTCATTAAATACTGCCAAAGCTATTAAGGTGCAAAGTTAGCAGTTTAACACTGAACACCCTACTCAGCCTTAACTATAGGGGCACTACTGCACCCATATAATACAACAGTGCCAGCCAGGATGCAATGGAGTAATGGTACAGTATATGGAAAAATGCTGTAGTATGGTAGATAGAACAGTGTAATTAATTGCAAGTAAGCCCTATTGTCATGCGGTATTTTGTGGCATATTATTTACCACAAGTTATTGCATTGCTTCATGTCTGGCTCTGCTATATTACAGTAGCACACTAGCTCCATTATAGTTAGGGTTGAACAATTTCTATGCCAAACCTCAAATTTTGCACTTCAATATCTTCAAAACCATTCAACATATTTGCAAGAAATTTTGCATGCATAGTCTCAAGGGACATATTTCTTAATGTTCAAAGTTTTGTTCCAGTCAGATGTGCAGATTCCCCTATGTAGATAGTGAAACAATGTAACAATATTGCTTTTCTTTTGCTGTTTTTCCCTACTGCTGTGCCATTATAATATTCTTTGCAAAAAACGTTGTTAATGTATCAGGGTTCAAATTAACACCACAAAAGCAGGGAAATGTTGCAGTATTGCTTCCAATCTTAACTCCCTAGCCCCACCCCCAAACAGCAAAAGGAAAAAGGCATTAGTGTTTTGGGTCTCCAGAGTCTTAATGAATCAGTGGTGGGGTCTTCTCTGGAGTTTTTAATCCTAATGCTCACCCATCACTGCCAGCCTGTAGCCTCCTGTCTGAAGCACAAGATACAGCTTCAGCCCAGTGCCTCACAGTGATACGCCATTGAAAGGTATAGAAGTACTGTATGTCTTGCCACGTGTTGCCAACACAGTATGTTGTAGCTTTTTCCACAGAGGCCCAGTGGCCTTGCATGAAGAAAGAAGATTACATTTGACATTGTTGGCTCATGGATAGAGGTATTGCAAAGTTAAACTTAGCCCACAAAGTTTACGAGAAGCAGTGAAAATCTGCACTTCACGAAATTTGCAGAGTTCTAACTGACCACCCGAAATTCACTTTGCACTGTTTGCATGAAGTGTGCGCCACAAGTACATGTTTTTTTGCATGATGTGTGCAATTTGTGAGTGAAGCACAAAATTCATGGGTGGATTTGCGTGATACGCCCATAAATTTGTACAATTCACGAACCATGAAATGAACAAAGTGTGCAAAAATCACTCCGTGGATTCTGTGAAAATCATGAATTCATTCGCGGAGCAGATTTTGTGGAATTTGTGCATCTTTACTCAGGGAACAGGGTGAGCATTAGGTTTAACAACCCCAAGGAAGACCCCCCACCACTAATCTGCCAAGTCTCTGGAGACCCAAAACCCTATTTTTTTCCCCTTTTGCTGCTTGGTGGGGGGGGGGTAGGGGTGGGGAGTTAGATCTGGAAACCCTAACATCACATTTCCTTACTTTTGTGATGTTAATTTGCACCCTAACTGGTGCACTCATGAAGGTTTTGAAAATAATTTACTTTCATTTTGACACAGTGGAATCCTATCCTCATTCACACAGATCCATTCGGGAACTATATGAACAGATGCACAAGCCTAGGACCCTTTTTTCCCTACACCATGAAAAGACTCCGTACACTACAGAAATGCAGCAGTGGATGTCAAGAATTCATTGGGCTGTGTGGTACACTGTGGAAGCACAGGTCTCTCAGATCCCTGTGCTTCTCATGTGGCCACAGACACAGATGCACAGCACAAAGAGTTTATCAATTAGCCAAGGCACAGGGCCTTCTGCAAGCCATGGGTGCAGAGGTGTAGGTCCCTATGTCAATGGGACAGTTGTCATCACTATATAGTACACAGGCCCCTGCAGACAAGACTGTACTTTTCCTTCTCTGCCCAGGGGGATGTAGCATAACAGCACCACCCCCCCAGCCCATCCACTTGGGCCACTGAGCTCACCTCCAACTCAGCTCAGGGGCTCGGGATCACAAAGCATTCCCACTGAGGTCAAGACTGTCACAACATGGCCAGCCCATTGTTGCAGGGGCTGGGCACTGACCTACAATGACAGTAACCCAAATTCGGAAATGGACCTGGGATGCCAGAGGGCTGGCTGGGGGGGAGGACTGAGTTTCTGTAGACTGCTCTCCTTCTTCAGGGGGGAGGGCAGGAAGTGTGTCAGTGCCACACTGACACCCAGCAGAGGCTGGGTGTACTGCTTGAGCTGAAACCAAGCACGTTCAGAGGGAGGGGCAGATGCTGGTTGTTATTGCATGTCATCACACTTGCAAACACCAAGAAATGGCTGCCACCCACCACCTGGATGACGCTCACCCCCAGCTGCAATTGGCTCCCAGGCCGACTCCCACCCTATTCTGCCAATTGTAGCACCTTTCAGTGGGGTTCAGGTGCCGCGACCCCACCCTGGGGGGTAAGTCAGGGGGTACCTGAAGGGTGGCTGATGTGGGAGTCGCAGCTGAGGGTCCATGACCAGCCAGAAGGCAACGGTGTTAGGAGGCACCAAAAAAAAAAAAAGACTGTCACTATACACAAAGTTTTTTAAAGGGACACTATCAGCTTTTCAATCAACTTTAGTGCCCCTGTACTAGTTGTGCCTGTGAACAGAGCTTTATCCAATAACTGCTCTGATTCCCTTACAAAAGCGTATTTGCCATATTTAATGTTTATTTTACAAAAAAAAGAATTTCATTTGGCATGACTTAAAAGCCACTGTCTGCACCTCCCTGCATGTCACTTACATATGAACGTATGAAAATGCCAGCAGAAATAGGCCTCACGGTCTGTCGAGTTTTCTCGATTGTGCAGTTAGCCCCTCATGTCACAGCTGCCCCTCCCACTCCTCCCCTCCCTAGATTTACCTTCCCCCTCACCCTGTCCCATCCCATCTTGAAACTGCCCACCATCTTGCAGGCCACCACCTCCTGTGGTAGAGTGTTCCACATACTGTAGGGATGTCATTGAATGATGCCAAACTCAGGCATAAACAGGCATATAAGAAGCTTTCTGCTACACTCTAACTGCACTGATTTCTACAGTGTCAGTATTTTTGAAAGCCAAGGGCCAATTAATATAGAAATTGTTGCTTGAAAAGTGAAACCACAGCCTCATCACATTAGAAATTGTTGCTTGAATGTGCCTAGTCCCAGTTTCACTTTATGAAATAGCTTTCAGTTTTCAAAAATACTGTCACTGTAGAAATCAGTGCAGGTAGCACTACGTAAAAGCTTTTTACATACCTCCAAAATTGCCAGCCTTATTCATGCATGGGTTTTGGCATCATTCAGTGCCATCCCTATGTCGGGGATGCACAGGAAGGAGCCAATTGTGTCTTTTTGGACAGGACTAGAGATGCAGTGAAGTTTTAATTCATGGGTGAATATGGCATGAAGTGGGCACATTCACCCCATGGAGCACTTTGTGTAATTTTTTAAAATTACCCGAAATTCACCATTTATGACTTTGCCTTGCTTTTGTGGTTTTTAAGTGCAAATTGTACTTAAAAAACCCAAACCAAGTAGAACTGACAAATGGGAAATCCCCCACATCACCCTCAATCTATCCTTGGTTCCCCCTGACACACTTACAACAATCACCCTCCTGCCCCAACTCCCCCCCCCACACACACACACCAATCACCAGCCAGTTGGCCATGTAAAAATATTAATGTTTGTTTTAATTAAATGTCCCATTCCCTGGTGTCAGTGGACCTCACTAGACACAGTTACAACAATCACCCTCTCTTACCCCTTCCCCACTGATCCTGGCCAGTCGGCCACAGCTGACATGTGAAAATATATATTTTTATTAATTTCCCATTCCTCATGTCTAGTGTGACTACTCCACCCACCCCATCCAGACCAGTGCCACACCACCCTGCTCACCCCCAGTCCACCCTGAGCAGGCCACCAGCACCGCCCTCCACTCACCTCCACGGCCGGCAGCCCAAATGAGTGATATGAATGGGTGCATGGTGCTTGTACAAGCACTCCCTCATTCATTGACAGCTCACAATCTTTTGGGCAGTTTTTCAGAGGGCTAGAGAATGGAAAGGGTCTGCTCCGGTTAACAGTGGGGGGGGGATCCACAATGCCATTGCCCCAAATCCTGCCCCTCCCACTGGGGACCGGAGCAACCCCATCCCATTCTCTATCCCCCTGAAAAGCTGCCCAAAGTACCACAAGCTGTGAATGAATGAGTGCATGCTTTTACAAGCACATGCTCACTCATTAGAGCTCAGTCAGGCTGCTGGCCGTGGAGGTAAGTGGAGGGCTGGGCCAGTAGCCCACTTGGGGTGGACTGGGGAGGTGTGGGGTGGTATGGAAGTGGTCTGGATGGGGTGGGTGGGTCGGTGGAGAGTCCACTAGACACCAGGAATGAGGAAATTAATAAAAAATACGATTTTTACATGTAGCCAACTGGCTGACAATCAGTGTGTGTGTGGGGGTGGGAGGGTGATTATTGTAACTGTGTCTGGTGGAGGGGGTCCACTGACACCAGGAAATGGGGAATTTAATTAAAAAAAATAATATTTTTACATGTAGCCAACTGACTGATGATTTGTGGGTATGTGGGGGGGAGTGATTGTTGTAACTTGTAACTATGTAACTGTGTCTGGTGGGGGGGAGGCACTAGACAACTTGTGGCCAAAGCTTGTGTGAGAAGTGTGGAATTTTGGGGGTGAAATTCCACACTTCACATTTAGTCTGGCTTCAACGAATTTGAAGAATTTTGCATATTGTGCTTCACGTATCAAGCGCAATACATAACATTTTCCGTGGAGTGAAGTTTGTCAACTTCACCCACCTCTAGTCAGGAAATTAAACAATAAATATGGCAAACACACTTTTGAAAGGGAATCAAAGCTGTTACTGGTTAAAGATATGTTCACACGCACAGCTATTACAGGGGCACAATTGATAAAAAACTAACAGTGTTCCTTTAACAATTATACATTAACTTTAATGTTGACCCCAACTTTTCAAGTTACAGTGGCGTGAAAAAGTATTTGCCCCCTTCCTGATTTTCTCTATTATTGCATATTTGTCGCACTGGATGTTTTCAGGTCTTTAGAGAAAATGTAATATTAGATAAAGGGAACCTGAGTGAACAAATAACACTTGTTTTTTTTTTTTTATTTCACTTATTTAATGAAAAAAAGTTAACCAACACCAACTGGCACTGTGTGAAAAGTAATTGCCCCTTACACTTAATAACTGGTTATGCCACATTTAGCTGCAATGACTGCAACCAAACACTTCCTATAATTCAATATCAAGTCTTTCACATCGCTGTGGAGGAATTTAACCCACTCTTCCTCGCAGAACTGCTTTAATTCAGTAACATTTGGTAGGTTTTCACATGAACTGCTCGTTTGTGTCCTGCCACAGCATCTCTATTGGGTTTAAGTCTGACTTTGACTAGGCCACCCAAAACTTTAATTTTACTTCTTTTAGCCATTCTGATGTGGACTTGCTTTGTGTTTTGGATCATTGTCTTGCTGCATGACCCAACTATGCTTCAGCTTCAGCTGACGGAAGGATGACTGGACATTCTCCTTAAGAATTTTCTGGTCAGAGCAGAATTCATGGTTCCTTTAATTATGGCAAGTCTTCCAGGTCCTTAGGCAGAAGCATCCCCACACCATCACACCACCACCACCATGTTTGACTGTTGGTATGGTGTTCTTACTGTGGAATGCTGTGTTTGCTTTACGTGAGATATTATGGGATCCATGTCGTCCACAAAGTTTCACTTTGTACCATCTGTCCATAGAACATTTTCCCAAAAGGCTTGTGGATCATCCAGGTGCTTTGGCAAATGAGAGACGAGCATTTATGTTCTTCTTGGTTAGCAGTGGTTTCCACCTTGCTACTCTCACATGAAGCCCATTTTTGCCTAGGTCTCTTCTGATTGTGGAGTCATGAACACTGACCTTAGTTGAGGCAAGTGAAGCCTGCAGTTCTTTGATGTTGTTTTAGGATCCTTTGAGACTTCTTGATGATTTTACGCTGCGCCTTGAGTAATTTTGGCAGGCCGCCCACTCCTGGGAAGATTCACTACTGTTCCAAGGGTTCTCCATTTGAGATTATGGCTCTCACTGTGGTTCGATGGAGTCCCAGAGCCTTAGAAATAGCTTTGTAACCCTTTCCAGACTGATAGAGGGCAGCAAATTTTTCTGATCTTTCAGGAACTTCCTTTGATCATGGCATAATGTGCTTGTTGAATCTTTGTGCTGGCACGTGACTCTGATGGTAAGGGGCACAAATAAGTGAGGTTTATATTGAGCAGGGCTGGCTGTAATCAAGCCTGGCTGTGTTCAATCAGCTGACTCTAATTATCCCTTTAATTGGTTGATTTAACTGAGTAATTACTTTTTCACACAGTGCCAGTTGGTGTTGGTTAACTTTTTTCATTAAATAAATGAAATAAGTAAAAAAAAAAAGTGTCATTTGTTCACTCAGGTTCCCTTTATCTAATATTATATTTTGTCTAAAGACCTGAAAACATCCAGTGTGACAAATATGCAATAATAGAGAAAATCAGGAAGGGGGCAAATACTTTTTCACGCCACTGTATTTTATGACCCCCTTATAAACATGGCATGTAGCATTTATAGTGTATTGACTGAAATAGTCATTTCACACCAAAAGTATGAAAACACATTTCATCTAGGATTTAAAAAGCGACACCTGTCATGTTTATAAAGTGATGCGGAAAAATGTTGAAAGTTTGGGGTCAAAATATTGAAAATTAATGAAGTTATAAATGAATGTTGAAATATTGCAACATTCTTTCATAACCTGGGCATTTTACCATATTTGTAGACCAAATTTTCAGCATCGCCTTCTTTTTACCATGCCTCATAAACCTGGTAGGTGAAACATTTTAAATCTCCACTAAAACATTCTTTGCCACAGGTATGAAGACATATTTTGACCAGAATTTGAAAAATGACAGATATTATGTTCATAAGGTGGTCTGAAAAATTACTATATTGAAAAATTTGGGGTCAAAAATTAAAAATGACTAAAGTTATGAGTGAGCATAAAAAACATTTCATTGTATGCTCATTACTTCTTCATTTTTACGTATTTTGACCACAAATATTCAACATAGCTTTCTTATGACCCCACCTTGTGAACAATGGTGGTGAACATTTTCAAATCCAGCCACAAAGGTGATTTTGCAAAGTGACCACAAAATCAGCTTTCAGGCCAGATTTGTATAATTCCACCACTATTGATCATGAGTAGGGGTCCCAAAATGGCCATGTTTAAAATTTGTGGTTAAAATATGTAAATATGGCAAAGTTATGAATGAAAGGATTTACCTGATTTTCTCATTACGCAGTCATCAGTTCCAGCAGTAAAATATTTCTTCAGTCAGAGAGTTGATCTCTGTATTGGATATGTTCAGGTGAGTATGGGTGTGGTGTGGTGGTTGTTGAATTGGAGGTTAGGGTGGGGTGGGTGAAGGACAGATTGGCAAGGGACTGTTTTCTTTTTTACCATGTAAAATGAAAAAAAAAAACCTTTGAGGGATGCTTTTCTTTTTTTAATGTAACCTTGTTTGTGTAGTTTATTAATTTTGTACTGTTTTATACATTTGGATGCATTTGTAAAAGAGAATATATTTTCTCAATTATGCTATCCAATAAACAAACAAGGCCCAAATATTCAAAGCTTTGCAGGTGCACAAACCATTTGCATGGGTTTAGCGTGGGATTAACGCAGGTCTGCCATATTCAAAAGGCCAAATAGCATGCGCAAACCACATTAGCACCAGGCAAACCATAATATATGCAAGGGGCAAACTGAACATGAATACAAGCACTATGAGATATTCAATGACTAGTGCCGTGCTAAGGTGTTTAGTGTGACTTAGCGTGACCCTTTGCATAGTACAAATTACCGCCCAGGAAAAACTGGTCTTAACTCTGGGAAAACAGCTTTGCATGACATTGTGGCCTTGTGCGGCATTAGCACAGCATTAGCATGGCTTGCTCGACCCTAACATATGACTATGACACAGAGAAAAAGCCAGACATGGAGGAAACATGCTGCTCACTGATGGCACCACAATAATGCCAACTGCTGCCACCAGTCCCAGCCATGCCAGGCAGTATGTGGTGACCCGGCCCTCGGGGGCCACCATGGTAGTGTGGCCATACAGCACACACCTGCAGACCATACGTCTGTGGTGACCAACAGATGCCAGCACACACATGCAGCACTGTGGGCATGGTGGGTGTTGATGGGAGGGTGTACAGGTGGCCAGGCCTCACCACAGACCAGGTGCAGTCACAAGACTGGGACATAGCATGCTGTGCACATGGGCCAGTAGTGGAAATACCCAAATACCAGTGTGACTGTCCAATCTTACATGCCCCCCAGTCACATACCACACAGCTGCACATACACCACAGCACACACAGCCAACCATGTCTATGTCACTATGAACATCCCATGCCAGAGGTGCAGCATCTGTGGGTCACACTATAGTGTGACAGTTGCATGCATCACCACCACTGCCTGTGCTTATGCTGTGTTGTCCCTTGGGGTACACACTGCTATGCTGTTTTGCATACATGTAGCCTGCAGCTACCATCATGCACTGTCAGACTGACCTACAGGTGGAGCTGTGGCCCAACCTGGCCAGCCTCTGTACTTCCAGACTGATCTATAGGTGGAGCTGTGGGATCCTGCACTAATGCTGGGCAAACTGCATGCAAATCAGGGCATAATGAGATGCTAATCTGAATGTTTGCCCAGAGACTACCTAAGTAGGCTCATTTGCATGTCACTTTTGAATATGGCAAAGTTTAGCACCGGGCAAATGTGTTTGCACCAGGCAAGCGTCTTAGCTCCATGCTAAAGCCATGCAAATGTGTTAGCGCAGTGCTAATGGTTCGGGGAACATTATACAGTTTTGAATACTGTTCTTTCCCATCCACTGCTGACTCCAGCTGTACTGGGTCAACACATTTGCTGGCACACACACTGGCCACATAGTTCACCTCTACCTACCTTCACCCTGCTATGTACTGTGTTGCCATTGTGGTTTGCATTTCCTGGCTGCTATATTCAGAGCTGTCTTATTCAGGGCTATGTTTGCCCTGCACACACAGCCCAGTTTGCCCGGCCTTATTCCCATGCTATATTCAAAAGCTGTTTGCCCTGGGCTATTCCTTTAGAATATAGCTTGCTTTGTGCTCTGGGCTAAGTTTGCCCACCAGGGAGTGCTAATTTAGCCCCGGGGCAATGTTCTGAATATCTGGACCCAAGTCTCTAACAAGTCTCACTTAGCCATGAGCACCAGGTGTCAGGTTACTGTTCGGAGGAACTGGGAGTGGCCACCCCAGTGCTGTCATGTACAAAAAGGGAATGTGGGTGGGCGACTTGGAGGGAAAGGGGGTCAAGAGAAGTGGCACAAAGGGTGGGCACCCCATGCCACTTATTTAATATATAAAATACAAGAAAACATTGGAAAGTGCAGGTGGGTAATCCGGAGGGGAGACGGAGAAAAAGGTAGTACTGGGGGTGGGCATCACAGTCCGGTAGATAGATAGATAGATAGATAGATAGATAGATAGATAGATAGATAGATAGATAGATAGATAGATAGTTAGATAGATGGATAAACAGACAGACAGACAGAGAGATGGATAGACAGAGAGAACAGGAGATCGGCAGCTCACTGCTTGAACTGAAGCTAACAGCACAACCCCAGCTGCAGTTTCAGCATTCAAGAAACTCCTGATGTTCTCATACAGAGTATTTTGGGGTGGCCTGAAAAGGTATTTCTGGCAAATTAAAAAAAAAAACAAACAAACAAACAAACAGCAGTATCTAGCTAAACATAGTAACTTAGTAGTTGACAGAAAATAAGGACTGGTAGGCCTGCCTAGTCTGTTCATATTCCTTGCTTGCATCAGCGATCGTTGACCCTACTTGGTCATTGGCTTTTGCCTCTCTTCCCCACATCTAGGGTTTTCTTATGTCTATCCCATGCATGTTGGAATCCCCCCACTATGTTAGCGCCCACCACTTCCTGGAGTAGGCTATTCCAAGCATCCAACACCCTCTCTGTGAAGAAAAACTTCCTCACATTTCCCCTTATCCTGTCCCTCTCAAATCTCATATCATGCCCCCTCATCCTTGTTCAACTCTTGTACTGAAATATGTCACCCCCACACTTTGTTCAAGCCTTTAAGATACTTGAAGGTCTCTGTCATATCGCCCCATTCCCTCCTCTCTTCAAGTGTACACATATTGATGTCTTTTAATATGTCCTCATATGTTTTCTGATGCAAGCCCTGCACCATCTTGGTTGCCCTTCTCTGGACCACCTCCACCCTCTCTATATCTTTAAGAAAATGTGGCCTCCAGAGCTGAACACAGTATTCTAGATGAGGCCTCACCAGCGTTTTGTACAATGGCATCACCATCTCCTGTTTAGCTAAGTACGGGTGTTTTTTTTTAAATATATAATTTTTATATATTTTCATTGTTTGTGATTTTGAAAAACAAATGACAGTCATCAGACTCTGTATTTTTTTCCCCACACAAGTAAACCATGAAAATAAACACTCACAACAGTTTTTTTTTGTTTTGTACTGTTTGCATTTACTGTTTGCATTTCTCAGTTATCCAAAAAATACTTGTAACTCTGGAACTGAATATTTTTCCAAAAAACCTGCAAAAGGCACACCCTTGGCATAGGACTCTTCAGTCCTGAAAATTTCATGGAAAACTTCCATACTGTCTAGGCTGTAAGTACTGTAACAGCAGAAAATGTGCAATGTTTATTATAGGAAAACCATATTGTGTTTTTTTTTCTATTTTCTGCTACTCTTTATCTTGAAAACTGAACAAGATGTCATTATGAAACTTTTCCTGTCTTGAGACTATAATAGCCTGACCATGCATTCCAAATGTTGGGCTTTTTTGTCATACAACACCAATGTTTTTAAGGTACAAAAATTGGGAAATTACATTAAACAACTTTCCCAATCCTAACTATTGGTGTGCTACCACACCAATATAATATATCATTGCATCATCATTTTTGAAGAGAAGGAAATGAGTGGTCATAGTGTTTCTGAGAGTGGTGGCAGTACTGCTGAAAGGAGCAGCATGCTATCCACCTCCATCCTGTAGTTCTACAGTTGGTACTGGTAGCAGCAGCTGGAGCTGGTGTTCTAGAAGGCAGCACACCCACCCCCTCATTGTGGCAGGCTGAAGCAGCACCCCCTGTTGGCCCCCTTTAGCAGCAGTACCAGCACCAGCATTAGGCAGTAATATCCCCATGTCCCCATGGTACTGGTTGATTTCCCTGAAGCCTCAGATAAACTACCAACCTCTGATTCCTTTCCTAGGCAGCACAAGCAGCAACACAAGTTCCTAATCTGGGATTTACTGTATATGAGTTGACACTGCTGATGACAGTCTAACCACCAGCACAACGGTCAGCACCAGTGCCAAGCATAGGAAAAAGGGCACTCATCTGGGCACCAGTGGGCAACATACTCACCTAAAAATCCTCCCTCTCCAACTCAGGTGCCAGTGCAGAAAAGGGGACAGTAGAAGGAGATCTGGGTATTTGGATGAGCAGGAGGAGAATACAGCAGGTTGTAGTAAGACTGTGTTTCAGGTGAAGCCTGAGTGATCAGGGGTGTCTGAAGCTGGACTTCTTGGTGTGGAGGATGAGTCATCTTCATCAGCTGTTGCAAAACTCAAGTGGGGAATTTAACAACTGACCTGTCATGTTACGTCAATGGAGGAGAAAATGGAGGTAGTGCTGCCCAACCAGCATGACATTCTTTCTTGACTGGCTGCACACCATGGTGTGCCCTGCTGCTGTCCATCTACCATCTACTCCATAACTGCCATAACTCAGCCAGTTCCCGCCTCCTGCCATAATTCATCCATCCTGTCATTGTCTCCCCACATCCAGCTGTACTTTGTAAAACATTTTTGAATAAAGTGTGTAAGAAATGCACTATATACTATAAATCTCAATTCTCCACATACCTGTGCAGTTTTGTTTCAGTTTCAAATTGTATTTGTACAACAAAATAAATGTCATTACAATAATAAAAGAAAGAGAAAGGTATAAATAAGACAAATATATATATTTTTATTCAAGACGAAGACACTGTTAGATAGAATATACAATGTTGGTCTACTGGGTTCATCCCAGTAGATTTCAACATGAGATTATAATATACAGCAGCATACCATTTTATTGCACAGGTTTAGTAATAAATTTATGAGTTTTTTGCAAAAATTAAAAATGTTATATCTGAAATCATTTGTGTTAGTGACTAAGTATGCCTCTATCACCCATAGACACCAATTTTAGAGTGGGTATCTTTGTTGTAAGCAACAGCATAGATTGCCTTCTGAGTCTTTCATCAAAAGGAGAGAATGCTAACCAGGGTACCAGGCTGACAAATTACAATAAACATTCTATAAGTTATTTGATGGACTTCTTATGTGTCACCATTTCCTTAAAATATTTTGCCACATTAATGGCTTGATTTTCATAAAAAGGGTGCAATAGTATATTTAGCCCATCTTCCAGATTATTTGCATATGGAAAAAGGTATTTCTCCAAATGCTTTTTCCTTCATTTGCTATAGAGGGGACAATTGAGTGTTATATGATGTACCATTTCATGATGTCCTTTGTTACATGGGCAAAAAGGTAACTGTGGTGGGGTTTCACCCTTTCTGCAGAATCCTGATTCCCTCCAGTCAGTGGTAATATTTTCAGTCTGGTCACTGTCAATAATCTTTTGTATATATGAAGTATGGGTAGTGTTAAGTATGTTTCCATTTAATGCCATTTTTTATTCATAGCGTACCACTGTGCTATCTTTAACTTGCTTATCAATGTCATGTTATCCTGAGCCACTTTTTGAAACAATCTCATTTTAAAACTTTTTTGATAGGATAGAGAAATAGTTATTTTGTCCAAGTAAATATATTAAAAGTCTTCATAGTTGATCAGTCATGGCATTTTTATTAGGTGATTAGTCCATAATAAGCTTATACTCTGTTGAAACCAGAAGATCCTTTCTAAAATAATACATTTAGGAAGAGGAGCTGTTTTATTGTTAATAATTTTAAGCCCATAAGCGATCAGTCTAACAGAGGCAACGGTCTTACTAAGAATTCTTCCCAGTGCTGCTTGTACCACACTATTAGGGGTCAAGTTCAGAATTTTTAGTATGGTTTTGTATACCCATTATATGGAGTATCCATGCCATCAGTCACCTGGTATCCCCATACTTCTGAGCCATATAGACTAATAGGGTTTCATTTTATATCTGCTGCTTGAAGAGCTGGAACCACAGACCAGCCTCCAAAGTTGTGATTACACTTTAATAAACCTCTGGCATTCAGTTTTACTTTTTCAATTTGGTTTTTAACATGACATGAACAGTTTCCAGAATAATGAAAGAGTATCCCTAAATAGGTATATTGTTTCACTTGTTCAATTTTTGTTATATACATAGCGAGAATATTCTTTCCTTGTTCCAAAATCAAGTACTTTAATTTTGGAAAGATTTATCTTAAGGTTCAAACTGGTACATAGTGTCTTTACCTTACCCAGTTTTTCTTGGAGACGAGTCTTAGTCAATGGTATCAATGCTAAATCATCTGCATAAGCTAATATTGGACACTCCTTAATCTTGATTTTTGGTGAATGGAACTTAAGGTCAGAACAGTCATTTATGATCTGGTTTGTACTGTATAAATGTTAAATAAACATGGAGCCAGAAGGCAGCCTTGTTTGACTCCCGAGTTAGTTTTTATATACTTCGACAAATTTCCTGTTGTCATATCTTACATGTTTTTATTATTGCTATAAAGTTGGACAATAGGTTTAAGTAGTGAGTGATTATTTCTGTTTAGAATGTTGGGGACATAACCCCAAGCTGCTTATCTGATGGCCATTAGGAAACTGAAACAGTTTGTTAAGTATTGGTTGCTTATTAAACTGGAGATTTGTTTACCCCCTTCGAAATGCAGCAGCTTGCACATTTAAATGATTAGCATTTGAACATTTTTTTACTACTAACTACAGCTGCGGATGAATATCTTTCAAAAATATTCATACCTCATAAATGTTACCCTTTCCCAGCAAATGTAAAGATTTACAATGTTTTTAACTTCTCAAGCCCTATCTGATAAAATGCCATGTCTTCAGTGAACTACAAAGACTAAACACATACATTTCTTTTTGACAGAAAAGATCCAGAAGCAAATGATGTTACATATTTTTTGGACCAACAGAGATACTGAACAAAAAAGAACAAAGTGCTCTAGGTCCTTCTTCAGAAGCATTATGGCAGTTATTTAGAAAATCCCATACTATTAACACCCAGATAATGCATAAAAAACAGAAATAATTCTCACTGGTTTAAATTATAAATTTAAAACATAACAGAAGATTACTTCAGATAAGCTAATTAACAACAGTCTGCTTTTAGCTGAGAAGCCCCTGAAGGTCAAAGGTTATCAAGAAATATCAACAAGCAGAGAGTTCTTCTCACATAAATTTTAAAATGTCTCAGTACCTTTCAAGGAAGCATTCTACTGATAACAAAGCCTTGGAATACTATTCTCCCTAATACATGAAGATGAGCTTACAACTTTTATTGCAAGTGTCCTTGTGTTTTAAAGAACAGTCAATGAAAGGCAAAATGCTGAAATGAGGCCTAATTGCTAGTTGAAAACAAGCCCCAAATTAAACATACACACATATATAGACATACACACACACACACACACACATATATATATATATATATATATATATATATGTGTAAACTCATACCTATACACACATACATATATGGCATATAGAAGGTTTAAAGTGAAGTTTACTCAGTGAGCAAATGTTTCACACAAAATTTAATATAGAACTTATCTTGAGACATTTTCCCAACTATACTCTCAGCCAGTTAATACATTACTTAAACTTTAAAGCCTTCAGTGTTGTAACATGATTTTAATCATGATAATATGAGCTGTATGTATAAGTGCCAAATAAAAAAAACAAACAAAAAAAAGCTACTTATCAAGGACCCCCAAGAAAATGAGACCATGAGCCTGATATGTATAGATTTCAACACAGTGTCATTGTATAACAAACATGTACAGAATCAGTCTAAGGAATATACTGTAAATAAAAACTTCTAGGAATAAAATCCCCCAGCCCCTCCTTTCACTGGGAAAGATAACCAGTAGGAATGAAATATATGTACAAGAGTCTTATTACACCATAATTCATACCAATCTTTGCAATATTTACCCAAAGGAATTAAACCTTTTACGAACCCCCAAGTAAATGAGATATGCATCTTAATATGAATAGATTTAAAAATCTGACATTATGTAATCCAACAATGACAACTAGTAGAAGGAAGTAAATGTTCACTATAAATGAGAACTAAGAGTCCTAGCCACTGTAACATCATTATGTCATCTGCCTGAATAAAAGTCTACCTAAATACAGTATCATCACAATAACCACACACACTATACTCACAAAAAACACCCCAACACCCACATAAAATTGCCCCATGCCACACTCCCCCACACATACATGTATACACACACACACACACACACACACACACACACATATACACACAAACACTCATACAAATTCACACAGTGCTAAGGTGAGAAGCCAACATGTAGATAACCAGAAACTAACAAAATCAAAGGCTTGATGAAGAATTAAAGTATTTATGCCCATCCTTTAAAGTAAAGGTCTTTGTAAGTTTAAGTGGAATAATGTGTTTTATATATATATATATATATATATATATATATTGACAGAAAGGACTACGGCCTGCTTCCTAAACATAATAGATAAGAGCTACTGAGATCTCTTCTTATAAGAGAGAGTATGTGGGTGTGGGTGTGGGGGGGAGTCAAATTCTGGCAAAAGAGACCTCATCTACTGAATTAACTGCTGACAAACCATGAGTGATACAAAAGTAAATGATTTGGTACCTTTTATTGGACCAACATAGAGGTAACAAAAATAATTTATACCATTTATAAAATTCCTGCTCAAACAACTGCAAACAGAAGACGTTTTTTGTCATTTTTTAATATGATATACTGAGTTGCTGGATCAGGGCCTTGATAAAATAATAACATTTACTTAATTCATTCAAGATTCCATCAGGTAGACAGAAACAAGTATATGAGAAATGTCTTTATTTGAAATAAATTTGTTTACAGGCATAACTAGTATGTTTTGAAAGATTGTCTGACTTGTGATTACTAATTTTGAGTATAGTTCATAAAATAATGAGCTTGATATTTGTTTTTTATATAGTTCCCCCCATGCCTTATGCATAGCATATAAATCCAAATCATTCCAAGGCCATTGTGACATATAATATTAATACTGAGCAGCAAATCGGAGTTCTTTTCCTAATAAAAGGCTGCTGATATAATAAATAAGGAACCAGAGGCTTATGGAAAAATCTACAGGGATTTATACAGGGATTTGATTCTACCATTGTGGTGAAAACACAGGGAAAATGAAGGTTTTTTACAGAGTAAAATGGGCTGCCATTAAGGGCAACCCCCATTGTTCCAGGCCAGCTGGCCCTGGGAAGAGACTAGAATACAGCAGGGGTGGGGGGAAGGAAGAATGAGGTCATAAAAGGGGAAGTCTCTCTCATGAAGTCACCAGAGTGTCAGAGGGGGGTGGGAGATAAGGACCAATGGAAAACAAAGGCAGGCAAGGAAGGGCAGAGCAAAAGGGCTTTAAAATGGGCAACACAGAAGGGCTCAGCCACTTTCTGCTAGGTTTCTTTGGTAAGTAAATTTCAAGAAAAAGAATCTCACACATCAGTCAGTGAGTTTCCTCAAAAAAGGTAAGAAAAAAATATGCTTTAAGTTTGGTACAGATAAGAATAATTACTGCTTTATTTGATTGATTGCTTGATCAATTTTTGGTTTGGCAGGATGTGCTTTGATAAGAAGTTTTAATTGATGTAAAATGTGGCTTACTTGTTAATTACTCCTTGCAGATGGGGTTTTAGTAAAGTTGCTTATGTTAATTGTGGAGGATTTCAGCTTAATTTGTAAAGCTATGCAGCTTTGACAGGTTTTTATTGTAGAAGGATAGAATGTTAATCGCTGAGAGTACAGTGAAACAAAGGCTAGTGATCATTAGTTTGGAACGCGTGGTGTAGGCCTAGTAGGTAGTAGCAAGATGTTACAGGCTGGCCAAGAAAAGAAGAGGTTGGTCGGTAAGAGGCGTGAGTCTTTTTCTCCAAAAGGAAAAATACACGAAGAGCCACAGCAAGACTTCTCCCTCGCAAAAGTGATAAATATCCCAGCAGAGGTGGAGGTTTTGTTTGAGTGTCAGGCTCAAAATGGGAGGAGGAGGGAAGGGATATTAAAAAAGGGAGAGAGCTGCAAAATATGAATCTGGCCAATAGGAGGGCCGATGGTGCATAATCAGAGGGAGTAGCAGGAGTGGGCAGTTCCGAAGGATGGAAGAAAGAGAGGATGAAAAAAAAAATGGTGCAGGCAGCAGACCAGGAATGGGTAATCCGGGGGGAAGAGAGGCAGGCTCGGGGCCTCCAAGGAAAAGTGGCATGAGGGACGGGCGGAACAGCTCAGAGATGGGAGGAATACGGCGGGCTCCTGGAGCCGCGTGGTGGTTGTTTTTTTGTTACCAGAGTTTTTTCCGAAGGGCTGTGAATGGGGAAGGAGGCGGGGGGTTGGACAGTAGCGTGGAAGTCGGCAGCACACAAAGAGTGGGCTCAGGTAGCCGTGGGGTTTGAGCGTGGTCATGGAGCATTTGTAATTCAGAGAAGAGCTGGGAATGGGTGAGGAGGCTCAGGCGGGAGGGGCCCAAGAATGGACAAAAGAAACAGCAGGGTGCAGACTCAAAGAGGCACAGGAACCCAGCAAGCAGGGGGCCTAACCAAGCAGGAGGCTACCAACGTGGTTTCTAGTGAAAGGAGGCAGCTCGGTAAGTTGAGGGAGGAGCCAGCCATGTGGGGAATGCCACGGTAGGGTGTTGTGGAGGAGAAGTAGCCTTTTTTTTCACGCGTCTTTATCACGACAAATTGGCATCAAAAGGAAAATACCGAAAAGAACACTCGGCGAGGAGCCATGATCGGGAAGGCGTCGATTGGGCAGTTGGCCATGGGATGTAACAGTGCGGGGGATCAGAAAGTCAAAAGGGGCCACTAGAAAGAGGGAGGTCAGGGCAAAAATGGGGTTGGCCTCAATGGTTGACGAGACTAGTGCTGCACAGAAGGGCTGTGCAGGCAGGCGTTGCCGGGGGGGGAATGGGTAGGGCTACGGGAGGCTCAAAGAAAATTGGAGGGGGTAACAAAAGGGGGTCAGGGGCCACGCAAAGCACATGGCAATATTAGGAGCCCCCCTTTTTTGGGTCATCTTGTAGGGTTGGGGCATTAAAAGGACCCTTTTGGCAAGAAATCAAGCTAATAAGGGCATGGTCATCGAAGAATGGCCCAAAACAAAAAACAAAAAAATCTTTGTACAGGAATGTCCCTAACCATAGGGAGCAAGTAGATTTTGAGGGCCAAGGTCAGTACCTCACTGTGAAGAGGATTTCAGACAGGCGGTACGAAGACTAACTGAGGGGGTGAAAATTGGCTGGAGGGTAGCGGCAGTTAAAAAAGAAAGGGAAGGGCACACAAAGTTTTTCCAGTAGCAGAAATGTAAGGCATAAAGATGGCAGGTGAAGCCATACCGCTTTAACAAGTTTGTTACTGTTACCATGTGCATTTCCACTATGGTTTCTTTCAGTAAGGGTTGGCGTCACCCTCTGCATCACTATAAAATATATATATATATATATATATATATATATATATATATATATAGGGTGAGGCAGTAGCATTTTTTGTTAAAAAAAAAAGAGAAAGAGGGCTATAAAAAAAATCAAAGAGAACTAACAAAGGATATTCTGTGTTTTAAGCAGGGAAAAGACAGAATGAATACCCATGGAAGCAGTTCGATGAAAGCGGATGCTATGAAAATGATCATGGACCTCATGGACAGGGCCCACAAGGTCCTGGATTTTGTGCAGGACACGGAAAAGGGGGACGTACCAGTGCAGAAGAACAGGGTCAGGAAGAAGGGACAGAGCGGGGCAGGAGGAAAAGGGAAGGGAGCAGGGGAACCCATTCAAAAACACCCGAGAGCAGCTTCACCTGGGCAAGAACCAACAACCCATGCAATACCCATCCCAACACCTGCACCCAGTCAGCTGAGGCCAATGCCAAATCCGGAATCCAGCCCAAGAGAAGAGGTTAGGCCTCACCCAGAACTGGTACCCAACAATCCTGCACCCTAAGCTAGCCGGCCAGAGGCAGACAGAGACTGGCAGGCCACAGATAATGGACCACGAGGAGGAGTGGAACCGGGGCCCAAGGCAATGAGTGAACCAGCAAAAGAACCCCAGGGAGAAGCAGGTACAGTGTTGATGCTGGAACCTACCATGAAGGAATATGTGGAGCAAATATTATTAGGTATGGGGGAAGGACAGTGTGAAGAAGTTGCAGAAAGTGCTGGGCGAGCCGGCCCGCCGGCACAGTGGTGGCTAAAGCTTGTGAGCAGCGACCTGGGTTCGGGAATGGACTCAGGTCGTCGGCAGGCCGGCCGGGGGGAGAAGGATCGAGCGTCCCACGACTACTCTCCTTCTCAGGGGGGAGGGTGCGGGATGTCGCTGATGCAAGGGGGACACCTGGTGGAGGCCAGGAGTACCTCAGGATATGGGACAGCAAGGTCATCAAGGGGCGTGATGGACGCAGGCGTCATTGCACGTTCCCGCCCCTCTAAAGGGGGAAAAAATTTAAGCCTTCCTCTCACCGCTTTAATGATGCCCACTGGCTGCTATCGGCTTCCCAGGGCCGACACTTCGCCTTATCCCATCATTCATGCCACCTCAAAAGGGGCTGGTGCCACGCTTCCACCCTGGGGGTAATCCAGGGGTCTCGGAGTATGGCTATATGGGGATGCCACAGCGAGGGGTCTGTGACCGGTGGATGACATAGCGGAAAGAGGAGGGGGCGAAAAGTATAAAAAAAAAAGAAAGTGCTGGGTGAATTAGAAGAGAAGGAAAAGGAAAAAAAGCAGGGAGATGAGGGGGAAAAGGAAACAATACAGCAGAAAGGGGGGGAGGGGTAAGAATAGGGGACCATGTACCACTGGCAACAAAGGAAAAAATCTGGAAGGGAGAATTCATCGATATCTTTGCGTTGATAGATAAGAAAACAGCAGAGCTCTATGAAGAAGAGGAGAGCTTCAGTAAGAAAGAGTTGGCCACCGCTGTAGTTCTGGTCAAAAAAGGGGCAGAACAGAAGGGGCCCACATTTAAAGGGAAATCATGGGAGGCTTGGACCCTGGGTTTCACTTATTATAGTGCAATAGCCCAGTAGAAAAAGCCAGAACTGGGCAACCCCTTACTGGCGTACTCTTTGATTGTAAGAAATGCATATAAGATGATGGGAGGTACTAACTGGTTACAGTATGATGAGAAGTTCAGGACCCGAATAGCCAATTATGAAGAGGATTGCAGATGGGACTCCAGACATAATGACCTATGGTGGGAAACCATGACAGTAGCTGGGGAAGGGGAAAGCGAGTGGCAGAGGGGAGGGACACGGTATCAGAAGTGCTGTTGGGGATATAACAGGGCGCACTGTTCCTTTCCAGGTTGCAAGTTCCAGCACGCCTATTCGAAATGTGGGGGAGCACACCCAGCCGCGAGATGCAAATCATATGGTGAAGGTAACCCCTGGGGAGGGCAAGGAAGCGACTCCTTTCGAGGGGGCTATAGGGGGGCACAGAGAGATAGCACATGGAGAGAGAGGGGGCAGACAGGTGGGAGAGAGTTCCATCCAGGGGAAGGTAGAAAAGGTCATTTTCGGCTAGCAAAAACCTTGATCAGGGCCGAATTAATGGAGCAATGGATGAGTGAATACCCAAATAAGGGGGTGGGGTGGGAGTTAGTAAAGGGTTTCCAAAAAGGTTTCAGTTTACATTACCAAGGAAAGAGGTTTGGGACTTGGGCAAAAAATGTAAACTCAATAAAAGGCAAGGAGGCACTTTTAAAGGCAAAGATCGAGACCGAAAAAGAGGCGGGGAGAATACAGGGACCATTCAAAGTCCCTCCTTTCCAGCACCTACGAGTCTCACCACTGGGCCTAGTCCCAAAGAAGCAGGCAGGGGAATATAGGGTAATTCACCACCTATCCTATCCAGAGAAAGAATTAGTCAATGATCACATTTCAGAGGAGGATAGTAGGGTGTCATATGGGACATTGGAGGATGCAGTGGAGATCATCAGGGCAAGACGCACCCCATGGCTGGGGAAGACGGACATTAATTCCGTGTTCTGGCTACTGCCGGTTCGCAGGGAAGATTGGGAATTGCTGGGTTTTCAGATCAAAGGGGAATATTATTTTGATAAGGCCATGCCTATGGGTTGTTCAGTGGCATGTTCCACATTTGAAAAATTCAGCACATGGCTACAATGGGTATTCGAAGCCAGGTACGGGCACGACACGGTAGTGCATTACCTAGATGATTTTTTTGTTCATAGGGGAAGGTCAGAAAGGGGTACAGAAGATTATGGAGGATTTTCAAGAGATGTGCAGGGAGTTGGGAGTTCCATTGGCTAGGGAAAGAATGGAAGGCCCTAGCAGGTGCTTGGAATTCCTGGGCATAGAGGTAGATGCGGGATGTGGTTTATTCCGTTTGCCAACGCAGAAGATAAACAAACTAAGGACATTGCTGGTAGAGGTAGGAAAGAGAAAAAGGGTACCCCTGATTAACAGCCAGCAATTAATGGGGTACTTGAATTTTGCATGTAGAACGATCGGGCCAGGACGCGTGTTTACATGACGTCTGGCAAGGGCCATGGTGGGGGTTTCAAAGCCACATCACTGGGTCGGTATAGGGAGAGAGACCAGGGAAGACTTAAAAGTATGGGAGGAATTCATAAAAAACCACAACGGGATAGCCATTTGGCAGGAGGGGTGGCTATACAACACTGATTTGGAGCTGTACGCGAATGCTTCAGGTGGGCAGGGGGTAGGCGCCTACTTCCAAGGGAAGTGGGTAGAGGAACCCTGGCAGAGGAGGTGGGTCAAAGAGGGTCTGGTAAAGGACATCACCTTCCTGGAGATTTTTCCTATATGGGCAGTGACAAAAATATGGGGACCATGGCTGCAGAACCAGCAGGTCACATTTTGGTGTGACAACAGGGCAGTCGTGGATGTGCTAAATAACAGAGGGTCAAGGTCGGTGTTGGTACTCCGCATCCTTCAGCAGTTAGTGCTACAAGGTTTGAGGCTCAACATGAGTTTCAGGGTTAGGCACATTGTAGGAATAGACAACTCCATTGCTGACAGCCTTTCCCACTTGCAGATGGAAAGATTTCTGGCACTGGCTCCCAAAGCAGAGCCGACGGGATAGATGATCACAGAGGAACTATGTGAGATTGGCTGGAGGGAGCAGCATATCTCTTTCGAAATGCATGGGCTGACAACACCCTGAAAGCCTACGAAAGCTCATGGAGGGTTTTCCAAGCTTTCAGATCTCACCACAACATGGAGGTAAGTGGGGAGGACACAGAAGACCAAGTGGGGAGATTCGTGGTGGAGAACTGGGAGGAAGGAACGGCCTGCGCCACAGTAAGAGTACATCTAGCAAACATAGGATGGGTCTCCTGGAAGAAAGGGTGGGGGGAGCTGGGCAATAGCATTCTGGTAAGAAGAATGATGATGGGGTGGCAAAGGATAAAAGGGAAAGCTACTGAGGCAGACACTTGAAAAATTATCAGAGGTTTGCTACAGCCCGTACCAAGTAACCCTATTCAGGACGCTGTTTATGGTGTTGTACAAGGGGGCATTCAGAGTGTCCGAAATAGTCGGACCCACTATACCTCCCCCGGGAGAAGGCCTGCAATGGGAGGATATAGAATGGAGAGGGATGGTGCTCACCCTCAAAATTGCAAGGTCAAAAACGGATCAGACAGGCAAGGGGTACAGGGTGAATACTGAGCCAAGAGAGAATCTGGATATGTGCCCATGCCAGCTGATGCTGGACTTCCACAGAGTTAGGCCAAGGCAAGGGGGGCCTCTATTTTGTACATGAAAATAGGAAGGAGGTAAAAGGGAGTCAAGTATCTGGGGTGTTAAAGCAGAGCGTGAAGGAGCTGGGAAAAAACCCAGACAGGTTCTCACCTCATTGCTTCCGGATCGGGGCAGCCTCAGAAGCTGCCTCCCAGGGAAAAAAGGGGGAGGATATAAAAAACATGGGATGATGGGCATTAGACTGCTACAAGAAATGTATTAGAGGGACAACACACTAACTTTATCGGCTTTTGTCTTCCTACAGGAAAGAAGGAAATTATAAGGTATATAAAAAAAAGAAAAAAAGAAAGGTTTGTTGCAAAAGGTTGCCTGCCTCACTGTTTCTTTTATGTGTTATAGATATATGGAAAAGGAAGGACATATGGATGGTGGGACACTCCCACATTTATTGGGCGGAAAGGGAAGCTGCACTGAAAAAAGGTGGAAGGCAACTGGGTTATGACCACAAAGGAACAAGGATCATGTGGAAAGGAATTCAGGGGATGAGATGGGGGCAGCTCCTCCCCTTGCTGGTAGAGATGAGAAAGACCAACAAGGACCCAGACCTCCTGATAATATACCTGGGTGGGAATGACCTGGGACATGGCCCCAGCTAGAAATTATTTACAGCATACAAAGGGATGTCAAGGTCATGAGGACATGGTGGCCAAAGATAACAATCATGTGGTCTGAAATGATTCCACGTAGGGTGTGGAGACAAGCCAGGTAGCACAAGGTCATAGAAAAAGTAAGGAGGAGAATGAATAGCAGAGTGGGGAGATTTATGAGGGAGAACGGGGGAGCTGCCATTAGATATGAGGAGACAGAAGAGGGCATACATGGGTTGTACAGGATGGATGGGGTACACCTATCCCAGATGGGGAACCACATATTCATCATGGAGCTAGGTAGGGGCATAGATCAGTGGTTGAAGAAGTCTTCCTAAAAAGGGGGAAACTACGCAAGCTGGAGGCAAGCTAATGGAAGCTAGGAAGTAAGGATCTGAGAAGGAAAAAAGGGGGGGTAGGGAGGGTTAGGAAAACAAAATGGAGGAATTAAGATCTGGAAGAAGGAAAAGGGTATGGACACCCTGATAAGTGGACAAGAAAAAGGGGGCAGGAATTGAACCTGCTCAGAAAGAAAGTATAAGACCAGCTCGGGTTTACACCCAGGCAAGGAATGGAATGGAACCCCCTCAGGTTTCGATGCCCGGGCAGAAAACAAAGGAAAGCAAAGTAAAATAAAGAGGAGTGGAATAAAATGTGACAGAGAAAATAAGAGGAACTCAATATTGTAAAAATATATATCATTTATGTGTGTGTGGACAATAAAAGGTTTTGCCGACTGAGCAGCCAAATCTACAATATTGAGTGTGATGTCTCCTTTTGGGGGAAGGGGATCTGGAACAAAATGGGCTGCCATTAAGGGCAACCCCCATTGTTCCAGGCCAGCTGACCCTGGGAAGAGACTAGGACACAGCAGGGGCGGGGGGGGGAGAATGAGGTCACAAAAGGGGAGGTCTCTCATGAAGTCACCAGAGTGTCAGAGGGGGCCGGGGGATAAGGACCAATGGAAAACAAAAGCAGGCAAGGAAGGGCGGAGCAAAAGGGCTTTAAAATGGGCAACACAGAGGGGCTCAGCCACTTTCTGCTAGGTTTCTTTGGGTAGTAAATTTCAAGACCCACCCACCTCCCTTTTTAAAAAACAGAAAAATAAATAGGAAAGGGAAGCTAAGAAGTAAGGATCTGAGAGAAAACATGGGGGAAGGTGGGGGGTTAGGGAAAACAAAATGGAGGAATTGAGATCTGGAAGAAGGAAAAGGGTATGGACACCCTGATAAGTGGTCAAGAAAAAGGGGGGCAGGAATTGGACCTGCTCAGAAAGAAAGTATAAGACCAGCTCGGGTTTACTCCCGGGCAAGGAATGGAAAGGGACCCCCTCGGGTTTTGACGCCCGGGGGAGAAAACAAAGGAAAGCAAAGTAAAATAAAGAGGAGTGGAATAAAATGTGACAGAGAAAATAACAGGAACTCAATACTGTAAAATTGTGTATCATTTATGTTAGTGTGGACAATAAAAGGTTATGCCGACTGAGCAGCCAAATCTACAGTACTGAGTGTGATGTTTCCTTTTTGGGGAAGGGGATCTGGAGCAATGGTTATTTGGATCTGGGAACACTGAATATTTCTTATCTAATATTTTGTATTCTGGATAGGGCAGGGGAGATTCTACATCTTATTGTCACAAAGATGTTCATTTACACATTTTTTGCACTATATTTACTCAGCCTGTCCCAGATTAGATGCAATATCTTGTTTTCAGCGGGGTCATGATTTTACCATTTTTATAATGTATTTATTCAGGCTACCTAGTCCAGGACCCCCCTATTCAAAGGGGATATGAATTGCATCCTAGTGGAAAAGGAAGATGTGCTGCACAACTCCAACAATGCACAGCAGCACGCTATTCAAATGTGTGGGATGTGCCGGCCGCAGGAGAACGGGGCAGGGCACACACAAATGGTATGCCGTTCAAGTCAAGGGGGCAATCCCATGCATATGCTGTCCTGCAGCATATTCAGTGGGAATGTTCTCCTCACATTCCAGAGCACTGCAGCCCATAGTTTAGCCATCATAGCTGGCCTAACCTGGACAGCCACTCACAGGCAGGCTGCAGATGTGCACCCAGGTGCACAGCAGCCTGGCAGCCCTGGTAGACTAGAGGTACCATCTTTCCATCCCAAGTCTAGTCAACTCCATCCCTGAAGAGCTCCATAGTGTAGGGCCCCCCCCAGACCCAATTGCACCAGAGGAAACCATGGTCCATATCCATAGTCTAGAGGACTCCCATCCACCACCCCTGTATACAGACACCCTCACTCCCCCATACCCAACCTGTTGCAAAGACTGGCACTGCCCTCCACACCCTGCCATGGCCAGCCATTGACTTCACTGAACCCAGGCTGGGGACCTGCACTCTGGAATGACCCAACTGGCTGTACCATGCATTGGGGCACCATGCCAGCTGCGGATCCACCAGTGTATACAGCCGTGTGTACGTCCCTGGCAAACTGAAGAGGGAATTGACATATCCCCAATGCATGCCTTGCCGATACTGAATCTTCCTGCTGCCATACACTCCTGCAGGTCCACGCTCTTCCCTGTTTCCCTGTGTAACATGCCACCCTCTGGACTGCAGAAGTATTCTGGGTGCCATGTGGTACGGTATCCTGTAATACCATTTGCAGTGTATGCTTCAGGCTATAGATGGTTCATCCACAGTTCCCCAATTTTACAAATGAATGGGAGAGCAGCTGTAACATGTCTGTTTTGAGACCTGTGTGAGTGGGTACAGCATCGGCCGTCACACAATCTGAGCAGTGCACCAGGATGATGGATCCGCATGCCAGTGCCTGAGTAGTATGGCCACTGGGTATTGTCACCCAAACACAGCTCATGCCTACGTATAACACATTACAACATCCTACTGTGATTGCAATGGGATGAGCAGGAAGGGCAGGAAGGGGGGTGTCTATGCACTGTCAAGGGGGAGCGGGGGCCACTACATTACTGATATAGACTGTAGTTGTATTCAGGTGCAATTAGGGATAGCATTGGGGTCCCTACAATATGGAACTGATAGAGCCTGGACTACGGTACAATTGGGGCTGATGGAACAGGTGGGGGTTGCCACTATACCACCATAGACTTTAGGGTCTGTCCCACATGGTAGTGATTGGGGTCAGGGTTTGGGGTGAGAGCTGCTCCAGTGAATTCATCCCCATGCCAACATGCAAATTGACTGGTAATAAGCATGGATAAGGCCCCTTATTTAGTTAATTTGCATTCCTGGGCTGAATATCATCCATGGTGGCTGTGGTGCATACTGCTATGTGCCACACATTTCCACTGGAGGGTATTTAGTCTAGGTCACCCTGGATGCACCTGACTTGGCAGCCACCTGCACTTTGACTCCCATCCAGGTCACATTTTCAACAGGAACGATGAAGCTCGCCAGGATGAAGTACAGTGTCACAGGTTTACTACATGACAAAAGGGATTAACTCCCTTTGAAACTGCACTGTTTGCTGCAGTAACTCAACTGCAGAATTTTGCAGTGCTGGGCTTCATCCCGGTGGGCTTCACTGTATGCACACCCTGTACCGGTGGCGCATTCTCTTTGAGTATTGTATCAGTGTTGAACGGCGCACCCTCTTTGTGCAATGCATCCTTCTGCTCCTGCATTGATCTGGCACGTAATATATCCCCCCAGATGTACAATATTGTTTTTAGTGTGTTTTGAGTTTACACAATGCAGCATAATATTGTGTGGATGTAGAGCCCCACTGAAAATGAGATGCCATTTCTTCTACGAACTATCCAGGCTAAATATATAGCAATCAGCAGTCATATTCTAGGAAAACACATTGTAATGTGTAAAAGGAAGACCACATTGAAACTGCCTCTCCACAGATCTGCATTGTGAGATTCATTAGAAATAATGGGTAAAAGCATCCCAAAAGCTCTTCACAGCCATATCAGCTCTGACCAGCTCTGACCAGAGTTTGTTATGGATGGGGACAATAATACTACAGATCAAAGACTCTGGAATAAATCTGTTTTTTTCAGAAATGTGTTAAATAGATTAGTTAAAACTGGTACCCTATATATTAAAGTGAGTCTTATAAATCTCATTTGAGATTTCATCTGGACATGGGGTGTTTTTATTAGGGGAATTCAGTATAGCTTCTTCCACCTCCACAAATGTAAACCCAAGTGGAGTTGATGCCACATTTAAGTTCTTGATCTCCCACCATTTTTTTACCTTCAAATTGTTCCTTATAAAATACATTTTGGAAATAAGTTATCCAAGTTTCTAGTGGGATGAGTGTTAGTATGTTGTGCGAATGTAACATTATGCCTTTGGATATCATTTTCAAAAACTAGACTTCATCACCCAAATTCAGAAAATCTAACATTTTGTGCTAATGTGCCTCCTGAAAATACCTTTTCTCTCCCTGTAGATATTGAACATACTGTTTCCTAACTTTATTCAGTATCTGAGAGTTCATCCGAATAAAGTTCCTTTTTATCCATCAAACCAACTTGTTTAGTTGCTTCTTTGCTAAATAACAGTTTTTAGTAAACCATATGCAGTCCTTAGGGGCTATTTGTTTAGTATCCTTATATATAAACATCTTGATCTCATAGAACATTTTAATCAGTGTTGTGGAGGCATTCTGTGGATCATCTTTTTTCATTATTTGTGAAAAGCTATTGAGTACATCCTTTCTTTAAGTTCATTAATTTTCCTCATTTTAATGCATTATTTATTGTTCCTTAGTTCCAGTTCTGGCATATAAATGTCTGGGATGGAATCCAAGTTACCATCAGCATTCCTTAAAGTTATAATGGGGGGGGTGCATGATCACTTTCATACCTCATTATGTTTGCTTGCATGCATGTGCAAGAAACAGTGCCATCATCCGAGTTTTTGGAGGTGTGGCAGCCCTCTTCCAATTCAGTCAGTGTGTTTGCAGGTGCGGCCGCAGTTCTCCAATGGCTGCTGGAGCTGTCTATGACAGCAGTCAAAAATGCAGTGGAGTACAGTTGAAAGGGGGAGCTACGCTTCAGTGAGCAGTGATAAGATATCGCCTGCTCATGCGCGCTCCCCCTACACACACACACACACACACACACACACACACACACACACACACACTATACTGCATGCTCGCCCCCCCCACGCACACAGTGTATAGCTGACAGGGGTGCCCAATCCTCTGTCGGCAGTGCTGCGCTCCCCAAACAGAGTTCCACATGCCACGCTGGGTGCCACCCCAGCGTGGCTACCCCATCACCACAGCATGGCAACAGATGCTATCGCCAATGGGGTGCCCAATCCCCCATCGCTCCATGCCCCTCAAACAGTTATCCTTGTGCCGGGGAGCTCCACCCCAGCGGGCAAACGCCTCATCGCCGCCCTTAAAAAAATAAAACCTCTGAAACACAAAATGGTCCTCGCTGTCTCTGCCCCCACCTGCACCCACCCACTGCGCACCCTGCCTCCCCACACCCACCCTCACCCCATACTTACTTCCAGACTCTGGCACGATGATCTTCGGTGGACCGGGAACACGTCTGTACTCTTCAAAGCTGACCGCGAACTGAGGAAATGCCGGTACTCTGTATAATAAATAGGGTTTTTTCAACTTTGCTGCATATCTCTGCATTTTTTGGAATTTTTGCACCAAATTTTCAAGATGGGGTTTTTGGGACCCCTTCTCATGAGTGCTCTGACTGTCATGGCGTTAATCGGGCCCGAAGGGTGATTTCGCAGTCACTGCGCGAAATCACCTTTCGGGGCTGAGTAATGAAATGACACTGCCACTGTTCATAAGGTGGGCTCTCAAAAAGCCTATGTTGAAAATTTGGTGAAAAAATTCCTAAAAATGACTGTTTTACGAGCATGTGTTTGCGAGTTCCTATGCATGCTCATAAGTTTGCGAATTTTCAATATTTTCACTCCAGATTTTCAACATTGCCATTTTATTACACTTCCTTATGAGCAGTACAGCTATCATTTTCACATCTTGCCCAAAACACGTTCCACCCATGTGAGTGCACAATGGCGCAGTCGGTGTGCAAAATCAATGTATGGGACACATTAAGAAAATCACAGTGACACTGTTCATGAGCAGAGGTCTTAAAATGGCTATGTTGAAAATTTGGTGAAAAAATTCCTAAAAATGACTGTTTTACGAACATGCGTTGTGCATCTCCTACGCACACTCGTAAGTTTTCGAATTTTCAATATTTTCACTCCAGATTTTCAACATTACCATTTTATTACACTTCCTTATGAACAGTACAGCTGCCATTTTTCACATGTCACCCAAAATGTGATTCCGCACATGTAGAGCACAATGATGCAGTCGGTGTGCGAAAGCAATGTTTGGGATAGATTAAGAAAATTACAGTTACACTGTTCATGAGCAGAGGTCTTAAAATGACTATGTTGAAAATTTGGTGACAAAAGTCCATAAATTGATTGTGTTATGAGTGAGCATTGCGCAGTTTCCATGCATCCTCGTAAGTTCATAACTTTGTAATATTTTCAGTCCAGATTTTCACCAGTGGCATTTTTCCACACTTCCTTATGAACAGTACAGCTGTCATTTTTCACAACTTGGCCGAAATGTGTTTTCACACTTTCAGCGCAGAGCTGCGTGGTCGCTGTGGGAAATCATTGTTCAGGACAGATAAAGAAAATCACAGTGACACTGTTCATGATCGGAGGTCCCAAAATGCCTGTGTTGACAATCTGCTGTAAAAAATCCCCAAACTAATTACATTATGGGTGTGCGTTGCACAGTTTCTATGCACACTCGTGACTTCACCAGTTTTTTAAATATTTTTACTGCAGATTTGCAACATTGCCATTTTTTACACCTCCCCATGAACAGTACAGCTGTCATTTTTCACATCCTGTTCGAATGTGTTTTTGCACCTGTGGTGCTAAATGCCGTAGTCGCTGTGCATAAGCAGCTTTCGGCTAACAAACTGATATTGCCACTGTTCATGAGGTGGGGTCACAAAACCACGTTGAAAATTTGGAGTGAAAATACCAATGAATGCCTGAGGTGTTAGAGTTTCCAACCATAACGCTCCACCCTGTAGTGAATGACAGGCATCAGGGGTGTGACTTGGGATTCTTGCCTGTAATGCTCATACCATTCCACACCCTGCAGCCAGTGAGAGGCATTGAGGTATGTCTTGGACTCTTTGGCCCCAAAGTTCACCCCATTCTCCTATACTGCACCCATCTCACCGTATTTCCTGATGGAATGGGGTGCGCATAAGGGCCAAAGACCCCAAGGCACACCATGACACTTGTCAGTGTCTGCAGGGTAGGGTGTGGTGAAATGGAGTGGCTGTTATGCCTGACGACCCAAAGGCACACCCCAATGCCTGTCACTCTCTGCAGGGTGGTGGTGGGGTTGGCTTCAGTTCTGTACTTCACTGCCATTCCTATTATTCTGCTCTGTAACTTCTACACTACCAATGCCTATGCCAGCAAGCAAACATTCGGCATTGACAAATGCTTGTTTTTATATAGATCTTATCAATTATTTCAACATCTTCTGGGGTTGTTAACACATAATCTATGATGCTCCTACCATTGGGTCCAAAGTAAGTGGATTGTTCCTTTGTATCCCCTGGTGCCCTGCCATTTAATACCAACAAGTTAAAAGCTGATATTAGTTGAATAAAATGCTTACAATTTTTATTTTGTATTAGATCCAAGGTCTTTCTGTAAGGCATATCAGTGAGACAGGGCAGCTCTCAGAAGCTGTCTATGTTATCAAAGGCACCACTCCATGCATTAAAGTCACCCGTTAATATTAATTGACCACCAGGCTGTAGGGTCATACTTTATTTTGTTATGTTGGAAAATTGATCCCAGTACATGTCTTTATAATATTGTGTGCCTCTAGATGTAATGTATACAGTACCTGTTAACAAATATAGTGAGTAAGCTTTTATCAGTAAGAAAATTATTTTACTATCTCTATGAAGTATTTCAATGATTTTAATATTTGGGGATATTCTAATACTGTATATAATGCTAAACCCCTAATTGCTCTGCCATATTTCCTCACTTGTAGTACTGGGGCATTTATTAAAGAAAAAAAAACATCTACAATGATGTCTTCTGGAGCCCATGTTTCCTGAAAACAAAGACAGTCATACTGCTTTGAAAAATGTTGTCATTCTAAATCTACTGTTTTACTGGACATCCCGAGATGTTCCATGACAAAAGAGTGTAGGAATTGTTATTAGGGTCAGGATGAAAATTAATTAAAATTTCTAGCCCAGTACTCTCAGATTAATTTTGTCCCATATTGGATGTTTTGCCAAAGTTATTATTGTCAGGGTTAGTAATTAATTTTTGTAGTTGGTCCAAGCCCACTAAGTGGATCCCAAGCCATCCAAAAGTGGTGCTTTCTTTCTTATCACTTCAAGCAAATGTTCCCCCTTAACATGAATGTTAATCTGAGTCAACTCTGGCACATTACTTGCTTTATACAATGCATTGATGCTATCTTCCCATAGTCAGCTGGAATACCCATAGTATTATGTATTACAAAGCACATAGCTGCTTTCAGTTTTCCAAAGCCCTTTTTTTCAAAATGCTCAATACCAAAGACTGAGATTATGTTTTCCTTGGGAGTTTCTTTGGATTTATTAAATTCCCATTTAAGTTTGGTAATACTATATTTTATTACATCCCAGTCTTCTGTTTTTATGGGATCACCATGGGAAAAGAAAAGAACTGTGCTCCATTTGATTGGTGCCAAAATATCTAGGCCCAGTCTCCGCAGAATGCACACCCTGGCCCATATTTTACTGGCACAATACATTCCCTTAACAAATACATATCCTGGTTTATTTGGATCATGCTGCTCTACAGGCCTTTAAGATCCCCCTCCTCTCCAAGTCCCAATTCAGGTTTCACTAAGTCAGTAATAAACTCCAACAATGAATCCTCATTTTCTTTAAACTTTATGGGAATGCCCAAGCTCCTTAGAGTAGGCTCCTCTCCATTAAGATGTAAAGTGTAATTTTGAACATGCTGATCACTAGCTCCACTAGGTGTAGTGATACTTTTCCAGTCTAGTTCAATTTGCCTCATCTTTTTTTCATCCTTGCCCAAGTCCTCAATGCTAATGCTTATTGGTTTATCATTTTGCTGTCCTATCATTGGTTTGTTCTTTTTAGTTCCCTTTTTCATTCTCCTCACTTCCTGGGAGAGTTCTGCATCTATTTGAACATCATTAGGTTTACTTTTCCCTTCATGAAGTTCCAATCCATTCACTCTAAGTCTCTCACTGCACAACTGATATTGTAAACACTTTGCAATACAGTGTGTATCAAAGGCACTTTATAAATCTCAATTCTTCTTTATTTATTTTATTTATTTAGAATATCAGAATTACAAACCTTTGAGTCATAGACTCATTTGCAAAGGCTCCAAGTCAGTTACAAAGACAAGAACATAAAACAGTTACAGAGTGGATATATAGGCAGAATATCAGTGGGTGATGTGGCCTATAAAATATGTTAGCTAAGTAGGGGGAAACATAGTAACATATATACAAATATATTAGCAACTCAGTGGAATGTGGTCTATACAAGAGGTTAGCTAAGCATGGTCCCAGAGACAATGGGGCTAGTCGTAGACAAAGGAGACAGTGCAGTCAGTCGATGTAGGACTTTGTTATCATGGAGTATAGAGGTAGTATGGTTGGGTACGAGCTCTGGCTATCAGATGGTAGATAGTACGGCTATGGGCAGGTGTAGGAGCAGGTAGTGAGTATGTGGTTTCTGAGTACCGCCTTGAAAGGACCCAGTTTGTTGAGGCTAGTGACTGATATAGGGAGGGCATTAAAGAAGGTAGGGGCCCTGACTGTATATGACCTCTGTGCCAGGGTTGTCTTGACCCTGGGAATTAACAGGGAGGCAGTGCTAGTACTGTGAGTGTTTACTGGGTGCTCTTTGGTAGTCAGGGATGCTGCCAATCCCGGCTATGTTAACCCAAGGAGAGATTTCTTGACTGTGAGAGAGGCCTGATACCTGAGTCTTTCATCAAAGTTGAGGATCTGAGTACTGGAGTAGAGGGTGCAAGTGTGTGCGGTTCATGCCGTAACTGACAGGAGCCTGCAGGCTTTGTTGAGAACTACTTTGATTTTGTTGAGAGTCGTCGTGTCAGCTGAGCTATAGATCAGGAGTTTTATTCTATCAGGGACATGACAGATGAGGTGATGGCTAGTTTTAGTGTTTCATGAGGTGAGCAGCCCTTGTGGCGGTACAGGATGCTGATACGGGTGTTCACTGCAGATGTGAATGTGTGAATGTGGGTATGGAAGATGAAAGCAGGGTCAAATGTGACCTCTAGGTATTTGTAGGAGTAGACCTGTTCTAGGGAGTGGAGTGAGCTGGAGATGATTTGGAGGAGTGAGTTCTTTAGTTTGTTTTGATGGTGCACAAATAGTAGGGTTTTCGTTTTTTTCAGATTCAAAACCAGCCTGCTTTTGCTGAACCACTGTTCAGCAAGGCTAAAGGAGTGCTGTAGTGCTGCCTGCAGGTTGTTGGAATTTACATAGGTGGTGCATAGGATGTCATCATCTGCATAAAGTAGTATTTTTCCTGGGCAGAGGGAGGGGAGGATGTTGAGAAAGAGACTAAAGAGTAGTGGCCCCAGGATGGAGCCCTGGGGAACTTCAGAGTGTATTGGGTAGGAGATGGATAGCGTGGTATTAATCTTGACACACTGTGTTTGTGATATCAGGTAGCGAGAGAGCCAGTTATGGGGACCTTGAGATAAACCTAATTTGAGGAGAGCGTCCAGCAGAAAGGGGTGGTTTACTGTGTCAAAGGCCTTGGAGAGGTCAATGAACACAGCTCCTGCTAGTTGTGCAGCATGGATATAGGATGAGAATTCCAGGAGGGCTGTGGTTGTGCTGTGCCCAGCACGGAAACCATGCTGTTGGCTGCAGAGCAGGTTATGAGTGTCAACATAGGCTGTTAGCTGATCAGCCACCACGTTTTATAGGGCTTTGGGGGGGGGATTGAGATTGTCCAGTAGATCCCCATTGATAGGTGATCCCCATCTTCGTGGACGGGCGTCACTACTGCAGTTTTCCAGTTTTTGGGGAACTGACCAAGGCAAAAGGAGAGATTCAGGAGGCCCATTAGGGGGAGGAGCAGAACATCCAGCACCAAGCAGAGTAGTCTAGTTTCAAGCAGGTCATTCAGGGGGCTAGTGCCTTTCAGAGCCTTGGCCGATAAGGCTCAGCTTCCTGAAGGGTGATTGCCCTCATGTAGAAAGGTGGATGGGTGAGCTGGGGGGTGTCAGAGGTAGGAATGGGACTGAAGAAATTTTTGGAGAGGACTGAACTCAGATCGGTGAAACTGATGTTGAGGGCATCAGCTATTTCCTTAGGGTCAGTGCTAATGGATCCATTTATTGAGATCTGTGAGGGGGGGGGTGGGGACCATGACTTGCCATTGTTATTTTTATGTTGTCCCAGAATTTGCAGGAGGACCCCCAGGAGGAGGTAAGTTGGGCCCTGAAATGTTCAGCCTTTGCTTGGCGGATGACCCAGGTACATTTATTCCACTCTGCGAGATAGGCCTGCCTGTCTTCAGCCTTTGCTGAGTCTCTGGCCTTGTGCCACAGGTTGTCTCTGTGCTTTAGTTGTTGGATGAGTACAGAGGATTTCCAGGGTGCATTATTCTGTTTGCGGTGAGTTTTCTATAAAGGGGGCATAAAGGTCACAGGCAGAAATAAATGAGTTGTGGTAGTAGTCTAGAGCAGTGTCCATGTTAGTGTCCTGATAAATTGAGGTCCAAATCCAGTGGGCAAGGTGTTCTTTGAATTTGGTGAGGTAACCCAGGAGGAGGATACGCCAGAGCATGGTGGTAGGTACAAGGGTAGGTTGTTTGCCTGACCAGGAACAGCACACTGGTGAATGGTCACTCAGGGATTCTGGGAGGACAGTTAGGTCCTTAATTCTAAGAGGCCAGTTAGTGATTATGATGTCCAGCAGGGTGTCCTTGCCTGTGGTGGAGTTATGCCTGGTGGGCTGAGTCTCCAGCTGATGGAGGTCTAGGGCTGTGAGAGCTTCCCTGGAGGCAGTGGTCATGTCAGAGAGTCAATTTAGGTTGAGGTCCCCTAGGATGATATGTTCAGCTTTGTGTGGGAGGCTGGTGATATAGTCTGTAAGGGACTGGAGAGCCTGGGACTGCTTATGTGGGGGGATGTAGGCCACTGTGATTATGAGGGGGTCTTGGATGGCTCAGGGGTGATCTTGATGGACATGGCTTGTGTTCCATGGTCCAAGACTGGTGGTGGTATGGCTTGGGCAAGCAGGAAGTGTTGCAGATAAAGTGCACATCCACCACCCCATTTTCCAACTCTGTCGAGGCGATGAAGGGTGTAGCCTGGAATGGATACAGAGGAGTCAGGGGTGGACTTGGAGAGCCATGTCTCCACCAGGGCAAGGATGTCTGGCTGGTGTTGTGTGATCCAGCATTGTAACGCAGCCATTTTCTTTACTATGCTGTGAATGTTCATAGAGGCAATCCGGAGTCCAGGGTTAGGTATATGGTGGGTTGGAGTGATAGGTACAGGGCCTGGGTTAGAGTGGGCATTCTCTGAGAGAAGAAGGAGCAGTGTAAACAGCCTCAGAAGGAGTTGGAGCTTTTTAGGGCTGTTGGTCACAGAGCTATTTCCAGGTCCTGTGTGGCACACACATGGTGCAGGTAAAGAGTGTATGATACTGACAGCTGGCCATATAAGGGGTGGGGGGTTGCTGGTGATTGTAATGAGTATGTGTGGCAGCATGGGTGGAGGGAGGGGGTACTGTATGGGTAGACGTGCTGGAGGAACTGGGATTGAGTGACCTTAACAGTGTCAGCTGTGGAGTACTGCTTGGCAAGGGAGGAGGTAGGTTTTGCAGGTGTGGGAGCAGACCCACATGTAGGGCACAACCAGGCTGAGGAGGCAAACCATGTTGGGTCATGAGAATGAGAATAGGGGCTTTTGTGAGGTGAGTTATAAGGGTGGGCTTCTGCCTTCCACTAGTGTGGGATCCTCTGTAGCTTAAAGGTAGGATGCTGGACTTTGCTGCATGGGGTACCAGGTTCAAAACCAGGGATGAGACTGTCCATGGGGATCCTGGTTTGTCACGAAAATGGGGGGGGTGCCTGGAGTTGCTAGATAGTGGGAAAGCAGTGAAAAGAGAGGGTGCGCTAGCGACTCCTAATGGTGGAGGGGTAGAGAGAGGGGAGAGAGCGAGGAGAGGCAATGCTACTGGCTGCAGAGGAAGATGCTTCCTCTGGTGGTGATAGCTTATAAGCTGCAAATGGAAAAGTGGGGCGATAGTTAAAAATGGAACAGGAATTCATGTGATGTGGGAGGGCTTTAAATTGAAGTCGGGCTTGGGTGGGAGGGTGGCTGGGGTGGGCTGAATTTCTGCATAGCCCCTTACTGCACTACACTTCACAACTGTTTGTCTTGTGAAGTACTTTAGGACACAGTGTATATTGATAGCTCTATATATTGCAATTCTACGCTATTCTGTGCAGTTCCTGCCCTTCTACTGATGCACATAATAGATGGTAATGCATGTGACAATTGGAGGAAGTGGCACTGGCAGCTGATAATATTACAGTGGCAAAAATAGACTGCTGAGCTAGTGGCTAGAGGGTGCAGGTTTTAACTTGCTATTCTTCTGCATGCATTGCTGATGCTGAGTAGTATTCAGCAACTTTTTGACATCACATAAGGAGAAGGAGACAGCAACTGGCTTGGACACAGCAGGAAGCTGCACCAGATGCCCAGTGATTAACAGTGACTGTAGTGTTGAGTTGACGTGTCTGCACCAGCAGTGACAGCACTTTTATCTGCAACAGTGTCCATGAGACTTAGGTGGAAGTCTGGTGCATGAGTGGAGGTGGCTTGCTTACTGGAGATGAAGGAGAAGGAGGTGGTAGAAGGACAAAAGAAGAGAACTGTGATGACAAGAGTGAGATTTTTTTAGCCATAAGTGGCCAATGTGGCTGCACGGTATATCCTTTGTCTACTGCTTGTCATGCTGTACCTGTAGAAAAGGGGGGGGGGTAGAAATTCAAGAAGGATACTCACTGACACATTAGTGATGGCCATGCTGTGTAATGGCACAATGGTTTCCAAGTTGTGGTGGAGGAGGAGGAGGCTGCTTGTTTCCTGGGAGGAGGGAGGAGGAGGAGGTAGAAGGGTGAGAGAAGAGACCAAGATGAGTGAAATTATTTGGAATTAAGTGGCTAATGTGGTCACATGGTATATCCATTGTCCTCTGCCTGTTATGTAGTACTTGTAAAGGAAAAGAAAAATACATTTAGGAAGGACACTTACCTCAACATTAGTGATGACCATGCCATGCAATGGCATGATGGTGGTGCCTAAGAGGTGGTTAAAAAGGAGGCTGTTTGCTTACTGGAGGACGATGTACAGTAGCAGGACAAGATAAAAGAGCTGTGAAGGCAAGAGTGAAATTATTTATACTCAAGGTGCCAATGATGCCTTATCAAGGCAAGGCAATTTTATTTACATAGTGCCCTTTCCTGAAGACTCAAGGCTCTTGACAATGACAGTAAACAAATATTTCAGAAGCATGAAAAAAGTTATGTGCAACAACATTCGTCAAGAATGGATACTTACCATCCAATTTGTGATGGCCATGCCCTCCTAGAATGGCAAAATGTCAACCAATAAATGAATGACATCACACACCAGTAAATTCAACATTGGCACCAGTTGGCTGAACTTTTGTGGGCTATTCTAACCAAAATCCATCAAGGGCAGTACTACTATAAAGTGGAAACTTCAGCGGACAATCAATCAGCATGACCCTGTTCATAAGAAATCTAATGGTCAGTGTTATATACTTGGACACAATGATATCAATTCAGGTCCATCAGCAGGATACTTTGATGGATGTGTCAGACTCTTCTTAATCATCATTGTGAGATTTTATTATTTTATTTTGTTTTTGTTATCCAGGTAGGTGCACTAGACAAGAGATTTTGCCTATTTTCAGGCACGACCTGGGAGGGTTACACATCAGAAACAGTAGCTACATAGTGTCCACAACAGAATACAAAACATCTAGTTAGAAGGAAAATACAGTAACACATGACAATTTAGAATACATGGCACATTCAGGAACAAGTAGAATATACATAGCATGAGGATAAACAGTAATCACAGTTACATAAACTTTTATAGAATTTTGAAGACAATATAATTGACTAAAAAAATACATATACAGCAAACATGGGGGGTACATAAGTGCTGAGAAGTAGTACCACTCTCAAGGTAGAAGATCAGTGGTAGTAGTACAAGTGAGTGGAGACAAGCAAGAGGTAGAGCAGGAGCAGAGACCTGAACTCATAAGGTGAGTTCTTAAACTTTTTTGAAAGGCCCGGTGAGTAGCCAATTGTTTAACATAGAGTGGATGGGTGTTCCACATTTTGGGAACAGATACGGCAAATGCAAGTTCACCCTTCTTAGTGAGACATCTAGGTGTAACAAAGGAAACATTTTCAGTAGATCTCAGCGTATAGAGCAAGTCAGGTTGTTTTAGTAGAGTTACAAGGGATCTTGGAGTACAAGTCCAGGTCCAGGAGGTAGAAGACTTGGTTTGCTGGCCAAGGCACCTAGCTTCACCTGAGCTCTTTCCTTCTAAGACTGCTTGAAAGGCAGAGTAGAGAAACTTACCAGAGCAAGGGAGAAGGATTAAGACTTAGTTTGGCTAAGCAGATTTACTGTGTGGTGGTGTTTTATTTTTACTCACAGGGATTGCTACTGTTTGTTGCTAACATTTCATTGCTTTATTTTTCTCTGATTCAAATTGTTGTTGCTGGTATACCTTCTTCTGCATTATTACAAGATGTGCCTACAGGTGTGTGCTAACAGATTACTGCTGTAATTTTCTGATTCAAATTGTCTTTGCAAGGTATATCTTCTGTTACTGCTTTATTTTCTCTGGAGCAAAGTGTTTCTTACAGGTATATCTTCTCTGAAATTATTACAGGTGGTGCTTTACAGGTTTTACAGTTTTATCTAACATTAGGATAAGCTTTCAGGGTTACTGCATTTGTTGTTGACTGATTGTTTCTGCTCTTACCTCCCTTGTTCTTTAGTCGTGGTTCTTCTTTTAGGTAGGGAAGGCCCAGCCACCCCACGCTACACTCCTTTTATAGGGTACCACAGTTGTGACATTTCCTGTGGCAGAGCAGGAAGGGCGGATCAGTGGGGCCTCCACAAGGTGATCTCATTTACAGGGCACTAGTAATTTAACTTGTTATAACAAGTTAAACAAAGCACAATTAAACCATTACTTGCATTTTTTTCCTTCTAATTACTCTGACTAGGTTACAAACCCAGCAACTTATTTGGAATGGATTTCATTAACTGCAGGTACTGTGGAACAATTTTCAGAAGGACAGTCTTACAGGATTTAGGACACTGTCCCACATGCTGGGCCTTTGGAGATCTTAGGTCTCCAGCTCCGGGCAGCATGGGCAGAGATTGCACCTCAAATTTCATATTGAAGAGGAAATACATTATAGGAACCACCCGCCATTTCCCCAGCATCCAACAGAAAAACCTCGACCAGAGAGGGTAGTTGGTCCAGGAGGTTGGCAGGTGGTTAGGAGGAGCAAATCAGGTGCCCCATCACCTCTCCCTCCAACACATTACCTCCAAAACCATATAAACACTACAAACAGGTATCTGCCTCTATCTCTGAAATCAAATAAAGAGGCAGAAGACACTGCAGAGCAGGACACTGCGGCACAGGAGCTAGCACAACAATACTCACCCAAATCAGGAACCAAAACTAAACAAGCACAAAGGAAATCCAAAAAACTTCTGATCATAGGAGACTCCATGATTCGGGAGTTGATACCCATCTCCAGCAGGGGTGATGGTCAGATGTCTCCCAGGTACATCAGCATGGAGAGACACTGACCGCATTGCTAAATTGTTCACAAAGCAGGAGAAAACATTGATGTCCTAGTACACATAGGGACTATCGATCTCGCCAGCCGGTCAGTTGTGGAGACCAAGGAACACCTGACTAGGCTGGGTGACAAACTATCATCTATTTCGTCCAGCATCTCCTTCTCTGAGATCCTGCCAGTCTGGGAGAAGGGAGCAGATGGACGGAAGGTCAGAGAAGGGGAGATAGGGGAGCTAAACACGTGGCTCAAGGACTGGTGCCAGAAAAAAGGACACAGATTTGTAGGGAACTGGCAACAGTTCTGGGAGCGAAAGTTCTTTAAATTTGATGGACTGCATCTGACTAAAGAGGGAGTCAGTGCATTGGGGCAGAAGTTTGACGTCTTTGCAGAATATTTAAACTAGCAAATGGGAGAGGTGCTGCACCCTACACGTCGAATGGGAAGAACACCCTCCCCTCAGCTAGTGGTCAAACAGGACTTCAGCGTGTTTGCCATTCATTTGCATCACCAGGTAAGAAAAAAGGTTTGTCTCCCCATACGATGTACAGGGGTAATGCCAAACTTCACCCAACAACTAACACTTCAAAATCTGGCCAATGGAAAATCATGTACACAAATGCTCACAGCCTGGGAAATAAGATCCCAGACCTGCAGGCAATAATGTCAGAGGCTAAACTGGACATAGTAGCAATTAGTGAGACGTGGTTTACCAGTAACCACACTTAGGAGACTTCAGTACCTGGCTATGTATTGTTCAGAAGAGACCGAGGTGCAAAAGGGGAGGGTGGCCCTGTATGTTAATGAAAATATCAAAGCTACAGAAATTCAGAATACACATAAGGAGCCAGAAGAACTGTGGGTCACCCTGGAAACAGGAAATGGGACAGCCATAAGAACTGGGGTTGTCTACAGGCCCCAGACCAGAGGGAGGACATAGACACATTACTGTTAGAAGATATACAAAACATGACAGCTAAAGGGAGGTTCTGATAATGGGAGACTTCAACATGCCAGATACAGATTGGTCAATACCAGCAGGAACATCTGCCAGAACTAGACTCATAGTGGATTCCCTGCAGGGGGAGGGCCTCAAACAACTGGTACAGCAACCCACAAGAGACAGGGCTATCCTAGATCTAGTACTGACTAACAAAGAAGGGATCACAGATCTCCAGGTAGAAGGTCACCTGGGGGCCAGTGACCATCACATGGTATGGTTCAATTTGGCTACTACATCTAAATCATCCCATTCCAAGGCAAAAATATGGGACTTCAGAGGAGCTGACTTTGATAAGATGGCCAACAGAGTTAAGCTAGCCCTGGCAAAAAGAACACAGGTGAGGAGGTACAGGCAAAGTGGGCAAGCATTAAGGATACAATACTTGAAGCAACATCCCATTGTGTTAGACAGAAAACGGTGCAAAAGAAGACGGAAACCACTTGGTTCTCAAATACAGTAGCAGAAAAGGTCAGAGCCAAAAGGCTGGCCTTCAGAAAATATAAGGGAACACAGCGGGATGAAGATGAGAGGCATACCAAACTGCCCTAAGGAAGCAGGTAAGGCAGTAAGGCAGCAAAGTCCCAAACTGAGGAAACACTACAAAGAATAACAGTTAAAGAAGGTGACAAGACTTTCTATAGATACATTAGTGAAAGGAGAAAGTCTAGAGGGGTATTACTAAGCTTAATGGAGAAAAGGGAGCATGTGAGGAGGAGGACCTGTAAAGGCATCTATCCTAAATAGATACTTTGCTCAGTATTTACTGAAGAGAAGGTAGGGCAGGGCCCACAGCTCAGCATCATGGACACAGGGGAGGGAGGTGAGCACTACTCCCTTCACAAAAGAAAGGGTCCTACAAGAGCTTGCTAAGCTCAGGTGGATAAGGCAATGGGACCTGATGGCATACATCCCAGGGTACTAAGGAGCTAAAGGAGGAACTAGCAGAGCCATTAGCAGAATTGTTTAGTGAGTCTCTGAGCACAGGAGGTCCCAGAAGACTGGAGAAGGGCTCATGTGATCCCACCTCCACAAGAGTGGTAGCAGGGAGGAGGCGGGGAACTACAGACCGGTCAGTCTTACCTCAGTAGTGGGTAAGATTATGGAGGCACTCCTTAAGGAAAGGATAGTGCAACACCTGGAACTATAGGGGCACAGGATCCAAGACAGCATGGGTTTCATAAAGGAAGGTCCTGTCAAACTAATCTCATAGATTTCTTTGACTGGGTAACCAGAGTGGTGGACCAAGGGGGGAGCAGTTGATGTCGCCTACCTTGACTTCAGCAAAGCTTTTGACACTGTTCCACATAGAAGATTGATAAATAAGCTGGGTAGGCTCGGGTGGGTCAGAAGTTGGTCAACTGGGTGGCAAACTGGTTGACTAGCAGAAAACAGAGAGTGGTAGTAAATGGTATACAGTCAGAAGAGATGCAAGTCACAAGTGGGTACCTCAGGGATCAGTCCTGGGGCCAGTCCTATTCAACATCTTCATTAGTGACCTCGCAGATGGACTAGAGGGTAAGGCTTGTCTCTTTGCAGATGACACCAAGATCTGCAACAGAGTAGATGATCCAGATGGGGTGGGCAGAATGAGAAGAGATCTGGATAAACTAGCAGAATGGTCAGAAGAGTGGCAACTGGGATTTAATGCAAAGAAGTGCAAAATCATGCACATAGGGAAGAGAAACCCTGAAGCCACTTATAGGCTGGGAGGGGAGTTGCTAGCAGTCACAAAGGAAGAAAGAGACTTGGGCATCATCATCACTGATGACCTAAAATCATCCAAGCAGACCTCTAAAGTAGTAGGTAAGGCTGGGGTGTTAGTGTGTTAGTAGGGGTATCACAAGTCGCAAGAGGGAGGTAATCCCTCTGTACAAGACATTGGTTAGGCCCCATCTGAGTACTGCGTGCAGTATTGGAGGCCACACCTTCACAAGGACATTAACCAAATTGAGGCAGTCCAGAGAAGGGCAACCAAAATGGTGCAGGGACTGCATCAGAAGACATATGAGGACAGATTAACAGAGCTCAATATGTATACCCTTGAGCAAAGGAGGGAGAGAGTGATATGATCGAGACATTTAAACACCTTAAGGGCATAAACAAGGTGAAAGAGTCTAATATGTTTAAATATAAGAAAATAGCAGGACAAGAGGACACAGCATGAGATTAGAGGAGGCCGATTAAGGGGAATGTGAGGAAATTCTTTTCACAGAAAGGGTGGTAGATGCATGGAATGGCTTACCACAAGAAGTGGTGGCTATGAATACAGTGCAGGGCTTCAAACAGGCATGGGATAGGCATAAGGGAGCAATACAAATGACTATGAATAGATAGGTCACTGACAGAGCAAAGGCCGATGGCACATTTATAAGGTAGAAAAAGAAATGGGCAGACTGGATGGGCCTTGCGGTCCTTATCTGCCGTCAACTTCTATGTTTCTATGTTTCTATGTAATTTATCGACCAGACAACCAGCTGTGTACAGATAATAGGAGGATGGGGTGAGCCAATTGAGAGAAGACTAGAGCTGACAATGATGTATTACTTTAGGAGCCACAAGGGCAAAGTGGCAGATACTATTATAACAAGTGCTCCATTTCTGGATTACTTGCTTGCTAGCATTAAGGTAGACTATAGAGACATAGTTGAGGCAAGGTCGAAGAATTACCTGAGCAGTGGCCAGCCTGGCTGTAGAATTTAGGGAGGATCTTACCTTGTAAGCCAGGCCAAGTTTACTGTTCACTGCCTTACAAGTGGCTGCAACATGAAGATTAAAGTCCAGTGAGGAGTCAAGAGTCATCCAAAGGTATCTGAAGGATGTGACTGTATCCAGGGTTATGCCATCAGGTCAATGAAGGGAAAGTCCCATATGACAAGCTTTTAGCCTAGGGGAAGTCTCAAAGAGCATTGACACCGTTTTTCTAGTGTTAAGCAGGAGCTTATTTTGTTTTAGCCAAGCTGAGAAGCAGTCAAAGTTAGATTGAAGGGAGGTGCGAACTGACGAAATGTCATTAGTGGCAGAGTAAGTAACCATATTGTCCACTTAGAGAAGAGACAAAGTCGATCCGGAAGGGGGAGGATTATTTATAAAGAGACAGAAAAGGAGGGGACCAAGAATAGAACCTTGGGGAACACCAACTAAGGTAGAGACAAGATCAGATGCAACGTTCCCTATTTGAACAAATTGTTGCCTACCCAGAAGGTAACTGCCAAACCAGGCCATGGCAGAATTTGAGAAACCAAGAGACGATAGTTTGGAGAGCAGAAGAAAGTGGTCAACCAAGTCAAAGGCCTTTGTGAGGTCGATAAAAATGGCCCCAGTGAGATTTCCTTTGTCCATATTAAGCAGCACATCATTAGTAAATTGTAATAGTGCCATAATTGTGCTGTGGTCCGACCTAAAGCCATGCTGGGCTGGGGATAATAGATTGTGTTTATACAGATACTCTGTGACCTGAGAAGACACAGCCTTCTCTAGAATTTTATCCAAGACAGATAAGATGGCAATTGGTCAGTAATTACTCATCGTTCTAGAGTCTCCTAGCTTATGCACTGGCACAACATGTGCAATTTTCCAGATGGATGGTACCATCCTGGTCATAATAGATAAGTTGAGTATTCTCGCAACAAGGGCTGCAATGTCAGCAGCAATATCTTTAAGGAACTTAAGTAATAGTCCATCAGACCCAGGAGAGCCATGTTCAGGAATGGCTCTCGTAAGCCTTAATACATCAATAGTCGAGACTGGTTTAATACTAAACTGGGTTGATAAAGATTCAGCAGGGTTTTATGATTTCCTTAGAGCATAAACAGAGCTAACCAGATTGGAGTAGCATTTGTCATATCAAAGGCAGTTGTGCTACATTTGTGGCAGTCTGCGTATTGTTGTATTGTGTACTATTTCATAGTTTGATTTTACTTTTGTGCATGGTTGCCACAGTTCAAAACAACTATTTAATTTTTGTAGTGAGGTATCCATCAGAGGATCTGTGACATGGGGAAAGACAAGGACACGCCACCGTGATAAAGTGTTTGGCCTAGACATGAAGCACTGGCACTGGATATATACTGCTGGCATACTGAATGAGAAATGTAAAACAGGCTTGATTCAAAATATTTTAATTTGAAATGATACAATGAAGAAATTGAGAGGGCCCTACTCTCTTAATTTATAGTATACCCCTGCCCAATACCTATGGTAGTATCAGACCCATAAGTAGTATGATAGTACAGTATGTATTGATAATTTGAGAATGAGCAGGGAATTAGAATCAGGACTGGATGAGATGATCATGTTACTGTGCACATTACGGAAGGATAATGACCACTATAAAAGGCCTCTGGCACCTAATTCAATGAAGACAACATTGAACAATTTATTACATTTAGACTGAGAGTGTCTGCCTCTGTTAATTTGTGGTATATCTATACCAGATCCCTGAGCAGCATAATAGCAGCATTCTTACTGATACATTGGCAAACAAGAATCATTATGACTGGTAATGCACAGCACAGGAGGGATTACAAGCCAGTGGAGAAAATGAGAATGGGAAGGAACAAATACATTTTAAAATCATGACTCAGGACAGTATACGGTAATTCATGCTTCCTCTTCAGGTATGAGGAAGCAACCCTCACAGTCTTCCAGACTGCAGTTGTCGTCGGCTGGGAATTACTGCTATCAGTCCACAACCACTGCCACCAATTCTATGGTCATCATCATCATCATCATCACCACCACTATCAGCTTCTTATGGCATGAACAGAGATATAGTAGTGTGTTGTGGAATTGCTGTGCACACTGCACTCATTTTAATAAATATTAGCATGCCAACATTTTTTTTGATAAATCTGTATTCCTGTCTGCCATGACAGCCCCTGCTGAACTAGAGACATACTCACCACTGACATCTAAAGGTGTGTAACTCAGGTATTTAATGACCACTTTTGCCACTGCTGGCCAGTCAGTAACCTTACCACAGCTGTACAACAGGAACTCATCATTTATGGTGATGCCTATTGTCCACCAAATACGCATCTACCAGTCTTCTGACTGCATGCAGTCTTGTATCTTTATCTGCCTCCTACTCCTTTTCCTCCAATTCTTCTAGCCCAACCTGCAAGAAAACATCTCATATCAGACAAGTGTAGATTTTGTCAGAGCTGGGTCCCACCCACTGCCTCTGCTGCATTTTCAAATGGACTTAAAATCATGATCAGGCCATTCATTAGTCACCACTGGTCTGTTGTCAGAGACATGAATACTTCTGCACTGTCACAGTTTGTGCGGTTAAGCAGGTATTTTGAGACAGTTTAATACTACTCATTCAAGTTTTCAGTCATGTACAGTGATGAGTTCCATCTTGTGATGACTTTCAATTTCGTGTGGTGCTGAGACAGTTTATTCTGTAGTTGTAATTGCCACACTTGGTCTTGAGCCTTTCTGAATATGAAACATGGTCACAAATTCAATGAGAATCAGTAAATATTGAATTAATGTCAGGATGTGTCAGAAATTACTACACAGCAAGATTCAGACAGTGTGTGAGGCATGGCATCTTGAAAAACTCACCATTTCTGATTCACTTCACAACACTGGAGCCATTGGAGCCATTGGAGCTGTTATCGCTCTCAATAAAACCCAGCTTAAGTGATCTGGGTGAAGCCACTTATCAATCTCTTTAATGAGTACTGACAAGATGTTCTGAGAAGTGTATGTTCCAGTGAGACATTTCATTACCAGCATGGCATGCTGCCAAGTGCTCAAAGTGTTGCCGCCATTGTAATTCAGCTTAGTGAATTTGTTCCCTGACCCTCACTCAAATACTACCCCAGGCACCTGTGCCCAGTGTGCTGTAATGCACCTAAGGGAGCTATCAACTGTATCAATGCTAATAAGTATGTAGAGTATGTGGGTGCAGAATGCTGCAGGACAGGGATTAATGCATGTGACACTGTTACATACAATTCAAGCATGGAATGCAATGAAAAATTTGTTAATTCTTGAATCTGCCATTAGGGACAGGCACGGGCCATCAACCACCAAAAACCCACATTCTTGACAAAAGAGTACAGGAACATAGGAATGTGATAGCAGATAAGGACCGCCAGGCCCACCTAGTCTGCCAAATTTGCCTAGATATCCACTAGGTCCTCCCTGTAGTCCCCCCCCCCATGATAACAGCCCTCTGTGCTTATCCCATGCCCTCTTGAACCCTCCCACCATCCTGTACCCCACCACTTACCTCAGCAGCACATTCCAGTTGTCCACCACCCTCTTGGTGAAGAAGTGCTTCCTATTGTTACCTCTAAATGTACCCCCTGGTTTGGAATTGATATATTCTCATCCTAGGTCACTCCTTTAATTGGAAAAGGCTACCCACTGGCACTTTATTGATACCATTTAAGTATCTGAATGTCTCTATCATATCACCTCCTCCCTCCTCTGCTCCAGTGAGTACATGCCTAGGTCCTTCAGTCTCTCCTTGTATGGTAAGTGGTCGAGACCCCTTAGCCATCTTTGTCACCCTCCTCTGAACTCACTCCACCATCTCCATGTCCTTCTTGAGGTATGGCCTCCAGGACTGTATCCCATACTCCAGGAGTGGCCTGACCAGCTGGGTGTAAAAGGAAATTATGACCTCCCTCCTCCTGCTGGTGATCCCTCTCCCTATGAAACCCAGCATCATGCTGGCTCTTGCCACTGCCCTACCACACTGCTTTGCTGCCTTCAGGTACTGCAAAATGATGATGCCAAGTTTCCCTTTCTTCTTCTGTTGCCTCCAGGGACCTACCCCCCATCCAGTACTCTGCTTTCCCATTTATTTCTGCCAGAGTGCATGATTCTAAACTTTGCTGTATTGAATGACAGTTGCCACTCTCTAGACCACTCCTCTAACTTCCTCAGATCTCTACACATCATTTAGACCCCCTCCTTTGTATCTACTTTATTGCAGACCTTTGCATGATCTGCAAATAGACTCACCCTCCCTTCCAGACATTCTGCCATGTCTTCTGTATATACATTAAACAGTAGTGGTCCTAGCACTAACCCTTGGGGAACCCTGCTGATAATCGCAGGGTACCCCATTGACCAATACCCTCTGTGTTCTGCCCTCCAACCAGTTCTGCACCCACCTTATTACCACCTCCCCCAGTCCCAGGCAACCTATTTGGTGCAGTAGCTTCCTGTGCGGCATTGAGTCAAATGCCTTTCTGAAATCAAGGTAGGCCACATCTTCTGACCCCCTCCAATCCACCACCTTGGTGACCCAGTCAAAGAACTCTATCAAGTTCGTTTGACAGGATCTACCCTCAGAAAACCCATACTGCCTTGGATCTTGAAGGCCGTTTGCCTCCAGGTAGCTGTTGATCCTGTTCTTGAGCAGTTTTTCCATTAGCTTACCAACCACAGATTTCAAGCTCACTGGCATCTATTTACTCACCTCTCCCCCCCATGAAGGGGTACCACATCTGTGTGTTTCCAATCATTAGGTACCACCCCTGATCTTAAGGAATTGTTGAATAGAGTGGCCAAGGGGGCTGCCAGGACATCCCTCAGTTCTCTCAACACTCTTGGGTGAACCCCATCTGGCCCAATGACTTTGTCAGCCTTCAAGTCCTTAATCTCCCTCAGCATCTCCTCTACCCAAAAGGGACTCATATCTACCCCATCCCCTGTAATCTCTGCTGCCCTAGATTTGCCCCCCTTCCATTTCTCTTCCTTCATGAATGCTGGGAAGAAATAGCTATTCAGCAGTTCAGCCTTCTCCTTGTCCCCCACCACCCATTCCCCTGCCCCATTTTTAAGGCTGGGTAACCCTTTCCCTGTTTTTCTCCACTCACCAATATACCTAAACAAGGTCTTGTCCCCCTTCTTGACTGCCTTGGCAATGCTCTCCTCCATCCTTGCCTTTGCTCATCTTATCTCCCTTCCCACCTCCCTCTGCCCTACCTTATACTCCTCTCAATCCTTCTCTCCCTGCATCATTTTATGGTGCAAGAACTGTTGTCAGAATTTCAACAGTTGCAGCATTCAGCTCACAAGCTATGGCATGATTGAGTGGATATTTGGTATGTCATTCAAATATGATTAGTAGTGTATAATGTACCTTTCATGGTGGGGTTAGCAAACATTTGGAATTGTAGTGGTGACAGTAGTGGTGGTGTGGTAATATCTGAAACCTGGGTCTGCACAACTGGTATTCCAAGGAAATCAGTGATTTTTTAGTCTTTTTCACTGGTGTAATTGTTTTATTGTGCTGGGAGGTGGTACTACTCAACTTGCTCATAACTGGTGTAGAAAGGTTATGGAATATTGTGATCAGTTCTGGAGTCCCCACCTAAGAAAAGACAAAAACAGGCTAGAGACAGTACAGTGTAGGGTAACCAAAATGATTTCAAGTCAGCAGGGCAGACCCCAGGATTGTTTGCTTAAGGCTCTGAACATGTACTCACTAGAGACCAGAAGGGAGAGGGGAAATATAATAGGGACCTTGAAGTTCCTGAAAGTAATGAACAATGTAGACTGTGGGGAAATATTGAGTAGGACAGCTAAATCAAGAAAACAGCAACATAAGTAGATGCTGGCAGGTTGGAGATTCAGAAGGGATGTGAGAAAATTTTATTTTACAGAGACAGTGGTTGAGAGTGGAACAGCCTACCAGCAGAGGTGGTGGCACAAGAACCATTATTTTCTTTCAAACACAGCTGGGACTCATTAAAAGTCTAAATAGTTGCACACATGGGCAGAAAGGTATTTGGCAAAGGGAATGAGGTTAATAACTGCGACTAGGAATTAGGTCCCAAGGTAGGAAAGGGTAAAAGATGGCATACTGGAGGGACCAAATGTAAGTTTTTTTTGCAGATGTTTTCTATGGCCAGTATTTTCAAACAGCCATGTCTATCTGTCAGACATAGCCACATGACATCCATCCAAAAAGTTAGAACACCTAAAAAGTGTTCTAACTTCTGAACACAGTTGCTTCAACTTGCACCCCAAAAATGAGGTATGCTTAAAAATTTTTATACGTCTCATCTTTTTTTGCCTGAAATTGCATTAACTGTCACAAATGTACCATGATGTTTGAAAATACAACACAAGCATCTGAATGCATTTATTTGGAGACAGAACACTTCCCAATGTAGGGCAGGAGTGCTGCATCTGTTCATTTGAAAATGCCAGCCAGTGTTTCTGTGTTTGGTATGCTCACTAGTAGGAAGTCCTCAGACTCCTCCTCTATAAATTTCTCCTTAGTCACCTGAGCTTCATCCTCCACCCCTCCTTGGGGTACTTTCAGACTTATACATGCCTTGGATAATGGTGATCTCATTGCACCAGGTAACTTCTGGTAGTAATCCCAGCATACTAAGTGTCATGACTTAAAGTGTGTGTGTTGCACACTAGTACCCGTGTGACTGCCCTTCTCACCTGTTGACACGAGCTTGACAAAGGTGACATATTGCCACTGTCTCATCTATTGGTCAACAAACATAGAAATAGTGAATTATGGATTTGGATGTTATTGATTTTACATGGGGCAGAGAAGGGGACAGGGTGACAGTGGTTTGAACATATGGAGATTTGTGTGGAGCTTTACAAACTTCTGCTTCTTTTTTTGGAGCACTGGGTGTACTAGGCTCAAAACCCAGATGACAAACAGGTGTAGGTCTGGGGGGCATTAGGATTTGTCTTAGATAATCAGGTCTCCAAACTGGACCCACACTCTCATCAGCAACACCCATCCTCTTTTTATTTTTGGGTTCATACAGGTTATCGGTAGTCCATCAAACAGCGACTTCCAAATGGTGAGGAGTCAAAATATTGTCGGATTATAGCGAATGTCAATGTTGGCAAACTCACTGTAGTCCACTCCTGAGGTCTGCCCCCCTTGAATTGGTATATGTAGTAAGGGGAGTGTGGGGGTCAGAGACCCCCACAAGAAGGGTCGAAGCCCTCCGCAAACAGAGAGTTCACCAATTTTGGCAATTGCTATAATCTGGCACTGTTTAAAGTCCTCACTGTTTGGGAGCTGCTGTTATGACATGGAATCCAGGCTATTCATGTCATCATTGCCAGTCTACGTAATTGTTGCCATGCCATCCATATCCTTCTCCTTATCTGTATCATTCTCTTCTTCACCATCATCACCCACCTTTTAAATTTCTGTCTGCTCCTCAGCCTCCTCCGTCACATGCCCCACACATTGTACATTGGCATGCTCATCAATATCAGCGTCACATGGCTTCTGCACAACAGGGTCAGTACCAGTAGTTTCAGCAGCCACAGTAACACTCACATCTTCTTCCTGCTCAACCACTCCTGTCATTTTGCCACTTTGTGCACTATGCCTGCCATGTCCTACCCCATCTACCACAGATGCCGCAGCCATAGCAGAAAAAAAAATTGCCACATAAATGCCATCACTGCCACCTACTGCTGCATTACCACTTGCCACCCCAGTAAATGTTGCTGCAGACTTAGTTCTTTACCTGCAGCAGACGTAGCACCACCTTTTTATCTAACTGAAGCTCCTAATACTTTTGCTGCATACTCAGCACCTCTCCCATTAACAAAGCAATACTGTTCTTACTCATTTTAATATGCTGCACAGATGCACTCACCATTAAAATCACAGCCATGTGGTTCAAAGTATAGCAACTGAGTTACTCACACTGTAGATCAGGTATATAAAAATGACTGACCTGCAAAAGTACACCAAAAATAATTAAAGATAAAACAAAGCCAAAGAGGAACAAATGTGTACAAATAAAGAAAACAAGGGTTTAAAACTGATGTAGAAACTGCAGATTGACTGCAGTCACAGCAGAAGTCAAGACCTCCCCTGAGAGTTCAGCTGTGCTTATTGTAACAAAATGAATGACAGAGATCTTTTTGAACTATTTAATTTCATTTCATATCATTTGTATTTTTTTATACCAGAAGGCATGTGAGCAAAACAACCCATTTTCACAAGTGTCCAGTTGACAAAATGCAGGCAAAGGGTTGGGATTTAACAATGGTGAGATTATAGATGTCAACTGGTAACTACATTGATAAAAATTCAAAGTGGAGGTACAGTATGATGAGACTTGTAGAAGAATCATGTACAGGAACAGACAGGCTTCTCTAGGAGGTAACATTTGAGGTTATTTTTGAAGGCTTCTAGAGAGGGACACAGAACAAGAGAGGAAGGGAGGGTGTTGAAGAGTCTGGTACCTCTGGAGGAGAGGGAGTGCAATCCATGAGTTATGTGGAAGAATGGAACAAAGAAGGAGAGGCGGGAGGATGAGCTTGCATTGTGGGCCCTGGCTGGCCTGTGGAAGCAGGAGTTGATGCTGTTGGGAAGCAGTCCTTGGAGAATATTATAGAAAAAGATAAGGATTTTGAAGTTAATTCTATCTTCAAGGGACAGCCAATTTGCAACCTTGTAGAGGTGGCAGTGATGAGTACTCCTGGGAAGTTCTGCAATGAACCCGATGATGCTATGGTACATGGTTTTTATTCTACTAAGGGTCTTAAGGTATGTGGTGAAGGAGTAAATAATAGATCCATAGTCAAGAAGAGGAAGAAGGAAGTTATTTGCTACAAGTGCTTGTGTTTCAGGGATGAGGAACTGATTTATTCTATATAACATCCCAAGCCTGTGGTTAATTTTACTGATCAGTTGGGCGATGTGGTATTCCTAGGATGGGAGGCAGTCAAGGTAGATGCCAAGGTATTTGATTTCATTGACTCTCTCAATACAGTTGCAGTTGTTAGCTCTCAGTGTAAAATCAAAACTGGTGGCTTTCCTGGAGCCAGAGAAAACCATGGATTTTTTTTTTTTTTTGGGGGGGGGCATTAAGAACCAGATCATGGGTTGAGAACTAGGAGTGCAGCTCACTAAAGTTGTGCAGTAGTTTGTTTAGGAGAGTTGTGGGGCACCTATCTTTACAAAACAGAGCTGCATCATCAGTGTAAAGGATTAGCTTGATATGAGTGTAGCTATAGGGAAGGCAATTAATGGAGAGGGAGAAAATCTGGGGGCCCACAATGGTGCCCTGGTGGCTGCCATATTTAATGTGATGGACATCAGAGTATTGATCTTCAATTATCGTGGAGTGGAATTTGTCACTGAGATAGTTAAGAAACATATTTAGAACTTCCTTAGAGAAGTTGAAATGGGAAAGAGGTTGGAGAAGTATGTGGTGACAGATGAGATCAAAGGCCTTGGTGAGGTCAACAAGAACAGTACCACTGTAGAGACCTTCATCACTGGCCTTATCAATGAAGTTTGTGAGATTAACCAGGGTGGTCTCAGTGTTGTGGCCTATACTGAAGCCATGTTGTGAGTCTGAGAGTAGATTATATCTTTCCATGAATTCCAGTTTGGTACAGTACAATTTTTTTTAGGATTTTGGAAAGGGGAGCAAACAGGGAGATTGGTCTTAAGTTGCCAACATCAGTTCTAGAGCCATGTTTGTGAAGGGGTTTGACGGTTACACTTTTCCAATTTCTGGGGAATGTGCCTGTGCAGAGTGAATGATTGAGAATGTTTGTGAGGGGAATAGTGATATGTTTGCATACGAGTTTAAGACTGCTGTAGTCAGTGGCATTGGCACCGAGGCTGGACCTTGGGTCAATCTTTCTCATGCAGTCAATTACTTGAGTGGGATGCAGATAGTGGAAGTGAAAACTGACCTGAACTAGTAAAGGAAAATATGTATATATATATATATATATATATATATATATATATATATATATATATTTCTATAGCACAGCTGTCACAAGTCATAGGTTAACTCTCAACAGCTGCATCACAGAACACTGCCACTTTAAGAAAAGTGTTGTAAAACATTAACTATAGCAAAGGAAACAATGACTTGACTTTAATACACTCAGGTCATTACAATTAACAGCAAGTAGGTTAACACAGCAAGCCTGACATAGCGCTGTCACACTAAAATCAAAATCCTTCTAAGTAAAATAATGCCGAATAACACAGATTGAACAAACTGAAACTGCAGATAGACTTTCTGCATGAAGATATTACTCATTGCAGTTAGACAGCACCTTCCCTGACGAGATCAGCAATGTTGACTGAAAAAGTAAACCAATAGAAACATCTTTTGAAAGTTTATAATATAGTCAAATACCACACACAGAACAAAACACAAAAGATGCCCAGGTCACACTATGTTACTCACTGCTGTGATCAATTTAAGACAAACAAAACACTATATAGTGATTTATATAAGTGACTAGAGAGACTCCCAGAGGGATAGATTCATGGTACCTCCTGTACTCTCCATATAGCACTATATAAAACACAGCCTCCACATGATCTACATGCAGTTCAAGGACCATGTGACCTGCAGTCTATTCCATTACACTGCACTTTGTTTACTTGTAACCTTGTTTTGGCAATTTTCCTGAGTACCTTTCCTTGGGGGAAAAAAAATAATAGGTTTATTCCACAAATCCACCACACACGCTATGAAAAATATATTATTTGACCTCCTGTTATGATTTGACCCCCCCATCACAAAAATGACCACATGATTTTGATTAGTTTCATTTTTGAAGTGTAATTGTTGGAGCCGAGTTCAAATCATAGTTCTTGTCTTTACATCTTTATCCCTTCACTTTATGTTAAAAATCTTTCTAAATTAGCGTTATGTTTAATTTATTTTTATTTATTTGTTAAAGAATCGGAATTACAAACCTTTGAGCTAAGAGATCATTTACAGATGGTCCCCTTCAATCAAAGGAGAGGAACAATTATATGAGTTGGGAATAGGAAATACAGTTAACAGGCATTGTCATAAACATATTAGTAACACATTAACAAACTAATATAATAAAAGAAATTGAGTAATAGAGACAGAGGCAAATTAAAAAAAGTACAGTCTTAACCCAGAGCACATAAGGAACAAAACACCAACATTATAAATAAGGTACTAACAGTTCAGTTGGGTACTCATGAATAGCAGCTAAGAAGCCTTGTTGTAGGCAAGAGGATGCCAAGGGAGAAATATCTCAGTGAAGGGGTAGCAGGCAATAGGTAAGAGAGTGGGGAGGCCGATTCAGCAGAGTATGTATGGATATAGTCTAGTGGGTTACACAGGTAATGCCCTGGGTGTTAGGTAGAGCAGTAGCAGTGTGTAGGTGGGATGATGGAATTCCAAAACTTGGATTTGAGGTGACTAATGCTGGTGAGGCATGTGATGGCTTGAGGGAGCTTGTTTAGCTAGTCAGGTGTCCTGACTGCAAAGGCACGACTCCCTTATACATAGATACATAGGCAGTGTCAGCAGATAAGGGCCTATGGCTCACCCAGTCTGCCCATTTGAGCTTGTAAGTTCAGTTTATGTTTTCCTAGAAGTCTGTTGCCCCTTACCCCTGACCTCCAGAATTCCTTTATGTCTGTCTCATGCATTCTTAAATCCTGTGATTGTTTCAGCCCCCACCACTTCCTCTGGCAGGGTGTTCCACTTGTCCACCACCCGTTCTGTGAAGAAATTCTTCCTTATGTTTCCTTTGAATCGTCCTCCTCCAACTTCATCCCATGCTCTCTAGTCCTGGAACATCTTTTTCGCTCATAAATAGTGTATTCCTGCACCCTCCCTGTGAGATACTTGTATGTCTCTATCATATCCCTCTCTCCTCCTCTCCTCCAGGGAGTACATGTTCAGTTCCTTCAACCTGTCTTCATAGGACTTGTGATGCAATCCATGCACCATCTTTTTTGCCCTCCTCTGAACCTTCTCTACCCTGTCTATGTCCTTACGTAGGTATGGTCTCCAGAACTGTACACTGTACTCCAGGTGGGGCCTCACTAGTGTCTTGGATAGTGGAATTATGACCTCCCTTTTCCTGCTGGTGATGCCCTGCCTATACATCCCAGCATCCTATTTGCTTTACCTGCTGCCTTGTCACACTGTTTCCCTACCTTGAGGTCATCAGAGATGATAACCCCAAGATCCCTTTCCTGCTCAGTGCATGCTATATCCTCACCCCCGAACTGATATATTGTGTCAGGGTTTTTGTGCCCCATATGCATTATCTTGCACTTCTTTGCATTGAATTTCAACTGCCAAACCCTTGACCATTCTTCAAGTTTCTGCAGGTCCCTTCTCATTCTGTCTACACCCTCTGGTGTGTCTACTCTGTTACAGAGCTTTGTGTCATCAGCGAACAGTGAAATTCTGCCTTCTAGGTCCTGTGCAATGTCACTGATGAAGATGTTGAATAGGACCGGTCTCAGCACTGATCCCTGTGGTACCCCACTGGTCACTCTTCTCTCTGTGAAGTGACAGCCATTTACCACCACCCTCTGTGTCCTGCCACCCAGCCGGTTACCTACCCACCACACTACTGTCCTGCCCACACCCATATTCCCCAGTTTGTGTAATAGTCTTCTATGTGGCACAATGTCAAAGGCCTTGCTGAAGTCCAGATAGGCCATGTCCACTGCCCTCCCGATCCACTCTCTAGTCACCCAGTCAAAATTCAATGAGGTTGGTCTGACATGACCTCCCTGGTGAAACCATGCTGCCTTGGGTCCTGTAGTCCATTGACAACCAGATGTTCCACCAATCTCTCCTTCAGTAGTGCTTCCATGATCTTCCCACTACCGAGGTGAGGCTGACTGGTCTGTAGTTCCCTGCTTCCTCTTTGTTCCCGCTTTTGTATAGGGGACTACATCTGCTGTCCTCCAGTCTTTGGGTACCTCCCTGTTTCCAGTGATTGGCTAAACAGGATAGCCAGAGGTTCAGCCACCACCTCTCTTAGTTCTTTAAGGACCCTGGGTGCACCCCATCTGGCCCCATTGCTTTATCAACTCTCATTACTTCCAGTTCCTTCAGGACTCTTCTTCTGTAAAGGACTTGTGTCCATTTCTGCACCATTCTCACCCTTGTACTCCCTTCAGACCCATTACCTCCTCTTCCTCAGTAAAGACTGAGCAGAAATACCTGTTCAATATGTCAGCTTTACTGTTGTCATCCTCCACGCTGGCCCCATCCTCCCTTCAGTCTCACTATCCTCTCTTTGACTTTCTTTTTTCACTTATGTACCTGTAAAGGTTTTGTCCTCTACCCACTGATTTTGCAATGTGTTCTTCTGTCTGAGCTTTGGCTTCCTTACTGACCTCCCTGCCTCCCTTTGCTTCTCCTGTACTTCTCCCTATCCCCTTCTGCCTGTGTCTTTTTGTATTGCCTGAATACAATCTTTTTGGCTTTCACTTTCTTTGCTACCTCTTTGGAAAACTATAATGGTCTCCTTCCTTTTCCTTTTGCTAACTTGCTTAATGCATAATTCTGTTGTTCTTGTAATCCCCATTTTAAATACTGCCCACTGTTCCTCAACCCCTGATTCCTGTCACATTCCCTTAATGCCTCTTTCAGTATCTCCCATTTTCCCAAAGTCTGCCCCCCTAAAATCCAGGATACGTGTTTTTGTGTGGTTTGGTTCTGCTCTTTCTGTGATTTCAAACCACAATGACTGGTGGTCACTGTTCCCCAGGTGATCCCCTACTGTTACCCCCGTCACACTGTCCTGTTTGTGAGCACAAGGTCCAGTATTGCCTTCTGCCGAGTTGGTTCCATGACCAGTTGCTTGAGGAAGGCACCCTGAAGGGAGTCCAGGATAAATCTGCTCCTAGTTGATGCTGCTGCTGGGATGCTCCAGTCCACATCTGGAATATTGAAGCCTCCAACCAGTACTACCTCACCCTTGTCTGCCATCCTTTGGATGGCTAGCATCAGATCCCTATCTGTTTCTTCCTCCTGGGCTGGTGATCTATAGACCACACCTGTGCGGATGGCTGTTCCTATTTTCCTTTCCAGCTAACCCACAGTATCTCTCTCCCATTTGTTCCTCCTGGATCTCTGTGGCCCTTATGTCATTTTTCACATACAGTGCCACCTCCTCCCTTCCTGCCTGCTCTGTCTCTTCTGAATATGTTGTAGCCAGGTATGACCATCTCCCAGTCATGGTTATCATTACACCAGGTTTCAGTGATGGCCACAATGTCCAGGTCTGACTGCACCATGACAGCCTCCAGATCTTCCATCTTGTTGCTTAGGCTCCTGGCATTTGCACACATGGTTTTCCATGATTTGACCTCCCTAGACTGTTTCACTGTTCTGCTCCAGCCCCTTCCTTGGTTGTCCTTTATCCCTGGTTCTCCTTGCTGTCTGTCCTTCTGCTGAATTTTGACCCTTTTCTGCCTATCCACCTCTTGGGCACTAATCTCCATCTTTTGCACACTGCTTTGCAGAGATAGCCACTCCTCTGGTTCACTGGTTCCACTGCTAGCTGTGGGGGGTGAGCAAGTAGGTACCCTCCTTGCTGGCCTGCCACCCCCCTTTGCTAGTTTAAATGCTTGTCAATGTAGCATTTAAACTTATCATTGAGTGCTTGGATTCCCCTCCAGGATGGATGCAGATCGCCAGGCTTGAACAAACCTCCATCCTCCAGGTGGGTCCCCAGTCACCAATGAATCCAAACACTTCTCACAGCACCAGTTCTTCAACCATGAGTTAAAGTTCCTGGTGCATGCACTCTATCTCTCCTTGCCTCTATGAGTAGTACTTCTGAGAAAGTGACAGAAGTAGCTACTTGCTTGAGACCCTCCCAATTTCTAAACTCTTCCTGAACTTCTTGGCTCCCATTTGCCAGGTCATTAGTACCTAGGTGGATAATGACATCCAGCTCACCCTCCGTCTTACCTTCCCAGTGATCCCAGGATCTTCCTTCCATCCTCCATGCCGTGGCACTTGTAGCACCTCACCTCCATATCCTCCCTCCTGTGTTCCTAGCTGGATCCCTCTGATGATGGAGTCCCCACCAGGATTCGCTTCTCCTCCTCTGGGGTCCACTGCTTTCCCGCTGAGGTCACCTCCTTGGCTAACCTCCACATCCTTTTCTTCCACTTCTCTGGGTACCTCTATTTGGTTGTCCTCATTTGCCAGTGTGGCATATGAGTTCTTGAGTGGAATAGAATCTGGGATGTGCCTCTGCCTGACCACTCTAACCCTCCCTGAGCCCACTGTCATCCAAGTGCTCCTCGTTCTCAGCATCCTTTGAGGCAGTTGCATTGGACTGGGTGGTCTCTGTGTAGGGGTGATGGTACTCCTGACCCAGTTTACTTCCGCTCTGAGTCTGGCTACCTCATCCCACAGTCCAGAGAGATGCATGCAGATAGGGCAGCACCTCAGTGTCCAGAACGTCTGCCTGCCCTTCCCTCTCTTAATCTTATTGTTACTTTGCTTTTATGAAATTCTTTGTTAATAATGTTGTAGACTGCATTGGTTTTTAGGCATAAAAAGTATTTCACTGAGATTGAATGTCTGGAAAGAAATATAATAATCTGATTTAAGCAAAGCTTTATCTGTGTCTATGCCAAGCCCATAGCAGTATAAATGATGTTTTGAAAATGTTTTTTTATTCTGTGATTCACTTGGTAACACTAAAAGGTGTATGTCACTTTAATTTATATTGTATAAATTAGACTCACGTTTATGTAATCCTCAGACCTGCCCCTGAGGAAGACCCTCTGAAGTGTTGAAGCACTGGGGCTATAGGATGTACACTAGGCATATTGCCATAATAAAAATTGCCCTAAGCTGAAAAAAAATGAACAAAAAAAAAAGGGTCTATAGGGTGTAATCTAGGCACCTTGCCAAAATAAAACTTACACGAAGCTGAAAAAACTGAACTACAAGAACTGAGCTTTCTTTCTCCATTGTTACTGAAAGCTGGCTGCTTTGCTCTAGCACTGACTATTCCAGTGTGCACCTTCTTTTTATTTGTATGAAATAGTTTTGCCTTCCATTTACCTTGAATTTTCCTCCTTGCAATTACACAAAAATGTATTAACAGCAAACTTTAATCTTTTAGTAGGCACCACCCCCAATCTTTCTTTATTTAGCTCTTAGCAGCAATGCTTTTTATATAACTAATTTACAAAACAGCATTATAGGAAGAGAAAAACTAGACAATGATATGCTAGTGCTGTTGCTGCTGCAACTAATATTTCTGACATGTCTCCCAAACTATAGCAGAATGTGTTCCTATTTGTACCTATCCAAACCACTAATCAATGTCTAATCATAACCATGCAGCGTCCATGTAAGTTTCCTTTTTTGTAGGGCTGCAGGTAGGTGGAGTCTGCATTCCTCTTGCATTAGCTCTAAAAATGAGCTACCAGATTCAGACCATGGAACACTTCCTTTGGAGTTTTTGAATTATCCTTCCACATCTTTGTAGCCCTTCAATTTAACCCTTGCAGGGATGCAAACTGAACATCTGTCCAGAGAACAGTCAAATGGAACACTTCCCAAGTTCCTATGCAGTTTACAAAGGATCCATCCAGGTCTTTGCAGCCCTTCAATTTAATGCTTACAGGGCTGCAGACTGAACATCTGTCCAGAGCTCAATCAAATAAGATTCATTCTAGTTCTTTTGGCAGACTCGGGGTTAAGAAACAAATGCTCTGAACAATCAGTTCTCCTTCCCCACCTTGTAAGGCTTCAGTGTGTACAAGAAACTCATATTTTCTTTTGAATCCAACTTGGTACACAGCATTTACACTTACTCTGAGGCATTTCAGTAAACAGCAGTAAACTGCAACAGAATGACAGAACATGAAAGGCATCACAATACCAGACTGCTGCTGAATAGCTCCATACTCATTTAAATCTGCTTTGCTATGTTACAAGTAATTTGCATAACTCGAGAATTCCATACTGTGACTGTGTAAATGAGCTTTTATTGAAATGTGTGCAAAATTAGTTTTTACAAGTAGATGGAGTCTGCAGTATAACAGAAATGAGCTGTAACGACACCAAAGATTCAAATGCATGGGGCTCTGAAGCAACAACTCTGTATTTTGAAGCTTCTCTGTTCTGTTGCTCACTATTTCTAAAATGCTCCATAGTTTCAGAAATAACATGAGAGATGTGAGTGTGGAGCACAGTTTAGTTTAGTATTTTACTTATTAGGTACTGAAGACTGAGATCTGCATGTCATGAGTGCATTGCTATATGACAACAGGGACTGACAATTATAAGAGACAGGCTTTCAATGGTGATTTTTTTTATTATTATTATTTTTTTTTTTTTTACTAGGAGAGATACACTAAGCTGAAACTTGTTTACAAGTGTGACCTGGAAGCACAAGGAAGTTAGGTGACTTGCTTAGGATCACACAGTATGTAAGTGGGGGCTGTGAGATTCAAACCCAGGTCTCCAGATTTGCACCTCAGAGACTTAAACCACTGTGCTATACTGCCTCCCTATTTGTTATGTGTGCAAATGGTACATTTTTAGAAACAAATAGAGCTTTTCTGCAGCAAGAAAATCATCATGGTTAAACCCCTTTCTCATGAGCATCGTCAGCTGAAGTTCTCATATGGCACTGCACAACAGACCTACTCAACTCAATCCACAGTTGGAAATACACATCATAGTAAAACTAAACGGTGTGTTTTTATATGTATTCAGAATCAACAGGTTTTACTAATGAAGTAGTAGTCTATACCTGTAAGTTGGTTGTAAGCAGGTGCCCAAAAGTTAAGCTACACAATTTGCCTGAAAACTATGATAAGCTGTGCTAACCAGGTATAAATCAACACATGGATTGAACCAGCCTGACAGTGCAGCATAAGTGGAAAAACAATACTTGAATACAAAGAATGATTATTTCATGGAAATAGAACATTCAGTAGCTTGATTTTCATACATTGCCATGCAAAAGACCTACACCAGTAGCCTGCATTGCATCTTAAAATAGTATGCATCTAATCAATCAAGTGAAACAGAACAGAAGCATGGGTAAAACCCAAAAGGCAACAGAAGCTGTATCTAAGGTCCACATTGCCACATAAATATTACAAACATTTTGTTTTTGCACACACACACACACACACACACACACACACACACGGGCATCTGACAGTTTTGAAGTAAAAGTAGAATCAACTGAATCTGCAAGCAATCAGGATAATGAAATTGCAACCCAAATGCAAACTGAAACTACATTTATTTCCATGGAAGGGTGAGCTTACATTTAATACTTTGGTAACAGTAGCAACAGTAATAATCCCTTATATTTTTTTTAAAATTTAAGTTTATTGAGTTTATACATAAGAAGAACAAAAGAAAAAAAAGAAAAACAAGATACAAAATTGGGGGTTGTCTGATTGTAGAGAACCCAAGTCCAGGATAAAACACATGTAGATGTGTACAATCACATTGACATAAACAGGAACAATAAGAAAAGAAATACAAAATATTACCCCAATAACCCCCCTCCCCCCCAAGCCCACCCCCCTTCGCCCTGGAGAGTTTCATAGCTGAAGGAGATGTCGGTTCATTAAGGAGGAGAACTGTGGTTGGGAGCCTGATAACACTGCATGTATTAATGCAACAGCAGTTACCTAAGGTACTACCAGTGTCTGGGTTACATTAGGTAGAGTGCATTTAATTTACCCCATTTCCGATTAAAAGACTCCAGATTATGTCTAGAGCTAGCTATAAGTTTCTCGGTATTGAAGCAGTGGGACATCTCCTTAAGCCATTCCTGATAGGTAATAATATCTTGATCCATCCATTGTCTGAGGACCAGCTTTTTTATAACTATTGAGATGAGAGCCATGTGATATCTACGTTCTTTCACCAAAATGCTCGAGTAAACACCCAAGATACAAATTTCTAAGGTAAATAGGTCTTTGAGCCCTAAAAGTGGGTCTAAACTGTCTCTTACAGTGACCCATAAAAGTTGCCACTTTATCGCATTCCCAAAGGGTATGCAACAAGTTCCCTTCATGCTCCACTATTTCTCGAAAGGGTCATTCTAATTAAGCTTACAATTTGACCAGCTTTAACTGAGTATAGTAAAGATTATTTAAAATATAGTATTGGGTCAATCTATGGTTGTCTTGGGATAAGTAACGATACACATCTTTCCAGATTGAATCCCATGCAAGAGGGGGCTCAAGCTAGAGAGTGACCAGAATTTGGAACCCTCCAGGAGTCAGGGAAAAGGTCATCAAGCAATTTATTGTATATGTTGGATATACCTCCACGCATACGGCGCTCCCTGAATTTTTCATGAATGTTCTTTATTTGAGGGGAAGTGAACCGCCTGAGGATTTTGAGGATGAGGTGTCTCAATTGATAAACTTTGAAATTATGCTCTGGTGAATGTTAAGGGACGTTAAGATTTTATCCGGATTCTAAGGAGTGTGCCTTGCTCATACAGAGATTCCACCGTAAGTTATGCAACTCATGGAAGCATTCAGAAATTAACCATCTACCTCAATTTTGATATTAGGATTTAACACAGAGGTTGTGCTGAATCCTTGGTCAGGATATATTGAAAAAATTCCAGCATTGAGAAAGAATTCTAATAGAGAGACCGATAGCAGAGTCTTGGATGGCTGGGGGTAACGTGGAGAACGGATGCCAAAAAATGCGGGGGGGGGGCTCAAATTGAACTGGTCCAATAGGCTTGGTTCAAGCTGTAGCCATATGGGTAGAGGCATGATAGACTGTGTGGTGGACCACTTACCTATTCTATCCAGGTGACTAGCCCAGTAATATAGCAAGAGATTGGGTAGACGAAGACCACCCTTGTCTCTAGGTGCAGTGAGTTTAAGAAAGGCTCTACGATTGCTTTGGTAGCCATATATTAAGGTGATTCAGGGGGTAGAATAACCGGGGAAGGATGTTCATTTTGACAATATTGATTCGCCCCCAAATGGTTAGTGGCAATTTTTGCCATCGGTCCAAGTCTCTCTGGATTCTCGTTACAGTATTATCTAAATTGAGTTTCTTGACCGTTTCCACCTCCCTGGCCACATGTATACCCAAATATTTAAATGAAACTGGGGACCATTTCATACCGAACCATGTGAAATCCGATTTACAAGTAAGAGAATTTAACGGAAAAATAACCGATTTAGAAACATTCAACCTGTAGCTAGAAACCTGACCAAAACGGTCAATAATTTTTAGTACTTGTGTTAAAGATGTTTCGAGTTTGGTAAGGTATAACAGGATATTGTCAGCAAAGACCGATACAGTCAGGGGAGATTGAGCAATAGTACAACCTATGATTCGTGGTGAACTTTTAATACTAATAAGCAGAGGATAATCCCTTATAAAAAGCATTTGTCAATGCCAGATGTTCACTGCTTGTATTGATATTGTACTAGATCTAGGAGCAGATCCCCATGCCAGAAGACTAATATCGGCTGGACTTCGGAAGGGCTGGGCACAGTGGGGGGGGGAGACAGTTATGGGGGGCAGCAACAGACTCTCATTTAAATCAGAAATGACATGCATACTGCTGAAACTGATCTAGATAATGGAGGAATGTAGATTAGCATTTTTTGCACTAACCACTGAGTCACTTAACCTCACTTTCTAAGTGCTGTCATACACACACACACACACACACACACACACACACACTGACTAATACATATACACATAAATGCCTATATATTCCAGTTAGTATAACATAACTCTGGTATTGTTTGCTTCAATCCTACCTGTACCAGCTTGTTTGTAACTATGTCTTAAGTTACTGTTATACTGTGTTATACTGTTATACTGTGTATTTTAATTTGTCTTACTGTGACAAGGTATCTTTGTAAATGAGCCTATGGCTCAAAGTTTTTCCAAACTGCTGTTTAAATAAATGAATAAAAAATAGCAGTGCACCATCTACACATGCTTGCAGATTAAAAGAAGATACTTTAAAGTGCCTTTTTCTTCTTTTCAGGCTCTTAGGGACATCTGAGGGTGGGGAGTTGCCACTAGATACCTCAGTTAAATAAGTAATGACTTGTAGAAGGCTGAAACTGATCTAGGTAGCGGGGAAATGTAGACTAGCATTTTTTGCACTAACCAAAGTGCATCCTAACTGCACTTTGTAATTGTTGTGATACACACATGCTGACTAGTACAAATACACATATATGCATATATATATATATATATATATATATATATATATATATATATATATATATATATATTACAGTATAACATAGTAGTGCACTGTCTGCACACACACAGCATTGCTACCCCCACACACAGTTGATGCAGTTAAGTGTGGCGGTTGGTGGTGGCATGTTGTGGTTTGTTGTTGGGACATGTTGGCGATGTCAGTGGGATTTTATTTATTTATTTATTAGCTTTTATTGACCAGGTAGGTGCATTAGTGAAAACCCTGTCTATTTTCAAGCATGACCCAGAAGAGTACAACATATAGTTTCATAAAAGATAAGTAGCAAACAACACAGAACCAGTAGATATCCTCACAGGGACAGTTGTGGAAACAAAATATACTTGTGACAGTGGCTATCCACACAGGGAAGGAAGGAAGGAAGCAGGACCACAGTTATACAAAAACCAAGTAGCAAATAAATCAGAACCAGTAGATATCCTTGCAGGGATAGTTCTGGAAACAAAACATGTATGTGGCACTGGCCATCCATGCAGGGAAGGAAGCGGTCTAGGGGAAACAAGGCAAAGCAGTTAATAAATGTAGAGACAATGGTAAGCTAGCTTAAGAAAAGCAAGGGGGGTTAATTACAGACACAGGAATAAGTGCATGTAGGTAGGAGAAAAGTGCAGTCTTGAAGGAGGAGTGGGATGGAGAGCATTTAAGATTAGGAGGAAGAGAGTTCCAGAATTTGGGAGTGAAGTGAGAGAAGGCTTGTTTTCCCATTTTTGTAGAATAGTGAAGGACAAAAAGTGAAGAGGAATTAGAGGATCTCAGTAGTCAGGAGTGTGCCACCAGGGTAAGCATAGCCCCAATGCTGTCAGGGTGAGGGGATTGAGTCATTGGGACAGTGAAACAGCCCACAGTGTATAAGCGCAGGTCTTTGGGGGACAGTCAGTTTAGGGTGGAGTACAGGAGACAGTGATGGTTAAGGCGAGGGGCAGACAGGGCAAATCTGCATATGTTGTTATAGGTGGTGTCCCATTTATGAAGAATACCAATGTTCATGTGGTAAAAGATGGGGAAGTCCCGATAATGTGCAGCTTCTTGGTTCTGCCAAGTAGTACCACGTGAATAGCCTCACTATTGTGAAGAGGGGGGATAGGATAGAGGGTGACATCCAGTTGAGCCTCGTAGTACAGGGCAAGTCTGCCCCCTCTTTTAGGGGGTGGTCGGTCGGCCCGCTGCATAAAATAGCCTGATAGTCCACAACTTTGGCCCAAGATGGTTGGTTTTAACCAGGTTTCCAATAGCATGAGGATATCTGGATTATTCACCTGGACCCTAGACTCCAGGTCAGTGAGGTTGGCCATGAGACTGCGGATATTAAGGTGGGCAAAGGTTAGACCGCAAGCCTGTGGCAAGAGATGAGTGGCCCCAGTGTAGGTTTGGGGAAGAATGACCTGGGGGGCCAGGATTTGTTTCAATATCACCTGCTAGTGCAAGGGATAGCGAGATAGTCCAAATCATAGCTAGAGCAATGGCACAGGCTACAAAGCCTGGGGAGGAAGTCTTCTTGTAGACAATAAATCTCAATAGAGACCCTAGAGGTTTAGGACTGAGATACATTTGGGTGGTAGGGGTGGGGGCACTTGTAGCCACCATGTTAGAGTAGGTGAAGTCCCAGTTGGATGTCACAGGCAGAGGAATAGGGGACCTTATGAAGAGGGATAAGGAGTTAAGGGTGAGTAGAACCACAACTGTAGAGGTTAAGCAAGTCAGAACAGCCCGAGTCATCGTGGCAGGAGGGATAAAGAAGAGCGACAGGATAGAACTTGGAGAGTTGTTTGAAATGGAGAAGACTCTTGGAAATAGAGAAGCAGCTGTGATTGATCAAGGGGGTTTAGAAACTGGGCAGGATTAAGGGGGGGTGGAGATAAAAGGACTGAGGAAGGTAACTAAGGTCAGCTGGGCTAAGAAATGGGGTAGCAGGGAACCAGGAGTAAGACGGTGCAGAAAAGCAGTTGATAAAGCAGAAAAGTAGTAACAGAAAACTGTTGCTGGAGCCAGATAGGGAGATTTTTCTGCAGTAAATGGTGTGGGGCGACACCTAGTGGTGATATAATATAACTGAAGTGGATCTGGAGCAGCCCTGGCTGCTCAGCTGTGCTCCGTTTTGCTTTTAATTAGCATTATCCCTGAGTAATGCTACGCCAATTTGCCCTGAGTCAAAACTTCAAACTAAATTTCACTGAGGAGGGCCTGCAGTAGAATTCATAGCTGCTTTTCATGTCAGGTTAAATTTCAATTAGCCCTTAGTTAAACTTCACCAGAATGCCCCGATACAAAGTGTGAAAAATATTAAAATTGCACAGAGAGCTTGCAGTTGTACGCCTTCTGCTGCAGCTGCCTAAGGGCACCCGATGCACTAAAAAGCCCTTCTCACAGCAGTAGGCCATAAGAAACAGCTGAAACGTAGGTTGGAAAAGGCATTCAGAAAACAGCGCCAAGATTTTAATTCATGCAGCAGCCTGGTGAGATTTGTATCTGGAGGGTCCGTACCTGGCTAGTGAAAGGGATCCCCAGCAGCTCTGAGGGCAGAATGCCCCTCTTTGAGTTAGGTGAGCTGGCTAGTGAAAGGGATCCCCACCAGCTCTGAGGGTGGAATGCCCCTCTTTGAGTTAGGTAAGCTGGCTAGTGAAAGGGATCCCCAGCAGCTCTGAGGGAGGAATGCCCCTTTCTGAGTTAGATGAGATGGCTAATGAAAGGGATTCTCAGCAGCTCCAAGGGTTTGCATTGATGTGCAGGACTGAAGCAAAATCTCCATCACTGTGGCTTGGTAGTCATTATATGGCATTTATTTACTTATACATCTAAGCCTAACTTTTACTGTATTTTGGATAAGCACTGTGTTTTAAATGAACTCATTGTACTAATCTACTGCATGACTGGGTAAGTAAAGTAGGACCAGGGAGGTGCAGTGGATGTGGCCAATCTAGACTTCAGAAAGGCCTTTTACACCATCCCCCATAGAAGGCTGATTAACCAACTGCACAGCCTAGGGGTGGATCCTAAAATAGTTCTGTGGGTGGAGAACTGACTGAATGGCAGAAGTCAGAGGGTTGTGGAAAGCAGAGAGTACTCTAGAGAGGCAGAGGTGATGAGCAGGGTGCCACAGGGGCTGGTGTTGGGATGGGCCTCTTTAATGCCTTTGTTGGGAACATTGCAGAGGGACTTGAGGGGAAGGCATTTCTCTTCACAGAGGATGCAATGGTATGCAATACGGTGGACATGCCAGGGTGTGTTGAAAGAATGATGGAAGATCTTAAAACACTGGAGAGCTGGCCTGGTGGCACTGAGGGTTGAGCCCGTTGGATGCCACACCTCACATTACTCCAGTGACTCAGGTGTAGATGCAAGCCCAGGTCATCAAAAGCTGGCTGGAGGGAAGGAGAGAGAGAGCAGGATTGAGCAGCTACAAGGCAGCTCTCCTGTCCCAGGGAGGGACCCTGTCAACTCATGTAGTCCAACTGCCCCCAGGTGGAGGCCTGAGGGTAGCACAGGCAGACAGGTGGCAAGCAGAGGGAAAGTGCTGCAGAACCACAGTGTGCACGTGTCTCCATTTATGAATACACGGCTGTGGCACAGGGAGTTGTGGGAAAATGGGGGAAAATGGCAGCATAAACACAAAAAAACCTGAAGAAATGGTCTGAAGAATGGCAGCTGGGATTCAATGCAATGAAGTGCAGGATCATGCAGACAGGGCACAATAACCCAGGGGCAAAGTACAAACTATATGAGGAGGTACTTACAGTTACAACGCAGGAAAGGAACTTGGGAGTTATCATCTCACAGGACTTAAGAGAAACTAGGCAGTGTGACAAGGCAGCTGGAAAGGCTAGCCAGATTCTTGGATGCTCAGGGAGGGTTATCAGGAGTATAAAGAGGAAGGTCATCTTGCCTCTGTAGAAGACACTCATGAGATGGCACCTGGAACACTGCATCCAGTTCTGGAGGCTCCATCTGAGAAAAAACAGAGACAAGGTGGAGGCGATGCACAGGAAGGCAACTACAATGGCGCAAGGCATATGGGATAAGACTTACGAGAAAAGACCAGCCAAGTTGATGTTTAAAATATTTATTTCATTTGGGTAAAGCATTTAAACCATTTTATATATAGAATTTTTACAGGATATGCTAGTTGAGATTCAATAGATGATATATTGAATCTGAACTGGCATATCCTGTAAAATATCACTTACAGTGTAGTCATGCTTTTACCCATTATTTCTAATGAGTTTACACAATACAGATCTGCTGAGAGGCAGTTTTCAATGTGATCTTCCTTTTATACATTGTTACAGTGTGTTTTCCTATGATATTCATGCTGATTGCTATATATTTAGCCTGGATAGTTCACAGAAGATGTGGCATCTTACTTTCAGCGGGCTCTACATCAACACAATATTATACTGCACTGCATACATTCAGAACAGGCTGAAAACACATTTTACATCTGGGGTAGGCTACCCTGAATAAATATATTATAAAAATGGTAAAATCATGATCCCACTGAAAACAAGATATTACATCTAATCCGGGATGTCCTGAGTAAATACAGTGCAAAAATGTGTAAAATGAAGTTCCCTATGAGAATGAGATATTGTATTGCCCCTGTGCTATCCAGGATACAAAATATAGGATAAGAAATATTTAAAGGACATCCATTGTAAACTGAACACCACATTGGAGTAGGTGTCCTTGTTCTGATATCTTGGTCTCACAATAGATGAATCCTTGTAGTTTGATGAACATATACACAATATTATGACTGTAGCCAATAGGAAACTAGTGGCCCTATACAGGCTTTGGTTCTGCCTTACTCCAGAGGCCGGGAATCAGGTGGTCAGAGGTACAATCCTACCTATCCTGGACTATGGGAATGTTGACTATGTGGCTGCCACTGATACAGCCTGCTCAAAGTGCACACCTCACTAAATAAAGCCTGTAGGTTTGTGTTAGGTGACAATTGCCTAACATATATATGCAACCTTTAAATAATTCTGAATGGCTTCCACTTACAGACCACATTAAGTTTCATGCCTGTCTTCTGGGAAAAAAGGCCCAGCTCGGACTTCCACCTCCCTCCCTACAAGCCTTATTTCATCCTGCTCCAGCCAGACATGCCTCTAAAAGTGTTACTAAGCAAGCATTAACTGTTACATTCAGAAGGACTGTATTGGGGGGGGGGGCTGGCCTTTACAGTTAGGACTCCGGCCTGGTTAAATGAGCTTCCAGCCACTGCCTTAAGCCTTACACACCTTGGTCCTTTCAATTCCGAGCTAGAAAAGTCTGCCCCCCCGTACACTGCTACTGCGACTCTTAACCCACAAGCCCTGTTTGCCACTGTCCTCACAAGCATGAGCAATAAAGACAATCTCCCTACCTGTTTGCTGCTACCACCACTCTTAACCCAGCTGTTACCTGATCCCTGAACCCAGGGCCTGCCAAGGTTCTTCTTGCACTCTACAAATTGGACTGAGGCTCCCTGCTCTACAACTGCACTACTGGCCTTCCTACCATGCATCCCCCAACTCCCCTAACCTCTCACTGTAAAAATATAAAAATAAAATAATTTTCAATATTTTTAACCCAGATTACACTCCTGCAGCCCTATCAGTTCTGGCCAGAGTTTGTTTAATTTAGTATGCTTTTTATACCACTGGCCAGCCATCCATCAGTCTGACTCCAGCCACCCATCCCCCTGGACTGCCCGTGGCATACCCCCAAGGGTGGGGTCCCCGAGGAGCCTCCCTCTATTCCCTGAATGCCCTGAACTTGATCTAGGGGGACAAGCACCTCAGATAACTGCATGGGGTGTGGTAGAGTAGACATCCTGCACTTTGTTCTTCCAAGCAGGTGTTTTTCTTAGTTTCTCCCCAGAGAGGTGTAGCATTCAATGATGTATGCGGTGCTCAACTCTGACATCTGGCACACCTCCCAGCTAGTAACAGTCCTGACAGTTGGACCACAGCCTCCACATGGGGTCAGTAACATGCCATTGACTTCCCCACCCTCCCCCGTGGAAGAGGAGGAGAGAAGTCTGTGGGATGCACAATCCTTCTACCCTCAGCCGCCCTTTCAACTCTCGAGACCGCTTCTGATCCTGGGTCATCGACATTGCATGTGGTAGTGCTACCACTGCACAGGCAGGCCAGCTGTACATTTTCAAGAATGTACTGTAAAGTATATATCTCTTTAAGACTGATGAAAATGATGCCCTTTGTTGGCAAGGTACGGAGCTAAAGATTATCTAACCTGTAAATATAAAAGCCAGCTCATTCAGAATGAAAGATAGAATGGCCCTAACTGCACAGTGCTAACTGAACATAACAAATCTGAATGGGGTGGTGATCATATTCAAAGGGCCGCATGACATAGCACTCAGTGGATAGTGTAATTACACTAAATACACCACTATGCCAATGCAAATAAGGGAACCCTCTTGCATACAGGTTACAGAGAAACAATATACTGAGAGGGCCTTGAAGTGCTAAAAGTCTGCTGAGGCATCGCTACTCATCTTTTGTAAAACCCTGCTTGTACCAACATACTGTACAGAATGGAGCATGATCACTGCACCCCAGCAGCACATGTGCCAGGAAATGAGTTCAAACTTGCTCTCCATCCCTAATCCCCAATCTAAACATATCACTGAGTCCAGTAGTTTAGTGGTACTGCCTCCTTCCCCAATCCTCATTCTAAATAGATCACTGACCCTGGCAGTCTAGTGGTACCCCCTCCTTTCCCAATTCCCATTCTAAATATGCACTGACCCTGGCAGTCTAGTGGTACTCTGTCCTGCCTCAATCACTATTTTAAATATAACACTGACCTGGCAGTCTAGTGGAATAACCCTGCCAACCCAATCCCCATTTTAAATTTAGCAATGACCATGGCATTCTAGTGGTACCCTCACCTGCCTCAATCACCATTCTAAATATATCCTGACACTGGCAGTATAGTGGCATCACCCTCACAACCCAATTCCCATTTCAAATATAGCACTGATCCTGGCAGTCAAGTGGTACCCCCCTACCCTGGTCTCCATTACATAACTACATTGTCTAGCACCTGACTCACACTAAAAAGTTGATGTGTTTTGGCAGCTGGAAAAGTGGATGACAACTGGCACAGGCATTCCTG